>OX123195.2:39578852-40889756 GCA_944739405.2 Euclidia mi
ACCAGAGAGCAAAAGAAAAGTAAATTGGAAGGCACGAAATTTAAATTATCCACTGATAACATATTACTTTAACATTCCCTTCAAATGCGAGCCTTCCTCATTAAATAATTAATATATTTAAAATCATTAGACAGAATATTAAGTGTTCAGTTGGAATATACCAATAATAGTTCTCAACAACTTAAATCTATCTCGACACAATGCTTTAGTGAAAATATTAGCTAATTGATACTTAGTGCTAACATAATTTAATTAAATAATCTTTTTATTGTAGTTTTCTTTTACAAAATTATACTTTATGTCAATGTGCTTACATTGTTTATGAAAGTAACTATTTTTAATCACATAATAGCACTTTGATTGTCAATATTTAAAAAGACTGAGCTTGTTTAAACTCACCTGCATCACATAGTAATTGTTTTAACCAAATAATTTCTTTGGTAGCTGCACAGGCAGCCATAAATTCAGCCTCATATGATGGTGGCTCCATTTTTGAGAAAAACTTATCCTGTCATAGAACGCCTTGATGAAATGTTGTTAGCATAATCTACATCACTGTATCCAATTAAATTAGTGGCCTCCATTAACAATTTTTTTTCACTTACAGGTTCTATAGCAGCCAGAGCTCCACTGGGTGATATTTCGAACATTTCTGGTTCTTTGTTGGATGCTCCATCAACATCCTCATATACAGGTAATTATGGTCTTTACTTGAAAAGCTTTACTTTCAGCAAAATTAGGAACATGTGTAAAGAAGTATTAATTATATGTGATATATTTATGACATTTTATACAGAGGCATGTTAAACCCCAATAAGCTATTTTTTACTGATATCTTTCTTTTGACATTATTTGCGAATATCTTTCCTTAGATCACCAAACCTGTTGAATTATATTATATATTAACAAACTTAATTTCCTTATAGGTTCTCAAATGGCTAGAGTTGACATGACAAATGAACCTGAAAATGTTCAGTCTCAAGCACCATCAACATCCTTTTCTGCAGGTAATATGCACATTGTTACATTACAAACATATAAGGTATGGTGATCTGATTACAGATTTACCAATAGATATAATAATATTATGTTGATTAGATATATACTGTGAACTAAAATGTGTTAAATATATTACAGGGCAACAAACACAGCAACCAAAGCCGCAGATAAAAACTGTTTTTGATGGGCAATCATTGATAAAATCAATGAAGAAGCTGGAAATTAAGAATAAAAGTTATGCCTTGAGATTGAAGAAGGCTTTGAATTTAGCCGAAAATCGGACATTTCAAAATGCACTGAAAAAGTTTACATCCTTAGCTGCAATGTTTACTTTAATGCAATTTCGTGAAACAGGGAAGAAAAAAATGGCACATAGATTTTCTGAATCGGAAAAAGTGATGGCATTGAGCCTTTACAAACGTAGCCCTCGGGCTTACAAATGGCTTCAAAAATTTTTTGTCTTGCCGTCCTCCATGACACTAAGCAGATTTATAGCACAGGCAAATATAAAACCTGGGATAAATGAAAATCTCTTTAAACAATTAAAAGAAAGAGTAAAGAAAATGAAAAATGATCACAAATTATGTGTTCTATTGTTTGACGAAATGTCTATAGCCCCACATTTTGACTATAATCGACGAAGGGATGAAATATCAGGCTTTGTAAACAATGGGAAGTCAAGGGAATTAAAAATAGCTGACCATGTTCTAGTCTTTTTGATTAGAGGTATTCAAAAAAACTTTAAACAGCCATTGGCATACACATTTTGTGCAAGTAGCACAAAAACAGCAGAACTTGCTGAACAAATAAAGAGCATTGTAAGAAAGCTACATAGCATTGGTCTACGAGTATTAGCAACTGTTTGTGACCAAGGCACATCGAATGTTAGTGCTATTAATTATTTAATCGAAGAAACCAAAAGAAAATATTTTCAGCAACACAAAGAACTGCGTCAAGACATTTTTGAAATTGATGATAATGAAGTCATTCCCTTATATGACCCGCCGCATTTGATAAAAGGTATAAGGAACAATTTGCTCACTAAAAACCTATTATGCAAAATTAATGGTTCCACGAAAATTGGCAAATGGGAGCACATAATTAAATTATATGAGATGGACCCAGCATATAGAGGCATACGATTAGTGCACAAACTAACTGACTCTCATATAAAGCCTGATAAATTTCAAAAAATGAAAGTCAAATATGCTACCCAGGTATTTAGCCAAAGAGTTGGCAGTACCTTAGGATTTTTTGCAGGTAATTAATTTTATAAATATCTGAGTTAATGCTAAATAACATTTAACAAGATTTTTCTAAGATATATATGTTTACTAGCTGACCAGGCGAACTTCGTACCGGCATATTTTATTTCTCTAGATTTTTTTATTTTTTTGGACTAAATTGTGAATCTAAACCATTCTCAAGTCCCCTTGAACACACACAAAAAAATTCATAAAAATCGATCCAGTCGTTTAGGAGGAGTTCACTAGTTCAGTGACATATACATGCACACAAGATAAAGATGTATGTCAAGTCTATAATACAACCTACACTTACTTGACTTAGTTAGTACATTTTGTGAAAACATAATAATATTAAAAAGTAAAATTTCCAAATTATTATTATATTTGTATTTCTTTTGCAGAAAGAAACTTACTACCAGCTGAATGCACGCAGACGGCAGACATCATTTTATTTTTTGATGACTTATTTGATTCGTTAAATGGTAGTCTAGACAATTCCAAGAAGAGGAGTGGAAAGGAATTGTTAGGTCCAGTAACACCAAAATCAAGACATCATAATATTTGGTCAAATGCGAAAATTGTATTGCATAGTATGAAATTTATTGCACAAGATAAGCAGGTCACAGTTCCCACAATCAACAATTGGTTACGAACAATCAATAATGTCGAGTATCTAATACAGAAATTATGTAATGACTACAATATAAAGTCTGTATGGATGAGGCATTTTAATCAGGATCCACTTGAAAATTTCTTTGGGACGATTCGTAGCCATGGGTGGAGAAACACTAACCCAACTGTAGCTGGTTTCGAATCGTCCTTTACTGCCTTACTGATCAATAATTTAAGTGGCGAGCATTCACCTGGTTCAAACTGTGAGGCAGACAGTTGCCAATCAATGTTCACATCAATGGCATCCTTTTTTAAAAATGTTGAAAGTGAGCCCATTCATACAGACAATATTATAATTGATTTCGATGATGCCATATATGTAGAATTTTGTGAAAAGACAAATAATCCACGGATATTAGCGACACTTCAATATGTTACTGGCTATTTATTGAAAAAAACCAAGAGGCATGTTTTCAAAAATTGCAGAAAATGTAAAGAAACTCTCTATGATAAAAATAATGCTAGTGATTTTTTAAAAGTACGCGAATATACTAAAGGAAAATCCTTTTTAACATATCCAAATAGTGGATTGGTGCAACTTTTTTCAAAGATGCAAGATTTAATTACATATGTTATTAAAAAGCAACCTATGGTTGCAAATATAAAAACATATATTGAAACATTGCTGTACATGGAACTCGATTACGACATTATTGATTGCGAACGCCACAAGCCTGAAATTATAAAATATATAATAGACCTGTCGTCCATGTTTTTCCTGTGCAACTGGTGCCGAGATGTAAATAAAATTTTAAACGGCACCAGATTAGATGCAGATTCTAATGACATAATAAAAATGTACGCTTTAGAATATTTTAATAAAAAAAAGCATAATAAATCACGCTGCCACTAAACCGTTGTTTTATTAACCATACCTACATATTAATTAAAAATGCTTTTGGGAATTGCGGGAGCCAAATGTAACTCCCGCAATTTCCAAAAGCCTGATTTCAAAGCTTTTTCTTTACTACCTACCGAACGTTTCATTGGGTTATCTGTGTCGTATACCGCTAGAGTGCGCTAAAATCAGATTGATTACTGTTTACTCTATACCCGTATATATAAAGTACTCTGTGACTTCATTGATCGCGCCGCCATATTTGAGAATTTTGACGTGAGTGCGCTCTAGCGGCCGGCGAAGGAATCGATATCGAGAGTGAGCAGTTTGCTTGAGGCCAAAGGCGCTTAGTGCCTGCTGGAGTTGAATGAATAATTATTTCAATGTTACTGCCTTGGTACATACATACTGGTTTACATACAAAATACGAAATCAGACTTATAAAATGTTTTCCTTAAGAATAATAAGGCACAATAATTATACGCGTCCTTTTAATTTTCTTTTAACTGTTTCCTACATATCGTCATTCTAACGCTTTCCCGGTTGCGTCCAAGAAGCCTTTAAGCCGTCGGAGTCCGCTTAATGCTCTAACCAGTTAAGACAGATTGTCAGTTTTTCAGACCTCCTCAACCCGAAGGCTGTGCCGAAGAATAAAGAAGAATAAGAATTTTTATAATGCCATTACCTACTTAAAAATCTTGCTTTACTGACTGACCAACAGACAAGCTAGAGCCAAAACTATAAGGCTGCCTTCACACTAGCGTTTGTCCAGCGTAGGCGTTTTTGGGCAATCCCTTCTTGTTGCACAAGAAGGGACTGCCCGAAATTCCCAAAGGATAGAAAATCAGTTAAATTAAAGAAATTGTGCGGCCCTCTTCTAGTGAAAAGATATATTCTGGTTTCATTGTGATTACTATAAAGTAACTAACGCTAGGTACTTTACGTTTCCAAATCAAGTTATTTTAGTTACTTGACTACAGATTCTCGCAGGAAAGGTGTACGTCTGAATGGGGCGGGACCAAGTCTATAGTCCGTTCACAGTTATTTTACCTCTAGCTGTTAGATTGGCCAACCTGAGCGTTGTGTTGCTATATTTAGTATCTAATACTCCCATTTTAAATATACAGTATTGCTAAAAACGTACCTATTTTAATTATCACATTTATTTTGAATAAGAATGATCCATGCGGACTGCCAATGACGATTCATAACTGCTGTCAGATTCTCGGACTGCCAATGCTGACTCGTAACTGCTGTCAAATTCTGTATCAGACTCATAGTTTAATTCTATTATGAACCTGTCCATTGCTGCATCCATAGACCCATCTATTTCACGCTTGTCTTCAATGTGGCGCACATGTTCGCATTGTTTTTGCCAGTCTTCTGCAGTGATAGATTGAAAAGCTTCTTCAGCTAAATTGACAATGTTGTTTGCCTCTTGTCCTACATTTTTGCTTGCAAATCGCCTTTTAATGAGACTCCACATAAATTCAATTGCGTATAGCTCGCAGTGGCATGGTGGTTACAGATGAACATTCTAGTTTCCACTAAATTGAGTAAAATGATATGCACGGGTAACCTTATTTTATATACCTGTCATCACAGAGTACAATTCCAACATAAAGAAAACAAACACTGACATTTGTCAGAGGTAAAATAACTGTGAACGGTCTGTATATGAAAACTGACGTTTGTATCTCTAGAAGCAAAGGAAGCACATCAAAATGTCCCGTGTAGCGGTTTCAGATGGTTCCGCCATGGTTCCGCCATGGTTCCGCCACTTTGAACGTCAGAAAACCTTTTTTTTTTTGTTCACTACGGTGGTAAAACTCTCCTTATGAGTCATCTCAACTCCGCCAACCCAGCCATTAGAACGGCTAGGCTTGGGACTGGCGGAGGAGGTATGTGGAGGCTCTCCCCTACAGGCGTTCGGGGCATACCCACTAAAAACCACCGCGGTGTCCCTACGGGTCCCGTGTGCTGGCAGGGTCACGCGATTCGCGATTAGCATACTTTCTCGCGACCCCGCCCGGGATTGGCCCGCCGTTTGTGTTGGCGGGCCCCGTCTCGTTATGATCTCGCAATCATCCATCAAACTTCTTGCATCCATCAAACTTCTCGCATCCATCACCTCACAAAGCTACTTGGGAGGCGGCGAGGACACGCGCCGCCTCCCGCCTTTTGGCGGACAGGGAGCAGCCCCAGCGCTCACCATCCGCAGGCACTGAATTCAGGGTGGTCGGAGGTCGTCTATTGTGCGACGTCCCCGACGCCCGGACCTACGGTTGGGGAGAGGGCGGTGTATTTCCCTCTCCCGCTCCGCCGCCTCCTTGCTCAGCATGACTGCTTCGCAGAAGGAGGCGACGGCGTTCCAGGACCTCTCACTCCGGACCATAGACAGAACTACGGCCGGGAGCGAGAGGACAACCGTATTCAGAGCCGCGACCAGATCACGGCGCTGCGATGCCCAAGCTGGGCATTCCGCCAAAGTATGCAACGCCGTGTCTTCGACAGGGTCGCGGCTGCTGCCACAGTGGTGGCATCCGGGCGTTTCCTCCCGGCCTATCCTCCACAAATACCGGCCAAAACAACCATGGCCGGTAAGGATTTGAGTCAACCGGAAGGTGACGACGCCGTGACGTCTCTCCAACCACTCATCAACCACGGGACTTACCGCCACTATCGTGGCGTGCCCAACGTCAGAAAACCTTTTTTATCTAAGAGCAACTCTATGATCCCCAAGGAACCCAAACAGTTTTTTTTTCTTCTATCCCGTTCCAGTCGAAAGTATTTGGCTTGCACGTTGTGCATTCGCCAGTTTCAAAATTTCAGCTTCCTGCCCCTATTAATAGTTTTAGTCGCAGCTTATCTGTCACTTGTCAGCACAGAACACTTCTTGTCAGTCAGTTAGTCAGTAACGCAAGTATTTTATTTGTACCTACACAATACACGTTTGTGATTGCTCCGGGGAACTTAATAAAATTGCTGTACAGAGGTAATGGAAGACCTAAGCACAATGCTCGATGGCTTCTGTAGAGTCTCCCAACAAGTAGGTCTTAAGATTAACATGGACAAGACGAAAATCATGTCGAACGTCCATGTTGTACCTGCTCCTATTCAGGTTGGAAACTCTACGCTCGAAGTTGTCGACAAGTATAATCTACCTGGGACAAGTAGTCCAATTAGGTAGGTCCAACTTCGAGAAGGAGGTCAATCGTCGAATCCAACTCGGTTGGGCAGCGTTCGGGAAGCTACGACATATCTTCTCGTCCGATATCCCGCAGTGTCTCAAGACGAAAGTCTTTGACCAGTGTGTGTTGCCAGTGATGACTTACGGATCAGAGACGTGGTCGCTCACTATGGGCCTTATCAGAAGGCTCAAGGTCAGACAGAGGGCGATGGAGAGAGCTAAGCTTGGAGTTTCCCTGCGAGATCGAATCAGAAATGAGGAGATCCGCAGTAGAACCAAAGTCGCCGACATAGCTATCCGGATAGCCAAGCTGAAGTGGCAGTGGGCTGTATTCTACGTTAGACCTACCGAGTGCTATGAGCTATGAGCTATGTATGACTGACCTGCACCGTGCCCTGCCACGGTCTTGTTTGAAATATATTTTATCTGTATTGTCAGAACAGTCGCTCTTTCATTCGTTCTGAGGTTCGTTCGTTGTTGATAAAATTCATGTCAAATCTGTCAACTGTCAAGTATGTCAAAATGATAATATAATTATTTGTCGTTCACCAAAGAGTACCTATACAAATACTACGTAAGAAGAGGCGGATGTGCCATAGATCATGCGAGACTTTCAGCTTTGTGTGAAACGTGCAGGGAGAACTCGTACCAACATAAAGATACTAATTGACATCGTTTTTATGTTGTCAGCATTGTCATATTCGTCAATATAGGGACGAACCCTCTAGTGATTAACGAAATATCGATATCGATAATATTCGGTAAGAGAAATAATTATAATTATGTTTCGACTAGAATTATACTTTTCCAAGACAAATAAAAGATGTATTTAATATGTATGTGTTTATTCAAACAAATTAGCCTATTCTATAAATCTATTCTAGATTAGCGAAGAAAAGTACGCAGAACTAAAAGATATATGTATGTACATGTAATTGAAAGGTTTTCAACATTTCTTCTGTAATAGGATTTAAAAAAATGTCTATAGATACAAGGCACAGTTGTTTTTCTGACTTGAGTTCCCTTTTTTTAAGTCTTTCGGCTTAAAATGCTTGCCACACACATAGTTCAACTGATGTAATTTTTCAATGGGCACATAAATCAAGTCTTGGTTTTCAGTTGCAGCTACCCATTTTTACATCTAAAAAGAAAAAAAAGAATAGAATTTTTAGTCCTTGTGCCAATTTCGAATAACGGATTATCGATAACTGACAGGCAGCACTATTGTTTACCTACAAAGTACTAGGTTATGAAACTTTAGAATATTTCCTTATTTTTTATGTTTCATTGAAATATATCACATTATATAACATTATAAATATTCACTGATCTTTATCTAGGGACATTTTGCCATAAATACCCTTTTTTCATTGCTTGACCGGCATGTTGTTTTATGCCATATTTCGCACGTTATTTTGCTTGTTTTCATTGCGCTCCTTTCAATGCTAATCAAATAAATATAGTAACACTAACACTAGAAGTGTAAAATCACATTTATTTGGTATACACAAAGCACTTTTACAGTATGTTTTTTACGGTTTATAAACAAACTACATAACGCGGCAAAGTTCAATCTGGATAATAATGGGACAGTTGTGACATTTGACACTATTGACAGCCAAGGAGGTGATGTACGTATAACCCGTCTAACTTTGAAAGAATACTGGTCCAAGGGTACATAGTGAAGGATGCTATCTTCACGTTTTATACATATAATAGTAGCCATTAAAAAGATAGCACGTTTCATACATTCGGTTTTTTCTTAGGAACTTGCGCCAGGCTGGTCGTTCACGGTTCACCTGTCTTCCCTTTGAATGTGCGGCGAACTTGTTATTGCAGATCTATGCGGACAATGCGTAATATCGTAGGGAAAAAATGTGAATAATTACGTTTTAGTCATAATTACATATATTGTGGTTCGTTGTCCTCATTATTTGCTGAGTCTTCGAGTGGATTTCAATCGTTTAGTGTTGGTTGTGAAGTGTTATCGAGTGTCAAAATGATCAGCTGTTCCGAAATTATTGATGCTCAGATGATTTGACGAGCGTATATTTATAAATATTCGCGTATGTAATCAACTAATCAGTGATAGTGACAATTGAGGTGAAATAACAAATATACAAAATGTTGTCTACGTTAATGTTGTACTTAGTTTGTATACCCTTGCTTACTTCGGCTACATCTACTATTTTAGGTAAGCCTCTGTTTTTATCTTTACCTCTGTTTTTTATTATTATTCGTAAATAGTGGCCTAAATTGCTTAAATAGTCCGTGTAGTAACAGATTAAGAATACTGAATGTCACCACCCCATATCAACACTTTGTGTGATTCATAAATTGTTGTTTCGAGTCTGGGTGTTTATTGTGTCCGTTAGTTGTATGTTTGTAAAGTCCCCCGCGACACAGGATTTAGTCCTAATGCGGGAGTTGTCTTTTAAAAAAAAAAATGAAAGAAAAAAAAAGAAAATATAATCCCATGGGTGTCGAAAGAGCCGACAAAGGGAGAATACTATGCAGAGAATAGCACTGCAAGAGAAGAAAAGCTTGATACAAATCCTATACCAACCGGTTTGGCCAGCGTGGTATAGTAGGTCAATTCCTTCTTTCAAAGGAGAGGCTTAGTCCAGCAGTGGACTGTTAAAGGCTGATGATGATGATTGCCTAAATTGGCATCTATATCCAGCAATGGACTCTTGCAGAGTGATGATGATGATTGCCTAAATTCTCAAGAATTTGATTATATTATTAATGTTTCATGTTCCAGTGCCTTATGACATAATTAATAATTGTTTCGCTTTTGATTCTTTGCAGACTCTGATGTGGATAGAACTATAACAATACCATTAAATAAAACAGTACCAGAAGACAACAAAGAAATTTATGGGGAATTCTTGAAACTAAATATTTCATCTGTTGTTAAAGTAAACTTTACTGATCTAAGTGAAAATTATGTGTTCCTAATTTTTCAAGTACATAGCCAAGTGAAAAATATTGTATTAACCCAAAAAAATGAAACAATTAACACAACAATACATGGAACAAATTTGGGTCTTGTGAATATATTCAATTCATCTTTAAATGCTAAAAAACTTACAACAGACACATTTTACATTGAAAATCCTCATATAAACAATGTTACTGTACAAGTGTATATGTCGGTTCATGTCTATAGAAAAGGAGGTATGTATTTCTTTGATGAATTTTGTAGAGTAGGTACTTAAGTTTTCACTTAATTTTAATTTTGAGCATATTCAAGCTATATAGTATTGCATGTTGATAACAATCAAAGGGTCAGTGGCTAAATGTGATCCAAGTATTGCCATGGCTGAATCATATAAGGAATGAAAGTGTACAATGTTTTGTTCAAATAATTATGTAGACGGGCATTAAAATTTTGCTGAGAGATTTAGAGAAACAATAGCTTGTTTTGGCTTTAAAAGATACTATAGCATTTTTATTTTACTTCACTAATGAGTACTACTATATATTTTGTAAATATTTTTTTGAAAGCATGAAAGTAGAATCAATGCTGTGGAGATGAGAGCTTTAAGGAGTATGTGCGGAATAAGGCTGATAGATAAAGTGAAAAACAGTGTGATACGAGAGAAGTGTGGTCTGAAAGAAGATGTAGTGATAAAGATTGAAAAAGGAATGTTGCGATGGTTTGGACATTTGGAACGGATGGATGAAAGAAGAAATACGAAAGAAGTGTATCGTGTAAGAATGAATGGAGATGTCGGTAGGGGGCGCCCAAGACGGACTTACGCCGACCAAATAGGTGACGTACTAAAAAAGGGCCAAATTAAAAGTACCCATAACCGGCGAGCATGTATGATGAGGTTTATGAATTGAAATTAAACTACAGTTTACGGATTTTATCGCGTTATATTACTTTCACTGGTTATTTGTAATTACATTTAAACCGAAAGATCTAGGAATTACATTTTTATTACTAGCCGACGTTTCGAATTCTTTACAGGATTCATGTTCACGGCAGACTGAGGTGATATTTGTCTTTGTCTTGAATTTAAAAGTTATCTCAAAGTACCCGAACATTTTTCAACTATTGGTGTTACTATCTACGCAGAATGTGCTCACTGTGTCTTGATGTCTTCTGGTGACTTTGTCCTTTTTGGGTTTCATTAGCCTGATAACAGGGTCCCAAGCTGGAGGTACATTCCAACCATCTTCCCTATTGAAATTAGGATGTTTTTTAATTTCAATAGCTTCACTTCATTAAATTAATTAATATTTGTGTTAATGTATTCCTAGACCATCTTAATTCTATTCATAACAACATCAAATTTACAATGGAATTAGAGGCAAACAATTCTTTAGCTTTCCTAGATGTACTTGTTATCAGGAACAAAAACAACTCTTTGAGCCACACTGTGTATAGGAAAAAGACACATACAAATAGGTACTTAAACGGTGAATCTCACCACCATCCTAAACAGTTAGCTACCGTAGGAATGTCTTTGTTTCAGAGAGCCCGGGGGATCTGTGACAAGAAACACCTGGACGCCGAGCTTCAACATGTCAAGCAAGTTCTGCAAGACAACAAGCTCCGACCACCGCGCCAACGTCACAGATCCCCGAAGAACAAGCCAGCCACAGTAGAGAGACAACCTGCTGTCCTCCCATACATCAAGGGCGTGACCGACAAGATTGGCTACATCTTGAAGCGAGCTTCAATCAAAACTTTCTACAAGCCGCCAACGAAGATAAGCCAATTATTACCATCTGTCAAGTGTCAGTTACCCTTACAAGAGGCCGGGGTTTACAAGATAGACTGTGAGTGTGGGCTCTCATACATTGACCAAACCAAGAGAAGCATAGGCATTCGACTAAAGGAACATATAGCTGACATTAAACACAAACGCTCGACGAAGTCTGCTGTGTGTGAACATGTAGAACAAGGGACCAACCATTACCTGCGATTTGATAAACCACAGATACTCGCAAAAGAACACCGCTTTATTCCAAGAATGATACGTGAAGCTATTGAAATTAAAAAACATCCTAATTTCAATAGGGAAGATGGTTGGAATGTACCTCCAGCTTGGGACCCTGTTATCAGGCTAATGAAACCCAAAAAGGACAAAGTCACCAGAAGACATCAAGACACAGTGAGCACATTCTGCGTAGATAGTAACACCAATAGTTGAAAAATGTTCGGGTACTTTGAGATAACTTTTAAATTCAAGACAAAGACAAATATCACCTCAGTCTGCCGTGCACATGAATCCTGTAAAGAATTCGAAACGTCGGCTAGTAATAAACATGTAATTCCTAGATCTTTCGGTTTAAATGTAATTACAAATAACCAGTGAAAGTAATATAACGCGATAAAATCCGTAAACTGTAGTTTAATTTCAATGTGTAACATTCGCGTAAACCCAAGAAAATATTAGGTTTATGAATGTCGAGGAAGCGAAAGAGGTGTGTTTGAACCGGAGCATTTGGCGTTCCATAGTCTCTGCCGACCCCAATAGGAGACAGGTGTGACGATAGATAGATCGATATTTTTTTTTTAAACTGAAAAATCATCATTATTTATTTTTATATTTTGTTTTGTCGTTGAACATTACTATATTGTTAAATTTGTATTTTTATCATCACATCATCTTTTATAATCTCCAGTATTAATTGGTTACTCATAATTAAAGGGTGTCCTATGCCTAAATAATATTAAAAAATTCTTGAAAATAATCTACCTATTTATAAATTGTTTTAAAAATCTTGATGATGATGATTTTTTATTTACAACCTACTAGGTAAATATATAAATAACTAGCTGTCCCGGCGAACTCCGTATCGCTTATTAAAGGTCTTTTTTCTTATTCCTATTTTTCTCAAACCACTTTTCCATGAAATTCTGAACAAAGTTACCAAGGCTACCAGTGCTTAATCAAACATTCTAGAGTTTATAGAGGTATACAAACAAACGAACATTGATTTTTATATAAACGTATAGATAGGTGACGCAGAAAAAGTTGTTTTGCCATATAAATTATTTCTGGGGTAGAAAAATAACTATCTTATTGTAAGTAAGGATGTAGTAAATGAGTGATAGAGGCAATAATATTAATAATTAAAAGTGAGTCAAAGTGATAATATTAATAATTTCCCATCCGCCATCTTGAATCACGAAATAGATGTTGTATTTGGATTCCCCATCCCATTAAACATCGGAGACGATACCCATTATGATTTAAAAAAAAAATCCCATCCGCCATCTTTGATCATGAAATAGATAGTATTTTTTAATTCCCCACTCCTTAAAATATCGGAGACGATACCCATATAGACTATAAAAAAAATCTCGTCCGCCGTCTTTGATTTCCTATCCGGCATCTTTGATCACGAAATAGATGCTGTATTTGGATTCTCCATCCATTAAATCATCAGAGACGATACCCATATTGATTTTTTAAATTTTCCCATCCGCCATCTTTGATTTCCCATCCACCATCTTGAATCACGAAACGGATGTTGTATTTGGATTCCTCATCCCTTTAAACATCGGAGACGATACCCATTATGATTAAAAAAAAAAATCCCATCCGCCATCTTTGATCACGAAATAGATGGTGTTTTTGAATTCCCCACTCCTTAAAATATCGGAGACGATTCCCATATCGACTTTAAAAAAAATCCCGTCCGCCATCTTTGATTTCCTATCCGCCATCTTTGATCACGAAATAGATGTTGTATTTGGATTCTCCATCCCTTAAATCATCGGAGACGATACCCATATTGATTTTTAAAATTTTTCCATCCGCCATCTTTGATTTCCCATCCACCATCTTGAATCACGAAACGGATGTTGTATTTGGAATCCCCATCCCTTTTAACATCGCAGACGATGATTTTTTTAAATTTTTCCATCCGCCATCTTTGATTTCCCATCCGCCATCTTTGATCAAGAAATAGATGTTGTATTTCGATTCCCCACCCCTTAAAATATCGAAGGCGATACCCATATGGATTTTTAAAATTTTCTCATCCGCCATCTTTGATTTCCCGTCCGCCATCTTGGATCACTAAATAAATTTCATATTATTAATCAGCGTCCCGAAAATCTTGAAAACGATACCCATATAGATTGTATCCTATTCGTTTAGCCTTTTTTTGCCTTTGACCCAACCCATCCCCTTCTCGTTTGACCATTTTATTATTTTTGTCTGGCCTCTAAAAGTTGTGGCGTAATTTTATATAGCCTATAGCCTTTCGGAATAATTGGGCTATCATAGCCAATAACAATTTTTAAAATCCGACTGCTAGTTCCTGAGATTAGCCAACATTATCTTTTAGCCTTTTTAGCCCTTTGCCCGGCCCCAAAGGGTCGAAGCGTTATGTTATATAGCCTATAGCCTGCCGAAGTAACTGGGCTATCGTATACCAAAAGAATTTTTCAAATCCGACTAGTAGTTTCCGAGATTAGCGCGTTCAAACAAACAAACAAACAACTAAACAAACAAACAAACTCTTCCGCTTTATTATATTAGTATAGATAATATATATATTCTGAATAGTAAAAGTAAGCCATAATAACTTCTATGACAAAAATAAACTTATCTGTATGCCAATGATTCATAAATAGTGGCAGCTGGATATGTGTGGCGCATATATAATAATTAATAATATTCTACCACATTCACACAACACTATCTAGTCCCAAACTAAGCAGAGCTTGTACTATGGGTACTAGACGATGGATAAACATACATATATAGTTTTTTTTTGTAAATACATACATATTATACATAGAAACATATATAACATATATTATGTATTTTATCTCTCTGCATTATGCACAATTATTTCATCATTATCTAAGCACTAGCTGACCCAGCGAACTCCGTATCGCCCTTTTAAGAGTTTTTATTTAATTTCCTTTTTTCCAAGCCCCTTTTCCAAAGTTAACATTGACTTAGCGCTTAATTTCTTTTCATTCCAGGGTCTATAAATGATGCAAAAATAAACATAGATTTTTATATAATATTGAATTCCCCAGTCCTTAAAATATCGGAGACGATACCCATCTCGACTTAAAAAAATCCCGTCTGATATCTTTGATTTCCTATCCGCCATCTTTGATCACGAAATAGATGGTTTATTTGGATTCACCATCCCTTAAATCATCAGAGACGATACCAATATTGATTTTTTTAATTTTTCCCATCCGCCATCTTTGATTTCCCATCCGCCATCTTGAATCACGAAATAGATGTTGTATTTGGATTCCCCATCCCTTCAGACATCGGAGACGATACCCATATTGATTTTTAGAAAAAATCCCATCCGCCATCTTTGATCACGAAATAGATGGTGTTTTTGAATTCCCTATTCCTTAAAATATCGGAGACGATACCCATATCGACTTTACAAAAATCCCGTCCGCCATTTTTGATTTCGTATCCGCCATCTTTGATCACGAAATAGATGTTGTATTTCGATTCGCCATCCCTTAAAACATCGGAGACGATAACCATATTGTTTTTTTAAAACTTTCTCATCCGCCATCTTTGATTTCTCATCCGCCATCTTTGATCACGAAATAGATGTCGGATTTGGATTCCCCATCCCTTTAAATATCGGCGACGATAACCATATCGACTTTAAAAAATAAAACCCGTCCGCCATCTTTGATTTCCTATCCGCCATCTTTGATCACGAAATTGATGTTGTATTTGGATTCACCATCCCTTAAATCATCAGAGACGATACCCATACTGATTTTTAAATTTTTTCCCATCCGCCATTTTTGATTTCCCATCCGCCAACTTGAATCACGAAATAGATGTTGTATTTGGATTTCCCATCCCTTTAAACATCGGAGACGATACCAATATTGATTTTTTAAAATTTTCCCATCCGCCATCTTTGATTGCCCATCCGCCATCTTGAATCACGAAATAGATGTTGTATTTGGATTTCCCATTCCTTTAAACATCGGAGACGATACCAATATTGATTTTTAAAAATTTTCCCATCCGCCATCTTTGATCACGAAATAGATGTTGTATTTCGATTCTCCACCCCTTAAATCATCAAAAACGATACCCATACGGATTTTTAAATTTTTTCCCATCCGCCATTTTTGATTTCCCATCCGCCATCTTGAATCACGAAATAGATGTTGTATTTCGATTCTCCACCCCTTAAAATATCAAAAACGATACCCATACTGATTTTTTAAATTTTTGCCATCCGCCATTTTTGATTTCCCATCCGCCATCTTGAATCACGAAATAGATGTTGTATTTGGATTTCCCTTCCCTTTAAACATCGGAGACGATACCAATATTGATTTTTAAAAAATTTCCCATCCGCCATCTTTGATCACGAAATAGATGTTGTATTTCGATTCTCCACCCCTTAAAATATCAAAAACGATACCCATACTGATTTTTTAAATTTTTGCCATCCGCCATTTTTGATTTCCCATCCGCCATCTTGAATCACGAAATAGATGTTGTATTTGGATTTCCCTTCCCTTTAAACATCGGAGACGATACCAATATTGATTTTTAAAAAATTTCCCATCCGCCATCTTTGATCACGAAATAGATGTTGTATTTCGATTCTCCACCCCTTAAAATATCAAAAACGATACCCATACTGATTTTTTAAATTTTTGCCATCCGCCATTTTTGATTTCCCATCCGCCATCTTGAATCACGAAATAGATGTTGTATTTGGATTTCCCATCCCTTTAAACATCGGAGACGATACCAATATTGATTCGTTTTCCCAACCGCCATCTTTGATTGCCCATCCGCCATCTTTGATCACGAAATAGATGTTGTATTTCGATTCTCCACCCCTTAAAATATCGAAGGCGATACCCATATTGATATTTAAAATTTTCTCATCCGCCATCTTTGATTTCCCGTCCGCCATCTTGGATCACTAAATAAATTTCATATTATTAATCAGCGTCCTGAAAATCTCGAAATCGATACCCATATAGGTCGTATCCTATTCGTTTAGCCTTTCTTTGCCTTTGACCCAACCCTCCCCCTTCTCGTTTGCCCATTTTATTATTTTGACTGGCCCCTAAAAGTTTTGGCGTAATTTTATATAGCCTATAGCCCTTCGGAATAATTGGGCTATCATAGGCAAAAACAATTTTTAAAATCCGACTGCTAGTTCCTGAGATTAGCCGACATTATGTTTTAGCCTTTTTAGCCTTTTGCCCGGCCCCAAAGGGTCGAAGCGTTATGTTATATAGTCTATAGCCTTCCGGAATAACTGGGCTATCGTATACAAAAAGAATTTTTCAGATCCGACCGGTAGTTCCTGAGATTAGCGCGTTCAAACAAACAAACAAACAAACTCTTCCGCTTTATTATATTAGTACTAGCTGACCCAGCGAACTTCGTATCGCCTTTTTAAGAGTTTTTATTTAATTCCCTTTTTTCCAAGCCCCTTTTCCATAGTTACCATTGACTTAGCGCTTAATCTCTTATCATTTCAGAGTCTGTAAATGATGAACAAACAAACATAGATTTTTATATAATATTGAATTCCCCGTTCCTTAAAATATCGGAGACGATACCCATATCGATTTAAAAAAAAAATCCCGTCCGCCATCTTTGATTTCCTATCCGCCATCATTGATCACGAAATAGATGTTGTATTTGGATTCACCATCCCTTAAATCATCAGAGATGACACCCATATTGATTTTTTAAATTTTGCCCATCGACCATCTTTGATTTCCCATCCGCCATCTTGAATCACGAAATAGATGTTGTATTTGGATTCCCCATCCCTTTAAACATCGGAGACGATACCCATATTGATTTTTAAAAATATTCCCATCCGCCATCTTTGATCACAAATTGATGGTGTTTTTGAATTCCCCATTCCTTAAAATATCAGAGACGATACCCATATCGACTTTCAAAAAAAATCCCGTCCGCCATCTTTGATTTCCCATCCGCCATCTTGAATCACGAAATAGATGTTGTATTTGGATTTACCATCCCTTAAATCATCAGAGACGACACCCATATTGATTTTTAAAATTTTTTCCATCCACCATCTTTGATTTCCCATCCGCTATCTTGAATCACGAAATATATGTTGTATTTGGATTCCCCATCCCTTTAAACATCGGAGACGATACCCATATTGATTTTTAAAAATATTCCCATCCGCCATCTTTGATCACGAAATAGATGGTGTTTTTGAATTCTCCATTCCTTAAACTATCGGAGTCGATACCCATATCGACTTTAAAAAAAAAACCCTGTCCGCCATCTTTGATTTCCCATCCACCATCTTGAATCATGAAATAGATGTTGTATTTGGATTCACCATCCCTTAAATCATCAGAGACGATACCCATATTGATTTTAAAAAAATTTCCCATCTGCCATCTTTGATTTCCCATCCGCCATCTTGGATCACAAAATAGATGTTGTATTTGGATTCCCCACCCCTTAAAATATCGAAGGCGATACCCATATTGAGTTTTTTTAATTTTCTCGTCCGCCATCTTTGATTTCCCGTCCGCCATCTTGGATCACTAAATAAATTTCATATTATTAATGAGCGTCCCGAAAATCGCGAAAACGATACCCATATAGATTGTATCCTATTCGTTTAGCCTTTTTTTGCCTTTGGCCCAACCCTTCCCCTTCTCGTTTGACCATTTTATTACTTTTGTCTGGCCCCTAAAAGTAGTGGCGTAATTTTATATAGCCTATAGCCTTTCGGAATAGTTGGGCTATCATAGGCAATAACAAATTTTAAAATCCGTCTGCTAGTTCCTGAGATTAGCCGACATTATCTTTTAGCCTTTTTAGCCTTTTGCCCGGCTCCAAAGGGTCGAAGCGTTATGTTATATAGCCTATAGCCTTCCGGAATAACTGGGCTATCGTATACAAAAAGAATTTTTCAGATCCGACCGGTAGTTCCTGAGATTAGCGCGTTCAAACAAACAAACAAATAAACAAACAAACAAACAAACTCTTCCGCTTTATTATATTAGTATAGATTATTCCAGTTGCTATCCAAGTTTAAATTGAGAGGGAGGCCAATGAAAAGATGGATGGACTGTGTGAGGATGGATATGAAAGAGAAAGGGGTAAATGATCAGATGACGGGCGACAGAAAAGAATGGAAGCTAAGGACGTACTGCGCCGACCCCAAATAGATTGGGACCAGGGCAAGAAGATGATGATGTTCCAAGTTTAAATTGATGTCTCAAAGACAACTTGAAGTCTTAAGCTCTTTAAAAAAGTTTACACAATATAAAGAATAACTTCATTTCATTTAATTTCGAGTCCCTTGCCTTGGGGTCTAGGATCCTCTTTTTTACCTCCATCATTTTAAGATATGAAATATATATTATGGCGGCGATAGCCTAGTGGTGTACGTAACCGACTGCCGAGACGATAGTCTTGGGTTCGATCCCCAGGTACCCGGGCACACACCTCTGACTTTTCGAAGTTATGTGTGTATTATCGCTAGCTTAATAATGTGCCCGGTAGATGGTAACAGGCTCGCCCCCTGTTACATTTGGGACCTAAACATAACTGGCGAAATGTGGGTGTGTATACACCTCTGCCTACCCCTTCGGGGATAAAAGGCGTGAAGTTATGTTATGTTATGTTATGTCATTTTAAGATAAATACATATAACTATGTAAATACATTGTTGGCTGGCAAAATGTACTCACTCAACTTCAAATAATTTTCCCTTTAAATACTGTTGTGCACTATTTTCATTCACATTGAATAAGGTCAAATTTGTTATCTCAATATGTCAAAATATATGCTCAAAGAATAGATGCTCTGTTGGACGGGACTTAAGAAATATTAAATCAAGGGACAAAAACAAAACCCACAATCGAAAAAATACTTTGTTGATCACACAAAGTCTCGTCTCATGTGAGGATCGAACCCTTAGCACTTGAAACCCAGTATTACAATACTAAAAACCTCATATTATTAAGCAGACAGTGTGATACAAATATATTATCCAGAGCCTTTTTGCAGACCCAATCCCTGGAGGGTGTAACATGGAGTTTCCAGTGGCAATAGCTCCCTATATGTTGGTCAACACAAATGATGAATACATTACTGTGGATGCTGCTCCAGCGTCTGTTGACCCCTTTTGTAATCTCGTCAATGGAGCCAACATAGAATTTTACTCCATGTACCTACCCGAGAAGGACTACAGTATGGATGATTATTTCAGTGGTATTCGAAACATGATGTCTTTGAAAACTATTGAGAAGTATGGCCGGAAGGTAAGATGCAATATTAAAATAAATAAAAATAGACATTATTTAATATTAAATATGGTATAATGCATTTTATTGTTAATGTCTAAGTTGACCTAGCCGAAAAATACAAGTCAATGTCTGATCTTGATAGAAACTACTTTCACGGAGCTCAAGCCCCGCGAATGAATATAAGCCCCCCAGTCTTACAAAATCCTAAATCCGTCTCTGATATCTATCACCATCGTATATTGACCTGCTACTTTGGATGGGCATTGAACGTTGAAAATACGCATGTATATTAAAAACCATATTAACATACTTAACTAGTTTCTTAAATACGTGTTGCGTACCTAATAATGACGTCATTTATTTTAAAAATAAGACTTCAAAGTGTTACTTATAAATATACAATTTATTTGAAATACAACATAATTCAGTATAAATAGAAACAAGACGGAAAGGTGTAGGTATAATAAAAACTTAAGATTTCATACGTCATTTGTGTGTTATTTCTTGCTCTCTTTGGGCAGTGTCTAGTATTTGTATACTCTTTGATGTGCTTTGAGAAGAAACGTTGCCGATGACCGTGTGAGACAGATAATATACAAATTGATGATTTTTCTCTATCTAGAATTCTGAAAAAACAAAAAGAGATAGCATGCTCAATTACTTGCTCTACAGAACAGTAATATTTATTTTTGAACAGGGGCGGAATTAGGATTATGATTTGGAGGACTTATTTTGCCTTAGGGGAATTTAATTTAATTTGAGGATAGCTTCTACAAGGTGGCGCAAAAGTAATTACCCTATAGAAATTCCTTATATTTTGTTATGACATCTTCTGTCATTCTGATATTGAAAATTTTGTAGTAATCAAATGTAAAATATACTAAAAATAATCATAGACAGCTTTACTCCCCAAGAACGTGGAATAATCGCGTCATACACCTCAACCTTGAAGAGCATAATAATTTTTCTTCAAAATTGATTATGAGTGACGAAGTGCATTTCCATCTCTCGGGGCATGTAAATAAGCAGAATACTCGCTTCTGGGGCACTGACAATCTGTGCATTATTCAACAAACACCTTTACATCCACAAAAAGTAAGTGTATGGTGTGGCGTCCAGAATTCTTTCTTTGCTGTAATTTGAAATCTCGGGTGTATGTGAACAAACCACTGACTCTAGCTTAGTGTATGTTTTCTTAAAAGAAAACAATAAGAAACATATCGCAGGAAGTGTTACGGTTAGTTATGGAAAAAGTCATAAATAGGGCTCAAATGTGCTGCAACTCTGGAGGTCAACATTTAATAGACATCATACTTAAATCATAATGCAACTAAATTTCATGGCACAAATATACTTATATGTAACTAATTCTAGTTTTCTAATTTAGAAACCAAGTTGTAGCTGAACCAAATAGGGTCATTACTTTTGCGCCACCCAATATATAGGCAATAATGATAGTAATTTGCCATGGAAGGACTCTGATGGCTGGCGGAATAGTGCTGTCTGGTCTGTTTTTTTTTTTAAATCGGGGCAGGAGAAGAAATAAACCGGAATTTAGAGTTGTAGATCTTGTAGATCGAGACTAACGGTCTCGGTACTAACATTACTTACTAGTAAATCCGAATTTAATTCTACACGATAATTTGGAAACGGGACATTTAAAATTCCGATCAGGAGCAAATCGGGACGTATTGAATCCCGTATCTCTTAATTTGGCAGTCCCGCAAAAATCGGGGCACCTGGGGACGAGTTAGGGCCTCTTACCCCAGTCCCTGGATTTGCCCTTTGTGAAAGTGTCGCCTCTTTGTATGTCAGCATGTCTATCTAATGTTTAAATGTTGTTGTTCCTAGCTACCAAAGACATTTTTGTCACAACGCCGCTATCTGAGTGCTTACCCCGGCACCGGTGTAGTGTTCGTTGTGGTGGCGAGATATGTCTATCTATTCGATAATCATACGTCGATACCGACGTATTCCGTGTATGTACCAGCGCATAGCTACGGATGTGCGAACATGGATGAGGATGGATGCATTATTGATGGTGAGTTGCCTTTTATTAGGTACATCCTCCTTGCCGTCTTAATTTCGGTTTCAGTGGCGGATAAAAGATTTTGATTTGGAGAGAGGGAGAGCGGGCGATCATTTTAGTTGCAGGAGTTTGCCTTGAACCTGATGAAAGACAGTTTTATCTAGGTAGAGTTTTAGAACTAGAAATGATTTTTCCCTCAGAAGAAAACAGATGCTTTTTTCGAGGCTGGAGCTAGTCATTTATGATATAGCCCTCTCCGCAGTATCCGCCACTGTACGTTTTTACACAATTGGATAATTCGGGTTGTTTTCTCCAAACCTAACCTAACTGCCACTACTGAGGCTCCACAATATAATACATAAAAATGTATTTTTAGCTTCGGCCAAAGAATGTACAAACGGCCATAGTAACAAGCATTTTAATAAGTATCTCTTTCTCCGGACAATATTGAATCTTCGGTTCTGGACAATATTTATCCGTGTGGAGGCGGATTAAGAATGAACTGTCGCTACTCTATTTCATTCCGTGGGTGTCGTAAAAAATCATGAAGTAGGTAAATGGTATCATTCGAAAGAGACAGATAATGGGATGGTTTGATGTCACCCTCTGCCTCCCTAGCCGTCTGAGTAGCGTGGTATAGTAGACCAAATTCGACTATTGACTCACAATTTAAAGTGCTATTGTAAGGGCGTTTGTGCACTGCACGGAATTTTAACGTCCAGCAGTCAGATTTACGTCAACTTTCATTGAGAATTCATTGAAATTCATTGACAATTGGAAGAAATCGGACTGCCGGACGGTAAAATTTCTTCTAGTGCACAAACGCTCTTACGCAAATAAGTCTATGCCTAGCAGTGAACTCCGAATGGTTGCATAAAAGACAACATTTTTAATAATTTCTTATTTTCAGAGGACTTATTTACGCAAACACTTTGCGCATTCTTGCTATTCCTTGGGTTATTCGTCAGTTTCTTGGGGCACCGATTCTTCAAGACTGAGATGTTCCTCGCCGGGTTCTTTAGCGGGTTTATTATCACCTATATATTGGTGGACTTTATGGAGAGGACTATAAATACGCCATGTAAGTAAATTATGCAACTAATGTTATCTATTTTCTGAAGATGTTTATTTTTTATCTTAGTGATTTTTATTTTTTGTCTTAGGATTTTAATCTTAGTGTTGTCACTTATTAGCAGAAATATTTTTTAAAATTCAGATATACATAGTTTTATATAAGTTCCATAGAAAATTCATCCAATATTGATTAAGTGCAATTTTGGGGTTACTGCTGTTCAAAAGTAGATTTTGTATATCTATATCTATCAAGTTTTTTATGTACCTATTACTTTTCTACATCATCAACCTGCCAAACGATATACAAACTTAGGTGGCAATATGATTAGGTTTAAAATTTAGATTCCTTTTTTTAGCACTGGTAGCGGCTTCAGTACTTTCCGGAATATTCTTCGGAGGAATATGGTTACTGTTCTGGTGGCTGTACGGCATACCAGTGCTGGCAGTATCGTTAGTAGCTTTGAACGCTGGATTCATACTCGCTTCGATATTCTATTATACGATACCAGGTACGAAATTGCGAATTTTATTTGCTGTTTCTCGTCTTGCCGTTATTCCAGTTGCATCCAAGACTCTTGCTTTGAAGTCCGGGATCCGCTTACTAGTCAATCAAAGGGATAGTGAGTTTGGCGCTTGCCTCAGCATCCCTCACACTATATCATATCAGTGATTTATGACTGAGCTATTCATGAATGTAAGGACAATACATGAAGCCTGTATGAGTTCGACGACCGACTGCTACGCCGAAGGTCGCGGGTTCGATTCCCGCTCAAGTCAAACATTTGCGTGCATGAACATGGATGTTTGTCTTGGTCTGGGTGTTTCTATGTATAATATGTAAGTATGTATTTACAAAAATAAATGTAATATGTATGTTTATCCATTATCTAGTACCCATAACACAAGCTCCGCTTAGCTTGGGACTAGATGGTGATGTGTGTATGTGGTAGAATATTATTATTAGTAGAATATTAGATATTTCGAAGTTTTTGTATGTGTATGATGGAAGTAATTTCTCAGCAACTTTGATTTGAATTTGATTTGCTAGCTTGATTAACAAATATTGGAGTTGCCAATAGGTATAGAAGGATCTCAGGGGGTCTGCATATCTGTATCAAGCAAAGCGAACGCGATCTGGGTCTGGCAGTTATCTGGTAGGCCCGAAGAGATAACGATATTTTTAAATTAAACCAAACGTCATATTGCTTTATTGAATTACCGTATCGTGTGTCGTAAATGTTCAAGATAGCTGGTACCAAGAACCACAATTGCTTAGGTACACTTATACAATACATAGATTTGACCGCGCTTCCCCTCAAGTGTGGGTCAGTTATCGGGATAGATAAAGCCCGTGTATATCTATCTATCTATCTATAGCTCAGCAAAATATCACGGGCCGTGATATTTTGCTGAGCTATAGATAGATAGATAGATATATACTTTATTGCTCACCAAAATATAGTACATTTGGTTCGGCGTTACACCGAAACCATATGTTCCTAGGCGATTTGGAAAAATTATTAAGTGTTGCCTACTTAGGTAAAATAATAGGTACTTTAGGTATTCTTATTTTGATTCGGTCTCATTAGCTTATATTATAACATTAATATAGTAACTTAAAATTATACTACTTACTGCTATATTACTTAAGTCCTGCAAAGTTTCGTCAGAATTTGTTTTTATTTATTTATAGTCTCACGCCTGCAGGAGTAGGCAGAGGTGTAATTATTACACCCACATTTCGCCATGAATTTTTAGGTCTCGCGTAATAGGATGCGAGCCAATTGCCGTTACCGGGCACATCATCAGACTCCGGGCTGCTACTGAGTACCTATTCGAAAAAACCCAGTAATACTTATGCCCGACCTGGGAATCGAACCCGGGATCTCCGATCAGCAGTCGCATACGCTATCCACTGGACCAAGGAGGCAGTCTCAAAATTTGTTCAAAAACAAAAACAAACACCATGTGTTTCATCATTAACATCATAAAACTTTACAAACTTTGTATACTTATCTCGGTAATATGTAGGTAGTAGTAAAATGCGCACGCTGGTCTATGGAATATCGCTATCCCTTTGGGTTGCTGAGATCAGACGGCAGTTGCTGTGTAGAAAACCTGATATTCTGAACATGCATGAGGAATTTGATGAGAGTGAATGAAGCAAGAGAGATATGTCAGGGTTGTTGAAAACGGCGTTCCGTAGTCTCTGCCTACCCCTCCGAGAAACAGGCGTGTGTCTATGTAGGTTAGACTGGTAAGCGGATCCCAGGCTCCATGGCGTATAGATGCAACCGGGATAAAGCTAGGACGATAGGTAAGATACGCACACGTGATTTTAATAACATATTTTTTATTTCTAGCCAACGTACTATTCCTAAAAGACGACTTAAACTTCTGGGCACTATTCATAATAGTGATGTGCCTTACCGCATTGTCGTTGGTCTCGGTGACGTATGCTGGCAACATTCTGTGTTGCTCTGTGCTGGGCGGCTTCGCTTTCGCCTACGCGATGAATGACATACTGGACTCGAACCTGAAGTACATCATGATCAACATAGTGAGGAGGAGCGTCGTGCCCAACTTCCAATATGTTGTCACGTCACCACCATACTCTTGGAGAGGTAACTTTTTTTTGTTAGTCTGTAGTGTACCACTGCTGGGCAAAGACCTCTCCCCTGGATTTCCATAAATCTCGGTTATTTGCAATCCCTGGCCAGTCACCCTCAAAAGCATCTAGGTCATCACGCCATCTTCACGCTATATTAATATAGGTACCTAGCTACATATGTATTTTGAAATTGAAATACGGTTTACGGATTTTATCGCGACATATTTAAAGACATTACATTTCGACGATCTAGAAACTACATTATTTATTATTACTATCCGACGTTTCGACTTCTTTACAGGAATCGTGGTCACGGGTGGTGTTGTTGATGTCACTTCAGTCTTCCATAACCACGTTTCATCACGATCATTCGGTCCCGTAAACCGTACTTTGATTTCACTGTAACATTCGCGTAAACCCAAGAAAATACTATATTATTATATTTTTTGTTGAGTCACATTTTTTTCCCATAGAGGTAGGCAGAGGTGTAATATTATACCAACATTTCGCCGAGTTATGAATTTTCAGGTCTCACGTAATGTAATAGGTGGCGAGCCTATTGTCGTTACCGGACTATATATGAAATATGAATATTACCAGCCTTCGTGCTGATACTGAGAATTCGGTAAAACTCTGTAACACTTGCCCGAACCGGGGATCGAACCCGGGCCCTGCCAATCAATAGACGCATATTATTATGGTATGCACTAGAACACGGCATAGTTATATTTACATGTTGTTTATAATCACATTATACAAATGAAACAACGCACAAGTGCAACAACCAAGTTGGTTTTCATGCTTTCCGTTAGCTGTATTATTAATTATTACAAATTGATTTTGTGAGTAGGGGGCACTTTCCACTCCAGATATTGGGCAATTATGTGAAACAAGAAAGACGTGTAGCATTAAAATGAAATAATTATTAGCAAACCCACTTTAAAAAAAGGCAGCGATAGCCTATTGGTGAGACCAGCGGACTACTACGCCGAGTATTTTGGGTTCAAATCCACGGCCTGCACCAATGACTTTTCGAATTGATGTCCGTAATAATTGTTAATGATTGCTTGGTAAACGGTGAAGAAAAACCTCGTGAGGCAACCTGTGTAGTCGGTATTTCAGTAACGCAATATATATATTTTTTATTATATATATATATATATATATATATATATATATATATATATATATATATATATATATATATATATATATATATATATATATATATATATATATATATATATATATAATATACAGGGTTTAAAAAACCCTTAACGAATACTGAAGTCCCATATTGTACCTAGTTTGTTTCCCATATCGTAACCGATATTTCGGCTCTGTTGCAAGCGCCATGTTTACGGATGTACTGAAGTATTGCGGGTGGATGAATGTTTATAAACAAGTGAACCGGTCTACCCGCTTTCTTACTCGTTTATTGCGCGCACAACCACTACCACCGTTTTCACTCTCGCACTGTACTCGATCGCGACACACTACTCACAACGTCGGCTCGTGAGTCGTGATTTAAGTTTTTGCGGTTCACGGGTTTTGCATAGACGTACCACTGGATGCCAGGGGCCCAATTCTCCTAAATAAATACAGTTTCGATAATATGATGTCCGTGTAACAAATAACGTATTATTCTAAATTATCTGATATTTGAATGAAATTGTAACGAGATCGTATGTGTCAACGACGAACTGTTTATTTTAAATTATACGATAATGACATTAGGTTATCAGAATACCGCTTTTGAGTCCATAAAAAATATAATATCAATGTCATATAAAAATACGAGAATTGGGTCACAGGTATTCGACCACATTGAAACCCATCTTCTCTATTGAAGTTTTTTTATAACATTCATCCACCCGCAATACTTCAGTACATCCGTGAACATGGCGCTTGCAACAGTGCCGAAATATCGGTTAGGTACTCAAAACAAAGGTAGGTATGTAGTATATATCCCGTAGGAAGAGTAAAAAGTAATAAGTAAGTATATGATGTAACTCGGGGAGATGGGCCTCGTTAGCCTTGGTTGGCAACCTGTCTAGGAGAAGGAAAACTCCGAATTTAAACCAACTTTCAGGGAGCATACCCGAAACAAAACCCCGATCTAAGGTGTGAACCGACCCGTGCCGAGGGATTCGTGGCCAGAGGGCAAGCTGGTCGTAAACGGAGGGTGCCTGTGTTGGTGGTCACAGGGCACAGCTGATATTCCGCCTTACCCCCGTAAAGGGCTCTGCGGGGATGGACCGTCTAGATCCCTAAATCTCGTGGGAACGCTATGGGAACAAAAACTTATTCTTCTCCATACGGCGGCGACGCGGTTCGCAACCCGTCACGTCTCGTTTCCCGCGAGGGCGAAAAGCGGCCTACGGAAAGCAGGTTTGCGACATTGAATGTTGGTGGAGGAATGAACGGCAAATTGGATGAAGTATGTCAGATGATGGATGATAGAAAGATTGATGTTCTTTGTGTGAATGAAACAAAAAGAAAAGGGTGTGACACCACCAAGCATGGTGCATATACGGCGTATTGGTCTGGGGTAGATAGTACCACCAGAGCCTGTAAGGGAGTTGGTGTAGTACTGTCTGCGCGAATGAATGAGTGCGTAAAAGAGTTTGAATGTGTAAATGCTAGGCTACTGTGGATGAGAATGAAAGTAGGACTTACTCGTCTCTTTATTGTGGGGGTGTACGCCCCGGTCAATATAGTTACGGGTATGTCACAACATGAGCAAGACGAAAGGCAGGAGTTTTGGGAGAGTTTAAGAGAGATTTTGAGGAACTGCAAGGATAATGAAAGATTGATCTTGTTAGGGGATTTCAATGGATGGGTGGGAGTAAAGCGAGATGGATTTGAAAGGGTGTTAGGTGCATTTGGTGATGAGAGTGTGAACGAAAATGGAAAAGCACTGCTTGAGATTTGTTTGGAGTGGAGCCTTTGTGTGACAAACACCATGTTTGATCATAAAAGGATACATATGTATACGCGAGAGGCGAAAAATGTTAGAAGAAGTATGATTGATTTTGTGATAGTAGATGAACGATTGAGAAAGAATGTGTTGGATACAAGAGTATATCGAGGGATCGGCATCCACACAGACCACTTCTTGGTGTTGAGCCGGATAAGTGGGCTCTTTAAAGGATGGCGACACCGAGAGCATAATGAAAATAGGGTCTTGGAAAGAATAAAAGTTGAAAATCTACAAGAGAAAGATGTGAAAGATGAGTATAAACGAAGATTGATAGCAAGATTTGAGAGATTCGATGGCATAAATGATATGGAAGAATTATGGCAGGCCTTTAAAGAAGAGGTAGTATGTGTAGCGTCTGAAGTATGTGGTATGATCAAGAGAAGGAAAATACGAAAGGTTAAGAATACATGGTGGGACAAGGATGTACAATCAGCAGTGTCAGAGAAGAAGAAAGCTTGGTCAGATTGGTTGGCTGCCAGAGCAAATGAAAGAATGGGAAAAGCAACGAGTGTGGACATAGATGAAGCAAAAAAGGAGTTTGTTAGGTCAAAAAGAATAGTGAAAGAAATGGTTAAAAGGAAAAAAGAGGAAAAGAAAGATGAGTTTGATAGCAGATTATCTGACGATTTCCAGAGGAACATTAAGTTTTTCTAGAAATCCGTTCGTGCAGTTCGAGGAAGAACTCAATCCTCAGAACACACATCCATCAGAGACGAGAATGGAAGTATAGTAAATGGTGAATTGTGCGTGCTGAAGAGATGGAAAGAGTATTTTGAAAGTTTATTCGAAAGAACGGCGATAGAGACACCGATAGCTGAAGTGAATTGTAATGATAGCAATGATGAAAGCGTTATTGGCGTGGATGAGATCGTGAAGGCACTGAAAAGTATGAAAGTAGGTAAGGCTGCAGGATATGATAGGATTACAGTCGAAATGCTGAAGGCTGGACAGGGCATCATAGTTGGTCAGTTGCAGCGGTTATATAACTTGTGTTGGAACACCGGCCGAGTACCTAATGACTGGACCACAGCTGTAGTTGTGCCTCTTTATAAAGGAAAAGGCTCGCAACAAGACTGCAAAAACTATAGAGGCATTAGCCTTCTCAGCATTGTTGGCAAATTGTATGCAAAGGTACTTATTGAAAGAGTTATGGAAGTAACCGACAAGAAAATATGGGATGTACAAGCGGGATTCCGAAAGGGTATGGGATGCACGGATCAGGTTTTTTCCTTGCGAAGCATAGCCGGAAAATTTTTGGCCAAAGGTCAAAAGGTCTATTGCGCATTCGTGGATTTGGAAAAGGCTTACGATAAAGTGGTGAGGAATGAAATGTGGTCGGTGCTGTCAATGAATGGGGTGGACAGCAGCCTCATTCGAGCTCTGAAATCCCTTTATGAGGATTCTAGAGCTTGTGTGAGGATAAACGGGGCATACACTGACTGGTTTACCATCAATCAAGGTGTTAGACAGGGATGTGTAGCGTCGCCGTGGCTGTTTAACCTCTTCATGGACAGTTGTTTGCAAGATTTAAAACATAGTGACTGCGGATTAAGGATGAATGGGTTACTCGTCAAATGCCTCCTTTATGCTGATGATCAGGTTATACTTGCATCTTCAACGGAGGAGTTGCAGGAGATGGTAACAATCATGCATCGTGCGTTAGAAAGGAAAGGAATGAAAGTGAATGTAAGTAAAACGAAAGTTATGGTTTTTGAAAAGGAGGAATGCGTTACGGCTTGTAATGTTTTGATCGATGGACAGCGAGTGGAACAAGTGAATGAGTTTGTTTACTTAGGTACGTTGTTTACAAGAGATGGTAAGAATGAAGCAGATATTGAAAGGAGAGTTAATGCAGGTAATTGTGTGAATGGAGCTTTGAAGGCGTTTATGAACAGTCAAAACGTGTCCAAAAAGGTACGTTTGGCTGTACATAGAGGTGTGTTAGTGCCTACCCTTATGTATGGTAGTGATAGTTAGGTATGAAGAGATTTGAAAGTAGAATAAATGCTGTAGAAATGAGAGCACTGAGAAGTATGTGTGGTGTGTCTTTGACCGACAGAGTAAAGAATTGTGTGATACGAGAGTGGTGTGGGGTAAAAGAAGATGTAGTGACAAGCATTGAGAAAGGCATGTTAAGATGGTTTGGGCACATGGAGAGGATGGATGACGATAGACTGACAAAGAAGATATATCAGGCTAGTGTGAATGGGACAGGACAAAGGGGAAGACCTAGGAGAATGTTCTCTGACCAGATTGGAGACATCCTGAAAAAAGGACAAGTCAGAAGTACCCTTAACAGAAGAGCATGCATGAGAAACTTGATGGGAGTGAGTGAAGCAAGTGAGGTATGTCAGGATCGTTGCAAATGGCGTTCCGTAGTCTCTGCCTACCCCTCCGGGAAACAGGCGTGAGTCTATGTATGTATGTATGTATGTATGTATGATGTAACTTAAAATTTACGGTATTTGCAATTTTACTTTTTATCTATGCTATAAGACGTTGCTTTTTACCAAATTTCAAAATTCTGAGTTTACGGTAAGTACCTTGCAGGTTTTGGTTCCCTTGCGAGTTTCGAAAATCAGCGGAAATTTACGGCATAAACGACTGTATCTTTTGATTACGTTGGCTTAGAAGTTTGATTCTAAGGAACAGTAGACTTGAGTATTTGATTTGATACTTTTGATTATTCATTCGATACCTCCTCCACGCGTTCCTGAGAAAAAGGGTCTTGACAGCCAGACGGACAACAAAGTGATCCTATAAGGTTTCCGTTCTTTTTTCCTTTCGAGGTACGGAACCCTAAAAACATACCTACTTCAATCATTGAAGTTGAGGGTAAATCTAGATTTTTCCAGTGTTTTACTTTGTCCTGTTTTGTAATACTGCAGTTTTACTACACAAAAGTAATAATTACCATGTTTGTATAAAAATATTGATTTTTTGAAACAATACGAGTAGTCGTTTGTTATGAACTTGTGGATGTCGTTAAACAAAGACGTTAGCTGTCTTATGGTCGATGTTTTTAAGGAAAATATTATATTGTTTGTCATAATATAATACCGCAATATTAGTAAAGAGGAATTAACTAGGTACTATGCAATTTCCCCGTTGTCATAACCTAAAAATTATTGGGTTTTTCAGAATTAATTTCCCAGTTATACTTACTACAAAGTTTCGATAGCGTACACTGTTATTTTAATAATAGTTTTAGAATAACAATAACAACGGTTTATTAGACAAGTTTTCTCTTTCGCATGGTCTGAATAAATGTGTGAGCAGTGTCAAAATATGAGAATTCTTATTAAATAGTGCCCAGTCTTAACTGAACTGAAATACACACCAGTTATACAAAGTTTTACAAAATTCGTACATTTGTTGTTTATCTGATAAACTGTATTAGGTATAATTATAGATTATCAATATTTTTTCATAATGGCTAGTCTTCAAACCGATAATCTCAGGGATACAGGAAGACCCTGAAATTATCGCTTGTTGTTGTTGTGGTCCTAAGGCACCCCGCTGGTGCAGAGGGCCCCAACAAGTTTTCTCCAAGCCGGCCGGTCCTGCGCGATTCTTCGAGCGTCTTCCCATTTTAGTTCTTCCTTCTTGAGCTCCTTTTCCACCGATCTCCTCCACGTGTGTACTGGCCGTCCGCGTCTTCGCCTACCCTCCGGTTGCCACTCAAAGGCGATTTCAGCAGCATTACCATTTTCTCTACGGAGAGTGTGGCCAATCCACTTAAACAAATTATCGCTTACCTGTTTAATAATATACCTACATAATATGTTGTCAGTAGATCGTAGTAATTTAAAATATTTAAATAGAGTAAGCGTTCTTTTTTTACAACTGTGAAGGAAAACATCGTGAGGAAACCTGCATGTCTGAGAGTTCTCCATAATGTTCTCGAAAGACATGTGAAGTCTGTCAACCCGCTCTTGCCCAGGGTGACTTTACCCTCCTTACAGTGAGAAAAGGAACGTGCCCAGTAGTGGTATTCTTAATAAGTATAGAGTCGTATGACGCCCTAATAGATCTCATTATGATGAACAGCTTTGGTTGTCGGACTTTGCCGAAAGCACGAAAAAACATCAGCGTTGCCGTACATTATGTCGAATTTAATGTTTCTATTTGTTCAAGTCCCAGAACAAAAGTTAGTCATAATATTGAGTACAATCAAGCCTTAAGAGGTTGCACTATACCAACTTTAAATAACGTTGTAAATAGATGATATGATGATAACAAATGAAACTGCTTAACGAAAACCTATTATAAATACTCGGTCAGAAAACAATGTACTTATTGCAATTAAGTACCTACATAATTATGTCGACTTTAGACAACTCCCAAATATGCAATATAGTGAATTAGACTTTGTACAGTTAAAGTCTATAGGTACTATTCTTGTATTGAACCTGGCCCATACTAATGATATATCAATACTTTATCTACACCAGAAATAAGTTTATAGTTACATTACAATAATCTGTTGTAGACAATCCTAAAACATTTTGGTATTACCCAACAGGACCATTGCAATTTGAAATTTATTGCAACAGTTACCAGTAGTACTTTACAAAAGTAGTTTGAAACTTTGAAATGTAGTTACAAATATTGATCATTTAATATTTATAATGTGGGGAAAAACATTACCTAATTATTATATAGAATAGAGGACACACACGCAAAAAACCACACATTATTTCAATTATCCTGTAACACAAGTACAAATAAGAACGTTTAAATATATTTGTTAATATGTAATTATGTACCAACATGCATTTGTGTCACTTACCTATACTAGTTTGATTTAAATAACTATTTCTAGATTCATAGGAGGAGGAGGAGGATTCTCCGGGAGGACTAGAAGATGACTGTATAATCATCAATATATATATATTAGAAAATTGCGTAACTGACTGACAGACAAAGTACAGACAGAAACTAGTGGGCGCAAGATCCTGAAATTTGGCATGTATGCGTCTTAAGGAGCGTAGGGGTGCACAGAGATGCCCATGGGATCGGAAATAAAAAGTTAAATTAGAATAAAAAAAAGCTACGGGCATTATCTAGCATGCTATATTACATCTCTGTAGCACCCCAAGGTTAACTGGGAGAAATGCCTTTGGCACTATCTCCGGCGCAATGTACCCATTTTACAGGCAGTGTTAATAAATATAGTACGAATTGGTGATTTAAAAGAGAGAGACTTCAATCATACCAATACTACCAAGTATCAAACATCAATGTTCGATTGTATTGAATCCCACTGAGGACTGCCAAATATTAGAGCAGAGAAATATAAAATAATGTTTAAAGTAAAAGTTTCGTGCCCGTTGGGTGAGACACATACTCGTATAACTTGGAAATCTCAATAGTTCGCATCGTGGCAACACGTATTAGTCTCACCATGGTTTTATCGCAGCTTGGACGTCAGTAGTCTGTTCTCTTTCTCCCATATTACTCACCCTGTCCTCTATAAACATTTCGATCCTTATTAGGGTTCCGTACCTGGAAAGGAAAAAACGGAACCCTTATAGGATCACTTAGTTGTCCGTCCTTCCGGCTGTCAAGACCCTTTTCTCAGGAACCTGTGTAGGTATCAAACTGAAATTTATATCATCCTCAGGTCTAGTTTTCCTTAGAGTTGTGTAAAAATCAAACTTCTAAACCCACGCAATCAAAGGATACAGACGATTGTGCCGCAAATATCCGCAAATTTTCGAAACTCGCAAGGGAATCAAAACCTACAGGGTACCACTTCCTTTGAACTCAGAATCTTGAAATTTGGCGTACCAAATTTCAAGATTCTGAGTTCAAAGGAAGTGGTACCCTGGAAGTGGTAACGTCATATATCACAGGTAAAGAAAACATTGCGAAAACCGTCAATTTTTAGTAACATCATATAAAAATATTTTTACGTACAGAACCCTAGCAAGACCTGCGCAAGTCCGACTTGCACTTGACCGGTTTTTTACTATATAGTGTTTATTTTTCCTTACAGACATACTGGCGTCGATGTTCGGCTTGATGGTGGCCATATTGGGCTGGTCGTTCCAGCACTGGCACAACATCGGGCGCCCGCCCTTCCCCCCGCCGCCTCGCAGCACGCGGCTTGCCGCACCGGATCATACTAACATCACTTATGGAGCCCTCCGCGATGAAAGACCCGTACAGTAAGTATTACCAAACAATAAAACAGCAGTTCTTAAGGATTTCGTGTACCGATTCCAAGTTGGTCTGCCCCCAGTTCAGTTCGTAGTTGCCGGCGCTGGCGTTGTTTCTCCGTCTTTCTTGCTCTCGTAGTTAAACTACACTGGGGGAACGTCCGTCTCTCTTGCTCTTACACTGGGGGAACGACTGCCACGCCGCCATTCGGCAATTTGTGTCGTAGAAAGTTTGTCTTCAGAGCGCGCATGAGAAAATATGTGTTTCTATGTAAAATCTGAGTTCTTTGGTATTACATAAATTTTTAGTATGCACTTGCTTCTACCCGCGACCTCGGTGTGTGTCGGTTAATGGGACATAAGGTAGCCAATGTACTATTATTATATGTAAGCTGTATTACTGCAGTTCCACTAAAATCCGTTCATTAATTTTTGTGTGAAAGAAGAACAAACCAACAAATACACATTCGCATTTATAATATTAGTATCATACTGTCGATTATCAGAAATCTGTAGAGATAACACTTACTTCACAAACATATGAAGGTATCTCTTTCGCACTTTGTTTTGTAAATAATGCTCATTAAAAAAAATTTCAGTATTTATCAGTATTTACATGTCTTTATGTAAATGGTGTAAACAAATAATTTCAGAATATGTGAATATAAAATATATCACACAATAATATTATAAATATTAAATTCTGTATATAATTATTATAATTCGTAAGGAAATTAAACGCAATACCACAAATAATCTTATACTTACATGTACTTACTAATCTTATACTAATATATAAAGCTGAAGACTTTGTTTGTTAGTTTGGTTGAACGCGCTAATCTCAGGAATTATTTGTCCGATTTTATAAATTATTTCAGTGTTAGATAGCCCATTTATCGAGGAAGGCTATAGGCTATATAACATCACGCTATGAGCGACGGGAGTAGAGCAGTAGCCTTAAATAACGCGGGTGTAACCGCGGGCATCCTCTAGTATCTAGATAAGTAGATCAATTTCTGTGCGCTATACTTACTGGTAGCGTCATTTTACCATCAGTGCTAATATGCCTATTAATATTTTCATCTAGCGTTATCCCGGTTGCATCCAGGACTTACACGCCTAGGAGTCCGGGGTCCGCTTACTGCTCCAACCAGATATGACTGAATATCAGCTTTCCACAGAGCGACTGCCGTCTGACCTTCGTAACCCAAGGGAATAGCGATATTCGATGGTTTAGATCAGCATCAGTTTATTTGAGGGTACTGACTCCCCGTAACGACTGTCAAAGATCTTCATGACACCCGGCACCGACGGTTTAATGTGTACTCTGAGGCACAAGAAAAGCAATCAACAATTCAATACGCACATAATTTCGAAAAGTACTTAAGTGGTGCGCGCCGTGGATTCGAACCCTCTGCAAGGCAGAGATATATCCACTAGGCTACCGCTGCGCGCTGCTATGTACCGATTAATATATTTTTTTTACTGGTTATATTGTAGATAATAATTTGCCTATCACCTGCATTGCATTTTACATACATACATACATATCGTCACGCCTTTTATCCCCGAAGGGGTAGGCAGAGGTGTATTTCTACACCCACTTTTCGCCAGATATACTTTAGTCCCACGTAATAAGGGGCGAGCCTATTGCCGTACCGGGCACATTTCCAGACTCCGTGCCGCTACTGAGAATTTCGTGACAGAAAAGCCCAATAACACTGCCCGACCCAGGAATTGAACCAGGGACCTCCCGATCCCACGCGCACATTTATGCCGCGAGACCATCGAGGCAGTCGTATAGGGTTTGATGTCGAGTTTTCCGTCTCTACGCAAAGATGGTATTTGCATCGTGTTATCCCTTAGTCGCCTCTTACGACACCCTCGGGAAGATAGGGGGTGGTGACACTTGTATTCTATGCCGTCAACCACACAGCAGATGCATTGCATTTTATTATGAAATATAATTAATTGTTTCAAAATCGTCTTAATGCGCCGTGCAATTAATATGGTAGCCTCTCTACCAAACGGCGCCGTTCGACTAGCGGCTTGAATGATATTCAGTTAGATACCATTAGTGAGTGCATAGGGTTCCCACCAAGAACTTAGGGTCCCAAGCCAACCTCACCTGCAAGTGGTGCACCTGCTGATCAACGGACGAGGCTCTGGCAAACAAAATGTCCCAATAAGCGGCAATAGGCTCGCCACCTATTACGTGGGATCAAAACACTGGCGAAAAGTGGGCGTTTAATATGCCTCTGCCGACCCCTTCGGGGAAACAGGCGTGAGTCTATGTATGTATGTATGTATGTACCATTTGTGAGTTATCTGAGTATTTTGTTAAAGGAATTTTACTCTTAGAACGTGGCACTAAGGTAACTTTAACTACAAACCCTTGAGTGTGTCTGGTCGCAAAAAAATTCCATAGGTGCCTACCAATACTATTAAGCTGGAGAGTTTGTATGTATGGTTGAACGTGCTAATCTCAGGAACTACTGGTTCAATTTGAATAATTTATTTTTATGTTGGATAGTCCTTTTATCCCGGAAGGCATATATTACACCACGCTATAAGTAAGTGGTGCGAACCAGAAGCCCAAAATAACGTGGTCGTAACCGTAATTTATGGTCGAAATCTTATAAGACTACGCAATTTTGCTACAGTAAAGCAGCACTTAATTTAAAAATACTATAGATAATCATCGTAGGACGATGATATCTATTGTATTTTTAGCATAATGCTAGTTACATCCAAGACTACCCTAACCAGATTTGTCAATATCAACTTTGCCTCAGACCGACTGTGGTCTGACTTAAAAATACTATAGAATATAGATAGTAATATATTAATCACTCTGTTTTCGTTTTCAGACCAAAACCAACCGTTAGTTCCAGACGACCCCAAGGTGACCCCACTGGGTGGGGGGACCCCACTGGTCTGCCTGTCGGATCCGGTGCTCCTACTGAAAGAACCGCCTTGCTAGCCAACGCATAAAGCCGACAAGACTTAAGAAAATATAATCAAAATTAACATAGTCGTCCTACATATTCGCCTTGAAGCCCAATGGACTTCGTAACAAAATATATTACAGGTGAATACTACTACAATGTACTAGTAATTTTACTCAAAAGAAAATCCTTTTATCTTTGTAATCCTTCGATAATGTTAATTCGATAATCCAAGATATGATACGTCCAAATTACTTTAATATTCGGCCTAATAGTTTCATTGTAGTCCTATATTATGCTATTCAAGTAAGTTAAAATTTACCTATTTATATGTGTAATTAGATGTAAGAAAATGTAACTAAATGTAGTTTTGAAATACTGGCTGTTCGGTTTCCAAATTTTTAGTAAGTATTTTTAGTATTCGGTCAATTTAATCAAAATGCTCACAATAGATTTAGGCGCCAAACTTGTGATGGGTCTTGTTTAATAAGTTTATTGTTGTAATTATTTCAAATGACGATTTCGGAAAATTATTTCGAAGTATCTCTAATAGGACCATGGGTCATTAAGTTAACGATAATTAGAACACACTTGTGCCATATGCGTACTTATTTGTTTCATCACCTTACATTATGGCTCTCTAATTTTTAAACTGCGAGTCGACTGGCGCGATTTGAACTTAAAAAATAAAACCTCTGTGTTGCCAACGCAAAAAATTACTTGGCTCAAAGTTTCTGTCATAGTTATAGTCTATGGCCAAAGATAGCATGTTAAGTTAAAAATGGCTTATAGCCAAACTTTCCAGGGAATAGTATCGCCATATTATAGTGTGTAAGATAAAAATATAGTAGGTATATAGTAAAACATTGATCGTCGATGTATAGCTGTGAGTCGGATAACTTATTATTATTGCCATTATTCCAAATATACGCTCAACTAGTGTAACAGTTGAATGCTCTGTCATTGAGTTACGTAATGTGATCTAAAGATTTCACTTTAAAATATGTATATATTAGTAATCATATCAAACGCCTTGTAAGACTGTTTGTTGCTTGTGAATTTAGTGTAAGATTTCATTAATTCAATAAATAAAATTTAAATAAAATTATCTTTTTATTGACCGAATTTAAACCTATTAAGAATTTCGGTTTTTATTTAGAATACCTTATAATAACGTAAAACGATTAAACAGATGTCAAAAATCGTATGACACTAAAACTTGGAATACCGTCATACAAGATTAGCCATTCAAATCAAAAGCATTCGATAGATAGGGGAGAGACAAATGTAAACCAAATAAAAGCGTTGATAATCTGTGCAGTTGCTTACTATAGAGGGCGACACTGGACGACTGTTTCTGATAGAATACCATTGTATTAGACGTAGGGGACAATATTATCGGGTTTATACTTATAGATCCTCTGGCCTAATACCTATAGTAAATTTTACTCCTGCGTAGGGTAAAATGTTTTGTAATATGCACGTTGTAGATTTATTTGGTATTCAGTTTCCTAGCTGCATTGCTGAAAATAATTTTACCTGTTAGTATGTCAATTATTTTTTAGTATACTTTAAGATCGTAATGACACAAGAACCTATGTTTTATTGTGATTTTTTTTTGGTTCAAGGTGTATTTGTATCCAAATTGAAGCTTAGATTACGTAGTTTAAAATAATTTACTATCGCACTGTACACTGTGCTTAGATCACTATAATGCCTCAAATACAACACGTTTAATCCCATCCCATTGTTGCAACCCCTCGCATTGGGGTCCTATACAAAGTTAACCGACACAAAATTAATATATACCGCCCAAATATACTTAACGGAATAATTTCCTCACACAATTTTTAGGGTGGCAACACTGACAACTCTTAGTGTTACGCAATACGGCTGACATTCCCGCCATTTTCAGTTATTGTTAATAATATTTGATACATCTTTATTGGCCCATTGTTGTGATATTAGATACACTCGAGAAGTCCTTTCAACATCCCCAAATAACGCAAGGGTAACTAAAACAATGTAATAATGGTTAATGCAATATTTATTCATAAATTTCACTGTAATCTCCTCAAACTATATGCACTTATACCGAGTAATAATTTATTTTACATTTAATAAAACTAAATTACAATACATACATTACCATAACGCCTATACCACTTCCATATTGCATTTTTCTTAATGAAAATATATATTATCAATGTACATTTATCGACTGATAATTAAATGATAATTTGTGCTGTCGCCAGCACCATTATGAAAAATAATGACAGAAATATTGTAACCTTATGTATTATCTGTATACATTTTTGTACAATGTTAGTGTTCAAGAGTCAAATAATCTGTGAATTTGTCGAAACGTTTTGTGTTAAAATAATCTAATAATTCTATATTTTAATCACAGCAATATTGACCTTAATTTTTACAATCAATAAATAATAAATTAATTCGTTTCGAGATGTGCTAGCCGTGAACTGAGTTGACACAATACGTACAACATCTATTTAGTAACAATATTATACAAGAATCATCACAATTATACAAACATGATTAGTTTGTATGACAATTTGTTGTTGTCAGGGGTGTGAGACAAACGCGTTAACGAAGCTGGCCGCCACGTTTTTTCCATAGCATTAATATTTCGCACCCCTACTGCATACATCAAAGAAATAAAAAGGGTTGTGCTCGCAAAGGGCGCATAGCACTCGATTATTACAAACGTTGGCACAAACAATTTACATTTATTTTCCCGCTCAAGTCATCACGGGGACCATTACGGAAACTTTTCGCTACTGGACAATAGATGGCGCTTATCTATATTTACAACTGCTTGCTATTGTTTTACTAGCTTACTATTTTATTGACCGTACGCAATGAAGCATGCTTTAATGGTGAAGTATATCTTATAAATATACATGAACAATTAATATTTAAGTAAAGAAGCTAAATAAATAATAATTTAGAACAATTGGGCAGTGCGCAGCATACATCCTTGTGTACGGTCTTTAACTTACTCTAAGTTTGAACATCATCAGTTGCCTCTTAACATTAACGATTAATCCGAAATACTATTGTACAAAATTAAAACAACTTGCACCATAGAAATTAAATCTCACTAACATGAAAAATAATGTTGTATTTGAACGTATTGAACATTTGAAACGAACACTAAGTACACAGTCTCATGTAAACACTTAGGATACCGAATTGTTTTGTTCTTGCAACTCTGCCGCCAAAACAGTGGCGTCGTGTCCGGCAGTCATGTTGATAGCGTTCATAGACAAGTGAGAGTCGGCGTAGTTGTGCGCGATGTCGCCGCTAGATGGAGACTCCGGTACGTTGGTCGGGTTCTCGGGCATCGACAGAAGTCGGTGCGGGAACCCGAATAGCTGAGATCACTGAAGCCTCCCCCAGTAGTTCGACGCGAGGTCCGGCCCCTGCGATGGTATTTGCACAGGCACGCTCACGCCCGCCGATATTACACCTATGGAACAAAGGGCGACCATGTCAATAGATACAAACATTCGACACATTTTATCAAGTTATAAGAAGCTTATTCGGAGGATGGTATTTGTTGTGAACTCATTTAGATTTCAAGTTAATGATTGAAGATAAAATATAATCTTCATTAAATAAAATGTTTAGGCCTATTATATTATATTACATGATGAAATAGGATGAAATGAAAAATCAATTCAAATTATTTTAACAATGTTATTGTCATAGTATCAATATTTAATCCTCATGAATGTAAAACTAAGCATGTACCTACATTGATGACAGATTTCAAATATCTACATTCAACTCAATCGAAAATTCGTATCAGTAATGTGGAAGCAATCACGGAACGTATCAGCAGCACATGTTAACACAATCAAACGTGAAGCCTATTAACGTCATGTATCAGTATCGGTCGGGCCATATGTCTAATAGGATTCCGATTGCATTCCGTTTATTACACACAATCACGTTATCTATGCACGGTAGGCACCCCGCTTCGATTATGTCACGTCGCGCCAGTCATAAAGCTATCCGTATGTCTGTCACTGACACATAACCGTATATGCTAGGTTTATGTGTGTGTTTTTGGATGTTCGATTCAGAATTGCCTGGGTTATTGATATATAACGATTTTCTGATATGTGACACATGGGAAAAGTAACGTGACGTGAAGTTGTTTTATAAATATGAAAGAAAGAAAGAAAATGTTTATTTTGTGCCTCACAGCAATAAATAACAGAAAATACAATCAAAATAAAATAATACTAAATTCTAATACCGACGAAGAAAAAATAATAATAAGGACAGCATTAGTGAGGCCAAAATTGGAGCCTGCCTCAGCGAATGCTGCGACAAACTTTGCCGCAGCTCTGGTATTCTAGCTGGTATATGTACCTATCTATAAGTAGAATTCTTTTTTTTTTGGAGGATATTCCAAATCCATAAATAAATTCTTGCGTCTAATCAAACTCATCAGTAGGTATAAAGTAATGAGACGCACACGATGGAAATTAAACGGAACTATACATGGGGTAGCAAAAGTTGAACATAATTAAGTATTATTACGTTTATAAGGATCATAGACATCTACTTTTACCTACGCTACAGGTAAAGCATAAAAAGTAGAATTAAAACGGCTCTAGCAACATCCCTCTATCCCATTACCGTCTTAAAAAAAGGTTGCTTACGAAAAAATATGGTGTTCGTCTAGATTTATCCACACATCCCTTATTATCCCGATCGGCTGGCGCGCGTGTGGCGAGTCGATAACAGTTTTCCGTTCCGCCAGCGTCGCATGAAGGGGTTCCACCGTTTACATTCATTACACGTTATTATCGCCTCTAAACACCTCTTCCGGGACTCGTTTAGTCAATGGTTTGTGTCTATGCTCGCCTGTTTTGTTTATGCTACTAACAACGATCAAATTATATCGTATATAATTACGATTTTTGTTAATTTTGAGCATGTAATATAAAATAAAGATATGCAAGCTTTACATTATAAAAATAACCAAGAATCTCTCACATAACGTATTTTGCTAAAATTTAATCTCAGACTCAGGCTGAAATGAAAAATACCTCATACCCTGCTGAATTCGTAAAAGAACCGGAGCCAAAAAGCGAAAAGTAGAACAAATCCGCATTATTTAATACCGCACGAAGCTGGAAATGCACCCGTCGAAAGAGCGCAAAAGAGTAAATGAAACGAGAGCGTGCATTTTGAATTGTGAAAAACTCTTTTGTTCGCGGTTGGTGCTGGAAACTCGGCAGACGAACAATGCCGCGAAACGCCCCAAACAACAATAATTCATACCGCTTTCCGCCACCTACGGCTAAAAATGTCCGCCGCATGATATATAATATCAAATGGAAAAGTTACGGCTTTTTAAAACAATAGCAATATCAACGCTTCACCTTTTACTCTTTTTTCTGAATAATAATTCGGATGCGTGCTTTTTAGTATAGGTACGTTTATATTTAAAACTTTGGTATTGTAAATTTTAATTCTTCCATTACCATATTCCATGTTTTCGTATTTCTACTATTAGTAAAATCAATTTGAAAGCTATTTGTAAGGAACAGACAACGGCAAATCGAATCGGAGCATGAATACCTATTTTTCCTTTTTCTTTTTTTTGTTTCCCCCATCATGTCGCGGTCTTGTGGGTCAGACGCCCCTTGCTCTTGACTCAGCATTTTTTTTTACATTTTATTACGAAGTTGGTAAATATTTTCCAAAGCCTCTCGTTTCAATTGCGCCGATTTTGTAGCGTTCCTTGAATTTATTTTTTCCTTATAGGTATTATTATTGAACCTGTGAAATGTTTTGTTCTATTGGTCCTCTGGGATTCTCGGATTTCGAAGTGGGCTCTCGGAATTATAGTATACAAATACTGTAATTCAGCTTCGATTCAGCCCATTTATGAGGAAAGCGAAATAAATGCGATGTTGTTTCCGACATATTTCAGTTATGATTGTTTTGATTAGATCAGTTTTATTTTGCTTGACCAGCTTATTTATTTTTGTTAATCATTTACGGCCATTTTCAATATTTGAACTATAGATAGATCTGTAGATTTTAGATTCGTGTTTAATATATTTTGTATGGAGCTTATGTCAAAAACTGTCAAAACCGAATCTAAAATCTACAGATCTATCTATATTTCGAATATTGAATTCCGTAGTTAGCTACACATTAGGCATTACATTTAATTTTCGAGATGGATTGTGCTGAAAATGTGCTCTAATACGTTAAGTGAATGACAATGTAAACATACGTATCTTTCACATTTTCAACTACGTGATTTAGCTTGAAGATCGAATAGCTCGCATCAGGCAGAGAGCGAAGCTATTCTACGATTTAAATATTTAAAAAAAACAGCATAAACAAATTAAAAATAAATGATGTGGGAGTTTTACACCTGGCTACTCCTTCGGGGATACAGGCGTGACGTAAAAAAAAATCAAAGAAAATATGACACTTACCAGTACTAGCTGCGGCCTGAGGCTGTGAGTATGCGGCGTGCTGTTGATGTGCGGCGGGCGCTCTTGAGTAGCCGCCGCTGCCGAGCACGTCGCCGAACATGTACGGGTAGCCGCCGTCCCGCTGCTGCAGACACGAGGACGACAGACCGCCTGACATCGAGCTGGAGAAAAGCGCACTGTCAATTCCACTATACAAAATAAAAAATATAAAAATAAGGGGGGCGTGAAAAAGCTTTTTTCTAGGTCATCAAAGTAGCCATCAAGCCATTATTATTGTTATGATAACTTTTACTATGGGACTCCATGACTGCTTCAGAACGACGGCATGGAGTCATTTTGATAAGCTACAATAAAAAAAATGTTATTGTGTGGTGGCTGATTAAGAATATATAGTGCCACTATCCTAATTTATCCTGAGGGTGCCGTAAGAAGTATCAAATATCTTTGCGCGGAGACCTAGAACTCGACATCTAACCCAATGCCAACCCGTCTGGCCAGCGTGGTATAGTAGGCTTAATTCTTCTATTGATCAACAATGCTATTGACGCAATTTGGAAGAGGTCTGTGTCCAGCAGTAGCATGTAAAAGGCTGTATGTTAAAAAATAACTGCAAAGGCTGAATAAAATTTCCAAGGCTTCAAAAAATGCTTTGTTTATGGTCCAGTTGAATCATTCGTCCCAGAACTGTAGGATAACAACGGCCCGACACCAGGCTGTCGGGACCAAACGCGATGCCAATGTCGGCTATGTGTGATTGATCGAATGGAATTGGTTTATAACAAAAGATGTGTTTGGGTTTTTATTGACTGACTGAGGACGGATAAAAATATTCGATTCTGTTGCCTATATCTTTACTATTAAACAATTCCGACTATAAACTAGTAGGTAAATATTGCCAGAAATATTGTACAACTAGAAGACGCCAGCGGCTACGCTCGCACATTTTTTTAATTTACCCGTTTTGCCCGATCCCGTGGGAATTTCGGGAAATCCCTTCTTAGTGCACCCCTACGGTCCCCAAAGAATATACATGCCAAATTCCAGCTTCCTGCGCCCAATAGTTTCGGCTGTAGCGTGTCTGTCAGTCAGTCAGTAACGCAAGGATTTTATATATTAAGATAAAGTATAGGTTCATAAGCATTAGAATTAAAACACCTAAAGGATTGATCTTCCCAAGCAAAATGTAGTCCCAGTTTCTCATCACTAAGTTAATTTGTTCTAGAACAAAAACTGGCTCTCTATTAAAAATCAATCGAAGTGTAAAGGCCGTCCTTAAGCGTCTCGGTGCAGTGGCGGGAAACGCAAGAAGGCGCGACCTTTGCCGCTCGATTTCGCGCGCAATTTAATTAGTGTCGCTGCTCGATGATAGATGGCGATACCGTGCGCTTGAACCTTATAAGATTGTGTTCCATGATGTTCTGATTTTTTTGTTTGGTTGATAGACTTATTCTTTATTGATCTTTTTATCTAACTGTAGTAACGAATGATGAGTTCGTTTGTTCTGTTCGAGGGTGAACGTAGAGACGTATGTACCTACTATTTGTATGGCATTATGAGAATATGGCAAAATTAACATAGCTGAAAAGTTTAAGTCCAATAAGAAAATACCTAATAAAATTAAAATAAAATACCCATCATTCTTATTGGTACCACATTCAATACCATTTGCACCTTTAGTCATCATAGGCATATGACAACAGTCGTTCCTTTACACAGACTCATTGATACGTAGGTAAGTATATATCAAACTACACCTATACTCATCTACCTATACCCACTAATCCTCCATAATAAAATTACTCCTTATTATTATGACGGTCTCCGTGGTCCACCGGATAGTGTATGCGTCTGCTGATCAGGAGGCCCCGCCTTCGATACCCGGGTCGGGCAAAAGTGTTACTGGGTTTTTCCGAATTCTCAGTAGGAGCACGGAGTCTGGCAAAAAGGTGGCGACGGCTAGCCCCCTTTTACGTGGGATCTACAAATTCATAATGGATATGGCGAAATGTGGGTGTAATCACCTCTACCTACCCTTACGGAGATACAGGCGTGAGTCTATAGGTACATATAATAATAAAATTACTTCACCTGATAGACATGTCATCGCAGAGCCCAAACTACTGAAGCTATAAATATTGGACAGCGTAGGAACTAGCTACCTACTAGGATTCGACCAAGGAAGGATTTTCAATATGAGATAAGGAGGTAAAGTAAACGTTGAAAGTTTAGGGCAGACGAAGCCACGGGCGTCTGCTAGTATATATCTATATCCTAGCGAGCGATTGGCCTTAGGAAACCACGTTTTAACTGTTGAAGTTTGGGTGCGTAATACCACAGGTAATACACCGCTGCTTACCCATTCGGGGATAAAGGCGTGAAGTTAGGTTATGTTATGAGTAGGTATTCATAAAGTGGAAGCCTCCTACAAGGTGGACCGAAGATTGCGGGAAGCGCTTGGATGCGGGCGGCTTAAGATCGGTCTGCGTGGAGAACCTTTGAGGGAGGTCTATGTCCAGCAGTGGACGTCTCTAGGCTGACATGACGATTCATGAAGTGGCCGGTTCGCCATATTCAACCACCTGTGTTCGATCACTCTCAAGAGGATATAAAACTCACCTATAAGAGTCGCTCATGGTGGCGATGGGCTGCGGTATAGGGCTGTACATGGAGTTGAATCCCCCGTTGAGCGGCAGCCGCGGCGTGGGGGGCGCGGGAGGGGAGGCCGCGGGCGCGTCGCGACGCTGCGAGCGGAGCTTCTCCTCGCGCCGCCACTTGGCGCGACGGTTGGAGAACCATACCTGGTGGAGAATGGTCACATTAGTTTGGAAGAAGTCAAAAATCATTTATTCATTTAGATCACAAAGTGACACTTGTGATCACAAAGTGAGAAAGGACTTATCAAGGCTATTGTAGTAATTGTCACCATTTTACTACCGTAAAGGGACTAGGTATCACTTTTTAGTCTCTCAGCGACCACGATCAGTGCAAGACGATCCAAACGTCGGAAACAAGAAGGTATTTAGGTATACCTTAAATAATTTAGCTGGAAGACCAGCTAAATTATGAAAAAATAAAATAGCTGGTCTTCCAGCTAAATTATTATGTATGGCTAATCACTTTTTTTATTAATCTAATTAGATTGTTTGATTTTCATTGATCGACAGCTTGAGATTCAATAGTACCTACCTACATGACTCTGATAATCTTAAAAAATTAAATCATTGCTTTATTTTAAAAAATGCACAAGCTATCTTACTACTTATCCACTATAGTTAATTTAAAGTCATCACATAAAACCTTTCCAAGTGTAGTCAAAGTTCTAAACAATTAAAGCAAACGGAGCATGGCCAGTGTATTGTGACATTGAACTGCGTGAAACGGAACGCGTTCCCGGAAGTAGTCCTCACGTGCGCGTCACTTCCGCCGGCAGCTATGGCGACGACAATATGGCGCCCGAAGCCTTCCCGCGCTTTGTGAAGGCGGGCGGACTTGGCACTATTGTGCATAATGTAACACCTATGTAGTTGGAAACTACCTAGGCGTATACATTGAGCTAGTTTCTTCCACGAACTAGTTGAGAAGTTATATTTTGAAGCGAGAAATATTACTGCGAAATAATTATTATACTTATTGGACAAACAAAATTGCTCCATTTTATTTGATATGAAGCATTCATTTTCCAAGAGCCTTTTTAAGTATGTTTAGAAGACCCTAAACCCACAAACTGGCATAAATCATCAAACATCCAATACGATTTCACATAAGCATGTAGCAGTAGGAATATGTACTTAGCTAAATAAACGTTAGTAGGTAAGTAAGCGCGCTATTTCCACGAAAAAAGCCGTTCAAAAAGGTTGGCTGTGGAGGCAATATGTCATAATATTATTGCTCGGGCCTCCAACAGAATCGCCAGAATGTTGCCGACAATATTTTATAGGGGCCCTCGCGAATACGGAGGGTTGAAGTAAGCCACGTGCACACTCGGAACTGTTACGCAAAGTCGTTCACTTAATAAAGCTCTACTTTAGTTTATCAGTAGGAATCTAGTATTTTAACAAGCAACTCCCTAAATATCGCTGTGGGTATGAATGGACCGATTAGGTACCTACTTATTATTCATTGAAAATAATAAGTAGGTACTTATTACATTTTATAATCGAACATATACCTCAATATTTACAAGTACCTAACCTCGATAGGAATTTTAAGCATTGGTTAATTATTGCAAAGTTGTTTTTTTTTGTTATAATAACCTTTACGCAGAATTTAAATTCAACTCAGATCGTAATGAAGGTAATTGCGAATAATCGCATATAAGCTCAACCACATTTATAAACGATTTAAAATTATAAAATTATTTTGCATCGTGCCTCTCCACAAGCTGTAATAAGTTAATAACGCAGCGATTTCACGCCACAAAATGCTTATTATTTTTTAAACAATTAAATTGAGTTAATGAAATAATTTTTCTTAAAGAATTGTATTCACATAAAATGGTTTAATGTTAGACGTTTAGGGCGTTGAAAATCCAGTTTACAAAGCTTTTGTTGGCGATATCATTCAGCCTTGTGTCCCTTGCCTTACGTCACGCTAAAATATAGTGACGTGTCTCATTTTTTCCCGCGCCGTCGTCTATAGATATTCCTCCATGACAGCGATGACAGGCCTTTTTCCCGCCTCTCAGCTATTTCCCGTGGCCTTTTACAAATTGTACGCGTACCCTCATAGTTGGGTTGAAAATAAAGTTACCGAGGGTTCCTTACCAAATGGGATTTCCCATAATTTTGTTATACAACCAACGAGTTGCGGCCGAGTAATTGTTTTCGCTTGTAAATTGCGTTTATATTAATACGGAATGATATATTTTAATTCATTAGTTGTTGGTGTTTTAATTGCAGCAACAGTAAAGTTGTTTTACCTCATTATGAAGTTAGCTAATTAGCGACTTGTACCTATCTATTTAACGCGAGCATGTGATACTGTGACCATCTGGTTTTAATAGAAGAAGTACTTACATAATTAAATTTGGTATTTGCAACCGCAATTATTTGTTTGCATTTCATATAAATATTTACCAAATGAATCTGTCCTAGTATATTGGTTGTGCGTTCGGAGAGCTCGATTGTGTTGAATATATTCATTTGCCTTTATAATAAATAATTAGGTAGGCTTTTATCTACCAAACTGGACTTAGGAAAGGAGCACAGAACATAAAACAAGATAAATCAGAACACATTTCGAACACCGCGAAATCTCTACACTTACTCAAGATGTAACTTTTTAAATGTTATTTGTATCTTATGTTGTACAGCATAGAATACATTTTGGCTTGCTATAATAGTAAAAATGTTTGTGCGGGTGCCAATTTTTCAAAACACCGCCCCTCCCTCGGGCCGGAAACGCACCCCCGCTTCCTGTAGGCCCCGGGATCGATACCTCAGCCGCCGACTATTGTGACTGTGACCACGTGGGAAATATTCCGGATAATTCCCATTATTTTATATTTTAATATAAAGATATAAAAAAATATTTCATTGCGATATTTCCTTTTTTTACCAGCCTTAATTGATTTGGTATGGCAATTATTATTTATTGCAAAACCGAAGTAAAATTGGGTGGAGAGGTACGTTAAAAAGTTAATTGCTCCAACGCATTCGGTTAGGACTCATCATTGATATTTTAAATTGTTAATTAAGTAACTCATTACTGTGAAATTGTTGTCTTTTCATTAATTATGATCATATCAATGTAACCGTAAAGTTGAGGCATGTGTTTTCTCGATAATATTTTAAAATATTAAGCACGACATGACCGACCCGGGCATTAAAATTGAATTCTATCAGAATATACGAGTCAAGTAAATGAAGCACGAGAAATAATAAAAAAAATAACCCGACCGAGTGTTCAGGCTGCTGTCCTGCTGAAGACTAAGTTTAAATTCGCGGTTTAACTGATGTAAAAAAATCTTAACTAATGAAGACGTTCTAAGTAGCAGCACACTGAAGGGGAGAATTAAAATCAAAGATGCTTTTAACTTCTACCCTTTAGCAGATATATTTAAATGCCAGCTTAAACTTCATGGTTACCTCTCCGATCTTATAACATTTTTTATTTTTCCTGCTTCGTAAATACTCATACCTAAATATTACTAAAAGACAACTGCAAAAGCTTAGTTTATAAAACAGCACCGGCACAAACTGCCTGAAAATTTTTGCCATTGCTTTACCCACAGAAAAGCCTACTGCGCATTCGTTTAGAAGTCTAAACTTGTTCGAAGTGAGCCCTATATTTTAATATTCTAGTCTATAACTGTCTAAAGCGTGGGGTCACTAAGCCTATCGTTTCAACGCGACCTTCGGCTCGGCAACACGTGGGTCCCACCGAATACCAAATTATGTTCACGCTACTCCTTGAAAGCCTAACTCGTTGCCTTTTCAGAACAAATTGAGCTTTAATCTCACAATGTTAGAGTTCAATAAAGCTTGTGAAGTGTACAATAATATATTTGCATGCAGGGCTGTATTTGCGTTCGAAATATGTGTTTATTTTTGCTAAACTCTATAACCTTACTTTGTAACTCTTGGATTTTAATAGCGATTTTATATAAAATTTAAATATAGACTTCACACTAAGTAAACAGAAAAAAATGTGAAATTATTTAGAGAAAACAAGTATATTTATTGTGCAATAAACACACACCACTAAAAGATTAGGTAAAGTTTAAGTGATACCTAGGTATCACTTAAACTTTACCTAATATTTTAGATTTACAATACACACAGAAGTAATGACGATAAAATCGAAAACAAGTGAGGGATCGGATACGTACCTATATAACTTTTAAAGCTTCCAATTGTTGGAATTCGTAGATTTTACGAAAGAATTCGATTTGGCCGAGTATTAACGACGATAAACATCCTAACAACCCAAGCACTGCTAAGATTATAGCTAAAACATTTTCATTAAAGATAAAAAAAAAAAACACCGTTCAACCAAGCTCCAAGACCTGTGAACCCTCAAAAGCAGCTAAAGTCGCTAAGATCAAACATTCAACCCTGGCATACTTGTTGACCGTACAGTGTGACGTCGCGCGTCCTACGAATGTTAACTAAGGCACGACGAGAGGTTAATGTAACAGCTTAGCCCCGACTCCCGCTGAAAACAATGTCCTCCGTCCGCCATCTTGCTTTTTTTTTACTTTTTTTTCGCTCGCACAGAGCGAACAAGAAAACTACCTACATAGGAAAGTTGCAAAACTTTCCTACTTTTCATGTTTCAGTCAAGTTCGAGTTTTTCTGTCCGTTGTTATGCTATTCTTTTGTCTTTTATGTAGGTAATTTAGTGTGTATTTGAGGTACGTTTATAAATGTAAAAAATAGTATTTTTTGTTGTTATTTTGCACTTCAATAACGTTTCTTTAATTCTATAAAGAAATTTTCTGAAGGTCAGAGAATATCTAATATAGGTCTTAGAAAATTAAAAAACTCGGCACAACTAAGTACCTATTTGTGATTTTTTTCTAAACACCTTTAATAATGGTTCTATACGTGTAGCGCTACCAAAATGAATCAAACTCTACATAGTGCCTAGCAGACTTCCTAACATGCCGCTTTTAAATTATAAGCACATCTGTTGCATAGAATAACAGTTTAAAAACGTTAGAACATACGCAATGTTATCAAAATGTCATCACAAAACAAAAACGTGCACTTAACACTTAAGTATAATTCGATTTATGGCAGAATGAGTGTAAATCGCTTGAAAACTTAAAAGGTTTGCAGTCAAAATCACATTAGGCCATTATAAAACTTGAGCCAACTTTTCCACTTTGATAAATGACTTTTTAAACTGTTGGCAACACTAAGTGCGTTCAGTTAAGTGAGATAGAAATTGTTTACCTCCATAATGCTATATTGGATGGGATTTTTTAAAAGTTGAAGTTAGTATAGAGTTGGACGATGTATGTAGTTGTGTGTTTTGTTCTGTGTATAGGTACGATTCAAACTAACTGAAAGGCAACGTAAAATTTTCATTGTAAACAATCCCGGTGTACCTACCTACTCTAAGTAAGAAAATAAAGGAATGTATTTTTATTCAGCTGTGAATACGATGATTTTGGTGGTCGACTTGGCGCTATCAATGTTGGTACATTATATCTCCGTATACTAAAAGTGCTGTATTTTTGCATTCAAAGATTTTGACGTGACAACGTCTTATAAATTGGTTTGCCGGGTGACACTTCAAGAAACTGCGTTACGCTCCGCTCACGTTATGCGCTCACAATGAGAGCGAGTGAGAGGCACGCGTCCCGCCTAAGAGCGAGAGAGACAGACATAAAAAGTGAAAGGCACGCGTCTTTCATCCTTCTTCCTACTATACGAATGAATATTCACATTAAAATTATTTTACCACTCAAAGTCGTTGTCACGTAAAACTTTCGCCCGTATACCGACTTTACAGGCAACCAATTTTTTATAAACTATCTAAACGCAAAGAATTGCCTTATGAATTCGCGAAAAGAAAAATCCATCGTGCTTACGGAAGCCCGTGAGATTTGATAAAGAGTTTGTGTAGAGAAGTGATTAGCGCTTAAATGAATAGGTACCTAGTTGGACGAATTTCGACCACTATTGGACGTCTAGTATGAGTATAAGTGATGTAAGAAAGTTTGTGTTAAAATACTTGCGTTATTTATAAAAGTGTATTTAGTACACATTTAGTAAAACAAGGTTATTAAAGTTGCAATAGCTAAAAAATTTACAAGCTCCAACTTTACGATACACAGTCATGAAAAATAAGTACCTATTTATATTTCAAAATGAAATATTATAAGTTTATAAAATAAGTTTTAAAATTGCAAGAATTTCGAAAATTGAACAGCCCAACTTCAGCCGGCATTATTAAAATTAACTGCCGCCCATATTTAATAAGCGCCGGCCAAAAATCACATTTCCATACACCAACATAACATACTTATTAATTACTCCACATTAATGATATACAAACATCCCGGGAAAGAACAAACAATGGTCCGTTGAAAAATTTAAACAATAAAAACAATGTTGAACATATTGCGGGTAGTTTTCTCATAATATTTACTTATTACATAAAAGTGCTTACATACATGGCCGGTAATATACCTCCACCCTTGTTTTTTTAAGGTGTTTACCGAAGACGCATCTACATAATGTGCCTACGCAAACAGACAGTGTAAACACGCCCTTATGAACGCATCCCCAATAAAACCCTTGTCTCATTTTAGTGGGATATTATTTAATTTGTCAGATGATTTTAATTTTAACGTTAAACATTTTTGGTCATCTTTGAATAAGTTTCTTTTGAACTTGGTTGAAGACCATTTTCCAGGTCAAATATCGTAACCAGACCATGTAAGTAACTTTACTTTCATGGTTTGATAATGGTTTTAAGATTTGGGAGCAATTCTGCTAATGTCGTAATATCATTATTAACATTCAAGAACGTCTTTGATTCAAGTGCTGTTAACAAGGCTGTTAATGTCACTTTGTGTGCTAGATTTTTCGATTATCTTGAGTTCTTACTTGGTCGATATCTAAAACTATACATTTTTTGCCTATAAGTATACATTAGGTACACTGTCCGTGTGGTGACGGATTAAGAATACGGATTGTCACCACCCCATATCATCCCATGGGTGTCGTAAGAGCCGACAGAGGGATCATATTATGCAGAGAACAGCACTGTAAGAGAAGGAAAACTTGATACAAACCCGATACAAACCCTAAAACAACCCGCTTGGCCAGCGTGGTATAGTAGGCCAATTCCTACTTTCAAAGGAGAGTCCTAGTCCAGCAGTGGACTATTAAAGGCTGATGATGAGATACATTACACTATTACAAATTGCGTTGTTCTACTTCTACTATCCTAATGAAAATTCATTTTATTTATTTCATTTCTACGAGTATAAGATAATCAGACTCTCGAATTCGGTAATACCCAGCGCCCAAACCTCAGTTATTATACCAACCTGTGTACTCGGCGGTAATGTTAGTATGTTATTGTTAATAACGTATGATACAGCCACCTTACCGGTGTAAACTGGAGTTTATTTTACCTGGATACGTGCCTCAGGCAATCCGATCTTTTCAGCGAGTCGCTCGCGCGCGAACACGTCCGGGTAGTGCGTCCGCTCGAATTCTATAACAAATTATTATATTATAGAACATATTACACAAGTCAAGGAGAAAATACACTTATAAATATATAATTTAGAACAGTATTTCATGGTGTATGTGAATTGATCCCAAGAATAGCGTATTGGTTTAAACGGTTGTCTCCGGCGCCAAGTGTTGAGGATTGAATCTCTTCTTGTGATTAGACTATGTGGTTTGCAATTTTTTTCGAATCTTATTGTGCCAGTTGGCTGAATGTTCGTAAAGTACATAAGTGGTGAAAGACATTAATTTCTTAGGTATGTATTTAAGTATCGCAAATCAAAACTCTATTCACGTGTTGTGATCTCCAATAATAAATAATATGAAAAGCTCATTGACGTAATCTGTTCATAACTCTATAAATAGGAATCTTCCGTATAAACTACATAGGTATGTATGGTCTGTAATCATTTTTTCTGCTCATTATTAAATAAAAAGCTGTTGAAAGTATCGATACCTCTCCTAACATATTTTGGCACCAACTTAAATACTAGCGATTAGCTTTGTAAATTAACAGAAATCTTGACCAAACATTTGTAATATCCGACATAAATCGCGCTATGAACCCTGCCGCCAATAACTCCCTTGAGTCTTCATAAACCTATTTCCCAATGTCCTTTTCATCTTATTTATTGTTTGCAATCACAACACGGTTATTAGTAAGTAAATAAATATTGTCCCCCGATGTTTGCGAAGCTCTCGTACTATGGCAGCGACGCCAATTATGACCCATTGGTTAATCTTTCTTGGTTGTTGTCATTGGTGCATTGATTGAGAGGTTCATTATGACTTTTTACGGACTTATGAGAATGTATGAAAGAGATGGAATGTGTTGTCTAAATGTTCTATTTTTGTTTAATTGGTTTTTGCTTTTATATCTGAATATTTGGCCTGAGATATTATGCCTTTTTTACGTTCTATAAATATCTCTCCGATATTGCCTTGTGCTAGTTTGCGTAAGTTTCTTCAACTATTAAAATACGTATAATTATGTTGTTAATAGCTTATAGTATGACAGTGATATTTGCGCCAACAAGTTGTTTTTAAGACAAAGTATGCGTAAAGAATACATCAGTATCGCCAAATGTAGGTTCAAAATTATAAAGTGAGAGAATTGACAAACATTCAGACAAAGGACACAAATAATTTCCAGACTCCAAACAACAACTTGTAGATTACTCAGAGTCTTTTGTAAGATTCGAACTCACAACACTCGACGCAGTGCTCGACGAGGTTACCAGTAAAACCACTAGACATCCGAGCAGGTACAGGGCAGGCTTATCTAGTGTGGGGCCGCTGCATATAATGAACACGACAACTTTTAAAATAAATGTAGTTTATTTGAATAGTCTTACCTTTCTCAAGGCTATCTATCTGGTCATTGGTGAAGGAGGTCCTGTTCCTCTGCAGTTTCCGCTTGAGTCGCAACCTCATCTGTGAGTCTTCGTCGCCCGATGACGCGTGCTCGCTGTTCCCGTCCGAACCAGCCTCCGATTGAAGGGGATCTGCTGGAATATGGCTTTCATAAGATTTTGATCATTTGTGGAGTAAGAGACTAAAGATATTAGAGGTCAATAATGTTATATGAATGGTGTTTGTTCAAATTTATCGATAGCGTCCAAGATTTCTAAGAATACCGTATTCAGACCGATGACTAAAATGGTCTCCAAGGCACAGGGTATTTAATGAGCATGTAACCGTAAGTCAGTTGTGTACTCTGTGGATTGGAAGTCGAGACCAGTAGCAGTTGTTTGTAGCAGTTTTAGTCCATTTTAACCGGAGGTCTCGTAGCACGTTGTTCGTAGCAGTCTGTTCGTAGCAGCCGTTATCATATAAAGAAACATATTTTATCCTATTCTATGAATTCATCAATACATCAATAGATGTAAGTCTATGTACTAAAGTACAATATATGTCAATGATGTAAGTACATATCTTTATTCAGAAGAAAGGCTCATTCGCTTATATTTTAGTTCAATCTATATTAATACAATCATATCAACTGTTCAAAAACATCCCCAGCCCTTAACTTCACAGTTAAGTTGAAGTTGCATGAAGACATCTAATCGGCTGTCAGCAACAAAATGTTGAACACAAAGACTCTTCATCATAAACTATCAACAAAGCACTCGAACAAAACGTCCTCGACGACTATCAAGCAAATGCGTCAGCAGTATTGCACAAAATAACCCCTCACAATTACGCACAAAAATTACAACAAAAAACCAGTCATCATGAACCCTACCACCAAACATTTCACTCCAAACAAGAGCCCAACCTACACCAGTTGTTTACTACCCCTAAGTAAGGGTGATACCGAAATTAAACGTTACTCGTAATGTTGTCGACATGCCTCCAGCTAATTGATTAATTTGCTTTATGGTCGGAGCACTTGAGTCCGGGGTTCGATTCCCGGCACGGTAATGTGCGCACGGGTTACTGACTCCGATGAAAGGACGGCTGTTAGGCAATCTGTCACATTTTTCTTATGATGCGTTTATGTGGGCGCGCTGCTAATATACGTAATGGATACCATTGAGCAAGTTACCATTCAAAGAATAAAATACATTGAAGATATAGAGATGAGTCTCAACTTTATCGAATATTGAAATAGAGTTAGATGGATGCAAAATTTTAATTTTTCAGTCAAGGAAATGTGCTGTGTTAAAAATTTTGACTTTGATTTTGTCTCTATAAAGCTCTATAAAGCAGCGTTTCAAAAAGGACCTTTTAACGGACCCAAAAATTATCATCCTCAGCATACAGAAAGTAATACTATAAGACTACATCTTCTTTATAACCGAGCTTTATGATACAATTGATTCGTTTATGTATATCTATCTACTCATCTACTCATTAAATCGTACATGTAAGTATCTATAGATGTCTGTCTTCGAGTATTAGCATAACATTAGAAAACAAGAAAGCGGCAACAGTGCATTTACCTCTAAAACGAAACACATCTCTCCAGTCAAAATACATTTCACGAACTTTCAAAACAGACTCCCCTAACTGATCACACACAAAGGTGTTCAGAGTGCCGCTACCACGTGTTTACCAAAAATACTTTACTACTCGATTCGATAGACGTTTTACGCAGTGATTGGCTTGTGCCGAATGCTTCGACGATACGAGCCTGCAGTCGTCCAATCAGAACCCGAGCAGCTATCGAACCGATGCGCGATGTAAGACGTGCGGTTGCTATAATCGTGGTAGAGGCTCTGAACGACGCAACGACACAAGTGTAACACATACGGTAAACGTTCACATGATTGATGCGAGACATTCGCGCGACAAACGTGGACTTTCCAATCGGCTGACAATTTTGATTGATCGCCGCAGTGTGCGCGCGCCCTTAGCGTCAATGACACCTCTAATGAGATCGCGTTTACAAATGGCTGATGTTTTATTATGACGTATATAGTGGTGAATGGGTTACGACATGTGTTGCGATTCGATTGAAGCGCGACTAAATTTGGTGTACAGCCAATAGTACTGAAATTATTACGTGGTTATACCTACATAGCAGCGATAGCCGAGTGGAGAGACCGACAGACTGCTACGCAGAGGGTCTCAGGTTCGAATCCACGGCTCGCACCAATGACTTTTCGAAGTTAAGTGCGTATTAAATTGTTAATTATCGCTTTCTAAACGGTGAAGGAAAACTTCGTGAGGAAACCTGCATGTCTGAGAGTTCTCCATAATGTTCTCAAAAGACATGTGAAGCCTGCCAATCCGCACTTGACCAGCGTGGTGAACTATGAACTTATCCTTCTCATAGTGAGAAGAGGCCCGTGCCTATCAGTGGGACAGTTTAAAGGGCTGATGATGATGATGATACCTACATACTACTGGAATTACCTTTAGGTACGTAGGGTAAAAATCTGAAATTTGTGAATTCGGATTTTCTGCATTATGCCAGTTTTGAGAATGTATGGGGTATTTACCACACAGGAATTAGCAGTAGAACGTAAGTAAAGTACCATATCAAGAATAGGAGGCAACATTTGGCCTAGCACTGGAAAGTCTGTTTGAAATCTACAGCAATTCGGTAAGTACTATTTGAAACAGTTTAAATGAGTTAGGAAAGTTAAAGTAATACCTACTTGTTAATGAGCCCATAGTCATTAGGTACATCAATGTAAGAAATGAATTGATGTTAGGTAAACCCGATTTATACACCTAATAGGCCTAATAAACATCGGAATAATCACACCCTTTACTGCTTATAACAAATTTTGCACAGTAGCCTATTGAAAATATTCCTTTGTTACACACCAATATTATTTCCATCCCAACAATCATCATTTTCATTATTTATTACCGGTCTCGAACATAAAGGAGGGAATTCATTAAAAAAATCAATTCAGTCGACGGCGGTACTTAACCGCAGTTCTACCAATAACGACGTACAAATGATCGAAGAAAAAACTTCCTCTAGCCTCGAAGGGCGGGATGAAACACGAAAAATACATAAGAGAAAATAATAGTAGTAAGAAATAAGAAAAGGAACGAAATAAAAGTGGGGGCGGTGGAAAAAAATTGGAGAAAATAGGTACAAAGGGGAGTGAAGAAAGTCGGCGGAGATAAAGCGGAATTGGAGTTATCGGGGCGAAACACGACGGTCGTAGGTGGGGGCGATTGCCGGCGCGCGATTATGTGAGATCGATACTGTCACTCAACCGCGCGGCGCCGCGGCCAAGCGCGCCCGGCCGCTCGCTCCCGCTCATTACCCGCGTGTTATTGTACACGCAGACTGGACACTACTCTGTCCTAGTGTGTTTTCACTTTTCACCTTAACTTTTAAATCGGCTTGTATAATATTATGCTCAGAGTGGACACAGCTCTGTCCTAGTGCGCTTCACACCTTAGATTTTATATAGCCTCTAGATATAACATTATATTCAGAGTGTACACTGACCTGACCTATACTAGTGTGCTTTACACCTTAGCTTATAAATCCGCTTGTATAATATTTTGCTCAGAGTGAACACTGCTCTATACTAGTGCGCTAGACCTTAGGGTTTCAATCGCTTGCGTAATAGGCTTATGCTTAATTGATAGTTCAATGGAGGTCAAATTCGCAAAGCTCTAATACACGATCGATTAATCTCAATACTTGACTGCTCCATAATAAAGCTGGACATACTATAATAAAGCCTTAAGTATAAAATTAGAGATTTATTGGTCATCTAGAATATATTGCAAATAAAGTTAGATTCACGTGCTTAAAACAATAATTCAAAATCCGTGTACTTAAATACAATACAGCCTTTCTATGTGCCTATCATAAAAATTGACTTTATTATTGAAGTTGTAAATCGCTGTCGCTTGTGGCTTGTACCGCTCGCTCAAAGAACAGGCTCCATGCGGCTGGACAAGGCGCGATCCGCCTAATTCACCACGCTTCCGCTAATGGATGCTCTACTTCTATTTGACACATTTCCTATCGTACCTCACTGAGCTTTTCACCTTGAGAACTACTTTTACTTATTATACTCCTAGGGTTCGTTGACATACATACGAGAATATAGGGGTAGGTACCTATATTATCTCATCCAAAATAATCACTTGGTGTAAATGCCGTTTTTTGGCAGAGAAATATTAAGTCATAAATAAATATTTCTTAACATAGACATCTGTACGCTGACTTTATAAAAAGTAAACAAATTGGCAAATTTGTTTACTTTTTATAAATTCTGATTCATCTGTATTATATTCATACAAGTAAATTTATTGGCAACATAGGCTTTGAGTGATTTTAGTCCCCCCTAAACCGTGCTACCTAATAATGACTTTTCTCCGAACAACAAATGAGGCTACAGACCAAAAATACAAACATTTATCTAATGATTCGCCATATTAATCTGGAATACGTATACTTTACTATCCACGCCCTAACGATCATAACCAATTAAGTGTGACCTTATGTTGTATCAGGCATCTAATACATTATCTTAACGGTAACAGAGGGGAGGGGTCAAGATATATTGGCTTAGTTGTAATCAACCACTCACTTAATGTCCCCGACAGGCCCATCTGAATTACTTAGTGTGGCCCGATAAGAGGCAGTTTTTATTATTGTTGCTGCATGTTAGACCATTCGTGTAATTTTATCGGGGAGCCCGATTGGTATAAAGAAAATGTTGCTTTGTGAGATAAGGGTAATGCTAGCATACAAATATAATTGTACACCTGTTAAATGTTTATGAATTTGTATTGTTTATTTGAATTTATTTAATAATTTGTATTAAGTTTATATATGACTTTAAAGGTAAGTACAAAACAAACAAGTCGGCGCTTGACCAGTTTGAAAAAATCCCTTGGCTCGCTCGGGTCGAGGGGATTTTGGGACCGGGACCGCGGTCCCGGATTCCCCTTTTCAATTAAATATTTTTTTTTAGTGGTATTTTGGGACCACAAATAAAAAAGTTAAGTAAGTCTTACGACGAAAGTACGGTCAACCAAATAATTTGAATTAGTATAAATAAAACTATTTTTATTCAATGATAAATTGTCGTTTATTTCTAAATCACAGCTTTCTATTCGAATAAAAAAATATGTAGTTAGGTACTCATAAAGAAATATTATTATAAAACTTAGGAAATATAATATGTTTTAAAATTAAATAAGTACAACAGTTTAATTTAAAAACATTTATGTTTTTATTGTTACATCTACGCAATTGCACGTAACAACCTCTTACCTAAATTTAACGTTCAAAATAAACAGTATCTTAGTAAGCACATGGCAGCAGTAATAAAAATCTCTACACTTACATATTAAAAACAATTAAGTACCTACTATTAAAAGCCAAAAGACTGACAAAAATATGAAAGTTCTTATACACCTAATCTTATATATAAAATTCTCGTATCACAATATTCGTTCCCATACTCCTCCGAAACGGCTAGACCGATTCTTGTGAAATTTTGTATGCATATTCTGAGAATCGGCTACTATCTATTTTTCACACTCCTAAGTGAAATGATTTCCACACGAGCAGAGCCGCGGGCGACAGCTAGTAATAAGTAAAATCAGTCTCACAACAATTTTTATAAAATTATAAAATATGTCTTCTATTTTTAAAATCACAGCCTTCTTATTAGAAAAGTCTCTCTAAATAAAATATCAAAAATAATCAACTCACAGCCTTGGTTAGCACTCGGAAGCAGTGTTTTAAATTTTTACTCTAATAAAATAATGACAATAGTCTTAACTTAAAAATAATCAACAGCATAATAAACAACAAAAACCGCTATACCTATTAATATGTATATAAAATCAGTCTTGCATACATGCTAATAATTACTTAAATATAATCAACAGCCTCTTATAAAATAATTTCGCATCAGTCTCATAAGTATTGACAATTGTGTTACTTATTAGCTCTAAAATCTTAATTTTTCAAGACCAACACTTATCTTGTCATTTAACAATTCCTGTACTGTCAGTGTGATCTTTTCTTTAATCATTCTACTTTCCGGAGATCTTTTGGAAATATTTGTTGATGTTTGAAGCTTTTTCCAGTAAAATATACTGTCTTTTCTAATACCCTCCAAAAATTGCACTATATTTGGTTTTGGTTTTAAAAATTTTTTTACGTGGTTGTTCCATGCTTCAACAATATTATTAGTTGTGTGTTCTTCGCCATAACTACACCATAATGTTGAAAAAATATTATTTTCTAACCACGTGTTGACGAAATAGTCATTAAATGCTGTTAGTTCTTTCGTTCTCGGACAATCTTCCATGATGTAAAGCCATCCTTCAGCGGTTAAATGTTGCGGGAGATGTGAAAGTGCTGAGCACAGCTTTACATGTACTTTTCCAAGTTTAGATTTGGTTACACCCAACTCTTTCGCTTTTCGCCATAAACATCGTGTGAAATGGAAAAAACAACCTAGTATCTTCACACCTGGGATAATGCTTTGCAGTGCTAATATAGCGGATACTTCAAAATCCATACTAATTTTCGATGGGTTCCACTGAGGTACACGAGCCTTGATCAATGAAAAAAGAATCTCGTAAGTTGCACGGGTTTTGTCCGGTAAAAGTATGTATAGTATTGGAACTACATTGACAAAAGAATCGTTACTTCCTATATCTGCATGCATTGTGTACAGCTGATAAAAATTTTTCTGACACAGCTTAAAAGTGCCATCAATAAAAAAGTGCCTAGATTCGGATAGGTACTTTAACATTTCTTCATTGCATAAAATCAAAATTCTTTTATTTTTGTGTTTATAATCCGCGAATAATAAATTTTCATATTTTTTAGGAATATCGATATCCACTGCCTTTTGAAACTCTATCTTTTTGGCTCCCAATGCCAAGTTTCTTTTCTTATATAATGTTTTCTTGCGATTTTCAAATAATGGAATTGTTGTGACGAGATCCAATCCTTTATCTTTTATTCTGTCGATGCTTTCTTCAAAAATAGTTGACACTGGTGCTGTAACATTCTGCTGTATATTTTTTAAACATAGTTTCATCTCAGATTCTATTGTGAGTTCTGATATATTTTTTGGAGGGTGAGTGTGGTTGTTACTTTCGTGGACAATTGATTGGTTTAATATTTTTACAGTGGCGTTGCACATATTCTTTTTTCGACACCTCCATAAGTCTGATCCATCTTTGTTAGTTCTCTTATGTAAATATTCATAATCATTTCTAAGCAAAATTTGATCTTTGATTTCGTATGAGATGTTTCTGTGATAATCTTTCGATGTCGATGGCTGATTTTCATCCATATTGAATGAGTGGATAACTAAAATAAACAAAAATTTATTATTATAAATTATATTAATATATATTTATATATATTATATATATAGTATAGTTATTACTTTGACATGTCAATTAACCAAAATCAAAATATTAATCATAATATACTGTTTGTTTTTAAATTATTTTGTTTATTTACTTATTTAATATATATGAAATTAAGACCCGTTTTTTATTGGCTCGGGAAAACGTATCATAACTTGCAATCACAGAACAGAAGAAGTGTTAAACAAAAACGTTCTATTAACGTTTTTTTTTGTCTTGCAAATTAAATGAAATAAGTTGTTTCAATTATGTCAAATAAATCAAGTAAAAGTAATTTGTTAAATCTGTTTATTCAAAACCTACCGTATAATAATCTTTTTTACTAAAGTGTCTGGCTTTTTATCTCAATAAATAAATATATCGTATACAGTTGATAATATTCTTATAAAATATTTTTTAATTAGCAATTTAACATTAAGTAATTTAATAAAAAGAGTAGCGAGCGTACACAGCGCCTTTATGGGCGAGTAGCTTGAATTAGCTAGTATTTTTCTTATTGTTAAACGTCATAAGTACGTTCTGCTGCAGTGTAAATTGAATCGTGCGTAAATGACTTAAGGTATTTATTTGTCTGATTTAGGTGTAATGACTTAAATAATTTTGATAAAATAAAAATGCCCAATAATGCGCAGTGTCTATTTGTAGTGTAATGTAAGACTATTAACTTATTTGTGTGAGTTTGGAGTTCGGCGACCACTTTTTCCTTACAAATTTTGTCATATACCACTACTACACTTTTTTTTGTTCTGTGCTTGCAATAAACATCGTCATCGACGATTCGATAACAATTAGCATGAGATTCGTGATGGCGCTTCTATCGAACGTAAAATGAAACTAATTTTGGTAGAGCGAGTACCTACTTTCGTATGGCAAACGTATCGTCATGTAAAAGTAAAATCAACCTTAAAATACATTATTTTTGACGTATAATGTCTCAGATTGGCCAAAATAGTTGCCGAAGGCCATGAATAGTTTTGGCTATTTTTTAGGTACTATTTTATAGGAACCAAAACAGATTATATTATTATTATCTTTAAATAACAGTTAAATATCACAAGATGTATTAAAGGTTCGCATTTATAGTAATTCAAAAGGTAATTAATATATATATTAAACACTGTTACAGTGGTAATATCTCAATATGTTTACGTTACGAATTCAATACATTTTCATCAGATACTGTGCACTGAGTGAGCTCTAGTAATAAATAAATATACCTGACTTTTACAAATTGACAAATAAGTATATATTTATGTATTTATATTTAGACGTCACTTAATGCACACCCACAGACAATAATTTAATTCTAAATTAAAAAGAAATGACATACACTTACCTTTTTTTATGAAAACACACAACAAATGTTTGTCACCTCACACTTCACACTTAAAGATGCATCGCGAAGACTGCTCATTTAGATAAGCATTCGAGTTAGTTAACCCTGACAAAGGGGTGTGATTGGTCAAATAGCAACCCGTGACGCTCTACTGTGAAGCGAGATAGTATAGATGTGTGGGAGAGAGATAGCACTACCTGCCTGCCTTAGAGTATTTATTGTATGTATACTCTAAGCTGCCTGCAAATATTACTAGGTATGCACACTTGTCTTTTTCTGTCCTATTAAATAATTATGAAACTACATACTTATTTTGTTTATTATTAAAGAATTTGTTTTGTGAACTGTACTTTAACTTCTTTTTTTTACGTGGTCCCAAAATACCACTAAAAAAAAATATTTAATTGAAAAGGGGAATCCGGGACCGCGGTCCCGGTCCCAAAATCCCCTCGACCCGCTCGCTCATAGAGTCGAGGCACCACAGAAATGAATCGATTCATTTCGTAGATTCATTTCTGTGCGAGGCACACTAGAAACGAAAATTTTGTATACGAGTGTCAATGTGCGTGTAAAATAGCACTTGAAGCGACGATGTCTTGCTGAGCGATTTTCGTCCTTAAGGTAGTCTAGCGGGAAGTTCTTCGACTGTATATACCTACATACAATAACAAATATCACTACAAATTGCTTTACAGCTTGTATTGCTTACAAATTGACAGTAGTTTTTGACTTTCATTTACTTGTTTATCTTTGTACTAGTTTCCGCCTAGAACTTTACCAAGGTCTTTCTTTTATTGTATTGTGTACACCTTCCTGATTATAAACTTTGTAATCCCGTCATCCATTTTTGTTTATTAGAGATTCTTAGATGCAAATATCCAGCCATAAATAAGTGTCACATTAAAAACAAATTAAATTGTAATTTAAAATATGTAGGTACCTACACATTTTACATAATATTTCCGTCGACATTTTTATCACAATTAACTCTCCGTAAGCACCTAGTATAGCAACTACAAAAGAGTTCCCCTATTACTCTTAAAGGGATCAATTACAAACGTTTAATGATTGAAACGTTATTAAAGTAATAAATGCACACAACACGTGTCCCGGGTGTTTCTAACCGAAGTCAATTGAGCCGCACTTGACTTCAACAGGCTTGCGATAAAAAGCCTTTGTTTCAAACTAAATGCTCACCACTTTGAAATTATAAGTGCAACTATTACGATATTGATAGGTTTTGATTTTTGTAGCTGGTTGGGGACACCTGGGTGGTGCATGCCTTTGGGATAAAGTGGTATAATGTATGTAGACTAGCTAATATTGTCCACATAAATTTGTTTATAGGTCTTTTAAAGACCATATATACGTGTTAAAATAATATGTGCTTTAAGTACTTTTAACTTTACCGCTACTCTGTATTAGCAACATACAACCGCAAACTACATAAAACCGCTCTTATGTACCTGTGTAGGTACAGTCGAAATAATATACATATTATATAATAATTATATATTAGTAAACATGACAAAAAATAAGATTTTTCTGATAGGTCCTGATAAGTTACTTCCTGTCGTAAATTAATGAGCCGTTGAAGTTCTCATAAACACATCTAGGTACCTATATTTAAAAAAACACTGTGATTTAATTTGTTAATTATAGATAAACCTAGAACAAATAAGAGTTGAACTTCTGACAAAAAGCCGCATATTGGTAGTCGATGTTGAATTATTAATTAGTCAGACAGGTTGTTACTCTTTCATTGACCGGCAAAAACTTTAACCACAAAATTTTACAACCAATCGTCAATATATCCCTGTATTATAACTTTATCCATTCATTTGAAATTTTCATACAAATCAAACAGACCGATTAGAAGCTTATGATGTAATAGAAATAATATTTGTTTAAATTCCTACTATCGGAAAAGAGTTGGGTGAAAATCAATGCTTATACTGTTTGAATTTCAAAGAGTTTGTTGCTAAACGAGGCTTTGTAGGTTAGACATCTACAGGGTTCGTCAAAGTTGCTGCTACCAGCTCCGTCTCATGGATAGGACATGGATCTTTTATAGCGGACATTGTTGTTGAATTTATCCATTAAATCGTGGTGGTGATTAGATTACTCCAGTCTTCTCACAATCGCGACGAAGGTAAGTTGGTCGAAAACGCGAAGGAGAAGGTCTAAGTATACCCTAAATACGTTCATTAACTTTAAATCTGTATAGCACATGAGCTGAAATCATCAACCTCCTAAATATGTACAATACAGAAAATTGCCGATAGCCAAAATAGACTATTTAAAATTCGATTGGAGCAAATGTATCGGGAGTAAAACCGCGCGTATAACAAGTATACACGGAATGATTTGGCAGCGGGCACGCCGCTCGCCGCGTCACCGGCTCTGGTCGGGCAAATATTTGTGAACACTTTCATACATAACTAGATCTGTTGTGTGCGTTCTAAAATTGACAAATATTTCGGCAACCATATTTTAAACGGTTTTTACTTGGTTGTGTTGTGGTTAGGCTGTTGGATATCATGTATTAGAACAGGAAAATGGCAAATAAATAGGTACCAAAAAGAGTGTAAGAGATTTTCCAGAAACCTGAAATCTCTACGTCCTAATTTTTTTTTAAATCATTGGACACTTTTAGTTCCTTACTTGGTTTCCATGCAACAAAGGAATCTTGAAAAAGACAGAGCACCTATATCTTATGGGACAACCTTAATTTGAAATAAGTAAAACTGCTTACATATAATTATGTGGAGTCGACGTATAGGTAATGGTGTTACAGGCACATGTGACGTCTTGCGTTAATTTCCTGTCAGTTACACACTCTCTATTGCTAGAAAAGAAGTCACACATGCTGCAGAATTATTGTAGCTATCTTTAGGATCCACACAGTTGATAATAAAGTCTTGAATCAATAAGACAGCTCGTTAAAAGATCGTTTATATGATCGTTTGATGAGGCAACTATTGCGGGCGTCGTATTTGTATCCGCACCGCAGCTAATTCAGTGTGTACCCGTCTATATCGCACACACGCAGTTTGTCCAATTATTTGTGTCATCTATTGGACAAATATTGAGGCATTTTGTTTGGTTCGGTGATTGTTACACTCTGTTATACGGCGGGTTTAATTTAGCTTAAACTAACTTGAGCACGAAACGATTGTTAATTTGGTTTGTTTGCCTTCTTTACGTATGTCAAAACAACGGTACGGTCTCAAGGCGTCGGAATATAACGTGATAATGTAATCCTAGTTCATATGATCTTTTTAACCTGCACACAAACTTGGAAGGTAACCTAAACTTATACGCAAACGGTTTCTTGAATTGCTAATAATCGTGTACGACAAACATTTTGCAAACCATTTTTGAGATGTTGTCTGAGAGTTCTGTTTTCGTCTGGCAGTGTAAGTTTGTGAGGATATAAAAACGCAGTATTTTTTATATTTTATCTTACAATTCAAGGTCAGACACAAGGGAACGGTATGACCTGACTTTACAACCGTAAACCAGGCAACACATCGCATACAAACACACAAATACGTCATATAGACATACAATAGTTACGACGAGCGTCAATCACACTCGCGAGAGTTTTTTGTACGAAAATACATCGGCCATTTTATATTTTTTCCATTTTGTATACTTCCGAAACATTGGGCGAAGCCATCGATCCGTGAGCCAAACAGTGCGTCGAATATTAAAAATGTGTTGTGGCGATGCGATAGGAAAAAATAGGTGCTGGTATGTGCGCTTTTGTTTAATCAAATGTTGAATATAACTTTTATGGCATTGATTGGATACCAAAATAAAACAGAATTTGATATGTTGGTAATCATAAGTAATAATAAAACTCTAGACAAATGTTTCAAAAATACTATCAACCCCAAAGTTTATTATTATAATCGCCTTCATGTCTGGTCACTTTGGCTTTCACTTTCATGAAAGGATGGCTCTACATAATGAAGTATATAATTGTTATTCACAACGAAGCAGTTGGAATAAAAGCATTTAAACTACTTTATAATATGCCTTAATAAAAACAGACAGGTTAAATAAAATAGCCGCTCTACATAAGGAAATCTCCAACTAAAACATCATGATAGTAGCTTACCATAAAAGCCTGCGTAATTTTGGTAAAAAACATATTTGTGCCGCGACCATCCGGCCATGTGCAATAAAACTGTCCCTTCATATACATTCGTATAAGTTCGTATTATATATTCGTTCGGCCATTGGTCGAGCCGCACTTTACATATGCCTATAAAATATATAGGGACACGTAGGTAGCGAAGTTTACTGGGAATATTAAAATTGCTTTTTATTTTAGTTTCGTTGATGTAAAAACTAGGCTTGACTTCATGGTAATTTCGTTTAAAACACTTTTTCGCCTGCAGCTGGATCGAGCGGCCATGGTTTATTAATTTACGTTGGAGCAATGGCCGTCGAGTATGCTGTGTCAGCATTATTATAGTGAAGCTCTATTATCTATGTGACGGTAGAGTCAGTTATATTGTGTGTATATTTTTACGGCGTACCTAGTTGTCTTAATGACTCGTATAAGAGTTTTCTGAATATAAAACACAGCAAACAAATACGTTTTTGGCAGTCGAAGTATGTTGAGCCTTTGTAGAGATTTAAGTCCTAACAAACTTGGTAGTAATACTTCGTTGAAACTTTTATTCTTATATCGTGAATCAATTATTTCAAACTTTATTCATAAAACCCCAAACCTTGCTGGATTTTTTTGACAATACTTAGTAGTTTGTTACTTTTACGAAGTCAATCTATAAAAGTTAATGGCAACCATCTTTCGAGAATCAAATTTTATAAAACTGAATGCTTGTGCTGGAGTTAATTAAGTTGGGAGCTGCCTCCGCAAACATACAACACAGTTATTTGAAGTGCAAAATGCATTCACCATTTTATTTTGCCTGTATTATATCTAGTCAATGTTTTGTTTATTAAATTGCTCATCGAGTCTGCTTTGAAACAGTTGCTTCATTACATTGTGGTCTTAATTAGCTACGCTTCAGTTGTATTCTTATCAGATGTTGTTCTTTATTAGCTTCTACACTGCGATGTTTTGTAACCACCCACATGCTGAAATTATAATTTTTCAAATATATTAAGTGAATATGAAGTATCATATTCTATTGGATAAAAAATTGTGGGTGTGGAAATGCTGAAAATCAACGACAATGAACATGACAAACGTTATGAATAATACAAAAGTAGTAAGACTACAGGTCTTGAAATACTAAGTAAAAAGGCAAACAAAAAATAATTCTTCATAAAGTAAATTGAAAAAGATAAAAACGTGAGACAGATAAGCATACTTAAATAACGAAACAATTTTCTCTTTTGTTTGAACGCATAACGCGATGAAAACTTTTGCGGAGTTGGTCGGGAATTCTGCGAAACTCATCGTATTGTTTGGGTATAACAAAAATGTTGCTGGAACAACATTACACTCTTAGGAGGAGTGAGGTCTGTTTAGCGGAGGCTGGCACTCAGCGGACATTCTCGTCACGTGGCGTGGCTAAACAATGAACAAACGTGAAAAGTATGAAGACAAGTTCCTGTAAAAGCGCTTCAGTAGTTCAATGGACATTTTTAGACATAGCTATTGAAACGATGCATTGAAATCTAACTACTTATCATGCCGCTTATTTGTATTTTTTAGTTCTCGTAGTAGTAAGTTCGGTACATGTAAATAAGCTGGAAAGTCAGGTACTTAACTATGAATGAAGAAATATACGATCTTTGGTCTTAAATTTATAAATCAGCCTATAACAGTCCACTGCTGGACTAGGCCTCTCCTTTGAAAGGAGGAATTGGCCTACCACGCTGGCCAAACAGGTAGCTATAGGGTTTGTATCAAGTTTTCCTTCTCTTACAGTGATGTTCTCTGCATAATATGCTCCCTCTGTCGACTCTTACGACATCCATGGGATGATATGGGGTGGTGGCACTCCGTATTCTTAATCCGTCGCCACACGGACTTTATAAATATCATTCTAGAAGAATAATTCGATTTTCTTAATTTTCAAATTATTTTAAATAAATATTACCTATTGTTGTTTTTGCCAGCATTTTTTATTTCGGTATGTAGGGACTTGTATATAATTAACAGTGTCTACGTATAAAGGTATTTTAACTACGAAGAATGTGTGCTATTTTCCCTGGCGTAAGATTTCTGTCCCTTACCTTTTCGTAAGAAAACCTCACACTAGAATAAGTACTCACGGTCAAAGTTAACCTACTACTATCCGGCTGTACAATTCCGGGGTATCTTCACGGAGCAGTGAAGAGTCAAGGGGTTAATCTGTACATCTGACCTGTACTCCTGAGGTCATTTTTGAATGGAGACCTCACACTTGAGCGGGTTTATTAGCTAGCGAGATGAGTGAACACGCTATGTGGGTAGTTTTAGTTTTATATGACAACACTAAAGGGTAGTTTGTAAAGTGTGCTGATGTGTTTAAAATTAGTTTATGCTTGCTGTTTTGTGTTTTACTTGTAATTTCTTAGAGTTTGTTTAGCATGTTATAGGTATCATTGTTTTTTCTTGAAGGTTAACCAAGATTTTAACTATATACTTAGGCAAGAGTGGTTTGTAATGCCACAAGTCAAATAAGTTACATATTACTTTTTAATTAGTACGATAAATAATTGAAGATGTCCAGTACTTTTGTCGACCTGAGAAAGGATGGGGATCTCATATTTAGTACCACTTTTAGTGTAAGTCCAACTCTACGTGTAGGTAGATATAACTGAAAACTAGGTATGTTGCCTTGTTTGTTAGCATACTTATGATAATAGTATAGAATATCCTATATATTTAACTATACAAAATTACAAATCAAATATTACATATCGCCCACTAATTTGTTTACCCTAAAATCAAGTGAACAACTCGCAAACAAGATTTTACTAAAACATTGACACAGTGTAAGTACATACGGTATACAACACGAGTCGGAATAAAACACAAAAGCAGGCATATAATCTGTCGGGCCGCAGCCGAGTGGCGACGTGTTTCGGAAGAAACTCGGTAACAACGCACCTCCCACCCCCTCCTCAAGAAATAGGGAGAGCACAGGGCTACTAACGTATTACTCAACTGTGGAATATGGAATTTCTGTTTTTACTTGCTGTTAAATTGAAGTACCCACTTCTGGCGAATTATTTTTGCGGCTAACGGTTAATGACGGTTTGGATTTGAATTAAGAATTATTTCAAAATCGATTTGGCTTTGTGTTCGATTAATTTCGATATACTTGTAAAACTTTAGAGAACTAATTATCATCGATAAATAAACTACTTCAATAATAATATGTAAAGTGTCTATGAAATACTCTACTTTTTCACCAATATGTTTGAGGATTTTCCTCGCTTGTGCTACCTTATATATTTCTGCGTAGCCGTATCTTATATTATATTGCTGATAGTTTACATGCAAAATAATAATTTTAGAAGATTACTAACTACTACTAAAATTACGTAATTTTAATCTTATTCTTAGTAATAAATTAAAGTTATTACTAAGATATAGAGTCGCTATGTAGAGCCGATAAAATTCTGTTTAATTCAAAGCTAGTCCTGTATGTTAAGAACGTGGTTTAATACTTTATATTATGCTTTTCTATATAAATTACTGTCCTTTTCTTGTAAATACATTCCATAACATTCCATAGCACTATAGGAAATTAAACTCCGTCACTATTCATACGAGTATACGATTGCACAAGTGTCAACCCTGGACGTTCCCAAAGGCACGACTCCACGACTCGCGACACGGCGTCAAAGCGAAATAGGAAAAGAACATCCAACAGTGACGTCACACTACACGAACGTACATGTGCCGATAGCTGTGTACCAATAGATGGCGCCAAAGTGCTGTGCAAGCGGTCGAGAATTCTTCAGTGTTCATAGTTTCATACTCGCTCATATTTCGCTGTTTAACGTTAGAGTTCGACATGATATTGGATGGTGAACGATATTGGAGTGATGGATGTATTATACTGTCTAGAAAATCGCAAAAAATAAGTCGCAAATCATCAAAGTCAAAGTAAAAAATCATTTATTCATCTAGGTCACAAGATGACGCTTATGAAAGTCAAATTTTTAAAGTAAATTACTAATGCTTCTACATTTACATTTACTGCCTCGTTCGCAAAGCAATAGGTAGAACCACGAGAAAGAAAGGGCAATAAAACTCGTGGCCACTCTTTTTAATCGCCAGTGTTCTGGTACATATTTTGTTTTTGTAAGGAGCTGCAACTGTTCCACATTGTAATTAATTTCTTGTAAATAGTATCTAAATAAGAACATACATAATACTTAAACAAATATGCAGTTACTAAATTGAGTGCTGTAGTAGTCTTCCAATGTGAATCTTGTGTAACAGGAGCAGGAATCATCAATCATCAAAGGGCATCAATGGATAAAATGTCCGTCCTAGTCATAAAACGTATTGCTGCTGCTATATGAATATGGTGATAATTTTTTTAAGTAAGTATTCAAGTAAGAACTTGTTTGATGTTCAGAAACGTGTAGTAATGGTGCCAAAGTAGGAAAACTCTTCGATAGTTTGAATACTTCATGTCAAAAGAGAACACAACTTTGTTCAGAATCTCACCAAATATTCTACTATAAATCAGAAAAAAACATTAAAAAGCATTTTACCCATTCTCATTTGTAAAGTTCATCTCGCCTATCAATACTTTCAAACTTTCGCGATTTGTACACAAAGTAATATAAAGGTTGGCATTAGGTAATTATTCAAAAATAAATGTGTTGTACCCAATTATTCTGTTTCCCGGCGTTTCTGCATGGTAACACCAGCCGTGGTGTGGCCACGTAAGTACTCACACCTGAGACTCGGTTACATGAATGTTAGTCTCTCAGGACGCCACTTTAAGGAAATCTGTCACTACCCCATCTTTACGTCAGGGGTAGAAAAACATCCCCCCGTGGGATCTCCACCTTGTCGTGGTGGAGGGGCTCAGTAACCATGGATTGGTTACCCGCGGTGAAGCTAAGAGGGATCCAGGAGATTAGAAAAACGTGTTGCTTATCTAAAGGTAGTCCTACCTCTTTTATGCTCTTCAGCATTAGGCGTCCTATTAAGCTGCGGGGGTAGCGGCGCGGGTATCGCTGGCGCGGCCGGCGCGGCCGGTAGCCCGGGGTACCACCATCCCGTGGCCGCCTGTCCGTTGAACATCCTTAACTTCTCGTACACGCTGTCGTTTTGCGCCGACGCTGCTTGCTCCTTCTGAGATGCTAGGTTCCTTAGCACCCGGTTGATTGATGAAACCTGGTGGAGGATTTGACGTTAGAAGATTTCTTCAATATAGGTACCTATCTATAACTATTTATTTATGTATTGTTTCTTTCAAGGGTTCTGCTTGAGTGACACAGTCGTACATCTATTTTTACATCGATATTCCGTTGCTACTGTCATGGTACAATTGCTTTGCCGCAAAATGCGACGTTTGTTTTGGAGCTGTATTATGATGACATTGAATCAGACACAACCTTAAAGCTGACCTAAAATAATTTTATCTGATACGAAAGAGATGTAGATGATACTTAAAAAGTCAAAGCACTGAGCAAATTTGTGATAGACTATAACATTGATCGCGTTTAAAATTCACAGCCTAATTCAGAGGTCAGACGAATGCGATTAGACAATAAAGTTATTGTAAAGTAGGAGAAAAAATTCTCGCCATTTTTTGAGAACCTGTAGACTCCTACGTCCATACGTTTTACGTAGGTAGCAGATTTTCCAAATTCTAGCGTAGGTACTTAGTCAGTTTGACAAAGTGTTTCTATAAACTGGAGGGCGATGAAAAGAGGCGATAAAGTGGTTGTTAAATGTTCCTGTGTCGAGGTCAGCAGTGGACTTAAATTTTGTGATTGTAGCGCAGCAGTACCTACCTTTCTTGCGACTCGAAAATACTTATTGTTGATTCGAAAATACATAATTTGACCTATCCGGTTTCGAGAAGTGGAATATTTGGCATCTTATTAATATTAGTGAATAAGATAAACATTAAAATATTATCACCAAGTATATAATGTGAAAATACAAGTATTTTAGGAAATGTCCTCCATTTCCACATTAACATCAATCGTACTGCCCTCATACCTTTAAAGAAACTTAAACCTTATATCCAAAAAATAAAGTACATTTTCGTTACCGAAACACCTTTACCGAGTCGAATGACTTTTGTAAATGTGACGTGTAGTAGAATTTCACCGTGGAATAACTTTCTTTGCCAAAGGGAATGGGAATGGTTGAATTTGTAACTTTGTCATATGTTCTACGTACTTTGGTGGATGGCAGATTTGGGTTAAACGTTATTTATCTTGAAACGGTCCAGAGATCAACTAGAGAAACTAAACTGCCATTTTCAAACAGATTCTACTTTTAAATTCAAATAAAGAAATTGTAAAAACATAGATAGAGAAACGTAACTTCCGTTTATAAAAATGTTTCTAATTTTTTATTCAGAGGTTCATTCGATAAAACCCATGAAAATAGGATTCGGTTTTATTTCTGACCCTTTTACACGTAATACAAACGTAATAATCAGACAAAGACAACAATACTGTACTGTGACGTAACAGTCTAAACACGTTATAATACCTTTTACAGTTGATAGTACCTAGTTTCTTTGTCCCGTTTAGCGCTAAACTAATCTTAGAAGCTTTTGATACCCTAAATATTTATTACGATAATTATTTTGTGTACCTACCTATTAATTACCTAAGTATCTTTTTTAATGAGTTGTTAGGAGATCTGTTTCAGTTATCTAAAAATATTATTTTTACCGTTTATATCATTAGGGTTACCACGTTATACCGACACTGATATACATAGGTCCCACTCGAAAACCATCGCAAAATTGAACCATCTCCATCATACATTCACGAATCCCACCCATATTAAATTTATATACAATCCCCTTCGTCTGCATCCTTATAAGTCTCCAAACAACTATCTAATAGGAAATAAATTGACGACGCTCCCCACCCTTTTAACTTGCAAACACGTGTAATTTAAAATCTAATATGATTACTAAATTCCAATCGGGAGGCTCAAAGGGACACAGATTAGGGCATCCCTCTCCCCCTGACCGCACCTCACCCCGCAGGGCCTAAAAACCCCAATATCTATCTACTTTCACCAAAAACTACGCATGCGTAAATACCTAACTCACACAAGTATAAAATTCTATGTATGCCCATTTTAGCGCACCATAGTATTTATAGTTATATATTGTGGGCGTCCCTGGGTGTAATATCTGTTTTCTTGTTGCCATTGGCAACGGTGGAAATGTATTTTTCCCCGGCCGGGAAATCGGAGGGCCGCGGCCCGATTACAATGTACCAAGTGTTTCTTGTAGGTATTTTGTTCGTAATCGAAATTTGGAATGGAAGATGAATGGCTTTGTGCCGCGGGTGTTCTTCGACGGTATATTTATTATTCCGTTTTTGGTTAAAAATAATCTAAAACGTAATTACGCTTTAATTATCTATTGTGAGTGATAGAAAGAGTTTTCCTTATTGGTATTGAGTGGAGAAATACAATTTTTGATGAACATGTAATGTATTGAACACTACAATGTAAATCTTCTGGATATTAATGTGTACCTACCTAGGTGTTGTCTAACTCTATTTGTTACAATATAAAATAATATAATAATACAATATAATGTTTTGAGAACTGCAAGCAGTTCTCAAAACATTATATCAATCTACATACAAAGTGCGAGTGTACCTCAATAATCCCAATACCCCTTTACTCTCAGCTTTTAACCCATTAATCGCAGAGCAGAACTTTAGTTAAGTATAATAAACATAAATCTCCGAAACCAAACTATGAAATAAACTTGCCTCAAAATAAGTGCTCGGCGCGAGAGCTGTAACGCGTTTGATTTAATCCCTTGTACCGTTAATGGAAGATAATGCGTCTATATACGCATGCCGGCGAGCGATAAAATATAGCTACGGTATAGCTATAGCGTAGCTCCATCTATTGTTACACGGTAGGTATGCAGAAGCTTTATTTCGAACCGAATATTCTACATACTATTTCGGCCGAAATGAAACATGGTTTTGTTGGGTATATTAGTTTTGAGCTTTTGTTGCTATGAGGTAGAACTAGTACGCTAGTAGCTTTGCCTGTGATGTTAGTAGATAACGTTGTACTTTTAAGGTAAAAATAGGCCACTTAGAAAGTCTTAGTATCTGACTAAATTTTACATATGAACTCTACTAAATGCCAGGAGTTGAAGTTTACACTGCTGTGACAAATAGTTTTAGTCTTTACCGAGACAGTTTAGAGTATATTTAAATACAGTCTAATAAGAACTTTGTGTATTCTAAATCGTTTCTTCTTAGAATCATTGACAGACTGTTTAAAATTACAAGATCGTGAGAACTTGATAAAACTAGTTTTACTAAAGGTCAAATAGTTGAGACGTTTTGACAACACCGATCCGTTATTTCTGATTGAAAACCAATTACCAAATTCAATACACCAATAAGCATTAATACCAATAGGTACCTACTGTTTTATTATAACGAAAACATTTTGAATTTAGAGTACGGGGCCACACCGGGATAACCAATAGGAGCGGTGCATTTAAACGCGAATTCTGTTCGTGACAGGCGAGCGGCCAATCAGATGGGTACACGGAAAGATTAAAGAGCGTACGTACACGTTCCTATTAGAATTGTAAAAGGCTTTTTATTTATGTGAATATTGTGTTTAAAGTGGTCACAGTGGTGTTGGGAAATTTAATAATAGAATCGAGGTGATAGATATAGATTTGTCGTAGGTATTTTTCGGTACCTCTATCGATTTCTAATAAGCATTTAAAAATTTGAATCGCGTGTTAAACTTAAGGTGATGCTGATGTTAGGTAAATCATGCTAAGAGAAAACACCGGCGAGCGATGTCAATGTGAATTATGAAAAATAGCAAAACTGCAAAAAAATTATTTAGAAAGTCAAATAATCAAAAAGCAAATTCCCAAAACGCGCCGTTAGCGATCAATACAAAAATACTCAAAACCGAACTATTCTGGGTCCAATCGCCTCAGGCATTCATCATACATCAATGACACAGATTCCGAATCTAAACTTTATTTTTCTCACAAAAAGTTTTAAAACCAGCACGTGTCCGCGCATTTAGTTTTTTAATGTTGGTATTTGTTCAGTTGTCATTATTTGAAAATAGAGCTAATCGGGCCTCAATATTATAACGCTACAGTGAACGCAGCTGTTGTAGTTTTTTAAACTGTCTATTGTAACATGTATTGCTAATTGGCTTTGTGTTTAGCTAATGGAGTTTGATAGCTTATTAGCATTTTTAATATTATTATTATTTTATATATTGGCAATTTTGCATATCTAGGAAATTCGTTTCATTTTGCATGCAATATAAAGTCACAGAAAATCTTTTTGTTTTTTAGCTTTCAGTAAAAACGAGTTTAAAATTCATATTTTTTAAATTATTTTTCGACAGTTAGTTTCTTATATAATTATGTATAATGGATACTTAGTTGTATTTCACAACTGGTGTAATTTTTATATCTACATAATATCTTGCAAAGTTACGACCTTTTCAAACGAAGCAAGTCGAATTAGTGTCCAGCGATGTGTGTGAAGGGTCTAAAACTTTCGGCAGTTTTAGACGCGCGGCAGTGCGTGCCGACCGTGTATACAGGGGTTTATAATGAGCTTTAAAAAAATACGTAGCTACAGCTTTCAGTACTGGTACAGTGATTTTATAATTTTGTTGGAACAGTGTGCGATGGCGTGTGGCATTATCATTGTTTTTCGAATTTAATTACTTGATGTAAATTAAACGTTAATTTGATAAATGGTTTGAAGACTTTTATTTGACATAATAGTTAATATTTCGAAAACAATTTACTGATAATCTTTTTGGTAATTTAATATAAACTAGAGCTAAAATGGCTAGCCTATTTAAAGTTATTTCTTGGTTGAGTATAATCTGCGTTAAATAGCAATTAAAATAATTAAGAGCCTATAAATACTTAAGTTGAACACAAGGCCCATGAGCCGGCACTACCGTACATGGTCGTAACCCGATACTTGACAGCGCTGACTTGTGACAGGCGAGAGAGCGCGTGCGCAACACGACAACACCCTGCTCAACTATATTGTTATAAACTCTTCATTTATTTGTTATTCCTTAAAAATATAACAGGCATAAAAGCTCACGACATTTTTTTTATTTGAATATCGAACGTAATCATTTTCGAACGCAAAAGGAAATATCCACTTAGAATCTGATATTTCATTTTCTAAACTTTTTAATCTATAACGAACGTTGCCAGATAAAGAAATATTTATTTCTATTAACAAACGAACAAAACCAACAAGTGTATACCATAATTATTGAGATAAACATCTAACACGTAACGTCTAATTAAAAGCGAACATATTATATCAAGTTTCGCGACGGGCGATAGCGTCTAGCGATCATTTCTGTACGCGGGCGATCTCGCGTCACTGTGACAGTTGACAGGTGTCACAAGCAGGGCCGCCAACATTTAAATGAGGAATTATTTTATTTCACATGAGAATCGTTCATCATTTGAAATGTCACATCCTTTTATGGAAGTGGTCATCAGCTCTGCGGTTATAGATAGTCTAGCATCTTATCATAAAATGCAAGGATTAATTATTAGTGGATATAGAAGTTTTAATGTTTTAAAGCTGGCAATATTGTAAGCTTATCTGTAAATCTAAATATTGTTAGTTATTAGCGGTTATGGTCGAGGGTACAATCAGTCAATTTAGTTGACGCGATTAGCGGTTTTGTATTGACATTGATGACGATTTTGTCGATATTGTGATAATGTCGGTTTTCAACATTTGAGTCAATTTAATATCCGAAGCAAATCAAATATCTAATTAATGTAGGATAACAAAATAATATACTAATTTCAGTGTCAAATTGTGCAGCAAAATCTACTTTTATTGTTGTTCAGGTAATATTTTTGCCCTTTAATTAGTTGATCAATTTATCTTGGCAACCCTTATGGGTTGCGCCGGCGCATCTCATTACCGTAACCACGGACATAGCGATAGATCATCCAGAAAACGATAGTACCAAGCATCCTGCCGCCATGGTGGTCCTCCTAGAGAAAAATATCTTATAAAACGGACATTTACGCGGTTAATCGAATTTGTGAGCGGTCACGATCGATCAGTGATATTCTCACTATTGACGGAACGGTTCCTTTACATCTCATTTGGTGACGTTTGTAGATCGTTTTGTACGATATCATATTGTCTAATGCACCGGAAAAGGTGTTCAACAAATACAGGGCAAGCGTTAGAGAAAGCTCGGCATTTTGGAATGCTCAACGAATCCACTCTAATAAAATAATACAATAGTATCTGTAAAATGTATTGCCTCCCTGCTTTAGGATTCGATACTACCAAAATAAAAAATAACTTTTCTTTAATCTTATTTACCAGAAAATTACGGCTTCGAGTAATAAGGGCGTAAGTACTTAATCACCTAAACGATCTAGCCCCAAAAAGGCATACAAAAGAAACATGGCCAGTGAATGGAAATCCTTGTACCATTAATCTATCCATTTTTCCGTGTCCATTCACTATCAAACATATACTGAAGGTATCTCGACAAAACCCATAGCATTGAATACAAATACCCATACAGGAAGGGGTCCTCAACCCCTAGAATTACTATTAGTATTATCTATAAACATTTTAACGTACACGGTTAACCCGCGGAGACCCAGCTTCGATTCCCCGGTGAAAAGCGGTTGTGGGGTGCGGTTGTAGGGGTGTTTTTTGCAATTCTCTTAGGGCGCACAGATTGGGGCGTACTGTCTCAGTTCATTATAGATGTTAAGTTGTTGTCGGTGATTTAGATTGAAGTGGGGATTTTTTTTGTGCAAAATATAATAGTTTCTCGGATTAGAATTTAGCAATAGGATTATATAACGCGTATTAAATCAAACTGAAGACGACGGTCTATCATTCCGTAGGCAAATTTAGTCGAAAATAAAGCATTGCTAAATAATTGTTTTTTTCTTTTCTTAAACTACAACAGAGCTGTAAGTTTTTATATTAGGCATATCAAATGAAGGTTTTTATATTATATTGCGCAAGTAACACCTAATAATCAAAATTAACAAGACTCACTTCCCAGTAGTCTTTCGGCAACAGTGGAGCGGTCCCACGGGCCGCCGAGGGCAAATATGTCACATCGTCACATCGCGTGTAAGTGAGAGCAACAACGTGTGACGGAGGGGACTGGCAGACCGCGGGGACGCTCTTCTAAATACCGTATTGCTATCGCCTATTACTACATCTCTATTTGGTAATTAAGTGTCGGACATTTTTGTTTGCGGTAGATATTACATGCCTAAATATGAAATTTTGTTGTCCGCATTTTAGTAGGGCTAGATTAACCATTTGCCGAATTCAAAACATCTTTCACCTCCAAGTTTATCTCCCAAGAGAAAGAATTTAAGAAAAGTATTTTCCAGCAAAAGGTACCTACCTACCTAGTGTCTATTTTTAAAGTTTCTACTTAGAGAACTAACTAACCTAAACTAAGTGCAGGAGCACTTAGTTTGGGTTTTACAGCTGTTTTATGAATCGTCGTCAACAACAGTTCAAGTTTGGCCGTGAGAAAGAAATAGACAGAAAGACTATTTCTACCTTTTTTAGTTTTTTCATCACAAGCCAAATAGCACTTATGGCTGTAAGATAATTTCCTTTTTTTAACACACGAGCAATTTTACAATAAACGGCATTCACCTATGTCGTGCATATATCCGACAGAAAAACCGTAAACACGTCCTTACGTCGTTTTAACCGAAACCAAACGTGTCTCCAATTACAGGAGTATTGCGTGTTACTAAAACGAGATCGTTCCTACCTACATACATGCTACGTAATATTCGAAGCCACCGAAATGCTACACAGTAGCGTTTTGGCGGTGTCAAGTTACGCCCATACTAATTCTGGCAACCAAGTTTGGGTATTTAAAATTTATTTTGAAAGTTAAGAAGAGTGTTTAACATATTTTGGTGTTAGTTTTCCAGTCAATGTAAGTTTCGTGCAAACTCGGTCGTAACAAAAATGTCTCGTTCTAGATGTTTGTTGAGCTCGGTTTTAATAATCTGGTTTAGATGTTTAGTAACATAATACAGGTGCCACCGCTAAAATAGTAGATAGTTATCTACCTACTACGTATCAAATGGCAGAGAGACAAATTTTTTTTATAGATAGGTAGTAACAATTTTGTATAAGGTTATAGTGTCATAAAATAAAATAGTCTAGTAAGTACTTTCAAGTAACAAAATGTACCGCCTATATTGTCTGTTGACCAGTGTTATAGATTCTAACGAGAATTTCTCAGAGCACTTTATCATTATGTTAGGTTACAACTTAGGCCTCCCTCACATTGGTCATGAGCGTTCCTCGAGCGTACGCTAGGCGTCCGGTCGGCGTGCGCCCGGCGTTCACTTTGTACTACAGAGTGAACGCCGAGCGCAGGCTGGACGTATGCTCGAGGAACGCTGTCGCCCAATGTGAGGTCGGCCTTAACTGACTTTATAGAAAACAGATTTTCCTTGAATACAGTAAGTTTGTGAGGATGAATAGATGTTTGTTTGGTACTCTTTCATGCAAAACTACTAAACGGATTTTGATGTAACGTGCAGTCATGTAGGTATGCAGTAGGTATAACATGTCAGAATACATTATAGCACATGGGCCACCATTTGTTCAAATAACCGTTGCCTACGCCGTCAAAGCCGCGGGCAGAAGCAAATTTTAGGTAAAGTAATGGGTGAAATTATGAATGACATCTGTTTACAATAAAATCACACAATATCTACCCGAATACATAATGTAGAATATCGACAATCTGAAAACGTTCTAGTTTCGAAGCAAAACAGAATCGGGCAACTCGCGTCGCGCCTCGCTCGATCGAACTCATGAATTCTAAATTTAAATTAGATGTCTCCTAATCGTATTTAACGGTCCTTGGGCAACTGTTGATTGGCGATGTTTGCCGCGTTTCGTTCGCGTTTTGCGGTTGCCTACATTGTTTTCTGTTTTCAATTTCGATTTTCTTGGAAATTGATTCGCGCGGGAAATAAATGAAAGATTTTCGTGATATGCCAGAGGAAAATGCCTTCTTAAAGAATAAGAAGGCATTTTATGTACTTATATCTGTGGAAAAATAATAGGTACTTGGAGTATCAAACATAAACGTTTAGCACACTTAGAATGTTTAAAACAGTCTAAGATAACTGTATCTATGTATTGTAAGGTTATACCTACATAATATTAAACAGTGATCAACAACCCTAGACCCTTCTCTAAGCACTTCATTCTATAACATTACCATAAATATCTTTGGATTTAAAACCGTCAATTCCTATGCCATCATAAGCAGTTGACGTTAATCCGCGGGACAAGGGCAGCGATACATCTCGATGCAGATCTTTACAGCATAACCACAAGTGTGAAAGAGATATCGAATATTCTGTGCATTCACGCGTAAACGTGGAATTATTGTATGAGCCCTAGAAGCAAAAAGTCGTAAGCAGCTAGACTCTGTTGAAAATTGTTTGTAGAGAAATTTGCTACTTTACATTCTTCGATAGAGTAGCATAAGGTGTAGGTAAATCTTGCTAAAGCAGTTATTAGCGTTTTCATACATTTTGATTGATTTTAATGAATTACTAAATATCGTTTACAGATGGATTGGGTAATCCTGTGCTACTTTGTTTTTGTCTTGTGATTAGAGCGAATCTATTTCTACATTGGTTACATTTTATTTAAACAACCTCTGAATTATTTTAATGAACTGAAATTTCAACCCTTGTTCTGGATACTGATTACTACAAAAACTCGCAAGCGAACTCATGTCTACAGCTATTTTAGTAAAGTTATCATGTTTAAATCGTTGAAACTAAGTGAACAAGAACAGCAAGACTTAAGAGAAATCCAATATGAATAATTTGCATATCCAAGTTCAGCAAGAATGAGTATTCATAGCGCGCTGACACCGCGTAAGCCGGGCCGACACTTTTCACTTACACCGTTCTGCAGCCGGGCCGTCATCGATTGTTCCACGTATTTTTGTCCGCTTTTAGTTGGTAAGAAACATCACGCCCATTCGACCGTTATGACTAGGCAGCGGAACGCACGACATACGCCTGTCCTACTCTAACACACGTGTGGTGGCATCACGTTGTCCCTCTCACCTATTTGCCCAGTGGGCCGAGTGCGTAGGTACGACAGTCATAAAAATAGCCCCTTTGGCGCCGAATCTTCTAGGGGCTTTCGGTATTTCGATTTTGTGTCCTCTTGTTAGGTAGGGTGGATAATGTAGGTATTTTTATGATTAGTTATGGGTACAGCTTTATGTAGCGCTCGTATGATATAGGGCGCGGGAGTTAATGTCTCAGGCGTATGAGTGTATATGTATTTAGGTGCTGAATACTGATGCTATCCAAATGTGCCTACAAATTTTAATAAGAACTTGTTTTCGACTTCTTCAGTTATCTATTTGTAAGGGCGGTAACAGAATTTTAGCTCAAATAAAACCTGAGTTTCAGAATGTTAAAATGATGCTGTTGATATTTAGTATCTACCGTATGTGTCCTTAGCCAAGTAAACTAAAGAGGGGTACACTGAAGTCTTGATTCAAGCATTTGGAAAATTTTTCACAATCAGGATGTCGATATCACTGACGATTGGAAATAGTTATGTTTTTTGGACAGGTTGATCCAATCTTTCAAAATCACATTTCACCTCCGATTTAGTCTTCTTGAAGATTTAAAAGCAGCTCCTAATACCTACTCAAATGTTTACTGGCAATAGATCTGTGGGAACTGGATTTAAATAGCTTTGAAACATGTGAAGGAAATGAAGACATTGGCAAATATACCAAGTACTTCAAAGAAGTATTCTGAAATAGTGTCTTCTGTTATTAAAACATGTAAATTAAGAAGCAGATGCTAGGTCAAAAAGCATGCGATCCCAAAATTCTGCATTGTCTATTATGTCAAACCGATGACAAATACTGTCACAGATAATGTAACATATCCACAAAACCAACATGTCGGATGCTCAACACTCGAAGAGCACAATAAAAATTTTTCGTCCAAGCTATTCAATGTGTCACCAAGTGTTTACATTGTGCCACGAATCTCTACAAAAAACATAATATTTTCGAATTGTGACGTTATAGATAGAAAATTGGCCCAATGTGCACAAAATATAAATAGTTTCTGAGGGCGATGATAGGTACTTATTTGAAGAATGTTATTAAAATACTACATTCTGCGCGTGGGTGTTGTTTATTGCAATAAAATGTAGCCTGTGTATGAAACTGACGAATAAGCTATATGTATAACTGCAAAGTTTTAAGAAAGGCCGCAGAGTAGTTTTTGCGTGGAAGATTAACAAACATTAATCCATTCATCCTCATAAGCTTTCGCGTTTAGGAAAGTGGAAGGGTTTGCGCCCTCACTATAAAACAGACTAAAATAATATACCTAGTTCCAAATGTAGACTCAGATTTACCCTGGGTAAAGTTATCATACGCAGATAAAGCCAAAAATGTCCTAAAACATTTGCCTCCTAAGTTCGTTGGCACAAACCCTGACCTCGAATAAATAACGAGGCTGTTTGAAAGATGGTCTAATGATGATGGTCAGTTTAGGACTAATTCTAGTTTTGTTTCTAGATCATTTTTGTTAAAGCGAAGGCCTAATACAAAAAGGAACTAGGTAAATGTAAATCTAAACCTAAACTTAATACTACACTGACTCTACTTTAGACTTTTGGGTTTCGGGTAAGATGCAAATTCCCTAATGTAGAAATGTTACCTCTCTATGAATTAAAAATACATGAGATCGCTAGAAAGCTGCCAATGACAAACACACGGATACTAAGTATCGATTTAAAAATACATATGTGTGTATTCAACACAATATATATAGGTATAGTGTAAATTCCTGCCTCGCAAAGGGCTAGGGGGAGTCCAGATTTCTCCCTGATATATCTGCTGGACTGCTGTATTTATTTTGAACTGCAAAATATTTCGCCTCAGGCAAATAATATCCAGTTATATTCTAGGGTCCTAGCTGATTGGTTTACGTGCCACGCCCAGCGATCCCTAAAAATTACCAATTTTTCACTTTGTTATTTTTTGCCGTGATTGGTCGGGCGAGTCCCGCCGTCGGGTTCGATTACCGGCCGTGTCACTTCCCCGATGGCTTTATTTTATATCTTGTACGTGATATTTCGCTCAGAATGAAGTTTTTATAATTTTTTACTATTTTTCGCACAGTTTTTTTTTCATTTGTGTTTCATTAATTGCAAGGGCCGCGGTATCTCGTTACTCTACTTATATGTAGGTATGTAATCTCGTTGGAATTGCGACTGCGTATGTTTTAGTTTTTATTCGCTTTGCCGTCGCCCAGATTTATTCGATATCACCGCTGAAGGTTATGGGAGTCGTTATAATTTCGTCCCATAATGAGATGTGCCACTTTGATATGCGAGCGAGGAAATGTATTAAAAGTAGAGATGTTATGTTTTCGTTAGTTTAGTCCGTAATAAACATAATTTTATTCTCTCTTTCGATCTGTGTGGTTAAGTAAGTTGACCATAGAAGATATGTGTGGATATTCATGAATCGTTTTTGCTGCTGTTGAGTAAAAAAACGATTCACGAATACTTAGTGTAAAGTCGTCAGGGTGCTTTGACTGTGATGATCTGATATATGATGAATGACCATAATTTGACAAAATTATCAAATAACATTTGATAACAACATTTCCAAATGCGTTCAACGAGCAGCTTTAGAGGTGGGTGTGTTATGCAATTCGCTAATAAGCCCTTATCTCGGCAAAAGTAAGCCATTTACGACCAATGGATTACTACGGATTGAAGCACACTTATTATAAGTATCTATATTATTACCGTTAGAGATTAATAAATTTGCTCTGAACTATCTGTCCTTTTTTTTTGAGCACTCAATATTATCAACACAATTCTCTATTCAATTTGTTATTGACATAAAAGTTGACAGACTCCTAATAGCATCGCATAGAAAAATTTATGAACTCCCTAACATAATAGGTAAGGTTTTGTCCCATACAAAAACCTAATAAAATGGCATCAAACATTCCGAAGTAAAATTTTATAAGCCATCATCAATAACAGAATGGTCTATAGAAGTACGAGAGCGCTCCATCTTGAAAAGATTTCGGACAATAGTCCCTGACGTCCGAAACATATGCTCCTAAAATGTAAAATTGCGAAATTGGATTACGGCAGGCTTATTGTCACCGAACTTTGTCCAGATTATTTTGATTTCGGCACAATGGGCTGGATGCGTGTGTTTGGTGAATTTTAATTAGATATATCGATAATATTTTGACCGGTCCCGTATAGTTTGTACGCGGATGGTGACGTTTTAACGGATGCTCAATGGATTTGTTTTGTTGATGGACATGTGTTTGCGTACGTAAACGAATGTTTATTTGCATTTTTATATTCCGGCGTATCTAGCAAAACTATTTCTTGTCAATCGTTCTACATAGTTAACTAGAATATAATTTGGTAAATATTCATAATGTAAAATAGCCTGATGTAATAAGTTTATCAAGATAGTGTCAATATTTTGATTAAAGTAGATTACATAAAAAAATATCTTTTCTCTGCCACTTGTAAGAGAGAATGTTACATAATCACATTTTAATTAAAAATAGTCTCATCAGAATGAGTCAATCAGTTGCAGCAAGATATTGGCACACAAACAAACAAGGTATCAAATTTCAGCAGACTAAAACAAAAATGAGGTCAAAACGCTGGCTGAAGATAGGACTAAGTAGGTACATGGAAAGACCACCGACAAGAGCTCAGCTGTTAAATAGAAAAAAAGAAATAAAAATACTTAAATCTAATATAAAAAGTCACACATATACTCACACTAGGTATATTGTCGTTATTGCACACGTTTTCACTCAACAGGCGGTCCCTGATCTCCCAGGCGAAGATCGAGGGGCACTCTCTCTTGTAGTCAGCGATCTTCTGGACCACCGGGGTCGTTGCGACCCGCGGCTTTGACCCTCCGATGGCGCGGGGCTTAATCGACCCCGTCTCGTAATATCTGCGTGCAAAGCTGAATTTAGTTTGGAAGATGAAGAGGTTGGATGAGCTTAGTCTTTTGCTCAATGATTTAGATCTTTTGTAAGGCACGTGTTTTTAGTATGTGTATTGTGTAAAAGTCAATCTTATTACTAGTAAAGTGTAGAATTTAATATGTTGGTTGAAATATTTAACAATAAAAAACATTCATAAAAATCATCATCGGGCTCAGTGGCGTGCTATTGAAGAGGCATATGTCCAACAGACAAAACCACAGCAGGCTGATGATAATGATGATGATGAAATGGAAAAATCATTTACAGTGTCGGTGATAATAGTTTTCATCATATAAAAATATCAAGTAAGTAGATATTTTTAATTAACAATGTGATCCTCAAACTATAAAACGTGAAACAACACATACATATTTTTATAATCTCTCATACTCTTATCTTTCGAGACAGATACAATAGATAGATCTAAAGAAATTAGAAGCGGTATAAACAGTGAATAAGAAATTAAAGTGGCTTACGACGTACAAAATTACATGTTAACACAACTGAACCTATAATTTCCTCTAGCAAAACTTCCCATTCAACTAAAATACTATTAAAACACAATTACAAACATAATCTCGTACACCCTTAACTTGAAGTACCTATAGAACACGTTGCCAAATTCTGTAAGCTACCCTTACAAAATTGCCAAGGGATAATGCACCTTATAATCTTACGATAAGGTTGGAGGTTGTTGAAAAGGCTGTAACTAGTGTTGGTGCATACAGAATGTACTTCAATGTATTGTTGGCGAGACATGTGTCGATATTTGGGGCACAATCGACCCCGTATTGATATAGTTATTGTATGTGATTATGTTTCGAATTGAGCTATGGTTTCGGTAGGTCAGATGGGGTTTTCGGAATTAGGCAAAAAATATGAAATCTCGATGCTGAGAGGAAGTAAATGTTGTTTGTTTTTGTTTAGATAGCATAAAATATCACTATCTTTAACTTGTCCATGGTTAAAAACTTTAAAGAAACTTAACTTGATTGAACCAAAATCAATCTTTATTTTTCGATTCTACCCATCTCTTCTGCAAGTAAAGTGGAAAGATTTGGTTACATTTCACTATCAAAAAGTTTGCCGAAATAAATTATTAGGTATAACACTTAGTTGACTTACTTGGCATTGGGTTGCACAAGTTACCTAGGTAAGTGTAAAAATATTATAATTATACTAAATTAATAATTATATTTTTTTAATGTTTAATATTTACGTGTTTCCCTATTAAACTTAGGTAATAAGCTGTGTAGAGCCTTATGATTGTACAACTTAAAATAGAACCCAAGTACAAAACCGCGTATCTGTCAAATTGGAAGAACCCACACCGGTAATCGAAACTTAGAAAACCGTTACAAGTAATTAAATAGCAATAACAAACATGTCGATGTCGATCCCTTATCGAAATTGTCATCTGTCGATAAAGTTTACTTAGGTATTGACAATAAACATTACAGGGTTAACAGTCGCAGGGTCGTAATCGCTTTTGCCTTCGGCGCCGAACGGCGTAAGGGAACGGAAAGCTTTTAATTGAAGTTGTACCTACGATGAAAATTGGTATTGTGTCTTTTTGTGAACTATTTTATCGTAATGGTAAATGGTATTTGATAGTATTTATGTCTTAGCGTATTGGATAGTAGCAATTAGGTATATTAAATCAACAGTTTATCAAATACGTATTTAAAAAATATGTAGGAGCTCATTGAAAAGTTCCTCCCAATCAAACCTAAGTGAATTATAAAGATATGCTTATCATGAAAATGAATTTATATTGAAAAAGAACCAATATGCAAAATTACAACTTCATAATGTGAAGGGACTTATTCATAATTCACGGTGTACAACCCGATCAACATGGAAAGTTAAATAAAACCTTTCAAGCTTAACCAACTAACGAATTAATAAAATTCAATTGAGAATATTTCCTTACAAAATAATCTATTACACAGAAATCCATATAATAAACTAATTATACACCGTTTTCCACAGAAACCGAAGTTTGTAGCAAGTGACTAAATAGCTAACCACAAACGCAACAGAATCGCCAACAAATTGCCGACCGTATCGAGCAATTATTGCATCAAACAATACTCGTAATAAATTGATGGAAATCAGTCGTTCGGGCCATTGTAACCCGCCCGACCGACCGACCATCATTCATTGTTTCGGCTATATCGCTCGCTCTTACGTTGCTTACTGCTTGTTATGTGGTCCAGATTTACGTTAAATATTGTTGTTTTGAATAATATGTTGTAATTTACGAGTTTTTTTGGAATGTGTACTTAAGCATTCCAAGACTAAGGCCATGAAACTCGGCCTTGTTGTGGCTGGTCTGTTTAAATTATTTTACAGAAACAATACAAATATTTTTATATTTTTAGTACAGTTATCTGGCTGGTGAAATTAATCCAGAGGTGGGACAAATCGCCCAAAGTATTTACGATTTTGTACTATACTAGCTGATAGATCACTTTATTTTGATTTCATTACACAGGTTTTAGATTTATATTCACGCGACAATGTTATCCCTTGAAATAATGATATTATCTCCTAAAATGTTTATCATCAGCGTTAAAAAGTCCACTGCTGGACTAGGCCTCTCCTTTGAAAGGAGGAATTGGCCTACTATACCACGCTGGCCAAGCGGGTTGGTATAGGGTTTGTATCAACTTTTCCTTCTCTTACAGTGCTGTTATCTGCATAATATGCTCCCTCTGTCGGCTCTTACGACACCTATGGAATGATATGGGGTGGTGACATTCCGTATTCTTAATCCGTCACCACACGGACAAAACCTAAAATGCTCACTAATTCTTAAAATCTTTTGACTTGTAAGTACGAGTATCTGTAGTAACATCATTAGATTATTTCGACGACTGTATGCTACGTTGGAAAATAAACCAGTTGCAGCTACTCAATGGATGTGTAACAGTAGTGGCACTAAATTGTGACGTCAGGGGGCCGAAGATTACATGTAGATAGAGTTCCGGGGGCACATTGAATCGCCCACTTATCTCAGATTGATTTTCAAGTGGTTGTTTAACGTAACCATGTTATACGCCCTATTGATAACATTTTATACGAAATGCAATGCACTTTTATCGAAAAACGGTTTGTGAACATTCCATTTGAATGGGATTGTATCACTTTTGAACTCTTTTATCGCTCTTTGAAACTAATTGAATACGAATCGATGTTATCAATCTAAAACTATTTCACAATCCCTCACGAAAACTTTTTACTTTACCAAACGTAAAGTTACGCCAACATTGGCATCGCTACGAAACGGCTAACAGCGGGAATTCCCCTTAATTAGGAGCCCTGCTGGCCCTTCTGTGAGCTAAGGAACACTTTTGAACCCCTTCCCTTTAGTAATTGGCACGATAAGAATGTCCAGGGGTGTGTGGGAACAACACTAGCACTTGCAGCCGTCGCCGCGAAAATAGAAAATAACGAATGTGGTCGATTCGCTTTTCGTAACGATTTTTGGTGATTGACACGTCGACTGTCGAGGGAATTGCGGGAGGACATTGTTGACGGCAAAAAGAAACGAAAAAATAAGGAAACTGTTACAAGGTTAACACAATTTTAGACAGGCTTGATGAAACGTCATAAATTGTTTAGTAGTAATACTGAAATCGGTTTAAGGAAAGCGTCTAATCGTCGACATACAAACATTTCCCTCGCAGAAACAACTTGTTTCGCCAATACCTTAACAAGCAAAACATTACAAAATAATAGCATGTGCCCTAAGGGCAATATTATAGGGTTCGCTGGGCCAAATTTATTTTTCCTATAAGATCTCTTGAAGTGGCGTCAAGCGGGTTCCCTCAGTAGGGGTGCCAATTACTAGAAAATAATGTTTTATTTTGATTTTTATTTAGGGGCGGTCGTGGGACAGCCCTGTAAGGAACACCCTATATTAAAATGAGTCTAGCTCTTTGATTGACGTCTTTAGTTTTTTATTGTTCGATTGACTTTTGACGGTTTTGTTCACATGAATGTTGTTGTTCACCAAGTATGTGACGGAGTGAAGGTCATTGTGTACTTTGTTCGTGACTGGGGTGTGAGGTTTGTACTTAAGTGTGTCAATCAATTAGACATTCTTATGCTAAATGTTGCCATGTCTTAGTTCCTCGTGCCTTTATAATAAACTGCTAACTTTATAATAGCTGCTGGCGTCCTCTACGCCAGCAGCTACGCCTGCATTTTCTTTAAATTTACCCGTTTTGGCCGATCCCGTGGGAATTTCGGGAAATCCCTCCTTAGTGCACCCCTACGGTCCCCAAGGAACCTACATGCCAATTTCAGCTTCCTGCGCCCAATAGTTTCGGCTGTAGCGTGTCTGTCAGTCAGTCAGTAACGCAAGGATTTTATATATTAAGATTTCGATGCACTGTAATCGCCTTACAATTGAGTAATCTTGTTCCAGTAATCGCGAAGCTTGACACGAAAACATTTCGAATCATTTCCATCACGCATAAGCATAACACTCAGCGTTCTCCACTGGCATTTCAATAGGCACTTGCGGGGAGGGCCGAAATCCTCCGTGATCTCCAGATAAAATCGCAATCAAACAATGAAATTGTCGTAGAAATTAGAGCCGGCACCCCATCGAACACCAAGCCGCACCCGATGTCGATTCCCACCTAGCGCCCCGCGGTGCACACGTCAACCATTCAACAAAAACAATACTCTATGGGAATGCAAACTCCAACTATTGTATTGATTAAGTCATTGAAATATTCCTTAATTTTGTCCAAGACTCTTTGTTGTAATCATTGTGCGGTTCCTTGGGCGGTATTATGGGAATTCCGTCAATTTGCTAACGCGTGGCGCTAGTATTTGACCCCATCTTGCTCAGACATAATCGATTCTTATTACTTTTATGAGCGCCACAATACGTTTTGTGTTAAATAATTCGTTTATTCGTGTAATAGTATTCATTTTAATTGTTATGGGTGCTTGTTCTTTGAAAGTATTGTGCAAAGAATAGGATTTAAGACTTGAATTGGGGGTAATATTCGAGAAAATAAGTTGGTTGAGTATTCGATCGTTAAGATATTTCTAAATGAAAAATGTCATTTGGTAGGTTGTAATTCAGTAGTGTCAGAGTTCATGATAGATGATGTTCTTTGTGATGAGATAATTTTCTATCTCGGCGTGAATTTTGTAGACCTTGATATAAAAGCGCTGATATTTAAGTTGTACTCAAGAGATTATAAAGGTTTAAAGATTTAGTCTAGCACAATTTATACAAAGTATTAAAAGTACAGTACAATAAATTCAAAATGCATTTAAATTTTGTATGGATTGCAAATCTGTAAAAGCAGTCTACACGGTATGTGGTTGTGTCTATCCACTTTGAAAACAGCTTAAGCGGTAATCATATATGTGTTTATGGTACTAAAAGCCAACAGACCTGCCGAGTATCTTGGAGACGCATCCGTTGGAGACCTGGAGGATGCGGCTGATGTCGCAAGGGCGCGCACCCGAGTGCGCCAGCTCGACGATCTTCTGCCGCGTGGAGTCCGGCAGCGGCCGCCCGTTGACGTACACGCCTCCCAGCTGGTTGATGCCGCTGTGGCCGGCTGAGGAGCACCCGAACAGGGCTCCGCCCCCCATCGCCGCGGAATGCATCAGCTCATCTGGAAAGTAGACCGCTGTTAGCTGAAATTATAATGTCGAATTCGGACACAATGCTTATATTATAATTAGTTGAAGGGACTTTGAGATCTAACCTTTATGGCAAAACGACAAAAAATATTATGTCAAGGAATGGACAGACTAGTATGATGATGGAACTAAGTCTCATTAATTTCGTCCCGTATGGGATCGAATCCATAAACACTCAGTGTGACGTAAAGGTGAACCCTAACAATTGCGCCAACCGTGCAATCGAAACATAAGTTAGCAGAAAAGATGTTGCATTGAAAAAGTTATTAACCCGCCATTTAAATGTTAACGATTTCACATCTGCGCCTCTCCAAATTGTGTAGCTTCCTCAATTTTTCTCAAGTGGTATCTTTAAAGCTATAGAAATATCCTTTGAATTATCTCGTAGATAATATCAAAGGAATAGCTTCGAACTATGAAGTGCGGACATCTTTTACAAAAAATACGGCGACGCGGTTAAAAAACTTAACCCGTTTAAAAAAAATAATCCGCTTTGCGAAAAGTATCTAGGATAAAAAAGGGGTTTCGCGGTGAACGATAGAAAACCACAAATTTTATATAATCCCGGGACTCGTAGATATTTTGTGCTATATTGTTTGTCCGAACCGTTAATACGTTCTCTTTATATTAAAAGTTTTTAACGTTTTTTGTACATTTTCGATTTTACCCAGATTATTTATCTATATATGCTAGTAGGTATAATGGAACAGCATTTTTATTCAATTGAATATTCATCCTATTCCATCGCCAACGGGCGAAACTTACATCACGAGACTATCATACTATATATCAGTAGTAAGGCTGAAATATATTACTTTACTATTAATTTAACGGCCTATGATCAAAACCATGGTTAGGTTTTCGCACCGCCATAATCGTAGTATTTATTAGGAAAATCGTCTAAAAAATTAATGATAAGGTGTTGTTTGGTAATTAGCTTTTGGGTACCATTTTATACAAAAAAGCATAACGCGCAATATATGTACATAAATAAAAATTGAAAACCCATGTTCCTGTGTTGAATGAAATACACAACAGAGACACTTTTTCTCCAATCAACAAATCTGAATGTGGAAGCGAGTAAAAGCGTTGATCAACACGAGGCCTCTAATCGTACGCGAAATTGTCGTCGGACAATAGAGGCGCACAGCCTGTTTACAAGCCACTGATCTTCAATACCAGTGCATTAGACAAGCCAGATCGACTGACAATACTTTTTTTTAACCCTCGCAAACACGCGGTAAAAAGTGAACAATTGGATGCAATTTGTGGGCGAATTTGGTCCAGCCCTTGATTAAGGCCTGCCAAAGGGTAGGGGCTAAGTTCATTGTTTTGTACCGACTTTTTTGCGGTTGCTATAATTTTCTTAGTTCGTGCATCGAATTCGATGAGTTTCCTTTTATTTTTCTGTAGTCGATTTTCTGATTGGTTTTCTGTGTTAGTGTGGCCACAGCATAGAAATGTATGATCTACTAAAATGCGAGGTAAATGTGAGGCTGGACTTCGTATTAGGAATTGTTTTATTATAATCTGTCAGATATCCAAACAACATTTTTGAGTCTGTAGGATATCTCAACATGTACTAGATTAACGTGAAGCGTTACATACTCCTTTTAATTCTAGGAAAATCAATGTCAACATGAAAAACAAAAATATGACTATCTTCGGCCACACAGGCTGTTTATATTTTTAATCTTTTCAGATTTCAGTAGCTAAACGTAAACCTCTTCTTATTGAAAATTTTAACCTAACCAGTAACCTGTAAAACGTATCGCAAAACACCGTTAATGGTTTATAAACAGCAAAGGCCATTTTATTACGCAAGCACTAGTTAATTAATCGACTAGTAAATAAGGCCTATGTGTTATTGCCAATAGCGGATAAAAATACCGCGTACCCCCAATTTGCACGTACGTCAAGAGTTCCTTAATCCGTAGTACAAATTAATAAACGTTCCAATTTAGTGGTAGGTGGTACGTCTGAAGTGTCGCGTTGTCGCTTCGCCGTTGTTAATCGCTCTCGACGTCACCTTAGTGCGACGCGACACGACGCGACGCGACACGGCCGCACTAACAAGCGACCGGCTGTTAAAAGAACAATAGACAATCCACACCCTACGACTTGGACGGAACGGCATAGGCGGTGGCGGGTTCCTAGTTGCCATGTGGTATCTCAAGTAAATTTTTTATTTTAGGTGGGTATTTCATTGATTTGTTGTTAAGAGGTTTAAGTTTAACTTATGCTTCCAGCAGCGTTTCTTAGAAGAATTTTTTTTTTTTAATTCTGTATAACTTTATTCAACCTCATTTTTATCTAATGGTGTGAGCAATTATATGGACGGCAGCTGTACACAATAGTTATTTAGACTTTATTTTCAAGTATTAAAACAAAATACACACATAAAAAAAGTCTAAATTTCAATTTTACAATGTGTTTTCGCATTAAATCCTTAGTATTTTTTAATTTATGCTATTTTTTAATACTTTTTTGATATTAAACAACAATTAGTTTTTTTTAATAATTATACTTATACTTAATTAACAATAATAACGAGTAAGTACTGTATGTACGTAGTAAAAAGTAAAGTGCCTAATCAAATGAACTTAAACTAAAATTAAATGGTTGTACAAAAATTGCATAATTTAATACAAAGTGTGGCCTCCTCTGTTATTGAGAACTTGCTGGCACCGATTATTCATAGAATCGATGAGATTGTTAATGTTATCCTGCGGCAATCGCTCCCAATGAAATTTTAGTAGATAAGTCCATCAGTTGTTGGGTTGTGGTCACTCCATCCAAGTCCTTTAAAACACGTCTCTGGAGCATGTCCCATGCATGCCCGATGGGGTTGAGGTCTGGCGATTGTGCAGGCCAAGGCAAAATACCAGGATGTTTTCCCTTGCCAAGTACTCCCGTGTGTGTGCCAAACTGCGTTCAATTAATGACATCGCTCCATGACGTAAAAATTTCTCAAAATCCAAATTTGTTCAAAACGTTTTCAAATTATTATTTAAATCATAAAATTGATACAGAATACTAAATTTTAATAAGCAAAGAAAACGCTATAAAATTCGAACAAATGCATTCGCTTTTGAATTTGTGAAAAAAAAACAAATATGATACTCGAATTTTCTTTACAACCAGCCAGTATGTCCTCTAGATCAAAAAAGTTTACATTATATATTACTAGAAAATATACATAGTGATTTATAAAATAGTCTATAAACATTTCTTTTAGAAGCCTCCTACAAAATATAAACGTATTTTCGTTAGCAAACACCTGTCTAGAACATTGGCGATTGAATCGCTGTTACACCCACTCCCGCTGGCGCTTATACTTGCGCCGCTGTCACACCCACTGTCGACGCAAGTACGCGTGTCGTGTGAGGGAGTGTTTTAATTTCAGAGGTGCAATTTATTCGAGCGATTTATTTTTAATCCCCGTTTTTATGGGCGACGCTATAAATTTCATTTATAGTTGTTGTTATTTTTTTAGTTTTTGCTATATGTGTATTTGTGTAGGTGTTTCGCGAGTTTTTAGTTTTGACGGTTAGTTAGGGGTTGTGGTGTTTGAGGGTTGAAAATATGTAGTTATTTTGATACCTGCGTGGTAGGTAGGTACATATTATTATATAAAATTGTTGTTTACAGTAAATGAAAAATATAAATCAGAATCTTAGGTAGCAAATATTGAATCGCAATGACAAAGTGAATCCCTGTCTACGATTTTGTAATTTAATTTTGTGGTTTATATTAATTCAGGTTTAAGCCCACCTAAAACTAGTAAGAGAGACTGATAAAAGGCATTTTCATTATGGACATTTAAAAAGATGTGTTACTTATTGCTATTAATATATCGGCCATTTTGTTTCAATACGATACTGTCGTTCGAATTAATAATAAGTATTTCAAAAGTTGTCAACAGACATTTCCCCTCGACTTATTTACTAAACATTGCCATAATCTGCCGTTTAAATGTATAAAAACGTCATATTAAACATTAATCAAACTTTATGTACAAAGAGATAGTACATAAGGGTTGCAGCCCTGTCGGGCGCACACCTGGTAGCCATCCCCCACTTAAATACCCTTCTTATTATTATTTTGTATCTGTTTTTGAATTGCTTAAATCTATGGGGGAGATTTAATTGTACACTAAACGCCATTTTGGATGCGTCGAACGATTTGAATTTGAAGCTTAGTTGATTTTGAGATTTTGAAGCTTAGTGCTAAACCTGTTTACATCTGCATTTTGAAAATGGAATTATTCATTTTTTATTAAATTAAGTATGCATAATGTAATTTTATTGTGTAATTAAAAAAAAGGAATTTACGTAACGGCTTTTTATAAAATCGAATAATTTACTTAATATGTGTAAAATTCGGTAAAGCACATTAGAACCGATTGGTTTAATTTGTGACTTGAAGAAATAATATGATTTTTTACTAAATCACAATAGAGACTGTCGGATATCTATCTATCTATAATCGTGATTTGGCTAACGATTTGAAACTAGGTAGATCATTTTACACACACATTATAAAAGTCTATTTTACAAGCTTAGCACGGTACTGATACAAACTGATACAAAAAACATGTTAAGTAAAACAATTTTGCAACTTACAACTATAAAATGTTCAAACATGAACAGCACACCCTTCGAGCATGTATGGGCGCAGTCAGTTTCGCAATCACATAATTTATGGTGAACATCAGCAACCACGCCCCTTCAGTGGCAGTGCTACAAAAAACTATGTCATTGACAAATGGCTCTTCATTTTAATAAGTCAAATAGACAGAAATAATAAAAATGGAACAATTTTTATAATGAATGTAAGTATTCAATTATGTATTCAAACATAGAATATCTGTTTCTGAAACTAGATTTGCCGCATTTTTTAATTATTAATTTCATTACTTCGAATAGCAAATGGGCCTTTTAACTATTATTTCAATAACGGACAGACGGTCGAAGCCTAGCCAGAAACTAGTTACAAGTAACTATTAAGCCATAACCTATCTAAAATTGAACCATCTTACATAAAATTGATTAAAAATGTCTCAAAATACCACAGTAAATGCCTTATGATGTTGTCTACCCCTCTGAGGTAAATTCAACAAACTAACAGACCTATTCAACTTAATACGCAAGCTTATTGTCTCAAACTGCTGTTAACAAAAGAATTATTAAAAACACCAACAAAACAAATAAAAGTTTTATTGTATCACAAACAAAAGATTTAAACATTTCATCGAGAAACAGTTAAGTAGCAGATTAACTATTATAACTGCTAAGTAGCTGCTCTGTGGTTTTAACTATTATAACCTTTGTTAAAAGGATTATATAACGATTTGGCGACAGAATATATCGTTGTTTTTTACAGTTATTAATTATATAAATGGAGAGTGTATTGTTTTGAAATTGTAGAGCTGTATTGTTAAAGTAATTAGTAAAATCGTGTGCTGTGGTAAACGTCGTCTGCTTAATATAAATCAGTCTAGATATGAATTGAAAATTATTAAGTACTAAGTAAGCAAATAAATACATTATAAGTTGTCTATAGCCTCCATTACAAATAGACTTCTCTACAAATTTAAATAAAAATCTTGTAAGACATTTGAAATACTTCTAATGAATGAATAGTTTGTGTTCTGCGTCAAAATCAAACTTTATTTATTAGATAATGGCATTTTATGACGACCATGAAACATCCTAGCAATTCTAAATTCAAAATTTGAATATTCAAAGCGTTTCATCGGACACAGGCAGTCCGAAGCGAGGTACTCAATCATTAAAATTCCTACAGTGCGGCAACAAAGAAAAGTCTATTTATCCCTCTCCAACAACTGTTTTTCCGGTCTATTTGTCTTTATCTGGCGCTTAATGTGACACAATTGTCGCATGCTCCGTTTGCTTGGCTTGGCTATGGCGGAACATAATTATATTTCTGTTATGCTTTAAGCCAAGTCACCGGTTTTAATGGATTTAGGTGTATTGTAAGGTTCAATTCGCGATTAAATGTCCGATTTCGGTGCAAAAACAAATTGTTTAGGCATTCATTGGTTCGTAAAGTTTTTGCAAATGGAAAAACGAGGCATAGATTTATATGTTTTCGTATTTTGTCTTGGGTTTCATAGAATGCGACGTTTCGTTGTTGTTTATTTGACGTTTAGGTGGATGAACTGTCTTCTTATGGTTGTAAATTGACGTTCATACTTAGTTGAAAAGTTGATATTTTTTAATTGTTTACCTCAGGCGAACAACCTAGTCTCAATTATTACGCTGGTACGCTGACTGAATAAACAGTAAACGGGTATTTGCCAGAAGGTCAGTTAAGTTTAACGAGTTACAAACTTGCGAACTCGGCCGTCAGTACCTTGGAGTCAGGAAGCAAACTATGTTAATGCACGGGATTAAGGGGAATATCTTTAAGTTGTAGAAGCACTCAGTTTCTGGTTGCTTTGACCACTTTTTAAGTGCTCTAAACAAAGTAAGCGTTAAATCTTTTAGTTTTAAGACACCAATTATATTTGTGTTTTTTTGATGACAACTTCTTCAAAGTAAAATTTGAAGGCAAAATCTAAGGGAGAAGAGGAAGAGAACGGCCTCGAAGAAACTATGTGGCACAGCTGAAGGAAAAAGTTGGGGTCGGGTCGTATTAAGAGGTCAAAGAACGGCCAGATAACCGAAAGCAATCGAAATTGCTCCACCGACAAGAGCTCGGCTCTTAAATGGAAGAGGAAGAAGATCACATGATATTAATATTTTGATACATATTTTCACATACATACATAGGTACATAGTCTCACTCCTATATCCCCGAAGAGGTAGGGAGAGATATATTGCTACACCCACGTTTCGCCAGATTTATTTTAGTGCCATGTAATAGGGGGCGAGCCTATTGCCGTACCGGGTACATTACCAGACTCCTGCTACTAAGAATTTCCTAACGGTAAAACCCTATAGCACTTTGCCCGACCCGGGGATCGAACCCGAGACCTCCCAATTCCACGCGCAAAATGTCGCGAGACCAACGAGGCAGTCCAAACACATTTTCAGACCTAAAATAATCAACCGGTCTATCACCGTTTGTCGAACCTAATCTTACATTTTAATATAGGAAGCAAACTCAAGATATCACAAGCTAAATTTGGATTTATACCTACTCCGTCTCTATTTATAGGTATTTTTTGTGCACAAAGAGGCCAGTATAAGTGATGCAAGGAGCGTTACCGCGAAACGTTAATTATGTTGAACGACGTGCGAACTTTGGTGGAACAAGTTTACAAGGAAGATCTTAGACATTCACAATGAGGCGACTGCGAAATGGTAGGCAGCTGCTTTATATTAGAAACATACTGTACGTACGTAAGCTATGGACGATAGTATCAGTCAAAATAATTATATTTATTTTATTTATAGACTCACGCCTGTATCCCCGAAGGGGTAGACAGAGGTGTAATATTACACCCACATTTCGCCATGAATTTTTAGGTCCCACGTAATAAGGGGCGAGCCTATTGCCGTACTGGGCACATTACCAGACTCCGTGCTGCTACTGAGAATTTCCTAAAGGAAAAACCCAATAACACTTTGCCCGACTCACTCACTTTGCGCACATTTATGCCGCGAGACCAACGAGGCAGTCAAAATAAAAGTGTTATTGGTAAATCTTTCTGATATATAGATACCGACCAAGTTAGCTAGGTACCTATTGGCGATGCTAAGCAATTGCTCCTTGATGCTAAGACAAATGCTAAGATTTTAACTAGCGACTCAAGCGGCGAAATTTAGAAGTTGTCTGAGTTCGTCACTTACACAGATCACTACTACTTTTGACAGCTTTCAATACAGTTACCATGGTTACCGCCATATCCTCGAAGCAAAGTTGCATTGAAGGCAATCAAAAGTGTCGGTCTTAGACAAGTTCTAATTTCGCCGCTAGAGGCACGCGGATAATCTTTGCGTCGCCAAATTATAGAATAATTATGTCATAATTTTGGCAAAGCAGCGGTGTGGGAGGAATCCGCAGCATCTTAACATGTTAACCATGTGATGAGGTTTTGATATATTGGAGTTGTCAGTTGTCTAACTTTATAAGTAAAAGATTTGCTATTTCCTGGTCTGATCTCATCCACATTATCTATTCTGTATCACCTGTTTAACCAGGTTCAGCAGCAATAATCAATGAAGACACCAAATTTTCAGCCTCGTGAAGTCCCAAAGAAAGTAAAGTTTTGAATTTGATTAGAAGAATGGGTGGAATAGGGGATGTTGTTACATAGTTACTGTTGAGCAATGACATTTTTGTTTTCTTGATTTGGAGCGTATGGATTTTTTATTGAAAGGACAGTACGCTTTGCGAGACTTCGACTATATAATAAACAAGATTCAGCAATTTTATATTTCTAATAGAAAAACCAATGGCTCGTTGCCGAAAGGATGCACCCGTCATCTTTCACTACTAATTAAGACTTTATACCCCACACGGCGTGGTGTTATCCACAATTTATGATCCTGAGTTTAGATTTTCTTTGTGTCTACTACTTACGTTTTTAAGCGCGTCTTGAGTTTAACACAATATTTACTAATGAAAAAAATTAAAATAGGACAATGAAAACTACTGAAAACTTAAGCAAGTTCTTAATTTCAAGAAACTACATACATAATTCAATTGACGTTAACTAGAAGATTGATACATGTATCCATAGATCTTAACTTACAGTACACAAGTTGAACTTCTCATCTTAATTTACTAGCACTAGAATGTTACCAAATAAAGGTCCTCCCAGACGTAATAAGGTAAGAGCACCCTAAACAGGAGGCACTAAGTTGTGACACGCACTTGATTAAGTCTACATGGGCCAAAGTTACCGTCCGGCTAAGTGCATCGGTTGCTTGGTTACGTGAACTTATAGTGGCTTTTGTGAAGGTTACTAACGGTTTAAGAAGGTAACTTTGATCCGACAGGTTGAGCTTTGTGTGAATTGTTTTCGAGTTTTTGAGATACTGTGGTTAGTCAAATTAAAAAAGCAGCAGATACTTAGTAGGTGATACTTACTACTGAAATGTGTGTTATCAAGTAAGTCATTGAAGTCAGATATTCATATTCGTTACAGTATGAAATAAAAGGTGCTCTCAATTATTGAAAAATAAAGATTTATTTCAACTAAATACGTGATTGTTAAAGCGGAAAATATAAGCATAGCATTGCCTATAACAAGGCATGCTTTATGACTCAATACTAAATTAAGAAGTTCGTGTCATCAATTTAGTTAGGCATAACAGAAAATGAGGTATTAAAATTGTTTTTGGATGCTGCAGTCTCTATTATTATTATAGAAAAAACTAACATGATCGACATTATAAATTCAATGGATCACAACAAAAGTTAGCTGCAAGCGAATTTGCATCTCACTTCAATTTTTCGAGTTACATTCGAGAATCCATAGTAGCACTTCGCAAAACCAAATCCTAAGGCAGTTAGTTAGCAAGCCGGGAACTTAGCTCTTACGATGTAAACTTCAATGGCAGTAACATTGTAAACAAGTACCAGCTTGTTACTTGTTAGTACTTATTGATACTTAGCACTGACTTGACAAACTTACCGGCGATTCTTTGTGACAAACTCTGAATTTAGTTTCGTAGGTATACTATTGTAAGAACCCAGTTTTGGTACTCGTTGCCAGTCGCCTTAGATTTCCCGCCATGAAAAGGAATAATACCTATATTTTGTGGCTGTTCCAAAGTTTCGCGGCAAATCTATTTGTTCGAAGTTTGAAATTGTAAAGATGGTCTATGATGCCTTGTGTTTTATGTAAAGAGTTTTATTTGGATAATATCTCTTGTCTCTGTAACTCGCGATTTAAGATATTCTGTGTTTTGATAAGCCTCGTAACTTTTGGTTTTTGTTTGAGAATATATTGATGTTCTTCAAAGAAAATAATAAGTTACCAAGTTTTGAAATACTTCGTTCGAAACGGTCTCGGCACTCTACATTTTTCAATGAAATGTAAAGTAACTTTGTGTATGAATTTCTAAACACTATGAAGGATAGGTAAGTCGCACGCTAATATGTGAGGGCGGCTACTTGATGGTAAAAGATGAATCATTACAAAGGTAATCACAGTCCAATGTAGGACATAGGCGTTTCCTAATTTGCGATAAAATAGCATTGCGAGTCTCTAGAAGAATTAGGCCTACCACCACTCTGGCCTGATGGGAACTTGATGAACGACATCGAACCCTATAAGTACTAAATAGGGTTTTATGTCGAGTTTCCAGCCTGTTCCCAAAGATGATATCCTGTATTTACTTAAGTTGCCTCTTACGACACTCACGGGATAAAATGGGGTAGTGACTCTTTATATTCTCAACGGTGGCACCAAGAATCAATATTGATACTAAATTGGGTAGAGCATCGAGTTATTTGGATTATCTAAGGTCGTGTAAAACTGATAGAGATGTTTCTAAAAAGGGAGGAATAAAGATGTTATAGAACTTACCCTTATGCGGCATTTTCCAGAAGGCCTCAGCCGCCGTGGTTGGTTCCCGCGGCGGCGCGACCAGCCCGCCGACCAGCGTGGTGGCGGCGTGCGCGGGCGCCGGCGCCGGCCGCCCCCAGCCTCCGTGGAGAGCCACCACGCTAGCTTACAACCCCACACCCACAACCACCCCTAACCCCAAAACCTAACCCGCTAACCAACCCGAAGTAACTCCGAAGGAACCCCGCCTGCGCGCGCGCACCTAAACCATAACGTCGTGACCTGCGAACAAAGAAATTCACGTTTAAAGAAACTTATTGACCCCAATACCGCATTAGACAATCGCATCATCAATTACAATCAAGGCTCGTCATTACGCTCCTTTGAAGCCTGCGTGCGCCGTCTCTTTTTGTTCAGTGGCTTCTACGTTATGAATGAAAGAGACGGCGGATACTAATTGGTAGATGATGCTGCTGAATTGTGTGTTAGTTGGAAAACGCCATGTATTGTTGCATAGTACAAATAGCCGGCGGTTCGTGAGTGCCGATAATGATCGATGTTGGTTGGTAGTAATGAAGTTAGATGCGGTGATAGCGTGTATCGTGGTACGGTGCCACCCATCGCGATACAACGGTAGTCGGCTCGTATGTTACTTTTTGTTTAGTTTTATTGTTTGACTGAGATGTCGACGTGATTGACCCATGTGGAGTCTGCCTTATGTAACACTCGTTTGTTGAGAATTGCGAACCGATTTGTTCCTACCACTCATTGATGATGATTGATTGATTGATAAAAGTTTGACACTGTAATTTATGATTTATTATTAGAAAGTTTCACTGTTGCGTTTATTGTTTAGGTTTGATTACTAAGCTGAGTTTTTTTATTTGGTGACTGGATCTTTTTTACAGTAGCACTGACGTATTTAGTGTTAATTAGTCCAATTATTATAATGTTAATAATTAACGGAAGTGAGTGGCTGTGGTTAAGTAGTGATTAATTTACTTTTTTTAGTACATAATTATCACGCACTAGAATTAATAAACGAGGAAGGTTGAACTAACTTGAACTAATGAACACAAATATTAATCGATACAACAATTTTTAAATTGCACAAAGTTCTGTCCTATGAGGGCATCGAACCCAGGGTACGTGTTGCTCTTAAACTACTAGGTATGCCATACGTTCAATTATTTACTTAGTAATAGATTATTTAGTAAAGAACACATCAGATTCACATTGCTGCTCAGAAAAAAAAAAACTGGTAAGAAACTTCAAATCCTTCGCTTGCATGAAATTACTAAGCATATACTTTTTCACAACGTCACAAGTGAAAATAAAGTCGTTTGTAAAATATTCTTCAATTACCTAGCCTTTTATATGTATTGCAGATTTATTAATACTAAAGCATTAACATTTAATGCAAATAAAGACATTTGTTTTATTAGATTAGATTATAATAGAGATTCACCTTCAAAACCAAACAAATTATTTATGGTGTATTTATGTAAGGAAAGCTAGTTTTTTAAGATTATAAAAAGGCATCGCTCCTAGCATGGATTATTGTACCCATAGTCACTTATTCAAGAGGTTGTCCTCAGTTTTATGGTGCAGACGATCAAAACCTAAGTCCAACAAAAAATATTTTGAACGCCTATAAACATTTCAGTGATACTCTTCATATTACAGTCTTCAATAAAAAACTTCATTTACTTCAAATTTAACGCAGCTACAACATTAATAACTTTTACACGCCCGAACGAGAACCACTTTTGATTTTGCTCAAAGCAACACAAAGCAAAAATGACATGTTATAGTGAAAAAAATATCTAAAGAGAATACTCGAATATCTTTATAAGCAAATCTACTATACGTATTACAAGTCACGGATAGAAATATACTCGTACCTATTTGATCTTTTCAAGCTGCCGATCGAATGATTTCACTTTGATATATTTTCCCTTGCGTAGTGAGGATACAATGGTCCAAAGGAGGTTAGGGGTTGCCTAAATTGAACACTCACTTTGAGCCTAGTCAAAGCAAGGGTCTGAAGTGACTCATATAGTCTCGAGTGACGTTGGACAGTATACGTCCTTGTGCCTCACAATGTGCCTACGTTTTGTGAAGGCATTTAATTGAAACTTGGAAGGTGAGCTTTTGATTTGTAAGTTCAAGTAATTGTGAAGACTGCCGCCTGTTTGATGGGGTAGGATGGTAGGCAGTTTATAGATTGTCACTGCACTTGCTAGAGTAAAATTAGATTTTCATGTTTTGTTTGGGAAAGCTTAACCTATAGAGGATCATTTCCCTTGAAGTTATAACTGTGTATCATTTAAAATAAAGCTGTAAGTAATTACCGATTACATTAACATAATTTTGGAACATGGTATATTTTTTATACAAGTTGGGAGTGGCCTTTGTCTAGTTCAGTTGTGGACTGTTAAAGGCTGTATCATGATAAAAGGTTTTAGCCGAAATGCTATTAGTAGCATGTTTAATATATCTCTACATGGAAAATCTGTATTGGTAAAATGTCGACGTTAGACCGAAGCTTCGAGTTAATAGGGTATTCAGAACTTTGACCTTTAAAGTTTGTTAACTTTATTTTTTCTGTCGCCACAGGTTTCGAACACAGAGGCTTGAATTCTATTCACTTCTACCAAAAAATGTAGAGACATAGCATAAGCACCTGCTCTGATGAGAATTAAAAAAGTACGTATTTTATACTTATAAATAATTGCATTAGGTCTGTTTCGTAGATTTTTAGTAATTATAGTACAATATTAATTAAATGCCCGTGTGGTGACGGATTAAGAATACGGATTGTCACCAACCCATATCATCTCATGGCTGTCGTAAGAGCCGACAGAGGGAGCATGTTAGAGAACAGCACTGTAAGAGAAGGAAAACTTGATATAAACCCTATACCAACCCGTTTGGCCAGCGTGGTATAGTAGGCCAATTCCTCCTTTTAAAGGAGAGGCCTAGTCCAGCAGTGGACTGTTAAAGGCTGATAATGATGATTAATTCAATAAAAATATTGTAAAATCCATCATATAGGTACCTACAAGATTTATATATCTACTACAAAAATCTAGTTCAACGTGTATAATATTTCCAATATGGCTGCACCTTTCTTTTCCATACAGCCTCGAAAACACATCTCACATACGAGAAATAACAAATATGATATATCACGGCAATCAAACGTCTTATCTGTCGGTCGATCGGCGGCGCCTTTGTGCTTTATCTGACACACTGAGCGGTAGGTACACACCACAGAACTGTTTCTAATTAGCGTAATTATGTAGTGAGGGTTTATTTTTGAGAATTGTGACTTGAGTGTAACGGATTTGGGTCGTGATAACTTTTTCTGTGCTTTGAGTTTCTGAAGATTTTCAATTTATAGGAGTTATTTTTGACTCATTTATTTATTGATATTATGAAGGGCTCGTAGGGTGTCTTGTTTTCCCGATCGTAACAAGTAAGCAAAGTAAAGCAACGTTAGCTGAGGTCACTATATAGATGGGTGACCGTTTATTGTGGCATGGCAATCAGAGCCTTAACGTGATTAAACGGGCAAGTAAAGCTACGTATCTCGGCTTATTTGTCCGGATATAAGCTATAAGGCCTTAAGAGAGGACTTCGGGCGGCATACACTTTGACACCAGAATTTGCCACACACTGACGCGATAAGGAAAAATTTTAATAAAATTGAAATGTCAATTACAATTAACTTGTCAACTTACTTACAGGAAATATGTATAGATTCATCTAGGAGGCCAAGACCCGCTTTCTAATCTAACGAGTTTGAACAGAATATTAGCTTTTCCGCAGACCAACTGCCATCTGACCGCCTCGTTTAGTGCTCTCCGAGGCAGAGAAGCGAGTGAATTTAGTAATACCCATCTATAAAATACACAATGACATTAATACTTTACCTAGTGGATCGATAGATTGGCGAAAAAACAACATGGGTATAAACAAAAATGGGCAAGAGATCGCAAAGAACACTCAGACTTTACTGTAATTATTGCTGCGCAGAAGAGTCAAACCAATAACATTTTTGAAGTTACTTTACATGTTTTAATTATTTATATCACTTACTTATCTCTAGAGTATTTTTATTTTTTATAGTCTCATTCTGTATCCCCGAAGGGGTAGGCAGAGGTGTAATTATTACACCCACATTTCGCCATGAATTTTTAGGTCCCACGTAATAGGGGGCGAGCCTATTGCCGTACCGGGCACATTACCAGACTCCGTGTTGCTACTGAAAATTTCCTAACGAAAAATGCCAATAACACTTTGCCCGACCCGGGAATCGAACCCGAGACCTCTCAATCCCACGCGCACATTTATGCCCCGAGACCAACGAGGTATAAAAATAATTATGTGTATCTAGCTCTACTAAAATAGTTACTTATAACATTCTTTAAAGAACAAATGAGTGTTCATACCTCATTGTGTAAGTATATTGAGTCCCAAATCGAATCAGAATGACGCATTAAATAGTTATAAATCAAAAGAAATAAGTAGATATTCTGATGAAAAAGTTCAGTTCTTTACTTTGAACTATAACAAAACTAATACACTCAATTTTCAAATGAAGTTCCAAACTTAAAATATTTACAATAACTCCATTGGCATTGTCTATGTTTGCACAAACCAGCGATACTGGCCGCGTAGAATCTCATTTGCAACTTTTCAGACGGATTAAAAATATCTGGAGTGAAAAAAGGTACCTAAACGTTGGGAATGTTAAAAAAACACAGTTTTCGTTGTAAGTGGCTTGTCTGAGTGCGTCAAAGGCTGGTACGAAGGCTGCATGCAAAGCACTTTAAACGGGAATAAAGTCGTCGGCAACGATTTTAAATTCTAGCTCAGCTCACCGAGATAATGTTGGCATGTCGATAACTTCTCTACTCTTCTGGCTGTAATAGAAATTTACTTTTATGGTAATTGGGAGATAGAGTTTTATACTCCAGACTTTGGAGGTGTTCCTTCGGTTTTGTGATGCAATTGTCGTTCGTTGAACTTGTTATGTCATTTTTGTATTGGATTTTGATTATTAATTGCAAAGTGCTACCTACTATATGCTCACACATCAATCGCAATTTGTGACCTTGTGACGATCTAAATTGCAAGAATTTAATGACCATTACTAGACAACGGATTTTAGTCTTTCATGCAAATTGGCGTCTGAGTTGCTACGGGAAAACAGTTGAACTAGCCGGTAGGCTTCAGTAGGCCAGCTTTACTTAGATCAGAAATATTGTTGTTCTTATGCCACGTTAATACATCTAGCGGGAAATAAATTGTGTTTATTGTGCTTCAATTAAACATATTAACTTAACAAATTTAGCTTAAGTATAGTTTAATTTATTAAGGGTAAATCTTTTTCCTTAGGCATAGGTACTTAAATGTTATAAAGCAGCTTCAAGATCAAGATGGTACTCAGTCTAAAAGTAAGTAATGTGTGTAAGCAATCTCAGAACAAACACTTTTTGAATTAGTCGATGGACATGTGCAATATCATACTCTCACGAATTTCGGATGGACCATAAAGTGTACTGCGATAAAGTGCAATGTAAGTTCATTTTTATAATAAATAGCAACAAAGTGTCGACAACACGGTATCGACGGCACTACGTATTCGTCGCCACTAGTTCGTAAGGATCGGATGTCTATCCGCACACCTCATTAGTTCGCTTTGATTCAGCATCGTTACTCCGCGCAGGTGCCGCTAATGCTTCACTCTTTACTCAAATACATTCTCTAATCGTATCCCTTGCTTTATTAACGGAGTTACTATCCAAACAGAAATAAAACGAATTAGAAAACCTCATCCTTAACGACCTCTTTTGTAAATGTTGTTTTACTTTTTCAGTGTTAGAAAATAGAATGTTGTGTTTTAAAAATAAAATACTCTTATCTTTTAATGAAAAGAGTGTTTCCATTTTCAAAATTGTGTAGCAAAGATCAGGAAAAAGCAGTTTTTAGATTAATAGCAACATTTAATCGTTAACAACTGTTAATATCTTATGAATTATGATTTATTATACTCATTTCTTTCAATGTTATGGTCGGATTTTGCTATCTAAATTTGATTTTCCGTTTTACTGACTAGTTTTCTTTTCTTTTATATCAATGCAGCTCTGTTGTAACATCATAAAACTTAATAAAAAGTTCATGTGCTTTTATTACAAACAGATACTCTATTTAAAAGAAATGCGATAATATTCATTTTCGTTGTATTTATGCGAACATTTTCAAAGCTCTATGCCGTTATTTTTTTAAATGTGCCATCGCAATGGTCCTCATTTTATGGAGTAAACAAATTTGTTCATAAAAAGAGGAGCTGTGTGTCGTCATCAAAGCGACTCTTACGAATGCACGTGGCTATGACAAAATATCACATACAAAACATATACGATTTCACCAAGTGCACTTACTTTAAGTTGCAACGTCAAAGCCAGGCCTCTTCCTTTTCACTACGTTTTTAAATAAAGCTCTGTATACAATTAACAGTGATGTGGTTTTTACAGTAAACGAACGTAATGCTTAATGCGTTCTTTGAGTTTTCAAGTGTCATCATGTATGTGTGTGTTTTCTTTTTCTTTTTTTTCTTGTTGTTGTTTGTGCTCGTAATGGGTACCTATGTGTTGGAATGATTTGTGTAATTATGTTTTAGATGTGCGTTCTTGGTAATTTAATGTTTGGTTAGTAAACGAATGTTGCTTTGTTTTTGTGGAATGGCGAGGTTTTGGTGTAGACACGATTCGGTTATCTCTTGCCTATTGCGCTGGTTAGCCGCTTACTTTCAGTTATTTTCTGTATTGCCGTTGTTTTAAGTTTTAATAATTATCATTTAATCTTCTTTTTCCTTCTTCTAACTCGTTTAATGAGGCTTATCATAGAAAAACTCATTATTACCCCACCTGAATAGGTAGCCAGCAACTATCATTCATATTGCAAGTATGAAATTATATTGAGGATGCAAAAAGATTTGCATATAAAAGGCTAGTAGACCACAAGAAACCGCGGTGAGCCTTTTTTTACGAGGTGGAAAATCCCTTCGGATCTCCGGCTCTTGGGGAAATGAGGGCCGGAGTATGTGGTGTTACCACTAAAAACCACCTCGAATGCCAACTAAAGACGCCCTATGGGAGGAACACTGGAAGAACAGTCTTTCGAACCGTCAATTAATGTTTCTATATTCGATTTACAATTTTATTTGTAGTACCTATATTGATCTGTTCCGCTAATAGATAGTATAACTTTCATAATAACATATTAATGAGGCTTAATCCCCAACATCCCATTCCTTAACTCATCAACAGTATATTATAAAAATTATATTACAAAACATTCATAGCGGAGGTATCATTACACCTGATGTTTTGTGTGTTTTAGGGATCCCTACTTGTGATGAATTTTGGTCAGATATTTTATTTATTTTTTATTTATAGACTCACGCCTGTATCCCAGAAGGGGAAGGCAGAGGTGTAATATTACACCCACATTTCGCCATGAATTTTTAAGTCCCACGTAATAGGGGGCGAGCCTATTGCCGTTTACCAGACTCCGTGCTGCTACTGAGAATTTCCTAACGGAAAACCCAATAACACTTTGCCCGACCCGGGAATCGAACCCGAGACCTCCCAATCCCACGCTCACATTTATGCCACGAGACCAACGAGGCAGTCAGATTTGGATCTTAAATTTGGGTAGTACCTAGATGTAATTTTTTTAATATAAGCATATGTACATTAAGTAACAACATTTTTCATAGATATCATAAATATTGCAGAGACTTGCCTAAAAGTTAAGTTTTATTGATAACAGATTCAGTTGCTTAGCATCTGAAATGGCGACGTGTAGTGTGACGATCAATATAAGCTAACAATGAGTGCACGTCTCATTTTCAGTGAATATCTATTGATACTCGTAGAAGTTTAAATAAAACCCTCTCTTCTTGCATACGTACATACATAAACTCACGCCTGTTTCCCCGAAGGGGTAGGCAGAGGCATATTAAACGCCCACTTTTCGCCAGTGTTTTGACCCCACGTAATAGGTGGCGAGCCTATTGCCGCTTATTGGGACATTTTGTTTGCCAGAGCCTCGTCCATTGATCAGCAGGTGCACCACTTGCAGGTGAGGTTGGCTTGGGACCCTAAGTTCTTGGTGGCCCTAAGTTCTTCTTGCAATGTAAACTTTATACAAAATGTATATGATGTGCAAAAAAACAAAGAAAATATTAGTTCTATAGTAAAACAATAACTCATCCTTTCAAGATTTTTCCTAAGTTGTTGTCGCAAGTATTTTCCTTTAAAGGCAAAATCCTTGCGACAACAAAGTGTTAATATAGACTGGACCATATAATAATATTTAAAGAATAGTTCTCTAGGACAAATGGGTATTTTACAAATTTCGAATTAATTACAAACAGAACTAGCTAAAGAGTTCACGGAACTTTCGGTGCCTTTGACCGACTCGCTCTTGTCTATTCTATTGGCTACTTCTTTTTATCTTCAAGTGCATGAATAGTGCGCGGCGTAGGCAGTAGGTGAGGACGCCTTGTGTACAATAGTCTAGTGATTTATCGTGCTGACGCTATGCCACTATGCGGCCTACTGTTGTGTGCGGTTGTAGAATCAAGCTGGAGCGACAGCAAATTAAACTGTTTAGCTGGCATTAGGCAGTTTAGATAAAAATTCTATCTAGGCAATTATATGTCCACAATTTAATATTTTGATCTCAGTATTTCTCAATTGTAGATATGTAAAAAAAATATGGTAATATTATAAGCTCGAATGAGTTTAGTAAAATTTAATTATCATGGTTTAAACTACCGTTACACGGTAAGGTTTAGTTGTAGACATAGCTTAGTAGGTATGTAGTTTATTGAGAGAAAGATAATATAATTCTTAATTGACTTTTTAGACATACGTAAAGGTATGATGTTAGTTTATTATTTTCCTTATGAAGTGGCAATTGCTTAAAATATGATTAACCTGCTAATGATAAGAGCTGAATCTAATTTTCTTCTTAGAACCGGATCTTTTGCATGTAGGTAACTATTTAAAGAAAATATGTTAACGGGTTATTTAAGCTTTACGGGATTGTTGATTGAACTCTTTTTAGTGAAGTAAGCCAGCAACAGAGGTTCCGCTGCGAGAAAAAAAACGAAGCTTATTTAAAATAATTACTTGACCTATAAATTATTTTGAGACCCGTTACATAATAAGTTTGTCTGTTATCCGTACATGTCAGTTTAGAATCAATGTAACAAATCGCATCGGTTGATGTGCTGGCCGTACATTGTGTACAAGCCGCTGCACTCAACTTGTAATTTATTTCTATTCTGACGCTACCTCCGAATGATGGTAGACATCGAACGGTATTCGGTAGCTTGGATTGTAATGTAGATTGTTACTAACGTTGCTTAATATGTTTGTATCTCCCAAAGCGGATAAGCAGAGATATAGTTTTATTATTTCAGTAGCAGCTCGGAGTCTGGTAATGTGCCCGGTTCGGCAATAGGCTCGCCCCCTATTACGTGGGACTAAAATAAACCTGGCGAAAAGTGGGTGTAGCAATATACCTCTGCCTACCTTTTCGGGGATATAGGCGTGAGACTATGTATGTATGTATGCAGTTTTATTATCTGAATAAGTATTTGAAGAAGCCTCGGTAAAACTCCAAATGCTTTGAATGTTTCATCAAAAGATATATTTATATTTTTATAGGCGTAACTTTTTACACAATAACTCAACTCTACCTTCAAGTAATTGTCTTTTGGGTTATGTATCACGTACTTACCTTAGTTTCGAATATTCTATAAATCGGTACTGTAGCAAAAGTAATTCTACTTAGCTAAATTGACTACTATCACCAGAGTTTCAGTAATTTGTGAACTAAATTGTTAGCAACCTCAAAAATAACAAGAATGTTCTACCTAACGATGTCGGTGAAAATGAGGATTTATTGGTGTTTACGGAATAGTTTCTCACAATCACAGTCAAGATTCTTAAATCGTAAGCTTAACTCGTTTTAACCTGAGGTTTTCGATGAAGAGCATCGGTCAAATTGGTTCAATGGGTTAAACGACGATTAGTCTTACCTAAAGAAAAGCTTTAACATGGCACGTTTTAATTAGTTCATAGGATTTTTGAATACTTACATTCATACACAATTACTAAATATTTTTCTGTTCATCAAATTAATATGACTTGCCTATGCGGTCCATCATCATCATCATCAGCCTTTAACAGTCCACTACTGGACTAGGCCTCTCCTTTGAAAGGAGGAATTGGCCTACTATACCACGCTGGCCAAACGGGTTGGTATAGGGTTTGTATCAAGTTTTCCTTCTCTTACAGTGTTGTTCTCTGCATAATATGCTCCCTCTGTCGGCTCTTACGACACCCATGGGATGATATGGGGTGATGACATTCCGTATTCTTAATCCGTCACCACACGGACAATGCGGTTAATAAAAAGAAAAGAAATTTTTGCAACTGCAACGTTAAATCTTAACAATCATGAAAATCTTTATTTTATGGTACTTCCATGAAAGTATACATATGACGACATGTTACCAAGTCGTTTAATTTTGAAGGTATTTTAACGTTTGGCTCTTAGATATTATTTCTAGTGATAACATATACTATATAGTTAAACACTATGATAAAATCGTAAGGTTTTTTATGTTGCTATTGCTGTATATTAATTCCATTTCAATCAAAACCAGTACAGACAGTATTTATTATTGTTATGTGATGTTTTTATACTTATATAAAAATAAAATGTGATGTTTTAAATATATTTCTACATGTTCTTTCGGATATTCTCTTATCTTGTAGCTAGCTGATTATTAACATAAAAACTCTTTGATTTATTGCAGCTAACGGATTAAAATTGGACAATTTAATTAATGTATTCATTTACACTAGGTACGTACTTTGGGGTTTGCAAATTGTTAGTATTTGTAAATCACAATTTTTAATTTTCTTTTTAATAATGCAGGAGATATCAACAGTGGCCAGTTAGTCATTCCAGATAATATTTAATCACAGTTTCAAATGTTAATATAATTAATTTCGCTAAGCAGATGTTCGTTATCAAACAACCTAACATAACGCGCTTAGTTTTGCTAGTTTTCATATAGGTTATACAAAAATTAATACATTTCAATTGGTTAGGTAGCTTAAGTAAAGCTTATTGGTTGGTTTCAAAAGAAAATAAATAAAAAGCCTAAAATTATGAAACCTCTTTATCAAATATTCTGCAAAGGTGAACACATTTAATAATCATTTTATTAATGAATCACTTTTAAAAATGTCATCGACGTTTTCAAACTGACAATGCCGGTATAAAACAAAAAACAAGATATAAGTAAGGTAGATACACCAAAAGCTTTTTACTTTAAAAAAGGCTCTATCTTAATCCTTATTAAGCCTCATCAAGAAAGGGTGAGGTTATTGAGACCAAGGAGGTGTTATTTTGAACCCATCACAGATTATATTTATTTTATTTTTTTGGCTCATAAGAATTAGAAATCGTAACACTGGCAGTCGGCTACACTAAAGAGATTATTTAAACATTTCGTTTTAATCTCAGGTTTTAATATAGTCAGAGCTTTTATTTAAGAACATTATGGCTGCCTGTCCTTACCTCCATTTAAGGCATACGCTTGTTAAGATTTCAAACGAACTTTTGTCATAAAAAGAGGGTCAATTTTACAGTGATGTTGCAACGGATTTTGAAGTCAAAAAGTCCTGTCGATTAAGTTGAGATGTCAAAGAACTTTTAACCGGCAGCAAAATTGCATTTAGCACCGTGTAATGACAGCATGTGAGAATTCTTTGCAAACTATCAATGGTTATGTCTCTCTTTGTCAAAAATATGTCATTAATACGGAGAAAAAAAATGTCAAAGTGTTTGCGAGGCACCCCTGGGAGTTGTTACATAATAGGGATGTCAACACTCGAAATGATGGCTTTTCGAGTGTAAATAATAGTGAATGTAACATTTGAATAGTGCTACTTTTGCTATACTTTGTCGGCACGCTTGAACTGACTTACAAGGGCTGATTTATTGATTTTTATTTTATAGCTACACACCGTAACAATAAATTTAACGCAAAAATATATTACAAAAAAATTTACAACTTCTTGTTTAATTTTTTTACATTTGCGCCTATATTTGTAAGATCATGACAAAACAGGTAAAATAAGACTTTCACTTGTTATTAATAATTATGATCATTTCTGATCTCTAAAATCTTGTGATTTTATTGGATAATAATATTTTTTTACTACATAAGTAGGTACAGCTTTTTAAAACAAATATTTTTTTAATTGTTGGCGCATAACTGAGCTCAGGCTTAACCTAGATGTCCCTTTTTACGCAAAATTAAACTTAGAAAAGTGATCAAAAAATTGTGAGCATCGCCAAAACTTGTAACATAATCTAAATTTTCGCTTGTATACAATATAGAACATCTTTATCTAAATTAGTTATCCCACATCAATGTCAGCCATTGTGACTCAAGTATCGGTTACCGCAAAAATTATGCGTCCACAATACAGCCATCTCCATTTAACAATATTACCAACTGCTGACAATACACATTGTATACCTAGTTGTACAGCATTCGGGAACTTCAAAGAACAGCTAATGTTCGATTGGAATGGACCAATGTTTGCTTTTAAAATGATCATGTTGGCTTAGGATAGTAATTACCTATGTCGATATCATTTAGGTACCTATTTTTTGTAAGAATTTTATTTGGAGGAAATATGTTTCAAAAATTTGTTCACGTCCATAGGTAAACATATTATTATTTATTTTGATTATTTATTGACTTGTAAAATAATTTGATATTTAAGTGTAAGAATATCGCCTAAATTATGCCTTCTATTTTAGCATTTTCATCAGAAGCACCTTTTTAAATTACTGCAGCTTATCTTTTCTTAAATCGCGGCTAATGGCTTTCATGCCGTTATTATTGCAAAATTTAGGGCCAGGTTTATGTTACCGCATAAAAAATTACAATAAAAGCAAATGTTTACTATTACAAATTATCCCCGACAATGGAGAGTGAATCTAATGATTCGATTACCTTAGAAAATACCCGGTTAGAGTGGCGGACAAACAAAAATATCGAATTACTGATATGGGTACCTATCTCTCTTGAACGAGGCATTAGGCAGGTACATTTCATAAAAAGAGAGCCAGGTTTAAAACGTATTTTACTTTCATCTTTTATTATCTATTTGTGTAATTAAAAAAAAGAGAATAAAGTAAATAAAGATTTTAGCTAAATTAATCTCAGGTTATAAATGATGTTAGAAACCTCAATTAATGATCAAAGAAATAAATATTTGCAACGATAATAATTTGATGGACAAATATTAATCTGATTAATAAAATTGTGTAATAATAATACAATAATGAATCTTAACAAAAAGAAAAATAACAGATAGACGGCCTTATCACTATTACCTAAGCAATCTCTTCTCTCTGTGTAATGAGTTTAATTAAGTTATTAGATTCAAAGAAGAAATAATCAATTTAAAATGTATGTTGTAGGTAGTAACAATGTTTTATATTTTTGTGTGAGAATAGAAGACAAAGGCTATCGATATAATTACCTCCTTTAGCGACTTGGTAACATTGATCGTACAAGGTAATACTTAAGTAGTAAAAATATAACATTCACTATACTGTCAATAGGTGTTAAACTTTTAAACAACAAATTTAATTATATTCATTGTGATCTAGAATAAAGGTTTTTCAGGCTTTCCCAACAATAGGGGTACCTAAAGGCACAAAACAGACGTTGGAATAGTCATGAAGTGTAACAACCCGCGTTTTTTAACTTTTCAGGCGCCAATAAAATAAATAAATGTTCAGCATTGTAGACCTACATTGTTATCAATATAATGAAATGGTCACATACCTAAATATGAAACGAGGTGCACAATAGCATCAGCGAACTCACTGAAAAGTCCGCAACACTATAAATCACAAAAACTAAAAAAAACTACACAGTCCGCGGTGGGATGCGACGACGCGTGATCCCGTAAACCGGAATTCTTTAATTTGACAAGTTTCTAAACGCACCCGATGGTCAGTGTAGCGCGTAATCATCGAATACCCTAAGTATTGAGTGAGAGCACGTTCGGAGGCTGCGAACCGTTCACGATGTCACGGCTCGCTTGCGACTGGCCAAGCCATCTGATTCCAAGTCAGCCGTGTGAGCATCGCTGGGGGCGGAGCCTAGAGGGGACGACTTGTGCCGACGATGTTCGCGCTCACCCTGGGGTGGGTGACGCACACAGACACACCGCACGCACACATACACACATACACGTAATACTCACCGAACGCCCACAAGCGTCGCGCGGCAGTCGTTTCGAGCATGCTGTATAACGCCGTCCTTAGCTTTTACGTTTATTGTTGTTTTGTTATTGCAACAAATATAATAAATTAAGTGCAGATATTATGTGATTATGTGCAAGTTCATTGCCGAAGCTAACGGTTATGATTATGGATGCAGTTTTGTTTTAGTGTTTTATTTTGGAAGCGTTTCTTTTTCTTTTAAAGGAAAACATACTCAGTCAGCTTGGCAGTAGCCCCTGCCGTGCATATATCAATTATTAAGATAGAAATGAAAATTGCAATAACCATTTTGCATGTCATGGTTTACCTTTACAATGTCTTATAAAAACTATAAAATTTTAAGACATAGGTAGGTACCACCAGGATCTCTGCTTATCCCCATAAGAGGGAGGCGGGTCATAAAGTGGCTACAATAGTTTACTGCTTTCCTGCAAGCCGGTATTGCCCGCGACCCGCGTTATGACCACGTAAAAACTTTGTCGACTAAGCAGACATACCTACCTACACACTAAACCGGACAAAACTAGATGCAAATTTTAGAGGACTTGTCACAAATATAGCTATGACTTCAGCAAATTTATTACTATACTTAAAATCTGTATAAGTAGGTGCTGAAATTGTAAATTGGTTAATTATGTCTTATAGCTGCCTGCCTGTAAAGATGTTGCGGTTTGTAGGGGACAAACAATTGTACCGTACAATAATAAGTAATTATGTTAGCCCTGTATATAAACTGTCCCACCACTGGGCATGGGCTTTCTTTTACTAGGTTCGAGAAGAGTTAGACTTCAGTACACCTCTAAACCACAGTTCACCTTGCTGGCCTAGTAAACTTCACATGCCTTTGAAGAACATTAAGGAGAAGTCTAATGGACAGTTTTACTGTAAGCTGATAAGTTCCTGCTAAAGTTATTTGTCAGATAACATATACAAATTCCAATTTTGCATAAACAAATAGATTTCATAATAGATAATCGAATATCTTTTATTATGCACTGCTAAAATCTTTCTACATGATGCACAACTTTTAAGTTGAGTAACTTTGGCAGTGTAAAGGTCATTGACCTCGTGTGTGTATGCCATATACATAGAAATACGCAACCACACTTTATCTAAATCTTTATAAGTTACAACTCATACAAGGTATAAAATCCAGAGGTTGCTTGATTTATACTACGGTAACAGGTTCAATTCCTATTAAGTACGTAAAAACAAAAGAAAATACGATATGAGGAAAACATATTTGTATCTTTCAGCGACAAAGACATGACATTATCAGCAAAATGAGCAACTTCCACCACATCACACTAAATTAAACGAAGGGACAAAAGAACACCGAGGCTCAAAACAGTAATTCATGGATCACACAAAGTGGAGCTCGGTGTAGGAATGGAACCCACAACGCTCGTGCTAGTACTAAACGCTGTGTAGGCTGCTTAAACCAGTAGCTATTCGTGCAGTCAGTTTGTGCATTTCTAAGCGAAAATGCCACTTTTATGCAAAGTTTAAAAAAACGGTTTCCTACACGTATTTGAGTAGATTATAGAAATTTACCAAAATAGGTATTTGTTGTCTAAACTGCATGTGTTAACTTTTATACTTTAAAAAGAAACTAAATTTTATCTTGGTATAGGTACTCATTACAAAGGAAACACAGAATAGGTTTATTGTCTCGTGCGGCAAATGAAAATAGTAGTTAATTGAACGAAAAAACTTTGTCATATTGACTAAAATACTGAAGGTAATTTTAACATTACAAATAACATGATAATTGTACCTAATATGTTTCTAACTTAGCAAGAGTTTCTTAGGCCAAGCAGCGTCTATGAGGAAATTCTGAGATCTGGCAAAGGGTTGTAGCACTCATGATAAGTGGTAGCAAAAGAACAGATGCACCTATTTCTTTGAGCAAACGGTCGTAGAACTCATGAAATAGGTATGGTAGCGAAAAGTGCAGATGCACCTATTTCTTCGGGATGGACAGGGCTTAGGAGAGTGTACGAGCTTTTAGAATTAGATTTCTAAGTTAATTGTTATCGAATCGATCCTCCTACTCGCTTGAATCTTCTTTTTATCGAACTCCTATACTACACATTGTGTGGTAAGCCACTTACGTCATTACAGCTCTAGTCGCCGTCAAAGGGCTTCATTCAGTCTTAAAATAGTGGACGTATAAAGAGCAGTTGTTTCCACGAAAACAAACGCGCGTGCATTACGCAACCGTCACACGCAATTAATTGAGAACGCACAATCATAAGGCGAAAGGCGACAACTCACAAAATCAACAAAACGGTTTCGCACGCCGCCGCGCTTCGCCACCCGCGAGTCCCGCGACACAATAGCCGGCCACGCGCCTACGATACGCCGATCATCGCAAGAATGACTTAGCCCTCATTTATATCGGCCTAATTTCACGCCTGCTCATACTTTATTGTGAGATTCTGCGATACCATGTCACGCTATTCGACACGGCTGGTTCCCGATTGAGCCATCACTTTTTTCCCAACTCCACAAAGATACGTGTTTTTCCTAACATATAATATGTTTATTTGCTCTGTTCTGAGTTTCGATACAATACATCGGTTGGGTGCTTAATTTAAAATTGTTCGACTTAAATTAATTCAAGCATTAAAATCGTGCGTACAATAGAAGTCGCGACCGATTTACTAAAAAATAAATAATGGAACTTTTTCACGTTTAAGAAAGTGTTTGTCTAAGAACAATGTGCGGTACCACAGCGGGACATCTAGATACGCGGGGCTAAAACATTTTCTTTACATTTTTTTATTTGCACTCATACCTTGGATGAATAGCGTCGGATCCTTAATTTACGCATCGATAGACTTATTTTGTAGTTTCGCGTTTGTAAGGGATTGTTCTTTGGCGGGTTTTGTAACATTGCGTTTGTGAGCTGAGCTATCGACCTATTGTGCGAATATAACGACAGATTTAATAAGAAACCGACAATAGTGGAAAGTTCAAGTACCTTCCAATACATTGGTCAATAATATAAACAAGTAAATATTTAGAATACGGACATTATACCGACAGAGCACATGACTGGTTTGTCACAGAAATATTTGACCTATGTAAGAGTGACAACTAGAATCTGAGGTATCTAGAGCTATATGAGTTTTGATGCGATCGGCGATTGCTAGAAAGATATCGGCGATTATAAATAAACATGATACGATAAGTATAAAAAAAATTAAACAAAATGCAGCAAAAAGCTATGGCCTGATTTTTTTGAGATAGGTGACCCGAACCTACTTTTACCCGAAGATTATGGGTTCGATGACTACCCAGGACAAATGTTTGAGCGATAGGCATAATTATTTATTTTGCGTCGGACTGTGACTTACCGATAATAATTTGTATGTACTTGTATTTATGATACATTTTTCAGTTACCTGGCTCAGTCTAGTTGAGAATCAAATTAGTTTATGATCTAGGATATTATTATTTTACCTGGGTATGTTAGAACTCAAAACTTGAGTGATCACTGGATAGATAGATATAGATAACATAATACATACAATAATTCTAAAATATGTACAAGTCGGATACTGAACTCCATAAACAGGCCCTAAATAGGTACGATACTGAATGCCATAAGCAATTGGCAAAAACGTAAATACCTAAATCATGTGTTGTATGAGTTGGAGCCTACAGACGCACAGAGTGCGGTACAGCTGCTGCACCTTACACGCATCAGTGGCCACTCACAACATCCCGTGCGCGGCTCTAAGTAACGAATGCTTTGTGCATGCCGATAGATTAGATCGTGGACAAGGCAAGAGAATGCAGCGATACGAAGAAAATTAAATCTAAGAAGGACTGTTTCTTTTTACTGTCGTGTTAATGGCGATTTAAATTATGTACAACCAGTTATCTGCCGCAGTTAAGGATTCGTTGCAAAATCAAGATCAGCGTCAGGAGATTTTTGAATTTAAAATATAGACTAAGTTGTATAAAATTGGTTATATTTATTCACATTAATCCAGTTTTTTTGTTGTGCAATCTCAATCAGCCTATCGCAGTCCACTGCTGGCCTTGCCCAACAAGCGCCACAGTACACGGTCAAAAACAAAAACGGTTGTGCATCTTACTGTAGAGAAAAAAATGCGTGCTCGAAAGATATGCAAATGGTTTGCATTGCTATTGGTAGGTACCTAAAAGCCAGATACAGAGATCTCATAAAAGGCATTTGGCAGGCATTGTTTTAACAGATTTTACACAAAGCCGTTTAACTAATAAACTACCACTGACGTCGTAATGTTTCGTGGCAGAAGTATTTGGGTTATCAAGAACAACTGACATTTTCCGTATAACTTAATAACATTAATACTTTAATAAATTACATGCACAAGGCAAAAGCACTTAACCTAAAACACTTCTGGCATAAATTCTCTAACTCGTTTACCAGAAACGCTCTCTCTTGTATATTAGACTACTCGAACGTATTAAAAAAAACGACAAGAATGCTTTTCAGCGATAGGTTACAGATTAGACGGGGATGCAGTCAATTTGACGTGCGGTGTCTTCCGCAAACCGCGTCGTTTTTTAGCGGTTCAATACTTATAGTAGTTTCGCGACTGGGTGACAAAAGGTTTATTGATTTAGATTATAAAAGGCATTTTTATTTTATATAGAGATAGTATTATATGATAGTGTATGGTTTTGGATTTTTATTTTAGCTGTTCTAAAGATTCGATTCCCGTTGTTAAATATAGTGTTATCTAGCTTATTTGTTCTCAATCTTATTCTTATTGTCAAGTACCATTGCGTAGGAGTACGTTACCGTTAAAAAATGTGAACTATTTGATATTCTGATGTAAAGCTTATAATTACTGCAAAAGTTTTATCAAAATCCCTAGCTAAACCTAATGATAAGTGGTGTTTGTGTAAAAGAGTAACAATTATCTGTTCCATCCATCCATTCATCTTAACATAACTTTCGCATTTATAACAGAGGGTCTAGTACGAGTTTGCACTCGATCGTTACGGTGGACGATAGCCTAGTCGACGGGAACAATTTCCATACATTTTCTAAATGCGCCCCCTAGCGGTCTCTATCGATCGCTACTCTCCATTAGGGGCGCTTTTACAAAATGTATGGAAATTGTTCCCGTCGACTAGGCTTTCGTCCACCGTGACGATCGAGTGCAAACTCGTACTAGACCCCCAGTCCTTTTAACTGTTCTGTGCCCCCAGTAGTATTAGAATATTTAAAGAACCCATGCTGCTACTGAATACACGCTTTCAGTCGTATTATCTATAGCTATCATTCGCCAAGATTAGCGCATATTTCTGTAACGATAATGCTTCGTTATTCTTATTTAGTTACCTTTAATTAGCTCTAACTGATTAGCGGCAAAAATGAATTGTGTATCTACTTGAATGCAACTGAGAATTTGCAAAAAGTAAATTACAATAAAACTTTTAGCGAAACTACTTTAACATGTAGATTATACCAACTTTGGACACGAGACTAGGATTGTCATCCCGTCCCATCCAACCTACGTCTATTTAGGTAATTGTAAATCGCGCCGAAATAAAGAAAAAGTATATTATTTAACTTATTTTTAGAAATAATTATACTATTGACCCCTGTAAGGCTTTTTCAGTTTCTAATGCCTACCTATATTTTAATTCATAGCAGAGATATTATAAGTAGGTATAGCTTTCTATTTACAGGTCTAAAGCCTTGTCACAGGACGACATGACCATAAATGCAATTTAGTCTTAACAGCAAAACATCTCGTCATCGCATTATTTAAAATCTTCTTCTTCTTTTCATCAGCCTTTAACAGTCCAATGCTAGACTAGGCCTCTCCTTTGAAAGGAGGAATTGGCCTCCTATACTACGCTGGCCAAACGGGTTGGTATAGGGTTTGTATCAAGTTTTCCTTCTCTTACAGTGCTGTTCTCTGCATAATATCCTCCCTCTGTCGGCTCTTACGACACCCATGGGATGATATGGGGTGGTGACAATCCGTATTCTAACTCGGTCACCACACGGATAATGTTTAAAATGCTGTACTATAAAATGGTGTAAAACATAAAGCTCCCTAATTTAAGGACAATACATAGACCAAAAACAATATTATTTAGTATTCTACTAATGATATGTACCCCCGTGTATAAATAAGTCTCTGAATTTATAATCACCATGCTCTCCCATAATGAGGGGGTAATAATTTGAATCGCCAAACAATCTATGAATATACATTTGTTTAAAACGTTCAACGGTTTTTTATTACGAACTTAAGACGAGTCGTTTTCGTTTCACACGAATGCCTTGCTAGTCTAATGACGAAAATCTATATCTTATACTAATATAATATAAAGCTGAAGAGTTTGTTTGTTTGTTTGGTTGAACGCGCTAATCTCAGGAACTACTGGTCCGATTTGAAAAATTATTTTAGTTTTAGATAGCCCATTTATCGAGGAAGGCTATATAACATCGCGCTATGAGCGACGGGAGCAGAGCAGTAGCCTTAAATAACGCGGGTGTAACCGCGGGCATCGTCTAGTACTAATATATAAAGCTGAAGAGTTTGTTTGTTGGGTTGGTTGAACGCGCTAATCTCAGACACTACTGGTCCGATTTGAAAATTATTTTAGTGTTAGATAGCCCATTTACCGAGGAAGGCTATATGCTATATAACATCGCGCTATGAACGACGGGAGCGGAGCAGTAGTCTTAAATAACGCGGGTGTAACCGCGGGCATCCTCTAGTCTTTTATAAAATAAAGTAACCTTTTCGTCCTGTCTAAACGGGATAACCTTAAAAACTACCGAACGGATTTTGGAGATTTTACAATTTTCACCAATAGATGGTGTGATTCCTGAAAAAGGTATAGATGAACTATTCACGCAATGCATTAACGTATTATAATATAGACGCGCCATACTCCCTCAAAGCGGCTCTGAAAAACGGTTACAAATACCAAATAATATCTTGCATGAATAAAGAAAGAGATAGTAAATAAATACTACTATAGGGGACACCTGCTGTTAGAGAGAGATAATTTTAGTTGTTTTTTTTATTCTTACACAAATTATTGTTACGGAGCCGACTATCACAACACAGGTTCGCGCGTAACTAAATGAATTCAATTCAGTTTGCCATTTTAGTGCGCGGGCAACGCATCTATAGTTTTTATATATCTATCTTTGACGCAATGTCTAAAAGTAAATTTACTAGAGGATCAGAGGTTCGAGGTTTGATAGCCAGGGCGAGTTATGTTGCTTAATTTTAATTTGGGGTTTCTCTCTATGAACATGCAGTTTGAGAATGATGAAGGTTATCTATTGGTAGAGCACTCGCTAGTCTGCTGTAAAACGTGGCTGATGAATTGTTTATGGGACTCATTGCGATTAGCTGATGCTGTCTAACTAGGCAGTAACCCCATCATGCCGAAGATTGGAGCCAAACAGACTTGTATTGTGTTTTGCCATTGACAGTTTTCGTCAACAAAATGTGTTGTCTTTTACTCTAGCAGCTCTTTTAGCAAGATATAGGTACAAATGTAAGAATTACTGTTACTATTAGGGCACGATGGGACATTAAAGATATAGTTAAAAAAAAACATTTAGAAAACGTTCTACAAATTGTTTTAACCAAAACAAATACAGTAGCTTACTTACTTTTAATCTTAGCGTTAACTGTAGGTATAATCGAGTTTGACGTCGAGACACTTTGGTGTTGATGGATTTCGTTTAAGCAGCGATAGCCTAGTGGAGAGACCGTCGGGTTCGAATCCACGACGCGCACCAACGACTTTTCGAAGTTATGTGCGAATTAAATTGATAATTTTATCGCTTACTAAACGGCGAAGGAAAACATCGTGAGGAAACCTCTTCTCTCGCTTCTCTGAGAGTTCTCCGTAATGTTCTCGAAAGACATGTGAAGTCTGCCAACCAGCATTTGGCCAGCGTGGTGGACTATGGCCTTACCCTCCTCATAGTGAGAAGAGGCCCGTGCCCAGCAGTGGGACAGTTTATATACAGGGCTGATGATGATGATGATTGTAGAACTCGGTTTGAGATTACCTGAGTGCTGACATCCCTCTATCTCTCTCTACAAAAGACACCTCTAGCACTAAGAATAATCTCTCAGTCGCGGAGGACTCTATAACATTCAACCAACGAACACAAGGAACACCCAGACTCGAAACAACAATTTGTGGATCACATACCTAATTCTGTCTCATTTGGGAATCAAACCTATAACACTCAGCTCAGAGTTACGCGGTGAAGGGATCGCTGAAAACACTACGCTTACGTTGCTGCGGCAGCGCTGTACAAACTTGGTTAGCAGTCTTTTAGCACAAAGATCACACTAGAGCTTTATGATTATTTCCCATTCACGTAAGTAAAGCCAGTAAGCCTATGTCCAGCAGTGGACATCTCTAGGCTGACATGATGTTGATGATGTAAGTAAAGTATCGTTCTTTGGTTAGTCCATGTACAATTAAACAAATTGGTGGTGGACCAGTTTGAAATAAAATTCCCTTGGCTTGCTCATAGAGTCGAGGCACACTAGAAACTGATTCTGTATACGAGTGTCAATATGCGTGTAAAGTAGCACTGGAAGCTACGATGTCTTGCTGAGCGATTCTCGCCCTTATGGTGGTCTTGCGGGAAGTTGTTCGACTGTACCTACACATAATATTTAGTCTATATTGACATTAAGATAGAGAACATTATGCCGAATTTACCAAGAAGCATTGACAATACTTCTAGGTAAGTACTTTGCTTGAGAGTAGGTATTTGGATAGTGTAACGATTGGTCTCACCGATACAGACCTTTATTTTGATGCTTGCTTTATATAGAAAGTCTTCGATAGATACTAACCGGCTTAAATGTCTATCAATAAGTGCAGCAAATACCTACTAACAATACATGCTAAGCTCTTGCTTGTATTACGATTGATACAAAACTCCATTGAAATGCACATCAATGGAGTTTTGTATCAAGCGTCATTATAAAATACTTAGCAGTATTCGCGTAAGGTAGTGTTAAACTATTAAAAAAATAAACTCCTTTCCATCGTTGGCCAAACACTCATGCGAGAAAAGAAAGAAGTAAAGATGGTGCTGACCTTTCTTGTTCAAGAAGTCATTATGTGAGAGACACATGCCTTTAATAACCCAGATTTGCCACTTTATTGTATAATCACCTACTTGAATCTTGTCTACAGCCTCTTGATGCTTATTTGCTTTCGCCATCAGAACCGTGTTATCAGCAATGAAAATCATCTGTAGTTGGGATATTGCAGGCAGGTAGGTAGATGAAATACGGGTCCTATGGCACTACCTTGAGCTACACTAACTTTTATTTGCTTAGTTTCAGGGTATGTATCGTCCTGTCGTTTACGAAAGAATGTGTAAAAGGTTTAGGTAAACTTTGCGGAGGTTATCATAGTTTACAAGTAGGTATTTATTATTAGTAAATGTATGAGTTAAGTAGGCTCGCGAAAAGACACCTAAGCCGTAGATACCTAAATATTTTTTGTAAATTAAAACCTTCCCTTTGCCTAAAACAAACAAAAAGATACTTATATCACAAACAGCATTCAGAATCATAAACAAAAGTGTTTGAGCTCCATCTCTTTAAAATATAAGAGCATTCAAACTCTTTAGTGAGGACATTTTTTTTATAAAATACACCATCTACATATTGGAAAAGTTAAAAGGGCATTCCATTTTCAAAATGTGACGTTATAAATGTGCGTATGGCGCGCTTTCCCCTTCTGTGGAAAACGCACACAGACACGACGTCTGCCCACTCACACTACAGCACTTCAGGATACGGACAACAGTGTAGTAGTCAACTTGTGAGCCATATTTACTTTTAACTACTTACTAAAAAACATGAAAATATGTTTCGAATAAATGTTTAAACATACTTAAAAGTGAAATGCAGTAATCTTTATTTTAAAGCAATTTTCTCAAAACTTATAAAAACTTGCACTGCTCATGATCATTACGTACCTACGTTATAAATTGAATACATAATTTCAAGTTAATCCACTCCTTACCTTGCGCAAAAAAGAACGAAATATATAAATAAATCGAACAGTAACCGATACTAAAACAACACGATGCATCATATTTCCCCCGCCGAGGTATAAACACACGCACATATTCTGTCCTTTTCTAGCTCGTTGTTTTCCCGCATAGGTGGATCTCGCTCATAGTGGGGCGGGCTCAGCTTTGCGATTGGTGGAGGGGGAACTCGCCGGCCGACGGCAACCTCCCGTCGGCGTTTTCCCGACGCACCGCGTTCGAAAATCGAATATTTGCGGCCGTGTTCTAAATTTTTCTTTTATTCTCTAATCTGAAATTTATATTGTGCCTGTTTAAGTATAATGTGATAGTATTTATTTACTTACATACAGTCTGATGCAATAGAATCTGTATTAAAAAATCCAAGGTGGTGAAATCTCAATAATAATTCAGTTTTAAAATTTAAAATCAGCTTAATAATTTAGCGCATGGAAAGAAGAATACAGTGTATATTTTCATACATTTTATTAATTCTGTGGTTTCATATGATTATAAAATTGCATTATGATCGAAACACAGTGTTACAATGTTTGCCGTCGATATATCTGTGAAATTGTATCTTGTATCAACAATAATTCTCTGCGGAATCCCTACAGAGGTATAATTTACACAGAAATCGAATGTCAACATCGCAATGCTCAATAAGTAACATTAATTAATATACAATGTGCAGACACACAATTATATTAATTACCAATACCAAGATCTAAAACGGTTGCAGATGATTTTGTCAATTTAATAATAATAATCATTTAATATAACAGTTCTCTCAAATTGTACCCTAATTAATTAAAGGTATTAAACAGTGAGTTAATTTGTTTTTTAACTAGGTTGTAAGTAACAACAACTTTATTGTCCCTGATAGGTATCAACGTTTTACAAACTCTACTTAAAAAGATAGATAAAATTATGGTGATGTAAGGATTAAAGTTTTAAATTTTCAGCAATTAGGTACCTACTACGTATTCATTGTCCGTGTAGTGACGGATTAAGAATACGGAATGTCACCACCCCATAACATCCCATGGGTGCCGTAAGAGCCGACAGAGAGAGCATATTATGCAGAGAACAGCACTGTAAGAGAAGGAAAACTTGATACAAACCCTATACCAACCCGTTTGGCCAGCGTGGTATACCTAGTAGGCCAATTCCTCCTTTCAAAGGAGAGGCCTAGTCCAGCAGTATACTGTTAAAAGCTGATGGTTATACGTATTCATCAAATCCTTGAAAGCATGCCAAACCTTTTTAGTGGACACGATAGGTATTAGACAATAGATTTTGTATGCCTAAAAAATATGTTAAATAATTTTTAGCTTTTGGTAGACAAATGTTAACAAAATCTACAATCCTTTTTTTAATTCTCGATAGGTACTTTCTCGTCTAATGTCAGCTATATCATAGAGTCAGGAGAGTCTGTGACAATAGATTGCACTTCTTTTCGTTTGGATGCTTGGCTTCGAGAAAATGCTATAAAGTATTTATTCATGGAGTTTGGATAGGTAAACCTTTTCGTTCTGCGTATAACATACTCTATCTATATGTAACTCAGTCTATTCTGACGACGGTTATACCATAAAAGTTACCAATTATCGACAAAATAGGTTTGGCAGGGAATTTATGAAAGCTTATACTTTTCAGGGACCATCATGAATTATACCTTAGATATAACATTACCTTGTTTACCTAATATGGAAATACCTTGTTCATATGCATCCGCCAGGTGAGGTGTGAAGATCTAGTCGTGAATAGCGATTTTGTTTCTAATTAAGATACCCAGTCTTAGACAATAGGGTTGTTTCCAACTAGTCAAATCAAGCACTTTTAATAAAATGTCAAAAACGACCTTTGCTACGGCTTTTGTATGAAAAAAGACCTAATGACGTCATAGTTTTTTGCTGTCAATTAGAATACTTATTATCAAAAAAATTACGATAAAAATGTTAAATAATGTTTTAACATTAATTGATGAATAAAACTACTATTATTTTCACATGTTTCACTAGATAAAGATACTTATATAATTTATTTCACTTGCAGGAAACTTCCCTATTTAGCGTTGTATCCAATTGTGGTTGCTATCCAAGATCCTCGTCTTACAGCACTTTGGGCATTCTTGGTAGGTTGGTTTGTGTGTACCTACCCAGTGTTTTAAGCTGAAGAAAATGTTGTATTAACCGTTATTTAAGGCAAAAACCTATTCAGTTGCAGATTCTTAGCAGACACCTAAATAAACCGAAATTGGTTTGTATTTTTTTGTGATAAGTAGGTAGGTACTCTTCTATAGTCTTCTATAATATATATATTAGTTTTCAAACAATTACAAGTCTCACACATACCAAACTAAACGAGTACCCACAAACGTGTGTGTGTTGGTGTATAGTCTGTGTGTAAGGGTGAACGCACACAATTACCGCGTCACACGGCTGGCGGCGCATCTATTGTTGCGTGTGCGCAGCCCTTGATTAACATTGTAGCCACTACGACTTGTTTCATGCGCTCTAACTGATAATTTTGCATATGTGGTTATTATAATTGATGTATAGTAACATTTTATATGGAGAAAATTGAAATAGCGTTGGACAGGACATGTTGAGAGAAAAGAAAGAGAAATTTACCAGAATAATAACGGAATGGTACCCTAGAGAGAGCAAATAAGTAGAGGAAGACAGCCAAAGCGATGGGAAGACGATTTGAAGCAAGTGGCTGGACCAGAATGGTTACGTACAGTAAAGGACAGAATTAAGTGGAACTCCTTAGAAGAGGCCTTTGTCGAAAGACTAGCTGTTTAGAGGGAAGATTAGCCGAATGCCGAGCATAAGTTTTAGATTAAGTTATTTTTTATTTTTTGCTTGCTTACCTCTATAATTATATTTTAAGAAACGCTTTGTTAATTAAGTTAAATTTTACAGCAATAAAGGCTTTTTTATTATTTTATTTGAAATAGTCTTACTATGTACTTAATATTTTTTGAGTTAACGTAAATGTTTCACATTGAAATTAAACTATAGTTGACGGCTTTTATCGCGATGAATTGGTTTTAATGACATTACTTTAAAACCGAATGATCTAGAAAGTACAGTATTATTTATTATTAAACGTTTCAACTACTTTACAGGAGCCGTGGTCACAGAAGAGTACCTTCTACACTACACCTCCCTATATTTATGAGCTGACTTGTAGCATAGTCATATGACAAAGATTACTAGTTGTAGGTTTGAGCTTCGGTTAGTCAAACATGTCGGACATCACATAGTCATTGTTTATTCTTATTACACTGATTGGACTTTCTCAGGTCGTTCACCTTGCAATAAATAGGTACCTACATAGATATATTAACTGTTCTGTGGGTACCTACCTACGCTAACGAAATGTTTCTTCAAGAATATTATGATTTTAGAAGCTTATGTATTTTTATTTTCTTTACAGATTAGTCATCAATCAGTGCCCAAAATACCTACATATGTCATCCAAAAAATACATTTATGTAATGTACCTCATATTATAATATCTTCCTCCTGAAAATCGTTTGCTGACACCTGTATTACAGTTTCTACCTGCCTGCGTCTATGTTATTTTGGAACCAGTGTGCCTGGTGCGGGCTAATCAACTACATAATAATAAAATTATAATTATGTTCGCCTCAAAATATACAGCTTCAATTACCAAAAGTGAATTTCTATCTGGAATGTTGTTGGTTATCTAAGTTGGAATATAAAAATACATACATAATAATATGTTCTCAACATAGCGTTACAAAGTAAATAAAGTGCACAACTAAGTACCTACTTCTAATACATCATCATCCTCCTAGCGTTATCCCAGTTTCAACCCGGGGTCCGGTTTCTAGTCTAACCGGATTTGACTGAATATTAGCTTTTCCACGGAGCGACTGCCTGTCTGACCTCCGCAATCCGAAGGGATAGCAATATTCCATGGTTTAGACTAGTGTCAGTTTAATTAGAAGGTACTGACGCCCTGTAACGACTGTCAAAGATCTTCATGATAACCGGGACCGACAGCTTATCGTGCTCTCCGAGGCACGGGACAAGCGACAATTAACAATTTAAGCCGCACATAACTCCGAAAAGTCATTGGTGCGCGCCGTGGATTCGAACCCGATACCCTCTGCATGGCAGTCTGTTGGTATCTCCACTAGGCTATCGCTGCCTCTACCTACTACTAATACAACTATGCACATATTGATACTTAGCTGATAAAAAATACTTACTGTTTAAAAAAATATATATCGACCTGTTTTACATTTACTAACTACTAACTTTCATCTAGCGGAATAACCAAAACTATTACACAAAAAAAAATTACCAAGACGTCTTGGTTTTATTGTGGTTTTATCATAAGTTACAATTAATCACCGATAAAGCATTTGTTTTTCAAAAATGGTGCTTAACCAAGTGAATTTAGGATTTAAAACAAAACATTCAAATTTAGATATTAAAAACAAAATTAAGTTAGTTGAGCCCTCTACTAATATCAGGAGAGACGATTAATGACCATAGTAAGTAAAGCTGTTAAATTAGCACAGAAAAAGATGCCAACAAAAAAAAAACTGACATAGGTAGGTACCTACGTATTATTATTTAGGTATCTTCAACTCTATCTTTATTGTTCTTGAGTAGTAGGTAATTACTTGTACCTATCTAGCTAACCGAAAACATTCCCAAATACGAAACAAAGAATTTGTAGCCCAGTACCTATACAAAGTTGTTCGAAAATATCGGATACCGATCTCAGTGTTGATGGTACGCTCCACAGAAATGTTACAAATAGAAAACACAAGCGCTACAACTGTACAGTACAATATAACTATAAAAACAGGAATCTTAGACGAATTATAGCAACTTTACATTCTCCGTACACAATATACTAAAAACAATTTACAGCGTTGCTATTCGTCACGAAATTAAAGCAGAATTTCTATGGGATCGCATCAAAAATCACACCTCGCTAAGAGCATTACGGAGAACGTTTATAATCGGCTAAATATCGAATTGTTCCAGCCATTGTTTGGAGGCTTTAAACCCTCCAGAATTGGTTTCGAGAGTTTTAAGCCTACCGCCTTCGGAAAAACTAAATCATGCCAAACCAAAACAACCCTTATAACACAAGCACTTGAGTCGAAAACTAATCGAAACGTGTCTAAAATAATTCCTGAAAAGTGAAAGCTTTCCTACGCAAGGTATTTAGGTTTAAACTCCTATTGAAAGAGGTGAAAGTTTGGGGGACAGTTCTGTCGTCGTGAAATGTGCTTTGGCGTAAACACTTAGGGTGTGTTTTCGCGTGCGTATTCAAGAGAATAGGCGAGGAGTGTTGAGAAGATTGTGCAGTAACGAGTCTACACACAGAGTGTAATTGTATCGGGGATCAGAATCGACCCGCACGCGAATAGTGACGGGACACAGTCGATAACCTTGCGAAATAGTGCACGGGATTTTGGCATTTATTAACAATCAAATATTTTTTATAATTTTCTGTAATTACTTATGTAGGTACCGTGAAGTAAAATGTCTTTTACTCTCAATCGATTTAAAACTTTCGCGATTTTTATAGGTACATGATACAAAATAATTTTAAAATAATTACTGGGACTCAGTAAAATTTTTATTTCCTATTGAGGTATAATAATAATTTGTACTTACTAGATTAAAGTTTTATGATTCCAGAAGGTAGTAAACATGACTGAAAATAAATACGGCAAAAGGATTCTTCAGCTCGAAAATCACGACTACTGTAAAGGTCGAATCATAATAGATTTCCCCATTGTGTAATTTTCTCAGTAACTGAAAGAGAAATTAATAAAATAACGTGAAAAATATTATCAAGCACCTCGTTAACTGTTGATGCACGTGTTTTCATTTCAAGCAAAAGAAGCAAAAAATTGCGAACAAGATAAAAAAATGTGTGTGTTCATGTTGGCACCCGTGCACCTTTCTTTGTCGACTTTTTCTCTACGTTCCTGCGATATAATGAATGTAAACTAGAGTCATTACTATCTAATTAGTATAAAAACAGCGAATGTTCTGATAATAACAATTTGTAACGGTTTCTAAAGATAGTCACACATTATGGTTATAAGTCTATGTTGGGCGAGGAGAATTGTTTAGGAGTGTTTTTCATAGTGGAGAAAAAATATGCAGACTTAAGGCTTATAACATAATTATATGATACATACTTATTTACACAAGCAAAGTACTCATTTATTCACTTAGATATTTACAATCATGTTCGTAAAGAGAAATAATTGGCATATGACTGGATGAAGTCTAATTTAATGTATTTTTAGGAGTTTTGCTGTAATCTGTAAAGGTCGATTCAATTCCCAGGAAAGGCAGAAGTGATACTGGGTTTTTCCGAATTGTCAGTAGCAGCTCGAGGTTTGGCAAAGATCGATAGATAGATATTTATTGTACACCAAAATAAATTACATTAAATTTATAAAGTGATATAAAACTACGATTTATCTACAATCGGCGGCTTTATTATCGTCCAGGGCGATTTCTTCCAGGCAACTTTAGGATGGACAGAAATGATTTTAGTAGCTTTGTAGCGATAGTGCAGCTTTGTAACTATATAATCTATACTAGCTGTTTTCACTGGAGGATATATATGTTGCAGTCATCTAGTTGAATCTGCTATTTGATAGAAGGACTCGCGAGTTCATTGAATGACAACATTTAATTGAATGACTAGGCCGAACGTTGAGTGAACAAGCGTCACTCAACGTCCAACTCCTTAGCGAATAGCCCTTTGAACGGGTGAGAGTGCCAGCATCCCCTATTCCTTCTCCCTACCCCTAGGGGCGGTAACGCACTTGTGACTCCTGTGATGTTACTTGTTTCTATGAGCGGCGGTAATTGCTTACCATCAGGCGATCCGTCTGTTCATTTGTTGCCTATTACATATTATAATAAAGAAAAATGAACTAAAGTGGCGGTACAACTCTCCTGAATGACGCAACAGTGGTAGGCGCTCCGCGAGGGGGATCGACGATCTTGCTGGTATCATGGCAAGCACATGGGGGAGAGGCCTATATCCAGCTGTCGATGTATTTCAGCTGATGATGATGCATTCGTTTAATAAGCACTATGATGAGAGTTCTTAGCATAATAAGTGATAGTATGATGTCTCTGTTTTTATGATAATAGGTATTTGCTTTCACTGTACGATTCACCGACATACCCAAAATTAAATACCCTCGTAGTCCTCGTAAAAAGAGTGACAGTCTAAAGTCAGTGGCTTTCTGAAGACTATATCGATGTTTTATGTACAGAGAGTGAGAGCAAGGCGATAACTGTCCGATACAATATTATTTATTTATTTTTATTACAAGGGTATGCAGACATGTAATAATATACCCACATTTCGCCATGAATTACATACAATATGTATGCCAATAGATTTGTCCAATGCACCTGCGATCTGCGAGACCTTTCTTCTGCGCATGCAGTTAATGCTTTGCTAATCACCAAGCTCAACAATGTACGGTCGCGGTCTAAAAATGTTTACCACTTTTCAAATTACATTCTTTGTCACGCTGGGTTCAGCAAGGTCTAAAATGCTATATCTGAGTACTTATTACTTTTCAATCATTGGTAAGGCATCGATTCAAACAAAAAGAGTATGAATATTTTTAGGTCGATGAAATAATTTGACATAATGACAGAATTGCATTTATGCTGTGGCTCCTGAAGGAGGCTTTATTCGTTATTAAAACTTTTATTAACAAAAAATATGTGTTGAATTTATTTTGGATTATTTCTGCCTATTTTTTTATACAGCACGATTCGCCTGGTTAAGGGCACACACTATCTAAACAAAAGCTCACTTATGTGATCAGCATGCGCTTTAACGTGACTAGCATACCATCCACTATCATTATAGCTCACAGTCTGACCGCGGCCTGATTTTCGCTAGACGATATCATCATCATCATCACCCTAGCATTTTCTTAGTTGCATCCCAAGCTTGCACTTCGGAGCCCAGGGCCTGCTATTTCTGGTCTACCGAGATTTGACTGGATATCAGTTTTTACACGGAGCGACTGCCATCTAACATCATTCTAAGGTTAGACCAGTAGTCAGTAGGTATATTTGAGGGCATTGACTTCCCACTAATGACTGCCATAGATCATGACAGCCGGGACTGTTTAACAAGCTTTCTGTTGCACGGGGTTGAAACACCGCCAACATTGGGTTAATTATTAAGAATTTCTTGACAGAAATTCCTAATAAATTGTCACTAAGAAATTCTTAACAGAAAACCTGCCCCGCGAAATGAACCCGAGACCTCATGATCAGCTGTCGTATGCACTACCGCTAGACCAATGAGGCAGTCGTACGCTAGACGATATAAATAATATTGTATTTTTTTCAAAAAGGTTTTATATTCAGGATGTCGTATTTTCGCCATCCATCGCCATCCCTTTCATTCCAATCTGTCAATGTAAAAGTCATTTGATAAACTTATTCATTACAAATACCAAAATCGTAAATAGCAAGTTTAAAATAACATTATTTGAAGACTACAAATATTTTAGTTTTATTGTAAATATCACGCTTTTATTAAAATGAACGTATATTATAAATGTGGAATAATAAATAGTTATTGACACCAGTTGCTACGCAACGCATGTTATCTTAGATTGGTTGCCTAGTACAATATCGTCGTCCTTGTGTCATTGATGTGTTCATGCAATTATAAGCCTTAAGGTGGTAAACACTTTCAGACCGCGACTGTACAGTAATGCTGCGAGGCGTTTAGTGTGCTAATGTACGAGTATGTACCGTGCTACTGTAGCGTCTAGTAAGTTTGGCCAGGAATAAGCATAGACAAATGACTTTTAATTAACAAATTATTCAACATTTCAAAAATTGCGGGATTCGTATCTCTACTTAAAAATAATAAATTTATCAAGTGAAATATGTTAAAGACCACTATCGCTTATACTGTAAATGTATCGATACTTCACCGCCGGGTCTCGAGCCGGTCCCGTCCCTAGCGTACCGTGGGGTTGTCCCCGCGGTAAGCCAAGGAGGGGGCAGCTATTTATCGCCCCGAGCCGGTTTATTTTTATTTGTCGCCCTTTGTTATAATTGCTTTTAAATGATCGGACATCGTATCATTGGACCCGATTATAATAAAACATAATTAATTTGTCGATTTTATACCTTTTACTGCTCAATATTATATTCCAAAAAATAACTTCTTTAAAATATTTGCCTAATTTTCTTCTACTAATATTTATGTGACGGGTCTCAATCGCGACAATATCTGAAAATAAATGTGAAATATCTTGTAGCAAAATCTTGTGACAACGACTGGTGTTATTCACGCTGAAACTTTGGGACAAATAGGTACCAATTATTACACCTTTATATTCGAAAAATTTCGCGATTGACATCTGTTACATCCATATAGGTACGTATGCAAGTACCTATGCATTGCGAAAGGAAAAAGGTATATGAAAATATTTACTAAAAGTATGGTATATGGTGTTGGTATTTTAATTCCGCTAAGGTGGCAAGCATACTGCGAGTAAAACTACAGATGCTGTGATCATCTTGGTTGGTACCTCTATTTTTATTTTTTTGATCATAATGGTACCTAATAGTCTCATCGTCTTCTCGGTAAAGTACACCATGACTAAAAAGACACATGGGTGTGGAGTGCAGTGTGGGTGCTATTTGGGGAAGCTAATGTTTTCCCAGCTGATTTAAATGTCCGTTAACTACCAAGTTTGTATCTCTTACTTTAAGTTTATAATAATATCTTGTTTAAGTGAATTTATTGGCTTTTTGTATCCTACGTTCAAATGTCATAGAAAATACCATCGTACCTACCTACTAGTAATACTGACATAGTAATACATAATCGATTTTAAACTTTCGCGATTTGTATACATCATACAAAATAAATTAGCGTAATACCTATTTGTTTCCGACGTTTCGATCGTCTTGCACGATATAGATACGTTACAAAAATATTACTAAGAATACTAGTCGCGAAGATTTAAAACCTGGTAATACGAAATATAAAATATGTATGCTATCTTATATTTCGTATTACCAGGTTCTTAAGTTAATTGAAACTATTCCGTCTCCACACTTATAGTTGATAATACTAACAACTGTCCAATTTGAAGTATTGTTTGGTAAAACTTTGGCTTTAGGAACCCTTATGTCAGTGAATGATATAATGTGCGTACAATTTACAGCCATGACATTTTCTAAAACTACCAAAATTCTTCATTCGCTAAGAGGACCTCTAGATGCTTATAGTAGACATAGTTATTAACTAATCTTACTGACACCCTTACCTACGGCCAGCCTCAATATGTGATCTCTGGATTTTGCTACAGGCAATACATATTTGACATATTTTGTATGGAGCTTATGTCAAATATTTATTTATTAAAGATAACACAATCATAACAGGTTTCACCCAATGCGATTGATATTGTTACAAACATATAAGCATATGTACAAAGCAAAATTAGAACAACAAGATAAAAGATAAAGAACAACAAGCAAAATTAGAAATAAACAACAAGATAATGAAATATAAAATTTGTCTAATACAATATTGTAAGTATCTTAATAGCTACATTTACAAATTCCGCCAGTGTACAATTAAAAATATCAATTTTACAGCTAATTTTATTAATAATATGTATCTCTAGTAGCCAAATCTATGGATAGATCGAATATTGGGGACCGGTCGCCAGTCTTGTACGTACTTCAAGGTTTAAGAGATATCATCTCCAAAATAAACTATCTGAAACCTGAAAATTATTCGGAAATTACAAATGTTGGAATCTACAGCCCTTTATAAATAGTGTAAAATATTGTAAAATCTAGTACTATATCTGGTATAAATTTTAAATATTATAAGAATAAAGCCTGCATGGTCTAATTCATGTAAGTATTATAATCAGTTAACGTTCGGAACCGTCAGCGACATCTATTATAAATTGAATAGTAAAAACAGGTTGCAACCCTCTTACCCTTTTATACGGAGGGCGAGAGGGTTGGAGGACGGAGGGATGTTGTACCACGAAGATCCTCGCAATTTTGCTTCCACCCGAAAGATGGCGTTCTTCTCAACATATAATAAACTTGATAGTAAGCAAAACAATTTTCACGTAATCGCTGGCACAGGGCGCTGGACCATAGTGTTGTCAGCAGAGACTAGTTCTAAAATCTTTTCATATTGTATACTATCATCTATCTTGTTCACTGTGTAATTATTCATTTAAGAACATGTCCACTAGAGGGGTAAGTTTAATAACTTTACACTCATAATGTTAATCCTTTTTACCCGACTACGGCAAAGCCAAAGGAGGGTTATGGTTTTGACAGGCTATGTGTGTATGTTCATCTGTTCCCCGATAGCTCCTAAGCTACTTATCGGAACTCGACAAATGAGGTGTTGTTAGAACCGTCTTGATCGTCCGTTGAACATAGGCTACATGACGTGTCACAAAACCCAAACAAAAATAAGAGCCGTAGTCACACGTTATATAGAACCGTAACAAAACAACAAATATTTTTAAATTGTTTTTCCAGTAATCTTGTTATTTCAGCATCCTGAAAATCTTGTTGTATACTTCATTCGTTTCAGCGTCGATTTTTTGTCGTAGGTGGTCGGGTTTTTACTGACTAAGTATGTACACATTATGGTGAAAAGGTTTTATCTCACATACTGCAGTTATATATTGATGATGATGATGCGAGATAGGTCACATACTGCAGTTATATATTGATGATGATGATGCGAGATAGGTCAGGTAATGACCAACTTTATAACAGTACGACCTGCTTTACACCTGATGTAGGGGAGCAGTATAACTTGGTATATTATAAAAAGGTTCTTATTATAAAGATACCATTGATCTGTATGTTACCTCAAAGTTATATACTCGTACGAAACTATAATCATCGGCAGCTCAGTAAGTAGCCGCCGCAATATCAATAACAAAGAATCGTCGGCGTCACTTTGTGTTAGCGGCGCGCGGCGTCTTTACAAAGATTATGAACGTTGCGCAAACGTGGACGATTTTGTTAATCTTCGCACTATTGTTTGTGAACAAACAAATGTTTGGTTTGTAAACACGCTTTTTGTGTTTATTACGTCTATGTGTATGTTTGGTAAAAAATATGTAGCCGCTTTGTTGCTTTTTTGGTTATTATTTTCATTTTCTTAGATGTACCTGTACCGCGATGTATCTTTTTCGTTCTAAAACGAAGATATAGTTTAAAGCCCTAAATTTAAAGCCGATCACACATGAACGGAGCAGGCTCTTGGGTCGCTTAATCTCTCAGTGAACTGTGTAATTTCAGGCCGAATGTGACACGGTTAATCTGACCAGATTGATTGTAGAGTCTCAAATGAGGAATTTCAAGTTATTCCTAAAGTCCTACAATAACACAATCACGTTGAACACTCACAAATACATGTGAAATTTTCTCTTGTTCTGCTTTTGTCGCGTTCGCGTTGTCTCACATCGCATCAGAGGTAGGCTTCCCTCATGGTGGACAGCCTAGAGCCCAGACAAACTCGTGGAAAGCAGATGGGTGTGGGCAGCTCAAAATTTGTCTAACGCCTATGTCTAGCAGAGGACGTGTTTCAGCTGAGATAATGATATATCTTTACAGACTTTGAAAAGCTCTTGTACATTTATTATCTTACACTTTTAATAAGTAAAAATTTGTATTTTTGTTTGTTTGTAATGGATAAACTCAAAAACTAATGGATCGATTTTAAACATTCTTTTACCATTAGGAAGCTACGCTATCTGCAAGTAACATAGGCTGTATTTTATTTTAGAAAAAATAGGGGTCCGTAAGATATTTGGGTTTTTCGGGTAGTCAAGTCAAGTCAGAATCCTTTATTCATTTAAATCACAAAGTGACACTTATGAACGTCAATTTAAAAAAATAATTACTTACAGCTTCTACATTTACATTTACTGCCACGTTCGCAAAGCAAGGGCGTAGAACCATGAGAAAGAACGGGCAATAAAACTCAAGGTCACTCTTTTTCATCGCCAGGTTTTGCATAATACATAAAAATTTAAATTTTGTAAGAGCGGGTTCACATTAGGTCGGACAGATAGTTTTATCGGGCCGACGGACGTGTCGGATGCATATTGGCACATGTATTTGAATAGCGCCGTTCACATTAGGGCGTCCCGATAAAACTATCGGAGACGACAGTTTTACCGGACGTTCAGCCACGACTTCTGTCGGATCGGGCGTAATATTGGCGTACTAGCAAGTATAGCGCTGTTCACATTTGTCGTCGCGGAGCGGGAGAGCCACAACCCGCACGCCCCCCGCTCTCGGCACTCGCGCGCGCGTGTAGTAGTATACATTGTATAATCTATGCGTGTAGTTTCGTCAGCGTGTATGCAGGGAAGATACATACGTTTAAACATGGAGGGTGAAATTATTAATATACCTAGAAGTTTTTATTTCTCTCGTGGAAGAAGCAACGACCAGCGACGGTAACCACACGGTAGTGTTCACATTAAGTCGGATCGGCAGCCTCTAGTGTGAACAGCAACACCCGGCAGCCGGTCAACAGTAAAACTGTCGGTCCGACCTAATGTGAACCAGGCCTAAGGTGCTGCAACTGTTACACCTTCTATGTCATTTGTATATATTTACTCTACTTAATACTCAAGCATAATGTAGTAAAATTTTGATGTTCATTTAATTAGCCTCCTGAAAATTGACATGGTGAAACAGGAGCATCCACTTACACTAAGTACCTAATAATGCAGGCAATCCGCGCAAATGTTCAGAACCATGATAGAAATGATACAGTTTAATATTAAAAATGTAATACCAGCCCGTAAGACCGACATCGACCAGTCATCGCAAGTAGCACCCGTTCACGAGTATGACGCATGGGCCAGCCATCATCCCTCTCGCCATAGGTTCGCGAAGTAGTTCCCTCAGGACGCGGGTGAAATCGCGGGAAACGGCTAGTTTGTATATACAGGGAGATTGTCTTTGTTTATAACAAACTACGTACATGTTATTGTTTATCTGTTTTATATGAGCGTTGTATTACTGTTAAAATTTTGTAAATAATAATCACGGTTTAATAATATGGTTAGTAAAATAATACTGAATGTTTAATGAACACTAAACTAGAAAATATTTTATTTAAAACTTGAGTATCCTATAAAACTAAGAACCGCTTGCCAGAATATTGCTTAATTTTTCTGTTCAATGTAATTTATTTAATTTTGGTCATAAAATAACTATAAAAATAACCCAGAAGGAACTCGTGACATTCACATTAAATTCGTTGTTACTCAAATGTACCATTTTGAGTATGGTGGGCCACTTCTGAGGTCTGAGGTGTTGACCAAAGTTGGAGACACGATATAACGCTTCGCAACGCAACCGCAGGATCCTCCAGCTTTGCGTACCATGGTAGATCTGAAACAAACACACGTTTACAGAGTTTTCGTAATTTTCATGATTTTTTGTCAAATCTAAATACCTTTGATATTCTTTGCGTAGGAATATGAACAGGTAGATAAAACTGATATATGTAGGTACCTAAAATGGCTTTTTAAAGTTGAATCACAAATTGAACACAAATTCATTCGAGAATTCGTTATAAGATCAATTAATTAAATATTGTGTACTATTCTAGCATATTATGTAGAGAACAGCACTGTAAGAGAAGGAAAAATGTATACAAACCCTACACTAACCCGTTTGGCCAGCATTGTATAATAGGCCAAAGGAGAGGCCTAGTCCAGCAGTGGAATGTTAAAGGCTGATGATGATGATTCTACGCACGCGGCTCCGCCTGCATGGGTATCTATCGCTTATCGCGACAAAATCCCTGTGTATTTTCTGGTGTATAAGCTATATTATTGTGTGTGTTTTACATTGTTTCCCATACGCAGTACAAGAAATTTTAACAAGATAGTATCTCAATTAGGTTCTTGTCTAAGGATAAGAATCGTTAGGCCTCGTCGGAGGCCTTCGGGCGGTCTGAATAACTCCGACACTAGAGTTGGCCACACACTCACACGAAAAACAACAAACAATTAGATTTTGACCTATTCTGTTAGTACAGAATTTGACAAGTTGAGCTAGTGCTCAACTTTGTTGAAGAAGCGTAATTATGGGTGAGATATCCTACAGCGACACTGCTCGCTAGCGTCGCTGGAGAGGACACCGTTGTAAGCGTTCTAGTTACAAGCACTTTTATTTTCTTTAGATTTTGTCTGTAAATTTTCTTTGTTTATTTTTCTTTACCAGTGTCCTTTGTCACAGTGTATAATTTTCTTTTTTTTTTTAATTATTGTTTTGCATCCATGTCTCTATGGTTTATGTACATTTGTATCTAAAAAAAAACCCTATATGTGAGGGCTTGTAATAAGAAAATTGGACGCATATTGATATACCTACATCTAATATATAAAATTCTCGTGTCACAGTTTTCGTTCCCATACTCCTCCGAAACGGCTTGACCGATTTTGATGAAATTTTTTGTGCTTATCCGGTATCTATGAGAATCGGCCAACATCTATTTTTCAAAAGAAAAAAAAAATGTGCAAAACAACGTTTGCCGGGTCAGCTAGTAATTTATAAAATCATTTGTCTGTAAACCTTCCTAAGATTACTAAATAAATAAATAGATAAGATAGATATGTATGTACTTATTTGATGTTGGTTTTATAAATACAATACAATATAATTTAACATTAATTGGCAGCACCACCCAAAAAGAATACCATAGATACCTACATTGTTACCTTTTTATTATTTTGTTACTACCAATCAGTTTTCCAAAAAATATAATTACAGGCAGACTGGTATCAATGGTTGATAATCTCATAATCTCAACCCACCAGATGGTTGCGGGGAAGTGAAGAAAGTGGGGTAGGGGTACACAGCTAAAGAAATCCTATTTTCATAGTTCACTTAACCAGGCGTCGTAATTTTGTTAATACGCATCAACGAATTGGGCTCCTGTTGAACAGTCGCCATATAAATCTTGATACTTTGGTTTCAAAACGTCTGTAAAACTTAATTCTTGAAAATACTTTCATCTTTTTCATTTTAATTGATATTCGGCCTACTCGAGAGTAGATACTTACATAGGGCCTAGAAATATATTTTTAGGCTCTACGCAGATAAGAAGTACATTTGAGCCCAGTTGCACCCCAAGTGCTAGCTCCGAAAACTACGGGTTGCCAAAGAATATTTAAAACTCTACTTTACACCGAAGTAAAGGGAAGAAAATTAAAAAAAAAACTGTCCAAATTGCATATTTCTCGCCTCAATTGTTCTAGGCTCTACCATGATGTCGCATGTTATTAATGCCACCTACCTATATGATAGGTTCAACTTGACATTGGTGTATCAGTTGCCTGGTTCCCATAGTGCCTACAAACTACAATGCCTAATCATCATTCTCTTAGCGCTATCCCAGTTTTCAATCTGGGGTCCGCTTACTAGTCTAACCGGATTTGGCTGAATATTAGCTTTTATTTTAGAACGTACTGACGCCCTGTAACGATTGTCAAAGATCTTCATGACAATCGGGACCGACGGCTTAACGTGCTCTTCGAAGCACGGGACAAGCGATAATTAACAATTCAATACGCACATAACTCCGAAAAGTTATTGGTGCGCGCCGTGGATTCGAACCCGATACACTCTGCATGGCAGTCTGTTGGTATCTCCACTAGGCTATCGCTGCCTGTACTTACTCTAATACTTAGTCGAAATATCAAGACTATTTAGGCGCGTTTCAAACGTCTTAGATGTTTACAAAGTTATGGCATATTTTCAATTTAAACAGTGAGGCCGGTGTGGGAGCGGCGTGTTTCAGACAACAGCCTCCGACAGATTATGTATTATATATTACACAACCCTTCCGACGATGTCTTAAGACAACTTACTCATAAACTCAGGAACTGTTGCAGCAGCTGCGTAGCATTGAATTATTGTATAATTCAATGTTGATGTTTCTTTCCCGATTCGCCATTAATCATGACCGTACTAGCGTTATCCAGGTTACATCCAAGACCTTACTTTTGTTGATCAGATTTGATAGAATATTAACTTTCTACGCAGCAACTGTAGTCTGATTTCCCATTGGGATTGCGATATGCCATTGTATAGACCAGTGTCAGTTTATTGCTCAGTCAAGGATACCGAATCGCCATAACAACTGTCAAAAGTCTGCATGACATCAGGGACCGATGGCACAACGTTATAAACGAGACACAGGACAAGCGATAATTAACAATCGCCGATATCTCATTGATTAAATTAACATAAAACACCTTTATATAGGGTACATGATAACGTGTATTTTTTATATCTTATACTAATATATAGAGCTGAAGAGTTTGTTTCTTTGTTTGTTTGGTTGAACGCGCTAATCTCAGGAACTACCGGTCCGATTTGAAAAATTCTTTCAGCGTTAGATAGGTCATTTATCGAGGAAGGCTAAAGGCTATATAACATCACGCTATGAGCTACGGGAGAGGAGCAGTAGCCTTAAATAACGCGGGTGTAACCGCGGGCATCATCTAGTCTTAAATAGTTTGACTGCACGCTGCGTAGTTTTTTAAGTAGCCGCCGCGCAGTTCAACACTGCGCTGAATATCGTAGTCCACACATTAATTCCATTAGTCTGGGTGTTCTTTTTGGCCGTTGTTTTAATGTTTATAATCTCGGCGCGGAAGCTAGACGGGATTTATTCTCAGAGCGAGGTTTATATTTTTATAGGACAGAAAAGCTGTTAAGTATTATTTTTATGGCAGATACCACCTGCCCTTACAACGTTAGTTTTAATACTTGCCTAAATATCAACAATATTATTGAAATATTGATATTTATTATGCATTATCCATCGAGTGATATAATACTAGATGCGTACCTATATTAATGTTTTCTAGAATTATATTAATTCAGTCATTCATTTATAAGCAATCAAAACCGACATTAATATTTGCCTTAAAATATTCCGTGAACTATTGAACGGCTGTAACAGTTGCTATAATAAGGCAAAAAGGTGCCAATAATGATTGAGTTAAATGTTCTTACACGTGCTAAATGTTACAGATTATTAACAGATTCTAACGACATTCTATTAATATTTAACCTAGAATATTTCGTGCACTATTAACTACCGACAACAGTTGCGTTCCCGATGACGACAGAAGGTAAATTCTACAACAATCGAGTTGTTACACGAACGATTATTATCGATTACGATCGGTCCAACGCTCGATTAGTCGCGAGGACCACGATCACCGATCGCAGGACAACGCACCAAAATGGCGGAAAACACCAATTATGTTATCAAAATAATTATTTACGCGCCATTGGAGTTTTGACGAGCATTATGAGAAACCATGGTGGTATTCTTGTGACAGTTTTCAAGTGGGTAGGAGTCTTTAGTATGTGTCTTTTGAGAATGTCAGCGGAACTCTATTGTAAGGTTATTTCGGTATTTAGTTACTTTCACTTTTAAATTGATTTTTTTTCAATATTGTTTTAATTGTCTCTTCAGAAATTGAATTCTTACGGTTTCTGAATTAGGTACGTTAATAATTTCAGTCTAACGGCCTTTTCCAATATCCGATCTATCCATGGATTTGGCTACTGAAGGTGGAATGTAGTTTAAAAGACGTTAGGTATGTGCGGTTTTTTTTATAGTCATCATCATCAGCCTTTAACAGTCCACTGCTGGACTAGGCCTCTCCTTTGAAAGGAGGAATTGGCCTACTATACCACGCTGGCCAAACGGGTTGGTATAGGGTTTGTATCAAGTTTTCCTTCTCTTACAGTGCTGTTTTCTGCATAATATGCTCCCTCTGTCGGCTCTTACGACACCCATGGGATGATATGGGGTGGTGACAATCCGTATTCTTAATCCGTCACCACACGGACATTTTTATAGTAATAGGCGGCAAACAAGCAGACGGATCGCCTGATTGTAAGCAATTACCGCCGCCCATGGACACAAGTAACACCACAGGAGTCACAAGTGCGTTGCCGCTCCTTGGGGTTGGGAAAGGGGATAGGATGAGGAGTGGGATGAGGGAGAAGGAATAGGGGATAGGGCCTCCGGCACTCTCACTCACCGAACGAAACGCAACAGTCTAGGTACTTTTACTTTACGTCGATTTTCTGTGAGAGGGTATTACTTCCCCGGTCGAGCCGGCCCATTCATGCTGAAATGAATCAGCAAGGCTCTACTACCTGGTGTGTATTAGTAGGGCTCTTACTATTGCACGTATATTCAGGTGGGCCGTAGAGCACTGGTCAGTAAAATATGATAGTTTTATCTAGTAATGAATAAAAGTGCCTTAAATGCGATCTAGTATATCCAGATTTATTTTGTTTAATTATGTTATGTGTGAGCTAAATTTAACTTATCAAATACCTAACACTCAAGATTTATATACTGCTAAAATTAGGGTTCTTTATCGATATTAAGTCAAAATAAAGCGTAAAAAATAAATATTTTATATAAACACCCATTTACAGTGTGTTTGGAACATTAAAAGGTAAGTTTTCACCAAATTTCGTGAAAAAGAAAAACTATTGTAAAATATAAAAATTAAAAACCAAAAACTTGGTTATTTTAGTTTTTCACATAAATTTTGACGTTATGTGAATAAAATTTAAATACAAAAGTTGTAAGTAGATCTTTTTAGTACCTACAACTTTTTCATTTACCTTTTTTCCGTAGGACTTGTAGTTTTGCCGGCAATCGAGATAAACCCTTTTTTGTCCTTAAAATCGCACCCCCATCCACTTCTCATCCTCAGAATGCCCGTAATTTACAAAATTATTGATTTTTCCTTTCATTTCTGTTATATTATCTTCATTTTGCGATGGGTTTCATCCTGCTAAAATTTTATTTTATTTAAAAAATTATCTACCCTGGTCTAAAAGATGAAACATTGCGCTACGCTGTTGAGCGATCGCTTTATCAACAGTTGTCATCATTTCTTTTCACATTTATTAATATAATTTATGCCTACATATATCTATCTTTTATTTTAATTTTATTGCCCGTTCTTTCTCGTGGTTCTACCTATTGCTTTGCGAACGAGGCAGTAAATGTAAATGAAGAAGCAATAAGTAGTTTAATTAAAAAAATTACGTTCATAAGCGTCACTTTGTGACCTAGATGAATAAATGATTTTGACTTTGACTTTAGTGATCTGCCAGCTTTATCGACAGGATTTCAAAAGTCACAATCCGCCCTTGATCTGTATAACAACGTTATCTCAATGCAATCCGCAGTCAACAGCCCTAAAAATGCATTTTCCGGACGCTCGTGTAGACGAATACAAAAATGCTAAAACCGTCGCGTTGCCCGTCAACGTTGCAAGCCTACACCAAATAACACAGAGCTGTTTAATGAATATTACCCATGGCCTCTAGCATCTTTTGTATTCCGAACTTTAGCTCGGAATACCTATGATGCTAGAAGGCGTTGATCCGTTGAAGATGTTAGAAAAGCCGTTGAGCCGTTGAATATGTTAGAAAAAATAAACCATTGCAGCACAACTTTTAAACAGTTTACCAGAAAGCACGAAGCGAAGGTTGTACTCGTTGATTTAAAAGTAACAATGACGAAGCGTCTGAAATCAAAAGGATATCTACTGATCAAATAAATAATTCCAGAAAATGCTTGTAATTGTCCTTAATTAACTGTAAAAACAACACATGATTCGCCAACAAAAGTACTCATGATACTTCCAAGAAGGCGGGAGCAATGTTCTTACGGTGCGTCCGCGCCGAACAACGCACGGCCCGCACCGAAACGTCGCTCGCCCGCGCGGAAACTGTCACTATTTGACGTTTCCCTTGACGTGACGTTCCATATTCAAACAGCCCGCCTTTTATTTTTGTTTCTTTATCTCCATCTCAATCTAACAGCCAGCATTATACATTTTAATTTTTAATACCACAGCACAAAGGTCGCATATCGTATATACACACCTCGAAAATATTGGATATAATTTTTAATCGTCTGTTATCTCGATAACCTGTTGTGGGGTATTTCGTTTCGTGCATCGGACGCGATGAATGCATAATTAAGTGGAAGCATTTTATGATTTTTGTTAATCCAAAAGTTACACGTGAGTTCGTCACGACGAACGGTGGTTACTGGTTATAATAATGTTAGTAGAACCAATGAAATTAACAGGTAAGAAGTTAAATATAGTTTCATACATACTTTTTATGTAATAAAAAGCAATAATTAAATTGAAGCAAATCAATCTAATATATCATCATACTACATACACGCGTGCTCTAAGTCCGTAATTGTTTTGTTATCTTCAGAATCAACAAAATTTGCAGCCACAATTACCACCTTAAAATTAGTGTAGCTGATTAAAATTCAAGGTATGTTTTCTACTAATTACTTCACAGCACCCGTCTTCATTAACCAAATAAAAATGTTTATACTTCATAAATTATTTAACGAAACGCTTAACACATACAAAACAAAAAATGCGTTTTTAGATGAAAGTAAAAACGTCGGACCTCTCGGCCGCTGACGTACACGTCATGTTTGAATTTCGAACAACTGAACGGGCCTTTAAAAAAAATAAGTTTTCTTTTTTTACCGCGCGATGGAACGCAACCCGATCCCCAAAATTCACTTGCTACCAAGTTTATTATTTGATACTTGGGGCGGATTATTTTTTTACACCGGCTTTACGCGGCGGCGTCTTTGCCTCTTTGTTACATCGAGTTTTTATTATGTGGAAGATGTTTGTACGGCAATTATTTAGGTATTTAAGTTCATTGATCATGGTTACACAGTGCCGAAAGCTTTTATAATAAATCGCTATACGTCCGTGGGATACTCATAACATTGAACAAACTGTAACAATATTTGGGCTGTAGGTATATTCGGGACTACCTTTTGAATAGCCTTAATAACAAATGTGTTCTGTTTAATTAATATTTAGTCATTTAATGGTTTATTTATTTTACCTATCTGTTCATTTGTTGCGATATGCTTGATGCCGATATTAGATGATGATAATAAAGTAACATTCCAATCAAAGGAGTTGTTATATTTTTTAGTAATATTTGCCTAATAACATTCCAAACATTTTCTCACTAATTGTAATTTAAACTGTCGCTATCTGTGACTCAATCTGTTTTGGCGCGAACGTCGCCCGGTGGTCCTCAACACACCTGACACTTTCTTAGGGCAAGGAATTGTCAAAATGTCGACCGATCACCATTTTGACAATTTTAAAAATCGAACGATAGAACTAAACGTACCAACTTAAAGTAGACCTTACTCTATTAACTTTATAATCTGATTTTGCTTGAGTTTTATTTTATTTAAGAGATAAAGATATTGTGGGTATGTTGCGACAAAAAGTGAAAGATGATATAGATAAGATGTGAGACGCCAAAAATCGTCTCATAACCTTTTCCTTAGGATTCTGATGAAATGTTATTGTTAGATAATTGAGGCCTTTATCTTGATAGCACCTTCAATCATAAAGCTATCGAAGTTACCTTATAAAAGTTGTTAGGTGTATCACCTGACAGTAAATTAAATTGTATCTCATCCTCATAACAATATATTTACGAGAAAATATACGTAGAAGAGAATTCCAAATCTCAAAATTACCAGAGGTATGCCCAGAATAATAGATCGGCAAATTAATTATGTGTCTAAACTATACTTGTTACTTACAGTGTTGGGAAGCTTTTCAGTTATATGATACATTCTTTTCACCTACAGTTATATATCCAGCAGAAATGAAGTAGCTGAATGGTATGCGAGTGCGAAACTTGGGCATTGGGAAGTGGTTTTGTCTTTCTCTCTATATCCATAGATTATGAGTGATGTATGGCTAGCAATACCGACCCGCTCCGGTTAGGCACTTGCCACCAGAAAAGGCCATCGTTCTATTTCCACCATAGTAGTGTACTAAAAACTTTTGCTTTTTGGCATACCGTGCCGATTACTGTCTCTATTTTTTTTAGAAATATAGGAACCAAACGTGCAGTTACTTTTCTTAGTCATAAGTGGTTATCACCGCCCAAATACACCTGCAACACCAGAAGAGTAATAAGTGCATTGCTGACCTTTTGGGAAACGGTATGGGAGGAGAAGTGGGATGAGGGAGAGGGGAAAAAAGATGCCGCTTCCAGCACTCTCGCTCACCGAACGAAACGCAAATATACAAATACTGTAACTTTACATCGATATGCTGTGATAGGGGAACATCTCCAGTCCAGGTGGCCCATTCATGTTGTAGCTAGCAAGGCTTTACTAGAGCTACAACAAATAGTGGTCAATACAAAACGATTAGACGAACTTTCTTTTCAAAACATACATACATACATATCGTCACGCCTTTTATCCCCGAAGGGGTAGGCAGAGGTGTATTTCTACACCCACTTTTCGCCAGATATACTTTAGTCCCACGTAATAAGGGGCGAGCCTATTGCCGCCATTTCCAGACTCCGTGCTGCTACTGAGAATTTCGTGACAGAAAAACCCAATAATACTGCCCGACCCAGGAATCGAACCCGGGACCTCCCGATCCCACGCGCACATTTATGCCGCGAGACCAACGAGGCAGTCGTATAGGGTTTGATGTCGAGTTTTCCGTCTCTACGCAAAGATGGTATTTGCATCGTATTATCCCTTAGTCGCCTCTTACGACACCCACGGGAAGATAGGGGGTGGTGACACATGTATCCTATGCCGTCAACCACACGGCTTTTCAAAACAATAGATTATTAATAACAAGTTCTACTTAACTAAACGTAAACTAATTCTTTGTTTTATGTAACAGTGTGTGGTCGTCACGTCTGTGTAGACACGGGTCTCATGTGTATGTGTGCGTGTATGACGTGTGCATGTGTGCGAGGCCTAATTATTCGGAATAATCGTCGTGTATTGATAATTAGCCGCGACGAGGCTGTCGCGAGACCGCCCGCTAACACAGTGATACTCAAACTTTTCTCGCGTGACTCGCATCTCATTATAGTAACATACCTAATATGTTTTTTGGCTAATTCAGCTTTCTCTTAGTCACTTAAAACCACCGCAATGGTGGTGGTTCTCTACGTCGAGGGTCATAGGCGAGACCACGGCTCTACCTTAACCATTCTTGTAGGGATGTTCTATGTACTGAATTATTTCATCTACTTACCTACTTCAGACCATTATCTTTTTGGTTCATTTTTAACTGAACTGGACATCTGTTGCAGCAACCGTGTGACACAATTTCCGTTACATTTTTAGTATCTTTATTTGTTTAGTTTTAAGCTAACTATTAAAATTTACTTAAAGTATTTTTGTGTCTTCAATTGCAGCAATAAATGTTTCTTTATTTGTATTGCCTAATTCAAAATGTCATGACACTCGACTCAAACTTTGAGCACCTTCTAAATAAAAAAATGATGGATCGATGAGTCCCGCGAGGTGTCGGAGCGGCGACCGCTCTGAAATCGAATATTAATCGATACTCGTTGTCAATTCATTCGACCCAAATGTTCCACTCTTACTGCAGTGTATCGTATGCGCCTTTCTAGTTTTATGGAAGCTGTATGTTACTTTGATAGATCTTTTTAATAATTTAAAGAAGTAAAATATGGTAAAACATTTTCTGTAGTTTAGAGTTTGACTCACTGTTGAAGTAACGTAGAGCTAGGCTAGGCTAACTTAGGTTAGGTTAAGCTATGGACTACGATAGGTTAAACTAACCTTAGTTAGCCTAGCTACTAAGCTATAGTGGGTCTCAACGGTCGTATAGACAATAGTGGTTCACAATCTCATACCATGAAAACAAAGACGACAGCTTTTGCTTTTTACTATCACAATAGTTAAACTTTACTTCTCCTATAGTACAGTGCTGTACAGAGTCTTGTAAGTCAGGTATCAACAATAAACCAATGCACAATGTTGTTATTGTTGATTTCTGACTTACAGGACTCTGCACTTATTAAGTACCACACTTGCCCCGTGATCTGGTCAGTTTTCGCCTATGTGACTGCCCAGCTTACTTATTATCTCCGAGCACAAAAACCATACCATAATATCCGTTGCGACGTGAAAGTAAGACAAAAACAAACAAACACAGTTTCGCATTTATAATTGTCCCCCAAAGCTAATGTTTTGGACGGAACGGCCCTAGAATGACTGCTGCTTCTCCGATCAACCTAAGAGACTCCTAGCGGAGGAATGAGAAGGTTTAGGGTTGAAGAGAAACCGCCAGCGATCTGACGTGGCTGTCCAGATCCGTTCAGCTGAGTCTTGGGATTTATATCGGACAATAACTACTGTTCAGTGTGGTGACGGATTAAGAATACGGAATGTCACCACCCCATATCATCCCCTGGGTGTCGTAAGAGCCGACAGAGGGACCATACTATGCAGAGAACAGCACTGCAAGAGAAGGAAAACTTGAAACAAACCCTATACCAACCCGTTTGGCCAGCGTGGTATAGTAGGCCAATTCCTTCTTTCAAAGAAGTGGCCTAGTCCAGCAGTGGACTGTTAAAGGCTGATGATGATGATGATGAACTACGCCGTCAGAGCTATCATTTAATTATAACCTTTGATTATGGACTTGTCTTATTATTCTTGTGGTCACTTGTCTTGAGGGCGCTAGGGTGGTTCACCGTCGCAAGGGTTTTAAAAGCTCTTGCCCAAGGCTCCACACTCAGATAACAGGTACTCCACAGCCTTTTTTGTACTCCTGATGTGTAAAATAATATTTAAAATGTAATCATTCACCAATGTAGTTAAGGCGTGAGAGCGTAATAATCAGACTTACTTTCGCGTTAAGAATATTAATTACTTGCTATTGAACCAAAACTAACTTTGAATCAAACTCTTCGCTTATCTTATTAATTGACAATAGTCTTGTGTATCGGTGAGTATGTCAAGCGGTCGGTGCCAGTAGTCGTGAATATTTTTGATGATCTTGACCTGAACCTAAACTTTAGAACATCACTTATCATTTGAGTTGCAAAGGTCAGTTGGCTTTGAAGAAACGCTAATATTGCTACCTATTGGATTCGACCAAAATGCGAGTGACGGGTTTCAAGGTCTGGATAATTTATACTGGTTTATTTTAAGGGTTCCAAGGCATCTCTATGCGGTGGCGAAATAGGAATACAAGGTGTACTACCTCATTTATTCCGTTGGTTTCGTATGACGCGACTAAAGATATGCACGAAGTAAAAGTTACTTTGGGAAGAGACGCAAAACTTGACATTAAACGTTATACCAACCTGTTCGGCCAGTGAGGTATTTATTTATTTTATTTATAGTCTCACGCCTGTATCCCTAAAGGGGTAGGTAGAGGTGTAAATATTACACCCACGTTTCGCCATGAATTTTTAGGTCTCACGTAATAGGGGGCGAGCCTATTGCCGTTACCGGGCACATCACCAGACTCCGGGCTGCTACTGAGTATTTGGAAAAACCCAGGAACCCTTTTGCCCAACCCGGGAATCGAACCCGACCTCCGATCAGCAGTCGCATACGCTATCCACTGGACCACGGAGGTATAGTAGGCCAAATTTTCCTATTGGCTACCAATTTAATGCTATTGTGACGCATATAGGAGAGGCCTATATCTAGCAGAGGCCGGCTAAAGGCTGTATGATAAACCAAGATATTTAAGATAAAAAGACCTCGCTTTCAAAACTTACCATAAAACTACATACATACATAGACTCACGCCTGTTTCCCCGAAGGGGTATGCAGAGGCATATTAAACGCCCACTTTTCGCCAGTGTTTAGATCCCACGTAATAGGTGGCGAGCCTATTGCCGCTTATCGGGATATTTTGTTTGCCAGAGCCTCGTCCGTTGATCGGCAGGTGCACCACTTGCAGGTGAGGTTGGCTTGGGACCCTAAGTTCTTGGTGGGAACCCTATGCACCCTCTTGGTTACCACAAAATTGGTTACCATAAAACAGACTTTACCTATGTTGAGCAGAGAGGCAGCGATAGCCTAGTGGAGATGCCAACAGACTGCCATGCAAAGCGTATCGGGCTCGAATCCACGGCGAACAACAATGACTTTTCGGAGTTATGTGTGTATTGAAAATTGTTGCTTGGCCCGTGCCTCGGAGAGCACTTTCAGCCGTTGGTCCCGGCTGTCATGAAGATCTCTGACAGTCGTTATAGGGAGTCAGCACCTATGAATAAACTGACACTAGTCTAATCCATGGAATATCGCTATCCTTTGGGTTGCGGAGGTCAGACAGGAAGTCGCTCTGTGGAAAAGATATTATATTCAGCCAAATCCGGCTAGAGTAGTAAGTGGACCCCGGGTTTAAACTGGGATAACGCTAGGAAGATGATGATGCTAGCTCACTACATAACTGCAAGATAACTTGTGTGTGCCCCAAAAGCCGAAAAAGCTTTTTAAGAAAGACTGCTGCCACAAATATCACCTCGAAGTTGGCTAGAGAGTAATTGTACAACTAAATACCCGACCCTATCAAACGAAAGAAAGCCTGCCTCCTGGTAACAGCTTGCAGTGGTCGACTTGCAGATCGCTTAATCGTTTGCAAACTCAGGGCGGGCGCTGTAGGGTACATGGCGAGTTGAGGATTCATAAGCCAGTCACAGGTCCCCTGCGACTGTGGAGCTCCATCTCAATCCACGACGCATTTGCTTTCTTGCCCTCTTTCTTGCAGCAAACGAGACCTGAAGTGGCCTCAGAAAATCTGAACACGATGGAGACGAATAGGTATATTCAGAATACAATGCAGGCCAATAGTTTAAGATTCTCAGGCGATAGAGACGTTGTCAGTTCGGCGCAGACGTCGCGCGTCGGCCGACCGTGCGCGACCCACTTGCCCGATCGATCGACGCCCGCGCGGTTAAGTTGTCACACTGACGCCGGCCATATTGTCCACTACAATACTTCGCACGTTGTCCGCTTGAATGACATCAATGGGATATTATCGTTTAGTATGTAAGTATAATATAAAGTAATATGTAATGGCTATATCGCCTATGTAACACTTTCAGAGGTGTTGAATTGAAAGCCAAATCAGACGCTGTAAGTGACTGCGTTCTAGGCCTTTCTCCATGTAACGGTAGTAACATAACTAATTTTAACTATCTTGCAAAGACTCTATCAACCTACAGAACTAGGAAGACATGTTTGAAGATCCTGAAACGCGCTATAAACATGTTCATGCACGATTTCCACTATAAACAAGTCCCCGAAAATATCCTTGGGTCTTGGTCCTGCAGGCCAGATCACCAAGCCGGATCAGAGGAATCAGACTCCAGCTTCTTGGTTGGTTTAAATGGTATAGGTACATCTCCTTCCTTATTTGGGGTTTCCCATATTTTCCCATGTTACTCATAAACACATGACAAAGATTATATTATCGGCGCAGGCCTGCAAGTATTTTCAAGAGGCTACTTAAAATTCAGTTTGCGTCACAAATAAAAACATTTTAGAACATCTCCATCACATGACGCTGAAAATCCAAAATAAATTTACCGTTCTTGTATGCACTTATGCACAATAATGGTAGGTCTTTACTATATAAAACTACATACGAAATAGTAGAGAATGCTGTAACCAATTATATTTAAGAAATTCTGTTTTTATATCCAGTGCGTTTCACAGATTGTTTTTTTAGGTCATGGTTTTTTAATTCTGCGCGCCACGTTGAAACTTAATAAACATATATTATGTACATGTATTTTTAATGACTGTTTGTTAATTCCTTTATGTGTAGGTATATAGATTTTATTTTTCTGAAACAAAGCTAGATTAGTACATAGGTACCTTATAAAAAGAAAAATAACATTTTAGAAATGTCAGAATACTTAAATATATTTTGCTTTGCTACGATTTTTTCTGAATTGTTTTTATTCTCTGTCAATTTGTATGAGTTTTTCATAGTTCTGAAGGCATTGTCAATAAGAGATCACAACATTTTTTGCTCGAGACCGCCCAGTAGGTCCGGTAGCTTTCGAAACACGCCATATTACCCTAACAATTTATTGGGCAAAAGTTAATTTTTGCATTCAACCATTTTGAAATGCTCTTCCTTTTCAAACCAGACATGGCTCTTATACATCCTCAATATACTTTATAACAAGGGTATAAGGATTCGTTTCTCTTGTTTCAGGCTTGTAGGAGATATGTAGAATACATTAACAAAGAAATGTCATTATGTTAATCCGTTTTCGGGATCTGTAAGTTTGTTGTTTGTATATTGTTTGACAAAATTTAAGAGTGTGTTCTCAGAATGCCACGATTTTAATATTAAAGTCCTTAGTTAAGTAATTTGAAAGTTTTTAAAAACAAGCTGTCATTGTTAGTACATCTTTTTAGTTTGCGCGGTAAAAATAAAATGTCTAGACACTCGACGTTGTCTATGATTTCTTTTTAATCTGTTTATTGTTTTACGCGCGCGTGCCTTAAAATAACGGATTTTTGAGGACATCTTTTCAGAGATATCTCTAGTCTTAAAGATGTAACGTGGATTATGTACTTAAAGGTTTGAATCACTTTAAGCTCTTGAACAATGGATTTTGGAGTAGGATAAGGACGGTAAATTTTGATGGACTCCGGCTAGTTTTGCCAATAAATATGTCTAGTATTTCAGTCAGCTAACTATGAAAGAAAAGGCATACAGAGCAATGATGAATTATGCCGAGGGTATGTAGATAAAAAATCTCTTAAAATATATATAGTGTGTGAAAAAAGCTTGTGTATATTTCTGTTATATGAAATCGCAATTCACGCTCGTCTTTAACTTTTATGTTATTTAAAACCAATTAGTTTGTCGTCTGAGACAACCCAAATACAAAAATCATATTGCTCTCCGTTTTAACCGCAATAAAAGCACCTGCTATAACCCAATGTAATCGATTTTATATTTCACTTACAGTTTAAGTTTGCCACAAACAAAATCCAGATTAGACTTTTTCTGAATATTTAAATACATCATTATATTTGATCTATTAATAACAGTCAGTATTATCTGTCTATTTATGATTAATTTTCGGAATAAGAAAGTCACGTCGGCATTAGATATCCATAGCGAGTTTATTCACCGTAAAATAATTTTAGTTTTAGAGAGATTTAAAGTTTTTATGTCTATGGTTAACCAAGTGTGTACACACGTTTATCACATGGTCTGTGTATTTTATTCGATGTTACATTATTACAAATCATAAAATGCAGAGAAAAGCAGAGTTTTATTATTATTTTGGTAAAGTATCGTTCTTGAGAATGATCGACTTTGCGTTGGACGCAACCCACTCACTCACGCAACTATAGAATGTGGCTGCAGGCTGTCCCTTTAGGATAGCCAGATATTCTACTTGCCACGTTTCAGGGGATTGGAGATTGCTGACCAGAGAACTAAAGAGCTACTAACGTATATTAACTTAAATGACAACTGGGACTGTGTCGCCCTTAGAGGTCTCACCTACAAGCAAAAAAAGTGTAAAATTACACTGACAACCGTCAATACGCCAACTTTAATCGGCACACGACATCCTTAAGAAATACGCTTCTTAAGATACACAGGAGGAACGTTCGTCTCTCTTGCACTCATAGAGACAGCTGTCACAGCGCGACTGCCACGCCGCCAAGCGGCAATTTGGGTCACAGAAAGTTTGTCTACAGAGCGCCCATAAGAAATGCGCCTCTATATAAATATCTATGCTCTATGCCTATGTCGTGCTGAATCAGATAAGCAACAAATAATTACATCTATATCGCCTCCAAGCTATAAAATAAATATGGCTCTACTAATAAAATGGCTGCATATGCATACATTGAGCAACAAATCATTCAAGTTTATATTGGTATCCGAAAAAGATGTATGGTGTGTGTGAATTAATTAAATTACAATTTGACCTCTGCTACCGAGCCGCGGGAGCCCGTAACGTAATTTTATAAACTAAGTACTCAATGTAGGTTCGACACTGCTATAGAGCAACGGCACTTACATTCGATTCGTTTTCTGGATTTAAAACTTATTTAAGTAGTTGTTTAAGGCATTATTATTTGCGTTTTCTGTAACATATCTGATCTTAATAATTAATTGAGACTAGGTACGTCAAAGAGAATAAGATATTGTCTTTTATTTACACGACTGCCCAAAAAAAGGAGTGTAATGTTTTCAGGATTCATGTATGTATGTATGTGAGTTTCTTTATTCCACTATAACTTCTAAATGCCTGGACTGATTAGGATGTATGGGGTATCATTAGAATCCTTACATCACCCCGAGTAACACTGGATATATATATTTGAAAAAGTCACAGTATCAAAGTCAAAGTCACAAAGGCACAGTGTGTCTGTCTTCCCGTGATCATGGTGGGTGAAACCCATGCTATAACGTTGAGTCAATTTATAGAAGGTAGGTATAAAATATACAGATTATAAGCCTTACTTGATTGCACGGGCTGTTTCCGCAACTCCACGTCTTGGCGCGTATTTTGCGTGCGGGTGGGAATGGTGTCTTCATTCGAGCCACCCCAGCTCTTCGAGGAAGGCCAGCAGACTCTTGATGTGGCCCACTGCCTCCCTCAGGGTGCTGTATCTCGTCAGGTACTGCTGCCTGTACTGTGCGACCTCAGGGCAGTCGAGGAGCAGGTGGGCTGCCGTCTCGTCTGCTGCCATACAGGCCCTGCACAGCGGGCTGTCGGTGATACCTATAGTAAATAGGTGTTTATTAAAGAATCCGTGTCCTGTGTAGGCGGCCGTGACTGTCCGCAGTTGTTGTTTGGACAGCCGGAGGATTTGTTTGGCTATCTTACCGTCCACTGCGGGAAGAGCCTCCTTGGCCTGCCTACATGTTTCAATACCAATCCAGGACTGGTTGTGTTGGGTCCTGGTCCTATTTCTTACCAGGTTGCGATAAAAACCAGAAGGGAGGGGAATGATGGGCTCGGGTCCCACCACCTCTAAAGTGGCCCCTCTTCTGGCAAGTACGTCGGCTGCGTCATTCCCTCTTGAGCCACTGTGGCCCTTGATCCATTGCAGTGTTAATTTGTTTTGTTTACCTACCTCTGTTAGTTTCTGGTGGCATTCAAGCGTGAGTGCCGAGGTGATAGTATGGCTTTTGAGGGCTGAGAGGACCGCCTTACTATCTGAGAGGATCCTAATGGATCGTGATTATAAGCCTTTAGGTTGTACATAAAAAAAAATTTTGAACTGAAATGCCGTAAGTTTTATTAGGCATTAAAGTTTGCTTCTCGTAATAAACAACATGTATCTTCCTTGATTTCTAGATGTCAGGCCAATTCAAATAGAACTTTTGCAACATTTTTATTTAGGTATTTATTAGGTTCCAACTAAGCTGGTTGGACTCATCTATAGTTTTTATTGGATGTTATTATAAGTGTGTGGTGTGTGTGGTCAATGGCCACCACCACCACCTGACGACCGGTTGGCGCAGCGGAGTGTAAACGACTGCCACGCCGAAAGTCGCGGGTTCGATTCCCGCTCAAGTCAAATATTTGTGTGCATGAACATGGATGTTTGTCTTGGTCTGGGTGTTTTATGTATAATATGTATGTTTTTATAAAAAGAAAAAAGTATATATGTATGTTTATCCATTATCTAGTACCTACCCATAGTACAAGCTCTGCTTAGTTTGGGTTGTGACTAGATGGTGATGGGGGTGGGATATGTGGTAGAATATTATGGGTAGAATATTTAATACATTTAGTATCCAAATAGTTAAATCGTGAATTGCTAGGTACGAGTATAAAGTATGTAGGTAGTTTTATTAAAGTGTTTTTTTTCATTAACACTTTGAAGGACAGTAAACGTCTATAGGCGTGACAACAATAAAACTTCAATTGTGTCTCGTTTACTGTCCTTGAAGGTGTTAAAGTGTTAACCTAAAAAATAACTTAAAGATACTTATTGCAAACCCGTGGTGTACATTTTCGAAGAAACCATTAAAAAAAAATCAAGGTTTAGAACTCGTGAAGTGCTGCAGAAAGTTGAACCTATATGAAAACCGTCCTGTAGGAGCAGTTGTAGCTGAATCACGTATGCTATGCTGACGCAGTTGGTATAACTTCGCCATTCTTTTCATTCTGGTTCGAGTAAGGAGCACCTACCGCGGTGGTTCAATGAGTATGCCGAACGCTTTAAAAGGAGTTTCACACCTCCATCTATCCTCAAACTTGATATTGAGTGGAGGCAGAGAATGAGCTCACAACTGGATTGACAAAAAGGCGTTGGAAAATAAAAGAGATCATCATCTCACTATAGTAACACACTTCCTTCGTCGAAGGTGCATCCAGTAAACCGCTGTTTAGTATATGCGTGTACCAGTTGTTGGTTATTACAATCGGCTGTCAATCCCGAGGTGTGGAGGCGGCGTGACTTATCGATGCGCGTTGAACCTTCACACGTGGCGGCAATAATTCACTGTAACTGTATCTCAGGTCATCAATATGTACGTGCTAGTTTATTCATAAAGTTGATAGTTTTTGAAGAAGATGAGGTTGTTGATAGAGTGTCTCTTGGTTGTTTGAGGAGGCTGTGGATAATGTAGAGCTAATGTTTGATTAATATGATATTTATACATATATTTATTTCATGCTTTGATTTGAGCACAATACTTTCTGTTATTTTTCCTTTCTCTGGTACATTTAGTTGCCTTGGGACTTCTTCACCTTTCATTTCTTAAATACTGCGTTTTAGCTGACCATTAATATCGCAAACCTACTTAGAACTAAAATAGATAGATTGATAGTACCTATCTTATATTAAACTAGAGGATAACCTACTACGCCCTCACATGTATTTTTAATTTTACTGTTACTACCCGATCGCATGGGAGTTTCGGAAAATCCCGTCTTAGTGCACCCCTAGTCTAACCAAAGAACATACATGTCAAATTTTAGCTTCTTGCGCCTACTAGTTTTGGCTGTAGCTTGTCTGTCAGTCAGTCAGTAACGCAAGAATTTTATATATACATAAAAGAAATCCATACAATTCATAGTTACCACGAGAGTGAGAGCCAGTAGAAAACCTGGGTCGCTGGTTTCAAAATGCCTTCAGTCCATATCTAAACAATATATGAAATATTTATGCAATAGATACTAATAAGTACATAATTATAAATCTATGCTAATAGACGATGTTTTCAAGCACAGAACTGCAGCAGTAAGTGAGTATTGTTTCTTATTACAGCTTCAAGAAACCTAGCACCCTTTTTGAAATAATATAATCATATTATTTTACGAATTTATACAAGCCAGGTACCAATAATAAACAAGTTATTGTAAGTGTAAATACTAGCCAAGATTCTTAATCAGTCGATGCTAATCATATTTTCACATACCTAGTCACATCACAACATTGACGTTTAAATGCAAACTTTATTTAAATTTAGCTATATGTGTAAGTTCATCATCATCAGCAGTCTATAAAACTGTCCCACTGCTGGGCACGGGCCTCTTCTCACTATGAGAAGGGTAAGGCCATAGTCCACCACGCTGGCCTAGTGCGGGTTGGCAGACTTATGTGTCAGTTATTGAAGTCTAATTCATAAACGACATGACTTGTTGATTACGAATATTCCTATTTGTTGCCTGAGAAACATACTGTGGGAATATTTTAGAAACTAGGATTACCATTATCACACTTCTGGTCCATCTACTAAAACGGGTCTAGATTCCGGGGAGGAACAAATCCTTTTTGTCGTTTTTTTTGTTGTAATTTTAGTATTTTTTTTTATAGTAATAGGCGGCAAACGAGCAGACGGATCGCGTGGTGGTAAGCAATTACTGCCGCCCATGGACACAAGCAACACCACAGGAGTCACAAGTGCGTTGCCGCTCGTTGGGGTCGGGAGAAGGGATAGTATGAGGAGTGGGATGAGGGAGAAGGAATAGAAGACAGGCTGGACAGGGCCTCCGGCACTCTCACTCACCGAACGAAACGCAACAGTTTAAGTACTGTTACTTTACGTCGATTTTCTGTGAGAGGGTAATACTTCCCCGGTCGAGCCGGCCCATTCATGCTGAAACCAGCAAGGCTCTACTACCTACAAAAATGTAGCTGTATGATGGCATTAAGGTGGCTTGCAGTGCATATGAAAACTCCTACCAGGCGAAGCAATAATAAGGCCGAGCGCATACATACAACTGTTACATCGACTAAACTGTTTCGTCGAGTTGTGTACTTTTCGTGATTTCTACTCAACCAAACAGTTTAGTTGATGGAAGTGGGCATACAATCGATTTTTTTATCTCCTCAAATCGACCAGTCTTTATTCAGCAACGCTCGAGTCAAGCTGTTTACAAAGATAGAGACGTGGCCCGCTTCAAATCCTTATACGAGATTGGTAGTCGTGGTCAGTCGCGGATCGACTGTTTAGTCGGTGGTCTGCGCACATCAATACAATGCAATACAAATTGAACGCTTGATCGATAGTTGTCCAACTTTTAAATCAAAAGCAAATCGATAAGCATTTTTGACTTTTTTGTCGAACAACTATCGAGTTGACAGTATGCGCGCTTCAATATATTCTTTTAGACATATGATACACAACAAAATAGTTGTTCAATTAAAAATTGTATGTATGCGCTAGCCCTAATATTATTAAATGCAAGATGTACATATCAGACTCTTTAAATTCGATAGTTTATCTTCCAGTGCACATAGCATAGGCAAATCCAGTTGGCTTAAGTACATTCACATAATATATAAAAACATCATCCAAACCAAACAGTAGCCAACATTCAGTTATCAAAACGCTAAAGTCAACTAGCATCGTTGACCCTTCAATCTTACCACAAACCTTTTCTATTCCCTCCACATCTTGCCAAGAGACTTTTGATTTTAAAACTTGGGTCATAAAGACTATTGTGATAAATATTGGACGGAAAAATAATGTTTGTATTATAGTTAGATCTCAAGCTTGTCAAAAATCATTGGTGCATGAAATAGAAGCTTCCATGATACGTCTGAACGAAAGATATATGATTATCTTGTTCTTTTTTTTTATTTGTTTTTAATACCGAGGTCGGCATGCATCAAGTTGTTCGAAGGTATTTACTTTATGCAAATTATTACTAGTTGTTGATTTAAAATATTTTAAATGGTTTAGCTTACCATTAAGGTCATAGATCCATGTTTGAAGAAGTTCTCCATATATGGTATAGTTCGTACTCATGAGAAGGAAAGTTTTATATAAACTGTGATATACGAATTGGTGTGTTCTGATTTAAACAGCGGAATGACAATTAGAATTGGACGACCGAAATACAGAAAGGAGACGTAAAAAATAGTCAAAGAAACAGTGAAAGATTCGGCTACATTAAGGATCAGTCTGCTACACAAGCATCAATTACCAAAACAGGCGTAGGCAGCTCAGAAAGCTTACAAGCACAAGCCACGCTTGCGAACAAAGTCCTGTTAAGGCGGTAGTCCTGAAGAGCTCTTCAATTACACTACACAATGTCGGCAAAACACCATAGAGAAGATCTGCCGTGCACTTCAGAAGGATTACTTACCACCATGCAAAAGTTAGTTAACAACTACTCCTCACAAAAATGCTCCGTACGCCATACATATTCCGCGGTCACTTTTATTTTCAAACAACAATGTTCTTGAGGTGTCGGCGTGACAAACAAACAAACCCATTTATGCTCTAGTGCATATCCATTACACGCAACAATTGTATTTAAATATTTTAAATCCTCGGTAAGAGCTTACTAGGCTGCCGGTGCGACGATGCCTTTGCTTTGCCGCGGAGAAAAAAAGTTGGGCGCCGAATTCTAAGTGACCATTGGTGCGTTTGATTTTGGAAGCCGTATTAGCTTCTTTGTCCAGTTGGCGCGGTGTATTTGTCATAATTATAAAAATGGCGACTAGAGGCGCGCACTATTTCATCAGGTTTAAATGTGTGGTGCCAGAAACTATTTGCTGAGACAAAATGCCGTCGTTTGCATTTCAGTTGCGTTGTACTACCTTTTACGTATTATATATTTGAAGAAAGGTCCAAGTTGCTCCAACAGTAAAGACTTAGCTATATTTTCCTCATGAACTTGTCATAAAATAAATTTTAATAATTATTAGCCTGTTTCTTCCTATGTCTTACTCCCATCGCCATTGCATCTTGATATTCGCTTCAGGTTTTAATTAAGTGCCTACTCGCAGAAATATATTATCAATCCTAAGCTGCTTTGCAGATTCCATCTTAATTATGATGTAAAACAAAGACTGCTTTTCTGCTACTTAAAAGACATGCTATCTTCCATATAATCATGCTTACATAACTTCACTCCTTTTATCCCCGAAGGGGTAGGCAGAGGTGTATTACACGCCCACATTAATCATGCTTATATCGGAGGAATAGGAAAAACGAGAGAGATATTACCTACGACGCCTTATCTTTGCTCTATACGACACTTACACAATAATGGTGTGTGTCCACATTCACACTATAATGCTTCAGTGGTTCTGTTTCAACACAATATAAACGCACTGGCACAATGCTCTATGCATGGTAATCTTCAATCGATTACCCTAAGTGCAACGTGAACTGACCAGGTGGATACACAATGGTTTTAAAGATTTTCTGGAGTGATGCCTCTCAAAAGTAAATAGTGTAATGGAGAGTAAGTACCTTAAGAGTAGGTATCTTAAATGTAAGTGGTAATCCAGAGAAAATAACTGTTGAATAATAACAGATTATTAACAACTATAAGCTTACTAACGCTATGCTAAAAGGATCTATGCTATCCAGAAAATTGGTCTTCATAAGATACTTAGACAAATGATTGGTATCGCTTCGCTATACAGAGCGAGACCAATCATTAGTCTATGAAAAGATATTTAATTATGTCTAATTTTATTTGTGGTGTAATCAAGTATTACATCGTGTTTTTCTCTAAATTTATTTTATTGCTTTGGAGTTTTTATTTTCTTTGCAAATCTGTTCCAAAGTATTTGCCGATAGAAGCAGTAATTTCAAAATTTCGTGAAGTTGCTGTTATCGCTTATCTTGGGACAACATTCGTTCGTGTTTATCAAGCTTGACAATTTGATATTTACACATTCGTTGTTATAAATTAATACAAATTTTGGCCATTGCACAGATAATATTACAAGATTATAGCAAATATTTATTATAATTTTTGTCCAAATAATAAGACCAACCACTTAGCATGACGTACCTGCAAAATCAAAAATGGTTACACAAACAACTATATTTAAAAAAGTGGGACAATGTAAGTCTCCGTGTAACACGCGTCCTGGGAGGTTTCGGCACTTTGACGGATTATCCGGGACTCGAATCTGCGATCCCATTGTGGCAGACAGACGCGCCGCCACAATGCTATCGGCAATAACGCTCTTGCGGGATAATGCGGCTATATTGCATTTTCTCAATCTCAGATCAGAACGGGGCCTATCCGTTCATCTTATCCAGATAGATACCCAAAACGGAATTGCAATTTGCCACTTTATTGTCAATCTGTTGTAGGAGGATTGTTATTATTTTGGAGGGAATAAATTATTATATTAGTTAAAGATTCATTCATTCTCATTCATTCTCCTAGCGTTATCCCAGTTTCAAGCTGGAGTCCGCTTACTAGTCTAACCGGATTTGGCTAAATATTAGCTTTTCCACAGAGTGACTGCCTGTCTAACCTCCGCAACCCGAAGGGATAGCAAAATTCCATGGTTTAGAGTTTTAGAATAGTATCAGTTTATTTAGAAGGTACTGACGCCTTATAACGACTGTCAAAGATCTTCATGACAACCGGGACCGACCCCGATACCCTCTGCATGGATTTGAACCCGATACCCTCTGCATGGCAGTCTGTTGGTATCTCCACTAGACTATCGCTGCCTTTATATTAGTTAAAGATGCTGTTGAGTTTATCTTGATGTCATCCGATCATCATAAGGAAAGTAAAACCTATCCTAAATTTTCTTGGAGGTCCGTGATGTACCGGAATGCTTAGGTTTAAAATTCTTTTAGTGGGGCGCCCTCCAGGCCTCAAAGTTAAGAAGAGTTTGGCCAAACCGTTCTCTTGCACTCTACTAACGAAAAATCGTACTCAGCTAAGGGACAGAATATGAGTTCATATGATAAATTTTGGAGCTGAATGCGTATTAAATTGTTAATTATCGCTTCATTCGTGCCTCACAGAGCACGTTAGGCCGCTGATCCCCGCTGTCATGAAGATCTTTGAAAATCGTTATAAGGAGTCACTATCTATGAATAAACGGACACTAGTCTAAACAATGGAATATTGCAAACATTTAAACAGAGGTCAGATAGGCAGTCTACTCTGTGGAAAAGCTAATATTCAGCCAAATCTGGTTAGGGTAATAAGCGGACCCTGAGTTGCAACGGGTTCCAAATATTTCAATAACATGAGTCTAGTAGCCTTTGACTGCAAATTCAGCTCTTTACTATATTCACCTAGAATTGTATTTGCGTAAAATCACAGATGATTGTAGCGCTCATAGCGAGACTTGGCTTGCCATTCGTAACAGATCAGCAAAGTTAAGCAACGCTTCCACAGGTCTCCACTTGGATGGATGACCGGGTGTGGCATTTACATCTGAGCGCTACCGTGCTTCGGAGGGCTCGTAAAGCTGTCGGTCCCGGTTCTTGTCTAAGGATAAGGATCGTTAGGCTATTTCGGAGGCCTTAGGGCGGTCTGAAAACACCAGAGATGGCAACACACTCATACAAATAACAAACAAACAAAACAGATGATTTGTCATTGGCGTGTTTAAGCTAGACAGAGAGGAGTTCAATGGCGTGTTGTTGAAGAGCTCTATATCCAACAGTAGACTACAACAGGCTGATGACAATCATAAGTTTCAGATTTGGAACTACATATTTTAAACTGCAATCATCACCATCATCATCATAGCGCTTTCCCGGTTGGGATCTTAGGCATTCGTCTACTCTGGTGGTTAGTCGATTTCTAGAGCCTACACGGTATACCGGGGTCTGGTGGCAAGTCATTTATTTCCCATGTAACAGCCGGTTGTCGTAAAACGTGGCTGTACTAGCGTAGGCGATGCTCTTGAAGTTTTAGGAATGCCTATGGAAACGCTACTAGTCTAGGTTTATAAATATTCGCAAATACAAACCGTTTGATGTATAAATACCTATTAAGAATTCTATATTGTCTATTCCACTGCAATGAAACAAATCCGAGGTAAAAAAAACATACAATGCACAAAAAAACCTTGCAAAACTTACATTGGACAAACAAACGCGGTTTTTATACTAACTAACGCCTTAAAACAGAAATCTTATAAAATTGCAATAAGTATTGCTAATCAATCACTCAACATCGTCTGTACGTATAATGTAACCGAATACAAAACAAGCTTGCTAATATAACGATCATCAGTCAAACCGAAATGGTGGTGAATTAACAAAAGGATCGGTAGTTTTTTAAAGAATTTCTTTGATGCGCACGAGTAGAAAGTATCATTGTAACATAAGCTTAATTATCAATTGAAAATCTTTTAATGAATGCCGTATACTGACCGAGCGGTCGCACACTCAGGGCTGGCCAAACATCATAAAGTAATAAACACGTCATATGAATTAAGTAATTATACCAAGCATGGTATTAAAATATGAAAACTTGAAATAGAGTCGGCGATTTCGAGGAACGGTTACTATTTATCTAGAAAAGTTCTTAGAAATAAAATTAAACACAAAATGAACCTGAGCAGCCTCCTCACAGACATGCTTATCAGATAATCTTAAGATGTGTCTAAATTAAAATTTCTGTTTCATGAAAATCATCCTGTTGGATCATAGAACTCTACCACACAGAATACCGAACTAAGCTGTGAGTATGGCCAAAGGGTTTCTTTCGTAGCCACTGTGATGGAATTAGGGAAGAGGCTGTTTTATTTCTTGTCCCTTCATTCGAGTCAGCTCTACTGTACGAGTCCTGCTTAAAAATACTTTACCGTCATCAAACTCTTGCCATGATGTCTTGTGGTCGCCTCGTCGCTTAACTTTGCACCCAGTGTCGTGTGTTTAATCTCCACGGAACAACACAAGTAATCATCAAATTGTTCGATACTTATGTCACTTGATTGATACAACACTTATTCTCAGTTCGGGCGTTGTCCAGGTAAGTTTTTATGCGTACAGGAAATACGTACATTCAAAAACTTACCAAATGTTTTATATAAAAATAAATTATTACACTGATAAATGTCCGTGTGGTCAGTGGTGACGGATTAAGAATACGGATTGTCACCACCCCATATCATCCCATGGGTGTCGTAAGAGCCGACAGAGGGAGCACATTACGCATAGAAGTAAGAACAACACTGTAAGAGAAGGAAAACTTGATACAAACCCTATACCAACCCGTTTGGCCAGCGTGCTGTAGTAGGCCAATTCCTCCTTTCATAGGAGAGGCCTAGTCTAGCAGTGGACTGTTAAAGGCTGATGATGATGATGATGAACACTGATAAAGGTATATATAGATTGCAACCGGGCCGCGCTAGACTGATGTTGAATATTTATCATACCTGTTGTGTTAATCTAATGTAATGCTCTTCTAATTAATTTACAATACCATTATAAGTTCAAGGAGGCAGCCCTACCTGACCGCGTGTTCGGTAGCGCACAAAGCGGCGAATCAAAGTCGACGGCGCGTTTGATGCGCTCGCACCGCATACATGATCGCTCTCTTTTCAATATCGCGGCTTTTGATTCGCGCTTCAGACAAAACGTGTACAGTAACTTGTTGTGCGTTTTTATTTACGCTATTCTTGCGATAGAGTAAAGACAATGAGAGTCGTGATAGATTAGTGTATGTCTCGTTATAACTGGCTTGTTATTGCGACTTGTGGTGATTGGCTACAGTAGCTGGGTGTGATCTTTAAGACAAATATGATGGATTGCATTAGAGATATCTGAGTGGTACTGGGATAGGTATGGATTCACTGCGTATGTAATTGTTTAGTATGTGAGCGTCGCTGCTTGCCAATACTAAGTGTCGTAAGTGTTGCAAATATACCTATTGAAAGGCATAATAGATTTAGTTGCTAAGAATCTAAGACGCTTGATAAAGCGGTGGCATGTCGGGGCGAATATTTGCACATAGAAGTCCCTACTTCAGGCTGCCAATCTATGTTCAGCAGTATTCACGGACTGCAAAAATAGTTAGCGCTCATGGCGGGTTTTGATCTGCCGATTGTAATCGATCGGCAAAATTAAGTAACGTTGACTCGGGTCACTAATTGGATAGGTGCTTTAGAAGTCCACGTAAAGCCGCCGGCCCCAATCTGGTCATGGCACACGAAAAAAAAGGAAAATAAATACTGTAGAGCACAGACAAAAACAGTGATACTACAACTGCCTATGCAAGTGTCGGAGAAATGTTACAAGACAAAAATACTAATCACACGTCACCTTTAAGTTCTTCTTTTGTAGTTAGGTACTAACATGTAACAATATTCATGATTCGCGGACATCGCTATGACTGTATAATTTTTATATGCCATAATTCTGCAAAAAGGATTGGTTCCAGGAGGGAGAAGATAGGGACTTGTGGAAGAAGAGTGGGGAGGCCTTTGCCCTGCAGTGGGACGTTACAGGCTCATAAAAAAATACTGAAAATCACTGGGTAATCTAATTGAAATATGATTATAGGTACCTACAAGGTGTGTGTACCTTATGGGTGTTTATTTTAGCATTGAAAACAAAACGTATCAGAATAATAATAATGATTGCGGTAGTCTTTACAATTAAACAAATAACTTTATCGTTGTATCACAAACAGTAATGTTAATAGTAGATAAGATAATATGTTGTCTCATTATAATTCGAATACATAACAGTCATAGGTAGCAGGGCTTGCTGATTTCAGTATGAATGGGCCGGCTCATCAGGGGAATTCCAACCCTCTCACAGTATATCGACGTAACACTATCTGTATTTGTAGCGTTTCGTTCGATGACTGGGAGTACCAAGGAGGGCCCACTTTTCACTCATTCCGCTCCTCCTCCCCATATTCCAATTACCGTCCCATACGACGGCAACGCACTTGTGACTCCTCTATAGTTGCGAGTGTCCATGGGCGTCGGTAATCTTCTTTTTACATGACTCTCTACAGTCTCTACTAGAGTTAAATGCCCGCCTAGTCTGCACGTCAACAGCTCGATAACTTTATTTTATTTATTTTATGAAAGCAAAGCCTGTTCAATTTTAGACTCTTTCGAATCATAGCACAAAGTGGTCGAGTCAATATCGTTACGCAGAATATGGATATCCAATAAAACAGCTAAACAAAAGTGTGACTGCACAAACGTAACCGTTTTGTATGAAATACTCCCAACTGTGTTCCTGTTCTCTACTTAGTCTTATTTTGTCCTGCAATGGTGAGCATACAATTTAAAATTTTCTTAACCAGCTGATTGTGTCCACTTGACAATATGGACCAAACTTCAGGCACCACGCTTTTTGCAATAATCTAAATCTGATTTTACAGCCTAACAGGACCATTGGTAAAAAAATCCGTTGATCGACACATGACATAACTTTGAAATAATTGCAAAAGAAGACTGTAAGATGCCCATGACGCTTCTGGTTAGAATTTGAAACAAAAAAACAAAGACTTGGGCAAACTTTAAGCTCCTAGAGAACCAGAACACTTCAGATTAGCAGTGATTAGGCAGATAGCTTCTAGTTTTGCCAGTCTTTGACAGTGAATGACGAAACCATCAACGGTTCTTAAAATAGCGGAAATAGCAAAAGATCTATACGCATAAATAAAATTGGAGTGTCTGTTTGTAATATTAAAATAACCGCTTTTTACTAAATTCTTATGGATGTATACCTACACGGTACATATACCTTCTAAAATTATTTATTTTATAATTTTTGTCTGTCTGTCTGTCTGACTCTCTGTTTGTTCTCGCTAATCTCTGGAACGGCTGGACCGATGTTGACGGGACTTTCACTGGCGAATAGCTGATGTACCAAGGAGTAACTTAACTAAGGCTATAAATTAACCGGGTACGCGAAGTAGTTCCCACAGGACGCGGATGAAACCGCGGGAAACAGCTAGTCATAAAAAAAGAGAAAATCGTGCGATAACACATTCAGTTTACAATTAAATTAAATAAACTATACGTACAGTGGTTGGTGTTACATTATCAAGCGAGCAACGCACGCAACACGCAGGTACGAGTAGGTACTACAAGACAGTGAGATGATCCACAAACAGAGATTGCACCCCCGCTGAGCTCGTCAGGCTCCCGTGACTCGCGTATGCGTACGTACAGACAGCAACAACACTATCATATTATTATTTCAGTTCAAAGTTTTAGTTTAAATAAATATTATTCGATTGTTATTTTTTCCGTGTGGTGACGGATTAAGAATACGAAATGTCACCACCCCATATCATCCCATGGGTGTCGTAAGAGCCGACAGAGGGAGCATATTATGCAAAGAACAACACTGCAAGAGAAGGAAAACTTGATACAAACCCTATACTAACCCGCTTGGCCAGCGTGGTATAGTAGGCCAATTCCTCCTTTCAAAGGAGAGGCCTAGTCCAGCAGTGGACTGATAAAGGCTGATGATGATGATTTTTTTAAATCACTTCGTTTTCTAGGAGTGACTGCAAGAAAAAGGCTTAAAAATATTTTACTACAATTGCTAGAATTTTACTCATTACCATATTTCAGGTTTCACCACTTATCCAGTGGCACTACCATTGCATAATCCCACTGGATAAGTGGTGAAACTACGAGCAAGAAATGACTCAACATCAACCATGTATAAATTACTGTCCCACTGCTGAGCACGGGCCTCTTTCCTCTATGAGAAGGATAAGGCCATAGTCCACTACGCTGGCCAAGTGCGGGTTGGCAGACTTCACAAGTCTTTGGAGAACCTTATGGAGATCTCTCAGACTTGCAGGTTATGCCACGATGTTTTCCTTCACCGATAAGCAAGCCATAATTAACATTTAATACGCGCTTAACTTTGAAAAGTCATAGGTGCATGCCGTGGATTCGAACCTGAGACCCTCTACGTAGCAGTTTTTCGGTATCTCCACTCGGCTATCCCTGCTATTTTAACCAAAATTATTCAACATTTTCCAGATTATCAAGACAGTAGTCTCATACCAACGTTGCTGAACATATGATTCTGCTGCCAGTACCTCATTCACGCAATGACAGTGGTGAGGTCTCGTTGGGAGCTGTCAGGAGCATCATAGCCATCAGACGAACGGACAGCCACCACGGCACCGGCAGGAATGCGCACCGCATTATTCCTCATAAACGTTTTAATCAACTTATTGTTTAGTTGCCCACCGCTGCCTTCACACGTCTCGAGTTAGGTACTACTTTAATACCGCGAGGTATTTGATACTCTCATGGATCTCCGTAAATGCTAGAGCTTAAAAAGGTGGTCTATGTTAATTCTGAGCTTAATTAAAAATATCGTAGCTACTGTTATAAGTTATTGCAGTGTCAATAGTTTTGTGACTCCAAGAACTTTAAGCACCTACTTATGAATCGTAAGTATACCCATACATATAAATAAAATTGGAGTGTCTGTTTGTAACATTAAAATAATCGCGTTTTACTTAATGCATACACGGTATATATACCGAAATGAATTTTTTTACAATTTTTGTATGTCTATCTGTCTGTTTGTTCTCGCTAATCTCTGGAACAGCTGGACCGATTTTGACGGGACGTTCACAGGCGGATAGCTGATGTACCAAGGAGTAACTTAAGCTATAAATTAACCGGGTACGCGAAGTAGTTCCCTCAAGACGCGGATGCAACTGCGGGAAACAGCTAGTCCTCATTATAACACAAATCGAAGATGGAATTTGCGATTAGAGAGACATGTACCTTTAAACGTAATTTCTTACTTCCAGATTCAGGAAAGGTTTTGTAATTGACAACTCTTTCAACATTTCCGTCAACATGAGCGGCATTATCATTTGTTAACAGCTTGAAAGTTTTGTCGCATGTGGATCAATGCCGCAACTCTCAGCTGCGAGGCAATAATCACTGGGTCATCCGTCCTATCAAATTGTGGACTAAAAACAGCTGTAGTTACAATCAAATTATGGAATTCGACCGAAAATCTTAATACGTTATGGTCTATTAATTAGCACTTAAAACACACTGATGATATTTTAAGCTTTATTAAATCAAATGACTATAAATTCAATATTTGGCATATAATTTGCTGAAACTTTCTAAATACTTAATCAAAAAGCTGATGAAACTGCACAACAAGCAGGAAAACTGCGTACTTTGGTTCTTATATCGTTGCTAACGCCAAATCCAATTTAACATGTTTATTATCACTATGCATGATGTAATAATATATTGCATGATAGGAACAACTATCGTATTACTGGACAACATTTTGACGACATAAGAATATCAGTTTATAGTAATCCTGGAAAAATTACGAAGGTATGGCCATTGAAACTAATGGAAGGAAATAACAAAAATGAAGTCTACATTCCATCAAATCAGCAATATGATGATAAGTGGTAAAGAATAATTTCTTATTTTTCTTACCACTACTGAAATTTTTCTCATATTGCTATGCATAATTGCTAATCACAATTAAACGAAAGGTGTAAAATTAATAAGTATCTAGATTAATAGGTGACCTAAGTAGTTGTGTCTGAAACTGCGAATTTTGTATTATGTTCAAGTTATTAGTCTTTCTTAATAGTTTTCTTCATTCGGAGGGCGATCTCCTTGCCACGCGTTTTGCCGCTTCAATCTCATCCTTATCTTCTCTAAACTCTCAACTTGGCTCTGATAACAGCGGTCGTTACCCTCGTCATACTCCATGCGTTCGACGTTTTCAGATTCCTCTACCGCATCTTCAGGTCTCTTCTCTGCAAACCAGCACCGACTGTCTATGAATGGATTCAGACATGCATTATAAACGGGATAACCAGAATTGCTACTTGAATGATGCCTAGAGCCGACGCTAGACAGGTTTGCTGGACGGAATATTTCTGGCCGAGGAGGTGGTCGAATAGAATCCTGAAATCTTTCCTTGTAAGATCGCAATTGTTGCGAGCCAAACATGTCTGCTGAAGAACGCGTGGTCCCTGGCTTAGTGAAAACGCGATCGCGCTTCGAATGATTTAAATTCCAAAGCTTCGTGTTGACAATGCATCTAGATCTAATAGCAAAAGACATTTTGATGAAAACTTTAGTAAAATTTGGAATTTAAATATGCTTTAAGACTGAAGACTACACCGCCTTCGAAAGTTTTCCAGGTTGACAGATTCCACGAAGAATAAACTGGCAGGCCATAGATTGTATATGGCCAGCGTTTCGAGTAAAAACTATTTCAGCAAGAACCTTATAGACACAGTTTCATATGAACCAGCAATCTTACTTTTACTTTATACATCTGTAGGTCTGTAGCCGTTACCTACTCAAATAAATAGAATCATTATCTTTAGACCAGTAGACACATATTATGTAGGTACTTTTATTTATAACAAATTTACTTTTAATTTATAAGTTTTAGAACTCCCAACAGGGTCAGTTTTGAAAAAGTGGATGAGGAATATAATTACCATTAGATGTACTACCTATTGAGAATTATTTTTCTTATAAGAAACATACTTTTCATAAAATATGTATAATCCAATCTTTCCATATAAATCCAGAGGCAAAATTGCAACTTCACCTACATTTAATTTAGATTGATCCTTCATTATTATCTTCACCGAAATAAAATTTGCTTCGATGCCACTACCTATACTTTACCTATATATTTTTTTCTGGCAAACGTAATTAAAATTGTTTCAATAGTTAGTCGTGGAAGCAACTGCCAGCTCATCTGGGCTAGTGCTACCCTTACAGGCTTACACATAAGATGGACGTAAAACTGCTGTAGGCATAGCTGTATTCTTCTGTTGCGTTTTAATCGGTGAGCGAGTGCGCCGAATCTTTAGCCCTCTTCCGATCCCTCCAGCTTTTACATTGTATGGATTTATAAGAGAGGGACCGAAGGTAGCTTTGCCATATTCTCCATTTCCTTAGGCCTGAAACTGCGTTCGACAGGGTTAGGCGACAACTCGCCCGGTCGAAAACTCGCCCGCGGGCGAATTGTCCCGTTTGATCAGATGTTGGTGCCGTACTCGCCCAAATGTAATTTTATGACTGGGCCAGTTATACCCCTGAAAAATAACTAGGTGTCAAGTGGCCCACTGATGTAACGTCTTATATAGATCTGTTCGATGCGTAACTTCTTGTTGTTCCAAATCGTCAGGAGTAAAACAAACTATTTTCTTTTCACAAATTCTATACTAGGTATACTCAGTAACTACTTCAGTATGTGTGGAATTTGGGTAGATTATGTTAGGTTTTCTTGGGACCCTGTACCTAAACATAGGAGCCCTGCGAAGCAGGGCTCCGTCAAATTAGCTTAAAAGACATACCTAGTTGGATGAGCTAAATTTGAATCACCTGACTGATTTTATGTCCGCTTTGTTTAAAGGGCTATGTTAGAATCCGCTAAATAGTTGGCCGTTGAGTGGCGCTTGTTCCATCAACGTTCGGCCTAGTCATTCATAGTTTTTTTCTGACTGGGCCAGTTAATGACGGCAAACTTTCCATATTTTTGTTCAAATAATTTAATATCATTAAATATCGTCATTCAATGAACGCGCTAGTCGTTCAGTCAAATAGCAGATTCAACCAGATGTCTGCGACATAATTATTCCTACATGTATTACATACTGGGAGTATAGTATAGAATTTTTGGTAGTAGTGGTTTTTGGTCGTAGATTCTGGGCCTAAAGTTCGTAGGTTCGCGGGAAGGGTCCGAAATACGTACATCTACGTAAAAAGACGTTGAGTTGGCAGCGCTACTACCGCTGGCTGGCACCGCGAGTGCCCCGTACAGGCCTTCGTAGCACGGAGGCGGGCACTGGTGCGCGGGCGCGAAGCGCGGCTCCCGGCGACGGGTGCCCGTGCGGGTCGCCACAACGGAGCCCTTTTGTATGGGACCGCGCGGGCGTCCGCTTTATGCAGTTTCAGGCCTGTTGTTGACTTGATTATAATAGGTGTAACATCTATAACATCTATGGGGTAGCCTAAATATATTGGAAGCCCTACAACCTGACGACCGTAGTTGGGTTAAAAATAAATTATTTAAGTATTTATATAAATATGTGCTTAAAATGTCACGTTTAAAATATATTTAAGTGTTTGAATTATTAGAAAGACCTTCCATGTTAATTATATGAACACAATATTCATTTCTTGAAGGTCGCCGGGGAATATCATATTGTAGTCCACTGCTGGATATAGGCCTGTCGTAATTTGGGCATAGGGTTCCCACCAAGAACTTAGGGTCCCAAGCCAACCTCACCTGCAAGTGGTGCACCTGCCGATCAACGGACGAGGCTCTGGCAAACAAAATATCCCGATAAGCGGCAATAGGCTCGCCACCTGTTACGTGGGATCAAAACACTGGCGAAAAGTGGTAAGTAGTGGTTTAATATGCCTCTGCCTACCCCTTCGAGGAAACAGGCGTGAGTCTATGTATGTATGTAATTTGGGTCACAATAGTATTATGACGCAATGGGAGGCTTTTTCTTATCACGCTGGTCAGACGAGTAGGCATAGATACTAGGCCCAAGGTACTGTTCATGCTTTGTGTATTTGACGACCCGGTAGCGTAGCGGAAGGTTAGCGACTGCTACGCCGTAGATTACGGGCTGGATTCCTGCTCAATTCAAACACCTGTGTGCGTGAACATGGATGTTTGTCTTGGTCTGGGTGTAGTAACATTTTGTATTCTTAATCCATTACTATTTATTTATATATTGATAGGAAACTAAACAGCTTACCATGGTAACAATGTGACATGAGATTCTAAAGCCTATTACAGAGTTTGCATTTGAGCATGCATTATACAAACCAGAAAGTGGCAAAGGGTAACTAAATAAAACAATTATTAACTAAAACATAAGAAACATCTAATAATCTGGCAAACTATTTATTGGTGAGTATCTTCACAAGTAATTTGTGATAGGATACCTTAGGTAGATGAAATATATCCAGGCTTTCAAATTGGTCTATATAAATGCGAGGCAGGCAAATCATAACAGCATTTTGCCCATAATTAGAAGAACGGTGTGAAGGTACACTAAGTGGGTGCGTCTTGTGCGAGACCTTTGTATGCAAAATTCTATGCACGACAAAAATTAACCCTGTCAATTTCACCACGTAGAATAGGAGAAATATCAAATAGGAGAAACATATAGCATAGCGAGTGTAAGTAAGTGATAAAGTCTACAATCAGCGAAATAAAAAGAATGACGCTTGTGGCTTTTGAAGTTTAAGAATTTAACAAATCGTTTTTAATTATTTTCTAATCTGCAAATATAAATCACTAAGGTGACCAGATTGGACTACAGTACTCAATAATACTACAGACATAGGCACAGTATACAACCTTAAGACAGTGGAAGTTTCTGAATGGTTTACAGGTGCGCATTACACATCCAAAATTACGAGAAGCTTTATTAACTATGCTGTCGATATGTTGAGAAAACAATAATTTGGAGTCTAGCATTATACCAAAATCCCTGACTACATCGACTCATTTAATAATTTTATTATAAAATCTCTAGGTTTTTGCGACGCGACGAGTAAAACTAATACTTTGACATTTCGAGATATTAACATTGATATATTATTTCGTGAATAGTACAGGTGGTACAGGTATAGAGAATTAAGATCACGTTGTATAAGTTCACAATCGAGTCTCGATCTGATACGCAGATATTATGTTCATATCATCCGCGTATCAGAGGTGTTTAGCATATTTAAAACATGATTGGATATCATATAAGTCGCAAGCTAGCTAAACACATTGAACTTCATGACGCGCAATTCGAGTTTAGGCCTAATTTATCCACAGAGAGCGCTATTTTGTGTCTCAAGCAGACTGTGCAATACAGACCGAATAACGTCTGTGTTTGCCTGTTTTTTGGATCTGTCGAGGGCTTTTGATCTGGTGTCCTATGACATTCTGTAGCAAAAGCTTAGACATGAAACTACTGTACCACCCGAAATTATATCAATAGTTAAGTACTGGTACGGTAGTCAACAAAATAGCGTGAAATGGCACAACTGTTTCTCTAGAGTGTACGGCCTGGACTGTGGAGTGAGACAGGTGGGGCTGAGTTGTCCTCGATTGTTCAACCTGTACATGAACCAGCTGTTGGTTGAGCTCAGCAAAACCAACATCGGCTGTCATGTTGATGGGATGTGTATTAACATCATCAGTTACGCAGATGACGTGGTCTTGCTGAGCCCGTCCATTGGTGCATTAAGGCTACTCCTATCCATATGCGAGACTTATGCGTCGACTCATGGGCTGAAGTACAATGTTAAGAAAAGCGAGTAATTGGTTTTTAAGGCAAAGAACATTAACTACACCAGTGTACCAAACGTTAAAATTGATGGAACTGCTTTATGTAGGGTTAACAAATTCAAGTATTTGGGACATTGGGTCACCGAAGACTTAAAGAATAACTAATTTGGATATAGATAGGGAGCGTAGGTCGCTGGCTGTCCGATGTAACATGCTGGCCCGCAGGTTTGCATGGTGTACAAAACCAGTAAAAGTTACACTTTTCAAGGCATATTGCCAGTCCTTTTACACGTGTAGCCTGTGGGTCAGTTATGGTCGTCAGCCATACAGCGACTTACGTGTCCAATATAATAACGCACTCAGGGTGCTGCTGGGGCTGCCGTGGAGGTGCAGTGCTACGGGAATGTTCGCGGAGTTACGTGATGGCTTCACCGCCATTATTAGAAAACGTTGTGCTTCTCTGATGGGGCGTCTCCGCGATAGCTCCAACAGTATACTGAGAGTGTTTGCAGATCGGTGGCAGTCACCAATTATGCAGCGATGAATGCAGCTTCATACTGCAGTGTAATATTGTTTTGTATTGTTTACTAACACTATATTTTAAGTTTCAAATTGTTACTAACCCACTATGGACTCTGTCTGAAAATAAATTGATTGATTGATAAGTTCGCCGAGTAAAAAAGAGATCCAAGCAAGGATCCCTGAGGAACACCAAACGGTATATCTACAAAATCAGACCGAAAACCTCCAACAACAACGGCCTGAGTTCGCTTGGACAAATAAGATAATCCATCTAAGTAGGTCACCATAGATGCCACGATTTTGTAGTTTTAGAAGCAGGTTAACATGATCCACACGATCGAATGCTTTTTCGAAATTTGTATAGATGACGTCAACCTGCCCACATGTTTCCATATTACAGATAACAATAGTTACTAAAGGTGGCTAGGTTCGATGTAGTTGAGCCTCAGTTAATTAAACTATGTTGGTACGGACCTATGCCATTGGCTATCGTCGAGTAAATGTTGCCATGACCGATTTTCTCAAACACCTTGCTGAGTGTATTAAGAATCGATATCAGGCGATAATTTTTATGGCATGTATTTAATGCAGCATCTAAGTAAAACGAATACAAGTTTCAAAAATAGTTAGAGTGGGTACCATATATAATGGGTTGGCAGCTAATAAGGAGTTTCGTAATAAGTAATATGTCAGTTATAAGCTTCGTTTCAATTGAAACTAGCAGTAGTTTTTTTTTTTGAACTGAATTTGTATCTAAGCGGAAACTTGATGATGAATAAAAAAAACCTAACATTACCTACTACCTACTACTAACATTATAAGTCGCCAAGTCATTATTTATAACTCCTCGGCTAATATTTCAATTGACTTGTATAGTTTATTTGCTACCTAAACGTAGCTGCTAGTTTTTAGATTTGAATCTTATTTAATATCTACTAGCTGACCCGGCAAACGTTGCTTTGCAATTTTTTGTTTTAAATAGATGTTGGCCTATTCTCATAGATACCGGATAAGCACAAAAAATTTCATCAAAATCGGTCAAGCCGTTTCGGAGGAGTATGGGAACGAAAACTGTGACACGAGAATTTTATATATTAGATAATAGTCGCGAAAATATTTAATCGCTGGCAAGTTATTTTATTAGTTGCAAACATTTAGTCATCTTTTAAGTTATTAGTCACTTGCAAAATAATAAGCTATTTTTATGCCCGATTTCAAGCCTTTCTTATGGACAGGCACAATAAACGCCGCCTTCCACAAGGACGGAAGGACACCTTCAGCTGTAGACCTTCGAAACATCAACGTTAAAGGGCGCGACAAACTAATAGCACAGCTACGCAGAAATATGGCAGGTAGACCGTCAGTCCCGGGACCTTTATTTTTGTCCAATGTGCGCAAGATGTAGAAGTAGAAATACCGTGTCCTAGGTGATATTAAGTGTAGATATTACACTAGTTGAACTTTCGTTACCACACGGAGTAAGTCTGTTAAGTTGTGTACAAATGTTATTTGAATCCGTGTAGCCTTTTTGTGTAAATGAGTAGCAAACATTAGGATGTTTGTTAATCATTCAAACCAAAGTTCAAAAAACGTTAACATTTATAGCATTAACAGGTTTTCCCCTAAACATTAACTATGCTTATGCCTTGTTTTCTAGTCTTACACACCCTATCAAATGAAAAAGGCATATTTGTGTTAGTAAAAAATGTATATAGTAGCCAAATAATTTGTAATTTCTGTCACAATGTTAAGGAGCTTAATGTCAGGTTTCTGGGTTCTTCAATGTTGGCTTGGCCTGTTTTTTCTTCTGTTCTTCAATCTGTTGTCTCGCTTCTTGGGTGAACAGTCCTTCAGCACACGGATTATCTGCACGGCAGAAACCAGGTATGGGAGCAGGGTTCAACTCTTCTTTAGCTTCATGTGGAGGCTTATTATCCTTTTTCTTTTTACATCCATCATCATCTTTACTATGTAATCTTCGAATAACAACAGTGAATGGAGTCAACTGAGCTCTGACAACAGAAAAACACTTTAGATTTCTTAAAGAACCTTTGATTTTCGGAAAGTGCTTAAGGTACTTCATTTTGGTGGTGATATAAAGAGGTTATAGCCCTTTAGAGAATCGTGAGTCATATTACTGCCCAGAATATTTGGACATATGATCACGCGAAACGCAGCACAAAGACAAACACAAATAACACAGAAGGAGCATTTGAGTTTGCCCCGGTACACCGCATAGACTAATATATTATACCTGGAAATAGACTGGCAACTTCAACATTTTAGGCGACGTAAGCGCCACCTTTTTAACCTACAGGCCACTTTTTGCCGTCTGTTTTACAAAAAATGCCGCTAGAGGTCGTTTATGTTAGTCAAGTATTATAATTATAGTCAAAATTATTTTGGAAATATAAATAAAACAATAGAGAATGCTTATAAGTGACGTTTATTTTCCAAAAATCACAATATTTACAGCAGTAAGATCACAGTAAGTTATGCTAAAATCACCAAATAAAAAAAATAATGATTGATATACCCATTTATTAATTTGTTTATTATTTTATTTATTTAACTTTTCTCATTTATTTAATTTGTTTTGTATTAGTCTAAGAGCCAGTGTTACGCAGACTCACGGTATAGTAGCAAAGTTCATATTTTAATGCTAGTTAAACTAATTCATCTGCCGTAGATCTAATGGGGTTCACTATTACCATAGAGGGTTCCTTTAGGCGTGCCTAGAAGTCGAAAAGCATGAAAATCGACTTTCAAAACGTGTTCACAGCATGTCTGCCGTTTTGATATCGTAAAATATATATCTTTTTAAAACTTAATGGCAGACACTTGTTCCGGTTCCTACTATATTTTATATAATATCATAGTTTCGAAAATTTCATACAATTTGTGTTATTTTAGCAAAGCTAAAAATTATATATGTTATTTATATTTGGTTCTCTTTCACGGGTATTATTCTAATTTGTTAGAACAATAATCGGCCCTTTGGCTGGCGTACACAGAGACATAGGTCTAACGCGCAGAGGCCCTTTGAGAGTTTTAATCTAGAATGTGATGGGACACCTACTGAGGAGCCTCCATAACTGCACTATTAAGTACAGTCACGGGTTAGCCGCAACAGGGACTATTGCTACTTTTATGGAAACTAATTGAAGGGGTAAGTGGACAAAGGTGTTATCTGACTAAACTGAAAAAATCGAGTTTGTAAGCTTTCTTTTCATCTTGTAGTACATTTTTTTGTTTATATCACAGGATGAATCTAACTCATGCGTCAGTCTCTTAAATCTTTAAAATTGCGCAACGGATTTTAATGTGTTTTTTTTTAATAGATAGAATGATTCAAGAGGAAGGTTTATATGTATCATACATACATAGGTAATATTGCATTGCACCCGTGCGAAGCCGGGGCAGGTCGCTAGTAATTTATAACTCTTAATTTCAATTAAAAAATATATTTAAAAACACTGTTCACATGTATTCATACTGATTCGCTGTCATTGCCAGTAAGAGTGAGAAAGTCAATATCCTGTATCTCCATTAGCATGACTGCGAAAGTATTATGTAGTCTGCCTGCATTTTAGAACCGACCTATCTGTCTGTTTTTTTTATATACATGTATAATAATGATGTAAAAACATATGTAAATTGCAGCTTTGCTAAAACACTAGTTATCTGCGAAATGAAGCGTGAGAAAATCAAAATCATGCAACTTCAATAGCAGGACTGAACCAACCCATGGGTCTGTTTTTGTAAATATATGTTTATAATAATAATAATACAAATAACGTGTATAATTTTTAGCTTTGCTAAAATAACGCAAATTTTATGAAATTTTTGAAACTATGATATTATATAATATAGTAGGAACCGGAACAAGTGCCTGCCATATATATATTTTTTTTCTATAAAAATATATATATATTTTAAGATATCAAAACGGCAGACATGTTGCGAACACGTTTTGAAAGTCGATTTTCATGCTTTTCGACTTCTAGGCACGCCTTAAGGAACCTTCTATGGAAATAGTGAACCCCCATTTGATCTACGGCAGATGAATTAGTATAACTAGCATTAATATGGAGTTTGCTACTGTACTCGTCTCTTTGATCCTCTGCTTTTCAAAAAAACATTACGAGCTGAGTTCTTAAACATATCATCACTGTCGTAGGTATACGGTGGTTTTGCCAGCGAGTAGGTGGCCAACCTCCTTGCACCAGTTGTAAATAAAAAAAATAATATTTTTATTAATTATGAATTCTTTCATTGTCTTACCATGTACTTCACATTTGAGAAAATTTAAATTTATATTTACACTAACCACAAATTTTATATATTCCATTTACTTTTCTTTAGTGGCACTGGTTTTTAATATGGTATAATATTATGTAATATTTTCAACTTGTGCAAAGAAGTCAAACAAACACCTAGTGGGATAGCAGAGCCATCTTTTATTTTCGAATTCTTTAATTTTTATATATTTATGGAAACTTTGCAAATCTTCTGTTTCCGTGTCTAATTTGCATACTGCACAGCTCTTATAGACTGCTGTTTTGGCCTTTACTGCTATCCAACCACTACAATAACCAATTGCTGCGCATTTTTCGACGCTTTTTTGTCTTTATTATTTATTAAAATATCGGTATCTAGATCCGGTATAGACACATGGTCAAAATATATATTTATTTGTGTCTCTTCTAACAATGGTACCTCTCCCTCAGCAATAAAATCTTTAAACGATGCCAAAGCGAAGCCATCGTCTGCTTCACAATTAGAACCAACCGCGTGAGATTAAATTATTTAAAATTAAGATTTTATACGCTGCTACAAAGTGAGAGGCACCTGGCATTATATTGCCGTGACCATGTGCACATATGGAAACGCAGAAATTTTCCAAAGCGCCTTGGTTGAAATTGCGCAGTAAAACTGAATTAATGCCCTTTCTTTGTAGAAAAAGGGTAATATTTTTAAAAGATTCTATTGTTTTAACCCAGCTCATTAATGAAGGCACAACTCCACCCCTTACACATCAAATTTCATGGATTTTAAAATAGGCATACTTTTGTTCCATAAATTTCTATGTGGTGATTTTGGCGTAACCGCTGTTCTGTGAATTTTTCCTCCAATTGTCTGGTGGTAACTGCCGTTGACGCTGTCGAATAATTCGTTGAAGAAGATGAGTATATCGGCAGTTTGTGTGCATTCTTTGGGCATGCAACCCGATTCTGCAACAAAACAAAATTACTTGATTGTAATATGTTTTATACATTCTTAATATTTCAGAGGCAACGATAGCCTAGTGGAGAGACCAACAGACTGCCACGCAGAGGTCTCGGGTATGAATCCATGACGCGCACCAATGACTTTTCAAAGTTATATGCGTACTAAACTCTTGTTTGTCGCTTGCACCGTGCTTCGGAGGGCACGGTAAGCCGTCGGTCACGGCTGTCATTAAAAGATCTTTGACAGTCGTTACGGGGAAATAGTACCCTCGAATATCCTGACTCTGGTCTAAACCATAGAATATACCTTCGGGGTACAGATGTCAGATGTCAGTCACTCTGTGGAAAAGCTTATATTCTGTCAAATGGGAGCCTAGAATTGTTAAAATAGTCTATTTTGCACATACATTAAATTAAACTAAACAAAATCTCACATACCTGCCATAAAGCCCAAAGCTGCACCAACAGATTTGCTGAACACTTGTGTGCAGTGTTTCACTTTCATTTTGGGGATCAGATGCGGCACAACATGACAAGCAGTTAATTTTGGCATAATTTTAACTCCCTTATAGCCAGGTGAACATTCATAAAGAAGTTGTATGTGTTCCCATTTCGCAATGTTTTCTTTTCCCTTCATTGTAAATTTCAAATTCTTATTTAAGAGATTATTTCTTATACCTTTCATTAGGTGGTCATACAATACAAATATTTTATTTTGCTGTTATAAAACAGCCACCAGTGTACTCTTTATCATTTCTCACCATTTGCATTCGAGTGTCTGCAATCAAGCTATTTATTGCCGCCAAATTTGTGGCGCCTTGGTCACAAACTGTTGTGACAACGTGTAGATTTGCTTCCGTTAATTTCTTCAGGACAGTTTTAATTTGATTTTTAGCGACAATGTTTTTGTGGTGCCAGCTGAATAAGAAAACCACACTGGTTGCTTGTATTTTTTTACAACCCCCCTTATCATAGAGATCAGGACATGGTCACAAAAATTAGGTTGTCATTCTTCTCCATCATTTACGAAACCTTATATTTCATCTTTGGCTGCAATATATATACAAAAAGCACCAAAGGCCATTTCATCAAACACCAAGGTACAATATCTGTGTTTATCTGGCATCTTAGCCACTCTCTGTTTTAAATGATTAAAAATTCTTTCATTGCAGCCTGGTGAAAGGTTTATTGATTCCAACTGCTTTTTGTGAGATCGCCTTGAGGGTAACACTCACATTCTTCTAAGAATTCTGTAGGACTTGGGAGATGGCTTGTACAATGAAAGAGCCAATATCTTCTCGTCTAAGGAAAATCTTCGGCCTTGAGACTTCTTACCACCTTGGGTTATTCGCATCAGAAAGAAGGTTCTACCATTTTCTGACATTTTCGTTGTTAAAATGTTGAATGCCCTTGTCTTCGATACATTCTTTGCAAATTTGATTTCTTTCTAGATTTTTGATTTAGATTCTATTCATGCCAGTTTTATTGCCAAGTTGCATATTGATTTTTTTATAGCTTTCTTCACCTCTGCTTGTTCAGCATGAGATATCTTGTATGAAGCTGAAAACAAAATAATTAACATTATTATTATAGTCTGTTTCTGCTGGAAATCTCTCTCTCGCAATTTGCTACATAGTGTTCTTACTATCATACAAATAGATTAATAATGGTCAATCTACTCATATAATAAATAAGAAAGTGTGGTTGTTTCTTTGTTTCTCACACTTTCATGTCTCAACTACTCAACTGTTTGTCATGAAATAGGTATTGCATATGTCGTCAAAGGCACAGATAACATTGATTAAGTACAATCAGCGACAAAGGTCGCTACACATTTACGAGATTTTAAATGGTTTTTATTGCCCAAATAATTCTAAATCTGACAGCATTCTAAAACTGAAAAAGCTTTCTATACGAAGAAAACCTGATTTGATCGTAAATTATACCTACAGAATAAGAAGTAGACAGTTTTGATTCATAAACGGCCGGTTGGCGTAGCGGGAGTGTAAGCGACTGCTACGTCAAAGGTCGCGGGTTCTATTCCCGTTCAAGTCAAACAAACATTTGTGTGCATGAACATAGATTTTTGTCTTGGTCTGGGTGTTTATATGTATAATATGTAAGTATTTACAAAAAAAAGTATATATGTATGTTTATCCATTATCTAGTACCCATAGTACAAGCTGTGCTTAGTTTGGGACTAGATGGTGTTGTGTGAATGTGGTAGAATATTATTATTATTATAAAAATCTATCATAAATCTATGAATGTGTAGCAAGTCATGTCATTGACTGTACCTCTCATTCAAGAGTAAGTGAATAAACTACTCCACTGCAAGATTTGCTAATGTATCAATGATTCTTTATTAATATTCAGAATTCAGCATCACTAAACTTTTAAATATTAAGTATGTAACCAGTGACCGTGACCAGATTTGTGTTGGAGTGAGATTTAATTTTGATGCCTCCCTAGCTCTAAGCTTTCAAGCTAGCAAGCCCCATAGTCTGCCACAGCCTCCGCTCCATTCACCATATGGACAGACTGGCCCTGTTTATAACATTCTAATATATAAAATTATTATACCTGTTTTGCAATGCCTCTTTTGAAGTTAAGTTGATGGCTCGGATATTATTGTCTGTGACATCAATGCCTGAGATCTCGAAGGCATTGGGTTAACATCAAATCCTGCAGTTGCATCTAATAGATTTTCTCCTTGTGTTGAAGTTGCAGAAACAAGGGGTTGCTGACTAAATACAGTGGTGAGTTTATGAGGAGCTGTAAATAAAGAAGGAAGAACTATTAGCATATTTTAATCACTACTGTACTCTATGATGATTATTTGTGAAAAAGTCTAATATTTATTTGATTCTTTCATAACAATAATAGTACATTGTGTAGCAGCATAGACAATAATGATACAATAATTACCTGGAAGATGCAGTTGTGGGACAGCCATTTTACTGAGACGGTTGCTCAGAAAAATAACATACTCAGGAAAGTGTCTATGACATAGGTGCTTTGCGATTTTTATATATGGTGTTATTATCCAGGCCAATTATTTCACCACCAATCCTTAAGACCCATGTTCTAAACCGCTCAGCATCATTTACTGGATCAGGGAAGCTGTGTAGATGTACATCTAGAACCTAAAATAAATTGCTGAAATACATCATAGATCTCAACTTAATCTAGCGACTAGTGAATGGCCCAATCCGGCTAGTACCTTTGACATATCAGACCAACACACTTTAAAAAAGATTTACAAAAACATTTCACAAGTCAAATAAATAAGTTGTTCATACAACGGACAAGAAAAAGTTTGTCATCTTATGATTACTAAATAAATGGGCTTCTTTGGAGTGGGGCCTTCAGGTAAGAAGGGATTGTTACACAGGGGATAACAACACTAGCAGATATTATTACGAATACCAATAATGTTCATAAATTGTTATACTAGTCTTAATAACCCATAAAATATTTAAGTCTATGTCATTCTTAGTACCCATATTTATTTTTTAAGTTATGCTGGTATAATATATCATATCCTAGGCTATACTATAGCATACATTTTAATTTGTTTTTAAAGTACTTCCAAGTTTGTATGTAAACTTGTGAGGATTAAGAGTATTTATGCCCCCCAGCTTATCATACGAATGCTTTATCCACGAACGAGTGAGTACAATTGGATAATATTTGGTATATTTATGCAGGTTGTTAAGGATTATTACATTGTTATTATGGTTTCAAAACTAACTTCAGTTTGTTCCTAATATATAAAAATAGCATCCAGAATCAGTTATTTCACTTTGCTTTTCAAAACTGACTTAAAGGTTTGTGCGAGTAGCTGCGAGAAATCATATAGCTTCACTTATAAACAGGTGTAGATAGAAGAGTTTGTTACATTACTTACCATCCTTATTGGTGATGGGGCACATAGGTACACAGCACTTGTTCCTAGACATTGTTTATACACTTTTATATGATATGGGCCAAACTCCAAAACAGGAGGGCCTAAACTTTACACGGAGAACAATTCTCGACGTATAAAACACTAAAGACGGTAATTGCTTGTTTTTGTAATATGCACGGAGGAACTGACGCTCAATTCAACGCGAATATCACAAAAAGCAATACAAATACACCAAAACACAAAAATATTTGCGCGCAAGAATTTAAATAACCCGGCAGACGTTATTTTTGTGTAATGACAATTATGACAGCTCTGTGACATAACTGAATAGAATTGAACAGAGTAACAAATCCGACTTTCTACCATTTTGTACCATAATATTAACAATAATATTAACATAATTTGTAAAGTAAATATTTCTTACACGATTTACACGATTCATGAAGTGTTAAATCTAAGTATAACTATTTCAAATCTTATATTCCTAAGTTAATGTCGCTAACATTAATATGTGCTATAAGTCGAAGGTGTCATTTAAATAAATAAAAACGACCAAATGGAAATGTTTATTTTTCATCAATAATGTATCGAAATCCGTGTACTCACGAACATTCACGAACGAATTTTGTTACGTGTGCACAATAAAGAGGGAGCTGGTTTCAATGATTTTACATGAATGTAGGCAAGATTCCGACGCATGGTACACCGCACCACGTTACAAACTGTATTGTTGTTGAATAAATGTCATCCCATAGCCTAAAAATACTTCGAAGATAGCAAAACAAGAGCAAAATGAAAATGAAAAAGTCTCCTTGTCTATGGACATTGTCAATTGATTGGATTAAGAACTGTTTTCTAGATTGCAGTATTTTGATGTGCGTAAAAACGATAGCTTCACACTTGAATTTTAATCATCAGCTTGCAGTCTGCGTATTGGTAAATTATGATTGCACTGCTACCTGAAAAAATTTAAAATTGCAAATGTGAGTGAAGAGTAACAAGGATGCTTTAAAACTACATACGAGTATATGAACATGCACAAAGAACATGGAACATATACTAACACAATAAATTACCTGAATCTGTATGTATGTGGCACAGCTGTACCTTTGTACATAGGAGGAGTATGTGGTATATGTAATCTTGTCTTAGGTGCGCCTCGCTCCGTGTTGGGATTATTATATTCATAAGATGTCTGCACTTTACCGTCGATTCTGCGAATGTCAATGAACAAAGAAATAATAAAAGAAAATAAAATAAAGAATTTCTACTTCGGTGGCTCCTTTCTTTTTGGTCGTCTGAAAAATATGGATCGTGCATTAGCTAAAAGTAAGACTTAGCCCTAGTAATAACTTACATCACCCCTTTCTATACTACCTAGTATAGACTGGGATGATGTTAGTTCAGCAATAAACGTAGGTCGACATCCATACTATAACAGTAGAAGAAAAGCAAGCCTTTAAAGAAATCAATAATAATTGCAGAAATGAGTGGAAATACACTTAATGGAGTATCAGTGAGTATCTCTAGTCATCAGTGTGTTGGTATGGTAGGTATTGCACCAACAAAAATTGCGTGCGCTTTTTCACAAGAGGTACCAAATTAAATTGAACCTTCGCTTAGGCTTAAATTATATGGACTGTATCCGTATGTACATTGGGAATTACTTCGATAGGTACAAGCATACTCAGATAGGGCGTTTTAATAAATGTATAGATTTCCTCTATCTTGCTTACAAAAAACACGCTTCAGAAAAGGTTTTCCCTTAAAGTTCCTCTCTTTAACATTTAGACGGTGGAAATCTCAATTGCAAAAAATGTGCAAACAATTTACCTAAAGCCAGAAGATGCAAGTAATTTAATGCCACTATTTCACCACGACTGCCTCGTTGGTCTCGCGGCATAAATGTGCGCGAGGGATTGGGAGGTCTCGGGTTCGATTCCCGGGTCGGACAAAGTGTTATTGGGTTTTTCCGTTAGGAAATTCTCAATAGCAGTACGAAGTCTGGTAATGTGCCCGGTACGGCAATAGGCTCGCCCCCTATTACGTGGGACCCTGCCTGCCCCTTCGGGGATACAGGCGTGAGTCTATAAATAAAATAAATAAAATATATTTCACCATAAAGTTTTAAACTTGATATCAAACTTCGATAATCAAAATCAGTCATTAATAAAATAAAGGCATAATTTATTAACAACCACGTAAAAAAATAAACAAATTCAATAGACTTCGTTCAAAATTATAATTGAAAATCACTTGTCCTCTTTCTTGTCCTTTAGCCGCAAGTTGGGGTCATCCTTTAGTTGCTTCTTCAGTTTTGATAGCTTTTCTTTTTCTTGGTTGTAGAAGTAGCCTTCTTCTTGGGCAACACCGAAACGACCTAGGCCACCACCAGCATCTCTAACTGAGCCTCCACCACCACCGCCTTTTCCTGCTCCAGACCCAGGCAAAGTGTATTCCCTATGGAACATTCCCCAAGACCTTTGTAGGGATCTCAAAGACCATTTTGACGAAGTAATTTGGAGAGACATGTTTTTGTTGTTTCTTTTGATCGACCAAAGATATTTTGACGGATGACGGCTTCACATATGACGTTTGCTTTTTTTGCAATTTTATGGCTGTAATTTTACTAACCTCCTTTCCGTATGTCGGGCCTTAGCTTGGTCTCCAAACAATAAATAAAACATAACAAAGGCATTTGGAGTCCGTTGGGAACATCGGTTGGGAACCTTTGTTGATCAGAATCACAGAACATTGAATTTGCAACATTGTGTCGAGAATGAACCGTGGTTTTCGTTTCAACTGTGACATAGAATTTGATTGGTATTTGACAAAACTGTTACATCCTTGGTTACATCATTTAAAAACTGTCTCAAATGAGGCCTCTTTTTTTGTCCGCTAATTGCTATCATCTAGGCAGTGATTGGATTGGATAATACATGCATTGATATGTACTCGCCCAGCCCACAAAACATTTTAACAATATAAAATTGTCAAATATTACTTTTTCTTCGTACACTACTATACCTATCTACTAATTTTGTAATGTAATTACAACCGAATCTTTTTTTTTACGAAACCACCTCGACTGCCAACCAAAGACGCCCTACGAGAGGAAGACTGGGTACAGGAGCTGTCCAGTCTTAATTACTACCGAATCTAAGAAGAAAATCTGCCCAGCGCAGCGCCTTGCAGCTTAAGTTGGACGACCAGTTGGCGCAGCGGGAGTGTACTGCTACGCTGGTGGTCGCGGGTTCGATTCCCGCTCAGGTCAAACATTTGTGTGCATGAACATGGATGTTTGTCTTGGTCTGGGTGTTTCTATGTATAATATGTATGTATTTACAAAAAAAAGCAGCTATATATGTATGTTTATCCATTATCTAGTACCCATAGTACAAGCTCTGCTTAGTTTGGGACTAGATGGTGATGTGTGTATGTGGTAGAATATTATTATTTTTTATTATTAAGTGCCTACTATATTTCTTATAGCAATATTTAAACATGTGTATTTACTTTTTTGTTACAGGAGGTCTGAATTTTAAAGCTTTGCTTGCAAGATATTGTTTTTTACTAATAACACTTATAAAAAACACGAGAACAAGGATTTTTACATACCTTAATTCTCTTTTCAATTTAACAGGATTCTTCTTTGTGCAACTACTAATTAAAGAGTAAATTAAAATTCCATCGCATGTGTTTCAATTCGTCCATATCGTAATAATTAGCTCGATGTTGCAAAAACCATATTAATGACCGTTATTTTGAAATCCCCTTCGGACGATTAAATAATTTGTTTCACTAAATTGTAAGGTTGTGTCAAATTATTTAATTTGTTTCTGCACTAATTGATTCTCTTTATATAATGAGTACCGAAAGTCAGATATCCTAGTACCTATGCAGTGAGATGGGACGAAACATGTAATTATTGGCAAAGTGTGTCCCATCTCTCGCCAAGATGTATTTGTTTACGGTAAGTGTATTTTATTATAATATCACCAAATATTGCTACTTGCTGCCCGTTGCGGTCTATTTTTGTACAAGCTCTAACTAGATTGTCAGTTGTTAGATCAGCAAGAAGGAACAAAAATTATAATTAAAAAGTCAAGCGTAGTCATAAAGTACAGAGTTTCTAAATCCGCCCCCTAGCGGACTCTATCGATCGCTACTCTCCGTTAGGGGCGCTTTTAGAAAATGTATGGAAATTGTTCCCGTCGACTAGGCTATCGTCATCATGACGATCGAGTGCAAAACTCATACTAAACCCTCAGAGATACCGATACATAAGTACATATAAGTAAAAAAATATTAAGTATACCTACTATGATTGTAATACTCTAATTACCTATTGTAAGTAAATGCTCAATAAAGTAATTTTCAAAATTATTATTTATTTCAGATTCCGTTACTACTGTTTTCTAACTCAATACAGATAAGGTGAGAAATTCAGTTCTTAATAGTTAATAAATTCTTTGTGAACAAAATTAATGTTGTATTGTATGTAGACCTACATTATATTTGCATTGAGCTAATTATATTTTCATCTATTTACAGTATTACAGAACAAGTACTAACTCCACAAAACACAAGAAAATTCAGTGGTAACTACGATGAGTGCGTGTGTTTTCCCGCGGGCCAGTCCCTTGTGCCCGAGCTCCTGCACCCTAAGAGCAATGGCCTCGAACGACTCGTCATATTCCTCTACAAAGATGTCAACACTAACCAAATCAGAATGTTCCTACCAAGTCCGGAAAAACAACCACTTATACCAAACATACCATTTGAAGTTGGCGACGTATTAAGGACTATCACCACTGAAACTGTTGCTTCGCTATTTCCTACAAATCTAAACAACCGCTTCAATGGAGACCAAATGCTCACAGACAGTCTCCCTATTGGACTAAAATGGGGCACGATAGAACATAGCGTGAGTCCAAATCCTAATACCGTTGGTGTTCCACAAGGATATCCACAACAGACAACTTCTCAACAAATTTATTCGCCCAATATCTTCGGTCCCAATGAAAGACAAAATGTCGTTCTACCAAATAACGGTGCTTATATCGAAGTTATTCCTACAAATCCAAATATTTTCACTCCAGAACCTAAGAATCCATATCAACCATACAGTGAATTTGGAACTTACAAAAAAACATTACCTATACCACCTGGAGTAAGTGTGCCTACAAATCGATACAATCAACCGGACGTATACGCCCCCGGAGGCAGTTCAACACCAGGACACTTGACATTTGATCTATGGTTTATCCAACAAATGTTAGCATTCCAGGACGCGAAATCACCTGCAGATATTCAGACAATCAACACTGATATGCTTAGATCACTTGTGCAAAAAGCTTTGTTTGAAAATCATATGCACATTGGTTCCACTGGTCTCATAACAGATGCCAACGGTGCCCTGATAAATTTAAATAATCTCCAGCTCCGTCCGATACTGATAGGCAATCCAGTTGATTACAAACAAGCCTTGACAGGAGAACAACAAATAGCTTTGCCAAAACATTTACCCTATTTGGAGGGAATACTTATTACGCTCGAGTATCCGCCCAAAATTCTTGGAGTAATACCTTTAGGTAAAATATATGTTTCTCAGAATCCTCAACAGTCGCCTCGAGGAGCTCTCATAGAACATTTCTATACTGAATCTGATACTGCTTCCAAATTCATATCTGGACCCGGTCGAACTAATCTTTTACCTGGCACAGCTCAACAGAAACAACAATGGACTAACGCAGATGCCGTATACACAGGTGCAGGAGCGTATCAGATGGGTGATGTACCTGTGCCCCCTAGCTCACAATATCCAAACATGGAATTAAGATTCACCTCAGGTGGCGCTAATATACCTTATTCTAATCCTACAAACGCTGTTTATGCAAACAATTTTGATGACCCAGAAGGCTCTTGGAAACGTAGATCATCAAATAATAAAGATAAACGACCACCAAAACAAAAAGTTAAGGACACACCAGAACAGTCAAAATCTAAAGAAACAAACAGCACAGCCCACGTTACTAAAAAGAAGTCTAAACCAAGATCAAAATCATGGTTTAAGAAATTGTTTGGACCATCAAGAAGTGATTCTAGAAACGGTCGGAAATCTGGTAGTCGTTTCTATGAAAATTGGCAATCTCCTTCTAACTCTGAGTGGGAAGTTCATTCAGTACCACAAGGCTCTCCTTATTCAATGCCCCCGAACGGTGATAAATCTCATTTAACTGTTAGATCGTTTAATGATCCATGGCGTTCGGCAAGTTCTTCAAATTCTGATATTACTTTCTATCAAGATCGTGGCAATTCGCCTCAATCTTGGAGCTATTCTTCAAATTCAGGCCCTAATAATTACAAGCCAAATTATAATGTTGATCCCCAACAGAACGTGCCTTCGTTGAACGCAGCCCCGATTTCTGATTCTGTTCCCAGCAAAAGTTGGCCGTCGAATGTTGGCTTGACTGCTGCCCCGTACGAAATATCTCGACCCAATCCTACTAACCCTTCTTATCAGACTGCGAATTGGAATTATCTACCCAGTTCTGATTGGGGTTCTCAATCGAATGTTGGCAGTAGTTGGCAAACAGTAATAGCTACTACTTCATATCCTTTAATTAGTAGTTCTCCTGTCAGAAGCCCTTATTTAAGATCAGAACCTGATTCTCCAAAAATAGACGCTCCTACCAAAGTGCAAATACCTTTGGAAAATATAAGTAAAGTACAACCTGTGACTGTCTTGAAACCTGTTGTCAGTACTCCAATAATAAGTTACAGGAACCCCCAAGAAGGAGGCACGCCTACCAATTTTAGTGATTTTCAAACTCAATACAAAATTGCCGGCAGTGAAGCTGTGGAAAATCAAACGAAATCCTTATCAGGCAGAAGGCAATATTCTATTCCAATGATTCAAGGTGTTATAAAAACACTAATCAATATGGTTCTGCAGAACCTGTCTCAAGCTGATGGTGGTAGTGGAAGTTCCAGTGATGGCGGGGGTAGAATCAGAACAACCATTACGGAGGAACCGTCTAACGATTCAAGCATTAATCATATTGAAAAATCTGGGGCGATTGGAGAAGAAGAAGAACGTCCAGATTTTAGAATAATCGGTGGCTCTGCTGCTACTGGCAGTGGCTCGCCTCTTAGTAATAAAGGAAGAAGTGGCTTGAGCGCCGCTTAAATACCTGCTATTAATGTGTTAAATTCATAGTAAACGTGTAAGTAGTTTATAAATGTATTATTCCCTCGAATTTTCACAACAACTTGGCTTGTCAATGGCATTGAGTATAAATGTATAAAATAAATATTAAATATATGGGTTTGGGTGGCATCAACATTTTGCTTTTCATTTCCTTTTTTCATAAAACAACATCTAGCGAAACACTTGAAAACTATTAAGTAAATAAGTAAGGTGCAGCCGAAGTTAACTTATTAGTTTAAGCTATAATATATAGAGGGCGCTCCATCCTTCAGAACGGCGTTACTAGATGGCACTGTATGAAGTCACATTAAAATAATTATTTAGTCAATAATTTGCATTTTTGTAAAGCTCATAAAAGAAAATTTTCACGATTATGTTTAGCCTGAAGATTATCTATGTTATAGGTTTACTAGTTTTATTAAGTTGTTTAAACTCCCACTCGCGCGAGTGTAACTCGTCATTCAAGTTGGCATTCAAGATTCAAGTAAAGTCAAAGCGGCAAGCGGGTGCCGGCTACATTCGAGCGCTAGTCACTCACAGATTGCCGAAGGAGTGGTATTGACTCGCTCTAAAAATATCGTTACGCGTTCCGGTGTTAAAAAACGAACAAAATAACTTAAGTTTTCAATGACAATCAGTTTGAAACTACTTTATTAGTGGACAGAATATTTTGAATCGTTCTTATAAATACGTAATTTTGAATAAAGTTGATATTGTAGTGAATTCGCGGTATTCTTACTGTGCCCTATTGTTTGTGAATGGATAATAATCAATGTTGTAGCTATGAGAGGATGTTATCATTACCCTCCATGGTACTAGGAAATTGTGTTTTTTGAATTTCATGGGATTTAAAAGCTGGTAAGTTCAAATTAAATTTTTGTACACACTTATTTGTGAAACTTATTTAAGTAACTTAATTTTTTACTAGTTAGCATACGATAAATTATAGAAGTAACAAATTAAATCTAACAAATATTAGACTACCCTCGTATGTCATTACACAAAATTTTGACAAACATGTCCTTTGATAGGTAATTACCTACCTATGTCGGTATCTTCTAATTTACACAAGCAGGTATTTTTGTAATGCTCTAGGTGTTACAAAATCTACATTAACAGTGTGAGTAAACATTTTTACATGAAATACAATACAATGCTAAGATTCAAGTAAGACAAGGCAACATCATATTGTAAAAATAAAATACGAATTTGAAATAACATTCTAAATTAAAAATTCGACAAGCTGCATGCTAGAGAAAATTGCCATAATTCAGAGTTCCAGTAAAATGGAGATAAAATACCCTACCTACGATTTCATTCACAGTCTTACATATCTGTACCAACAACAAGATCGTATTCTACCCATGCACCATGGTGTCGTTTTCCTATGCGGTTACCTTTGTTGACGATGTAGGTATTATAATAACTTACTATTATTTACGGTTACCTACATAGTAAGTACAAACTATTAACTTAAAGTATACTTGTTTACTTAATTAAAATATTGCATAACAAATAGAAATATTTTGAATTCTTTGGCTATTGGGCATGAAATTAGGTGAGCTTGCAATTATTTAAATAAAGCATACATGCTTAATTTAAATAACTTCAAAATATTTTGTGAAACTATTTAGATATAGTTTCTATGTAAATAATTTTCTATAGGCGAATTAAACCAATTAACAGCAACACTCGATCAAGAAAATAAATAAACAATTTAAAATACCCCGCGAAGATTCGACATTTAAATTACTTGCCGCCTATTTAACGCCTAGCAAAGCAAATCTCACAGCTGTTTGTAGTTTCACAATTTGTTTAAAAAAAGAACATCAATTTGAGCGCGAACGTCGTCCATAGCTGTCAGGCCTTGTTCGGTCGGTTGTGCTCCCTTGCAAAACAGCCATTGTACTGCTATCGAAGTCTTGCAATGTTTTCTTTAGACCAGTTGGCGATGATAAGCATACTTTCGTTGCGTCGTGTGTAAAAAATTCAGTAACTTTCTTGTAAATTTAAAATATCTTTTTCCACAACACAAATAAGTTAGTAGGTAGTATAAGATCAAAGTTCTAAACATCGGAATACAAATGTGATAAGGATTTATGATTAAAATATCGTTTCGGTGAAAATAGAATGTTTATTATACCAGTACTATATTTCTTTATATTAGAATTCAACGAGATCCATATTTTTTTGTAAATATCTACTCCGTGTATTTTTCTAGTGTTATCTGGCAACACTTCTAGACATAATACCTACGCACGACCTAAAGCCCATTAATGATTTAGTTATACCATAATGAATCAGCTTGTAAAAATGTTGCCAGTAGTCCTACCAAAACTGGTTCCACAGATTAAATAAACAGGAAAAACAGATGCCAGTAGGTACAGATGCCTACAGAGTCCATTTACATGATTGTTAATGGTTCTATCGCGCCAATTAATAATTATTTTTGCTATTTTGTAATATTTTAAGATAAATAAAACAAAATCTTAGTCATTAAGAATAATTGTCCGAGTAGTTTTTACTTTGCAAAGAATTTAAGGTGTGTAATGTAACGACTTTTGTAGTTAACAGTACATTGTAAGTACAAGAGTTTATCACAACTCTTTTTAAGACTACAAATTAATGAACTTCAAAAGCCCTATTACTCCCATTACATGCACTACTCTTAATACTCTTCACTACTACTCTTTATGCATTAAAGGAGTAAAGTGGGTTAAGTATCCCAATTGCGAGTTTAAGGGCCAGTTTTACCGTTGTCTGATTACATACATACATAGACTCACGCCTGTTTCTCCGAAGAGGTAGGCAGAGGCATATTAAACGCCCACTTTCCGCCAGTGTTTTGATCCCACGTAATAGGTGGCGAGCCTATTGCCGCTTATCGGGATATTTTGTTTGCCAGAGCCTCGTCCGTTGATCGGCAGGTGCACCACTTGCAGGTGAAGTTGGCTTGGGACCCTAAGTTCTTGGTGGAAACTCTATGCACCCTTGATTAGCTCCTGTTAAAGTAATTCGTCAGATAAAGCATACTAATTTTGTTCCATCCGTGTGGTGACGGATTATGAATACGGAATGTCACCACCCCATATCATCCCATGGGTGTCGTAAGAGCCGACAGAGGGAGCATATTATGCAGAGAACAGCACTGTAAGAGAAGGAAAACTTGATACAAATCCTATACCAACCCGTTTAGCCAGCGTGGTATAGTAGGCCAATTCCTCCTTTCAAAGGAGAGGTCAAGTCCAGCAGTGGACTGTTAAAGGCTGATTATGATGATGATGATGATGAATTTTGTTCTACTTTGGAATTTATCTGGCAGATAAGCCCTACCAAAAAGTGGTGAAACGGAGCCTAAGAATTTAAAGTTTTAATCGCAGAGTGTAGGCACGGATAGGTCTCGTCATGGTGTAATACACCATACTGTTTGGGTTTAGAGTGTAAAAAACACCGAGCTCATTCTGTAAACAAGGTATTTTCAAAGCAAACTTATAAGTTGATAAAACTATTTCGTTCATCTCGTAAATTGAACTCAATTCAGTTGTTTGCTGTATGGATTCGAGGAGTCAGTCTAGAGCAGCGTTTCCCATTTGCCGGGTCGCGACCCGGTACCGGGCCGTCAAAATAAAATACCGGGTCGCAACATTCCCGCCTTGTTTTAAAAGTTATACTACTATCGATTAGTATCGATCGACGTATAGTTTAGTGACTAAATAGGCGATACCAAAATATTATACCTTAATGGAACCAGCTTGGGTTTAAAAGTATTCAATGGGTCACGAAGGGGCGATGTGAAAATTACCGGGCCATGGCAGAACAATGTTTGGGAAACACTGGTCTAGAGATATACAAAAAAACGCTTTAGTTTAACGACCTTGCGTTATGGTCAATGCCAGTAATAAAAAGGCGCACTTTAGTTGATCGTTTGACTAAAAAATAATTAAAAATACTTGTACCCAAAATATTCCATCATAGTAATTCAACGACAAAGAACTTGTGAAAATGTTAAACAATTTCATGGGGTCTAAGTTCATTATATAAACTTCGAGTGTCTAAAAGACAGCCACCTAAGCGGCATTTTAGAAACCTTTCCTAATAAATGCTTTGACTTTACCCAGAGGACTTCTATAAAAAATATCAAAGTTTAAGAATCAGCGTTTGAAGTTGCGCTGTGCGCCGATCAGACAGTGAATCAGTTTGTTTCATCATCATCATCATCAGCCTTTAACAGTCCACTGCTGGACTAGGCATCTCCTTTGAAAGGATGAATTAGCCTACTATACCACGCTGGCCAAACGGGTTGGTAGGTAGGTATATGGTTTGTATCAAGTTTTTACAGTGTTGTTCTCTGCATAATATGCTCCCCCTGTCGGCTCTTACGACACCCATGGGATGATATGGGGTGATGACATTCCGTATTCTTAATCCGTCACCACACGGACGGTCAGTTTCTTTATTCTTATTAAAAATATTTAGACTTGTAGACACGGGTCGTACATATTTTATCTAAGTTTCAAACAATTACCATTTATGACTCATTTCCAATATCTGTTCTAACCTGACCTGCCAGTCAAACTCGATGAATTCTTCCGGCCTTGGACTCGAACCCAAGACTAATCGATAGTAAGCGTAAGCACAAAAGGTAAAAAATAACAAGAATTATAAATATCTGTGTACAAACCTGATTGAAATCGATTAGATTCCGTTGCGCTCAGCGCAATATCATTCTATCATCTTCATCTAACCCTAATGCAGTTAATTGAATAACGAAGGGAAGTTGAATAAAATAATCATACCTACTCTACACAAGATGCCACAGTCTCAGATTAGTGAAGTATAATCTGAGACTGTGGCACAGTCAAGTTGTAGCACTAATCTGAGAGTCTGACTATCATCCTTGTTTGGCCTGATTAGACTTACTTTAGAGGAAGAATGCCCGATGATTCGTAAAAGTACATAGAAGAAGCAACAGTTTATTATCACTTATTTCATTAAGGAGATGCAAGAGAAAAATATCTTTTCACCACAGCAGCTCAAACATGCCGCTTTTGCTGCGAGACAACAGTGAACAAAACGCAATTTTGATTCGAGCGTAAGTAAAAGTAGCTTTTTAATTTTTCAATCTTCAGTGTCACGAATTGACATTGTTCAGGCATAAATTTGAAACATTCGAATTTTACTGTGCTCTGTCTCTTTCACATGCATATAAAAAGTGAGTGAAAAAACAAACTCCTTCGAATTCGAAATTCGATTTTGGAATTCGACCTCAAAGAAAACACCTACGGCAACGCAAAAAAAAAGATATTTGTAATAAAGAAATATTTTTTTTTATATGTTATTGTTTACATGTTTAATTTATTATTAGATTTTAATAAAAATAAGTCTAATTAATAGTATGAAATTAGTATTTAACCAATACATTTTTATTTAGAATTACAACAATGATACATTTGAAAAATAAACATCAGGGACGCGGTATTAAAACGTGATTTAAAAAAGTAGCGGGAATAAAAATTTCGCTGATGCTGATACAGTAGGTATAGCGTAACGTGTTAAATTATATTAATATATAAAATAATCTAAAAAGATGAGTGAAACTAGCGATGATGACTGTACTTTAACACCAGAAGAGTTAAATCAACAAGTGATTATGCAGAATTCAATCTACTCGTATTCCTGTTCATTTCTATGTCTCCTAAGTAATATGTGTTCTCACTGCTGTGGTGAAAAGTTATGTGTGCTACACGAGAGCAAAGTTTTTTGTATCTCGTGCTGTTGAGCCCCTCACCACGCTCAGGATTCTAACTTTGATTCACTCGCTACGCTCGTGAATCAATCATAGAATCCTTCGCTTGCTCGGGACTCAAAATCAGCACTCAAACCAAAAAACAACTTTGCTCTCTTGTTGCACAAATAACTATTTACATTCATCTTGATTGAACCCAAGTCGCGGTCTGTCGTAAAACCAAAAACTTACAATATTATGAAGATCTTACTGATAGTACAAGTATTCGGGCATTGATAGCAAATTATCTTTTTAACATCAGTTGTAGAAGTTTATGCTTCTCTGTCGTTATTATGTTTAGTACATATATATCGATGTTATTATGATATTTATTAAGAAATCAAACTCAAATAGGATGTTTGCTCCTTGGATGTTGTTTATTTCCATAAAAATGACAAAACTTTTTTGTACACGTCAGAAAGTCATAGATAATAATATAAGAAAAAAGTAAATATATATATGCATATTTACTTATTTGAGCATTGAATAATATAAGAGATAACTTGAACCACAGATCGGGTCACCTTGTTCCGGCTAGGGTACAAGACAGTCGCAAACTTAAACTAAAACAACGAATACAGTACAGTGTACTGTCCTAAGCATTATTTACCAACATTAGTTTATGTTACGTTTTAATTAACTTCCATGTAAAGTGAGTCCTGCGCGTGACGGATTGGCGCAAATTAACTCCGCTAATAGTTCATATTATTACGTCTTAATTAAAACTGCGCGCGGCAAACGTTTGTCAAGTGCAAGTACATGATAATTTTATTTACTCTGCTTTATGACTGCTTATAATGTGTGATACTAAAATGTAATCTCGTTTATTCTTTTACCTTAATCAGGCAGCGATAGCCTAGTGGAGATACCAACAGACTGCCATGCAGAGGGTATCGGGTTCAAATCCACGGCGCGCACCACTGACTTTTCGGAGTTATGTGCGTATTGAATGGTTAATTATCGCTTGTCCCGTGCCTCGGAGAGCACGCTAAGCCTTCGGTCGCAGTCGTCATGAAGATCTTTGATAGTCGTTATAGGGCGTCAGTACCTACTGAATAAACTAACACTAGTCTAAACCATGGAATACTCGTATCGCTATACCTTCAGGTTGCAGAGGTCAGACAGACAGTCACTCTGTGGAAAAGCTAATATTCAGCCAAATCCGGTTAGACTAGTAAGCGTCCCCAGATTGAAAACTGGGATAACGCTAAGAAGATGATAATGACTTTTACCTTAATGTAGTATCAGATCAGGAACTATAGATTTAGGTACTCGAAAACTTCCACCATATGCAAAACAATAACTATCGAATTATTCGAAAACTGTTGCCATATTCGTATAGAAGCAGGCTATATGACTAATATATAAATATAAGATTGGATGGACTCTCACCTATATCATCCATTAGGTGTAAGCAAATCTATGAAAATAAGTAAATGAAATAAAATATCAGTGATTAAACACCAAAAGTTCTAAGATTTTTTTATTCCTTTATCGTAAAACGCTTATTGTACGGGTCAGCCTCCGATTAGTATGGAGAAACAAGATATTTTAATAAACGCTGAAATCTCATCTTGTCTTTTTTATATTTATGATAAAATTAAATCCATTCATTCGCCTCTTGATTATAGGTCTCGGCGAACTTGTTCGTTCTAAAGTTGTAACGGGTCGGTGAATAGTAAACAATGTCTGCTTATATAATTTTCAATTATGTTTCAATTGCATGTCGAAATATTATTTTTAAGATTAGGTATACTACCACTTCAGACGAAGTATTTGTCGCTACCTTACGTTTATTGCCATATGCCAGGTTTTTTGTAACATTTAAGTAGGTACTTAAACATAACTTAAAAGACTTGATGCGGGGTATTTTTTTCTGGTTAGGGCCTTGGAAACATCAAACACTTTGGCTCGCCCAAGTCACTTGAAAAAGTTGAATAAAAAAGGTGAAGATGTTTTAAGAAACTCACTAACAAGTTTTAAATAAAAACACGGGCTTCCGTGATAACGAATTTTAAATATGACCGCAAAAAACTTTGGTTAAGTAAAGTATTACAAAAAATGCTGTTTTAGTCATATGCAATATTATAAGTACTTACTTACTTATTTTTAAATTGTGTTGACCGAACTTCGTGGACAGAAACGGATTCTCCACGTCAATATTGAAGTTTTAGCCAAAACAGAATTTATGCACTTTTGGGAAAGGCATAAGCCCTCTGTCCTAGCCATATTTTCCCAATTAGAAACCCATAACCCACCCAAGTGATAACCTCTGAAAACATCACTCAACTTTGCTGATTTATCACAAAAGGGCAAGTCGAGTCACACTACAAGAGATGTGGCAGACGTGATTAAGATTATACCTATTGAATATTGATAGCGATTGATACTTAATTGATGATACTCATTCAAGTATTAAGAACCTAAATGAATAAATAAAGAATTTCTGTATTTTCCCAGTCGGTTTTCTTTCTTTGATTGTGACTTATATTGTCAAAAAAAGTTGTTTACCCCGGCTGCCAGTTACAAATCACAATTTAGATAACTGTAGGTAACATGTCGTAATAAAATGGCGACAGACTAAAATATTAAACTTGTCAAACAGCTGTTTTGCCTACTTGGTAGTCTTGGCGAGTTTGTTTCTTGAATACAAATTATGTCTGGAACAGCAAAATACACTCAGTCAAGTTTAATATCTAGAGAATATCAATGAAATTTTGAATTGTTTTTGTGGAGTGCAAATAGATGATATAGGTACAGGTTACAATTTATTATAATTGTACGTTTTGACTTTGGCAAAAAAAAAATACCATGAGGTGAATAAATGTATCTGTGATCCGCACAGATCGTTAGTGACACACTCGCCACATTGATGGTCAAGTGGACAACTTATATAATTACAGATTGTACCATGGAATAAGCCTGTTTTTAAGACTGCAGACCATACCTATTACACTAAAAGAATAGGCCAAATCCTATTACATTTTAACTTACTGTGCTAATTGGAAGAGACAAGTCCAGCAATGGACTGAAAAATGTCGTACAGGATAAACTCAAAAGTAATAAAACACATCCCACCTAAAATCAGTCATATAAGTTATGTGGAAGACCATAATACATATATTAAGCAATACTGCACATACATACATAGTCTCACGCCTATAACCCCAAAGAGGTAGGCAGAGGTGTATTTCTACACCTACTTTTCGACAGATATACTTTAGTCCCACGTAATAAGGCTTCTTTTTATACGCACGCAATAGTGCACGTGCGGATAAAAAGAAGTAAAAATTTCATCTTCATGTATTAGACCAATTTACATTTTTTTTTTATGGTAATAGGCGGCAAACGAGCAGACGGATCGCTTGATGGTAAGCAATTACCGCCGCCCATGGACACAAGCAACACCATAGGAGTCACAAGTGCGTTGGCGCCCCATGGGGTTGGGAAAAGGGATAGGATGAGGAGTGGGATGAGGGAGAAGAATAGGGGATAGGGCCTCCGGCACTCTCACTCACCGAACGAAACGCAACAGTTTAAGTACTGTTACTTTACGTCGATTTTCTGTGAGAGGATAGTACTACCCCGGTCGAGCCGGCCCATTCATGCTGAAATCAGCAAGGCTACTACCTAATTATGTTGTTATGTTTTGTTATGTTCTAGTTTGTAATGAATGTTTTAGTGTAATAACTACTGGTAAACCAATAAATAAATAAATAATTTAAGACGTGTCTCTCCAGAATCTTGTTCTCTTTCCTGTGATTTTTTGTTCCCATTTTATATTCTCGCTATGCAATACGTCTATTAATAGAATATTTTTTATGGTAACTGAGTCCGCCATTGCGGTCAATGGTAGGTGCGGTGTCGCCACCATTGTTGTAAAAAAATGTCAAGGACGTTGTAATTGTATTTATTGACCAGCATTGTTACTAAAACAATAAGTCAACCTCAAAATGCAAGGTGTTAAACTAATATAGTGTAGCATTGCCGTCCAAATTAAGACTAAAGGCAAACGGGGAACCAGATTTCCTGTAGAAAAGTGGGCCAAGGCTAGTTGAAGACTGTGCTAAATTGGTTATAACTCTTTAAAATTTACGAAAAAAACAAAAATAACTAAGAGAATTATAAATTATGCTTGACTTGTGGAATTTCGTGGAGCGTGCATCAGTAAGTCGTGGTCTCCCATATCCGTATCAAATGCACGACGCGGATGCACCCGCATAAGAGGACGATGCATCCGCCCATAATACTCTTATAATCCTCAAGTAAAGTATCATAACATAAGAAAAAGATCTATATGCAAAAGAAAAGAATGCACATAATTATGAACATAATGAGAAAAACAAGACTTATAAGATAAACTAGAGACTAGAGAGGCCGCCTTTTAATGTTATACATTTGTCTATTTTATATTAGAAAGAGCTATCTTGGCGCTTTTTCTAATCTATTGTTATTTATGCAAAACTTTATGTTGCCACCTATACTTACCGATAACATGGAGACATGGACATGTCTGTCAAGCCCGCCGTTGGAAGTGTCATGTCAGAGCTAGCGTCGTAGAGCATAGATATTTACACAGAGGCGCATTTCTTATGGGCGCTCTGTGGACAAACTTTCTGTGACCCAAATTGCCGTTTGGCGGCGTGGCAGTCGCGCTGTGAGTCTGTGACAGCTGTCTCTATGAGTGCAAGAGAGACGAACGTTCCTCCTGTGTATCTTAACTACGAGAGCAAGAGAGACGGAGAACGACGCCAGCGCCGCCAACGGCGCCAACTACGTACTACACTGACAACCGCCAACTCGTCACTTGGAATCGGCACACGAAATCCTTAAGAAATGCGCTTCTATTATGTAAATCTGTATTCATTGCTAGCGTATCTCTGCCGTTCTAAAGAGAAAATTGCGAGTAAAAGCCAAACCACGAAAGCGGTCAACAATCAACCTAAAAACATTTCTCCTCGCTCAATTACGAAGCAATCTATGCTGGTCCCGTTCCAACCCCTCTCACATTCATAAACAGGCTGTCACAAGCACAATGAAAACAACAATCAATCACACTGGATTTTATATCTCGTCAACGACAGTCCAATTGACCCAATATGGCCTCGTCTCCTAAATTGGCCCTTCCGTTAGTCTGCAGGATCATTGGTTGTTGATCTTTTAACCTACATTACTATTGACTAGTTACGAGGACATTTTGGACTGAATAAGGTCCCGCACGTGAACAGAATACAATGATCTAGATGAATATCTGGATGACAGACTAACTGTTGGTCCAAATGCGGGTTGTTGGTGGAATATAAAGTTAGTTTTTAGGTTAGATTGTTGTCAAGGATCTGTTGATAGGGGTTCGAACTGGAGCGTGAATGCCATGCACAACATGGACACCTATTCATTTTGAGCATTATTTTTACTGCTCATATGTAGAGCATAAATGTATTGTTGTAGACACAGACAGAGCATAAGGTCAAATTAAGCTTTTAATATTGAAGCCTTCATTTTGTGCCGTACGACATAGGTACTTACTTATCAGCACGGTTTTAAATAATCTAGATGAAATGCGATTCTAGAAGGGCTACGACCATCTAACTGACAATGATATCAGTCCTGTTTATGAATTGTCCTAATGTGTGTGTGCCCCAAGTGCAAGTAGGCAGACTTGATATGCCTGCGAGAACTTTATAGAAAACTAGATGAGCGCGCGGTTACACTCGCGTTATTTAGGGCTATTGATCAGTTCCCGTGGCTCATAGCGTGATGTTATATAGCCTTTAGCCTTCCTCGATAAATGGTCTATCTAACACCGAAAGAATTTTGCCAATCGGTCCAGTATTTTCTGAGATTAGCGCATTCAACAAAACAAACTCTTCAGCTTTATATATTAGTATAGTATAAGATTAGATTCATAGACATGCAGGTTTTCTCATCATAAGCCCTGTATATAACAGTCCCGAAGCTGAGTATGGGCTTCTTCTCACCATCAGAAGGGCCACCAGGCTGGCCAGGTGCAGATTGATTTGCAAGCTTTCTCACGGTGTTTTCCTTTAATGTTTAGCAAGCAAAATCTAAAGCCTAAAGATACCTCTAAAAATATATTTTAACGAATAAAAACCATAGGTATTAAAATACATACAATCATTCTGATTATTTGACAAATTATTCAACAAGCAACATACTAACGAAATACTGTTTTATTTTTTTAATCCAATAAATACATTTTCTGTAGTTAATTAATTATATGGTTTGTAAAAAGTTCTGAACGTCCCGTCGTCGTCGCGCTTCTCTTTCTTATGTACACAATCCGACAGTGACAGCAACAGCTCAACTCAGTAGCGGTTGTAAGCGCCTTAAGCCCGTGACACTCTGTGGTCGCAGTCTGTTAATCGCTCTGCAACTCTTACATTGCCTTTTCAACTGCCGCCGTAATAAAGCTACCGTAAAATACTCTCAACAAAATTGTGAAGCACTGATTTGCAACTCAAATTACTCTTAACCTTTGTACGAAATATAATCTCTAGTTGATCGCTCATTTGTACTGAATTATTCCACATTAATGATTGGCATAGATCGCGAAGTTTCACAACTTTAAATAAATAATTGTACAAAGAAAAGTCCGTGCCATAGATAAGTGGACGTTTCTTAAGCTATTGTAATGTCTTATTTGGTGAATATTTCACGATATTTCGTTCGTGACGGCGTTTGTCAATGAAACGTCGTGGGTTGGGGGCACGAACCCTTTCTGATTGACTGCGATTCCTTTCGAATGCGTGGATGCTGTTTTAAGTCGGAAGGTATTCTTGGTAAAATGTACTATCACTGTGTTATTTTTTTATTTTTTTTACTTATAGTCTCACGCCTGTATCCCCGAAGGGCTAGGCAGAAGTGTAAATATTACACCCACATTTCGCAATAAATTTTTAGATCCCACGTGATAGGGGGCGAGCCTATTGCCATTACCGGGCACATCACCAGACTCCGTGCTGCTACTGAGTATTCGGAAAAACCCAGTAACACTTTTGCCCGACCCGGGAATCGAACCCGGGACATCCAAACAGCAGGCGCATAGGCTATCCTATCCACTGGACCACGGAGCCTGTTGTGTTATTATTATGCCGAATGCCGATATCTCCCGAAATGATAGCTTGCTTAGAAAAAAAAATACTTTTCACCACAGCAGCTCAAACATGCCACTTTTGCTGCGAGACAACAGTGAACAAAACGCGATTTTGATTCGAGCGTGAGGCAAAGTAGCTTTTTAATTTAAGCGCGAAGCGCGAAGATAGCTCTTTCTAATATCAAAAATGATAAATGTATAACATTAAAGGGCGGCCTCTCTACACTACCTTATAAGTCTTGTTTATCTCATTATGTTCATATGTGGATTCTTTTCTTTTGGATATAGATCTTTTTCTTATGTTATGATACTTTGCTTGAGGATTATAGGTAAGAGTATTATGGGCGGATGCATCGTCCTCTTATGCGGGTGCATCCGCGTCGTGCATTTTTGTGCGTCGTTTAAAGTACAATGGGCGGCCTTATCGCTTAAAGCGATCTCTACCAGGCAACCTTTGGATGTAGATATTGGAAGGAAAAGAAGTGGTAGTTGTGTGGAGTTTTAATATTTATATTATAAACATATACATTCATATAATACATACATATTTTATATATGTATTATATATATATATATATATATATATATATATATATATATATATATATATATATATATATATATATATATATATATATATATATATATATATATATATATATATATAAAATATACATAGGTAAATAAATTGGTGCATAATACTAAATACATATTTTTAGAATAGGAAATAAATTAAACGGACAAGTAATGTGCCTTAACTAAAGCTTTGAATGAAGTTACCGTCTGTGCCTGCCTTATGTTTAGAGGTAATGCATTCCACAAGCGAACAGCCGTTATGAATTGACATTGTTCAGCCATAAATTTGAAACATTCGAATTTTACTGTGCTCTGTCACATGCATATAAAAAGTGAGTGAAAAACAAACCCCTTCGAATTCGAAATTCGATTTTGGAATTCGACCTCAAAGAAAGCACCTTCGGAAACGCAAATAAAAAAAGATATTTGTAGAAAAGAAAATAGAAAAGTAAGTCTAATTAAAGGCCTGTTCAGACCTAAGCGGTATTCGCTACCGTCTGCGGCAGAGAAAACCCAGGGGGTATGCGGTAATATTACTGTTCAGACTTAAGCGGTATTCGCTATCCTTGTGGGTAGTATAACGCGCGGTAGTCGAGTTTCGCTCAGAGAGGTAAGAACTAGCCGCGGTACTTGATACCAAATACCTGAGCGAAACCCGCGCGGTATGTACCTCTACCCACAGCGGCAGCGAATATCGCTCAGGTCGCTCTAGCCGCGGTACTTGATACTAAATACCTGAGCGAAACCCGCGCGGTAGTTGCCTCTACCCACAGCGGCAGCGAATATCGCTCAGGTCGCTCTAGCCGCGGTACTTGATACTAAATACCTGAGCGAAACCCGCGCGGTATGTGTCTCTACCCACAGCGGCAGCGAATATCGCTCAGGTTTGAATAGGCCTTAATAGTATAAAATTGGTATTTAACCAATACATTTTTATTTTGAATTACAACAAAAATAAACATCAGGGATGCGGTATTAAAACGCGATTTAAAAAAGTAGCGGGAATAAAAATTTCGCTGATGCTGATACAGTATAGCGTAACGTGTTAAATTATATTAATATAGTATAAAAAAATCTAAAAAGATGAGTGAAACTAGCGATGATGACTGTACTTTAACACCAGTAGAGTTAAATCAACAAGTGATTAATGCAGAATTCAATCTATTCCTCTTCATTGCTGTCCCCAAAGTAATATGTGTTCTCACTGCTGTGGTGAAAAATTATGTGTGCTACACGAGAGCAAAGTTTTTTGTATCTCGTGCTGTTGAGTCCTTCACTACGCTCAAGATTCTAACTTAGATTCACTCGCTGCGCTCGTGAATCAATCATAGAATCCTTCGCTTGCTCGGGACACAAAATCAGCACTCGAAACAAAAAACAACTTTGCTCTCTTGTTGCACAAATTTTATATGTAGGTATTTACAAAAAAATATGTATACTTATATGTTTGTTTATCCATTGTCTAGTATCCATAGTACAAGCTCTGCTTAGTTTGGGACTAGATGGTGATGTGTGTATGTGGTAAAGTATTATTTATATCATTATTATAATGCAAGTTGGCTGTCTACAACAAAAACCTCTTTGCCTATCTTGGAGACATAATATGAGCCTCACTGTATGTAGTATCTTGTGTGTAAATACTACATACATAGTGTTACAAACAACCCAAAACGTATATTAATTATGAGCATATTTTACTCCGTAACCAAACATGTTAGGAAACGTACGTAATTTAGTATTATTATCTCCAAGTCCCTGTCGTCTCATGACCTATCGTGCTAAGATGAGGCCAATTATTCGCAAAACTAGTTCATTCAAATACACAACACAATTTATAAAGAACTTTGAGCCTATAGAATTATGGTCTGTTTTTCAGTTTACATAGGAGTTTCGTCTATGTACCTATGCAGCTAGCTACCATATCGTATTCTAGCATTAAAGGCAATTAATTTACTGCAAGGATTTGTCTTTAGAGACAAATTTACTTGATACGCAACGTTATTCGTACTTTCTTAATATATTGGCAACTTCTAAGGGCGGTAATAAATATTGTTCCTATTCCTTATCATAAATTGTTGTTTTAAAACATTGTCGATATTATGAAAAAGATATTCAGCTTTTTAATTAAAATCAAGTTTACCCCGATATAATGTATGAAACAGCTGATTTAGAAATTGACTGCACATCTCAGTACGAGTAAGTAAAGTTTATGAAATTGAAGAGTTTGTTTAGACGCGTTTATTTTGAAACTACTGGTTCTTTTGAAATATTTCGACTTTCAGCTAGTATTTAAGAAATTTTACGATCAAAATCAACAGCATCTCGATGGACAGTAAACATAAATTCCTCCATAAAAAGCAGATGCAGAGTAAGTACATTTGTTTTTTATGGAGTAACTTCCATAATTATGCTTGATATTTTGCAATAATAAGTAAGCAGGTACAAACGGTGACAAACTAGCGTACTTTATTGCACGTTTACGATAATAATGACTTTTTATTACGATAATATTTTGATTTGTACGATCATACATTCGCAGTCATTCACACGATTAAGTAAACTTCGACGAATACGGGCGTAGTTGGGTTAAAATCATTCAAATTATACTGACTAATATAATGTTGGCAATGCGGTCCTTGTTAAAGCTTTAAAACATGCTATAAATCATACAAAATAAATTAGCGGATCTTAATCGCGTACAATTAACTTATTTAAGGTCAGTCTCTCCGCGACCACGCTCGGTGCAAGACGAGCGACACGTCGGAACCAAATATGTATCTATGCCTTAATTAGGGTAATCAAAAAACCCGCTAACTTATTTTATATGATGTTTACAAAACGCTATAAATATCTAGTTTAAACCTAATCCCAAGACATGCCTGAGCAGGATAATTTTGAATTATTTTAAATTATAACATTTATAATTCTTGTTGGCGGGTAGTAAGGGATATTTTACTCATTTCAAAAATCGATTTTTATTCTTTTTAGACCATAGTCCCCAAAGAGGTGTACTACACTATGCCAAAGTATTTCACATATTAAACGCCTAGAAACTACCTCAGCCACTTATAATGTATCAGTTGACCTAATTATACGTCAATTACTTATATAAGATTTTAGATTTTACTGTAATGTTTAGCCATTTAGCCGCTAAAGGTTGGACGGTAGATCGGGCAACAACTTAATATCAAACATGCAGTTAAACACATTCTGCGAAGTATGAGATTAAGCACATCTCAAGGTGCAGATACACTTGAGTATTCACTTGTAATTTGCATCTTGCAAATGTTACAGTACAAACAATAAACGAGAGCGTTTTAGTAATCGTTCTATCGCGCTCTCTACCGAAAGTGACGTGACGTGACTGTCAAATCTGACATCTTCGTGAAGGATATTTTTTTGATGAACGACAAGAGCGTGTAAAAATCTTCGCAGCGATGTTTGTCTCTGTTCTTCCTTCAGTTCGACAGTTAAAAACGGCTATTACTCAATGCTCTGTAACATGTGAATGCTCAAGACTATCAACACCTTTAGCCAAGTTATAAACAGTTAGTACATGTCGTTGGTAATTTGTACTAAAGGTATATTAAAAGGCCAACATATTTGTTTATTTGCGTTCATCTCAAGGACTGACTATATGTTAGTTAAGTTGTAGCACATAAGTACCTACATGTCCTTTGTTATTTATATGCGAAGTATGTGTAATAAAATACTAAAATATTTGTTTGTTCACTTTCATCTCATGGGCCGTCGCAAGTGAACAAACATCTCTGGAATCGTGTTGTGGAACTTTTTCCACAACACGATTCCTGCAATGCCCTAGAACAAACTTTGCTCATAAAAATAATGAGTACAATCTACGTCTTAGAGGCTTGCTAAGTATAACCTTGTTATTAAAATTAATTATAAACATGGAAAATTCATGGCAAATTTCAGCTTTTCGCAATAGTTTTGGATGTGCGTTGTTTCTCAGTGAGTTAGCAACGGAAATATAAAAATATATATATTGATTTTAGCTTATCATCAGATTGTAAGATTTTCATTTTGGTACTAAGACAATAACAACCATTTTCTTGGCACTATCGGCCTTCTCGCCACGTACCAAATTTCAGCTTGAAATTCGTCTATAAATCATTAATATCCAATCGCTACAACTGTCATTCGAAAATTATTCATTAATTCAAATTATTAATAATCAACAATTTTAGCCAATATCATTTTACAGTGCGCATTGTTTATTTTGTTAAATGATACCGCTTTGTGTATTTGAGGTGCCGAAGTAAAGGTTATCTTGGTTTATAAACTATTGAAATTAATATCATAACATAACAATAAACAGTAGTTTAGCCTCACTTGATCCCAACGGCTGCTAACTATTTACTGCTTAATGCGTTGTTTACCTACTTACTTCTATTGCGGATTTACCGTAAAGTTATTTGGAATAAACTATTAACTTTTTAATCTTGTTGTCTCTTTCTGACTGATAGTAAAATAGAACAATGTTTTATTATAATCTTTATAGCACATTTACCATCTACCTTTAGCAATAAAAAAATAATTTTAGAACCAATTATAAAGCGTAATCGTCATTTACTAAAAAATCATATAGCTTAAAGAGGCAGGTATAAGTTTAAACAAAATTTTATAAAAAATATAACTGAAGAAATAAAGTTAAAGGTATATTGAAATGTTATCAATATATTTTCTATAATGTAAGATTAGTCACAAAGTGACCATCACAAAATAATTATAGGGGGAATCAATTTCAACTTAAAACGACTAAACTTACGTCATACAATTTTTTTTATCAACCTCAACCTCAGCAAAACCAAACAAAGCGCAAGTGACACTTTCCACGCCACATTTCGCGCGCAAAATTAATTCTATGGCCATTTAAAACACCCCGAAGCCTTGGTCTTGCAAAATGAAACGGCCGTATCGCAAGAACTTAGCTAATTTAATTGTAGTTGCGAGAATTTTGCAGTTTCTCAGTAGTGTGCATATTAAATGGCTCGTTATAAGGTTAAACGAGTATTTTACAAGCACTAGGGTAGTGACTGACAGGCCGACGTGCTGAGAGTTCACTGGTTACTAAGCAGAAGAGTTTTGAATAATGGCAGTCAAGTGTAAAAAAATTACTGAGTAGCGTGGTTCCGTAATATCTATTACGTAAAACTGAGTAAGATATGTCTAGGGATACTGCTAGCTTCATTACCTGCAGTTCACCGCAGGAATGCTTTCTGCAAGAATTCATGATGCAGCAATTGGGAAATGCTGTTCACGTTATAGAGTTAGGTACTCATCCGTAGTGAGTGTAACATTACACAAATCTGTTTCAATAGTTTCAGCATTCTAGACTAGACAGCTAGGTACTATACAGATAGATCTGCCTTACTTGTTCAGTAGTATTAAGAGGTGGATATACGCCGTTGACCTTGCTCGTACTACTGGTTAGTTGTCCTCGCGCGATTTGCGAGTATCGGTGACGTAAAAAATCCTTAGAAAATAATAAGTAAAGTTATTTTGCAAATATAAGCTGAAGGTTCCCTTGGTGTTCTAATATATTAGAGGCTGATTCAATTTAAACAATCTCATGATTGATAGATTAGGAGAAAAAAAAGGTAATAACTACAAAAACAGAGGTTACTTTGCATATTTTATTCAGATATTTAAAAAACATTTTTAAGGATTTGGTACCGAAGAGAAAATGCTTTATATGATGTAGATTAAGACATCTTTTTTTGGATTTTTTTTCTATAACAATTGCGGAGAAAAACGGTTTTAATTTACCCCTAATGACGCCCAATTCACATATGTCCTCGCCTTAACTCCCTGTATAAGCTTACCACTTGTCATCGTAATGTCACGTATCAGATTCGGTTGCTAAACTTGTAAACTACTGCTTGAATCGTTGGCATGTCGGGAAAGTATTTGCATATAAAAATTGCACGTTTTGTTTTGTCATGACAAGAGGTCATGTACTTAAAGTAAACATATGTATATACTATATATAATTATTATGTTTAGAAAACCGATTTATGCATATTTGGCATTCCGACAAAATATTTGGCAAACCGATTTGGCATTCATCATCTATCAAATCGTATTATAATACCCTTTTTTGTTTTGGATACAGCGAGACATGATCATCATCAAAAATATGTATCATCATCAACATAAAGCAAACGTGGATTACGAAGTACAATTACGATATCTATGCTCATGAGTTTTTGCAGATTTGCAACCGAAGGTTCCAATAATGAGACTGACGGTACCAAACAATCAAAACTGTTGAACAAAATTCTTTAACTACAGATTTCATCATTCACTGTCCGTGTGGTGACGGATTAAGAATACGGAATGTCACCACCCCATATCATCCCATGGGTGTCGTAAGAGCCGACAGAGGGACCATATTATACAGAGAACAGCACTGTAAGAGAAGGAAAACTTGATACTAACCCTATACCAACCCGTCTGGCCAGCGTGGTATAGTAGGCCAATTCCTCCTTTCAAAGGAGAGGCCTAGTCCAGCAGTGGACTGTTAATGGCTGATGATGATGACAGATTTCATTTCAACCATATAAATACGGAATCCTAAAATGGGGTTTGAACTTACCACTTGTCTTATATTTGTAGCGTCTAAAAAAAGATTGTCGGCTTAAACGTTATGCAAATTATGCTCGTCCGGCAAGTTTATGTACCTCTCTGTTGACAGAACGTATTATATAATTCAATGATAACTAAACTAGTCTTACGGCGTGTACGACATTCGGGATTACCTTGAAATACATAATAATTTTGTACTGTCTGGTTTGTGTGATAAAAGATTATATGCTGATGGAGCAACGGTTCAGATAGTCGAATTGTAAGGCTTCTGTATACCCTGCTTTAAACTAGTAATTTAGAAAAATAATTGGTTTGTTCTGCCGCGTAGTGGTGCTATAATTGTATTACCAAGGCTGTTTAAGTTCGTCATCAGCCCTGTATCTAAACTAAGGGTAAGGTTCTGCTGGCCAAGAAAGAGGTTTGAAATTACACGTAGATAATATATAATTTATACTAGAAAGCGAATCTACGGCAGCTATAGGACATACAGTAGACACAGTATTAGTTGTCTAAATCCTAAGTAAAATTAGATACCAAGTAGTTACACCTGTTTCTGTACCCGCCTATTCTATTAAAACTAATAACTAACCATTGCATTGTAACTCTAACGATATGAACTGTAAACGGGAAACAGGCTGAAAACACATTTAGTGCTGTGTCTTTCTATTGACGTAAATAAGAAAAGGTTACTACCAAGGGTTCCCAGATCCACGTTAACGGTACTTAGTTAGAATAGTTACGTTGTTTCAGAAGCGTTCTTGTTTAGTGACACGTTGTGTGAGCAAAAAACTGGTATATTATGGATATGGCGGAACAGTAGTAATAAATACTTACAAGTTTTTTTTAAACCTCAAGTAATAAACACAACCTGTTTCGATAAATACGCCTCACTCGTCACAGACGGGTGTTTCGTCGTTTCGCACCACGAGTGGTTCGGACCGCGGTGTGAAACGCCGAAGAGCTCTTAGGAATAGGCTGTTTCGGACCGCGGTGTGAATCGATCATAGAAGAATTTGAATGGGTTTATTCGAACCGCAAATAGAACAAAAAGTTTTCTCAGTAATAATGCTTAAAGTACAGCCAGGCACAAAATAAAATAACGAAAATAAAATAAATTTTGTTTTGAACGTATTTGTTACACATGGCTTGTCGCCTACTCTTTTGGTACTTTTGGTACCTATTTACAATTCTTATTTTTACTATGCATAATGATGTATTTTAATATTGGTTGGCTGACCAAAATATGTGTAAAAAATATACAAAGTGTAGGTCTCTTTACAAGTTATCCCTTTGTAAAACCCAGTCTGGCAATAAACAATAGAAAAAGATAGAGCGCAAATATGCGCTTCTGATTGGTTCCTCTGAGTCTTAGGGCCATAAATAATTTCTCTATATCTATCTCGCTTGCACTTATGGGTTTTATGAAGCCGTCTAGTGAAGGGCGTAACAATAAAATACATATTATCGATAAGTAACGTTTATTATCGTATCTTGTTCACAAAATTAAAAAAAACTCTCGTGTGACATTATCTATGGCTTGGTGTAGGCGATTTTCGACATCTGCTATCTTGAAAGTATTATTGTTCTTCGCCCTAATTCTCCCTTTACTTGTGACCAAATTAGTTCTATTGTTAGCACGTGCGCAGGTAGCCGTTTATCGATAACTAGGGTGCGGCGTGCTGCACATTCCTATCTTTTCTGACTTTTATGACCTGACGACTCAGATGATAACGCGCTGTTATACCCTGTCTGTGTACCCCTTTATGCCAGACCTAAGCTAAGAATGCTGACCTAGCATTTATTGTGTATCATGTAGTTTGTAAGTACATTTAGCCATTTTGTGAGTCAGTCGAGTCCCGAGATCGTAACCATTCGGTCGGCTGCCAATATAAATCCTTGTATATATTTTCTATGAACAATACATACTATTTTAACCTTGTAAAATATTCTTTTTTTAAAAACCTAAATTCCGGGTCGCGCATAACATTGGTGGCAGCGTTAAAGGATTGCTTAAAAAGCGATCCCGGCACGTCTCCGTATACTTACAGTCCAGTGCGAATCCAGTACCAGTGACTCGGTCAACTTTTGTGAAATTCGGTGGTTCCGTGTTGAGTGGTACACGCCGCCCGTCCGTGGTAACCTGCAAGAAAACTGTCCATACTAACCGTGTCGAAGACGAGGGCACGTCCAGCCGTAGATCCATCCAGTCCAAAACCGATTGGGCCAGCCTTGTCCAGTATCCTGCAAGAGAAACATCTCCGTGATAACCCGCCACGTATATCTTCGGGCATTGCATTCGTCGAAACATTCACCGGCAAATACGTAATACCGCGAGTGAATAAATATATCCAAATAAATCTGTGCGCATAAAAAGTGTTATAGTGCCTTATCAGTGTGCTCAAGAATCCTGAGAAGCGTCTTATCGCTTCCGCTCTGCAGCGACGCTCGAGATGTTGTTTTGTCTGGTGCTCGCCCACATCGTACTGTGAGTTACTGTTCTATAAAAAACCCGCCAAGTGCAAGTCTTTCTGAACTTTATAATATTTGTTTTGTTCCTTACCTTGTGTTATTTTATACTAGGTTTATAACATGTCGAAACCAAAGGAAGAATCTATGTACCCTAGCGTAGTTGATCTGAATGTCCTCATCAAATTCATAGGCACCTTCGATGGTAGCCGAGATAAGTTAAACCCTTTTCTGACCAACTGTCGAAATGCTATTAATCTCGCAACAATAAACCAACGGGACATTATATTTAAATTTATACTAAGCCGACTAGAGGGCAGAGCCGAAGCGGCTTGCTCAATAAAAGAATTTGAGGATTGGTCAGTATTAGAAGAATTTTTGAAAACTCAATTCGGTGAAAAGAAACACTATACCCATTTATTATCAGATTTACAGGACTGTAAACAAAGTAGCTCAGAATCAGTTAACCAATTTTCCTTACGCGTAGAAACGTGTCTAGCCAAGTTGTTAACAGAAATTAACATATCCATCCCTACTAAGAAAAAGGGTGAACTTAGTGGCCGTGTCGCCGCTATGGAAGATCTTGCCCTACACACCTTCATGATAGGGTTAAACGCGAACCTATCCACAATTATTCGTTGTAGAAATCCGGAATCGCTTAACGAAGCGATTAATTTCGCTGTTGCCGAGGAAAAAATTTTGAATAAAATTCACCAAGGACAACGACATAGCCTCGGTGACCGATCACGTCCCTCAACGAATCCTTCAAATAACCACAGATTTTCTTATGATAATAGTAGACCTTCTACAAGTCGTGACGCCTCGAAACCAATGGCGTCTAAACCTAACCCGCCAAAACCTTTCACGCCTAAACCGGATTGGCCAAGAAAAACCGTCACTCCTAACCCACCTAAACCCGTCCAAACTAATAGGCAAGAACCGTTTTGTCGCTACTGCAAAACTGCAGGGCACGTGTTAGAACATTGCCAAAAACGAGAATTTAATAATCGTAGATTCCAAGTTAACTTTACGCAATCTGCCAGTATCGATGAGGAATCCCAATGTGTAAACAATGTAGAAGATGAGCAGTCTCCTGATTCTGACGTCGATTTAAACGCTTAAGGGACTCACGACGGTGTCACGTGAGACCCGTATCCAAATTCCAAAATGCATCCGACACCCATAAAACTTTGAATCCTTCAATATTAGTTACAACCACACGACAGGGTAACCAGCCCCAAAATGGAGGTATAACTCACGATTCAACATCCTCTAAGACCACACAACAGGGTAACCAGCCCCAAACTGGAGGTCTTACCAACAGCGCCAAACTTGGCAAGATCACACAGCAGGGTAACCAGCCCCAAACCGGAGGTCTTACTAATAGCGCCAAACTTGGCAAGGTCACACAGCAGGGTAACCAGTCCCAAATCGGAGGCCTTACCAACAGTGCCAAGGTCATACGACAGGGTAACCAGCCCCAAAACGGAGACCTTAACATTTCTAAACCCATCAAGGTTCATGAGATCACTTCAAATCCGAATAAGTGCTCATCACCTCACGTTGTAATTCAATCCACAATTTCTGATATTCCCTTATGCCTATTAGTTGATTCAGGATCAACTGTCAGCCTGCTGAAGGAGTCTTGTTTGCAAAGAAAACCTAAACTAATCAATGATACAATCAGACTCAAGGGTATCGACCCTGTAGATGAGGCTACCTCGACCTTAGGTCATTTTCCGCTTAAACTTTATATCTCAGACTCTAAACCTATGAAATATTTGATCCATAAATTCCATGTAGTGAAGAATATTGATTTACCATACGACGGCATAATAGGCAATGACCTATTAAGTTATTTCAATTGCAATATTGATTATACTCACGATATTTTAAAGATAGGAAATTCTAAATTGAAACTGTATTTTTCCGATCCTATATATATCATACCGCCTAGAACTGAAACGGTCATTGAATGTTCCGTATCCAACCCTGAAATAAAGGAAGGGTTTATATTAGATCAGAGTTATTCCGAAAATTTATTGATTGCAAATTGCCTAGTTGCGGTGAAGCCTAACAATAGAGTAAACTTATCAGTGGTAAACACATCGGAACATCCTATTGAATTAAAATCTAACCTTAACTTAGAATTGAAACCTATTCCTGCCAACTTTTCTGAAACCACAAATACCGTACATAATTGTAAAACAAATCCTGCGTCTAAAAATAGCTTTCAAAGAACCAGAGATGTTCTCAGTCAATTACGCGTCTCACATCTGAACGATGAAGAGAAAGAAGCCCTCTACCAATTATGTTCTGATTATTCAGACATATTTCACTTACCTGGAGAGTATCTAACCTGCACAGATGCCCTCGAACACGAGATAAAAACCACAACCGATATCCCCATCCATACAAAATCGTATAGATTTCCTGAAATCCACAAGGCCGAAGTTAGAAAACAGATAGACCAGATGCTGAGCCAGAACATCATTGAACCCTCTGACTCCCCTTGGTCGTCCCCTATTTGGGTTGTACCAAAGAAAATGGACGCTTCAAACACTCAAAAGTGGCGAGTCGTTATCGACTATCGGAAACTAAATGATGTCACGATAGGTGACACATACCCAATTCCACAAATAGCAGAGATCCTGGATCAGTTGGGGAGCAGTAAATACTTCTCTACGCTCGATTTAGCCTCAGGGTTCCACCAAATTCCCTTAAAAGAAACCGATAAAGCCAAAACAGCCTTTAATGTGCCCGAAGGACACTTTCAATTTACTCGTATGCCTTTTGGGCTGAAAAATGCCCCTTCAACCTTTCAGAGACTGATGAATACAGCGCTATCTGGCTTGCAGGGCATTCATTGCTACGTGTATCTCGACGACGTCGTTTCGTATGCATTCGATTTGAATTCAGCCATTTCTAACCTAAAAACAGTGTTCCAGAGAATGAGAAATTTCAATTTGAAACTCCAGCCCGACAAATGCGAATTTTTAAGGCGTGAAGTCGGCTACCTAGGGCATATTATCACCGAAGAGGGAGTGAAACCCAATCCCGACAAAATAAAATCCGTGACAGAATTTCCCACTCCTAAATGCCAAAAAGATATAAAATCCTTTCTTGGGTTAGTCTCATACTACAGGCGTTTTATCCCAGATTTTTCCAAGATTGCTAAACCCCTAACGAATTTACTTAAAAAGGATATTCCCTATAATTGGGAAAACCAACAACAGGTTGCATTCGACACATTAAAAAATAGGCTTACTAACGCACCGTTACTTGTATATCCTGATTTCACGCAACCATTCATACTTACCTGCGATGCCTCTAATCATGCCTTAGGGGCCGTACTTTCTCAAGGAACTATTGGGAAAGACAAACCCATAGCCTATGCATCGCGAACTCTCAACAAAAGCGAAACTAACTATAGCACGACTGAAAAGGAGTTGCTTGCTGTATTGTTCGGATGTAAAACGTTCCGCCCCTACCTATACGGTCGCAAATTTCTCATAGTAACAGATCATCGCCCACTTAGGTGGCTTTTCAATCATAAAGACCCAAGTAGCAAACTTCAGCGATGGCGCCTCCGTTTGGAGGAATACGATTACGAAATTGTTTACCGGAAAGGGCAACTAAATTCTGTAGCCGATGCATTATCCCGATACCCGGTAAATCCCATATTTCCAAACCCTGAAAATGCTAGACTGCCAGAAGATCTCATTGATCTCGGACCTTTAGAATTAAGTCCTCATTCTAGTGAATTAAACCTTGACTTCGATAATTTAAGTATTCCTTCCCTTCCTGTAGACGACGAGAGACAGAGTCGAGATATTGTCATTGAAGAAAACAATCCTAACACCCGAAGTACTCCTGACTTACCTCAGATAGCGATGAGTCCCTCCTCTACTTCGCCGAGAGCAGTGGATGACTATTCCCAATTTCTGAAATGTAACCTGGAAAAAAACAAAAAATTTAATACATGTATCAAAGAACACAATGAAAGCCTTACTAAAGCCCAGTGTAGTCACATTTTAGTACCTGCGTCCGTAGATCTCGATGAATCCTGTCCGTATATCCCTGAAATTATTGGAAACCTTGCTAATATAGATGATTTTCTTAATGCTGAAAGAGAACTTCATACATTTAAAAGATTAACAGTACAAAACAAAACCGTTTGGTTGCTATTTGTTAAAGTCCATCACTTTGACCAAACAGCTTATCCCGATCTCTTCAAGATCCTGAAAGAAATAAAGAATGAATTAGTAAAACACGAAAATGTAACAGAAATAGCAATTCCTGATTTTAAAAACCCCTATGAAAGCTTATCTTTTGTTAAAATTTATAATATGCTATCATACATATTCCATGACACTGGAATTATTATAAATATTTACCATAATAGTATAATGTATCCATCATTAAGTGAAATTAAAAAGATACTTACCGAAAACCATGACTTACCTGTTTGCGGTCATTTAGGCTCTGTTAGAATGTATAACAGAATCAAAGAAAAATATTACTGGAAAGGTATGAGGAAAGACATTGAAAATTATGTAAAAAATTGTTCAGCTTGCCAAGAAAATAAAGCCTTCCGTAAACTTAATCGGGCACCGATGCAAATCACTTCAACATCCACTGTCCCTTTGGAACGCGTCTCACTCGACATCGTCGGCCCCTTACCGGAATCTGGAACTGCAAAACTTAAATATATACTTACTCTGCAAGACGACCTCACAAAGTTTTCAGCTGCATATCCTATGCGCAGTGTATCTGCAGAGGAAACCACAGATTGCCTCATACATTTCATATCACAGTTTGGGATTCCTAAAACGATATTAACAGACCAAGGCACCAACTTCACAGCGGATTTATTTAAGAAAACTTGTCAGTTCCTAAAGGTTAAACAGTTGTGGTCAACCCCATATCATCCCCAAACACAGGGCGCCCTTGAGAGGAGTCACTCCACGCTCAAGGAATACCTGAAGTCCTTCGCAAATGATAACCAGGATAACTGGCCACGGTACGTTTACACTGCAATGTTGACGTACAACACTTCCGTACATACCACCACAAAATTCACACCCTATGAGTTATTATTTGGTCGAAAGCCATTCATCCCAGATTCCATATATAGCTCTAATGTAGAAACTACTTACCCAGAATATCTGAAGATGTTACAGCATAGATTAACTCATTCGAGAAACAAGGCAATAGAAAACCTTATTGCGTCTAAAGAAAAGTCTAAAAAGTATTATGACGAGCACACGCGTCCTGTCACTTACAAAGTAGGAGACTACGTATATTTAAAAAACCATTTGAGGTTGCGTAAAGCCCTTTCGCCTATATGGAAAGGCCCATACAAGGTCATTAAAATAAATGGGAGGAACACCCTAACCTTGCTTATTAATAGGCGACATGTTATACACCATTATGATGAGGTCAAATTTGCCTCTAGGCCAGATGTTCCTGACCAAAGTAACATCGTACAAGAAATAGTAGATGTAATTAGTGACTAAGGATAAAATATAAGACCTAGATACAGCAATTGAATTTTTGTTACAGTAACCCTTCACTGGGGCAACAGTTCGTCGAACAGATTGCAAATAACCCTGGAATCTATTTCGACCCTTTAGGTTCTGTAAGTCTAGTTGATAGTTATCTTAGCGTAGTAATACCGGTAGACGTATCGTATATTTATCCGCATATAAATAATATATATAAATTTCTTAATAACTCTAAACGTCTTTGCGAGAGGAGTGTCACTTTTGATTATGTAGAATGCAATAACCTTTTTCGGCCACTTATCACCCGATACGAAGACATGACTCGCGACAGTGAAGCCATTTCTCATCTTACTTCCCGTAGATCGAGAAGGTCAGCCCTTCTCGGAGTAGTAGGTACTATGTCTAAAAAGCTTTTCGGCACCATGGATGAGGATGACGCTATCCGCTACGATAACGCTATCCACGAAGTTCAGTCTGATCAGAAAAAACTAGCTACACTTGTAAAGGAAAATATTTTAGTCACCACTTCTATTCTAAAATCATTCAACGATACAATCTCTAGAATTAACTCCAATGAACAGGAAATAACAACAGCCATTGCATCATTATATGAAGATATTCAAAATTTGACATATGTCTCCCAAGAATTAGAACTAAGATCACGTGCCTTAGAATTAGTAAATATGATAGAAAATTGCCTATTGACATTATCTTTTAGAATCGAAGATACTGTTAACTCGATTATGTTTAGTAAGTCTAATATATTGTATCCCACAATCTTAACCCCTAAGGAACTCTTTAATGAGTTAGTCAACAATTACAGATTTATACCGAACTCTAAACGACTACCTGTGCTCTTAAGCTTGAATAATGTACATATTATTTTAAACATATCCACTATATCTAGTTACCTAAATGAAAACGAAATAGTTTTCGTTCTTGAAATTCCATTAATAAGTACTACTCAATTCGATTTATATCATAGCTTACCTAGTCCGGCACCTCACGATATCGATAACCCAACTTCCTACTCCACTATTGTCCCCTCTACTAAATACATTGGCATAAGCAAGGACAAATCAACATATTGCAAACTGGATGACCTGCATACCTGTAAAACAATAGACAGTGATACTTACCTTTGCGATACTCCTATATCATACTCTTCGCTCAACACCCCCATCTGTGAATCGGAAATAATAAGTAAACCACTCACCTCTATACCAGCAATATGTGTAACCAAATTCTTCCATGGCGACGTTCATATCTGGCAGCCACTACAAAATAACAAGTGGTTATTCATAATATCTGAAAAGTCTAAATTAATTATAGAATACAACGTAACACAATTTTTAGAATTAGATATAATAGGTAACGGTATCTTATACTTACCACAAGGATCAGTAGCTTATTGTAAGGATACGAGATTAGTATCCAAGAATAATGTAAACTTAGTTTTAAAACCTGTAATGACTAAATTAGATATACTTAATGACTCCTGTTGTAACAAAGTTAATTATGTAAACGTAGCTCCTGTTTTACCAAAGGTAAACTTAAAAAACATTGATTTGGACTCCGTTGCTTTTGACAACCCGGAAATGTTAAAGAGTTTAGAGTCTATTATAGAAAAACCCAATATTATAATGTATACAAACTACTATACTAATATAGTAATTATATTAATCTTAAGTTTAATTATAATTTTTATTTTATTTAAAGTATGTAAAAAGTCTGGCATACTCGGGAAACTGTTCCCTCTGAAATCTCCAGAAAATCAAAATTCTGAAACAGATTCTGGCGTTGAAATGCCCCAAATTATCCCATCACCTACTCTTCGAATTGGTTGACTTTTCCTTGAAAACTTTATTAACACATAAACTTCAGTTATTACCTGAAGTTTATTCTTAATCGGGGGGTTGTTATACCCTGTCTGTGTACCCCTTTATGCCAGACCTAAGCTAAGAATGCTGACCTAGCATTTATTGTGTATCATGTAGTTTGTAAGTACATTTAGCCATTTTGTGAGTCAGTCGAGTCCCGAGATCGTAACCATTCGGTCGGCTGCCAATATAAATCCTTGTATATATTTTCTATGAACAATACATACTATTTTAACCTTGTAAAATATTCTTTTTTTAAAAACCTAAATTCCGGGTCGCGCATAACAGCGCGTTCGTTACTATTAGCATGCGTTTGAATGTAAAAGGATATCAGTACCCTTCTGGCTTTCATAGTGAATTTAATGTGACGGCAGTGAAGTGTTTTCCAAATATTGTGAACTTGTAAATCAAACAAGGTAAGTAAATCCTGCAATTATCTTCTTATAATATTCTTATAATTTTTAAAGTGATATCATCTTAAAATAATACTTTGTACTTAGCTATAAATAAATAAAGAAGCTCCATGATTACTTTTAATGTTTCACATTTATATGATAGGCAGCCCATAAAACATCAAAAGGTAATATAAAAAACCCTGGCACTACTTAGTTATTTCCCTTAAAAAAGTAATTAAATTATCTATATGAATATGACTAATTTATTTTTAACCACATACGTTTTCATGCATATTTTTTGTTTAGATTGCTGCTTCATCTCTCTAAAAATGTTGGGTGACCCATCAACTTCACGTAGTGGCCCAATTGTCCACGTTTTAAAAACGAAGAGAGGTGGAAAAATGCTGTGTCGTGCTGGATATAACTATGTGTTAAAACGTGTTAAAACCAATAAAGCTCTAGTAAGTGCAACGCAACAATCAAAGTCAAACTTCATGAGACTACCCATAATCATCCACCAAGGGAAGAAGCAGAGATTGGAATAGAGAAACAGATTTATTTATGTACTGAAACAGTTAAAAGAATATTAATAAACCAGTAACGCAAATTTTCGACGAGACCGTACAAAATCTATCCGACCAAGGAGTAAATTTGGTAAATCCATTACCAAAATTTAAAAATATCAAGAACAAACTGTACAGACAAAGAAATTCATCTCTGGGTGCTAAAAAACTGAACTTCCGAAAGGCCCGTGACCTCGAAGTACCGAAAAAATTTGAAAATTTCTTGTTTGCCGAATTCAAACACAAAAACAAGCGCATATATTTTTGCTAACTTAGAAATGATTAGGTATTTAAAAAAATGTACACGATTTCTTATCGACGGCACATTAAAAATTTGCCCGAAGTGTTTCTATCAAGTATACACTATTCACGCTGCTGATGCAAGCAGTAATGATGACGTAAATGTGGTTCCTGTGCTGTATGCATTGCTTCCCGACAAGAAAAGAGCCACATATGACATTTTATTTCAAAGGATAAAAAGTCAAGTAAAAGAATGGGCGCCTACACATATTTCAATGGACTTTGAAATGACTGCGATATCAGCAATCAAAGATTTATTTCCAGAAGTGAAAATATTCGGATGCTATTTTCACTACATTCGCAGTTTATGGCGTAAAGCTAAGCAATTGCAAGTAGTGAAATCAAAACTGGGCGCTAACCATATGAAATTGTGTATGGCATTGTCACATTTACCGCCGGACTTGTTGGAAGATTACTGGCTATATGTAATGGCAGAAAGTCCAAAGAATAACGAAGTCAAACAGTTCAATAACTATTTTGTCAAAACATGGCTGGAACATAATGTGCTTTCAAACACATGGAACACTTTCAATGAAAGCGACAGAACCAACAACATGGTGGAGTCATGGAATGCAAGGATAAAAAAGACCATTGCAAAAAAACCCAATATTGCACAGTTTCTTGAGGGAATACAAAAAGACGCCAAATATTATTGTGGTATATTAGCAAGAGCTGGTGACATCCAAATTTCAAAAAGGAAAGCAGAAACCATTGAAATTAATCAAAGAATACAGAGCATCATAGAAGAGTTATTGACTGGTGAGATAACTGTCGGTCATTGTTTGGAAAAATTGAGAGTTTAATGCATTTCAGTTTAATAATAATTAAAGTAAATTTTTATATTCTGTTGATTTTAAACATTTTTATTTTATTTTTACAATTGGTTAATAATTAAGAGTTTAATGTAAGTTAAATATGTATAGGATTAGGTATATTTTTATTATTGTCATTTGAATATTTTAAAACTAAATGAAAAAGAGCCTTTTGACCGATCATATTAAGTAAAGTGCAAACAAAACAATTATTTTTACTAAAATCATCAATTAATGTATTTGGAGGTTACTTATGAAAAGGTATTTTCGTTTAGACTTTATGTCAGTATCTAATATTATTTTATTTTTGTTTTATTTAATTGTTACGTCAACCAACAGATAAAACACAGGACAGGCTTAATCTAGATAAATGTAATTTTAAATGCTAGGTATACACCTGATGGTAGGTTGACACGACGTGCATAAAATTTATTAACCCTTGATGGGCGTGATAACATGTAAGGTGTGTCGAAGTTAGATGGTTCGTAAGTGTTTCGAAGTCTGTGATGTTTTAATAATTACTAGTTAAGTGCATTTTGTTATGTGCCATCCAACTGTTAATTTGAAAAATTACGTATGACTTTCGAACTGTTATTTTAATTAACCCATTCACAGTCCCATGAGCCACATGTGGCTCGTAACAATTGAATTTCTATTGTGTCTGCGGTCGGACAGTGAAAGTGTTAATAGTAAGTATTTAATTATTACTTGTAAGTAAAGTTTTGCTATGTAGGTACGCCATCGAAATGTCAATCAGTTAGTTTTAAGTCTGAATGTGTACCTTATGTTTCAACTGTGATTTAAACTAGTTCTTAATTACTAATAAAACTGTGATTTAAATGTAACCACTTTTACTAAATTTTGGTATGCAATTGTGATTTTGAAATATTATTACAAAATATACAAAATATCAAGTCGTAACTGTTTTATTTTCATAAAACACTTTTCTACTCGACTGTACATACAAACTTTGAAATTAGCTTGTACCTAAACATAGTGGTTCGAATCGCCCCATTCCTAAGAGCTATTGGTCGATTCACACCGCTCGGCGCTCCAAGGACCGCCGCGGTGCGAAACAGCCCATTCTGAAGAGCTTTTCTGCGTTTCGCACCGCGGTCCGAACCACTCGTGGTGCGAAACGACGAAACACCCTCACAGACACAGTCCATTCTTATTGTCTTACTTATTTACTAAAGTAGATAGGCTTTATAACAAAATAAGGACTCAATATATTGTAACGTATGTATAGACTCACGCCTGTATCCCCGAAGGGGTAGGCACAGGAGTAACGTTACACCCACATTTCGCCATGAATTTTTAGGTCCCACGCAATAGGGGGCGAGCCTATTGCCTTTACCGGGCACATCACCAGACTCCGTGCTGCTACTGAGAATTCTGAAAAACCCAGTAACACTTTTGCCCGACCGAGAATCGAACCCGGGATATTGTAACGCTGGATTAATTTCTAGATTTATACTATCCTTAACCATTAATCAAAGGTTTTTATTTAAGTATGTCATTTCGATATCCCTGCTAATTATATTATACGCTGGTGTTGCACAAGAATTTATCAATACTCCACGTGTACAAGCTTTGCCTTATAATTAGACCAAGACCAAACGAAATTAGCTGAGATGTTATTCTAGTAAGATCGGTCGGTAATCGAAACTTTCTCACATATATTATCTGTGCCGCCGACCTCAAGATCATCCACATACAAACGCCTACTTAAACAGCAGGACTCGTGTGAAAATCCTTGACTAAAATAGTAATAAAGCATGTTTGGCCTAAAAATAAAAGTTGTTCTGCCAAAGTGACATAAATATCTGATACATAATATATATTTGTTCCGTATTTTTAGGAATTGGAACGACTAGCCTTCTAGTAATTGGGCTAGGGTCGACTTCAAGTGTAAAGCTATATTTGAACTGAATATCGTATTTATTATTGGTTTTACGGTTATCAGAAACCTGTTATTTAATTATATAATCAGCTGGTTGAAATTGAGTTTAATGTATTTGCAATGTGGTCGTGGGATTGCATGATTTGATGCATTTTATAGATATTTTGTTTGTATTTATATCGAGATAATCCAATCGTCAGCTGTATCGATAGACTGCCTCCGTGGTCCAGTGAGTAGCGTAAGCATCTGATGATCTGGTCCTGGGCTCGATACCTGAGTTGTGCAAAAGTGTTACTGAGTTTTTCAGAATTCTTAGTAGTAGCGCGGAGTCTTGCAACGTGCCCGGTGAGGGCAATAGGCTCGCCCGCCCGTAGGACTAAAAATTCATAACATGGCGAAATGTGGGTGGTACTTTACACCTCTGCCTAATCATTTTGAGAAAAGGCGTGAGTCTATAAAAATATATATCGAGCAGCGAATGTAATCTCTTCATTCTTCTAAGCTAAAAACTAGTCGTAATGCAATATACTTGACGTATTTTTTTCTATCATTGTCTGCGTTGCATACTAAGAAGTTATGCACGTACGTCTGTATGCAATTGTACTGTAAATACACGAGCCAAGTTGTAATGATTAAATTACGCATTGGCTAATAAAATTGGACCAAAGAATTTGCTCACTGTGATAACGGGCAAAGCGCAGACGTCTAGAGTGCAGGTTCATACAAGGACGAATACGAGTACAATTTGTGATCAACAAATTCTTTTTGTGCTGAGGTTTGGTGTTTGGTCACAGAATAGATAGTTCTTACGAACAGAAGCACCACTTCGCAAACCAATTTAAAGAAATTACGACTCTTGCTATTAAGCAAGAAACTGCAATTCAGCTCGCATGAGCATTCAGTACCTAACGCGATATTGACCTAACTGTTCCCGCTCTTTTCTAACACATAACGCTGTCGCTGTCTGGCGCGGAGCGGTGCGCTAGGGTTGTCGACTTGCCGCTGCTACTATAATATTTATTCATCGTCTATCTACCTACTTGACCACGTACCTAATAATAAATATTTATACTATAAGTATCCTATCCCACTATTTGAGCTCGTAGAACGAAAACCACAAAAATTCTGGCGGTTTACGTTTTCACTATACTAATTCTTAGTTATTTCCTAAACGCGTAGACCGATTTACATGACTCAAACAGATAAAATGGTTTTTGAACTAGACCTTTAATTTGACACCATAATCGTTGAGATATCTCAACAAATAAAAAGTACAATTTTCAAGTTGCTCTCGTAAAATAAATAAAATCAAAATTTCAAGTTGCTTCCGACACACATCCGTTAAATGAGCAATACTTCGCACCAGACTTGTGATGTGAACATTTTTGTTGTTCACTATTAAAATTCACGTTATTAGCTAGCCCTGCGCGCGAGCGGTGACGACGCGGCGTGGAAGCCGCGCCAAAGTGTAGGCACTTATCGCTGTAGGTACGGCCGAGTGAAGGAGGCCTGGGCCTCAAGTCTGCTATTTTAAACACATTCGTCATTCCAACACGATCCCATTGTCATTTTGACAAAAGTTCGTAGTCTGGTAATTCATAATGATAGTTCAGTGATCGATCAGTGGTCTCGTAATTGAATGGTGGCAGAATGGCATTGTTGTATTGCCATAGATAAAAAAAAACCATTAGAAGAAATGATTTTTGAAAAACTACCATGAAATTTGATTATTTTTCATGCCAGATTTCATTTATATATTTTTTAAATATTCATTACTAGTGTTATAAGCACTCTAAAGTTGTATTAAAGTTCGTAAATAGTAAAAAAACAATGAATTCAACTCAATAATATTTGTTCTGTTTAGCTGTCAAAGTCAAATCATGTTTTGAAGTAAGAACTGTCAAAAGTTCAAAACTCATACCTTTTTGTAAACAAAGTCCTAGTTTGATAAATTTCTCAATAATTTCAATGCACTGCGTTGAATTGTTAAATACCGAGTAGCTCGTATGTTTCTCTTAGAGCCAAAACGAAGATATCAATGGAAAATGCTCTATGGATAACAAATTCCAAAGGAAATGATACAGCAAGGTTATGCAGTTCACACCTCAAAGAAAAGTGCTTATATCGACAGGAGTAAATACTATAATTAAAGATAGCGAGTTAACTACTAAAGGTGTTTATATTCGAAGAAGAATTGGCGTAACCAAAACATAAAATATTGAAGATTGAGTTAGATCATAGATACATTCCTATTACAATTAAAATATTATTTGTGTTTCATGTGTTGTAACTGTATCAAGAAGGAAAATAAAACTCATAATTATGTGTTATTATTAACAATGTTGTTTTATTAAAGATAAACAATTTCTGTACATGAATTTATTAAGAATTATTGGTTCCAATTATAGACACAAAAATTGAACACTATTCTCATATACTAACTATCATAAATCTTCACTTTTGCATCTACTAGCAAAGCAAGCAACTTTCTTCATACTGGCTTTGCAGAATCCTCACATATATGTATGTCTCAAACAGATGGATATGAGCGGTCACAAAACTCATAAAGAAGTTGCCCGTTTGCTTGAATTTTGTATCTGTAAGAGAGATAAGTAAATATTTATAAACACACCACTTAAACACGCATCATATTATTTTATACTAAGATCTTCTATACCTACTATGCAATTAATTTAAAAACACTTTACATCATAATTCAGACATTATTTAATTGAATTATGTAGGTACTTAAATTCTTTACAAGACTCCATAAAATGTAGGTAGAATATATTGATAAATTAGGAACATTATATAAAGCCTGGTCACTATCTAGTCATCATTAACATAACTGTTCCTGTCAGGTAGGTATGGCAATATTAAAAAGAGATCAGGAAGATCTTATTGTACTAATACTTCAAACTATCACATAGGTATGACATTATCATTAATTATAAGTACCAAACCACTGCTGGTCACTATCTATAGTCATATCATTATCTACTACTAACACTTCCATTCCCAATGTGTAAAAACATTACTCTTTCTTTTTAGCTCCGTCACTCAGATGAACTAAGTTCATCCGAGCTCTGCCATAGTTGGGTTAAAAGCACAGCTACAACGTTTGAAAATATTATTTAATTTCCTGTTTCTTATGTTTGGAATATGAGTATTTAGCTTTGATGTTCTTGTATATTTCGGAAGGCAAAATGTACATGTATAATTTGATGTTCAAGTAGACACTTGAACATCAAATTTGGAAAACCACAAACTGAACTAGGCGAACTATGATATTCCTTTCCATTTAATATATTGATGGTATATTTTATATAATGCCTCTGTAACTTCTTTAGTGGGCTGCGACACAGTAATTGGCGAAATGTCATGGAGGGCACCCTGTCCAATCAAGGTCTGGTAAGATCCTGATGCGTAAAATGAGTGCTACCAGAATCAGCAATATAACATTAATTAATAAATTTCTTCTTTATAGGAATAGAATAATAAACCAATATTAACTTCAGTTTTCTCACCTTTATTTCTGCCGATACGCTATCGTTTTGACGCGGTCTGGCCTTAAGGGGAATGAGTTTTTGAAATAACCCCCTTACTGAATCCTTTCCTCTCTAAGATGAAACGTTTTTACAAATTTCGCCTCGGGAATATCCGTAAAAGGGTTTGTAGTCATCCTCGATAAGCGACTGGCTTGTTAGTTAGCTCGAGAATATTAGTTCGCAGTTAATACATTATCTCTTTTTTGTAGTACATTAAACTTTTTGATTGTCTATCACTATGTTTCACAAGCAAACACTAGACAAAAGCAATGATTGCACGATGGCGTTACGATGGTAGGTCACTGATCAAAAGAACTGTCAAAATATTACCAGACTACCGCATACGTCAGTCATCGATTTGTCATTATGTACGAGACTACCAATCTATGCCATGTCTTTCAATGGAGTGTCAGTGGTTGACCATCGGAAAATCATAATGGCACCATTGTAACAGTAGACTACCAAACTTGTCAAAATCAACAATTATGAAGTCAGTGATTGACCATTTTGGCACTATTGTAATAACAGACTTGAGGCCCTGGTTTGGTGTCCATTGGTTTAAAATTAAAAAGTCCATATCATCACTCATCACTGCAATAATGACAGAAACATAGAAGTCATGCCCTAAAAATTCATGGCGAAACGTGGGTGTAATGTTACACTTCTGCCTACCCCTTCGGGGATACAGGCGTGAGTCTATAAAAAAAATAACATGGAAGTCATTTTTTAAATATGATATTTGGCGTTCTCTGAAACAGAAGAATTCGAAACGGTTTGACAGCAGATATAGTAAATTCGAAATTTGAATTCTGTGAAGCGTCTATTTCGAAACGGTCACGTAGTAGGTACCATATGGCAGAGGCAGTGCCGGGGGCGATCTGAAAGATACCCACAATTTATCATAATCGTCAAGGGTGCCAAAGGAGCTAAGGGTGCTTGTACACGGTGCATGTAGCTTGAGCATGTTGAGGCACGTGCGCGGGATATATGCACCGTAAACATGTCGTTTAAAAAATGTGCGGGTCTAGCGACCCGAGCATGTACCAATGCGAGGTCGCACGGGTCACTCGCGCATGTTACTTGTTAAAATTACATTTTTAACATTGATTTTAAAAGAATTTTCGTTCGTCGAGACATTTTGACGCGATTCAAGTCATAAAGCTACCGCGCGAATAGCATGCACATGTAGCTCTTGACCACGAACAAATAACTTGTACATACAGCTTGCGCAAGTAGCCCGTGTCTTTACTTGCTCCAGTTATTTGCACCATGTTCAAGCAGTTCAAGTACAAGCGAGTAACTTGAACAAGTAGCTTGCGCATATTACTCACGCGTGTAACCCGCACCTTTACTTGCTCCAGCTACATGCACCGTGTACAAGCACCCTAAGGCAAAAACAATCTTGCACGCGATGTAAATATCAGGTTATTGAACTGCCTATCAAGAATGTTTGATGCCCCATGGCTTAGTGTCTGGCTGGTGTAAATTATTTTGACGTTTACAAAGACATTATCAGCATCACCACAGAGATAAAACCGGTAGGCTCAAAGTCAGCGGTGTCTTATGCAGACCCACTCACTAACCTAAAAAAGGTTTTTGAACTGCCGGTCTTAGAATTCCGGATTACCTATCGCTTTGTCTTATTTTCGGACCGACTTTTCAATCTGTGAAGAAACCAATACTTACATAAAGTAATGACTGTAATGAGACATGACATGCATAAAAATAATCCTTTATTTTGTAACAAGTGTTGTAATTTATTTTACTTTTAATGTTATGTAAAGCAATTGACCGATTCGCAATAGTATATGTGAATATCATTGAAAGTTGACTGCTTTTTACAGTTTAGTAACATCTCGTATTTTGGTATTTTGCGTCATTATTTCGTGTAGTAACATATACATACATATGTACGTACTTACATACAGAGGCGGCTCGTGAAAGATTATATTGGGTGTTCACTAAAAAAAATGAAACTGCTTACCATTTATTTTGTGAATGCTTTTACAATTAATAGTAAGACGTGCTAAATCATCGATACCTACCTACCTCAACCGTCCACGCAGTCTCAACTCCGGCGCCACTAAACGAAATACACGGAAAACAAAACAACTTCTTACTTCCTTCGCATTTTCGCAACCACATAACCAAAGCGTTTTATCATATTGGTCGTTTTTTTAAGTTTTTTCACAATTTTTTATAAAGTTTATGCTGTTATATTCCATATTAGTTACACAATTTAACTGTCTTTCTTAAACAAATACACACAATCATACATACAATTGAACTATATTTTAAACACCAATCCTTTTCTAATTACCAACGCACTCGCAGATAAATGTTTTGCTTTTGTTTACATTCAAATTTCAAATGATACCGGCAAAACACTATTAAAAAAAAACGGCGCACACGTTTTAATTTTTCTTCGTGACAAATGGTCATATCATTTAGTCGGGTAATATATTCGCGCATGCGCACCTCGTCAAGCTAGCCAGGAGCGGCGCTCCGTATTCGGCTTATTTCTCATACAAATCTTTTGTCTCACGCGCCCAGCGCCTAGAACGCTCTCTCTTTCGCACTCATTACATTTCAGTATTAAGCGTTGTACTAAGCTTTCGTCAACGAAGAGCGCTGTTATGAGCGCTCCACTCAATAAAAATACCTATGTAGGTTTCAAGAGTGTTGACAAAATTATGATAAACAGCTTAGTAGTCAAATACTTATTTGTGGATATATGTGGCATTATAGAAAAGAGAATAGGTGTGTTTTAAAATATTGGGTATGTTTATAGAAAAAGTTTATATGTATGAGTTGTATACATATATTTTATAATTTTGGGAGTTCACTGCTCCAGCGCTCCTTTGAACGAGCCGCCACTGCTTACATACATACATACATAGACTCACGCCTGTTTCCCGGAGGAGTAGGCAGAGACTACGGAACGCCATTTGCAACGATCCTGACATTCCTCTCTTGCTTCATTCACTTCCAACAAGTTTCTCATGCATGCTCTTCTGTTTAGGGTACTTCTGACCTGTCCTTTTTTTAGGATGTCTCCAATCTGGTCAGAGAACGTCCGCCTAGGTCTTCCCCTTCGTCCTGTCCCATTCACATTTGCCTTATATATCTTCTTTGTCAGTCTTTCGTCATCCATCCTCTCCATGTGCCCAAACCATCTTAACATGCCTTTCTCGATGCTTGTCACTACATCTTCTAACAAGCTAACTTAAACATACATCGTCCTATACGTAAACGACCTGATCAGTGGCCGTTTCGATGCCTGTGAAAAGATTTAATATATTTTCTCTAAGGAAATGCTCAAATACAGGAGTCTGATAATGTGACTGTGTCTTGGCACCTACCCATATTAGGTATGTTTGACTATTTGATGATAAGTGAATGAATGTACACTTAAGAGTACCCAATGCGAGAACTGAGTCTATGTTTACTTGTACTTGTTTAACGCTGACCTTGAATGCGCAGTCCGAAGAAGTCAGAGATCTAGACTCTATCAGTTTATGGCGCGGGAACACTTCTGGTCCCTTTGGATACCATTGTTATTAACAAACTAAAAGATGCTAGCAGCTACGCTCGCCCTTTTTACCCGATCCCGTAAGAATTTCGGTAATTCCCTTCTGAGTGCACCCCTACGCTAACCAAGGAACTACATGCCAAATTTCAGCTTCCTGCGCCTAACAGTTTTGGCTGTAGCTTGTCTGTCAGTCTGTCAGTAACGCAAGGATTTTATTATATATACAGATTATGTTGTTTTAACCTGATATACCAACCCGCCCTTGGTCAATTGTGAATATTGTGTATATTATTACAATGGTGGACTATGGCCTTATACTTCTCATCACTATGAGAAGAGAAGAGGCCCGACCCCTGGTGTTGATTGTGAATGTGATATGTATTATTGTCATAAGAAGACTCAAATAATTAGGGGTTTCATCAGTTAAAACCTCGCGCGCCGTACTACTAGATGAGCCCTCGGTTACACCCGCGTTATTTAAGGCTACTGCTCCGCTCCCGTGGCTCATAGCGTGATGTTATATAGCCTATAGCCTTCCTCGATAAATGGACTAACACATAATTTTTTTTCAAATCGGACCAGTAGTTCCAGTAGATTAGCGCGTTTAACCAAACAAACAAACAAACAAACTCTTCAGCTTTATATATTAGTATTAGATACAGTAATGAACACCTGTGATATATAGTCTATAATGACATTTTGTTGTATCCATCACTTTTATTATGAAATAATTGTGTACCTATTCGTTTCTGTCAAGTGATCGTGATTTAGCAGCATAAGTCAACATTAATGACTTCATATAGGCTCAATATTAGGTACAGATATTACCAATATGATTGTATTGGTGTTGCAATACTTGCACGGTCAGCTCGGCACTACGGCATGGTCAACTTCGGTTCGATTCCCATCCGACATGACGTGTTCCGAATTCCTATTTTATTTTAAGCCGATTTATAACAGGAGGACATTCTTCTTCATATGGTTGTATTTGGTTGGGTCCCACCCAAGTTTGAGGACTGATATTTTATTATGAGTTTTATTTTGTTTAGATTATATTATTTAAATGCCCCATGATATAAGGAAACGTCGCAGTGGGTACCTACTTCTAAATAAAGTTTTAAAAATCTATTCATATCAAGAATTTTATGTCCCGACCTGTCTTTATTACTGCAAGGATTTTTATATTGTTTTCGCCAATAGAGAGTGTGATTCCTGAAGAAGGTTTTGGGGGGATTCACGCGGGTCATCACTCAAAGTCTATATAAAGATATAATTATTGGCTCAAAGTACATCGCGTGGATACGAGCATGCTGACCTTGCGGCTGCAATTTCCGATTTATTCAGTCGAAAACAAATTTTGCCTTTTATGTTAACGACATACATTTTCAGGGCTATGGAGCTGTTCATTTTGGAGACCACTCCAAAATTAACAGCTTCATAGCCTTCATCCTAAAAATTTCATTAATAAATTTCATGAAAGTTTGGTTAACCTTGAATACCAAAGATTATTATGAAGTATTATTTACAGGAATATAAAAATCATTGACTTCACGTAGGCAGTCTGCATATAATATGTACTTATAATTTGCACCAGTCAATATCAAAACCTATTGAAGAGTGTTGAAAATGTCCGGATTACTCAAAGTAGGAACGCCATTAAAAAAAAGATTTTTATGACCAACACTCGAAGGCTAAAACATTCATATTATGGACAAAGGTTTCTCTCATTGAAATCTTGCCAAAGGCCAGAATCTCATAATCCAGTGATAGGTAATTGCATTATGACCTTCAGCAGCCATATGACGCCCTTAAAAAGAAAAAAAAAACACCAGCAAGGGTGACAATTCTATTTTTAAATTCGGCGTCCTAATTTTAAATCAGACAGCAACGATAGTTCACTCGAGCCATACTCGAGCTTTTGAATATAGAACAACGCAAGCGCACATAGGTACGGTTTCGCAAGTTGTTAGACACAAATAATTACTTAATATTGCTCGAAGCGATAGGCTATACCTGCAATACTAGTGTTTTAACTCTATTGTTGAACAACGCCATTCACGTGCTCACGTGTGCCGTAGTGCATTTATGAATTGTTGATTAAAAGTACATGTAGACTTTTAAGACGCTATAATATGCTGCTAATGACCGTGAACAAAACGCTGAACGTTAATTCGTGGCAGGTGTAAAAGAAATGCGGTGACTAAGGAGTTTTAGTTGCTTGTAAAATTACTTATCATGCAATATTAATTATGCTTTTTCTTTTAATGTTTTTAAGAAAGAGTCTCACGCATTGGTTTTATAGTTACAAGTTTCGGCTCTTGTAACTTCCGAATAGGTAAATTATTTGGATAGTTTTTGTCTTCTGAAGCAGCGATTCCCATAGTCGATTGTGAGGAATGTTTTAATGGTTTCATAAAATGAAAGGGCTCCGTAGATAGATCCATTGCCTATAAAGCTTGGGCACTTTTTTATAATGTATGTACAATTTGTTAATAGTCTGCTTTTTTGCGTTTATCGTGAAGTAAGTACTGTTGAATGGGCTATGTTGACCTGCGTGCGATACATGGCCTTTATAAATCAATAATTAATAGTATCCATTAATTATTAGATATTAGTCATTGACCAAGGTCTATAACGTGGTTGAAATTGAGTTACTAGAGCGGACATACTAGTTCACATATTTAATAAATTATTCTTGTAATTTATTGACCGGCTTGTTGGTCAAGTGATTAGTGACCCTGACTGCTAAGCCGAAGGTTGTAGATTTAGTTCTCACCCAAAACAAATCTTTCTTCTGTCTCTGAATGTAATTTATTTACAACATGTTTTTGAAAGTATAAGTATGTTCATTTGTTCATCAGTTACCAAGGCTCCACTCAGATTGGTATTAGACGACCGCGAAAGAGTTGTTTTACGATGTTATTATTAATGGTGATATAATAAATCTTTCAACTACTTCGAAGCATTTGATGCTCTTTTACCAGTAAAACAGTGCTGAGATATAGAATAAGCTTTTTATAAAATTGACTTGAAATGGTAAACTAGATTATACCACTACTTTTTAAAATTACATGTTCCATTTGAACATTGGAACCGGGCCTAAACGAAATTTCTTTAAGCATATGGCACATGAAAGCGGATATATACCTAGTGAAATACATAGTCTACGTTATTAATTCATATGGTATTTTCTCTTTGGAATAAACAGTGTTGATATTATATAAAGTTTTCCCACAAGAGAATTACGCGCATTGTGACTTTCCCTAAGACTTTTAACGAGCAGAAATTCGGTTCACTGTTCAATGGAATTCTATTATTTGCTTTTATATATTTATACACGTACTGTCTCTTTCCCATCTTTCATACTATCTGGAAAGCGGCCCTTCTCTTAGATAAATATGTAAAAGTAATTTAATTAATAATAATACAAATTACGTACTCAAAGCAGTCCCGTGCCATAATGCTAGATTTAAGGTTGTTGATATTATTTAAATTCAAATTCGACATAGGTAGATACATGATAGTGCTGCAATACTTACTAAAATCGTTAAAACGTAATACAACTCACATTAAATACAACTTAATCAAAACTACCTTACATTTCGCGCCAAAACATTCGCAGCAAAAAAAATCGATTAAAGATCCACCTGCCACGACCTTGCCTACTTCATATATATAGCGAATAATGTTCCTCTCCGTCTGTATGTCAGCACTGGCAGTGAAAGGTGCCGTCCTTGGCTCTATATCACGCATTATGTGTACTATCATTGTGTCAAGTTTAATGTAATGCGATGCGCCGGACGCATGCGTACCAACTCTCATAATAAGTCACGTTGTCGACTAATATGGCGATAGTGTGGGTGGTTGACTCTAATAAAATGTAGGTTATTTATTGTATACTCCTTATAAGATTTATGAATAAGAATGTGTATATTGGTTCCGTAACATTACTTTGATGTCTCTATATCATGATATGTGGAACTTTAAAATTCGAAATACACTTAAAATAAGCTTCAATAAAAATCACAGGGCAATAAAATTCAATGGTATCCTATGACAATTCACACACAGAAAACACGGAAACAGTGCTTAAATAAATAACTGTTTTATTCCAAAGCCGAACGAAAGATCGAACGGAATATTCAGATCTCACTGCTCCGTAATTATTATCATATACAGGTACTTACATACTATCTGGTCGCTTAGAAAATCCCGCGGCGGAGTATTACAAACCCCTTGCATCGAGTCCCAAACGCCAGAAAGCCTCGCAACTAGGATTAGTTTGTAGACAGTTTTCAGTAGCACGATCTCTAGTAAAATTCTTGGTCGAATGAAAAATAGAAAATCGTCCTCGATAAAGTAATTCTGAACACGGATATAAAAAACTTAATAATATAGACGGTTATAAAAAAATAAAACAGATCTTCATTTCAGATACGAAAAAATAAACAACAACATAAAAATACAACTGCCAGCTATGGTAATACAAAAGCATGTAGGCGCAATTCCAAGGATAACAACGTATTTTTTATCTTTTTGCGAATTCCATACAAACCATACTTAAAGGATCTACTCGCAAATATTTGTAAAAACCCGTATTTAAAATAACGGTTAAATGGTAAATTACTAACATAACCATTAACGAACTTGCGTATATTTTTATCTTACATAAAATTACGTTTTTTTTTCACCCGTTCCGGGTCTTGACCACTGTACAGTTTAAGCATCTTCCTTTTTTGTCTATGCCTGCGCAAATTATGACGTTTATACTTTTTATAACATAACATAACTTCACGCCTTTTATCCCCGAAGGGGTAGGCAGAGGTGTATTACACACCCACATTTCGCCAGTTATGTTTCGGTCCCAATGTAATAGGGGGGGGGGGGGCGAACCTATTGCCATCTATCGGGCACATTATCAAGCGAGCGATAATTAACATTTTTAATACACACATCATAACTTCGAAAAGTCAGAGGTGTGTGCCTGGGGTACCTGGGGATCGAACCCGAGACAATCGTCTCGGCAGTCCGTTACGTACACCACTGGGCTATCGCCGCTGTATGATTACTTGTACCTATTCATAATTCTCTGCAGGTATAATATATTAGTCTATTATTCTCTGTTAATAAACGTATATACGGGAAAACCAGACATTATAATTGTGTTTGTTTGATTTTATCGGTATAAATTATGTTCTATTTATAAAATACTATAAATTATACAATAATTGCCATTTTAGAATAGCTGGCAGGTATAGTCCTCACTGACGTAATGCTTACTATATTTATGGTATCTCTGAGAATTTAATGTTTTTTTGTGTTATTGACTTTGTTATTTTATTTTTAACCTGTGGATGATAATTATGCCTTGTTATTGTTTATGTACCTATTACTGTATTCTCACACAATCTTATGAACTTTAGTCATTTAAAGTTTTATTTAAAAGTAATCTAGTTTAGGTTGATGCTATTATTCTATGATATATTCTAAGATATGAAAGAAGCTTCCAGAATCAAAATCTTGGATGCAACCAGGATATTTTAGGTTGATGAGTATCAATTAAAAGAGCGCCCATAGATGAAAAGGTAAAAGGGAGTCGATTGGCCTGGTATGGACATGTTATGCGGAGAGATGAGATGTATGTAGGTAAAAAAGTGATGAATATGCACGTAGAAGGACGAAAAGGGAGAGGACGGCCAAGGGAAAGATGGATGGACTGTGTGAGGATGGACATGAAAGAAAAAGGGGTAAGCGATCGGATGACTGGTGATAGAGAAGTATGGAAGCGATTGCGAATTGCACCGACCCCAAATAAATTGGGACCAGAGCAAGACAATAAAAAATGAGTATTAGGGCCGCTTTTTCAATCGTCAGTTAAAAGATAACAAAACAATAAAATACAACACTTACAAATTAAAAAATACGGTTGTGGATAAAGTAGATCAATGATGTTACGTACTTTTCAATTTAGCCCGGTTACAGTTTAATTGTCAAGTAAATTTTAACTGACGATTGAAAAATCAGCCCTTAATTAAATTAATTTGTTTTTTTTTTTCTGTAAGTTACACTTGTTTCTCCCGCAAATAAGGTTTTTATTCTTAAAATATTTTGACTCCCAAAACATTTGGTCTGAAAGAAAGCGAAATCGGATCGACCAGTTTAACAAAGTGCAACAGTATTCTGATGACATTTTGAAATAAATTCGACATTGATATTTTAAACGTTGAATTCAAGATTAGGTAACTAAGAAGATACTTTAAGTTGACAGTTTTTTAGTTCAGTAGAATATCAATTCGTAATTTGATCGGTCAACATTGAGATTCGTTGTAAATTAAATGTGAGAATTGGCCTTGAGGACTTTAAACCTCGGTGTATTTATAGAAATAATAAGATTTTGCTGTATTCGAAATTCAGTTATAAGTACATAAGTTCTTCAATTTCTAAACGGAGCAAACATCATTTTGTGTAAACTGCGTATAGTTTTATAGTTTTTTTTTTGTCTGAGTGTTGGTGTCGGTGTTTTTGGATAAAGGCGAAATTGTCATTTACCTACTATGAGATCATTTTAATTATTTTTATGGTAAGTGCTTCCACTGATTCCGTATGTTAAAAATAACTAAGTATGCTAATTATGTTAAAAATATTATTTATCGACGACCGAACGAGTCGAAGTCAAACGGCAACCGTGGTTTTTCAGAATCTTTATATAGGTACATTGCCGTGATGTACACGATATTTTATTTAAAAAACAAGTGAACGAAACTTTTCCCAAAAAACAATAACAAAAAAATAAAAAATAAAACTTGCGGTCACATTTTAATAGGCAACCTAGTAAATATATATTCTCCACATCATAAACATACATAAAATTTGGTTTTTAGCGAATACTCGATGAATGCACTAATTTGTCGCTAATTATTTCTTCTATGAATGTAAATTACGTATAATTGAACAATGTATAATATATAATAATACAATGTAAATAATCTTTTTACATTCAAGAAAATCGAATTAAGTAACAATGTATAACAGTTATCTAGTTACATTAGTACAAGCTTCGCCTAGTTTGGGCACAAACTGTTATTTCCCTCGCCCCAATCCAAAACAGACTGTAGATACTCAAACAATAACAAAGGGAGAGAATGAGGAGAGTATATTATTAAAACTGTCAAAAGAACTCTTTGATGTTGACACGGAATTAGAGAAGTGACATCAAAGTAGGCATGCTTTAAATATTTTTATCCTGTTATATGCGTATTCATTAAAAAGAGAAAACAGTGTCTTCAAAGTTTATAGATTACAACGAATGAACACCTCAGCGACCGACAGTACGAGTTTCGGCGAAATCGGGCCACAGGACATCTTCTTGTGTATGCCACGCATCTATGAGGTGAGGCCATCGAGGGACACGGTGAAGCACTAGCTGTTTCACTTGATGTCTCGAAAGCTTTTGATAAGGTCTGGCATGATAGTCTCATCAGCAAGCTTCTAGCATTTGACCGTCCCCCTGACCTGTGCGCTTGGATATCAGATTTTCTGAAGGATCGGTCCATTCGGGTAGTCGTCGATGGCTGTTCATCAGGCCGAATGGCGATTAACGCCGGAGTCCCACAGGGATCAGATCTCTCTGCAACACTTTTCCCGCTTCACATCAACGATCTATTGAAAGCAGGCATCTTCGGATATGCAGATGACAGCACGCTTGTAGAGAGATATATGTCCAGTGCTCGGGCCAGTGTAGCAGACATACAGTCACTCAGGGAAGGCATGATTGAACTTGACTTTGAAGGCGGTCTCCGACAGGGGCGATGCTAATCAAGTTAAGTTTAATACCTCCAAAACTCAGGCGTGTCCATTCTCCACGAAACGGAGTCAATTTCATCTGACTCCGATTTTCCAAAATGTACCTATGTAAACTAGGTATCCTGAACAAAGTGAGACGGTACTTTGCGCCGGATCAGTTGCTTAATCTTTACAAAGCACAAGTCCGATCCTGCATGGGGTACTGTTTTCACCTTTGGGATGGTTCGGCAAAATACCAGCTAGGGATTTTGGACTCTATTGAGAGGAAAGCTAGGAGACTCATTGGCGATGACCAATTGGTTAACGCAAAGCTCAAAAGCCTGGAGCATCGTCGCAGTGTTGCCAGTCTGTCGGGTTTTTATACATTACATTTCGGAGAGTGTGCAGAGGAACGACATAACCTGATTCCTCCATCCCCTTTTTACCATCGGACGAACAGACAAACTAATCATCGTCACCGTTATATGGTTGACATCCCATCCATACGCACGAAACGCTTTGCTTCCTCATTTATTATGCGTACTGCCTTTGCAGTACGTAAACACAGACTCGGACAAGGAGTTCCATACAAAGGTATGGAACTCCTTGTCTGAGTCTGTGTTTCCTAATGAGTACAATCTGGGTGTTTTCAAGTTGCGGGTGAAAGGTACCTTCTAGGCAAGCGTGCTCCATCTTCGGCCGTATCATCGCTTAATATCAGGCGAGATCGCAGTCAAACGTTAGCGTATCAAAAAAAAAAAAACAACGAAAAATGTCGAATTGATTGTCTCACTAAAACGTACTTGTAATAATTTGAACTGGTAACGATACTCGAATATGGTTTGTACAAAATATCAGCAGACACCTAATTGTACGTGAACACCAACCATATGTGAAAATCTTTACCTTTATTATATCATGATGAGGTTAATGAATGTCGAGGAAGCGAAAGAGGTTTGTTTGAACCGAAGCATTTGGCGTTCCATAGTCTCTGCCTACTCCAATGGGAGACAGGCGTGACGATAGATAGATAGTCAGTGTTTACCTTTAGTTTTAGCGTACATTGCGCGCGAAAGAATGTGAATTTTAGCATCAATTCTATAAGGTCTTCTTCCTTGACTTTGATGATCTGAATTACAATTATGATCTCGCAATCCAGCCACTACAAAACCAAAAATTTTGTTCATTTTACGTAACAGAAATATTAAACCCCCAGTTGTTTTATCTACCGAAGATATTAATGAATACTGAAATCCATTGCCCCATTTTGGAACAAAGTTTAACGGTGCGAATCAGTTAATTAGTAGTTTTAAGTCTTAAAATAATTCTTAAATAGTGTTGCCTCATTCGTAATTCGAGCCGAGTTGTTTAATGTACTAATTTGAAACTGATTAGTACAGCTGCAATCGACCTAATTAACAATGATTTTTTTCAACATTTTTGATCTCGTCTCAATTCGTTGCATTGATGTTGGTAATACTATGAATTATATTTGCATTGCTATTTAAATGTTAATCGTTCTGTCTTTTGGACTAAACATTGCGGCAATGACCTCATACTTATTAAATAGACATTTTTATCATCAAAAGGGGAAGACCAAGACGGACGTTCTCTGACTAGATCGGAGACATCCTTAAAACAGGTTAGAAGTACCCTGAACAGAAGAGCATGCATGAGGAATTTGATGGGAGTGAATGAAGCAAGAGAGATATGTCAAGATCGTTGCAAATGGCGTTCCGTATTAATCTCTGCCTACCCCTCCGGGAAACAGGTGTGAGTCTTTGTATGTATGTATGTATCATCAATCTGTTATAATCTACTGCTGGATATAGGCCTCTCCGATGGCACGTCACTGAACTCGACCTTCAGCTCTTGCTGTCATGCCTCTACCATTCACTTTGGGTCCCCTTTTTCTCTCATTCTTTTTTCCATCCAGGCCGGTATCCATGACTGGCATAATCGCTTGTTCGTTTGCCTTCTATGCCATAAAAAATATCCGCCCTCAAGTGACATAGGTACGCTTACCTTGATTTTTGGTAACTCTACAATTTCGCCGACTTACTATATGCTTAGCGCACTCTATAGATCTCCAAAGATCGTACTTCAAAGCTAAAGCACCATAATTCAAAGCCAAGGTATAATTAAATACCACGTTCGATATATCATCCCAATTATCCCCCCAAAATGACAAATCTCAAATTAAACATTTTTTTATTCTACCTTACTGCTCTACCATTTGCTGTATAGAGCATTTCTAAGCATAATCTTGGTGAGGCATTGCATAAATCGTGAGTCACAGGTGTTTAAAATCGTGATATATTACCATGTATCAGCAGCCAGACTGTTCTCTGTGGATGCTGCATACATGACAATTGAAACATTCTTGGCCACTATTCAGATTAAAGAAAAGATTTCTCATTTGAAAAAACAAACACGTTGTCACACGTTGTCATTTAAACTGAGTTTACATCTTGTTTACATACATACTTATTATAATGACACATGACTGCACGATTGGCGTAGTGGTTTAAGCGGCCACCTCGCCGCTTGACACTGCGCCGAAGTGTTGTGGGTTCGATCCCCACACGAGTCAACACTTTGTGTGATTCATAAATTGTTGTTCTGTTGAGTCTACCCAGACTTCATTGTGTCCGTTAGTTGTATGTTTGTAAAGTCCCCCGCGATACAGGATTTAGTCCTAATGCGGGAGTTGTCTTTAAAAAAAAACAAAAAAAAAAAAATTTTAATTACCAAATACTTTCACCGATTAATCACTTTTTAACGTTCTCAATATAATTTGATTTACATTGCTGCCTTTAGTCATCACTACATAGTATAAAACAAAGTCTGTCTTCTGTCTGTCTGTCCCTATGTATGCTTTAACGGATTTTAATGCGGTTTTTTTTAATAGATAGAATGATCCAAGAGGAAGCTTTATAAGTATAATTGACGCGGGCGAAGCCACTGGCGACGTCTAGTCGTAGGTAAATATTTTGAACTCCTTTAGCTAGGTGGAGTAAAATTAAATCGGTAAGTATAGCGATATTTGAGCATTGAATGTACATGTTTTAGGTAATATGTCTATTGCATAATATTTCAATACCTACTGAAGAAGTTATATAAGACTTCATAGCTATTGCATATATTTCATAATTATTACGTGATTCGGGGTCAGTAGTCAGAACTGTTCGTGATTGTAAAATGAATTGAATACCCTTTTGTCGTGTCCGCTAATCACGCTTCAATACAAATTAAAATCTTGTTTAATTCAAAATTAATTACAATTATTACTAAAAGTATTCATTTCTGAGTGATTTGTAATTAACTAGAGAAATATAATTATTTCTTGGCATCTTTGTGCAAAAGTGGTAATAAGCGTCCAGTTATGTTAATATGTCACGAATAGCTAGATCTACGTGACTATGACTTATTTATAAGGCACACAATTAATTGACGAAAGACTGACAAAGAAGATATATAAGGCAAATGTGAATGGGACAGGACTAAGGGGAAGACCTAGGCGGACATTCTCTGACCAGATTGGATATATCTTAAAAAAGGACAGGTCAGAAGTACCCTAAACAGAAGAGCATGCATGAGAAACTTGATGGAAGTGAATGAAGCAAGAGAGGTATGTCAGGATTGTTGCAAATGGCGTTCCGTAGTCTCTGCATACCCCTCCGGAAAACAGGTGTGAGTCTATCTATGTATGTATGTACAATTTATGTAGTTTGTTGAGGCTTACACAGAAATGAAGCAAATGTAATCTTTAGACATACATACATAGGCTCACGCCTGTTTCCCCGAAGGGGTAGGCAGAGGCATATTAAACGGCCACTTTTCGCCAGTGTTTTGATCCCACGTAATAGGTGGCGAGCCTATTGCCGCTTATCGGGATATTTTGTTTGCCAGAGCCTCGTCCGTTGATCGGCAGGTGCACCACTTGCAGGTGAGGTTGGCTTGGGACCCTAGGTTCTTGGTAGGAACCCTATGCACCTTAATCTTTAGAAAGAAATATTTTATATTTCCGTGTGGAAGAAATAAGAATACACATGAGCATTGCTCCATGTTATTCCTTGGGAGACATACGGGTGACTAAGAAAAATACACAATCAAAAATGTTTTGGAAGAGATGAAAAATTCGAATTCAAACCCCATACCAATCCGTCTAAAATTTAAGACAATACATCCAAGTTAAGTACGGTTATTGACCAAATCCATGACACACTAACTATAATGATGTGCCCGGTTACGGCAATAGGCTCGCCCCCTATTACGTGGGACCCAATAATTCAGGGCGAAATGTGGGTGCAATATTATACCTCTGCCTACCCCATCAGGGATACAGGCGTGAGTCTATAAAAAAAACTAACTATAATATCAAGATGTTTGCATCAAAGCAGTATTAATTATGACTTCGATATTGTTTGACTTCTGGCCAACCAGGAAGACCAGTAGCTGTCAAAATTCACCGCGTATCAAATTATAAGGTAGAAGCATCTTCCTTTCTCATTTACCTTGTTTTGGACTGACCTTCTGGCCCTCATAACCACGTTGCAGCAAGGTCATTATCAATTTCCTTGTTAAATGTACATGTAATATGTAAATTACCTTCCCAATTCACGAACAGCAATGAAGGTTAGACTCGTGAGCTCTTCATATAACATCTTTAATATAATTGAGGGAAAAAATAAATTATTACTATAATCAACACTGTAGGGTCGCTCACCCAGGCGTCCGCCTACCTTTGTTTCTACCTGAGTGGTAGAAGCAAAATATTAGTTTTTCATTTTGAAACTTGTTCCAAAATTTTGCTCAAATTAACTTAACTTTAGTATTTTTTTAGTAACGTAACTTTAGTATGCCATTTTAAAAGGGCTGTTGTTGGCTGTTGGAAGTGTTGGACCGATTACAGAATTATAACTAGTATATTTTGCACTAATTAATTGTATACCTACAAATTCAAACATGTCGCATATGCACTTATGGCCATGCCCAATATTTAAACTTTCGATGGATTTATATACTAAAGACATATTTTGTGAAGCTTATGTCAAATACATATCTCTAGCAGCCGAATCCATCGATAAGTAAAATATTTGAAACGGTCATTAGTCGTGTATCAGATAATTTTCGGCCGTATAAAATTGTAATGGTCAGAATAGATAACCGGTACACCACTTGTCGGCCAGTAGTAAAGAATCTGGATTATTTAATATATTCATGCAGTTCAATCGAAATTGGCTGTAAAACCATTTGGATTCGAATGCTGACCCAAACCCACTTCTTAGTCTACATGTGTAGTTAAAGTCTTGAATAACAACTGCTTGCCAACTGGCCGGTCGAAAAAATCCTCCCTCGGTTAAGAAAAATAAGTAAAATAATATTTCAGGCTTGCTGATTACTAGAAAACAATTCGTCATAATTTAGTTTTGCTCATTTAAATAGGTGACCAACCAACAATAATGTTAATTTGTTAAAAAGTATAAAAGGGTGATAAAATGTACCAACATTTTGTTTACTCATCATCAGCCTTTAATAGTCCACTGCTGGACTAGGCCTCTCCTTTAAAAGGAGGAATTGGCCTACTATACCACGCTGGCCAAACGGGTTGGTATAGGGTTTGTATCAAATTTTCCATCTCTTACAGTGGTGTTCTCTGCATATATTATGCTCCCTCTGTTGGCTCTTACGACACCCATGGGATGATATGGGGTGGTGACATTCCGTATTCTTAATCCGTCACCACACGGAAATTTTGTTCACTACTAAAAAAAATCATTTATGCTATGCTAACCTCATTTTTAAATAAAATAATTTTAACGTATTTTAAACGATCAAACTTATGATAAGTAGGTACATAATTATAAACATTATAAGTAAAATAATCAAAATATGCATTTTCTTTTTCAGATAATAATCCTTTTTGGTTGGTGAGTTTTCTTTAAATTGATCCTATGTATTGCTGAGGGCTAAGGAGACACATATTTTATAACAGCATGCAAAATCCGTGTGGTGACGGATTAAGAATACGGATTGTCACCACCCTATATCATCCCATGGGTGTCGTAAGAGCCGACAGAGGGAGCATATAATGCAGAGAACAGCACTGTAAGAGAAGGAAAACTTGATATAAACCCTATACCAAACCGTGTGGCCAGCGTGGTATAGTAGGCCAATTCCTCCTTTCAAAGGAGAGGCCTAGTCCAGCAGTGGACTGTTAAAGGCTGATGATGATGCGTAATATCGTTGACAATGTGAACCACTCTTGTTTTTATTTCAAAAATTGTATTTGTGTTAACTATGCTTGCAAAATACAACAACATAGCTCTCTTTTACTCCTCATATAAATATTTTTATCCAATCTCGGCCCAACTAAGAAAAGCATTAGCTGTCAAAATTTTCGTATACGGCATAAAGATTTATAAAACAGACCTTTTATTACTTTGTTTGGATCATGATGATAGACATAATTCTCGGCCATTTGTAGATTCAGCTTCTCTATTAGCTATTTGTAGATTAATTTTGTCCAACTACGAAAGTATGTGATAGGGACCGGACCCATATAACCTCGATCTAAAGTCCAAATTAAACTTCTCTTTTCTGTAGGTACGTGAACACTCCTACTACGTTTAATCTCATTATAGAAAGTGCCTGTCTTTATACTTTTTTATGTTATGACTATTTTTCAATTTATGCGCCATGTTATTTTGAAGTTATAAAAACGATTTCCTTATTTCATTAACGTGAACCGCAGTTTTGCAAATGAATTTGATATGTATGATTCTTGACGCTGTTGCAAGTCATTTTTGAAAAGCTGATTTTTAATGCTTCTGTTGTTAGTGTTATATTCCATTATTAAGCATCATCGCCACTCGCTTATTCTTTGTAATTTATTTACGTAGGGTTTTACTTGTTCTATATTTGGTGAGCCTGTCGCAGTCCATTCCTGGACTTAGGCCTAATTTGCGTCTCAATGTAATTGTGAGTCAGCAACATTTGACTTACTATACTACGTTGGCCAGACGGGTTGGTATAAGGAACGATGTTGAACTCACGTTTCCTTCCAAAAATACTATTTGCATCGTGTATTTTCCTTAGTCGCCACTTTCGAGACTCCCGTTGTGAAATAGGCTAATGACACATTATATTCTTTACGTTCGCGTTATAGTTACTCATTTCAATGTTGTCGTCATTTATGTTTGCTCCATTCCTCTATATGTTTGTGATATGATTATAGCCCATAGCCAAAAGTTTATGAATACATTAACCTTAATGAATAATCGGCGGTAAAGACCTTGATGAACACGTGAGCATTTAAACATCTTCAAAAATATATCATAATTATTTATTACATCATTAAAAACAAGTTTCCTTAACAGATTAACTAGCAACTACGTAATATGTAAATCCCTAACTGGGCAATTAAACCTTCAAAATAATATATTGAAGGAGGTTAGGTACCAACTCGTTTTAATATCGCATGTGTAGAAAAACGTAAAATTCTGGCAATACTAGAGGATTCGTGTAGTTTTCATCATAACGTATAAAACTGAATGGCTATCCATAGTCTCTTTTTAACTCTTTTCTTTCATGCCACACTTTGTAGGTACAATGTCTTGATTGTTTCCAATATATTTCGTAAAATACCTGTTATAAGAAGATGTTCAAAAGTTCTGCTGGCGTTTGATCATTTTCTCCAGTCCATGGCCAGTGATGCTCTGTAAAAATATCTAAACATGTAAATAAAGTCGTTCATGTGTAATCCATCGAAATAAAGCTAAACTACTAGTAGTCACCAACCGCTATTAAAATATATTTAGTAGGTATTTAAGGGAGAAAAAAGAGGATGATAGGTAGGGTTTTCGGACGGGGCGACGTTCGTATCAGCCATTGATAAATACAAGAGGACATTGCAAATAGTAATTACTGATTCTAGCTTTTCAACAATAACTTAGACTCGCGTTTTCATACGCATATGCTAACGTTCTAGGCATCACTTTTTTTTTTTAATTCTTATATATATTTTTACATTCCTTTCTATGCCTTCTCACATTGACAGCCTTATTTATCACACAACACGCATGTGTCTTTATTCGCTTGATCTCGTGAATTGCTTCACGTTTTACGTCACCTACTTCTCCTCGGTCGTACAGCATATCGATAAGGTGTTAACAACTTAGTGATGTTATGTAATTTGTATCGAGAAACGAGGGTAGCTAGCTTACTGTTCTTTGTGTTACGGATTTCTTCGGAATTATAGGTACACAGCCTCCCAAAAATTGTCATGTCTGTGGGAATGTCTGTCCTGCAAAACTTTGGTGATACGCCGACTTTAGGGCCAACTTCCTGGTTCAATAGTATTTTAAACCATTCGAGAACGCAAAGCTATAATTATGTATATATAGAAATATAATTTCATCAAAATTGGTGCAGCCGTTGAGGAGAAGTTAGGTGACAAACACGTCCTTACTTTACTTTCTCCGGCGCTATAACTACAACAACTACAACCATCTGAGGATCTTGGCCTCTCTTGGAACAATGGTTTTCCATTCGCGGTCTTCCTCGACTCAGTCACCCGACCTCTTCCGTGGCCTCGCTCTAGGTCTCTCGGTCATGATTTTTGGCGGTCTCGTAGCCTCCGTGACAAAGAAGTATAGAAGAATTTTATAATAAGTACCTGTATTAAGATACACACTCCTTGCGTCAGGCTGCAGACCTATGCAAAATATATAAATACCTACTGCTATATTGAAGACAGGCTGCAAACAGAATCCTCTTTTATGACATCCTATGTTTCAGCAATTATTTGGGATGATTGCTATATTTCAACGCAATTATTTTTATATTTCAACAAAATCTGCGATCAAATCTCTATGCTTCTACGGCCATTTTCAATATTCGATCCATACATGGATTTTGAGATTCGAGATTCGTGTTTGAAATATTTTGTATGGAGCTTATGTCAAAAACGAATCTAAAATCTACAGATCTATCTATAGTTCGAATATTGAATTCCGTAGCTAGATTGCTATCCCGATCACAGATCCCGATAGTCATTCATACGTCAATCTCAACAGCAGATTCTTAAGAACCGCCGTTGCAATGAAAACATTAGCAATAAATTTGTAATAAGTACTCACCGTACTACAAACAGACAGAACTCATATTCTCAATGCGTTTCCCACACATTGCGCGCAAGCAATGTCAGACTGATCTTAAAAAAACTGGTGCGGTGTTTTCATCACTACCGTGTTACTATTTACCCACGACTTCGAGTATTACAGAACATTGCTTCACATCAAGGCTCAAAGTAAAAGAGATATTAACAACAATTTACTTTAATCGCTGAATGAATTTAGAAATGAGTGTAGTCGTCATCGGGTCTTGCAAACTATATTACCTACCCTATACGTTACATAATACATATACGAAAATCCCGGCCAGGTTGCTATCGACCCACCCTCAATGTATAAGTTAACTGTCTATTACTTGTATGAGTAAAGTCTAGTTAGCCGCCATAATTTTTATTGTACGTTCATCACTTAGCATATTTACAAATAACTAGATCTAAGAAGATATAGAGGGAGATACTTTGCAACTGGTGGTTTTTACTATATATAACCCAAACAGATCCCTAAATAAAAAACAAACATTTAATAAGGTAAAAAAACGTGTCGTACATTTCCATTGGTTATCCTTCATCTTAGCTCTCTCCTCCGGGCAGCGGCTGTAAGTCTATCTACGAACCAAATTGTAACTTTAGCACTCATCTATATCCAGTTCTTTTATTTCCTGCTCTATTAGTGCCAACTTGTTACATTTAAAATTACGTCATAAATGTAATCATGTCCACGTTATGCAAATAAACAGCAACATTTATAAATATTGCAAGCAGCCGTGATTTTATTACATTGTTATCGTAATGTTACAAATGTTACATATTTGTAAAATAAACGTGATGTATTAATTTACGGCATTTAGTGCCGTGTCGGAAGGAATGTTTCCGGATACAATGTATTTTTATAAAATGTTTATAAACAAAGCATGCTTTAATAATGAATATTATTTTTTTAGCGAAACCTGTCTTGCATTGCCTTTACCTTATCAGATATTATTTAAGGTGCTACTACGGAAGTAAATTAAATTAGTCTTCAGAATTTATTTTTGTAGGTATATATAATCGCGTAATGCATGCGATGGTGCGTCAATATCTTTTCGCTTAAAGTTTGAGTTGACCAACCAGTCTTTTCTAAGGTTCCGTATCTTAAAGGTAAAAAACGGGACCCTATTACTAAGCCTCCGCTGTCTGTCTGTCCGTCTGTCTGTCTGTTTGTCACCAGGCTGTATCTCATAAATCGTGATAGCTAGAAAGCTGAAATTTTAACAAATTATGTATTTCGGTTGTCGCTATAACAACAAATACTAAAAATAAAAAAAAATAAAATATTAAGGCGGGACCCATACAAAAAAGTGTGTTTTTTTCGTATTTTTTTCTCAAAATTACTAACTGTAACAGGTAGACGCTCTAAATTTTCACAGAATATGTAGTTGTGTATTACCTTTCAAAATAAATAATTAAATAAAAAAGTAATTAATAAAGGGTAAATGAAATAAAGGGTATATATGAGGAAATTCCCATACAACAAACGTAATTTTTAAGCAATTTGTTACTCGATCTTAATAAACAGGTAGAAACTTAAAAAGGATTTAATTATACATACAACGAACGTGATTTTCTTTTATATGTAGATGATGGTACGGAACCCTTCGTGCGCGAGTCCGACTCGCACTTGCCCAATTTTTTTTAATTTTACAACCACATTATACCTATTATCTGAATTAGCAAAATTTGCTCGGACCTAAAAAGTAAACCTGTAAACCCTCGCCAGCTACGAACATTGTTTAGAAAAATAAGTGCGACAAAATAAAATTAATTTAAAATTAATTATTTGGTCAATCGTACAATCTAAAACGCTCTATATTTCATTACACAGTGACATGGTTGCTATGTTGTTTAGTAAAACATCACGTTTTGATACAGAGACTCGTATATAATATTTATATTATTAAAACAATAATCTAAGTGCATGCTATTGAAGTACGTATTTCCTTTCTCAGAATAAATTTATCAAAGGTTCATTTCATTCAACCTTTGACAAGGCAGGCAACGAAAAGAAATTATCGTATCAAGGGAAAAACTATTTTGGTCGAATACTTAAAAAGCAAGAATACGATACTCAAGGCAATGTATCAAACGTTAGATATTTGTATAGCTAGCTTAAGTACCATATCCAGCATATAAACTATATACTTATTGTATTAATATATATTGTAAACTACTGTAACAATTTTGATAAAACTCGGCTGTGACCTAAGTTGAAAGATACTTGACCAAAAAAGAATTACCTAGTGCATTCAGACTTCTAGATTTTGAAAAAGCCGTTTACAAACACAATTAATGCTACTGCAGATCATACAAGTGTTTACGAGCCTGCATAGACTAAAATAAGAATGCGAATATGCAATGCTTACAATATAACATACATACCAGTCAGATTGATAACCTCCTTTTTAGTTTTTAATTGAGACTCTAGGGACTGCGGTCTAAATAGCCCGCAAACAGCCAGGACCGATTTCTCCCGTAAACAGTAGTCGTTTAGCTAGGATTCTAGAAATATGTATTCTAGAAGTTCTTCGTAAATCTACATTGAACTATTAAATTATAGCTTGTCTCTCTTACTCATAGCACAGTGATAATTATGTCCGATAAAAAGACAGTAGGTACTGTTACTCATAGAACATTTCATGTAAGTTATATACATATTTTCGTGTCATCATCATATCGGCCGATAGACGTCCACTGCTGGACATACGCCTTCACGTAGGGTAAACTCACCGAATTGCGTGATAAAACTTATTTTGCATGCAAATATTGCCTTATTAAATAGAATTTATATTTTTTTTTATTTGGGTACATGAATTAGACAATTGCGCACAGCTTTAAGTATCAAAATTACCAATAAGTTAATTGTCCTTTAAATTATATGTGTTTTTCATTATAATATTTTTTTAAGTAATTCCGTGACAATCGCATTTAGAGTCAGAAAATAAGGAATTACTTATAAACAAACTGTGATACGCTAATTATGTTAATTGCAGTACATAGTTCGCACTTACCTCAATAATATGTATAACTTTTGTCGTAATCCAATCACTTCTTCTATTAAATTTTGATAAAATACGAGAGATCACAACAATAGCGACCGCGAAGTAAACAAAACTGCACGTGTAGTGAAAAAAGTGTGGATTGTTACTGTCTCGCTCGCTCAATCGAATGATACTTTTGCATGCGATTAGAGCACTTATCACGTCGTAATTTGGTTGATTTAAAAGAGTTAAATCATCTAACATAATTTAATAATAGCATGAAAAGAAATTATCACAGAATTAGATATATCACGTTATTACGTGAGTTTACTATACACCGACATAAGCCACTCGCATCCATCCGTTGCCCGATCCCAACAAGATCTTCGGACCACCTTGCTGCAAACCTTCCTCTGTCTTTTCTTATTTTTCGCTATTTTCGTGTAAACGAATTAAAATAATTAATTTTATTTATTTATTGTCTCATGCCTGTATCCCCGAAGGGTAGGCAGAGGTGTAAATATTATACCCACATTTCACAATGAATTTTTAGGTCCCACGTAATAGGGGGCGGGGGCGAGCCTATTGCCGTTACCGGGCACATCACCAGACTCCGGGCTGCTACTGAGTATTCGGAAAAACCCAGTAACACTTTTGCTCCACCCGGGAATCGAACCCGGGACCTCCGATCAGCAGTCGCATACGCTGACCACTGGACCACGGAGGCAGTCAATTTAATAATAGTTAGCAATATATATCTTATCGCGGCCCTCGCTAGCTTAGACCAGCGGCAAACGCGATCGATTTCATGTCCTTTCACTAGTAACACACCGCTCCGCTCCGCTCCGTAGATGATATTGCCAAACACCCCGAGGGCATTACTACTATCACCATTTTTGACACTGTCACTGATATTACATAAAATGCCTCAGATTCTGGCCTTAGCACTGACATAGAATGTTGGTCTAGTTTAGATTTTGACAGAGCACTGGATTGTGAAACTGTTATCCAATTTTGTTTATAGCTGTTTTGGTCTTGTGAGTCATGATTTGGCCTGGGATAGAGCTATAAATAGTAGATAGAAAAGGTGTGGTAATAACAATAGCCCATATTTAAAGCAGGGATACGTTATGACTTTAGACATAGACGTATCAACTGCACGTTTTTTTTTTTATAGACTCACGCCTGTATCTCCGAAGGGGTAGGCAGAGGTGTGATATTACACCGAAATTTCGCCAGGAATTTTTAGGTCCCAAGTAATAGGGGGCGAGCCTATTGCCGTACCAGGCACATTACCAGACTCCGTGCTGTTACTGAGAATTTCCTAACGGAAAAACCCAATAACACTTTGCCCGACCCGGGAATCGAACCCGAGACCTCCCAATCCCACGCGCACATTTATGCCGCGAGACCAACGTGGATTCAACTTACAACTGTAAATACCGATTAAGACCGGTACATTTTGGTATAACAGACCTGCATCTACAGTTAGTTTCAAATTATCTCTATCAGGCTACGAACCTTATACCTTTCACACATTCGTGTCTAATGATATTGCAACAGTGCTGAAATCTCGGATACTGCAATCATAAGAATGTGTTCCTTGTACGGACTACGTGGCAAACATAGGTTACATATCCCGCAAGACAATTAAATTGGTGGATAGGAAACAAATTGTTGTCATGACCAAGAATGTTTGGATTGCTATACAATTTACCTACCTTCAAATAGTCATTTATTTCGTTTTTGAAAAACTAGCGGCCGCGCTAGAAATAAGTCCTGTGTCGCGGGGGACTTTGCAAACATTCATATACTTACTCTATTATCTCCCTTAGTATTGGACTACTTATAAACGACTTCCGTAACAGAAATAGGACTCCAACGGCTTGGTATTGGACCACTTGTGAACTACTGTCGTCTCAGAAATAGGCCTCCACCATAGATATATTTAACTGTTCTGTGGCCTCCATCGTTTGAAACATTTACCTGGTGGATGTTGCAAGCATACTGACCGTTAGGGTTTTAGACCAGACATTGCATTACACACCTAAGCTCTGGGCACTACATTGCACTCGTATGAGATCGAGGTTAGATATCGCAATCACTGCTACTAAATAACACTACTAAGTATTACTGCCTCCGTGGTCCAGTGGATAGCGTATGCGACTGCCGATCGGAGCTCTCGGGTTCGATTCCCGGGTCGAGCAAAAGTGTACTTGGATTTTTCCGAATACTCATTAGCAGCCCGGAGCCTGGTGATGTGCCTGGTAACGGCAATAGGCTCGCCCCTTATTACGTGGGCTCTAAATATTCATGGCGAAATTTGGTCTTAATATTACACCTCTGTCTACCCCTGCAGGGATAAAGGCGTGAGTTTATGTAAAAAAAAGAAAAAACAATACATGACTTTCGCTAATGATTCCAAATTTCGTTGAAATGCAACTTACTATACATTATCAACAAGACAATTACAACAACATCCCTATAGCAGCTATTTTACATTATAAAATAAATAAAATAAAGACTGTCTTTAGCCCGCGGCTTCGTCTGCGTGGTAGATCGATAAAACACTTTTTTTCCTATTCGGACTTATAGGGGCAGATGTTTAAACTTTTAAAGGCATATTGACCCTGAGTCTTCAAGTATCTTTTTCGAAATTGCATTGCATTGCATCAAATTCGATTCGGTAATTTGGCCATGAAAGCATAGAATGCGTTACAATAGTAAGGATATAGGAATTTCCTTTTACAAAGCCAATGCCACCTGACCTCCAGCAATACGAATAATACGAGTTTAAGGACAAAAAATATTAGGTACTTAGGTGATTCACAATTTGTGAATAAACTATTGGAATTTCCACAACACAAGCTCCATAATAATCGGTGAAAAGTTACGAGCGACAAAAAAATTAAGTATTTCAGATCGATCAGTTACATTAAGTGTGTTTATCTTTTACTAACAAGGATGTATAAGAACTTATTTGTTATTTTACTAGAAAAACACCGTTAGTAATAAATTAGCAAATCTTGCAATAGTATGTCTCCACTAGCTGTTTTCCGCGGTTTCACCCGCGTCCTGAGGAAACGACTTCGCGTACCCGGTTAATTTATAGCCTAAGTTACTCCTTGGTACATCAGCTATCCGCCAGTGAAAGTGCCTTCAAAATCGGTCCAGCCGTTCCAGAGATTAGCGAGAACAAACAGACAGACAGACAGACAAAAATTGTAAGAAATGTCATTTCGGTACATGTACCGTGTATACATACATAATTATACATTTAGTAAAAAGCGGTTATTTTAATATTACAAACAGACACTCCAATTTTATTTATGTGTATAGATGATCTTGGTCAAAATTGTATCTTTGTGCTCTCAATCTCAATGTCGATTGTCTATATTTTTGTCGCTTTGTGCGGTTAGCCTTGCTAACTGTACTCTTCTGGCCATGATTACATAACGGTTTTTGTAAACAATATTATCCTCATTCTTATTTTAAATTCAAAATTATATATTTTTCTCAATGTCACATTGACACTCATGCATCTGATCATGGAAAATAGAATGCGTACATGTATTTTAAAAAAATGCGTAATAAATATGTATTTTATATGTATTAAAAATACGTAATATATATTCATTTTAATAAAAATATTATGATAATGTTTTCTATATTATTTTGTAAAGATCTTTGGGACCTTCGTATTCAAATGCTCTTTTGTATGTCAGTGTCATAGATTGTATACAATACATACCATAAATTAAACTATATCACATTTTACATTATTTGTTTACAATATACTACGACTAAAATTATATAAGTTGCGTTTAATTATAAGATCTGTACATTTACTGCTACTTGTGTATTATGCCTCGGCCCTGTATATTATTATAATTTGTCCCACTGCTGGGTACGGGCCTTTTCTCACTATGAGAAGGGTAAGGCCATAGTCCACCACGCCGACCAAGTGCGGGTTGACAGACTTCACATGTCTTTCGAGAACATTATGGAGGAACACCGTTTAGCATGGGACAATTAGGTAACAGTTTAATACGCACATAACTTCGAAAAGTCATTGGTGTGCGCCGTGGATTTGAAACCGAGACCCTCTGCGTAGCAGTCCGTCGGTCTCTCCACTAGGCTATCGCGTAAAATAATGTAGGTAACATCAAGATTAAAATGTACTGGCAAGAAGTAAGCACATAATTTATGTAAGTTAAATTTGGATTGTCTCCCTAATTTAGTTCTAGTTCGACAGAACGACGAACTTTCAACATCACAAATCTAAAGCAATTGTGATTTTCAAAGTCTCTCCAAGAAGATGTTGTAATAATTCAGATCAATGAAGCTAAGTTACATAATACTCAATTTAAGACTTCTCCAAGTCAAGTTAAGACTTTTTAAAGCTAAATTTGAGTTACATACATACATACATACCTACATAGACTCACGCCTGTCTCCCCGAAGGGGTAGGCAGAGGCATATAAAGCGCCCACTTTTCGGCAGTGTTTTGATCCCACGTAATAGGTGGCGAGCCTATTGCCGCTTATCGGGATATTTTTGTTTGCACGAGAGCCTCGTCCGTTGATCGGCAGGTGCATCACTTGCAGGTGAGGTTGGCTTGGGACCCTAAGTTCTTGGTGGGAACCCTATGCACATTTGAGTTAAGTTTTGCTGTTAGCCAAGTAAAACAAATACTTCCTTAACTTGGCAAATACATATCCACCACGGTTGTTTTGGTCCATCATTCAAACCGTCCTACAAACCCGATAGCGAATTCCAACAGGTGCACCGTTCAACCGATGGATTATCAGAAGAATTCGATCGTGCGAGTGAATACAACAATCATGAGAATTGCGCCAACCATTGTTCTGAACCACTTTTTATGTGCCTTGCGTCTAACATGCTAGCGCTGTTTACGGTGCAATTGTGACTGCCTCAGGTAAATAGGTCGTATGTTATCAATATTACTATGGATTCAAGATCCGGTTAAGGCTTTCAGTTTTGCTTATGATTTGGGGAGAGTTGGCGGATTAAGGTCCTCGGCTAGGTGGACCGACGACCTGAAAAAGGTGGCTGGAACAAACTGGATGCAGAAGGCTGAGGAGCTGAGGACCGTGTACTGTTGCGTGTGTTGGGAGAGGCCTATGTCCAGTAGAAGACTGTGATAGGCTAATTGTGCTTTGAGGGGGGATTGATCAAATGTGTCACTAAAGGTGGGATCACTAGGGCAACATTTTACTTATACCGTTTGATACTGTCTTATTTTACTGTGCTTTTGCCAAGAGTTCAGTTGTAGCCACTATAACTTTAATTTGGACTCCAGCTTAAAATAAAAAGTAAAACGTTTGTGAGGGACATTTCAGTAACATAAAACATCAATTAATACAAGTTGAGTGAATTCTGGATTCAGAAATATGACTATTTTAGTGTGTAGCTTTATTGAAAACTAGAGGATGCCCGCGGTTACACACGCGTTATTTAAGGCTACTGCTCTGCTCCCGTCACTCATAGCGTGATGTTATATAGCCTATAGCCTTCCTCGATAAATGGGCTATCTAACACTGAAAGAATTTTTCAAATCGGACCAGTAGTTCCTGATATTAGCGCGTTCAACCAAACAAACAAACTCTTCAGCTTTATATCTATACTAATATAATAAAGCGGAAGAGTTTGTTTGTTTGTTTGTTTGTTTGTTTGAACGCGCTAATCACAGGAACTACCGGTCGGATCTGAAAAATTCTTTTTGTACACGATAGCTCAGTTATTCATATATTACGTAAACTTTGTCAAAAAGGGTACTATTCAGTGCTAGATTATATTGAAGATAAAAATGCTTGGGATTAATTTGCTCGGTCCCACAGGCTACTTATGTTTGATTAGTGTTAAGTTTCATGTGAGTGTGAGTTATTGTGTCTATATTATGCTAGTAAGTACTTTTATATTATTATTAAAAAAGCCTTATTAATTGACAACAACATTATAGACACACCAGCTCATATACTTATGAAAAATTCAATGTAGTTACTAAGTTTTTAAATTGTATAGAATCAAGACGTAGAAAAGAGTGGCCCGGAGTTTCTTGCCTGATTCTTCTGATGAGGCTCTACTTTCTGAACAGGATTTTTTTTCAATGCTCAACTATGTTAATATGCATTTAAAGTTACTTTTTATTTTTTTATTTGTAGTTATGACTTTCTGACGTGTCCAAAAAATTTAAACATTTTTATGGAAATGAACATATTTGAGTTTGAGTTTGATTCCGGAAGGCTATAGGCTATATAACATAACGCTTCGACCCTTTGGGGCCGGGCAAAAGGCTAAAAAAGCTAAAAGAGAATGTCGGCTAATCCCAGGAACTAGCAGTCGGATTTTCAAAATTGTTATTGCCTATGATAGCCCAATTATTCCGAAAGGCTATAGGCTATATAAAATTACGCCACAACTTTAAGGGGCCAGACAATAATAATAAAATGGTCAAACGAGAAGGGGGAGGGTTGGGTCAAAGGCAAAAAAAGGCTAAACGAATAGGATACAATCTATATGGGTATCGTTTTCGAGATTTTCGGGACGCTGATTAATAATATGAAATTTATTTAGTGATCCAAGATGGCGGACGGGAAATCAAAGATGGTGGATGAGAAAATTTTAAAAATCAATATGGGTATCGCCTTTAATATTTTAAGGGGTGGGGAATCGAAATACAACATCTATTTCGTGATCAAAGATGGCGGATGGGAAATCAAAGATGGCGGATAGAAACATTGAAAAAAATCAATATTGGTATCTGGTCTGCGATGTTAAAAGGGATGGGGATCCAAATACAACATGTGTTTAGTGATTCAAGATGGTGGATGGGAAATCAAAGATGGCGGATGGGAAAAATTTTAAAAATCAATATGGGTATCGTCTCTGATGATTTAAGGGATGGTGAATCCAAATACAACATCTATTTCGTGATCAAAGATGGCCGATAGGAAATCAAAGATGGCGGACGGGATTTTTTTTAAGTCGATATAGGTATCGTCTCCGATATTTTAAGGAATGGGGAATTCAAAAAAACCATCTATTTCGTGATCAAAGATGGCGGATAGGAGAACAAAGATGGCGGACGGGATTTTTTTTAAAGTCGATATGAGTATCGTCTCCGATATTTTAAGGAATGGGGAATTCAAAAACACCATCTATTTCGTTATCAAAGATGGCGGATGGGTTTTTTTTTAATCAATATGGGTATCGTCTCCGATGTTTAAAGGGATGGGGAATCCAAATACAACATCTATTTCGTGAATCAAGATGGCGGATGAGAAATCAAAGATGGCTGATGGGAAAAATTCAAAAAACAATATGGATATCGTCTCTGATGATTTAAGGGATAGTGAATCCAAATACAACATCTATTTCGTGATCAAAGATGGCGGATAGGAAATCAAAGATGGCGGACGGGATATTTTTAAAGTCGATATGTGTATCGTCTCCGATATTTTAAGGAATGGGGAATTCAAAAACACCAGCTATTTCGTGATCAAAGATGGCGCAAGGGATTTTTTTTTAAATCAATATAGGTATCGTCTCCGATGTTTAAAGGGATGGGGAATCCAAATACAACATCTATTTCATGATCAAAAATGGCGGATAGGAAATCAAAGATGGCGGACGATAATTTTTTTAAAGTCATATTTTAAGGAATGGAAATTCAATATTAAATAAAAATCTATGTTTGTTTGTTCATCATTTATAGACTCTGCAATGTTAAGAAATTAAGCGCTAAGTCAATGGTAACTTTGGAAAAGGGGCTTGAAAAAGGGAATTAAATGAAAACTCTTAAAAAGGCGATACGGAGTTCGCTGGGTCAGCTAGTATTAGTATAAGATTATTGTATTCTTAGCAGTAACCTTACATCGTGCAAACGAATAGCAGTAAAACTAAAATTATAGTGCGTGCAAAACTGAATGTGTCATAAAGAATGTAAAATAATGTTATATTCTACGCCTTGCCTCATCTTCACTGCGGTTTAGTGAATGCTGACATTTCATTCAAGTTACTTTTGAAATCTCCAAGTGATTAGACGGATGGAAATGTCAAATGTAACTGTTTACGGGCGTAATGAATGTACATTAATACAGAACTTGATGATGACGACAAACTGTGAACACAGAATTACTTCTAATATATACATAATAGTGAAGTTTGTAAAATGTTATTGTATACGATAAAGTGTTCATAAAAGAAGTGCCCGCGGTTTCACTCCCATTAAAATTAATTGTGGCTACTGCTCCACACCTGTGATATACATAGCGTGATGTCATATAGCTTAAAGCTGCATTTCCCACATCCCACATACAACCCATCGCAACCCATTGCGACTAGTGTTGGAGAAAACTCGAGTCCGCGAGTCGACATTTCAGTGCTCAACTCCACTAAGACACATACTCCTGCTCAATGTGTTGCGAGTTTAGAGAGCATCCCTCACGAGTTTAGCATTCGAGTGCTCGAGTTGCCCATTGGTGGGTTGCCAGCGAATGTTAAGTGGGTCCTGAAATGTAGCGCCCTACATGTGGCGATACTGACTGACGAAGTTCTCCTCCCGATTACGCTTTTATCCACACATATACACCACGTTTTTTAAAAAAAAACTGCTAAGACGTGGGTCACGGGATTGGAATTTTTGTTCGATGGATTGGAGCCCAGACAAAGTTGGGAACCACTGGCCTTATAGCCTTCATTGATAACTATACTATCCATCATTAAAAACTTCAATGAATGGACTATCAAAAACAACATTATTTTCAATTCGGCTCAGTAGCTCCTGAGATTAGCGCGTTCAACTAAAAATAGGCAATTATAATTCTGCAGTAATTAACATTGACTTACATAGTATAATTATCTAGTCTTATAAAAGATATGTACGTATTAAATAGAACACATTGTTCTACTTGTAAACTAAGCACGAGATTGAGAGATCTATCTCAAAATGAGAGTAATCTTGATCTAGTTGTTATTGTAACATTTGTAACACAAGGTTAATGTGAACTATTGTTTGATTATAATGTCAAAAAGCCGCATTTGTGCCTTTTAATCGTCTCTAGGTCATGTTACGTTAGTCCGTGTGGTGACGGATTAAGAATACGGAATGTCACCATCTCATCCCATGGGTGTCGTAAGAGCCGACAGAGGGAGCATATTATGCAGAGAACAGCACTGTAAGAGAAGGAAAACTTGATACAAACTCTATACCAACCCGTTTGGCCAGCGTGGTATAGTAGGCCAATTCCTCCTTTTAACGGAGAGGCCTAGTCCAGCAGTGGACTGTTAAAGGCTGATGATGATGTAGGTCATGTTACACAGTTGTGTAATATTGACTAATATCATTAACACAAATGGGTAACAGTAATAAATGATTATATAGTAGTATATAGGATTATAGAACTAATTTCATTTTGACTCATACCTAGAGAATGAAATCCTTATCGCCTCATATCGGCCCGTAATCTTTTAGATATTTGAAAATCCTTTAAGTGTGGTTAATGTTTTATTATTTTCAGCAAATTCTTTGAGGAATCAAAGGAAAATTATTTCGTTTCATTAGATTTATATTTATTTAAGTAAAAATGTGCATATTCAGCACTATAATTGAGATATTATAACTATTATACAATTGATTTACATATACAATACAAATAAATAAAAAACAATATTATTATTAAGTACTTTTACATAGTTCGATTTACCTAATATCTAAGAAGATTCTCTGGCAATTAAAATCGTAAAATATATTTATTGATTAACAAACTTAGAAATTACATTCTAATAAAATGTCCATGCCATTAATTAAAATGCAATACATATTTACTTAATTATACCTTATATCTATATTACTATTAAATATGTATTGGACGAGAAGAATCCTTAACCGACATAAGTATTATGAAACGAACCTTGGACTACTCGTATTGATATAGATATATTTGCATAATGCCCAACGTATACGTCGTTTGAAACGTGACAAAAAGACCGACCACGACTTCCTATTATAGTGTTTGTTCAAATCATTTGTTCTAACTTCAAGGTGACGGAAATATTTGCGGATGTAGCATTTATTATTGGCTTACTTAGCAATAGACGTGTAGAACCTTAAAGACTTAGTTAGAGATGTTTGCAGTCTACTTTGCCAATATTATTGTAATCCTTTTTTTTAAGGCAATTCCCGCATTGGGTGCATAGGGTTCCCACCAAGAACTTAGGGTCCCAAGCCAACCTCACCTGCAAGTGGTGCACCTGCCGATCAACGGACGAGGCTCTGGCAAACAAAATATCCCGATAAGCGGCAATAGGCTCGCCACCTATTACGTGGGATCAAAACACTGGCGAAAAGTGGGCGTTTAATATGCCTCTGCCTACCCCTTCGGGGAAACAGGCGTGAGTCTATGTATGTATGTATGTTCCCGCATTAGGACTAAATCCTGTGTCGCGGGGGACTGTACAAACATACAACGAACGGACACAATGAACACCCAGACTCGAAACAACAATTTATGAATCACACAAAGTGTTGTCTCGTGTGGGAATCGAACCCACAACACTCGCGGAGTGTCAAGCGGCGTGGTGGCGGCTTAAACCACTACGCCAACCGTGCAGTCGACTTTTAAATGTGTGGTTGTTAAATGGGATAACTAGTTCCACATAAAGATATGAGGTAGCGTGAGCCCAAAGTGTACCCAATACCACCCTCCTTCTAAAAGCATTCGTATCCCTCCCAAGACCAATTTCTTTTTAGTATTCTCCTGGATGAAACCTTCTTTCGCCAAAAAATCTGGTTCCACTACTGCTCAAGACAGAAATACGTTTTGTATAATATTTTAATATTATTGTTCTTTTCAGGGTTCCGTTCCTAAAAGGTAAAAAACGGTACCCTATTACTAAGACTCCGCTGTCTGTCTGTCTGTCTGTCACCAGGCTGTATCTCATAAACCGTGATAGCTAGAAAGCTGAAATTTTCACAAATTATGTATTTCGGTTGCCGCTATAACAACAAATACTAAAAATAAAAAAATGAAATTATTAATTTATATACCATACAAAAAACGTGATTTTTTTTCGTATCTTTTGCTCAAAATTACTAACTGTAACAGGTAGACGCTTTAAATTTTCACAGAATATGTAGTTCCATATTACCTTTCAAAATCTTAATATATAAAATCCTTGCGTTACTGACTGACTGACAGACACGCTACAGCTGAAACTATTGGGCGCAGGAAGCTGAAATTTGGCATGTATGTTCCCTGGGGACCGTAGGGGTGCACTAACAAGGGATTTCTCGAAATTCCCACGGGATCAGCCAAAACAGGTAAATTAAAAAAAATGCAGGCGTAGCTGCTGGCGTCCTCTAGTAAATAATAAAATTTAAAAAAAGTTATATATAATAATAAAGGGGGGCTCCCATACAACAAACGTAATTTTCAAGCAATTTGTTACTCGATCTTAATAAACAGGTAGAAACTTAAAAAGTATTTAAGTATACATACAACGAACATGATTTTCTTTTATAGATGATGGTACGGAACCCTTCGTGCGCGAGCCCGACTCGCACTTGCTCAATTTTTTATTAGTGTAAAACTGTCTTTTGTGAACTGTAAACTGCCTTTTCTTCTAATCTGTCTGAAGATATTTTGTAATTCAACGCTTCATCAACGACAAGGAAACTTAACCATGGCCAAATGTGTCCTGTCCCAAATAGTGGACACATTTTAATAAACGAAATTAAATGAAGCACATTATGAAACATTCATTTGAAGAAGTTACTCTTTATCACTGCCTCGTTGGTCTCGCGGCATAAATGTGCACGTGGGATTGGGAGGTCTCGGGTTCGATTCCCGGGTCAGGCAAAGTGTTAATGGGTTTTTCCGTTAGGAAATTCTCAGTAGCAGCACGGAGTCTGGTTATGTGCCCGGTACGGCAATAGGCTCGCCCCCTATTACGTGGGACCTAAAAATTCATGGCGAAATGTGGGTGTAATATTACACCTCTGTCTACCCTTTCGGGGATACAGGCATTTTGTCTATAAATAAATAAAATAAATACAATCTCTTTATCACGATATGAACCACAAAATGCATATTATCAAAGAGCATAAATACGGTTCTTAGGAAAAACTAATTACCAAGTGCTGTCCATCCAAGGTTACAAAAATATTTGTACATGAAGCATGATTTGCCTCACGGAAAATAAAGCAAAAAGATGTATAAAGGTCGAACAATGATTGTTGATCTTGGATTTTACTTACTGAGTTGGTTACTTAATAGCTCTTTTGATGATTGAATGATGACTGTTAAAACCAGCCAGGTATGTAATTTCTTCATCATCAGCCTTTAACAGTCCACTGCTGGATTAGGCCTCTCCTTTGAAAGGAGGAATTGGCCTACTGTGCCACGCTGGCCAAACGGGTTGGTATAGGGTTTGTATCAAGTTTTCCTTCTCTTACAGTGCTGTTCTCTGCATAATATGCTCCCTCTGTCGGCTCTTACGACACCCATGGGATGATATGGGGTGGTGACATTCCGTATTCTTAATCCGTCACCACACGGTATGTAATTTACATCGAATATGATGATTGGGCGGACGATGTTGTGATTTACTTACAACTGGTTTCAATATTCGATCTATCCATGGATTTAGAGACTAAGGATACATGTTTGACATATTTTATATGGATCTTATGTCAAAAATGAAGCTAAAATCTCAAAAAATGGATGGATCCAATGTTGTGTTAGTCTCTACACGCGTCAAACTTAATGATGTGCTTAGCATTATTGCCATTTACTTGGCATTTATCAAGCTCTCATGCTAATACTGAGAAATTCTTGGCTAAGTAGTACTTAACTACTTAGAATTCTACAATTACTTGGAACAAATTAAGTGCAAAATATGTATGCCTCAGTATGAGATGTCCAAAACGTGTTCGATATTTTTTATTGTTTCGTTGAGATATCGTTTTTTTAGAATCATCCAAATAAAGTACCTACTATGCAAAATAAACGCATCTAAAGAATATTTATGCCGGAAAGGATGAGTTTCTAAACATATTTGGTCTTTAACATAATTGACCGTCAAATAAATATTCAAGCAGGAAAACAAGAAATTCCAACCCGAAATAGTTGACTGCGGCAAGCAATGTCTCCATCTGCGGATAATAATTTAATCTAGCATTTAATCAAACGAACGACTCTTCGTAATTGTGTATTTAGAAGTACATGATTACTTCTACACGGGGAATGTTAATCTATGTATACACGAAAGAATCTGACGCACGTCTTCAAATCTCGCAGTAGATTTCTCGCGCGATAGCTGACGGCCGGCAATATTTATTTACTTGATTTGGTTTCTAGAGAAACACATTTGACATGAGGTCCATAAAAATATTTCGAATATGTATCTCTATTTGCCAAATTCATGGATAAAATAATAATGGAACCGGCCATGAATAAATTAGTCAACGGATTAGTATTGGCCATCTCATGTCGCGTAGTCCATGATTACGGCTTATATCGCTCAAGCGACTCCATAGGAGACGGTTTACGTAAATGTTTTTGAGATACCAGGAGTCTATACACTGTGTCACTATTTTCTGAAATAGTGAGTCTTACCTATGTATGTATGCTTGTCTACGAGATACGTCTTGCCGGCAAACTCTCCTCTGCAATGGTCCTCCTATGATTCGTCATCGAAACTGGCTATTGTGCGCGCCATCGCTCTTAGCCGCGCGACAAAGGCAAGTTCACCTGTCTTTCAGACTACACGATACCAAATTCACTATTTACCAAATAGGAAGACTCAAGTATTTTGCCTCTTCGTTCTAAACGGATGGTGGCAACCAACGTCCCACGAAGGTCCACTGTATAGGCTGAGTTTTTGTCAGAAGCCTAAAACTGGAAAACCGTACCTTAGTTTCCTACATACTCTTGTGTTTGTGTGTTCTGTTCCATACCACAATGAGATGAACTTACCATGATGAGAACATTTATCACAAACTAAAAACCCATACTCGTTGTGTTCTCGAAAAAAATATTGTTTTTACGAACGCTGCCGGTCAAAAACTGATTTAACTATTTTAGTCAGGAGTCAATATAATCTGCCTTACCTACTTAACTAAATTATGAAACCCAGGATTTGGACGGGGAAAGTCTTATTGACTAAGACGAAAGTACCTCTCTGTTACTACTACTCTAACTATCTTTTATATTGTACTGTATCATATTTATGTAATATTTAATTGCTGTGTATGTTATAAAAATAAATGCATTTTCTTCTTCTGACTCTTACCAGGTCAAATAGAGCTTGTTGTTAGGTCCACGAAGTGATAAATAAATACGCAGAACAAGTTTTAAAGTACCTATAACGGTGTGTACCTACTAAAATGGAAAACAACGATCTATTTCAGCTATTTTAATAGAAATTGCATCTTAAAGTGTGGAAAATCCAGGACCTCTTAATTACAAGACCACTTTTATCATTTTGTTACCACTAATTTAAACAAATCGTATTCCACAATCGTACTAATACGTAGAATATTGTACCCCAATCTAATCTCGCTCGAATCGAAATATTTCAATGTAAACAACAAAAAGTAATTCCACCACCATTTAAAGATATCGCGTAGATCCTTTTCCATAAAACCTCGCTTCGTTTAAATGTAGCTATTTATATGTAAGTTTACCTCATTATAACTTTTGTATATAAACAACGAAAACTAAATACCGCCTTCTAAATTCCAGAAATCGCACACAAAATCAAATGCCACAGGCGTGTAGTCGGCTCGGCGGTTCGCTTGCAAATGTCAAGAGCACGTGACGTTCACTGCGCACGCGCCGCCGGCAAACACTCTAGCGCAAAGGTCAGCTTTGTTCATAATGATCCACATTACGGCTGATCACCTATAAGGTCAGATTTAGATGATGAGATTGAAAGTGAATTGATGCGTATTCAGGAAGGTTGCTACTGTGGTGAATTCAAGTGAGGTTTTTGTCGGCAGATGAGCAACCTTGGTACAAAATTTAAGGCTTATGGTTTATTATAATATTATTATGTCTTTGTCATTTTGCAATGTTGAAGAAGTTCATCCAAGTCTGTGCCTGATGTGTGAATAGAAGTCGAGAACTTTATTGGATGGAATATTGTCGTTCTCACTTACTGAGTGAAACAAAACAATTAGTTTTTCTATAATCGCCGTCATCGGAGCATAACAGAGTTCGAGATGACAGTGCCGAAAAAAAGAACAGAAAAGAGTTAGTCTAGACTCTTGGTCTAGAGTTTATCATGACTGCGGTAGATATTGGGTTTGGTTCCCACCACCTTTTTGTGCGATGAACTCGTTGATTTGTCGATTACCTATATTGATGTAATTTATCCATGTACGTATTTATGAGCACAAAAGTACGATAGCGATACCTAGTTGCCACAGCACAGCTCTGCCTACTTCAGGATCAGAAAACCATAAGTCACGAAATATTATAATTATTTTTAAGAAAGTTCCAAAGACCAATGTCGGAAGAGTACTGTTACGATAAACACCTACTTCTACTATAAATATGGAAGTTAATACCAACTCAACTCAAGGTTCAATTTCCGAAATACTTTCTGCGGTTTGGGAAAGTGTTAGCCTCGACAGTACCATTAAAACCAAGTACCTACGTCAAAGTTTGATATGCGTAATGAACAGGCATAATGAATTGTTCCGGGTATGGGGTATTTTTATGTCCGGGTATAAGCTCCCTTAGTGTCCGGGTAGGTAGGACCTTTTCCGTGTCTGATTGTTTAAATCATACTATAGTATTGAAACTACTGGCAATGAAAATAATAGCTTTTAAAGTTAGGCAACATAACCTTGTTCATCGGATATATTTACAATATCAATATTTTCTCAATATTCTCTCGCGAGGATGTTTCTTAAAATATTTAGATCATACTATATATAATTAGCTTGCAGTTACTCGGAGAGAAAGGCCTGTTCTAAGATTAGTGTACCAACTCATAAGCAAATATTGCTTGTCTTCCATAACCACGATTCCTGTAAAGAAATCGAAACGTCGGATAGTAATATATTATAATGTAGTATATGTAATGTATAAGTAATACGGTTTAAATTTGTGTCTTAAAAAGCATAACCGTAGTTTAATTTCAATGTGTAACATTAGCGTAAACACAAGAAAAGACTTCAGTTTTTAAAGACTGTGGTATTCCTTATACTTTTCGTTTCGCCTTGGTTGGGTTATTCAGAATGACTGCATTCATTGTTCAAGCGAATTATTATTAGAGATATCCGTTTGACAATGAATCATAAAACTTCAATGGCAACCTTGAGTTTAAGGGAAAAGTTCACCGCAATCTTGACACAAATAAAAACGAACCTTAGATGGTAAAAAATAGAATTTAAATTACATCGCTTCTCTCCGCTCATTTAGTCGTACACGCCGCGGTAATCGAGCCGCAGTGGAACTAACATCCATGAAAAACTGTGAAATTATGTTCGCATGTTAAATGATGATAATTACACTTGTATTGATTATGAATAACGCGTTGTTTAAGACAGAATAATCAATTAAATGGGTAATATTCAACAAAACAAACAATAACTATGTCCGTAGATCCAAGATATTACATTCTTAATTTTATTATATTTAATCAATTAGTAGGTTAATTAGCTCAGCAGTTTTATAACATAACATCACGCCTTTTATCCCCGAAGGGGTAGGCAGATGTGTATACACACCCACATTTCGCCAGTTATGTTTAGGTCCCAATGTTTTAGGGGGCGAGCCTATTGCCATCTACCGGGCAAATTATTAAGCCGTTTTATAGCATAACTAGAGGACGCCAGCAGCTACGCCTGCATTTTTTTTTAATTTACCCGTTTTGGCCGATCCCGTGGGAATTTCGGGACATCCCTTCTTAGTGCACTCCTACGTTCGCCAAGGAACATACATGCCAAATTTCAGCTTCGTACGCCCAATAGTTTCGGCTGTAGCGTGTCTGTCAGTCAGTCAGTAACGCAAGGATTTTATATATTAAGATACAAGAAGAATACAGGTGAAAGTTCTAACATAACTACGTGTTATGACAAGGGATAAAAATAAAATTATCACGATCATTTATAGAAAGACTCGTTTGCTTATGTATTTGTTCTTAAAATATATCAGGTGGCAAATCCCCATGATAAATAAACTCATGTATTTATGCTGATTGCTGACGTAAAATTAAAATTCTTTGACAACATTAATTGGATAAAGATTATGTTTATAACCAATATAGTATAAGTACCAGTGGATTGACTGTTTCTAATTAAGATTCATCATCAACACCGTCAGCCAACAAAAATTCCAACATCATAATTACATCAATATCTTAGGACTCTATTCATATTTTTTATTGGACCGCATTGCTGTCTGTCCTTCATAATAATAATTGATTTTACATAATTTATTATGTCTTGTGATGAAATACGTGTAAAAAATGAGTCGGAGGCGAAGCGATAGCTCATCATTGCTCTACAGCGTTGCACGAGGGCCGCCATGCTTCTGACGTCACTGAGGAACGTCCTGTCCAACACTGACCAATCAAGGCCATATTTTGACCATCGACTGCGTGGAATTTTGACGACACGTTTGACACAATAGGTCCGCCACATGAAAGCGTTTATCAAAATCTTATGCTTCTGATGTCACATAGATTTGTCCTGTCAAACAATGACCATCAAGGGCATGCTTTGACCTTCGACTGCATGGAATTTTGACCACGTTTTGACACAAAACTCCATACTAAAAGCGTATATCTAAATCTTACGCTTCTGACATCACAGTGGATTGTCCTGTCAAACACTGACCAATCACGGCCTCAGCATTGACCTTCGACTGCATGTAATTTTGACGACGTTTTGACAATACCTATGTCATTGTATCGCTTTGACCTAAAACTTTATGCTTCGGGTGTCACAGTGAATTGTCCTGTCAAACATTGACCAATCACGGCCTCAGCATTGACCTTCGACTGCATGTAATTTTGACGACGTTTTGACAATATGTCATTGCATTGCTTTGACCTAAAACTTGTGCTTCGGGTGTCACAGTGAACTGTCCTGTCAAACATTTAACATGATAGTAGAGCCTTGCTGATTTCAGCATGAATGGGCCGGCTCGACCGAGGAAGTACTACCCTCTCACAGAAAATAGACGTAAAGTAACAGTACCTAAACTGTTGCGTTTCGTTCGGTGAGTGAGAGTGCCGGAGGCCCTATCCCTTGTTCCTTCTTCCTCATCCCATTCCTCATCCTATCCTTTTTCCCAACCCCAAGGGGCGGCAACGCACTTGTGACTCCTGTGGTGTTGCTTGTGTCCATGGGCGACGGTAATTGCTTACCATCAGGCGATCCGTCTGCTCGTATGCCGCCTATTACAATAAAAAAAAATACCAATCAAGGCCTCATATATATGATGGCCTTTTTGACCTTCGACTGCGAGGAATTTTGACGATATTTTGACATAATTTGCCATTGCATTGCGATGAATTAAAACCATATAGTAGTGACCTAAAATGCAAATAAGCTTGTCTTGTTTTATTCATTACTTGAGTGTCGATGAATAAAAGAAAAGCTATCTAATTTGTGACTCGATTAGCTAGCTTTCGTAAGAAGCTATAGAGTCATCAATGCCTTTGTTTAAATTATTCATAGGGAAGTCTTAGTGACCTAGTGTCCTTAATAAATAAGAATACTTAATATTAATTCGTGGTTTAAATAACCTGGATGATAAAAATGTTATATTAAGATAAGATAACGTGAGATGAGATAAGATAATCTCTATTTTTGTATCAGACATTATAGTATAATTATACATTATACATATATTGAGGCAGCGATAGCCGAGTGGATATACCAACAGACTGCCATGCAGAGGGTATCGGGTTCGAATCCACGTGCTCGCGCAACAATGACTTTTCGGAGTTATGTGCGTATTGAATTGTTAATTATCGCTTGTCCCGTGCCTCGGAGAGCACGATAAGCCGTCGGTCCCGGTTGTCATGAAAATCTTTGACAGTCGTTACAGATCGTCAGTACTTTCTAAATAAACTGACACTAGTCTAAACCATGGAATATCGCTATCCCTTCGGGTTGCGGAGGTCAGACAGGCAGTCGCTCCGTGGAAAAGCTAATATTCAGCCAAATCCGGTTAGACTAGTAAGCGGACCCCAGATTGAAACTGGGATAACGCTAAGAGAAAGAAGACATTATAGTATAATAATTATAAAGAATCATAGATTTTATCATTAGATTTATATTATCTCGACTTTTATTTTAATGTCATAAAATGCACATAACGTACAATAAGGATAATGGATCTACATACCAGAAATGTATTTCTACTTACCAGATATGCAGACAACACACAGTAGGTAGTAATATGAATAATTTTTCATTTAAGCTTATCATTATAGTACCGAGTATCTTAATATATAAAATCCTTGCGTTACTTACTGACTGACAGACACGCTACAGCCGAAACTATTGGGCGCAGGAAGCTGAAATTTGGCATGTATGTTCCTTGGGGACCGTAGGGGCGCACTAAAGGATTTCCCGAAATTCCCACGGGATCGGCCAAAACTGGCAAATTTTAAAAAATTGCAGGCGTAGCTGCTGGCGTCCTCTAGTCTGCTTATAATTTTAGTTTCAAATCATATCCACAACTCATTGCTCATATGATACACATCAGTAGGTATATATAAAATTATTATGTTACTGAATGACTGACAGAAATCGCACAGACGAAACTACTGGACGCAAAAATTTGAAATTACTGGACACAAAAAGTATTCCGTGGAGAACGTAGGCGTGCACTAAGAAAGGATATCCCGAAATCCCCAGGGGTTAGGCAGAACCATTAGGGATTCTTTAGTCACCTATAAAACATTTCTACCGAGTCATGACATTATAAACCGATGTTATATTCAAGGACTGAACTATTATGGCGTCGGTCACTGAGTAAAAAGTCATGTCTCTGTCGAGTGTAAATCATGGGCATTTGAGCGTCGACCTTGTTAGTGTGCATCTTCGTGCGTTTCTTTATGTATGTGTCTGTTACGACATCATCGTCTCGGCAGCTGCGCACGGGTCACATTTTAAAAGGTCGATGAATTAAACAATGTCCTGTTGGTACCAAGAAATATTTTGTATTGTAGGAAAATATTCTTATTCATGTTAATATTATATGTCCTCGACTCTCATAGTCAGTAGTCTCTTGTTGTTGTTATATTTATTGTTTGCTTAACTACTTTTGTTGCATACATATTATTTTGATACTAGAAGACGCCAGCAGCTACGCCTGCATTTTCTTTAATTTATCCGTTTTTGCCGATCCTGTGGGAATTTCGGGAAATCGCTTCTTCTTGCACCCCTACGGTCCGCAAAGAACATATATGCCAAATTTTAGCTTCCTGCGCCCAATAGTTTCGGCTGTAGCGTGTCTGTCAGTCAGTCAGTAACGCAAGGATTTTATATATTAAGATTAATGTCTTACAATATAACTCACGCATAGTTACCTAATCCCAAACTATACAAGGCCCGTACAATGGTGAGCAGATTAGTGACCAACAAACTTAGGTATATATTTCTACATACATACCATTGAATTATTACCTACAGAAAGTCAGTATTCAAACAACGCGAGCTCAGAAGTTAAGCCGAAAATTCGCTATGTGTGCGGAACTGTGCTGTGTTTATTTGCTGCATCACGCACACAGACGCAATTATAGAGTTGCCAGTTACAACGTCTTTCCCCTAAAAATAGGATAAATTCATATTTTTTGCATGAAATAAGTAATTGTATATCATAAATTCTAAAGTCACACTGTCTGCTTTTTAAGTTTTTACAACTGACTAACGATGGCTAAATCAATCTTGACGAAACTTACTCAAACGTGAGCACTAACAAGTGCCGAGTGATTTTCTAGTTAAATGCTCTACATACTTAGTACATAAAAAAGTATTTATGTATATTTGTGAGAAAAATTATCAAAAATCAACAGCGAGTAGGTAAGTACTATGTGTGCGCCGTCGCGCTATGGTGACCAAAAAAGGCGACAAGTTAAAAATTCTAATATAATTCGGTCGGTAACGTCATTCGTTCAACAACGAAGTTAGTTACGCGTACCTATATACATTACAAGACAATACTAGACTTTAGATACTAGCCTTTCTATACAAAAACGGAAAAATCGAGTGCTTTGAGACAATGTCGTCTTAGCCGAGCTCGGCTAGAGCTTGAAGTGACAAATTTGTCGTAACCGATTGGTATGTACCAGCCAGCGGTGTTTGAAAGGTTAAGTTTATATATGTAACTACCTAATTCCTTTTTTTATTATTACTGTCAATAGAATAAATTTTGGTAAGGAATGTGTAAATTAAACTGGGACAATTTCACACCCAACTGGCAACACTCTGCTCGTACTTATTATGATTCACTGTATTTGTATTATTAGACAATCTACGTAATAAAATTTATGTCTGACTGGTGGAATGATACTCCAGCAACCTTATAATCTTTTTCTGAAGCATTGTGGCACAAAACACTGTACAATATGTCATAATTTCGATTATTTTGCGGGAGATGCTTACGCTACCGTGCGACTCGGACCACAGACAACGCGGCCGCCGATTGGGTCAGATTCTGACCCAAATGAACGGCGCGTGTTGCGTGTGCGTACCTACTTGGTTTCTGTAGGTAATAATTCAATGATACATACATAGCGCAGGCCTCTACATATACTATACAGTAAGAATCGGCCCTTGCCGAGCAGTGGCAGAGTTTATACAGGGCTGATGATGATGATAGATTAATTACGCACAGACACCGAAATATGGAACATCACTCAAAGATTTGTCCCGGGTGGGCATCGAACCGAACCTACGACTTAGCTAATAGAGTCGCTAACTACTAGACCAAGAGACAAGACAAATATTGTAATATAGTGGATTGAATCAGGCGTTACTTGGAGGAACTCCATTGTAATGGAAGGAAAGAGGAACCCACCACGCACCCTCGGATTGCCCACCCCTACTATGGCCCAGTCGTTGCCCATCCGTCCTGAGGATGCCTCGTGGAGAGGCGAAACACGTGTCGAAGCATAGTCGGCGCATAGAGCGGGATACTGCAAGTCAGGTATTCTCCTGGAACCCATTTCCGCATTATTCCATATATCCCTTTTCCTTTGTCTTTAGAGGAGTTCGGTATTATCAACCTTTTTCTATTACAATAGTTGGGGTGGGCAATCCGAGGATGCGTGGTGGGTGCCTCTTTCCTTCTATTAAATATTGTAATCTTATGATAAACCAGCTTCCCGAGTCTCTAAGTCACGGAGTCCTATTATTCTCATATTTTAGTGTGTTTAACACTTTTTGTTGTGTTGTATTATGTAGGCTTTGTAGCTAGTTAGTATTCGTCACCATAACCTGCGATGGAAATACGTCGCGTCAGTCTGTCGCTGCATAATTATGATGTAACGGAATAACAAAATAAAAATAAGTTTTACTTTCTCATTAACTATATCAGTGCTGTCTCACATAATATTGACGTAAAGTAACCTTAGGATCTATAGTGTTGCCTTTCGTTCGGTCAGTGAGAGTACCGAAGGCTCCATCCCCTTTTCCCTCTCCCTCATCCTGTTACTCACCCATTCCTTTCCAATGTCAAAGGCAACGCACTTGTGACTTCTCTGGTGTTTGTGTTGTGTCCATGGGCGGCGGTAATTACTTTACATTAAGCGATCCACTTGCTCTTTTGCTTCCATCCACTCGCCTATAAAGTAATAGTTACCAGAAGGCATTCTAACATTTTTTAAGTAGTGCTTAAAGTTTAAAAGACTGAGACCACTACCTAACTAAAACTTGAATTCCAAAGTTTATCATTAATTGAGGTATTTACCATACCATAAGCTCTTCTAGGTTTAGAATCAGGTGACCGCATGTGCGTTGTTCTAGAATATTATTATTATCCGGCGTTTAGACAGCTGGCCTCAGGGTCAAACTTATATTCTCACGACTCCTACATAAACAAATCAAATTTTACTAATAAATAGAATAACTGAAGGGTGAGAATAAAATTCTAATGTAAGCATAGCCTTGGCCTAGCCACAGTAGCCACAAGTTCTGATTATCAATTTCTAAATATTTATTTATGGTAATTCGACTAAGGTCATGCAATGTAGATTAGTAGGCTGGTTTTTGCTTATCATTTTCTAACTTTAAACTGATATCGGTTTCGTAATCGAAAAAGTTACTTTTATTTATGAATTATGTGCCGTGTGGTTGGTGCCGTGTGGTTGACGGCATAGAATACAAGTGTCACCACCCCCTATCTTCCCGTGGGTGTCGTAAGAGGCGACTAAGGGATGACACGATGCAAATACCATCTTTGCGTAGAGACGGAAAACTCGACATCAAACCCTATACGACTGCCTCGTTGGTCTCGCGGCATAAATGTGCGCGTGGGATCGGGAGGTCCCGGGTTCGATTCCTGGGTCGGGCAGTGTTATTGGGTTTTTCTGTCACGAAATTCTCAGTAGCAGCACGGAGTCTGGAAATGTGCCCGGTACGGCAATAGGCTCGCCCCTTATTACGTGGGACTAAAGTATATCTGGCGAAAAGTGGGTGTAGAAATACACCTCTGCCTACCCCTTCGGGGATAAAAGGCGTGACGATATGTATGTATGAAAATAACATCATGATTGCACATTATTGAGAAGCATGGCGGTCGTTGAGGCAACAAGATCAGACATAGTAGCCTATGTCGGTTTCTGTTTAAAAATCAGCAATTTATGGACTGAATTTAGAGGATGGAAATTAGTACAAAATTAGGCACTGCAGGCAATAGTTATTTTCACCACAGCAGCTCAAACATGCCGATTTTGCTGCGAGACAACAGTGAACAAAACGCGATTTTGATTCGAGCGTGAGGCAAAGTAACTTTTTAATTTTTCAATCTTCAGTGCCACGAATTGACATTGTTCAGCCATAAAGAAACATTCGAATTTTACTGTGCTCTGTCTCTTTCACATGCATACAAAAAGAGAGTGAAAAACAAACCCCTTCGAATTCGAAATTCGATTTTGCAATTCGACCTCAAAGAAAACACCTTCGGAAACGCAAATAAAAAAAGATAACTGTAAAAAAGAAATTACTTACTTTTTTTTAATGTTATTGTTTAAATGTTTAATTTATTATTGCATTTAAATAAAAATAAGTCTAATTAATAGTATAAAATTGGTATTTAACCGATACATTTTTATTTGGAATTACAACAATGATACATTAATTGAAAAATAAACATCAGGGACGCGGTATTGAAACGTGATTTAAAAACGTAGCGGGAATAAAAATTTCGCTGATGCTGATACAGTATAGCGTAACGTGTTAAATTATATTAATACCTATATAAAATAATCTAAAAATATGAGTGGAACTAGCGATGAAGACTGTACTTTAACACCAGAAGAGTTAAATCAACAAGTGATGAATACAGAATTCAATCTATTTCTGTTCATTTCTATGTCTCCTAAGTAATATGTGTTCTCACTGCTGAGGTGAAAAGTTATGTGTGCTACACGAGAGCAAAGTTTTTTGTATCTCGTGCTGTTGAGAAAAAAACAACTTTGCTCTCTTGTTGTACAAATAACTATTGTGCAACAAGAGAGCAAAGTTGTTTTTTGTTTCGAGTGCTGATTTAGAGTCCCGAGCAAGCGAAGGATTCTATGATTGATTCACGAGCGTAGCGAGTGAATCAATCATAGAATCCTGAGCGTCGTGAGGGACTCAATAGCACGAGATACAAAAAACTTTGCTCTCGTGTAGCACACATAACTTTTCACCACAGCAGTGAGAACACATATTACTTAGGAGACAGAAATGAACAGGAATAGATTGAATTCTGCATTAATCACTTGTTGATTTAACTCTTCTGGTGTTAAAGTACAGTTTCACTCATCTTTTTAGATTATTTTATATATTAATTTAATTTAACACGTTACGCTATACTGTATCAGCATCAGCGACATTTTTATTCCCGCTACTTTTTTAAATCGCGTTTTTATACCGCGTCCCTGATGTTTATTTTTCAATGTATCATTGTTGTAATTCCAAATAAAAATGTATTGGTTAAATACCAATTTTATACTATTAATTAGACTTATTTTTATTAAAATCCAATAATAAATTAAACATATAAACAATAACATATAAAAAAAGTAATTTCTCTATTACAAATATCTTTTTTATTTGCGTTTCTGAAGGTGTTTTCTTTGAGGTCGAATTCCAAAATCGAATTTCGAATTCGAAGGGGTTTGCTTTTTCACTCACTTTTTATATGCATGTGAAAGAGACAGAGCACAGTAAAATTCGAATGTGTCAAATTTATGGCTGAACAATGTCGAGGTCAGTGCACTGAAGATTGAAAAATTAAAAAGCTACTTTGCCTCACGCTCGAATCAAAATCGCGTTTTGTTCACTGTTGGCTCGCAGCAAAAGCGGCATGTTTGAGCTGCTGTGGTGAAAAAAACTGTCATCTGATTTTACAAGAAGGTATTATTTCCTCTCTACGTGCAATGGCCCTAACTACCGTACGGTTATAATAGTCTGTATCTCGGGAGATGCGCACCCTTCTTGCGTTACAAGTGGTAGTATATTTTTATCGATACGTGCGAAGTGGCGGGCAAAAGCTAGCAGTTAGAAAAACGTGTAATAATAATTTATTCACCACTTTTCAAACTATTTGCCTAGGCAGAATCCCTAAGGATTCTAGACCAAAATCGGTTTATCGGCAGTAAAGGTAAGAATTCTACGGTCCCACCAAGACAGGTTTCTAACTTATAAATTCAAAAATATGTAAATCCGACCGTATCCATTATCACGGCATTCACGTTCGTCTAGCTTGTAATATCAGCTGGAACTGGCTACGAATAGTAATGCAGTCAAGTACAGGATATCGGCGATCTGGCTTATTGTTCCGGTCGGTGACCCCACGTGGTACAAACTATTGTACTATGGCCCTATACCCGTTGTGCATATAAAATATGATATAACTAAAATACACGTGGGCAAATCTGCGAGCAGAAACAGATATAAACGCTTAAGTTTATGAGGAGTGATGAATTTATGTTACTCTCAAACGCAAAAACTACTCAACAGATTTTGATGACACTTTGCAGTAATGTGGCTCATAAATACCTACATCTGAATATCACATAGGCTATCTTTTATCGCGATAGCCAAATTCCACATGAGCAGTATCGTTCTTAGGTCTCCGGCACCCACTCCATATAGGTACCTACCCAATTTAGTTTAATCTTGCTTATAATAGTCATTGGATTCCAATATTGCTGTTTTGTTTTGATATGCGGTTCTGTCTAGAATAACCAAAACATTTCATAACCAATTTAAATTCAAGGTAAATGTGACAAACACGTCCAAAATTCAAATTTTATTCAGAAATATGCTGATCTCATAAACTTCGTTAGATGATCACATATTACCTAATATTTTATTTAATACTAGCTGGTACCCGCGGCTTCGCACGCGGAAAGTAATAATATTTTATTTAAACTTTCATACCTTGCGCGAACCCTACAACCTCCTCAATCAAGTAAAATTCGTAAAATTCCCCCTCGTAAAATTCGTTCCTAGCGGACGCCTAAAATAAATAAACTACGTCTCAGGGAAAATATACACATATAGGTATATATAATACTTAGAGTCGGTATCGTTACAACAGCGCAAACTACCGGGTCAAATTGAGCCTATATGTAGCGCTATAAAGTCCTCAACCTTGCAGTGCAAGTCTCATTTGAATCGGTTCAGCCGTTTCAGAGATTACCCCGGACAAACAGAAAGACAGACAGACGGACAGACAGACAAAAATGAAAAAAAAAGGGTTTACTTTGACTTAGAATCCTGTGATTAACTATATGCAGGTGAAAAACATAGTTATTTTGAAATCACAGACAGACACTTCAATTTTATTTATATGTATAGATGAGTCGAAGAAGTAAAGACTTGTTATCGTGACAACAGCGCCAACTACCGGGTCAAATTGTAGCCTATATGTAGCGCTATAAATCCTCTTCCTTGCAGTGAAAGTCTCATTTGAATCTGTTCAGCCGTTCCAGAGATTACCCCGGACAAACAGAAAGACAGACAGACAGACAGACAGACGGACAGACAGACAGACAGACAAAAATGTTAAAAAGGGTTGTTTTGGACTTGGAATCGTGTAACTAACTATATGCACTTGAAAAAACATAGTTATTTTGAAATCACAGACAGACTCTTCAATTTTATTTATATGTATAGATTGAAGTCTTGAATTTTTTGAAGGTGGTCAACACTGTGGAGCTAGGCAAAAATAAACTATTGCGTGTAACTACGTTTTATTCTATTTATACTTTTCCGTTATAATTATTTACAGTTATCATTTTAAAATAAGTAGGTATTATTTTTGAAATATTATTTAAAGATTCAGATGTAATTTCTGAAATTGATATTAAAATGTCAAGTATAAAAGGAAGTGATGATTGCACATAAAAAAATCTAATTAAATTTTTTTTATAGACTTATGCCTGTATCCCCGAAGGGGTAGGCAGAGGTGTAATATTACACCCACATTTCGCCATGAATTTTTAAGTCCCACGTAATAGGGGGCGAGCCTATTGCCGTACTGGGCACATTACCTGACTCCGAGCTGCTACTGAGAATTTCCTAACGGAAAAACCAAATAACACTTTGCCCGACCCGGGAATCGAACCCGAGACCTCCCAATCGCACGCGCACATTTATACCGTGAGACCAACGAGGCAGTCGCCAGTTAAAATTATTTGTGATATTAATTTATACGTATTTCAACATTTATGAATTCGACCTTTAAATCAAATTTTAAAATAATTTTGCTGTTCACCAACCTCATCGCAGTCTTTGCATCTCACAGTGGGTTCGATCCCAACACAAGATAATACTTTGCGGAATACACAAATTCTTAAGTTTTAGTAGAAGATGGTAGCACATAGCTCTTAATAGTTGCATTCATTCTTACCCGTGATGCCCACCAATGGAGAAACTGCCGTTATTTTGTATTATAGAATCTTTCAACATAATAAGACCACAGACGACAAATCGTTCTTTTTCAATTTCCATTCGTCATTGTTCTTTGAACCTGCAATCTGATCTAAGGCTTCCTAGCCAAACGGTTATGACAACAATGTGTGCGCGTCAAATAACGAAACTGACTCCAAACATCGCTTGTTGTTTGGATAGCATTTCCCTTGGTTATCTAACTGGTTTAATAAACATTTCAGTTATCAAATCCTTTCCCATGGGAACAGACTTCAGGGCCTTCTAAGTCTGATAAGATGTGTCAAATTATGTCAATCTAAGTGATTTTACTATTTTAACAGGTTTATACGGCTTTCCATATAAAATTAAAAGTGCACCATTTTAAAACCCGATAAACCAATGCATGAAACTTGGAACGTATAAACAAGGTTTTAGTTATCAACACCCCTCTAAGAACAAATGCAATAGTGTTTAATAAAGTAAACAATATAATTATACTAATCATAGTATAATTATATTGTATAATTGTGTTGTTAATTGCGTCCGTGTGGTGAGTTAGTGACGGATTAAGAATACGGAATGTCACCACCCCATATCATCCCATGGGTGTCGTAAGAGCAGACAGAGGGAGCATATTATGCAGAGAACATCACTGTAAGAGAAGGAAAACTTGATAGAAACCATATACCAACCCGTTTGGCCAGCGTGGTATAGTAGGCCAATTCCTCCTTTCAAAGGAGAGGCCTAGTCCAGCAGTGGACTGTTAAAGGCTGATGATGATGAATCATGAAAAATTAAAATATTTAAAGAACTACTTGTACATCAATACGGTTGGTCCGAACTCAAGTTTTTTTTTTTGTTTTTCTTTGTTTATAAACTCCTCTCAAACACAGAAACATCCGTAGTACCCACTTTAAACACCACGGTTGAACTGTAGCTTCAAATATAGCGTAACGTATTCCGTACACAGTCCCATACGTTCCGGATGGAAGCCATAGTGGTTCCAGTTGACACGAGCGGTTTAAGTGGCGGTATAGTTTCCGCGCTGCACTTAATGGACCGAGGCACAGGTGTAAACCTGCGCAGCTTCTGGTTTATGGTGCCACTGCACTTGTTTTAACATCTTGGTGGGTAGATGGGGATTGAAGTCTATGCAAATGATCTAATTTCCAGCGGATATTCAAATATATTCTATTCAGATCTTAGCCTAGAATAACCAAAACATTGCACAACCAATCTAAATTCAAGGTAAATGTCACAAACACATACAAAATTCAAATATTATTAAAAAAACTAGAGGACACCAGCAGCTACGCCTGCAATTTTTTTAAATTTACCCGTTTTGGCCCATCCTGTAGGAATTTCGAGGAATTTCTTAGTGCACCCCTACGGTCCCCAAGGAACATACATGCCAAATTTCAGCTTCCTGCGCCCAATAGTTTCGGCTGTAGCGTGTCTGTCAGTCAGTCAGTAACGCAAGGATTTTATATATTAAGATATGCTGATCTCATAAACATATCTATTCGTCGGATGATCACATATTATTACTAATATTTTATTTGACATTGAAGTCTTGAATTTTTTTGTAGGTGGTCAAGACTGCGGACCTATGTAAAAATAAACTATTATGTTTTACTGAAATTATTGCAAATGATCTAATATCCAGTGGAGGACATCTTTAAGCTGTGATGATGTTGATTGAAAAGAAATATTTGTAACACATGCGATGCAACGGTTAGTAGTTATTTTATTCCACGCTATTTTGGACAGTTTGTTCCCTGGCAATGTTTGTAGATCTCCCCGCGATTCATTCTTAGTTAGAACGTTATTAAAAAAAGGTGTGATGACTAGTAATTTTAATCTACGCCGGTTTAAATAGTTTGGACCTGAAGAGGGCAAAATATGGAGACTCATAAATACGTGGTCCGAGTTTTCCAGTTAAAATTTTTATTTGTTTGTCGGTTGTTTTATTTCGTAAAAGCTCCAGCCTCCCAACTATCTCAATGTACAAAATTATAACATAAGATCGCTCCGTTGAAACGGAGAACAAGCAAGGTTTGAAAGAAAAATAAATAATCCAACACATCACACTTTTGTATTAATATTTGTCATTAATAAAGAGACTGCCTCCGTGGTCCAGTGGATAGCGTATGCGACTGCTGATCGGAGGTCCCGGGTTCGATTACCGGGTCGGACAAAATGTTACTGGGTTTTTCCGAATTCTTAGTAGCAGCACGGAGTCTGGTGACGTGCCCGGTAACGGCAATAGGCTCGCCCCCTATTACGTGGGACCTAAAAATTCATGGCGAAATGTAGGTATAATATTACACCTCTGCCTACCCCTTCGGGGATACAGGCGTGGGTCTATAAATAAAATAAAAAATAATAGTAAAGGTATTATATCACTACAGCCCACGGCTTGTCTCATCTTAAAATGTATTAACTGCGTATACCTATGTATGATTGCAAAATAAAGGAAAATGCAAAATATAGGAAATACCCATGTTAATAAAACAAGCTACATATAAGGAAAATTGTGCTAACACGCTACAAATGATTCAAGGTCAAATCACACCTAGAGATTAAATCAAATATTTAAATAAACAAGGTCTTTAAAATACCTAAGTAAAGATTTAATTTTAATAAATATCTTATATTTTATACTAATATATAAAGCTGAAGAATTTGTTTGTTTTAACGCGCTAATCTCAGGAACTACTGGTCCGATTTGAAAAATTCTTTTAATGTTAGATAGCCCATTTATTGTGGAAGGCTATATAACATCACGCTATGAGCCACGGGAGCGGAGCAGTGGCCTTAAATAACGCGGGTGTAACCGCGTTAAAAATATTCCGTGTACCTGTAGATATGTCATAATAAGTAAACTACAAATTAAGCTGTACCTACTTCATCATCATCATCATCAGTCTGTCATAGTCCACTGCTGGCTATCAATAAAATATCTCCACTCGGCTATCGCTGATCTTTCGTATTAATCAATATTGACAGAAAATATATAAATCAATGTATATCCTTCTTAGTTAGACTAGATGTAAAAAGACCCTTAACGAGAACTGAAATAACGTATTGTACCAATCATCACGAACATTTTTTACTTCGGGACCATGCCTGGGAAATTGCTGGCTCAGGAGATACCTATTGAGGCTCAAAGTTTTTTGCAATTTTTCTAATTACGTATATCGATCGATCGATCGATAATAGAACAATCGATGCAATAACCTCGACAATTTGTTCTATAGATGTCCTATGCACCTATGGATAAGAAGGTATTTCGGGAAATGTACCTACGCGCGCACTTTTATTTTCAGTTTAAAAAATGTGTCTACCTAAAAAAAATCGTTTCCCCGGTATAATTTTTGCTTAGTACGACTTGGAATGATGTCCTGAACGAGTAGACTTCGGCTTGGTGATGTGTCTCGTGACACCCTGTATATATATATATATATAAAATAACGTAAACTATTTAAATAACCTTTTGATGAAATATGCAGGCCCGTAAAAAAGTTAAACAACCTTTTGAAAGTTATTCAATTTCTCTATTCGATGTCCGATTTTATTCAAGTTATACGAATCGATTTATAGCATATGATGAATCGAAACCTTTATGGCATGTCAATAAAGATTGGTGATTTTATTTTTATGGCGTCCATAGAAATTATAGAATATAGAAAAGGTAAAACTAGCTGGACCTCGAAAATAGCGATAATCTTTTAACCTTTGGCGAACCATACAATATTGCGTACCATTGGGTAGGCGTTTGTTTTGTTACGGATATAATACGAAGGTTAACCATTTAGAAAATGGAATATTGACTTGAGAAGCTATTTTTTTAATATAAAATATAATCAGGGCCGTTCCGACCCAATCCAGCGCCTGTGTGCGAAATCCATGAAGCGCCTGTTGGGGTGGCCGGAAGTTGGCGGATGACCTCTTTTTTTTTTTAGTCATTTAACAATTCCGGTATAAACGCCGCCGCCTCTTCCTACGCCACTGCGCCTTGTGTGCGAGATCTGTGAAGCGCCTTTTTTGGCATTCTTTTTCGAAAATAACTGTATTAATTAACGCATATCTCGGCGCGCAGCGCCCCTATCACCCTGGCGCCTGTGTGCGCCGCGCACATTGCACATAGGGACGGTTCGGCCCTGAATATAATAATATACCTAACTTTCGTTTTATGCAATATTTGTTGACGGTCCTTAATCACGTAATACTTATTTTAAGGATATAACTTCATCATATTGCTCAAACATTTCGGGTGAGCATTATCCATGGTCACAGAAATTTTCCCGGGTGCTGTAACAAGCCGTCAGATGAAACGTTAGGTCAAATAGAAGTAGTTAATGAACCAGATGGAATATCCGACAGCAAATATCTTATATATACATGTCGAAAGATTCACCGAATCATTTACTATGTACATATGTAACGAAATTCAAACTGTTAACAAATACAAATGTACCTATTATCTCCGAGGACATCCAAAATAACGTGCATTATCTAAATAAAATCAGTTTCGTCCCTCATCCAAGAGCCCAATTAAAAACATTATCAATTATAATCAAATCAGTTGTACGAGCGGCTTAATTGACTTTAAATCATATACTAATTGATTATTAATTACTCATTAATTATATCTATAATGCATCTAGGTCAAAAGAGCGTATTTAAAACATATAAAGACTCTCTGTCATCAGCATTTATCTGTAACGTAACAGTTCAAGATTTGATTTTGGACAGTATCTTTACAAAAAGCCGTGGTCAAACATAATTTTGTTAATATGGATAAACTGTGAAACTAAAACTAGTTTATATAAGTCTGAAATTCAATGAAAACTACACATTATGTGTACTTTATAACGTAAATATCACTCAGGTTTATGCTTCGTTATAAGTATAATTTTAGTGTGATCATTTAAGTACGTAATTTAAGCCAAAACGTGTCCAAATAGGCACGGTTAGCTGTACACAGAGGGATGTTGCTACCTACACTTATGTATGGTAGTTAAAGTTGGGTATGGCAGAAGAGACTTGAAAGTAGAATAAATGCTGTGGAAATGAGAGCACTGAGAAGTATGAAGTGTTTTTGAATGACAGAGTTAAGAATTGCGTGATAAGAGAGTGTTGTGGTGTAAACGAAGATGTAGTGACAAGCATCCAGTAAGGTATGCTAAGGTGGTTTGGGCACATGGAGAGAATGGATGACGAAAGAAAGACTGACCAAGCAGATATATAAGGCAAGTGTAAATGGGACAGGACGAAGGGGAAGACCTAGACGGACGTTCTCTGACCAGATTGGAGACATCCTTAAAACAGGAAAGGTTAGGAGTACCCTAAACAGAAGATCATGCATGAGGAATTTGATGGAAGTGAATGAAGGAAGAGAGATAAGTCAGGATCGTTGCAAATGACGTTCCGTAGTATCTGCCTACCCCTCCGGGAAACAGGCGTGAGTCTATGTATGTAATTTAAGTTCCCGGAGACAATCTACACGAACATTTAATCCACACAAAGGAGTGTCTATGCCCGTACTGGGAGAATCGGACAACTAATTAACAAACTTATATAGATCTAAGTATAAGTAAATACATATTATAAATTAATTACACCCAAACGTAAAACGTCCGTGTGGTGACGGATTAAGAATACGGAATGTCACCACCCCATATCATCCCATGGGTGTCGTAAGAGTCGACAGAGGGAGCACATTATGCAGAGAACAGCACTGTAAGAGAAGGAAAACTTGATACAAACCCTATACCAACCCGTTTGGCCAGCGTAGTATAGTAGGCCAATTCCTCCTCTCAAAGGAGACGCCTAGTCCAGCAGTGGACTGTTAAAGGCTGATGATGAAACGTAAAACAAAATATTATCGTGCTCATCATGCAAAGATTTTTTCCGGTTTGGGAATCGAAGCTACCGTCGTTTGATCAATCAGTGACACAGCGAAGTATAGATAGGATAGGGAAACTTCTCATTTTGTTGTGAATGTCAAGTTTCTAGATATACCGAAAACGCCAAAACATGTTATCATCATCTGTATATATAAAATCCTTGCGTTACTGACTGACTGACAGACAAGCTCCAGCCAAAACTATTGGGCGCAGGAAGCTGGAATTTGATTTTTTTCTAAGAACGGATTCCCCGAAATAACCACGGGATCGGCCAAAACAGGTAAATTTAAAAAATGTGCAGGCGTAGCTGCTGGCGTCCTCTAGTGTAATAATAATTTGCTCAGACTGACTAATTAAACTAATTCGATCAGCAAAGGACAGTCGTATTATTTGTTGAATATTTGTTCTACTGCACGCTTCAAATCATACCTCGGTCGTGTCTGACGCCATTGAAACAAAAACACGTATTAAATGTTGTAAACATTACGCAACTCAATAATACAATGACACGTTTTATATGGACTCGTCTGTTGTCAAGATTCTGCCAGTTTTGTAAGCTGAGTTACAGTGTTGTATTATTCCCTATGAAAAAAAAACCGTTAAAAATTTGATTTTACTGGAAGAAGATTTTCTTGTTCCAAGTCGATGCTCTTCGGAAGTCAAAAACGACAAAGCTAGGACAGTAATGATCAGAATAAAATTAGACATTAACTGGCTGACCATTATTCAGATTTTATTACAATGTGATCTGAAATCTGAATAAAGTAGTGTATCAAACTTCACAAACACGTGTATTATGCGATATAGTCGGTATTACTTTGGATACTCTTTCAACATGAATTGATCGGGTCGACCAAATAAGTGCCGCTTTCTTACTCAACCTCCCAAAGAATATCATTAAAGTAAGAGGCTGTTGAGCTATTTGCAGATCTCATTACTACTATTTCTCAGATACGCACGTTCATAAGACGACTACGCAATGCAATAATAAGGAATGTCAACGTACTTTTGTTTAACCACGGCATAATTATCAGTGTAGTTCAAAGTACTGTAGTTTTCACGGAACGACTACATTGCAGACGTTCCGAGGAAAACCGTAGAAAGAATAGTTATTTGTGCAACAAGAGAGCAAAGTTGTTTTTTGCTTCGAGTGCTGATTTTGAGTCCCGAGCAAACGAAGGATTCTATGATTGATTCACGAGCGTAGCGAGTGAATCAAAGTTAGAATCCTGAGCGTGGTGAGGGACTCAACAGCACAAGATACAAAAATCTTTGCTCTCGTGTAGCACACATAACTTTTCACCAAATCAGTGAGAACACATATTACTTAGGAGACATAGAAATGAACAGGAATAGATTGAATTCTGCATAATCACTTGTTGATTTAACTCTTCTGGTGTTAAAGTACAGTCATCGTCGCTAGTTTCACTCATCTTTTTAGATTATTTTATATACATATTAATATAATTTAACACGTTACGCTACACCTACTGTATCAGCATCAGCGAAATTTTTATTCCCACTACTTTTTAGGGTTCCGTACCTCAAGGAACCCTTAAAAAAAGGAACCCTTATAAGATCACTTTCTTGTCCGTCTGTCTGTCTGTCTGTCTGTCTGTCCGTGTGTCACCACCGATTTTCTCAGGAACGGGTGGACCTAGCAAATTGAAATTTATACCAGATACTGAGGTCTATGGTTGCTATTAGGTGTATGAAAATCAGGGTCCTGCGTCAACGCAATAAAAAGATATGGTCAAAATTAGATTTTTGCGAAAACTTGTAAGTACCAAAATTTTCGGAATTTTTCCTTTACTTTTGCTGTAAGACCTTGGTTTTGACCAAAATTGACAATTGTAGGTCAACCGTAAGTACCCTATAGGTTTTGGGTCGAAAACCTATATGGTAGTTCCCGTTGAACTAGAATCACGAAATTTGGCCAAAAGCAGGGTCTTACAGCACAAATAAAGGAAAAATTACAAAAAATAAAAAAGTGGAAAATTTAAGGGTGTCCCCATACATACATAGTAGACTCCATTTAAGATTATATAAATTTATTTTCTACTCAGTCAAACCAGAAAGTGGACCCCAGGCTTCAATGCGATGGTTCAAACTCTCAACAGGAACAACATTAGGATGAAGATCGTCAATATCCATCTATTGTACACTACCTAGAAACATATCTTTGGACAAGGAAATCCTGAACAATAATCAAATGTCCATTGAAGTTCAATTGACAAGTAAATTAGATTCGATTGGTCCGATGCTGTGCCCTCTGACACAAACGTCTGATCTTAATTGAATGATCCGCAATGGAACTCCAATACTGTGGCATGCTAGAACATTCTACAGCCTATGTATAGCTACAATGGTATTTAGGTTCAAAAACAACTTGCCTAAATATTTTTATCTCATTTGGTTAAATTCGTTTTGGGTATTGGATTGTCGTTTCCATTTTGCAAATTTTATACGTGGCTAGCAAATTACTTACTAAATTTATTTAACCCATCTACGAGACGATTCGTTGGTTCAGTAACTAGTAAACATCCTGCGATATTCGGTGTGATGAAAGTGTAAATATATTGGTCACGACGAATTCCTTGACATATTTTCTTAACTGATATCTTTGCCCTGTGAACTAACTACCTGTGCAAATGTGCAGCTCTGGATCAGATATAAAGTAGCTTCCGTGGTTAGACAGAGTGTGACTGAGTAACCTTTTTACCCATAAATATAACCAGCGGTACATCTTGGCCGAACATATTACTAAGTAATAGAGGTTTTATATTGAAATCTGTTCAATATCCAAAGCCAGGATATATCGCTATTCATTCAAAATATATACCTAAAACAAAGATATAGCAGTCAACTAAGTACGACCACTTCATCATCACCATCAAAACAATTAAGTACATTTACAAAACAAACAATTTGCCGCACAATTTCTTAACTAAAGACTGTTTGCCACGGTGAGTGATAATTACGTCAAGACAAGATAGTGGCTCTTGTGAAGCAATTCGGTTAGTTAATTCATGACATCGTTCACTCTGTTGCTTATTTATGAGTCTAAGGGAAAGTAAGGACGGCTTGACGCCGACTAAGTATAATTAGTACGATTTTTTAAGCACTGGCTGAGCTGAGTTTCACTGCTGAATGCGACGATTTTGCCAAAACATTTCACTGAATTAATATATAGATATAAATAAAATTGGAATGTCTGTTTGTAATATTAAAAATAACCGCTTTTTACTAAATTCATATGGATGTATATACGGTTCATATACCGATATGACATTTTAAAAAATTTTCTCTGTCTGTCTGTTTGTTCCTAATCTCTGGAACGGCTGGACCGATTTTGACGGGACTTTCACTAGCGGATAGCTGATGTACCAAGTTACTCCTTAGGCTGTAAATTAACTGGGTAGGTACGCGAAGTAGTTCCCTCAGGGCGCGGGTGAAACCGTGGGCAACAGCTAGTTGAATAATAATTATCATTTGCGGACTCACGCTTGTGTAGTGCGTCTATCCCCGGTGACGTAAGCAGATGTCTAAAACCTCTAAAATAAAAATATAAATCTTAAGTAGAGTACTTAGTACTTACTTTTAAAATAATGCATTAATAAAATGTAATGTTAAATGTGGTCAATGCCGATAAACATGACTCGATCATATTGAGGTGTTCGTAATGAGTCCTGGTCAAATAGACCTTATAGATAATTAGTTAGAAGTCAAAACACACAGTAGTACACATTTAAAATTGTATAAGAACTTCAAAAATGTTATCATGTTCTGATTGACGATTGAGTTTGAAAATACATGGCAATGATGCGTATATGACTAATGAACACTGCTAGCATTTCCATAAAAAAGATGAGTTGTTTACCTTGGTGGCAAAAGGAGATTCGGGTCATTTCACTCGGCTTTAAATTGGTTTCGCCTTTTATGTCCGATGGTTTTTTCGTACTTTGTATATTTGCCTGTTATAGCAATTAGCGTGATATATTGGTAATTATAAGTCATAATAGTATCACACTATACGTGACCAGTTGGTACGATAGCATACATACATACATAGTCTCACGCCTATATCCCCGAAGAGGTAGGCAGAGGTATATTGCTACACTCAGTTTTCACCAGATTTATTTTAGTCCCACGTAATAGGGGGCGAGCCTATTGCCGTACCGGGCACATTACTAGATTTCGTGCTGTTATTGTGAATTTCCTGACGGAAAAACCCGATAACACTTTGCCCGACCCGGGGAACGAACCCGAGACCTCCCAATCCCACGCGCTCATTTATGCCGCGAGACCAACAAGGCAGTACGATAGAGATACTTATAACTTCTGAATCGTGTACTTTATGACTTGATCAGCTAAATTTTTTGTATCAATAGATGAATTACAATAACACTATCTTACTTCTTACGTTACTGAGAGACAACGCGGAGCCAAGATTATTGGGAGCAGGTAACTGAAATTTAACACGGGTGTTCTCGTGGAGTGTAAGGGTTCACTACGAAGGGATTTCCCGAAATTTTTATGGGATCAGAACATTTTTAATTACAAAAAATTACTAGGCATGCTCTAGTACAGCCATTCTCAAAGTATGCTCCGCGGAGCCCCAGGGTTCCATGAAGTATCTCTAGGGGCTCCGCGAAGATGTATGTCAGTAAAATAAATGGTTTTAAAGTGCACGTAGGACTCGGCTTTGTTTTATTTTAGGGCTCCGCCAAATATTTGGTTACCCAAAAGGGTTCCATCCCTAAAATAGTTTGAGAACCACAGCTCTAGTAAATTAATTATCATGACGACAAAAATTACCCTATGCGTGGATGTCGAGATGAAGTCTACTTACTCTTCATCCTGCCTCTTCATGATGTTGTCTATCATCATTACAGCGCTTTGCATGCAACTCTGCCATAATATTGTCACTCTTAATACATCTGATTACCGTGAATGATCGCCCTTATAAGACGTGACTGTTCATCCTAAGTGAGACTAACCTAATCACAATAAGAGGATACACCCTTGGTTTCCTTTGAAAAAAATGGTTGATTCACGCTTAAAATACCTAAGCTGCTTGTTATCGTAATAAGTATTGTCTTTTGTGCATTATCTTGAACACCGCTATATTCATAGACATTTCCGCTGTTTAGTGTATAGTAGTGTTATTCAGTATTAACCATTAGTCTTTGTATTTCTTTTTGACCTTGCAAAATAACGTACGTCTGTCCTAAAGATATACATAGAAAAACAGGAAATGAGAAATCCCTTCACAGCTCCAAAGATATAGATACTTACTGCCGGTCGCAATATATGATCTATTTATTATGCAATATATTATGGATTTGGAGATTAGAGTTACACAGTCATGTTAAATTTTTCATCATCATCCTCCTAGCGTTATCCCAGTTTAAACCTTGGGTGCATAGGGTTCCCACCAAGAACTTAGGGTCCCAAGCCAACCTCACCTGCAAGTGGTGCACCTGCCGATTAACGGACGAGGCTCTGGCAAACAAAATGTCCCAATAAGCGGCAATAGGCTCGCCACCTATTACGTGGGATCAAAACACTGGCGAAAAGTGGGCGTTAAATATGCCTCTGCCTACCCCTTCGGGGAAAGAGGCGTGAGTCTATGTATGTATGTATGTATGTAAACCTCGGGTTCGCTTACTGGTATAACCGGATTTGGCTGAATATTAGCTTTTCCACAGAGCGACTGCCTGTCTGACCTCCACAACCCGAAGCGATAGCGATATGCCCTGGTTAAGACCAGTGTCAGTTTATTTAGAAGGTACTGACGCCCTATAACGACTGTCAAAGAACTTTATGACAACCGGGACCGACGGCTTAACGTGCTCTCCGAGGCACGGGGCAAGCGATAATTAACAATTGAATACGTGAGTGCGCGCCGTAGATTCGAACCCGATATTCTCTGCATGGCAGTCTGTTGGTATATCCACTAGGCTATCGCTGCCTGTACATGTGATATTTTTTGTATGGAGCTAATGTCCAATATGCATCCCTAATTTCCAAATCAATGGATAGATCGGATTTTAAATCCGGCGGTTAAACATAACGTGCTGATTGTGCAATATTAAAATAATCTGTTTCAAATATAATTCCGGAGGCATAGTAAACATAAGTTTAAGTACATAAACACACACGAAACATAAGACGATGATTTAATAAACACATTGACCCGCGGCGTCGAAACGGAAACTGGCGCGCACGCGTGACTCAACGGAGCGAGACTCCCAATTATACTCCAGGGTTACCAAGCTTGGAGGTGTCTCCCTATTTGGAGGGAAAATAAAACTGATATCTAAGATTAAAGCAATTTTAGGGGCATTTAAAAAATTGGTACTTCAAAAGTCATCTACAAAAACACGTTGAATTTAATGAAGTATTGAATTGACTTACACCAACCTCATCAATTCGGTAGGTTATGACTTACGCTATTGCAACATTACCACAGTTACTCTAGCGGAGCCCAGCGTATATTGTTTTTGCGCTCTCCACTCTTCACCCCCCAATGTGAGACTGGGGCTAGTAGACGGGGAGATTCTATGTGAAGTCTCACATAGAATCTCTCTAGAGGCGGTCAAGTCCACTCGCTAAAACCACCACGATTTTCTACTATTTACCCTTTGTGTATGGCAGCGTTACAGGAAAAGCCTTCCCTGAAAAATTAAAGAGTTTACAGCATCCATATGTTTTTGAGAACACCAATAAATGCATTTGAAATCTTCATTAGGTATTTAATCAGACAAAATGGAAAGGACGTAATCAGACAATGACAACCCTGTTATAATCCATTTTTTTATAACGAAAGACTCAGATATTCCTATATGGAAAAAGAACAATATTGAGATACTATTGTTGTGCGAATATGGTCGAAAATATATAATAATAATAATAATATCATTTATTGCGAATATAGGTGTTAACAAAGGTGTAATGTGGAATATTCAGAGCTTCTATATTCTGCTATTTAGCATGCAACAATATTCTAATAAAATGTAGTATTTTACTTAAATTTATAAATATGTAATACATCTTAAATAAAATGTTATAATAATTTCATTGTATATTGCCATTTAAAAAGGAATAATTATCTCAATGTCAAAACAAAATAGAGAAATGTCCTGTATGTATGATTAGCATTAGAGAAATGTCAAGTAAAGTTATTATTAGTGAAAGTGTTTTATTAATTTAGGCAAAGAAAATTAATTAGGATATGTCAATAACATAACTGTACGAATTTATTATGTTTTGTCATTTAGATGCTCTGTCACATTATAATATGCCTTCTTAATAAGAAATTGTTTAGGTAAAATCTTTAATTTATTTACATTGTTACATTTCAATATTTTTTTAGGTAAGTGGTCGTAAATTCGAGGAGCCATACAAAAAACACTTTTGTCGAATTGAGCAGTTCTGTTTGGAGGAAAACACACTCTATTTTTATGACGCTCACTCATAGGTGACCTGAACAAAATCTTATTCTTGGCAACAAATATAACAATCTCATATATATAAATACATGGCACGGTTAAGAGTTTTAGGTCGATAAAGACAGGTTTGTACTATGTTTTATGCATTACTGGCAAATTCTATACGAAGTGTTTTGGCCAAAAATATCAAAATGGATACGGGAATTACTCTTGTGCCATGTGATTACAGTGAAGCCGATGCTGAATGTAGGTACCTACCTTTCAGATTTATTTAATCTGCAATGCATGTTTTCTGTTGAGTAATAGCTAAGAGCGGAGTCACGATATTTTTATATTTATTTTATACTAGAGGACGCCAGCAGCTACGCCTGCATTTTTTTTTAATTTACCCGTTTTGGCCGATCCCGTGGGAATTTCGGGAAATCCCTTCTTAGTGCACCCCTACGGTCCCCAAGGAACATACATGCCAAATTTCAGCTTCCTGCGCCCAATAGTTTCGGCTGTAGCGTGTCTGTCAGTCAGTCAGTAACGCTTGGATTTTATATATTAAGATTGGCTAGCAGCGGCAGAATAAGCTTGATAAGTTGATAGAAAGGATTACAAACGAAGAGGTTCTGCAAATGGTTGACGAAGAGAGACAGTTGTTGAAAACGATAGAAAATCGGAGAGGAAAGATGATTGGCCACTTGATACGACACAACTTCTTCAAAATAATATTGGAAGGCAAAATCGAAGGGAGAAGAGGAAGAGGACGGCCACGAAGAACTTATGCGGCACAGTTGAAGGAAAAAGTTGGAGTCGGGTCGTATCAAGATGTTAACACCTACATGTCAGCTGTTTACATTTTACAAGTAGGTGCCTATTGACTCGTGGTCGTGACATATTTTATGATACTGCGATGATGACAAACAAACCGGTCAGCCTCCGATACCAGAGTACCTAACTACATTTCAACAATTTTAATATACGTAATGGCTGAGACCGAAGTTACATCCGCGATATTTAGAGCTACTCCACCACATCCATGGCGTGTAGCGTGATGTTTATAATAATATCATAGTACAAAAAGAATAGTAGGATAGCTTCATACAAATCGGTCGCCGCCGGTTTGAATGTACGCGTGAGTCGCTGGCGCCGTGTACGCACGCACTTTTCACGCACACAATCTCATAGACGAGCGCGGCCCGGCGCGGCCTCAGTACGGGATGCGCCGCCGCCGCGCGTCTGAGGACGCAAGAGTAGGCAATTAACTCGCCGATCGGCCTTAGCTAACCTACTTTTCTTTTTTTACTATGATAATACAGCCTAAAGCCCAGCTCGATAAATGGACTAAGTATCGGACAAGAAGATATTTTTCAAATCAAACCAGTATTTTCTGATATAAGCGCGCTTAGCCAAACAAATAAACAAACTCTTCAGCTTTATAATATTAGTATAGATTCCTTAAAATAAAGCCGTAAAATAAAAGGTTCACAAGCCATTTTCCACAAAAGAAACGAAATCACATTCCATTTAAAACCGATATGTAATGTCGATGTGGCCCAAGGATTATGAACATATCACTAAATTTACGATACCCACTCATCCGATCTCCATTTACTCCTCTCCATATGCAAGATAATCGTTATTGATGCTGTAAATGATATGGCATACGAGTTCTGTCGAAGGCTATGCTTGAATCTGCATATATTTGTACTTTGCATACCATTGATGGAGCATCCTGCCGATTTAGTTGGTTAATTTATGACTTATTTGAATCTAAGATATTACTGACCACTTACTTATATGTATTTGCATAAATAGGGCAGGTTCATAATTGTCGTAAACATGTTTAAATATGTATATATTAATATATTTGTAGATTCACAACACTTTATGTGTTGCTCGTGTGGGACTTGCACCCACAACACTCGTGCAGTTCTAAACGGTAAGGCGACTGCTTTTATAACTGCGACATATGTGCAGTCTTTGACATAAAGAAAAGGTATGCTTCACTATTCCGCTGAAAACCGCCTCTTTCCTGGTAGGTTCGAAGTGTAAGTCCTTTGGCATTGACAATCTATTTACAAACAAAAACGGGCAATATGAAACCATCGTCAGGCTGTTATTGTGCTGCTACTAGCAGAAAACATGAAACACATATTAGCTCAGAATAAATAAAATAATATTCTACCACATAAAAAACAAACAAACAACCAAAAGCAAACCAGCATGGCGACGTAAAGCAACAACACTCAAATTACCTCCTGAACGAATCATAACAGTAAACCGGAACAAATTGTGAACATTTGTGAGACATTCGTGGTACCAGCAAAAGCTGATCCCTGCGTATACCGCAAGCCTTTACTATGACAGATCAGTATTTTTTTGTCTTAGTGTGTAGTCATGTGTAGGAACATACACAGCTTACTTGTTGAACAGCTAAAACACTAGTATACACGAAAACACTGATATTTAATACTGGTAGTAAACAAGTATTTTTAATCGATTTAAAAAATGAGTCTCACATTTTGCTATTCCGTAGTATTTATATTTTGTTTGGTACATCTTGACGCCGTGAGTTATAAACCGATTTAGCAAAAAATCGGATTAGTTCCATATATAATTTCATCGAAATCGATTCAGTAGTTCGGTTTTCAATCCTGAATAATTGGCAAATTTATTCTGTATTTCTGTAACATCAGATGTTACAGTGTTTCGTATTTATCCCCAGGGTAAACCCGCGGTCAGAATACTTTTGTATTATCGTCGAATCAGTCAAATGAAGGCATTATAAGTGCGAAACAATACTACAGTTGAATCATTACTGTGTTATGTATGAGTAAAAGGAAAGTGACTCCATTAAGGTTTGTTGCAAAGTTACAATAACAATGTGGGTACTGCCGCGATATAAAAGTGAGTGGTCACCTCATTAATAAGTCAAGTGTTTTAGATTCAGTCCTAAAAGATTTTATGGTTGTTCAATAGGGTTGCTATATAAAGGTGCACGAGGAGTTTGCACCGCCTTCACGACTTGTTACAGGTAGGAGTAGTATCCTCCCTAGTACCCTCTTTCGTAGGCTACATCATACGGTGGCCGCCAGCCGGGGATCAGCAAACTATTTCCGGTGATCGGATCTGATGTTCTTTATGTCTCCTTGGTCAATTGCTTTGCTCCCTACGTCCCTACAAAAATAAATAAATGGATTTTCACTTGTTTTCGAAACCTCCTAAAATACTTCGACATTTGAAGGTCAGTCGCCACAAACTTACGTAAAGTGATAAACATTGTGACCAAACTTATAAAATTTCAATTATATTTATTTGTAATCAACACGCCCGTTATTTAAGTGTATAAAAAACAACTATCACTCACGGATGGTAATGAAACATATCTTAACATAGCATTGTTGTGTAAGTTATAGTAATATATAACATTGCGTTCACTTTGGCGAACTCAATTCAGCATTGTGTTCTAAAATACATTACAACAGTTTCATTTCAAATATGGTCCCATAACAATAATAATTTCAAAGTTAAATCTCGAGTCGAAATGAGTCAGAACACCGACTTGCTCATGCTTCAAAGTATTGTTTACAATACTTACCAAGAGCGAAATCTTGCATGTTATGTATGACGAAAAAGAGGTAGAAAGTTGTGTTTTCTCTAAAATACATGTAAGTATGTTTTTTTAAATTATGAAAATTAAGAAAATTCCTGCAATAATATAATGATGAACTTATAATAAATATACATATCATACAATATATCCATCAAATAGAAAAACGAAACAAGGCGTCCTGAAAATCCTTCACATCTTCGTTGTTTGCGAGTGTGTCGAGAACGCTGCACGCGGGCAGCAATGTCACGTTGTATAGCAATGTGCTCTAAAATTAAATAAATACATTTTATGAAAACAAATATTAGGAAAGCCACTTAAATTAAAAAAAAATCTGAGAGATAAACCACGTAGCGAAGTTTTAGATATTTGGGCGCTGTTGCAAGTCCCTATGACAACCGTACGTGGTGTATATCCTGATAAACAGTTCAATTATAATTTTCATGACTACGAATGTTTATACACTATGACATTCATATTGGCAGTCGCTCTGTGGAAAAACAAATATCCTGTAAAATCTGGTAATACTTACTAGAAAGATGGCCCCGGACTATAGGCAAAGAGCTCACCTATTTACATAGAGGCGCATTTCTTATGGGCGCTTTGAAGACAAACTTTCTGTGATAATATTTTCTTGGGTTTACGCGAATGTTACACATTGAAATTAAACTACAGTTTACGGATTTTATCGCGTTATATTGGTTTCACTTGTTTTTACATTTAAACCGAATGATTTAGAAACTACATTTTAATTACTAGCCGACGTTTCGAATTCTTTACAGGATTCATGTTCACGGCAGACTGAGGTGGTATTTGTCTTTGTCTTGAATTTAAAAGTTATCTCAAAGTACCCGAACATTATTCAACTATTGGTGTTACTATCTACGCAGAATGTGCTCACTGTTTAAATGTAAAAACAAGTGAAACCAATATAACGCGATAAAATCCGTAAACTGTAGTTTAATTTCAATTTCAAAACTTTCTGTGACCCAAATTGCCGCTTGGCGGCGTGGCAGTCGCGCTGTGACAGCTGTCTCTACGAGAGCAAGAAAGACGAACGTTCCTCCTGGGTATATCAACGAGAGCAAGAGAGTCTAGAACTAAACTGAAGACAGTCTCCACCTGGAATCGGCACCCGAAATCCTTAAGAACTGCGCTTGTATGTCAATCTGTTATGCTATATATATTATATGCTATAGGTAAGGCAAAATTCTTATATGTAACCGGGAAATCTTGGGACGATGACGATTCTTCTTCTTCTTTCATATAAGAGCTTAGCTCTTGTCGGTGTAGCAATTGCCGACCCCTTGATACGATCCTATGTTATACATTGAACAATAGGTAAATCGAGTAAGTACATGAGAAATACCTTACTTCTTCATAATTCACTTTATACTTATTAGGATATAAAATGTATCACTCTTCAACAATGCCGGATCGAATTTATATTATATCCGATATTAATTTGGCAACATGACTAATAAACACCTGAGTTCGTTAGACTAATACGAATAATTCGAATGCTAATCTACTAGTTAAGTGTCCGTATAAGTATAAACAACGTGGCTACATCTGCGATACTCATTAGATCGCCCCATATGGCGAAGATATCACGACTACTCGGACAACCTTCACCGCGTGAACTAGAAAGATGCTTACATGTATTACGTGAATGTATACCGTATACCTACGTTACTATTTCGTCGTAGGTATACAGTAGACAGGTGCTTTTAACCTGCACGATAATTGATTTTGCTTACATCTTGCGCTGGTGTTTACAAACGATTAAGGGAACGAGACATTTGAAATAATTACTTATAGATCAATACTATCTTCCCAACCTAAAAAGATGAAGATATGCCTTGGCTTAGGGGCTTAGACCTCCACGTCACCGTTTTAGTATACTGAGTTCACATAACGACTGTCAGAGATCTTCATAACACCGAGATCAAACAACACCAGCAGCCAGTACCATACGTCTAAAAATGTCACCTTGTATAAACTCGGTGTAATGGCAAAAACACAAGGTTTTACAAACCACAAACAAAGAAATAAAACGCAATGATTATATTATAACTTTATAGTTATAGGTATTTAACATTTATATGTCAAATACATTTTTATTGCTATAATTGTCTGAAATTACATTCGCCAATGTAATACCTATTACAAATTTAAACGGCTTATTTATCCTCATTAAAGCATTGATAGCGGATATAAAATGTTCTTTTAGAAGACTATTGAAGGCGAAGTTTAACGACATTAAACAATAATCCAGAACGACTATCATTAAAATGAAAATCCCCAAGGGAGTTTTTGACCCAGGTTGTGTTTTGCATAAATAGAAACTCAGAATCCGGTATATTATTTGAACTACGCCCAAGTCTACGAACTAAATCAAAGTGAAATCCTAGAAGATCACAAGATAACGCTTAGACTCGTCGAATTATCTTCTTCATTACTAAACATAATGATTTTACATTTATAAAAATGAAAAGTCCTCACGATGTTGAGTAAGAAAGGTCTCCTTGCAGAAAACACAGCATCTCCTAGAAACCAATATTTTAACCAGTTGCTTATACGAGTAATACCTAAGTATAATTCCATCAACCAGTATACAGCCACTGAAGAAAAATGGAGAACTGCTTTCATACCAAATGTAAATAAAATAATTTATCGTCAATTCTCTGTCATAACACCTGGCATATATTTGGCTAAACATCTATAAATCCCATCCCGTGTTTAACAAGATCACATACAATATGTGCCAAAAGACATGTGTTTACAAACATTGGAACATTTGTAGTGTGTTTAAAGTTAGCTGTGTTTACACGAGATCCAATTAGGATTCAAATGCTAACACGTTAAATCCGGCAGCTTTGCTGAGCTTAGGATAAGGTCAGCCAAAAAATAAAAAGCCGTGGATTGTATTAAACTTGGCCATATTAATAAAAAAGAGGAAATAGAAATACAAATAGATGAAATAACTAAAATTAGATACTCCAGTAGTTATAAATTTTAAATTACCAAAAGTAATGACTTTGAATTCTACATCATACATGGTAGTTCTTTATGATAGACCTTGCACACAAATAAAATTCATAATAAATACATATGTTTTTCAATGAAATCATCGATATAGGGTAGAGAACTACATATGAAAGCCCCTTGTTAGATATCTTGGTTAAGAAGTAATAGGTTTTATTCAGACTCTAGACAAGTCAGTTATCACTCATAGTTATTTAATCATACTTATAGCGAAAACAATCGTTCTGCTCCTTCTTTCATCTCTAGCTCATTAAATACGCTACTTTTATTTGGGCCCAGAAAACCCTCACAAAGTTATTTTCAAAATTAATCAAAACCTAATTTAACGCAACTGGAACGGAACCAATCGGTCATATAATTAAATAAATAGAAAGTAAACGCAATCGGTTGTGCCATTGGATTGTTAATGTAACACTTGGGCAACACCGAGCCTAGTTATAAGTCTTATCAACAAGTTCGTTATACTTCCTGCTTATTACTCTAAATGTCAAGCTCCATTTTCTATGCAAGTCATGAATAAAACTTGAAACGTGCTTTGTATCTTACAAGTCTGAACATTTTCTAGATAGGCTTTATCGTATCTAGAAATCTAGTCTAGAAAACTTTCAAAATATAATGTTATATAACTACAAGTTATCGGTCAACGGGACTTATCGGAGGGTGGTGAAGACGTATAGAACCTCTTCTACGTTTAATTCTAGAACCCGTTACAACCCTTGAGATTTATTTTCATAGACATGTGCCCTCTATAAATGAATTTTGTATCTCGGACTATACTTAGCACACCTGCCGAGCAGTGGGCAGAAGCATCACAGAGACTCGTAACAACAATTGTGGATCTCACAAAGTGTTGTGTGTAGACGAACCCCATAAGACACGACGTAGTATAAAAAGGCGAGCCGCCATACGAGCAGGCAAAGAAGATCAGATATTTAATTTGAAAAATAATATACACTTGCAAAATTTAGCTCTTCGCGCCGTAACTTTGAGCTACAGTAGTAGGTAGTATGTTTGTCTCTCCATTAACCTGTTAAATAATTTACCTTCATAATAAATCGAAGTCAACTAACAAACAGTAGTACATTTTTCCCGTGCTATCCGTACCGGGTGCGTTGGTACGGGTCGTTTCGTCTGCAGTCGTTTCCCGCACTATAAATACACCCGACGCGCCTGGAATGCCAACTTTACCGTTGTCAATAGCCGCACACGGATCTTATATTACTTATTGAGAACTTAACTGCTAATGCTCATGTGTTCCTAGTAAAGCTGCTAGGATGGCTGTCTTTTTGTGCTTGACTACTTAATGATGTGAATTAAGTGGGATGAATATGTGTGAGGAATGATTTAAAAGCCGTTTAGTATGTGACAACGTCGCAATTTAGTGTAAAATTTAGTGTAAAATTGTGCTTTGAACAGTAGGCTAATAAAGGTTTATACTAAATTTATAAATTAAGAAGAAGCTTGCACTAACATTTGAACTCTGCGATAACACGGGGACTTCTTATACCAAATATTCTGATAGCAGCATTACGGTGACTGGCAATTTAGGGACTCGGACGGAAATAATCCTCTCACGTAGGGCATTAAATAGCGGTAGATTACAGACTACACCTCAATTTAATCAAATCACAGCTCTAATAAAATCATCAAAACTATATTTAAATCATAATTACATAAATCGGTCCGCATTGATAGTTGCAACCGAAATACGAGGATCGTTGCAACATCTTATCTCAAGTGCGCTTTATTACAAGTACCTACTCTTGAGATTCAGAATATATTATGTAGGTTAATTAATACATTATAATCTTGATACGTAGCTGTTTCAGTAATGCAAGAGGCCTTATGGTTTATTGTTTGAATAGCTTTAATCTGAGTTCATTAACCGCAGATAAAGTTAAGCTGTTGTTGCTAAATGTATGGTTTGTTTCATTCAAGCACACGTATGTTTTAGTTGGTTCTTAGTCGGTATTGTATTGTTCTGATTTTGAAATGTACATTGTTTTGTATTTTAAGTTGTGCCGATTTATAATCATATAGTCCGGTCAATTTAGACATAAAAATACTGGTCAAATAACAATAATTGCCGGAGAGCCAAATATTGGTGGAGAGCTAGGGTTTACCATTACAAATAAAGTCTTAAAAGTCCCCATCGATCCCATGTGTGCTACCAAAGTTATTCGGGGTCAAACGTCAAAATTTGAGTTTTTTTGGATTTTTCTCGAAAACGGTAAGTTTTATCAAAATAAATCCTAGCCCAAAGTTGTAGACCTTAAAATTCTCTACAAAAATGGTTTTAATGATTTTTTCCTAAGAGTTACCATTCCAGAGATATCGCGATTCTAAGAGTCACATCATACATGATATGCACACATTTCCACGCCACCTGTGAGGTAGTGTACTCGGCGCGTTTTTTTTACCGTGGTTTTCCCTGTAGGTCTACTCCACTAACTGTCATGACAATTTTAGGATAATTTAAGGGAACAATACTCGTCAAGTTCTAGATATTACCTTATTATTGATTATTGATATTACTATTGATTATTGGGTTAACTATTGTTTTGATTTCTTTAGATATTTTAATCAAATTCATACTCTTGAAAGTCTACTTCAACAGTCATGTCTTCTTCGATTTCTTCTTCTTCCTCTTCTTCTTGCTGGATGTTCATCAATTGTTCAAATGTGGCTGAATTATTGGTCTCTTCATTAAAATCACAGGAATCTTCCTCTATTGTACTCAATTGGACATTTAAGTTTAAATTATTCGAAAAATAGGTTTGACACACCTCATACAATAATTACGGAAGGAATTCGCTTTCTTTTTGCGGTTTATGGAGCTCCAAAAAAAATTACTTGATTGATAAATTTCGTAACTTAACTTGTGTAAAAAATATGCGAAACGAGAAACAAGTACAACTATCATGTCTTCCTCCAACATCAGCATCTGCTATTCAACACTCGTATCGAGTATACTATCAAGTTCAAACATGGCTAGGCATTCAACTGAACCCAGAAGACTGAGGTTGGAAATTGATAGATAATACTCTGGAACCGATTCAAACTTTACTCCCACCTGCTCCAGAAAAACTCTTCAACACTCTTTTTTGCAGTTGCAAAAAATGTTGTAGTGCCAAATGTAGCTGTAAAAAAGTCGGGTTGCTGTGTTCTCCAGCGTGTATCAATTGCCAAGGCCAGTCTTGATCAAATGTCTAGTTGAGTACAATAGAGGAAGATTTCTGTGATTTTAATGAAGAGACCAATGATTCAGCCACATTTCAACAATTTATGAACATCCAGCAAGAGCTTCTTCTTGCTGGATGTTCTGGAAGAAAAAGAAATCGAGGAAGACATGACTGTTGAAGTAGACTTTCAAGAGTATGAATCTGATTAAAATATCTAAAGAAATCAAAACAATAGTTAACGCAATAATCAATAGCAATATCAATAGCAGTATCAACAATCAATATAAATAATAAGAAAATATCTAGAACTTGACGAGTATTGTTCCCTTAAGTTATCCTTAAATTGTCATGACAGTTAGTGGAGTAGGCCTACAGGGAAAACCACGGTAAAAAAAACGCGCCGAGTAGGTACTCTACCTCACAGTTGGCGTGGAAATGTGTGCATATCATGTATGACGTGACTCTTAGAAACGCGATATCTCTGGAATGGTAACTCTTAGGAAAAAATCATTAATACCATTTTTGTAGAGAATTTTAAGGTCTACAACTTTGGGCTAGGATTTATTTTGATAAAACTTACCGTTTTCGAGAAAAATCCAAAAAAACTCAAATTTTGACGTTTGACCCCGAATAACTTTTTTAGCACACATGGGATCGATGGGGACTTTTGAGACTTTATTTGTAATGGTAAACCCTAGCTCTCCACCAATATTTGGCTCTCCGGCAATTATTGTTATTTCAAATGTCTATATTGACCGGACTAATATATGGCCAGTAATAAACATTGTTTTGGATTACAGTTGTAATGGACCTTTTTTGTTGTATTTTAATTATACAACCTTTTCGTTTATGTTACATTTATCGAAACTGCTGTGCTGTTCTTAGCGTATCATTGAGACGCATATTATTTATTTTTTCGACTCATCTACCGAAAGGAAATATAGCCCAAATACCTTACGTGAAAATTGAGCTGAACATAAGACTTAAAAGCATAGGGTAAGTTGTGATGACAGCAGGGCTGTCTCTTTTTCATCATTTCATCATTATCACATACATAGCTACATAAACCCAGACTACATCTATGTAATAAATAATTTAAGCAATAGCCAACAGCTTAATCGAACGAATCCAAAGAAACGGTATAGACAGCATCCGTTAAATGCGGCCTTCGTCCAACCTTCACCGGAGAATATTTATTACATAATTTTCATTAGCTTATTGCTTTTTTATAGCATTACTGTGTGTGTATGAGTATTTGACCTTCTCAGCTTCAGTGTCGGACGAACCAAAAGAAGCCAATCTAAGCAGCACCGGATCTATAAATTGTGAATTTAAAGTGTGACTTACAAATGGTTACTTTTATTGCACAATTTTTTTTCTAATGCACTTTAACCTAATAATTGCTTTGTGGACCCACTTCTTCTCCGCATAAGTTTTAACTGAATATCATACTTCACCTACACATTTTTATTTATTTATTTATTAGATCCACCAACAGTTCAACATATCATATCAGCCGAAAGACGTCCACTGCTGGACATAGGCCTCCCCCAAGGCTCTCCACAAGAACCGATCCACCCGCATCCATCCGCTACCCGCGATCTCAACAAGATCGTCCAAATCTCTTCATATATACCAATTTATAATAATGGAGTATATAATACTGAGATCAAGATATTATTTCCACCATTTTATTTTCTATTTTATGACCATAATAGTGTCAAAACATGTCTCAAAAATGTCAAGATAGATAGAAGAATGTCACGAAGGTAAACTTGGTGCATATCGTACCTATTCATCAAACAACCGCTACGTTCAATAAAACTTTAATATCCCTCAACACATACGAAACAAATTGCTTCCTTCCACATCATTAACGACATACATAAAGTGTAAACTACTTAACCACACGTCTTGATCGCACTTTTAATTTAATTTTCATTGACACTAATTCTACAGGCCAACTGTGGGACAAGGCCAACGCTAAACAAGTGGACACACAAGTTCCGAGCGATTCTCTTTCATTTGTAAACTCGATTTCACTATGACGGACAGTCGATTTGAATTTAATGACATCTTCTGAATAGTATTAGCTTTGTATTAGTTGAATAACACCTGAATGGTAATTTAATTTGTTTGACGTACACTGGCTACTAGATAATTGAGTCAAAAATATATGTTATGAAATATTTTATCGCACGTATTTTTGTACGCGCTTAACTTCCAGACGACCGCACAAAATTGGATAAATCTTTCTTTTATCTGTTCGTTATTGTAATGAGAAACTTGGTATGAAAAAAATAATTAAAAATAGTAGCAAATATTAAAAAAAGAACTTTGCCGGGTCCGCTAGGTTTTAATATTGCATTGTGTTTTCATTGATTTGAATTCATTTCTATTAATTTAATAAGTGTACCTAAAATTGATTCCAAATATAAGTAGGCAAAAACAAAAGTAATTGCACATTTATGTCGCATTTTCAGCCAATATCTATATCAGCTACGGGTACCAGAACGCTTTCTCGTCATATTCAATTCGTAATGAATGACGCTACTCTGTATTCTTTTGTACATCATCAGCCTTTAACAGTCCACTGCTGGACTAGGCCTCTCCTTTGAAAGGAGGAATTGGCCTACTATACCACGCTGGCCAAACGGGTTGGTATAGGGTTTGTATCAAGTTTTCCTTCTCTTACAGTGCTGTTCTCTGCATAATATGCTCCCTCTGTCGGCTCTTAAGACATCCATGGGATAATACGGGGTGGTGACATTTCGTATTCTTTATCCGTCACCACACGTTCTTTTGTACACTTTATCTAAATCAGTCGCAAGATGTGTACGTTTCTCAGACTCTTACAAGGTTCTATGACCAAGGCAGGAAATCTGACAAACAGGAGAACGGCAAAACGAGGGCTGGCAAGTGTTAGATTAGGAACACTAGCCTATTCTGACTTGTTAGGCCTCCTAGATCAGGTTTCTACCCTAACCAGGTTAGATTCGCTCCAGACTAATAGTACGCGTAAATGCACCTTGTGAGTCATATCTTGTGCTTACGACGCGACGTTCTCAAATATTGGCTGCACAGACATTCGTCGTAATACCCTCGCACCTCTTACTGTGTCAAGGGTCAATCTAGTTCATAATGCGTCAAGCTGGTGACTTCAAATGTATCACATCAACAAATACGCACATGGCTTATATAAATCTCTGGCCATCAAGACATCCCTTGCAAAACTGTAGCTACTCAAAATCAGCTCCATGTACAGCTACGCAACGAATCCTGTGAAATAAGGTAGAGCCTTAAATACTGCTTCACAGAGGGTCTAATGTCAAACCAATGTCGCGCGTATTAAAATGTTAATTATCTTGCTAAACGTTGAAGTAAAAAATCGTGAAAAGTTATTGCAGTCTGTGTTGACTAGCACGAAAAAGGAATTTCTTTCTGAAAGACTAACACCCCGGTAAGTCAATAAAAGCAGTCAAATGTCAAACGGCCAAGACTCAAACTTAAAAAAAACAAAGATCCTTATATTCTTCAACAAAATCAAAGTAATGTCTCATAATGAACGAGATAGCAATATCGAAATAAGACTAAAACTGAAAGTGGCAAGTGTGATCGTAGCAAGGTCCCAGTGCCATTGAACAAGTCTCGCCTCATCATCTGTAATTAGATCCGGTGCTGAGCGTTCATTACGACATTTATTTATAAGTATTCGGGTTAAGTAATATCTATGTGTATCGTTTCGTGCTGTGAGAATACCTTCAGATATTTACTAGTATGAAGGTAATCTGTTTATATGTAAGTGGTTATCCAAAGAACTGCTAGACCGTTGTGAAAAACCTTAAGTTGTTTGTAACCATGGCTCCCTTGGCTCATTCATAGAGTCGAGGCACACTAGAAACTGTTTTTTATACGAGTGGCAATGTGCGATGTCTTGCTGAGCGATTCTCGCCCTGGTAGTCTAGCGGGAAGTTGTTCGACTGTACTTACGAATATTCGCACAATTGCAAACTGACGGACGCATAAACTTTTGCCTTTTAATAGGCATTACAGTAGTTCTTTGTTAACTTCTATGTTTGCTGTTCAATTGATTCTTTTATGCAACACTAAATGTTATAAATGAAAAGGATACAACTGTAACCTTCCGGCGACCGACCTTATACTATTCATCCGGATACCGGATAGTAAATTCGTTGCGAAAAACCAAGGTCAAGGTCTACTTCAGCATCAAGTCTTTTGTCGTATTTGAAAGTCGGTGATAGGCTAGTTGACAAAAAAAATATATAAGTCCGTCCTTTAGATTATTCAAAAATAAGCGATACGTATTTTTTTATTTGTAAATTAAACCAAAAATGACCAAGATATAGCTCATTAAAGTTACGTATAACGTCACGCCGTGCTGCATTTTTTCGCACTAGATGACGTCACACGTAACTTTAATGGGCTATATCTTTGTTATTTTTTATTTAATCGAAAAAATAAAAATTAAGTGACCAATATTTTTTTATAATCTAAAATACGGACTAAATAAAATGTAATTATTTTGACCCTGGAAACTACCCTATTGTGCTTATTTTGGTGATGGAGTGGATTAATCTGATAATGAAATTTAATAGTCAAATCGATTCGCTTTGTGTTTTCTTGAGCATGGATAATTACTGCTGGGATCAATTTAATGCCGGTTGATTTTAGCCTATACACCTGCACTATCTCTACACCACTCAAACGCACACTGAACCGTAATGACAATGGCATGAAATCCGCCTTGAAATTCTGAGTGTATCAAATTTGAACAACGATATGAATAATCAAGACTCAATAAAATCCTGTTTACGGTAAACTAGTAAATGTATTACCGCGTAATGCGTATCAAATAATTAGTATCTACTAGTAGTTACAAACTATTATGCTAATTAAATATCAACCCACATTTCTTAACAGTAATTATTTAGAGTCTGATTCCTGCTATAATTTGTCAAATTAGTATATTACACACACTTTTAAAGGCAAAATTGATCGAAGCAAACCAGTCTGTTCAAAAATGTGGAATACTGTGCCAGAAAAATTGCCTTGTCAGTAATTAGTTCGGAAATAATTGTCAGGCGCCTATCATAAATTCTACAGCGGAACGGCCAACGAAAATTATGTGTACGATAGACAGTGTTGTGATAACATACAGACTACTCGTAATCCGTAAAAGTGTAACAAATATAAGTGGCTCTATTTATCTGTTAGGTTTTAAAGTCGCAACTACTGAACTTTCTGGACTTACTGACAGCTATCCTGAAGTAGGTTTTTTTTTTAATTTATTTAGGACAACAAACAGTAACACTGATAGCTTAAGTTAATACATATAAACGACAAATGACTTACTTACAGTGAAACCAGCGACATTGTCCGCAAATAATTAACAAGTAATTGTAGGTAGGTACCTTTATAGAAAGTACTTTCAACTATCAATTGCATAGTATACTTAACATAGGTATAATAGTCTCGTAGACTTCATTAGGTATTCCAAAAAGAATACTCAAGAGGGCACTTCTCTCCCTTACGTGTCAAAGAACAAAATTCAGCCAAATTCTCTTATAAACGCTTCCTTATCCTCATGTCATGCAGGCTGCTTGCCTATAGGATCGGAGAAGCGCGCAGCTGTTCTGGTGCAACCAGCAAAATTATATAAGAAGCTGCTCCATTTAATATAATTGTGTAATATTCTTTAACATGTTTTATAACTTATATCTTTACATAATTTGATGATTTTTACACATTTTTATTATTTTGTACATTATTTTTTTAAATAAACAAAATAATAAAAATATTGGTATACTTTACCATTCTTTGTGTTATAAGTATGACACACCACCCGTCATCTGTTTTGTTGGAAACCAATCTTAACTCAGACACATTCAAGCTGTTCCACATTCAGATACAATAAAACTTTTTATGGCGCTATGATCTAATAGTGCACAATCGCGTAATCAAGTGATTTTATTAGATATGTCACGCTATCACAGTTTTTTATAATTCCGATCGTACGCTGTGCCTGATCGACAGTATAAAAATACTTTACTTTTTAACACCACACGCATACGGCTGAGAGAACTGGATAGAGTTTTGTAATCAATATATCTACTTCCATGATAAGTTAGTAATATAAGGAAAATATTATTATGCTATGGCAACCGTAGTTTAGTGTTGGTAATGTTGGTATGTACAGAATTCATTTCGTCTTTCGAGATGCCTTTGTGTTAGTTTGTGACAGATTACTCCACTTCCATATCATACCTACAATTTAATTTAGTCTTTAGCGCATGTATGTAAACAGTAAGTAAATGAGTAAATGGCCTTATAAAATCGTCTTGTCTATATTCATCATCAGCCTTTAACAGTCCACTGCTGGACTAGGCCTCTCCTTTGAAAGGAGGAATTGGCCTACTATATGACGCAGGCCAAACGGGTTGGTATAGGGTTTGTATCAAGTTTACTTCTCCTTCAGTGCTGTTCTCTGCATAGTATGCTCCCTTTGTCGGCTCTTACGACACCCATAGGATGATATAGGGTGGTGACATTCCGTATTCTTAATTCGTCACGTCAAACGGTGAAGGAAATCATCGTGAGGAAGCCTGCATGACATAATGTTCTCAAATGATACCTAAGTGAAGTCTGCCTAACACTTCTCATAATAAGAGCAGTGGCGTAGCTAGCCTGGGTTCGTTTCCGGGCTAACTCTCGTAGTGCTGAGCTAGTGCCTATGTTGTTTTTTTGGGTGTCACCCCTTTTTTTGGATGGGTGGCACCCCAAAAAGGGTGGCACACAGGGCGGTCCGCCCCCGCCGCCCCCCCCTTCCTACGCCACTGAATAAGAGCAAGACTGTACCCAACAGTGGGACAGATTATAAACAAAGCTGATGATGATGCTATCTTATCTTATACTATGTCGCCCATGCGCATGTGACCGCCCGTAATATTCTGAATATTCATGAAAAAATATCGAAAATAAACTTCAAAAGGGGGGGTCTATCTGTAACATTTATCATGTTATTCAATTTTGAATTTTTTAAGTAGAGTTTGTAGACTTGCTTTCTATTTTTTGACACATCTCCGAAGTTTATGGGTCGATTTGTATTTTGTTTATTATTTCCAAAAGCTTATGAGTTATTTTAACAGGTTAATTAACATTTTACTAAAAATTATCGACTACGAAAAAAAAAAACGGAATCGAAGTAATTTTTTCGGTAAAAAATTGTGTATTTATTTTAAAAAAACTAGTGTAAGTCCATAAATTATCCCCATAGGACCACTTTTTTAATCATTATTTGTAATCTACTACATAACAGCTAAAAATTCACAGAACATTACTAATACCTATCTCTAAAAAAAAACCAGCAAACAACTTGTTGAACATTTGCAACTATTCAAATAAAAAGGGTCGCTCAGGTAGAAACCGGTTCCTAGAAACAGCTTTTTAACAATTGCGTCCCTACCACGTGCACACCCTTGTCGGCTAGCGTTACTTCATTCAGTCGCTTGATTACTGACCCCGTGACGCTACGTGTTTTGTGATTTGTGCACTACTTAATCTTGTGAGGAAAGTTTGTTAACTACTCGTATCATTGCAATGGTACGATTGCGTGATCTACCGCCGTCTCATGTGGCTGACATGCATTTCATTTACGGTGTTTGTAATGGAAATGCACGCGCTGCTGTCGAAGAGTACAGACGTCGATATCCAAGTAGACCAGTACTTGGGTACCGATCCTTCATTGCCGTACATCGTCTTTTTTGCGAAAGAGGATTATTTCCGCAACAAAATGAGCCCGGCGTGATTGTTGATGTAGACGTGGAAGAGGATGTGTTACGATTAGTGCGCGCTAACCCTATGCTAAGCATTCGTCTCCTATCGATAAGAGTAGGTATACCAAGAATAAGAGTTTGGAGAATTCTCAAAAAAGAAGGCCTGCATCCTTATCATTTCCGACGTGCACAACATTTGGAAAATGTCGATTACGGTGCGAGATCTGTTTTTTGTAATTGGATAATTGCACAGCAAAGAGCTAATCTCAATTTTATGAGGAAGATTTTGTGGACAGATGAAGCCACGTTTACAAGGGCGGGTATAACAAATCATCGCAATCTTCATGTGTGGGCCACTGAAAATCCACACGTCATTAGAGAAACAACTTTCCAGACTCAATTTTCCATAAATGTATGGGCTGGAATGATTGACGGTGAACTTATTGGCCCTTTCGTGTTACCAAACAGACTAGATCAACACGCATTTTTAGATTTTATAGTCAATACGTTGCCGTTGCTTTTGGAGGAAGTACCGCTGGAAACAAGAAGGCGGATGTATCTGCAATTAGATGGAGCTCCAGCACACTTCGCACGACTAGTTCGTGATTATTTAAATCAAAATTATCCGCGATGGATTGGCAGAGGAGGTCCCATTGCTTGGCCGCCGCGATCTCCCGACCTTACACCCTTAGATTTTTATCTTTGGGGCAACATGAAACAAAAAGTGTATGCCGTGCCCATTGAAAGCCGCGAGCAATTAACGGCTAGGATTTTTGCTGCTGCTGCGGAAATTAAAGAAAACCGTGAAGAATTACGTCGTACAATAAAAAGTGTTGCCATGAGAGCTTTAGTTTGTTTACAGGAGGGTGGGGACCATTTCGAAAATCTAATTAATTAAAATTCTTGTATTTTTTATTTTTTAAGTAAAAATCTGGCTATTGCTTGTTTGTTTTTATTTCCATTATCATCCTCCTTATTAGTTTAACCTTTTAGTACTCACTGCTAAAAGCGGGGACATTTAATTGACTTTCACATTTTCTTTTCCTAAATTTGACTCTTAGAGTTTTAGAGTTTTACTTTGGATTTAGTTACAGTTTGGTTTAATAATGTTCTGTGAATTTTTAGCTGTTATGTAGTAGATTACAAATAATGATTAAAAAAGTGGTCCTATGGGGATAATTTATGGACTTACACTAGTTTTTTTAAAATAAATACACAATTTTTTACCGAAAAAATTACTTCGATTCCGTTTTTTTTTTCGTAGTCGATAATTTTTAGTAAAATGTTAATTAACCTGTTAAAATAACTCATAAACTTTTGGAAATAATAAACAAAATACAAATCGACCCATAAACTTCGGAGATGTGTCAAAAAATAGAAAGCAAGTCTACAAACTCTACTTAAAAAATTCAAAATTGAATAACATGATAAATGTTACAGATAGACCCCCCCTTTTGAAGTTTATTTTCGATATTTTTTCATGAGTATTCAGAATATTACGGGCGGTCACTTGCGCATGGGCGACATTGTATATAAAGCTGAAGAGTTTGTTTGTTTGGTTGAACGCGCTAATCTCAGGAACTACTGGTCCGATTTGATAAATTATTTCGCCCATTTATCGAGGAAGGCTATAGGCTATATAACATCACGCTATGAGCGACGGGAGCAGAGCAGCAGCCTTAAATAACGCGGGTGTAACCGCGGGCATCGTCTACTACTAATATATAAAGCTGAAGAGTCTGTTTGTTTGTTTGGTTGAACGCGCTAATCTCAGGAACTACTGGTCCGATTTTCCAAAAAATTCTTTCAGTGTTAGATAGCCCATTTATCGAGGAAGGCTATAGGCTATATAACATCACGCTATGAATGACGGGAGCAGAGCAGTAGCCTTAAATAACGCTGGTGTAACCGCGGGCATCCTCTAGTATACCTATATAGGTGACTGTGCCCACAACCATATTCGTGGAGTGGCACAAAGACGCCAATAACTTATAGTTTTCAGTGCCATCTATCCAATAAATTCTTAGACAACAGCTACTAACCGAATGATCCAATGAGCTCGAACACTTAATTATCCAACGATGGCTCTGTCACGTCTGAGAGCTCACGACGCACAGACAACACAATGAAACAGATCTACCGCGTCTTATACTCTGTGTTATTCTCACGTTTCGTAAGGTACCAGTTTATATTATGTAAGGGATTATGCTCTTTTCGTCTCTGATAAAGGTATGTAGAACACTGGTTCCGCTTGACCACGTTTGCCTTTTTTATTTGTACCTTTATGTAGTTCCTTGGCATCGATGTAGTATTTTTAGTGGCATAGATGTATGTTTCTATAAAATGAAAAGGTACTTGTATGGTCTAATTTCTGGCACTAGCCACATATAAAAACATGTTTTACCAATACAATCTACCTTTTAAAGAAACAGCATTTGTTATTTTTTTTTAAAGATCACGCCTGTATCCTCGAAGGGGTAGGCAGAGGTGTAACTACACCCACATTTCGCCATGAATTTTTAGGTCCCACGTAATAGGGGGCGAGCCTATTGCCGTTCCCAGGCAGGTCACCAGACACCGGGCTGCTACTGAGAATTCCGAAAAACCCAGTAACACTTTTGCCCGATCCGGGAATCGAAACCGGGACCTCCGATCAGCAGTCGCATACGATATCCACTGTACCACGGAGGCAGTTAAATGTTCACTTCCAACATAATTACTATACGAAGTAGGTACTCCACCGCGTCTCAGTCCCTACGCCACAAACTCAAAAACTGATGAAAGGATTTTCATTCGATTTTCATTAGTAGAGTTCCATTGATAGAGATATTCGCGAGAAATGTTATGATGCTAATTTGTAAAGGTTTTGGGTAAATAATATTTTAAACATCATATAGGTACCAAGCTAGGATAGGTCGTCATTCGTCAATAGGTACTATCATAACCATAATACAGGAAGATTATCTGTTGATTCCCATCTTACGATTTTTTTTTAATAAAATGATTTTTTTTTTCTATTCATTATAAATATTCATTCGTATTTTAATCTTATAATACTCGTAGTATATTTGTAGTATGCCCTGCATAATAATTTTTGGATGGATGGATCTCTTTACCCCATGCAGGTACCTATCATCATCATCAGCCTTTAATAGTCCACTACTGGACTAGCCCTCTCCTTTGCAAGGAGGAATTAGCCTACTATACCACGCTGGCCAAGCGGGTTGGTATAGGGTTTGTATCAAGTTTTCCTTCTCTAACAGTGCTGTTCTCTGCAAAATATGCTCCCTCTGTCGGCTCTTACGACACCCATGGGATGATATGGGGTGGTGACAATTCGTATTCTTAATCCGTCACCACACGGACGATGCAGGTACCTATAGGTAGACTATATTTGTACGTCTAGAAGTATTCGGTTGAATACTTTGAAACGTCTGTGTAAATCAAGACGATAAAGAAATCAAAAGAATCACCTACACACAAGAAACCTAGATCTATCAAGATTTAGTAAAATCTAATAATTGTAGAGCCGAAGACACATAATTTTGCTATCAATTTTGTATGATAAAAAAAATTATTGGCCATAAATACGTGTTTTATGATTCGAAAAACGATAACGAAGATGAAATACTGACAACTTTAGTCATTAATCATTATTTAACTACAAAAGGCATGCCTCCACATACATTATGCCTCAAGATTTATGTGCCATTCTATTAAAATAGAGCTAAACTACGAAACCGAAAACATTTCTGTACAAATGTAAACAATATTGCTTTTACACGATAACATCGCTTTGAAAATCACAAACATGTAGCACGGCGCCATCTATCGAAAATGATATGTAATACATCCTCTTCGTAAGCGAACGCTAATTTCACCGTTCTATCCAACTGTCAGGATGGCCGAGCGGTCTAAGGCGCCAGACTCAAGGTTTCCTTGCCTGTTAAACAGGTCCGAGTTGTTCTGGTCCTCTCTGAGGGCGTGGGTTCGAATCCCACTTCTGACAAATACTTTTTGACATTTTATTAAAATGTTTTTGTTATTTCGCCAATGTTTAAAAATATCATGATGTGATTCTTTAATAAGGTCATGATGTCATGTGTAATTGCTTTATCTTGTTATCATTCAAATGACATAGTCGGTACTTCTAGGTTTATTTTTATAACAAATCTATCGCACATAATATTAGGTCATTCTAATTAGCATATTGGGCGAGGCAGTCGTAGATAACTTTAGTTTTCTGTCAGAAACAGATAAGATTAATGGTTGGCCCTATCAAAATAGACGTTAAATCGAAGTATATTGATATTTTATACACACCGGTGACAAAGCGGTAGGTATACGTTAATAAAAACATTATATAATCGTATTGTATAATACATAGGTTAGTGGCAGACACATTCTGAGTTAGATTTCCCAGTGATTTGATTATTATGAATTCAACCATTAATTATAATGATATATTACTTATAACTTAGGTTTGATTATAATTGCAATTAACAGGAGTTATTGTAACTGGGTATACCGGGATGTATTTTATTTTATTGTTTCTGTATTACGGTAAAACAGGAAAATGTTAAATATAACTAGGTTTATAGTAAATTGAATATGCGTACAACTCTACCACTCGACGCTGTTCCGAGTGACAGGTGCGTTATCCACGCGGGTCAACAATTTGTGAGAGAAAATTCTGTCCTGCCGTTAAGAGTCCATGGTACTTAAGTCCTCCACTATAAAGGATGTAGTAAATAGTACGAATCCACCATGGATCTAGTCTTCCAAACAGTATTGGGTATGATCGTCCAATCTGCATGACTATCATCTTCACCAGCTCTGTGTATAGACTGTCCTGCTGTGCACGGGTCTCTTATCATTTACTGCAGGCAGCGTACACAATACACATACATACATAATGTGTACTGTTCCGGCATTCTATTAAAATCGAACTATCTAAATAAACCACGAAATCGAAAACATTAATACACAAATGAAAACAATATTCTGTAAAATAAAAACTACGAGAAGAGTAAGGGCATAGTCCACCAGGCTGGTAGGTACGTGCTGGTTGGCTGACTTCCCATACATTTTCAAGAATACCATGGACAACTCTCAGACATGCAGGTTTTCTCACGATGTCTTCCTTTCACCGTTCAGCAAGCGATAATTAACAATTTAATTCGCACACAACTTCAAAGGTCTTTGGTGCGCGCAGTTTATTTGAACCAAAGGCCCTGTGCTATCAGTCCGGTAGTTTTTGCACTAAGTTATCGTTGATCTGGCTATCAAGCGGTCCACACATTCCCTGTATAGATAGATTTTATTAGACTGACAAACTCATTTAGGGCCTCTTAAAGCCTCTGATTTCTTGTGGATTCAATTCCAGCTCTTTAATATACATAATACTAAGTATGCCTACATACATGATCAAAGGTTACACACACGTACGATACGTAATACACTTGTAAACCAAAGCCATTGCTCTACGACATTGTTATCGCATTACTTTCCTGTTTCCGTCCAATTACTAATACTGCAATACTTAGTATTATCAAACTATAGCGACCACGGTTTATGTTTAACGTTCAACGGCTTTAGGTTCTACAACAGGTATAGCGAACCTTTATAAGAAAACGGGCCGTATGGAAATGCCATCCAAGAATCTTCACCTATTGCCATAAATAGAATAAGACTAAAATAATATATTTTGAGACTAGGCTGCAAATTTATCAGAAGAATTTGAATGTATTAAAAGAATCATTGCTCTTTCCTCTATTCGGTTTATGATTTTCAGAATTCCAAAACTGAGGTCTGGGGTTCCCCATATGGTAATATTTCCAACTTTCTCAAATATATTGATATCAATATCTCATCTAACCGGATACTTGAGTTGCTTTTGTCTCAACTTGTGACAAAATCTTCAACTAGTTTGTGATTCTGTCATGAGTGGGCTGACAATAGCAGATTAATCAATTCTTTGATGTTTGCCAGATCAATACGTGCTCTACATTTGGATAACATATCATTTGTAGACCACAGATTGATATAGGTAGCGCGATATAAAGGGATCGAAGTGATCACGAAATTCGTGCTAATTGCCTAAGTTTACCTGCCTTTCTCGGCTGGGCGACCATACCTTACTAAGTACAGTGTGGCAGATCCGCGCGACCGTTCGCTAAGGGAAGTTAAGAAAATCCGTTATTTTTATGCACACGTCAAACTTATTTCGGGAGACGAAACGCTCCAAACTTTGAATCTTGGAAGAGGCCAATTTTCGCAAAAACTTTTTCCACCGCGTGATAAAAGAAAAGTTAGATACTTATTTAAATACAAATCCAAATTTAGTGCAACGCTTCGAACTGTCTGTTCATCAGTTGGTGGTGCCGTATAATAAACTATATGTACATGTTGTTACAGGTCAGTATCGCGTGTGTGATGGTGCGGACCCACACAGTGCTGCTGCTGGCGGTAGCACTGTGCGGCGCCGCCACCACACTCGACTCCGAGCTCGGCGTCGGCAAGGCCATCAACATATTTATGAGGTACACTACTATTTTATTTATTTTCTTAAAAGCCTAATTTATGTCCCACTGCTGGGCAGTGGCCTCCCCTTCCATCTTCCACTTCTCGCGATCACACGCGAGTTCCTGCCAGTCCTTTCGAAAAACGTCCAATTCATCCCGCCATCTCCTCCTAAGCCTTCCGCGTTGTCGTTTCCTGCTGCTAGTGGATTCCTACTATTTTATTAAGACTCACGTCTGTAAGTTCCCCCGCAGAGAGGTGTAATATTACACTCACTTTTCGCCATGTTATGAATTTGTAAGTCCTACGTAATAGGGGGCGAGCCTGTTGCTGTTACCGGGCACATTGCCTGAGTCCTTACTGCTACTGAAAATTTGGTAAAGTCCTATAACACTTTTGCCCGGGACCTCCCGATCAGTACCTAGATGCATGCGTTATCCACTGGACCAAGGAGATAGTGTTTTTATTGCTCCTATGGGAATAATAATATGGGTAATGCTTAAAGAAATCCTGGTGAGAACTCATAATTATAAGCAGTACTGAACATTGACGTATCAGCAGTAATGTAGTACAGTGTCAGAATATGTGCTCGTTTTTTAGTGCTTGTAACGCAATATCATTGCGCGCCTGCTTCTTTTTGATCGCCAGCAATGTAAATTGGACAGCATTGCTTATGACAAGTAAAGAGAACACGAAAGTATCTATAAGTTTCTATTACCAATATATTTACTAATTGCTCCCTGACCTGCCAATGATTACACACAACAACAAACTCATTTATTACTTCTTCTACTGTTATAAAATGTTATGTGGGTGTCATTCGGTACTCCAATACACAAAATTGACCGACTTCTAAACCTGATCAAACCAAATCGCCGCAACGATGGGGTTTCTTAAGCCTTTTTTTTTAATATTGAGAAACAGTTCCCTTACCCAAAACTATATGCATAAATTCTCTCTATTCTCTTGTCCCTCTCATATTTTCCCAGATATGGCTACCTCAGCATCTGCATGCGGGTGGTGCCGAGGAATGACACAGAAGGCTGGGTGTTCAGAGAGCCGACGGTGTCAGTATTCCGAGACGTGGAGCGGTATTCCATCGCACCGACCCCCCGCCACGCGAAGACACTCTTCGATGGAGACTTCCACATGGAGTTCTGCGATAACCTGAAGCAACTGCTCCAGGCTTACTTTAGGGATTTCACCTTCGAAAGGTGCGGTTAGATTTGGTTGTTGTTGGATGCGAATAAGCTTAGAGTGTCATGTCGTTATTTACCATCCAGTCATTTTCGTGTCACCTCTTATTTGATTTATTGGGTAAGTACCTACCTGGTCTACTTCATTTAGTTTTCGTTAAAGGTTTGGAAAAAAACCAAGAACGCATTATTATAAATTCCAAAAATGTTGTCCATGTTAATTAAACGAGTAAATTAATGTACCTAACTAACATTCGACCCGCAAACCGTTATTAAGAAATTTCGCTGAACGCAAAAAAATACTGGCATCATGTGAACGATAACACGCTGATGAGTTATAAAAGGACTTTTGTCAAAACTATAAAAAGTGTGAAACAGAGTGCAGAATTGCAGATGAAGATGACACCCAATTTCATCCCGTCTAGGGATTTATAACTGGTGAAAGTCTTAAACTTCAAGGGAAAAATAGCTCACAAAACTCTGCAAAAAAATCAGTAGTTATAGATGTGACATTAGTATTACCTATCTTAAATTAAATAAGGCACAAGGTACCTATATACAAGGTTTTTCAGTTTTCTCAGTATAGCGTTTGGCACATGGCTTATTTGCATCCAGTTTTGGCAACTCGCCATTTATGCAATAATTTGGCCGTTAACAGGGATACTTCATACAATTGATGTACGCGAGGTAGGTATCCGACATACGGTCGTTTTGCTACCATATCTTTTCGACATACCTTGAAGATTTTTTTGTGGTTACACTTCTTGAGCCCTGGGAAAAATTGGTGACATCACCTACCTGGGATCTCAAAATAAGTAGGTACAGGATACAATACATATCATGTACCGTATTTATTTTGAATGTCGGATATTTCGGCACTATTGCAAGGGCCATGTTCACGGATGGGAACTTAACATACAATAGCTAGCTTAGTTACAATTTGCCTAAATCTAAGCCATCTTATGAGCTCGTCCTCTGAAGCAGATGAACGGGCATAATAGACAAGAATCTGCTTCTTCCAGAAAGTATCAATTCCTGAGGTAAGTAGACTATTAAATGATAATCTCTAAAGAAATGTTGTGTAGATAATGTTGGGTGTGTGTCGTGTTTCAGACTGGAGCGTCCATGGCGCGCGTTCACCGCCGGCTGGCCGACGGACATCATGGCGCGGAACCTCGGCATCAACTCCTCCTTCATCAATGGCGATCATTGCTACGTGCTCGTCAGGGTCTCCAGGTAATGACACTGACTCATATCGCTTTAAACTAAGAGGTACCTAACCTAACCATGTGTACCCACCATTAGTTTAACTGCACGCTTGACACTGCGCCGAGTGTTGTGGGTTCGATTCCCACACGAGACAACACTTTGTGTGATCCATAAATTGTTGTTTCGAGTCTAGGTGTTCATTGTGTCCGTTGGTTGTATGTTTGTAAAGCCCCCGCAACACAGGATTTGTTCCTAGTGCGGAGATGTATTTTTAAAAACATGAAATGAAAAAAACGAATACGGGCAGCACATAGATTATTTTCGTTAATGTTAAAAATACTGTATACCTACCTATATCAAAATGTTTACTCTGATTTCGTGCTCAGGAATAATTTCTTCTTTAAACAATGTTACATCATGTTTTTTTAGGTTTCGGGAGACGGCGAAACTGAGCGACCTGCCCGGCAACATTGGTGTGGAGGACGTTGTGTACGAGGCGATCCAGGAGTCGACCATCGGCGACACGGCGTCCATCGCTGACTTCATTAGAAAGTACGGCTCGCATTACATCGCCTCATACATCACTGGCAACTCCCTTTATCAGGTCAGATACAGTTTCTGTTAGTCAGTGTTTGCTTCTATTTTATCTCTTGTAATTCGGTCTCGTACAACCATGCACTAGGTAGAGTCATTTATGATAGCGCGTCGGCTCAGTTTTTTATTTGCTCATTTATTTAGATCAGGCGTTATTTGATTAATGTTTTGTAAAGTAATAGAGAGAGTGTAACCTCGGAAGCAAACGACATAGCCTAGTGACTGACATTTTCGATTTACTCGATAATTTTGTACACTTGAGCACTCACTTATACCTGCCTGTAACAGGGCAACAATCCTCTAATATATCATCTCTTCAAGAAGCGAACTATAATCACACCGTTCGATGTTTTGTAATAAACAGATTTTTCAAAACAACGTACGCTGCATGTCATTTCAACGAACATAATAGCACACTGATATTTAAGCGAAGGGTAAAACCAAGATAATATTAAACGCTTACTCGTCGTACCTAAGCATAATAATTTTAAACGCAGTGACAAGCATTTAGAGAGATTAGTTTACAAGGAAATGCTCAAATATACAACTTGGGTTGCAAAATTGAATTGATTGTGTTAGTGCTTTCCAATACATAAATATATATAATTTTTATTGTTCGAAATCTTACAGGTATTTGTGTTCTCCCGAGGCGTGTACTCCAGGATCAAGGAGCGAGTAAAGACCCGCGGTATATCTGACATCCCGGTCGCGGAGATGAACAACTTCTTCTCGCCGCTCTTCGCCGAGCATGTCGGCACTGTCAAGGTTTGGACTGTGTGTCACTAGCGGCCTGATCCTACTTAAAAAAAATATTTTATTCGATAATGTACTCATGTGAGATCTCTGGCTAGCTATTCTACTACACAGATACATATTAAGTAAAACTAAATTCTAAGCTCTTGAAACTCTGCATGTTGCGTTGGTTCCAAGTCTATGAGTAGTCATTTGACATGTCTGATCTGATCACAGATGCTGTATCAGAATTTTTGATAAGCGTGGCTTGTTACCGCATTAAAAAATTAACTCCAGAGGCGAGCACTTCTGAACCATTAACAGAACATACTTAAGTAATTTTCACATAATTATTCAACACTTTTTTTGTATGTAATATAAGTTTCTATGACGCAGGTGTATACTGCCTGTGCGACTGAATACTTTACGTGTAGTCCAGAGATCTTACATAAAATGATAAAAGTGGAATCAGGCCCAAATTGCATGATACATCCATTATCACCATTGCTATGCTATGTGGATGTTGTTATGCAAGATAAATACATGACATAAACTTCTTTTCAATCATACCATTATCTCATCAATAGGCTGAATACTGGTAGCCTATTGTGCCTGGGCACCTTCGCAAATCATTCGTTCGTTATCTAAAACTTTCTGTGCATCCTCTCTCTCTTTCTTTCACTTCTGCATTCATGTTCATGAAGCTTATAAAAATATCTTAGGTATTTATTTTTTATCAACTGATTCTACGTTACGTATCAGCAGCGATAGCCGCGTGGAGAGACCGGCAGACTGCTACGCAGAGGGTCTCGGGTTCGGATCCACGGCACGCACCAATGACTTTTCGGAGTTAAGTGCGTATTAAATTGTGAAGGAAAACATCGTGAGGGAACCTGCATGTCTGAGAGTTCTCCATAATGTGCTTGAAAGAGATGTAAAGTCTGCCAACCCGCACTTGGCCAGAGTGGTGGACTGTGGCCTTATCCTTCTCATAGTGAGGAGTGAGAGGCCCGTGCCCAGCAGTGGGACAGTATAAAGGGCTGATGATAGATATAGATATTACGTTCGCATGAGTATCATATATTTGCTGCTATATTTAGGTACGATCAGTGGCATTATAGACACTCTATGCTTTAAAAAAGTACGCTCGCATAAAAGTGTCCTTATAATGCCGAATTACTTCTTAATAACTTACTGCGTGGTTTTAGTCGATTTTATGTCAATATGCAAATGCTCATTCAGTACATATATTTATACTTTTAAAAATTAGATCGTTACCTTATTTTTATACAACTAGGCATGCTTTGAAATGGAGTGCCAAATAGTCCATGTTATTAATGTATCTTGATTCATGATACATGAATAACATTATAAACAAAACATCGGTCTGTTTATACACGTAAAATTGACAAATGTTCCTCCTGTAATAAATAAAATAAATATAAAAAAATTACAAGAGCATCAATATATTATACAATAGTTGGTTTAGTAAGTACTTATGCATAACAGAACAAAACACTTTTCATAATGATAGAGCGTACCGATATACCTAGTGAAAATTTATATAAATATACAACATTAACTAATAAAGCGAAGAACAATATATTAATACGTTTTAAAAATAATACTGCTGACGCTTAATATTCGAAGCAATAATATTTTAAAACAACATATCAACTTAACTTTGAAAATTAAAAGTAGTAACAGAACTACTAAAATTTGGCAAAATAAACCCGTGAACGTTAACCAAACAAACAACTTAAAACTACAAGATCTACCAACAACAAGAAAGAGAGAAATGATGAGCAAAAGCACAAGTTTATATTGAAAGAAGAAAGTAGTATCTTGAAAAGAAGTTTGTAACAGTCCAACCCTTGAAACTCCTGGAGAACATGCTCAAATTATAAACAATAATAAGAATAATAAATAAAACATTGAACCATTGTCTATGCTCTCACTCCAGGTCTTTGTGTTCTCTAGAACCGCATACTCTACCATCAAAGAAAGGTTAAAAAGTAAAGGGGTTGCGGATATAACTGCCAAGGAGTTGGAAGGATACTTCTCACCGTGGAATGCTAAGCATATCGGTCAGATAAAGGTAAACAATATTCTAATATAAAACTGGTGCTCAAAATTTAGCATGAGGAAAAATAAACTATCAATGATTCAAGCCAGTAATAGATTTAGGGATGATACATTTCAGCAAGTAGTCAGGTTATAATTATGTAAACAACGAACACACCATACATTTCAGAAAACAATGTATAGAATGCAAATCAAAAGCGCTGTTATACATTCCGCTCAAATCTTTAAAAGGCCTTTGTTTCATTATGCCTCCCTTTGATACCATATAAAGTCTAGAGAGTCAAGATTAGCAGTTGGCTAACTGCTTTAATAACGTATTTTTAACCGACTCTTTTTTATCCTCTTGTTGCATGTGATTCTGAATGTGAATAGGAAAAGCTTACAAAAAGCATACTAGGAGTTCTGCAAGGTTCCCCACTAAGACCAATATACATTTTAAAATTCAAACAATCGTTTCTGACTGTTACTAAAATATTTCAAATAAAAATTATTTATGAGCAGAAGCGAAGTATACTATTCAAATAGAAACTGAATAATCTAAAGATTGAGTGTAAACATGGGGCACAAGCTATGTATTTTCGTACCTTAATAATACACGCTATAAGAATATTAGTATTGATACTTGGTTATACGTAACACTTACTGGGTTTCTTATTTTTATTATAAAAGCAATGTTTCACATTTATTTAATAAATCTTTGTATGTATCCTTAATTTCTTACTTTAAATTTTCATAAGCAGGTACTTGGCATTTTTCCAAAATTAATTATTTCTTTTTCCATCATCTATAACCCGACATGTACCACTCTGTTTCACAACCATTTTATTGATTATTCTTGTGTACCTTTAATATAATTATTGTTCATTTTCCAGGTTGCAAGCGGCAACAAGACAGTCGAGAACTGGGCGATGAAACGCCTCCGTGTCCACTACTACATATTCTCATACCCTAGCTTACTAAAGTTACACGGCGAGCCGTCCTTACTAAGAAGTCTAGACTCATTATTAGGAAATGAAGCCTTATTACAATTAGAATTAAAAACATTATCCCCTGTATTCAAAGACGTGAAGAAAAAGAAATGGTTTGAGGAGGTAATAGATAATTATTTAAAACTGTGGGAGAGTAATATGTGACATGTATTTTAGTTAATTATTAGTTTAATTATATGTTTGTTATGTAACTAAAACAAGTCCTAGGTTATTTGTGAAGTTATTGACAACTTTGCCCGGTTGTTATTAAATTTGCCGGCGTGCAGGCAGACCTCTATGTGACTGACTCACTTATTTTTGCTTGTTGATATTAGTTGTTAGATAAGGTGGCAGGAATGCAATGATTACTATATTTCAGACATTTTCATTTACAGTTGGGGACGGGGGGTTATAATATTCTTTTCAACGCCTCCAGAAGTGTTTGTGCCATGGGTAGAATATGTAGAAATGGAACCCACAATTTGTGATAGTATTACACATGAGATTTATTTCTCCTAACCCTCACAAAATTATAAAAATGACTATATCAATGTAAATATAATTAATAAAATATAATTAATATACGTATATCACAAACAAAGGTACTGTTACGGATAAAATCACGGCGGCTATAAAAATAACGACACGGGCAATGTTGTAAATCTCATTAAAGTCAGAAAACAATGCATTAAATGTCTAAAGTTTTACAAACAACGAAGATATTTATTTTTTGTAAATGTTAAGTATAAAATAGTTTTAAGTACAACATGAAATGATTTCATTGCATGACGATAAAACAAAACTAAAAGACAATAATAAGATGTGATCAAAATAGAAATATTTACAATGAATGGTTTAATTAAGTATTGGTCCCACTGTTGGCGACTAAGCCCGAAACCGAAATAATAATGATACAAATTGAAACATTTACATGTATAAGAAATCTTTCGATTTTTAGTCAGCACCAGGCAACGCCTGCGATTTTGCCTCCCCAAAATTTTCAACTGGCGAATTGTGAGTGTGTAATGCACCTTTGCCTTCAGGGATAAAAGGCGTGAAGTTATGTTGTGTTAAATTTTCAAACTTTATTTTACCCCTTAGGAATGGCATATCAAAAAATAAATCTTTAGTGGAGCCCACGTTTCCATTCTGTAATGCGCAAGCTGAATACCATAGGTAGGTACCTACCCCTTTTATTGTCAGCAAGTTATTTCAAATATATATAAATCGGTGCTTGCTTTCCATTCATTTGAAAGAACATTATTTGACACAGTAAGTACTATTTAATTTTTTTAAACAGGTGTTCAATATATTATTTTCAAAGAAACTTGCTGTATGGTAGTAACAATCTGGCATTCTCCTGATAGCTTATTATGGCTTATAAAAAGCATTTTGATCAAGTCTGCACTACACTCTCTCTGCTTACTTCGATGTAGCCACGTTTTGAGAACAAAATATCCATTGATCAGACAAATACCTACTACCAAAATGTTCGTATCACGCTTATAGCCAACAGTGAATGCCTAACAAATGCCTGAAGGGCTTGCAAACAAAATATTGTTATATTTTTGTACAAATATTTTTATAAAGTGCCTTATATTATACCATGTTAATTGTTAATTTCTGTGGAATTTGTCTACTGAAATATATATCACAGATAAAAGGGATTTTTAGTAACGTGTAACAAGTAAGACTGCTTTAATTTGATCACGTAAGTTAGCACTTACCCGAGAATGGGCTCGATTACATAGTCGAGCAAAGTATATCATATTAATACTTTTAAAAGTGAATAGAGGCATACAGCTGAAGCCTTATCGCCTAAGGTTTGTTTATATTATAGCTGGCGAAATTAGTATAGCACGATAAGCTTACTTTTAAACAGATATAAAAAGCAGGCAATTTTGTCTTCAGAAATAAAGAATAATTATCGTGCTGTTTCGTAACATAAGCCTTCATTATCTTGACCAATTTCTGACATAAACGTAGCTATGAACCAGCGAAAAATTATTTTGTATTTAGAATCTGATACGATGTTAAAAAGTGCCAAATTGTCAAAAAAATTTAGGCACACGTTAAAAAAACCGAGTAAACTTTTAAATGACAAAAAGACATACGTAATATTAATAAAAACACAGTTTCTCTTTATAAAATTTCAAATCCAACAAAGATACTATTCCTATTTCAAAATATACATAGACATTATTGTTATTCTGACCTTAAACTTTTTACTTGAGTGTGACCAATTTATATCAGTAATATTTTTTAATGTGCAATATTATCGATTTCGTTTGCAACAAAACGCGGGATCTAACTCGACGTGCATTTAGTTTGATTTAAGTAGATAAATTATAAGTAAAACTAAGATGGTGTAAATATTCTTATTTTGATAAAAATAAAGTTATTTTGTGACTGACGTAGTTGTTTTTCTTTCAACTAACCAGAAAAGTACGACTATACGGATAATAATTCGCCGTGTGGTTGACGGCATAGAATACAAGTGTCACCACCCCCTATCTTCCCGTGGGTGTCGTAAGAGGCGACTAAGGGATAACACGATGCAAATACCATCTTTGCTTAGAGACGGAAAACTCAACATCAAACCCTATACGACTGCCTCGTTGGTCTCGCAGCATAAATGTGCGCGTGGGATCGGGAGGTCCCGGGTTCGATTCCTGGGTCGGGCAGTGTTATTGGGTTTTTCTGTCACGAAATTCTCAGTAGCAGCACGGAGTCTGGAAATGTGCCCGGTACGGCAATAGGCTCGCCTCTTACGTGGGACTAAAGTATATCTGGCGAAAAGTGGGTGTAGAAATACACCTCTGCCTACCCCTTCGGGGATAAAAGGCGTGACGATATGTATGTATACGGATAATGTAAGGTGGCGCCACAAATTATGAGCGATGTCGCTTAAGTTTGCCCATTCACTTAGACTGGTGCGAAGCATGCGATTAAGCATTTCCCAATTCTAAAGGCAATCTTGACAATCGTAATCTGAATTGGCTAATTAATTACCTTAATTAAATAATGCGTTGTCATTTGCCTATTTTATTTATGGAACAATAAAACACAAAACATGCTTAGGTACAGATAGGAAATGCAATCCCGCAGCAAATTCTCAATTTATAAGGTATTTGCGGGACTGGACATTTTCGATCCCACGCGACCCGGGTATCTGCTGGATACTTACTATACTACTTCGCAAATATAATCTATAACTATGGAATTTGAAATGAAATAAATCTAAGTTTCATAGTCAATATTTTATATTTAAAACTCGACAAATAAATTGTTGCGATGCGTTTTCGTCATGATAAATTATCATGACTAATAGTTCATAGTTTTATAACTATAAAAAAAACGTACGTAAGTAAACACAAACACTTAGTTTGGTTTGGGTGTTGCCCTGCTAGTCCATTGAAAAGTTACATTTGGGTTTGCATTTGTCAAAGGACGCCATTTTATTTTTTTGATTGGTTTTTCTTGTTTATCTGGAAAACTATTGATCGCACAGAGGATGTGTTCAAGCATATTTTGTTGCAAATTAAATTTTCTACAACTTTGATGTATTCTGATATTTTTGTCGTAAAACAAAAAAAAAACAAGTTTATCTTTGTTATTGTTGTATTTGGGTAATAGGGTATTTGACTAAAAAAAATCGAATAAGTCCGTCAGTTAGATTATCGAAAAATATTGGATACGTGTTTTTTGTTTTATCAAATCAGTAAGAAATTACGAAGATAAAAGGCATCAAAGATGGAGAAACGCATAAGAGTGGGGTCTTGTAACGTCACTTGCCAGTAAAAAGTGCACTAGCAAGTGACGTCACACGAGTTTTTAGCGAAGTTTGTCGTCTTCATTTTTTGTTTACGTGACTAAAGAAAATATACGTGTCCAATATTTTTTGGAAATCTATCTGACGGAATAGTTAGATTTCTTTAGTCAAATACCCTGATAGGGTATTTGACTAAAAAAATCTAACTATTCCTTCAGATAGATGTTTCATTATTGTTACTGTTTTCTTAGTTTTTTTTTATGAGTATCGATATTCAATTGTTGATGGAAAACTATAAAAATATCGCATTTTGTCAGTAAATCTTAATTTCCATTGATTTTTCTTTGCTGCATCTATCCCTAGAACATTGACGCGCTGCAGAACATTGCAGTTTCCTTTGCATGGGCAGAATATCAAGTTCAGAAGCCCAAGGATCGCTTTAATTTTAGAGTTTTGTCTGTTTTTAGGGTCGATGTTATATTTTATATATTTTTTGTGGTCGATGTTATATTGATGATGTGTAAATTGGACCTTATGGTAGCCTTGGTGGCTGCGGAGTCTCATGTTGGGGACAGGGTATTTTTTTGGAAGAAGTAAAGACAAATTAAATGTATACTTTGTATCTAGTTAATTATCGCTCGCTTAACAATGTGCCCGGTAGATGGCAATAGGCTCGCCCCTATTACATTGGGACCTAAACATAACTGGCGAAGTGTGGGTGTGTAAGACACCTCTGCCTACCCCTTCGGGGATAAAAGGCGTAAAGTTATGTTTGTAGTTGATAGCGAAAAAATTACAACACAGAAAAAAAATGTCGCTCATTTGGTTCAATTTTCGTTTGTAACTTTGTTATTTTTATTTTAAGACTAAATACTATGGGACCAAATTCGTAGAAAATTTAATTTGCAACTAAACGTGCCTTGATTTTTTTTCTGTACGACCAATAGTTTGCCAGATACTTAAATTAGAAAACCCATTTGTACCTATCATTCTTTTCAAGACGGCGGCCGCAAGGGCTGCGATCCCACAAACTTATATTTAACTTTACTCTGACCCACTCTTGACATCTATAAAATATTGCGTCCTCTGACAAACGCACGCTAAGCCCAAACAATTTAACATTTCAATGGACTGTGCCGCGCCTTTCGAAAGCGATCGTCATTCATCAGTTTACGCAGCCGTACGCTATTGCTATTATTGCTAACATATGAAATCCGTTATTCTTCAATCCCGCTAATCCCGCGCGGGATCCCGTTCATTTTAGGAACCGGATTAATCCCGCACGTGGTATGCGGGATCCCGGTATTTCAAGAACCTGGTATTGTATTCCCTAGGTACAGACTACACAAAAGAAAAAACACACCTTATCAGGCCAAAGAGGGCAATGACTCTTTAATCAGTAGCTACCTACATAGTATACAAACACCAAAATGAGACCGAAATTACTATCTTAGATTCCTCCGTAGCCGAGTCATCCTAGAGTCTAGACTATACAAACATATTTTGAGGTCATGTCATAGTTACCTATACAAGATTTGTTTCGGGGGCCACATAGACTTCTTTTTATTCTGAAAAGTTACTTATCAAAATTACTCTAATAAACGCGAGTTACCGCGAATGTTAATGAGGATTGATAGGTAGGTATGTCACTTTTACAGACAAAATCTAATCCAATTCATAAGATGGAACGCAACAACACGGAATCTACTCTATGTTGTGTTAACTTCTGTGGGAGAATAGTTCTTCCACGATCTAGCCTTTTCACATACGCCGAAACCACTCACAGACGCAAGTAAGAGATATCTGATCAAGGTTGGATTATGCATCATGAATCTCGGTGACATAAGACCGATTTGCTCACAAAAGCGAACAAAATTTTTTTTGTTTCAGCTACGTAGTAATGTTATCATTAATCACTACAAAACCGATCACAAAGGACGTATTTTTTGCTTAGAACCGAAACAGTGCAGAAAAGTTGTATGAAATTTATTTTCATTATTGCATTGTTTTACATTACTGCACTGTTTTGTATTCTTTATTTGAAAAATACAAATTTACCACAGAGGTTTAATGTTTCTTCCTATTAAGTTTAATATAAAATGTATGCATTAGATCAAAAAGATACTGGCTGAAAATAAAATTTTGTGTAATAAAACTTTGTTTTCATTAACTTGAGTTTTTATTTTGAGTAGTTATATTTTATCATGGTAGGAAGATTGGTAGTTGAAAGAAAAGTAGATTACGCACCTCGCTAAAGTGAGTAATTAATGCATTCGTGTTAATTTAGTGCCCTCCCATGCGCTCGGGCACCAACATAACACTCGTGCATTAATGACTCACTTTGCGCTCGATGCAACAAACTACTATTATTTTTGGTCGAAGCCCGCACGAATAAACGCTGTACTACGAATTTACAAGCATTCGATCAACGCACAGACTCGAAACAAGAACTTGTGAATCACACAAGTGGGAATCGAACCCACAACATTCGACCACTTGCCACACTATCCATATTTCAATTAATTTATATTGCAGAAAATTTTAATCTACAATAGACTTTTTAAAATTGTTCGTGACAAATCTTATGTATATTACGTTTTCTCAGTTAATATAATAACGGCAGCTACAATTACGTGCCCAGCTGTCGAATTCCCAGCGCGCGAACGCAGATAAGGGTTAATTCACACAAGAGGTGACGCGGGGTTATCGCTCGCGTGAATGAGCGACGCGGCTACTGTACCAACCTTGATTTTAGTTCTCACAATTGGCTAATTTCATGTGAATGTTTAAATATTGCTAGAGAGGCCTATGCGGGGATTTTTGTTTAGGGGGCTCATTTTACTTAGTAGGGGGCGTTGATCCCGGTGAGACCTATCCTCATATTTTGTTCATGTTACCTGGGAGGACTTAGAACCCCTCTGGGAGGACTTGAGACCTTTTCCCTTCTTCCCTCCAACTAAGAGACCGTAAGCAAATTCATACTCTTTCTAGAAAGATAACAAAGAAAGCGAAATCGCTTAGCGATTTCTGATGTGTGATTAATATGTAGAGTCATTAACACAATGTTATGTCAATGGCTATGATACTTATTTTGACTACAACTGCGCTGCGTTCAATTCTCGGAATTGATATCTCACTTTTATTGCAATTAGCAGAATACGTATCAATGGCTTGCCTGATTGGAAGCGGTAATTATTATGAAATGAAACAATATGCGCTACGTTTTTTGGAGTAAAGTGAACGCTGTGTCAGCGATGCGTAATCGAGCCGTCGCCGCGTCGGCTCCGCGTTAAAATTGCAGCGATCTATTGCAGAAAAACACCGTGGGAACTCGACGCGTACGCCGCGTTGCTGCGACGTCTGTAACACTAGTGTGAAGGGTCTCTTGATAGGTACAAATAATAAAAATTATTTTTAAATAAAAAAAAACCAACTTCAAAAAAAACTAAGGAACTAAAAAACAAAAAATAATTGGTTTTGGAACAAACATTTTTGGAGTCGGTGCCAAGCAAAGTATTTCTGATCTGACTATAAAACCTCTACACATTTTTATATAACTTTCGTTGTTGATAGAATAGGTAGTTTGTAATTTAGTAACTTTTTGGTAAGGGCTTGGCACCGAATTCAAAAATGTTTGTTCCAAAACCAATTATTTTTTGTTTTTTAGTTCCTTAGTGTTTTTTGAAGTTGGTTTTTTTTTATTTAAAAATAATTTTTATTTTTTGCTTTTTAGTGGTATACTAATAAAAAATAGCAATAGGTGGTACATAGGATAGTGTAGGTGGTACATGATGGGGAGGCCTCAATTCTGAAATGTAGACCTGTACCTTTCTGGCAATTTCAAGTATTTTTTGTTTTCGACTAAATAGCCTAAACACGTTCGTTTCAGTTCCATCATCAGATCTCGGAAATCATCCAATACCAAAGACAAAACAAACGAGCCTAAACACGATGATATTGCGTTATTGTATTACAAAGATCCCATGGCCACCTTCCTGCTCCATCATCAGAGTTTGGTAAACATTCAGCACTAAAGTCCATGTAAAGACGAATCCAAAGAGCCCAAACTCAATGGGATTGCGTCTTTGTATTACAAAAATGCCATGGCCACCTTCCTGCTCCATCGTCAGACCATGGAAATCATCCAGCATCAAAGTCTATGTAAAGACGACTCAAACGAGCCCAAACTCGATGGGATTGCGTAATTGTATTACAAATATCCCATGGCTACCTTCCTGCTCCATCATCAGAGTTTGGTGAACATTCAGCACTAAATTCAGCACTAAAGTCCATGTAAAGACGAATCAAACGAGCCCAAGCTCAATGGGATTGCGTCTTTGTATTACAAACATCTCATGGCAACCTTCCTGCTCCATCATCAGACCCTGCAAAACATCCAGTACCAAAGTCCATGTAAAGACGAATCAAGCGACCCTAAACTTGATGAGATTGGGTTATTGTATCACAAAAATCTCATGGTTACCTTCCAACTCTATCATCAGACCATGGAAATTATCTAGCATCAATGTCCATGTAAAAGACGACTCAAACGAGCCCAAACTCGACGGCATTGGGTTGTTACGGTCAAATCGCTTCAAGTGTGCTTATAAAATTTGAAGAGTTCCTTCGATTTCTCAAGATTCCATGATCAGATCCTGACCTGATGATCATGGGACGGACTAGAAGGTATACTCTTTCAATCAAAACAAGAATTTTCGAAATCGGTCCAGGCGTCTTAGAGTCATCGGGGAACATACATAAAAAAAAAAAGATTCCGATGAATTGTAAACCTCCTCCTTTTTTGAAGTCGGTTAAAAATTGTTACTTAAATCGACCAATTTCAAAAACTTAGAAAAACGCCTAGTGACGGCAAATGATTAAAATATCAGTACATCATAATAAAATCAGCAAGTAGCAAAATTAATGTGTATTTAAAAACGAATCAAAATACTATTACAAAAATATAGGTACCTTTGTAATTTTATTGTAATAAAGACATTATTTATAAATAAAAATGTTTTGCGTTAATAGTTTTAATATACCTACTATCTGACCCAGTAACGAGATTTTAATTGAAACCATTTAGTAACCCTTTATCAAGTATCCGTGACCCATTAGACTAAATTTTTCGTAAGACTATTAAGATGTGTAAGTGTGATATTCTTTTAGAATGAAATTTGCTTTATTTTATTGAAATAGCACAGTGAAAGGAAATTTCCATTAGCTCTATTGTAACAAAATGTACCTAGAGACAGACAAAAAATTTCTTAATTTTCAGGCATTAAGGTCTCAAGCCTACGTCAAGTCTCCTCAACGCTTGTTTGCCTACACTTTGGATCCCCTACTGGATAGGAAAGGATAGGATAGGGTAACACAACTACGGATCATGGAACTCCAGGTTTACTTATATTCTGGATGTGGACTGTTCTGCATATAGAGGCGAAACAGCCGAAACATAGAATCAGAAAACGCCTAGTTATCTAATGCTCCTGTATTAGGAGGGAAGAATTGGCTGCTTTGAGAAGCAAAGTGGTCAGTAAATAATTAGTTGTTAAAATTTGTAAGTATGAATGGATGCGCCCATTATTCACAATTCAAACCAAACAATAAATTAAGTATCCCAAAGGAAATAGACAACGTTTTGGTAAGTAATCCAAGCGTACGTATAGAAAATACTGACGCATTTACACCAGTTGGCTGAACTGAAAGGATCTTATCAAGGAACGATATTGTATTCTGAAACGAATTTATCTTTGCAAATTTGTTTTTGTCTTATTACAATAAACAGCTCAACGTAGCATACCTAAGTACGTGGAGAAAACAAAGCACATGATTCAGGCAAATTTCCCGCGTAAATGCGCGTAACAAGCTATTTATAGACACATCGCATATTAATTCGTTTCATATAATTGTCATCTGCCATATTAAATGCAGTTGATTACAAATTTAACACGTTTTCTCGTTTATCTCGGCGTTTAAGAGATTGGTGTTGTGATCTAAATACTAATCTTAATGGTATCTTGGAAAGGCAGTGAGTAAAACTTGGCAAACAGGAAATGCTTGCGTTTGTTGCGCCAGTGGCAAGCGCGGGCGCGGGCGTACTCGCGCGGCGTCGCGATAACTAACTAATCTGAGAGGTCAAGTTCACACGATGTTTACTTTGTCGTTTTGTTAGCAAAATGTGAAAAAATCTCAGTTTATTAGCCGCTACCACGCGGTATATTAGTTTATTATGTGTTCTAATGTATTCGTTCTGTTTCTCGTGGTGTTGTTCTGTTCTGTGCTCTGTGATAGTGATGAGGACGACCTAGGGTACAGTCTCACTATCGGGAACGCGATTGACGTGTTTGCGAAGTAAGTATCTCTGATTTATTATTAAATACACATTATAAACGTGTTTAAATTATTATTTATTTATAAAATGTTATTTGTGGTTTATGCTGGTGATTTGAATGCTATTTTCTTTGTTTATAAATAGAATTATAATATGTAAAGCATTTGTATCGCGCGCGTTTTGTGAATGCGGAAACTGTTGAGTTTGAGATTCTTTTGCTATGCAAGATAAAGGCATTAATTTCATTCCATGAATATCTTTTTACAGAGTATTTAAGCGTAAAATATTATACTTATTTATTCGTTAAAGTTAGGTAAGTATATTAAAATTGGTAAAATAACTTAAACATTTACATACACTTATTATAGTACATTAATTAAATTAGCTTTGATTTTGAATGTTATCAGTTGTAATTCGGCGAGTTTATCGTCGAACAAAGCCCGAATAAACAATATGTCAACAAATCCGTGACTCCTACCTAGATATCAGACGCTTCGGACGTGTGAGCATGTCAAATATAAATATAGTATTTAAATATATTTTGTATTCTGTTGGAAAAATTACTGTTATGGGATTTCCCAAAAATCCCACGAGATTGGGCCGAAACTGTTAAATAAAAATGAAATGTGTAGGCATACTCTTGTATAAAATAAAATACTTACTATACTTTGCCTCCGGGTTCACTCGTGTGGGATTCGGTTCATCACACAGCCTTCCGCAGTCCACTACTAGATAGACATATTAGTTAGTTAGTTAGTTAGTTAGTTGGACAGGTGTTTTCCGCACTTAGCCACTAAATTGGGCCATTGTGCGTGAGCAGTGACACGGCTGTCGCCTACTACTCATACCATGAAAGCTCCTTCCAGAATGCCATGAGTTGACCAATGTTACGTATGGCTTCGCTCATGGTTCTGGGATTGTTCAGGAACCTAGTCCGTTGGTCACTCACGCTGGTGCAACTTAGAATCACATGAGCGGGTGTTTCTTCGGTCTCCATGTAGCCCCTGCATTGAGGGCTGTCCGTGACGCCGGACGCCGCCGACGTTGTAGAAGTACCTACTTGTTTAGTGGACAGTGGCCGGTTATTATGCCAGTCAGATGCTTGAGTGTTTTCCTGCTGGAGTGCAGCAGTTTTTGCGAGAGTCGTTTGTTCGGTTGGGGGATGGCATCTTTGGATTGCCTACACTCTTTCAGTTCTGCCCACTCTTTTTCATGTTGTTGTAGGGTTCTCTCGCGTAACCACATTTTTAGTTGGCTGAACGGTATGGGCACAATTGGTTCTGGTCTCAGAGTTGTTGTGTCCGATCCTTTCCTTGCCAGTTGGTCTGCTGCGTCATTGCCCGTGGAGTCGCTGTGTCCTCGTATCCACTGAAGCGAGACCCGGTTCCTCGCTGCAATTTTCTGCAGCTCTTGGTGGCAATCCATGATTAGGCCGCTGTTAAAGCAGTTGCCGCCGAGAGCTTGTAGTACTGAGGCACTGTCTGTGACGATGCGTATTGTCATGTCACTCACATTTCTGGCCGCGATCGCCGTCGCCGCCCTTATAATCCCAACGCATTCAGCTTGAAAGATGGTGTTGAGTTTACCAAGCGATGTTGAGAGATTGATGTTCAAGTCATGGGAGAATACTCCAGCACCCGTCCCATACTTAGTTTTTGAGCCGTCTGTGTACCTATACTCTAACCTCGTGTAGATATACCAGAGCTATCCTTGTGCTCTTCTTGCAGTTGTGTGCGGTATTTTTTGTCAAAGACAAAGGTTTTGGGTATGAGGTCGCACGTTTGATCTAGCATCGGACATTAGTGTCCTTTTCAGGCGTGCATGGGTTATTCGGTCATCTCTTCTCCAGAGCCCGACCTTATCGAGCCGGATCGCGGTGGCACCCGCTTCCTGCTGGATGATGAGGTGCAGTGGTCGCATATCGAGAAGCACCTCCAATGCCGCCGTTGGAGTTGTTTTCATGCAGCCTGTTGTGGCCAGACAGGCGAGGCGTTGTATGCTCTGTAGCTTGCTCTTGACTGTGCTTAGTTCAGTGCGTGGCCACCACACTACTGCACCGTATATGAGCATGGTGCGTATTATGGCAGTGTAGATCCAGAGGGTGATGAATGGTTTGAGACCCCATTTCTTGCCTATTATTCTCCTGCACTGCCAGAAGATTGTGCATGCTTTTGTGGTTTTAGTGGTGATGTGTTTATTCCAGTTGAGCTTATGGTCGAGTGTTACGCCCAGGTACTTGACTTCACTCGATAGGTTGAGCTCCGTGGCAAAAAGTTTTGGTTTTCTGGTCATACGGGTGTTCTTTTTGTTGGTAAAAAGTACTAGCTCCATTTTATTTGGGTTGCACTACTAGACATAAGACAAAATAGCAATGGCTTAGCACGAATGTATGTTTAATGCTCAGTACAGACACACGGTTTTACTCGATAGTTTTACTCGACAACGAGTAAAAATCAACGTGTGGACTGCAAAACTCACACTTCGATGACATCAAATACATTGTAAACTGTAATTTTACTCTAAGCGAGCGTTCGAGTCTGGCTCGATCGAGTAGGTATAAACTGTACTACGGAGCATTACGATATTGGCTTTGTAAGGATAAGGGAAACAATCTGTGTGGTGGGGTGAGATGATGAATACAAAGTATCACCACTCCATTTCATTCCGTGCGTGTCGTAAAAGGCGACTAAGTAGTGGAAGAAGACAAAGCCTCTTTGGGAAGAGATGGAAACTTTAAGTTAAACCCTATGTCAACCATACTACTCGCTGAATATACAACTAGCGAGTATACCAAATCCCCCTATTTACTCGCAATAATTGTAATATTTATTTATTTCAGGTAATAAAACCCATACAGATATCCTTACAGACCAACATACATACTACCTATTACAATAAAATTTCTAATAATAATATAATGACACAGGTGTTGTTTACATCGGCGATGCTGTTGTGACGCGAATTAGAAAAGGCCTATGTTCAGCCGTGGACAGCGAAAGACTGTGCCTATGATGATGATAAGAGAATCCCAAATATTTAATAGCGCGTGCGAAGTGTACCTATCTAGCATCATACGGGTAATGAGTAATTCCTATTACTTAGTCACTGCTCATGACAAAGGCTATTATTGCATTTATATATTACTGTTTTTATAACTAGTACTTAGGTAGAAAATGGACATACCAGTCACAGGATTATGAATTTGCGAGAACAGTGGTGGATTAAAATGGAGGAGAGCGGTTCAAAGTCATTTTCTAACATCGGAGACTTCCTAAAACAGGTGATCACCAAAAATTCATTCGACTTTTTAGTGGTCCCCTGAGAACGGAGAGTAGCGATCGATAGAGACCGCTAGGGGGCGCATTTAGAAAATGTACGGAAATTGTGCCCGTCGACTAGGCTATCGTCCACCGTGACGATCGAGTGCAAACTCGTACTAGACCCTCTGATAGAACCTACCGTCACGAAGGCCAGGTTCGAGGCAGAAGATGAATAGGTATCGGAATTTATGATTGTAGGTCGGGACGGATACTTATCGCAACTAATAATACTTACTAATAAATCTGAATTTTATCCTATTAAATAAAAGGTATATACCTACAGCAAATTCGTATTTTAAATATTGAATTCAATTATATACTCATCATCTTTCTAGCTTGATATACCTACACGGTGTCAAAAGACCAATCACCAAGCCAATGCTTACTTGTTTTGCATATCATGCCATAGGTACCTACTTATCTACTAAGCGAAAACTATACCTGGGAAACGAATCTTTTTAGGATCCATTTTATAAGCATGGGTGCATAGGACATGTACCTATAGGACAAATTGGCGCCATAAATACATCGATTTTGTAATAATTAGACAAATGTATGGTGAATTTGAGCCTCAATATTTACCTACTTAAGCAGTAATTTCCCAGGTATGGTGCCTAGGTAAAATGTTCGTTATGATTGGTATAATATACCTAGGATTTTAATTCGTTATAGGTCTTTGTACACCGTGTAAGATGTAAGTTTTCAATACTTTTGCCATGTAGCCTGGTATCCACTCGCTCGACTGATTAGATACGAGGGTCAAACTGAAAGTTCTTAGAAAATCAAAAACTGATTACATTAGCCAGTTATTAGTTTTATTATATCTTTTCAAAATATTGTCCATTGACGTCAGTACACCGCTGCATGCGATGGAACCACTGGGAAAAGCACTTTGCCCACTCGTCCTTAGGGGTCTCTTCAATGGCATCGCGATACGCAGCCACCGCTTCTTCAGCATTCATAAACCGCTTTCCTTTAAGTTTTTCTTTAATTTTTGGAAATAAATAAAAATCACAAGGCGCGAGGTCGGGGCTATACGGCGGGTGACCCAGTAATTCAACGTTTGATGTCGCCAAATAGTCGATCGTTCGCTTGGCGGTGTGCGACGAGGCGTTGTCGTGGTGAAGGAGGATCCTACTGCGAGGTCGTTTCTCTCGAACTTTTTCCAAGACAAGTGGCAAACAATTGGTAGTGTACCATTCTGCAGAAACTGTTTTTTGATCCTCTAACACAATTGTTGCGAAATGACCTATCCTTCCAAAGAACGAGGCCACCATTTTTTTTCCCGCACTTCGATCTCTCTTCACTTTAGTTGGCAACTCCTCGAAAGGAAACACCCACTGAGCAGATTGTCTTTTGGTTTCAGGATCATAACAGTAAATCCAGCTTTCGTCACCTGTTAGTATGTCGAACACAGCATTTGAGTCACCTCCGTTAAATCTTTCAATCATTTTACGGCACCAATCCACACGATGGAGTTTTTGAGCCTTAGTCAAATTATGAGGTATCCACCGGGCGCAAAGCTTCCTGACCGCTAAATGTTCGTGGAGGATTTTGTGCACTTGACTCATACCGATGCCTAAGCTTGTCCGAATCTGCTGATAGGTCACTCTTTTGTCAGTCTCTATCATACGCCGCACAACACAGATGTTATTTTCAGTCGTCGCCGTAGAAGGCCGTCCCTCACGTACATCATCAGTGAGATTAGTGCGACCACGTTTAAACTCATTAAACCAGTTGTAAACAGTCGCACGAGATGGGGCTTCATCGTGAAAGGCCAATCGTAGTCTATCATAACTTTCTTGTTGACTTAAATGACATCGAAAGTCATAAAAAATCATTGCACGAAAATGTTCTCGTGTTAAATTCATGTTGACGTGACACAGACAATTTTCAATTTGCCGCCAAATCGTAAAACAAATGACAAATGAATGAAATATATACTCAGTAATATTGGCAAAGAGTTCTATTTTCAAATTTTAGAATATTTTTTTTATTATATTGTTTATAAGTGGCCAGTTCTAAGAACTTTCAGTTTGACCCTCGTATGACACAATCTTGGCTATTTCGTTTATGGTTATGTTTCGTGGTTTAATCCAGTTTTGGTAAAAAACATGTTAGATACTAACTCCCCATAACATCATAAATCTTATACTAATATATAACGCTGAAGAGTTTGTTTTTTTGGTTGAACGCCCTAATCTCAGGAACTACTGGTCCGATTTGAAAAATTATTTCAGTGTTGGATAGCCCATTTATTGAGGAAGGCTATAGGCCATAAATCAATCACGCTATGAGCCCCGGGAGCGGAGCAGTAGCCTTAAATAGCGTAGCTCCAAGGTGGGTTGGGAGGATGATCCCCTAGCCCGCCTTGGAGCCCGAAGTCCGCTTTCCAGTTGTACCATCTCCACTTCGCACGGTCCTCAGCATCCCTGGTTCGCATATCAAGCATCCCTTACGACGTCAAGCCGGTCTTCCCCGTTTAAGTAAACTATTATGTATTATTTTACCTATTACATATATACCCCTTCGCAGTTATGGCGACCTATCCCAAGTCACCCAAGTGGTGTCAGCAGACTACGAAGGCTACGATAGCAAGGATGTGATAGTGCCCTTCAACGAGCGCAACATCAAGGTGTTCATGAATGTCACCAGTAAGGAGACCAGCAGTGATGGCATCACAGATATGGATGTGCTGCTGTGCGAAACGTTTGATGATCTGCTCAACGCGTATTTTAGGAATTTCCGGATCGAAGGGTAAGTCTATAGAACTATCAAAATTAACTTAGCACCAGAAGCGGGCCTGGCTTTGCCGTTCGTAGTAGAACGGCAAAATAATACAACGTTGGCAGAGTCGCACCACTGAGATGGGTGCCCGCCTGTAGTGGTAGTTTTAGCAGAGCGCAACCGTGTTATAAAGAGGGCGTGTGAGACCCATGGGCACCCATGAGAATCAGGCGAAGGCGCCTAGATGCCTCCGGGCTGCCTTAAAGTTTCGACACCAGAATTGGCCAGACACTCACACGATAACGAAAGATAGATAAATGTAAATAATCTGTATCAGGTATACCAATTTACCTAATTAAAGCAAAAACAAATCAAATAAGAAGAATACAGAAATGACTGCTTTAAACTAAAAGATTTTCAATACTTTAATAGCGACATTTAAAAAGAACTAAAATGAAATCGTTCTTTCCCCGTTAATGCAAAAATACTTCGTGCTACTTTGATACCAGTACCTAAGTTGTTAGGATTTTTGACCGACAAAATAGAAGACCATCAATTATCTCTGCATCACTCTAGGTTGACTGGTAGAGAGTACCTAAGGCATTAAGTCCGCCTATGTACCACATTGTTTGTGTAGTGCAAAAAAAAAAGAAGACTTTCTCTGGACGACGCTTATTTCTTTTTACCGAAAACATCTTGAGCTTATTACACATCCAGTATTACCTACACATATCACACAAGAATTAAACGTACTTACCCTATAAATAATCTCGAACCTTCAAAATTTACAGAACCGACAAGCCATGGAAAGCCTTCATGGGGGACTGGATCCACGACGAAATCATGCGAACCTTCGGCATAGAATACGACACGAAACCTGACAATTGTTGTTATGTCCTCGTTAAGCTGACCAAGAGACACCGAACAGTTGAACTGAACAACCTCCATGGTGTAGCTGTCAAGGATTATGTGAAGAACGCTATAGAATACCTGAATGTCAGCGATACTGCCGAAGTCAGGAAGTTCATGAAGAGTTACGGCACGCATTACATTGACTCGTATGTGACTGGGAATTTTATTTATCAGGTATGTTATGTAGGAAACCTTTTTCTTGTATCTACGAGGTTATTTAACCCACAGATAGCGTAATTTTTTGTAGATAATAGTGGCGATATCTCAGTGGTGTACCTACGTAACGGATTGCCCAGATGATGGTCTCGGGTTCTATCCCCAGTTACACCGGGCACACATCTCTGACTTTTCCATGCATGTTTTAATTAAGAATGTTAAGTATCGCTTGCTTATTAATGTGCCCAACATAGGGACCAAAACATAACTGGAAAAGTGTGGGTGTGTAATATACCTCTGCCTACCCCTTCGGAGATAAAGGCGTGATGTTGTGTTGTTGAAAGATCGTTGGATCTCAGTTTAGGACGCTTCTTAGATTTTCAATGATAAACTTTGAAGTTTATACAAAACAACAGTTAGAAAGAAACCGAGGTTTTTTCTTACTATAGTTTTCGTTCGTTTCTTAACTAATTTCTCAGTAAAAGCTATTTAGCAGCGCTGATTTTCACCTTTCGCATTTTTTTGGTGCTATTATTTATATTGGCCAGACAAATTAGGCTAGTACTTAGGTATTCAAAGAGTGTCATGTAAAGCACCTAGGTATATAAAATGAAAGCAAGTTGAGTAGGTATAAAGATATTTAAATGTCGACGTCAGTTAAAACATAAGTAGGTAGGTACTTAGGTATGTATACAGCAACTAGATAGGCCTATATAGCAGCAATAAAGATAACTAAAATATTTTCATCTGATTAAATACAAATAGTCCGAGATCCGTAGAAGAGAGACCTTCAGCGATCTGGTTATTGAATGAAAACTATTTTATATCAAATATTGCATGCCTAAATATATATCGACAATGGGTTAGCAAAAAAAATCCGGTCCAGACTAGGAAAAGTAGAAAAAAAATGTATTTGGCTTTTCATTTAATATTGAATATACGTGTTTAATGAATAAATTTAGTATTAACTGAATGTATGAACCCTAAAGGGTACGTTAACATAGGGTTGTCGAGTTTTCTTGGAGTATTTGGTAGGGTTGCCAGGTATAAACACTTCGACTGTTAAGTTGTTACTAGTTATATTTATCAATTATTTTAAAAGACAAATCTTATATTAAAATGATCGCTATTTCACTGCGAACACGATGATATTGGGTTACCTACGAATAACCTGTTAGGAAAAGCGGTTGGCAATTTTTTTTAGCCTTGACCGGTTTTTTTTACCAACCAATTCGCGATATATTTTTTAATATGCAAAATTTTATATAAAATACTTTTCATCCAATAAACAGATCGGTGAAGGTCGCTCTTCTATGGATCTAAGACTAAAAGGGTAATACATATTGCGACATAGGTATGCACAACTCCGTGCGTCAGAGATACAATTTTGGTCGATTTTTGACCACTATCAATATTATCTACCTACATAATTATTTTAGCATATTTAGGTGTTTAGGAAGCAAGATGTGTCATAGTATAAGATGAGGGCAAACAAATTTCTAAACTGATAGTATTTACGTTGTTGAGGTAGAACACACTGGACCGGTTTATAATTTACTCATGTGCACTGGACGACCACAGACTACTTAGAGATACTACGTATCAGACTGCCAACTTCAGAACAAAAATTCTCGCCACAGTAGTTTTAATCGTTTTAATGATGTATGACGTTTCTTTTTTTTTTAATATAATGATTGACAAAGGCAAAGGAATAACTCTGATACAGCCAGAAACACCACGCTTACTGTTTTTTTTTAAATGTTATGATTGACAAAGGCAAAGGAATAAATCGGAAACAGCCTAAATCACCGCACTTGCTACTTTTTATTTTTATATTTTTTTCTATTGCTGTCCTACAGCGTGGTTTGCCCCGCACAGGACAGCAATAGATATTAATATTAATTTTGGCAATAAATAAATAAAACAATGAATTACTTATTAAATGATTTATTCTTTAATTTCCTTTTATATTTTTCAAACGCTTTCTTTTGCATCGCAGGCAAATTTCGATTTTGTAACCTTATCACATCCGTGCCCTTTAGTATTCTATTAATCATATTGCACCAATTCATTATTGTAAACCTTACAACCAAGGAAATGAAAAGTTTTAAGACAACTGCCTTGTGTTCGGTACAGTGAATAAAATCAAATGAATACTTGGAAACAATAACATCAATAGCATTTGATGCAATATTATTTTTATGGGCATTGTGTTCCAAGTATGCATTTGTTTCAGTTATAACTGTACCAAAACACCTCACTGCGCCTTCAGATGGGTAGTAAAGTCTTGTTTTTGCTGCTGTTTATTCACGGTGGTTTATCCAGTCGTGGATATTACTTTGTTGGCTTGTTAAACCATATTTACAAGCTTTGCAATTTAATTTAATTTTTTCAAAAATTTTACGTACTACCCATCCAGTAGTGTAGGCTCGCGAGTGGACATTCAATCGTTCTCGTCGAGCCTGCTCCAAAATCATTTCAACATTTTGTCCTGTATTTGAATGACCTGGCTCGACATTTTCTTTTATTTCTTCAGTGAACAAAGACTGTAAATTTATTACTTGGTCTGCCGGGTCATCCTCACAATTAAATGTTTGGTTGTGGAATTTTATGATTCTGGTTATCAATAATGATTTAAAGGTGCAATTGAAACTGTGGCAGCTTGGGTCATTATTTCTGTAATTATATGCCCTTACTTGACCAAAAAAGTTTTCTATGGGATCCGAATTAAAGTATCTTGGTCTCATTATATTTATACCTTTTGTTTTATAAAGCTGCCACAGCCTCATGTAACTTTTGAGTGTTATTATAAAATTTACTAAAGAGGGCACAGATTTTTCCATTCCTTTGGAATCAATGTATCGTATTTTCTCTAATTTTGTAATGGCTTCTTTCCAAAACTGGTGGTGAGGTGATTTTTCTACCACTGCTGTTCTCAGGATTTTTCCTTTACTTCTTTTGGAGTACATTGCAGCTCCATTGACACTATCAAATAGCTGGTCGAAAAACAAAACTGTATCTGCTGTGTTCTGTAAAGTGCTACTGACTGGTCTTCCATCCGCATAATGAGCTGAAAAAGAATTGTTATGTTTTAGTTTTACAAAATATTATGAAACTCATGTCAGTGGTTAATGTGTAATTGTGTATGATTTGTTAGATATCTGTAAACTGATCAAAATAGGACGATTAGTATTGCTAAATCTTTACAAAAATTATTCAGACTGGGAGCTTCAATTGCATGTGCTGCAGAAACCAATTCAGTTATATGAAAACATTACTACTACATTATTATTACTGTAAAACATATTTTCATGTAACTATCTAAATGATTTGTCTTAGAAAATCTATAAAAGTGAAATAATGCTGTATGTCTAAGTACCAACATGTAGGCACAACCTTATACCTATACTGAATGATACTGTGCTCAACATTTTTTTTGTTGAATTTTTTTCCACAGGATAGTAATACTGGGGTAAAAAATATCCTGTGTAATCAAGGTCAAAACATCAACAGTTTTGTGTGAAGGAGTAACAAACATCCTTCCATTTTGTCATTTTTATTATAAAGTTCAGGTTAGAGATTAGAGACAGGATTATATTATCAGGTACTTACAAAATTTTGCTGTGTATGACAAGGCTGCAGATACAGTTTTGCTGAAGACCTTAACACAATTTTTTACCTGGAAAATAAAAAAGTATCATTAAAATCTGTCATAATAATAACATAACTAATGGTCACTGTAGTATAATACAAATAGGTGGCTAATTAAGAAACTTACTTTCATTTTTTTAATTTTTTCAGGAATGACATGCTGGTCATTCAATTTATAAAGAAGTCTGGCTTCTGTGTGATGACAATCTGTTTCATAAACATCAACTATATCCTGCCATTTTGATATTTTTCCATTTATTTTAATGTTTTTTGTCAAAAAGTTATTTCGCAGTCCCTTTATAAGGTGTGATGGATCATAGATGATGCTCAGATTGACTCCGCTTATTGTAACTGTGCCATCTGAAATTTTTAAATAATAATTTTAAACTAAATGAAATTTCATGAATGGTTAAAACACTAGTTGTCATACATCTTGAAAATACAAGTTCTTTAAACAATATAGAACCTGCTGGCGCTTTAGGATCACCCCAGCATTTAATCCTTATTTGCGAACATTTGCAAATGTTTTTCTGAATGCATGACTAGCTAGGATGGGAAAGTTTTCTGATGAATACTAACCTGGTTCTTGATTTGCAAGTAATTGTTCACGCATTGTGTCTGCTTTGAGGCTTCTTAGTGCAGATTGAAATGCTGCTCCTTGGTCGCAAATTAATGCTACTGGCTTCAACCCACATGACACTATGGCAGAAATTACTTCTTTTAAAATTGCTTTTAATTCTAGCCCTGAAGTAGCTCCTTGGCAAAAGTAATAGGCTACTGGTTGCTGCCATTTAAAAACTGCTCCTCTCAGCATGAAGACAAGTGCATGATCAGCAAACTGTTCTTTTTTAATGTTTAGTTCTACGAAACCGTTTATTGTGTCTTTATTTTTGTTGTAATTTAATGCTGTTTCCAGTGACATCTCATCAAATACAATGGAGCACATTTTTTTGTTGTCCTCCCATGATGCAACCTGGAAACCAATAAATTAATGAAATCCAAGAAACTTGGTAGAGTAGAGTGATTAAAATATAATGAAGATTCCCCACAATCCTAAAATTGTTCAAACAAAAATATACATTACATTCATTGCTTGGCCAGCCATGCAAGCATTTTGTTTTCACTAGCCTATGGTATTACTAATAAGTACAATTTCTCAGATTAAACCAGGGTTTTAACATTAATATTTCATAATAAATGTACAAACCTCTTTTTTCATTAATTCGAAAACTTGAGGGCAAATTCCTGTTTCAATATTTAATTTTGTCACCATCTTATTCAGTGTTGACCTTGATGGTAATATAAAAATTTTGTGCAAAAATCTGTAGCATTTGGGACTTTGCTTCATAATTGATAATGCAATCAATTTTTCCTCCCATGTGAATCGACGGCCTTTCTTACTTTTAGTGCAAAGATTAATCTGCATTTTCATTATTTTTCTTGCATATGGGTTCATACATGCAGTCAATTTCTCAAAGGAAGTTTCCTTATTAAACTTCAGAGCTTTCTTAGCTCTTTTATAAAAGTCTGTTTGTTGTTTTGCCTTTTTGTATTCTTTGTATAGCATTTGACATGTCGGCGATAATTTTTTAAAATTGCATATTTTTCGGTTTCTGGGAGTTTTCAATATTCTTGCATTCCGAACTTGACTCAAATCTGAAAAATTGTAAAATTTCGATAAAAATTGTACCTATCTGTGTAATCAAAAGATACAATTTGATGTTATTATTTTTGCTTTGAGATCCATGTTACAAACCAATAATATTACACTAAACAACTACAGAATATTAAATATTATGGATATTCAATGTTTAACATATCTTACTTTCACTATAACCTTAAACCTGCAGAAGGTTACAAGTAAAGATATAATACAGTGATAATCTACTAATAACACATTTGTGTTATTAACAGAGTACATACAGCTACACAACAAGCTTTGCAAAAACCAGTATAAACTGACAGTTTAATGAGCGGAACAATCATACAAAGCAAGACCATGATAAACTGGTTTTATATAGCTCAATGTGATGCTGTGTGTACCACATACAGTAGCAGTGTCAACAAATGTAATAAAACAAAAATCTTATTGAATTGAACTCTGAATTACCTGACTCCTGAATAGTTGGTGGATTATGTGGAACTTGTGGTAAAGTTTGGAGATCACAGGAGCTAGCAGAAGTGATTTCTGAAATAGACAAAATCGAAGAAATGAATTATTAAAGAGTTTATTTACACTTAATATTCAACAAGGGTTTCAAATATCATAATCAAATAAATTTGAGATACCTGAATCTTTACTAGATTGCGGATGTTGTGGTAAGCACTGCAGAGGAAATTCAAGGGAGGTAGAAGCAACCGCTTGAATTTCTGTAAAAACAAAACAGAAAAATATAGCAAGTATAATAAGTTATACACAATTTAATTATAGTAGTAAGAAAATTTTGCCCATAAATTACCTTCCAGTGGTCCTAGGGAGTATGTGTGGTCAAAGTGTCTTTTACGGGAGTATGAATGCTCTACCTGAGGTGACACATTTTCTGAAATCAGACAAACAAAATCAATTTCAGGATTATGTACCTTACCATAAACACTAAAGTTACACATTTGACTAGAGGCAGTTATGCAAGTTTACTAATGATGCAAGAAGTAGTACATACATACATACATATCGTCACGCCTTTTATCCCCGAAGGGGTAGGCAGAGGTAAGTAGTAATAATTGATATATTATCATAATATTTACCAGTATTCTGCAGGGTTGCTATTCCAGTCAAAATCTCATCTTCAGTAAACAGGGAAGGATAGGCACTGCCAATGAGACGTGATTTAGACGTAATGAACTTCTTTTCAAAGTGTTTTTGACAAACAAAAAGCTTCGAAAGTTGTTCAGGTGATAGCGATTGGAGATCATCACGGTTTAGACACTTTATCCACACAGCGAGTCTTTTCTCATTACACGGGAAATGATGCAAAATAGCGTCCTGTCGCGAAGATTTACAAACACAGCACTCGTAATACATTTTGCAAGTAGCAAAAGTAATCAAAGAGACACTGGGATTTATTACAGATAAAGCGGAGAGGATAATTTCAAACAACTTCACTCGATCAACACAGTACCTGTAATGTCAAACAAAAAAAAACAAATGGCGGCCTACCACCGCCCTGCGCCTGCGCCTGCGCCGGCCAATCACAGCCAAGCAGAAATGTCATACAACATTAAAACAAAATGGCGCTACGTCGAGCGTTTCGTTGTACGAAGATTATCAGCCGTGTGGACGACTAGATATCTGGCGTGTGGAAAAATTTGAAAATAGCGCTATAACAGCAGAAAATGACATAACGTTAAACGATTTGAAATTTAGAGACGTGTAGAACATAATATAGCTGTGATGTGATACTTTGATACACCGAGGGTAGTAAAGTAAGCTAACCACAATTCGCGTGAGTGCCATAACGAAATGTCAAAGATACCGCAGTGGTTTCAATGAGTCGGCGCGGAATATCTTAAAAAGAGTCTCACCTCACATACCTCCGTCTTCCGTAAGTCTCAAACTTGACCCATAGAGTTGCAGAGATAACGGCTAGTAATGAGGGTTCCTCCGAAATATATAAAATATTTTTTGGATGTGATTACAAATAAGTATGCTTCACATCTCCTTATAGAATGTCATAACAATACTTATCATCTTTCCAGGTCTTCAAATACAAGCGTACTGGGTATAACATGCTGCGCTCGTACATTCGAATGCGCAACACCAGGCACGCCAGGCCTGACAATCTGCGGTTCTACTTCTCGTCATACTTCCTCAAGCAAGTCGGGGATATTAGAGTAAGTTTAAACTAGCATTACTAGCAACATACGTATATTATGGGTATTGGAATGCCTCGTTGGTCCTGCGGCATAAATGTGCGCGTGGGATTGGGAGGTCTCAGGTTCGATCCCCGGGTCGGGCAGTGTTATTGGGTTTTTCCGTCAGGGAATTTTCAGTAGCAGCTCGGAGTCCGGTAATGTGCTCGGTACGGCAATAGGCTCGCCCCCTATTACGTGGGACTAAAATAAATCTGGCGAAAAGTGGGTGTAGCAATACACCTCTGCCTACCTCTTCGGGGATATAGGCGTGAGACTGTGTATGTATGTATGTATGGATTTTGTGTAGTCTCGTAGACAAGAGACTCCAGGGTACATACATGGTAATAACTTTTTCTTAAGACTTGAAGGCGGATGTGGGCCTCACCAAGAAGTAATGCTTCATCTTGAGCCTATATACAGATTTCACCATTCAATCTCTACCAGCTACCCTCCTGAAGTCATCGGCCTATATAGCCGAGGAGCGGCCAATTCTACGTTTACCAAAACGTGACTTCGAAATACTTGTTATTTGATATACATTTTTCATGCTCAAAGTTGCGGATCCGTGGATGACTAACGTCCAAGGCTGGCTTCAGAGTGACGCGCGTGTCTCACACGCGGCGCGTTTGAACTGCGTGACTATGAAACGCTACTACTAATCTAGTGTAATTGTAAGCGACGTGTGGCCGGCGCCGGTCAAACGCGTGACTCTGAAACCAGCCCAAATCTTATCAACTAAATCCCTTTTTAACTTTTTCTTCTTTTTTCATTTTCTACAGATAGCCAGCGGTAACAAAACCATAGAATTATGGGCCCGGAGCAACCTACGGGACATACAATACTTGTACTCAAGACCAAGTCTTCTCCGACTCCACTATAACCCAGTCCTAGTCAACAGGCTAAACGAACTCATGGATAACGGGGCCCTGCTAGGCCTTGGCTTAAAGACTTTAAGGCCATTATTTAAAGACAAGTACAAGGCAGACAAGTATGCTGAGATTGTGGAAAACGATTTACAACTTTGGGAGATCAATGCTTAGAACAATTTAACAGAAGAATACTGGCGTAAGCGATGTTTTTGCAGTTGACAACATTGAACAAGGCGAAACCAAAAAATAAATCGTAAAAAGAAATACTTAACTAAAGTAGGATATTATGTAGGTACTATAAGATTTCTATGCAAATGTGCAAAATTATGTACAAAGTACGATTGATTAGAGTACAAAATGGTGCTAGAGTCCAAATGGAATTTTTTATAGTAGATTTTCTGCTTTGGCGAAGGCATTTGGCTACCGAGTTACCTTATAATTTCTATACGTTACAAACAGCTTAGCCGAAAAATCTTCATTTGCAATATCAGCTCTCTGACTAGCTTCAGACAGCTGACAGCGCAAATGAGAATTTTGCAATTTCAACTAAATTTCTAATCTTTGAAGTGCAATAATTAAATAAGTATAAATAAAATTATTATAATTAAAAGTTACCAAACATATCAGATAAGTAATTTATTTTTACATGTATGTAAAATAAATTTAGTTATTAATTAGTATAATGCATAATTAGAAGCATTATTCAACCGCCATAGTTTAATTTAAAATAGGTACGTAGTAATTAATGAAAAATATTAAATTAAAAGGAACGTACCTTGTTTTGATATCTTGCGGCTTTATAAAAATTTAATAAGGGCAATACCAGGTGACACGAATAAAGCTATTTAGCTAGGTACTATTTCCTCTCTTTAATTACAAAACCCAAAATAAGGATGTTACTCAAAGTAAAAAAAACATCATGTTTTTTGTAAGTATCAGGGTTTTCTGAAGCAGTCTACTTGATAGCAACACCGTATCGTCAGTTTCATTATCGTGTCTACCGATTCACCAATAAACATTAATGAATCGTATGCAGGGATGTAGCTAGAGTCGAATTTGAGGTAGCATTGGTTACAGGTAGAGCGGAAGTAAAAAAAAATATCAAAATTGATCTGCTCCGAAGCACGGGCTTCTAAATCAATCACCATGTATATCAATGCCTTACCTTTAAAATGCCAAAAACTAGGATATAATTATTTATCTTAGTTTTTTGGTATTTTTAAGGTAGGGCATTGTGGTTTCAAGGTAGGGCATTGCCCCACATGCAGGGGGGCATTGTGGGGCAATGCCCTACCTTGAAACCACAATGCCCCCCCTAGCTAGGGCCATGATCGTATGACACGTTTTTTTAACCTATACTGTCCCATTGTTGGGCAAAGGTCTTCCCTACACTTCTCCAAAGGTCCCTCTCTCCAGCTATTGCTGTCCAAGTTTTTGGGAAGGCATCCAGCTCACGAGTATTTAGCAAGTTATTAAAACTGACGCTACAGTGCTGCCATCTCAAGTAGACTGCTTCAGAAAACCGCCAGCCTTACAAAAAACGTCTCAAATGTATTAGACCACAATGTATCAGGTTACAGAATATAGCTAACTTTTTCCATACTGAGAAAACACCGATATCCAAACCTTAATAGAGATAGTTAGATAATTATACAAATAAAACAATTAAATACTTAATGAGTTTTTATTTAGCCTTTTTAACATTTATTAACATCTAACATTTAACGATAATTGTCACATAATTAAGCGATATTTGAAATCCTACTAAGCTCAATGAAGAAACTGATTAAATAAAAATATATTGTTCACATTTTAGTGGAAATAAATAATGTACCTAGACTGAGGTTGTCATTATCAATGCATACATTCCTAGATTAGGTACCTATGCCAATGAATACAGATTTACATAGAAGCGTAGTTACTTAAGGATTTCGTGTGCCGATTTCAAGTGGGGCCTGTTTCCAGTTTAGTTCGTAGTTGGCGCCGTTGGCGGCGCTGGCGTCGTTCTCCGTCTCTCTCGCAGTTAGGATACACTGGAGGAGAGAGAGACAGCTGCCGCGGCGCGACTGCCACGCCGCCAAGCGGCAATTTGAGTCGCAGAAAGTTTGTCTTAAAAGCGCCCATATGAAAGGCGCCTCTATGTAAATATCTGAGTTCTTTGCCTATGCTAACGTAGGGTTATACTGAAAATGTATGCCTGGATAAATTGTCGTGAGTCACTAGGCTTTAACTATAGGAATGAGATTTTTTAACATGGGATACATAGTTAGTAAATATTATCAAACTTCCACTATTTGTACAAATGTACTTTGGGTCTGTCTCCCTTGCTAGTCATAATATGACTTTTAGCGACTGCCGGATGTTATGGCGTTCATATTGAAACTGTATGTGTAGTCCTTTATATAGTTAAAACCCAGTACATTTTGGCATAAACAATCCAACATATTTTAATAAGCATATACCTTATACATAGATACAAAAAATATCTACAGAGAGAATCAAATTTGACATTGTTATACGCTTTATATCTTAATTTCGTTTATAAAATTCACGGTCCTTTAAAATATGCGAGCTAATGCATTAAATGCGATAATAGTACTTAATAAGTTAATAGTTTTACTCCTTACTTCCACCACATAATGTGGGTTACCCTATAATTAGATTTGGCACAACACTAGGCCATGCAAAGCTCGAAAAGTACAACTCTAGTCATCATTCAGACTCATAGACAATAGGGACGTGGCGTGAGCATTCTCTTGTCAAAATGTACGAAAGTGATAACCTTGTAAGTTGTTGTTGTCACTTTCTATAATTCTGAAAATCATAGAACGAAAGAGACAGCATGCACAATTACTCGCTTTGTCCCTTTATATACAAAATGACCAATGTCATAATGGAGATGCACAGTCCATTCCTCTTTGTCTATATTCAGTCTCCTATCTAGAAAATCTTTACAAAATATATAATTTTGATTTCAATTTCATAACTACCTACAAACAATGTCAAAAATGATCCCTAGTATCGGTATTTTTTTATTATAACTTCACTCGCAGGGCAAAAGAGATCCTTGAATACTTGGTCAGATATAATCCAAAATTAACTTATAATATATTCGAATAACTTAACAATAATAAGCTTCATACAATGTGGCGTCATTTGACAATATGGCGACAACGAAATTCGTGAATTTTATTATGTACTCATTTTATTTTATTTTTTTACTGATTAACTATTATTATGAATTTTATTGATAATTTATATTGTGAGATTATTATTATTAAATTATATAGTAGTATAATAATAGAGATTTTCTAAAATCTGAGTAAGCAGTTTTGGACCTTATATTGCAAATACTTTAATATATATTTAATTGAAATAGAACACATTTATTGTAATTATGAAGTGTTTTCAAAATGTTTTATTATATAAAGACAACACTCACACACACTTTTAGAATTTCAAGAATGTGTAGAGTACCTAATATGCAGTAGTAATAATAATAATATTCTACCACATTCACACAATAATTTCAATCAGTAATTTGCACTAATCGATTTAAATTTTAAGCCTGGTCACTCTTTTCTTTTTTTACTTCTATGACTTACTTATTCCAGTTGTTGCGATCCACTATAGTACGATGGTCCCATAGAATATTTCTATGGTTCCGCAAATTAGTAACTCTTAAACTCACTACATACTTTTCTATCCATTATAAGTGAAATTCTAAAAGTGTGTTTACACTAACATCAATTATTTAAACATTCATCCATTGAGTTTTCATTTATTAATTATCTATAATTTTCTGTTACCATGGTAGGCCGGCTTTCGAACTAATTATAATAAGCATTTATTAAGCAAATTATATACAACATACAACACATATCAAATATCAGTCATACATCAATATCAAATTGTATAAATATTATATTTTAGTTTTTAACTTTCGCGACTTCTACACATAGTAATATTTATGTAGCGGGTCTATGTCGCGTAATTATTTGAAAATATAGGTAAAATACCTACCTATAGAGTAAGATCCCAGAGCTGCCAGACCTTACGTATTTTCTCAGAAACGAAATGTATAGAATAATGTAGTGTTAGTATCTGCTATGAGTGTAAGCATGCTTGCAAGCTTGGATCGTGGGCCAATTTTTAGGTATGAGAGGTATGGGGTGCTAAAGGTCTCCAGGAATAATTTCCATACATTTTCTAAATGCGCCCTCTAGTGGTCATTGCCGATCGCTAGATACCAATTTATTATTATTTTGGAAACTTTAAAGCGTCTGGTAAAAATTACCGCCGTCGTAATGAGTCTGGCAGTATTATTTATGAAGGTTTAATAATATTTTCTAAAACATACCCAAAAATCAGCACTGAGAATTTAAAAAAAAATTGTTCTATTTTTGTTACATTTAGCACCTCATACCTAAAAATTGGCCTACGATCCACGCTAGCAAGTATGCGTACACTCATAGTAGATAGTAACACTACATTATTCTACACATTTAGTTTCTGAGAAAATAAGTAAGGTCTGGTGGCCCTGGGTTTCTGGACTACTAGCCGTGGCCACGAGGTGTATTCTCGTGGCCACGGCTGGTGTAACCCATGCCGAAACGTCGAGGGAAATATAAAGTATTTACCTATACTGCCCTCACCAACCTAAAGTGGTGTAACAGGAAAAACATGATATAGGAATTTAAACTTTCGCATTTCGTGTTAAAGTTTAAATTCCTATACCATGTTTTAGCTCTTACTGCACTTTAGGTTCGGGAGGGCAGTATATTTTCAAATCGATCAGTCACCTAAATATTACTATCATATTTCAATCACACTAGAAGCTCGATTTCTTTTTCATTCAAGTTATAAGGGCCAACGCATTTTATACGCCAAAAGGTAATTTTATACATACACTAGGTCTAACATAAATGGGGGTTCATATCAAACATTAGTATGAATAAAGTAAATCCTGAATATCTGGCAGGAATTTCAATTGATTCACACAAAAAAAATGAGAATATTTTAGATACTTAGTTTTGCATTAACCTTTCGACGACCGAGGACATGAATTCATGTCCTACAAAAAAGTCCCCTTGTTTACCGACGACATGAATTCATGTCCAGATTCCGTCCTTCAATCTATGACGTTTTTTACACTGGCCTAGTACATTTTATCAATTATTTCAAATGGCATTGCATTTTTACGAATCATAGACAGCTATGAAACCTTCTTCTGATCCAATTTGATGTCAAATTAAAAAGTAAAAGGACATTTCATTTCAATGCGCGCGAAACTGTGAATTTTAGCAAATGATTGCTATTGAAAAGGGGGAATTATTATAATGGATACATGCATATTTTTAGTTTTAATTGGAAAACCCATATTATACAGAATATAAAAATACAAAAATAAACAAAAATTTATTTTATTTTTGATTATAATACGCTACAATTGTCGATAGAACCGGTATTCTAAGATCCGTTCAAAATAGAGAGCTATACAAAACTAAATATACACTCAAATGTTATTATTATAATTGTTTAATATTGGCTATATAAGTGGGTTTCAAGAAATTATAACTCGAACTCTTGAAAACATAAACAAAGACCTCTCAGAGCGATAACATTCAATGTCTAGTACCGCGCGCGCGATGATGTCGTACGGCGCGGTCGTATAGCCAAATTGACGTTTTAGAGGGCGCGGTACTTGAAAGGTTAATACCATGCAGAATTGAATATATTCTTACAGACAAAACTACTCTCATGGTGTAAGACATCCATGGACAGATTGCAGGAAATAAATTTAGATGTCATTTTTTGTGAAGAGAGGTCCCGTCAATCATCAAGATCAGATTGTGGCTCTATGTCACAGATCCATTACAAAGTATTATCTGTATCTTATAAATTTATAGAGGATTTACATGCTCATATTTATAGACCCCTCAACTGACTTCGATAAAATTCAAATTGTAGACTTGACACATCTGAATGAGATGAAGAATGTTATACTGGCAGCAATAAATAATAATTAATTTTACATTGAAACCTATTTGACTATACAACAGTAGCCCCAATAACACTAACCTCATTCACACGCTAATCCTTCAGTCATTACGTATACGTGCACGCATTCACAATTTTTTACGCAGCAATGTATCTTGCGTATACGTTTCCTCATACGCAGAGTGTTGTGCGTATACGTGTCCTTATACGCAGTGTCGTGCGTATACGTGCACGCATACGTAATGTTTCTTTTGTATACGTTCAATGAATCTCGTACGTGCTGGTTACGCGCGTGCACGCGAACTGGTTGCGTGCCACGCGCTTACCGTTTACTAGTAGAAGCAACGGTGTATTCACGTGGATTGACTTGAAGTCGTATTTCTGGAAATTAAATGTGTTATTTTAATACCTAATGTCTGAAATTTCTTGCGATAGATAATAGACCACTATTAATACCATTGCTGTCAAAGAAATCTACCGTATTGTAGTCATTGCTTACATACATAGGCTGCACTAAAAGTATCGGGAATGGAATATTTCTACTGTTCATGTCATATTAAAATCTTTTTAATTGAAAACTCCTTGGTTTTAAAAATCGAATAGCATTTATTTATTTATAAAAAGATTCTCGGTCTTGTCACAAGGTTTTGTCAAACTTGTTTAGTTGTTGAGAAAATGGAATTGACTCGAGAAAATTCAAGTGGTTTCAACTTTCGAAGTGGTTTAACACAAAAGCATTGTGTTGACCGGATGATTTCTGCATTTGGTGATGAAGCCCCATCCAAAACCACAATTTATCGCTGGTTTGCTGAATTTCAACGTGGACGTGTCAAGCTCAGTGATGATCCCCGTCAAGGTCGTCCAAAAACTGCAGTCACCCAAGAAAACGTTGATGCTGTGCGTAAGCTGATTGAGGAAGATCGACATGTGACATACCGCAAAATTCAGGCAACTTTAGACATTGGCATGAGTCAAATACAAATAATCTTGCAAGAACAATTAGGTGTAAAAAAGTTGTTTTCCCGGTGGATACCGCATTCGCTCTGTGAAGTCGAAGTCACAACTCTTGAAAGATTCCACGCAGGATCCTCAAATGCTGTAAGTATACAACATCGTATCAGGTGACGAATCCTGGATATATGCGTACGAACCCGAAGCAAAAAACCAGTTACGAGTTTGGGTGTTCGAAAATGAGTTAAAGCCAACAAACATTTTTCGTTCACGGAGTGTTGCAAGAAAAATGGTGGCCACGTTTGTCTCCAAAACCGGCCATGTTACGACTATTCCTCTTGAGGGACAAAGAACGGTTAATGCAGAATGGTATGCTGGCATTTGTTTGCCACAGGTCGTTTCTGAACTCCGTAAAGAGAACTGCAACCGCCGCATCATCCTCCATCACGACAATGCGAGTTCTCACACCGCGCACAGAACAAAACAGTTTTTAGAGCAAGAAAACATAGAATTATTAGACCATCCGCCGTACAGCCCCGACCTAAGCCCTAATGATTTCTATACTTTCCCTAAAATAAAGAATAAATTGCGTGGACAGAGATTTTCATCACCTCAAGAAGCTGTGGACGCCTACAAAACGGCTATTTTGGAGACCCCAACTTCCGAATGGAATGGTTGGTTCCATGTGTGTACAAAAATGTGTCAAATTTCGCGGTGAATACTTCGAAAAGCAATAAATACATTTTTAAATAGTAATGTTGTGTCACTTCCTTGATTCCCGAAATTTTCAGTGCCGCCCTCGTAGAAGGCAGCGATAGATTTTTAGTAATACTTTTGACAGAACATCAACTCTTTCACAGAGCGACTGACGTCTGACCTCCGTAACTCAAAGGAATAGCGATATTCCATGTCTGGTTGGCTTGGCACGACTGTCATAGATCTTTATGACATTCGGGTAGTAGTTACAATGAAATATCTGCATGTTGTAGTTCAATTATATGACGTATAAATCCAATAAATTAATAAATAAATAATCACTCACCACAAGATCCGAGTCATGCTTATGAACAGTGAGATGTGGCTCAGGTATAGCCACACAGTCCCCTATGATCGCCCCTCGTCCGTCCGCCCAGTTGTACACCGTTACCAATACGCACTCCATACTTTCATCCACCATCGCAAACGTACTGGAAGAACATAATTTACATTCGTATTATTAAATTTTACCACATTTTAAACACTCACTTTGAATGTAGGTAGATTTTAATTCGTATCCACATACCATTTTGTTTTTCTTTTCACAGAGCTGGTTGCAAATTTTACGCTTTATCAGAAAGTTTATGTAAGCAAAGTCGCAAGATCAGTTCGATGAGTGAAATAACATGCAATAATTTACCGAAATGACGGGTTTTCTGAAATGACGTCCACTAGGCGGCAGCACTGAGACGTCAGATCCAGAAACATTTCATTGAAATAGATGAGCGACTTATACTATGCATGCTATTTCTAAACGTAATATGAGATTGATTATGTGTACATCGATGAAAAAAAGAATTACCCACGCATTAATTTCACAATCAACTATTTTATTTTGACCACCGGTATACCGCAATTTTTGGTGACGTTCAAGATATCGGCATCCAGAAAAGAATCAATCTTTTTAAACTTTAAAGTGGTTTAAAATAATACAAAACGAACAGACCCTCATTCTAAAAGCGGATAAGAGGTTAATTACGTAATTGAACCGTGAAATGTGGATACTAATAAAAAATCACCTAAACATTTAACATCTCATTCAAATGAAAAAGTATACCAAGCTTCGGATAAAAGCCATTCTCTCATGAAGATATGGAAACTTCACGAATCCTTCGAAGTTTCAAATGTGTTTTGTACTGGCAGGTTTATTTGTAAAAGCGTCGGAGAGACCGACATTTCTAGACAGTTCCAGACTATTTCAAGATGAGCGTCTTATACTATGAGACAAGAACTTTAACGAAATGCAGCATTCTTACTCATATTTTTAACAAAAGAGTTCCTGTCTCTCATCTCTTCAAAGACGAGAGACTAGTAAATTTCCAGAAATTTAATCACAAGAGAATGGCGAAATTAAACTGCTTAAGATCTAATAAGTTCAAATTTAGCCTTTGAGCATTCCAACACGGTAATGTTATCGATACTGTATCTACTTTCAAGTAGTCAAATCTTGAGACATACCTACGCGCATCGAGCTCAGTAAATGGACTTATTTAATCTTCAGCAGTTTTTCTAGTTTGGCTATGCTATGACGAACATACATGCTAACAACTACCAGCTACCATGAACATGACAATGTGATGAAACATCTAACATCAAGTGTTGGGGGATTTTGTTTAAGATTTTGTATTTCATTAAGGATTCAAGGATACGACACTGGATGCGTATAAAATAATATGCCCATTTGGTATTTTGTTACTGACTCGAAAGGCAAGAGAAAGTAAGAATATATTTTGGACTTTGGTTCAAGGACTTTGACCGAAATTATAATAATTGACATATACCTCCTTCTTTTTCGGAGAATATCATGCCACGTTGTATGGATTTTGGAGAAGAAAGATGCATGCTTCCTCACTATAGACAGAATGCTTTTTTAAATAATAAAGCATTCACATGCGAAAGAAAACTTTTGACGTCTCCGAGACCTATTGTCGTCTCTCAGACTGAATTGGGGTCCTGGAGACTCACTGCTTTAACCATACCACAGTTTTTAGGGAGTAGTGGAAGGATATTTTGGAAGAAATCAACATTCAAATAATTAGTGCACCTACCAAGTAGGGATACGTCGTTGTGTAGACTCCTCAAGGTCGCTATCGCTTTTAGGACGAGCAGAACGCCAGGCGACAATACTAATGTGTCGACAGCGATCGGAAGCATTTAAACAGGAAATACACAACGTATAGACAAAATTACTTATGATATTAAACTAGAGATGTTCCGTTCTCTTCGTAGTCTATGCTATGAATTTTTAATGACATTATGTTGCTGTGTTAATGTATAAAAAAATACTATATTTTATTTTCTGTGCGTTTTAAGTAGTATGTACTTCGAGTTCTTGTAACGATTGCTTACATCGTCGACTTCAAAGTAAATAAATGCTGTTTTGATGGGCGTAGCTGTAATCATGGTTTATGGCTGACAAAATCTAAATATTACTTTATGATTTAGCAAGCTAAATGATGAAAATATAACTCATACACTGCTTCAACATAACGTCTTAAAATTATGTTTCAATCTTATTTAAAACGTGATTGAATTCCAAAAACCATGAGCTTTAAATAAAATTTTAGGAATGTGTATGTCCTAAGTAACTTCCTAATCATATCTATAAAGACGAAAACGCCTATAGCATTCTCTACCGGTCTAACTGCTAGGATGATATGATGCAAAACTATACACAATAGGGTATTTGACTTAATGTCAATTTGATAGTTCAAAAAAATATTTTTTCCATAAGTTTTCTTTACTGGATCTTAATTTAAACAAAAATATGAAAAATATTTACCTAATAATAATAACATATAAACACAATTTAAAAAAGTTATGAGCTTACAATATAAAGTTACAAGGCATACAAGGATCCCTTTCAAGCAAAATTATGATAAAGCCGTGAATTAATTACTGAACAAATGACTTTTAATCACCCCAATAAGACGAAATGATAAGGATTTTTTTTAACTCCCAACACAAAATGTAAAGTACTCTTTCGTGTCCATTTGCCTGTGTGTCTGTCTGTGACATTGTAGCTTCCAAATACCGATTTTGCTGTTTTAGTTTGAAAGCTGGCATGGTGGAGATGGAATTATAAAGATCTATTTCTATATACTTTCAATTTTGTATTATTACAAACTGATATAGTTTTAATCTAAATCAACTAGTCAAATACCCTACTCATTAATTTTAAAAAGGGGTCCAATAAAAAATAAATATAAACTTACAAAGGTACAGCATTGTCATTATGTATGGATCCGACGACTTTTCCCAGGACGACTTTCGCTTCGTTAGGACCTTCTTGCAAAGCGTCGAGTCGTGCGAGCTCTAGCGCCACCTCGCGGCCGCGACCGAACTTGTGTAAACTGCCTTCGCTGTATACACCCAGCATTTTCTTGTCTATTGACTGTATGGGAAAAGATATACAATGTTATTATTACTTTTCTAGTCTAATCCCATTACATAGAAGGCTTACTGTCTGCTAGCCTGTGTGACCCGGTCTAACCAGATGACAGAATATTAGCTTTTCTACAGCGCACTCATTAATGTTGTCTACTGGATACATAGAGTTTGGGCACATCTTTATTTGAAAGATAATCACCTGTGTATAGATGGAAGGGTTAACAAGTATATGGATAATTTATTATACAAATATTTTAGCTTAAAATTAGGAAATGTTTTTTAAGAGCGTTTATTCCGTCGGAGGCGTTTTTGCGGGATTTTATTGTTCTATTATGTTACGGATAAATAACAATGAATGTAAAAGATATAGAAAATATGAAAGTTCAGTTCTTTATCAAGAGAGTGCTTAAGAAAAATATATGGGTTACTATAGTAAATATTTTAAAACGGATGAATTTAAAAACTCATTTTCGTAATTTCTTTAGTTTAGGCCAACTTTAAATGGTCGCTAGTGCTATGAAAACTTATCGTTCTATAATTATGTAAATGTGAACTGTACAAGCAGAAGTTATACAAGTGAGTGCTTAAAAAAAAAGTTGTACTTTCATTCATAATTATCAAGAAAATCGGAGATCAAAACAGTGCATTTTGCTTAATTTTAGCCCGCAAATTTGCATTTATATCTAAAAAACTACTGTGATTATTAAAAAGATATATATATTTAGAAACCTTAAGATTCCTTTTAAGTCATATAAAAAAATTGGAATCTAAACTTTTCGTTTGTAATTAATATGATTTTTTTTAAAAGACCTATAAAGCTCGAAGCGCGATGCTATATGTCCGCCGCTGCCAGTTATACGCGCTGCCAGTTATACCAGGAAGTACTCGACGACGAGCTACAGTCGGACCACCAGCCAGTACTCGTCGTCGCACAGCAACAGCCAACCCGTATCGTCCCTCAAGCGCCACGTCCAAAACCGGACTGGACCAAATTCAGGGACACGATGGAGACCACCACACCGACTCGCCCTATCAGCTCCGCAGCCGACGTCGACGCGCTCGCGTCCGAACTCGCCGGCGCTATTAAGTCCGCCCTTGCCAGCTCCACACCACCCATCAACACCCAGAGGAGGCTACCCCCTCTGCCGGCACACATTTCCAAACTGATAGCTGACAAGCGGCGCCTACGTAGACAGTGGCAAGCTACGCGATGCCCTACCTTGAAGACGCAACTCAACCGGCTGACGGAGAGAGTGAAGGGCGAGTTGAGAACTCACACCGCCGAGAGCTGGGAGAGACTTATCGAGGACTCTCGCGACGACTGGCCGTCGATCCATCGGCTATGTCGTCGCCTCACGAACACCCCAGCTCCGGTGCGACCGCTACTACACGCCGACGGAACACCGCGCTACAAAGCAGCAGACCGAGCAGCTATTCTAGCCGACCACCTCGAGGGCCAGTTCAGGCCTAACCCGATTGTGGACGCAGAACACGCCGCAGCAGTAGAGACACACCTTCGGGAATACTTCGCCACGCCGATAGCTCCCGAGGAGGACCCAATTTTCTTCTCCCCCGGAATGGTGCAGCGCGCCATACGGCAGACCCAGCCCCGGAAGGCTCCTGGGGCGGATGGGATACCAAACGCAGCGCTGCGCAACCTGCCGCACCGTACCGTGGCAGCGTTAGCGCGCCTGTTTACGGGGATCGTCCGCACAGGCGCCTTCCCCGCCTGTTGGAAGGAGGGCCGCATCATCGTGCTGCCCAAACCGGACAAGAACACTTTGAAGCCGGTGAGCTATCGGCCGATCACTCTCCTGCCCACGATCTCGAAGGTGTTCGAGAGACTCCTGCTGCGGCATCTCACACCGCACATAACACCTAGACCGGAACAATTCGGGTTCAGGTCTGAACACTCCACGACATTGCAGTTGTCGAGGGTACTGCATCGGATAACGGCGGCGCGCAACAAGCGCGAGCACGCCGTAGCAGTATTCCTCGACATCCAGAAAGCGTTCGACCGAGTGTGGCACTCCGGTCTGCTGTACAAGCTGACAACGTCCACAGCGCCTCGCCGTGTAGTAAAGGTGGTCTCCTCGTTCCTGCACAACCGGACTTTCCGAGTGGCAGTGGAACAGGAGCTGTCTGACGTCCGCAACATCCTTGCTGGAGTCCCGCAGGGCTCATGCCTCTCGCCTGTGCTTTACACCAGGTTCACCGACGACATCCCCGTCGCCGAGGGCGCCGAGCTGGCGCTCTACGCTGACGACGCGGCGTACATCTCGACCAGCGTCAACGCCGCCCACGCCGCCAAGAAAATGCAGCGCTCCCTCGACCTGCTCCCCCACTGGCTATCGCAGTGGCGACTGTCGGTGAACGTGGGTAAGTCACAGGCAATTCTCATCAGCAGCAAACAGCTCCATCCACTGCCGCTCAAACTCCAGGGTGAGTTCATCCCCTGGACCCGGACGGTGAAGTACCTGGGGGTCACCATCGACCGCGCCCTCTCCATGAGGCCGCACGTCCGCAACGTCGTCGCACAGGTACGCGCTACCAGAGCTCTGTTGCGTCCAGTGCTCTCCTCACACCTACCACTACGAGCGAAGCTGGGTGTGTACAAGTCTTATGTACGCACCCGGCTCACCTACGCCGCGCCCGCTTGGTTCGCCCTCACGAGCGAGTCGAGCCGCATCCGCCTCCGCGCGCAGCAGTCACTGTCGCTGCGCGCCGCCGTACAAGCTCCTCGCTACGTGAGGAACGAAGTCATCCAGCGGGACACCCACATCGAGAGCCTGGACGCCTACATCCGCCGTCTGTCCGTGGGGATGTTTGAGCGAGCCGACGCCTCGGCCTGGGACCATGTCCGGGACCTGGCCCCCTGGCACGCTCGCCCCCCGGACAAGAAGAAACTACCTCGCGACCTCATCGCTACCCCCGACGACGCTGCGGACGAGCCGGTTGCCCCGGGTAACCGCCGTCCACCCCTGACGTAACAACCCTGTTAGTCCTCTGTTGCAGGTGGCCGCCCCTTTCCGCGCGACATCTGCGCGTATCGCTGCATGATACGCACATCATGCGCGCGCGCGGACGACCACCGCAACAGCGCACGCCCAGGAGACACACTCCTGACCACGACGTCGGCGTCTAACCAGACGCCGACACATCACCACCATCCACACCATCCAGACCTCCGCAGGCCGCACGTAAGTCGCCGTCCGTGTCGCTGGCTTCACGGAGCTGGGCCTCCCTCGGTTCGCCGGGGGTCTCACCTGGCTCGTGCTGACCGCCCGGACGGCGTGAAGATCTAGCGGCCTGCGCGCACGCGCGTACACGCCTACCGGTCTACACCGCCTAAGGGCAACTACTGCCCGCTCCCAGGACCTGCCCTTATTAAAGGGCAGGACAAAGAACCCGCTTGCGGGGGGCTAAACTGCCCCGTACAAGCTTCTGCACGCCCCTTACGGGGCGTCGCGATGAACCACGTCTCTATATGTCCGCCATTCAGCGCTGAGCGCTCTCAAAGGACGGACCTGTCGCTCGCGTCCGCGTCCGCCATTTTACGTAAATATTGCATTCAAAACGTTTATAGCGCAGCTAAAGCCTCTTGATCCGTATTTTTTTTCTCAACGTATTTTTTTATAAATACTTATGTAAAGTTGATGTAACTTTATTTATGTATTACGTATTAAACTTACGTTTTGGTCAAGATATCTGGAGTCTAGTGGTTACTGGTTAGTATAGTAGCGCGGTCAAATAGAAGCTGGGCGAGACTGACGGAAACGAACCGCTTTATAATCTTAATATATAAAATCCTTGCGTTACTGACTGACTGACAGACACGCTACAGCCAAAACTATTGGGCGCAGGAAGCTGAAATTTGGCATGTGTGTTCCTTGGGGACCGTAGGGTTGCAACTAAGAAGGGATTTCCCGAAATTCCCACGGGATCGGCCAAAACGGGTAAATAAAAAAAATGCAGGCGTAGCTGCTGGCGTCATCTAGTCTATACTAATATAATAAAGCGGAAGAGGTTTGTTTGTTTGTTTGAACGCGCTAATCTCAGGAACTACCGGTCGGAGTTGAAAATTTTTTTTTTTTATACGATAGCCTAGTTATTTCGAAAGGCTATAGGCTATATAACATAACGCTTCGACCCTTTGGGGCCGGGCAAAAGGCAAATAAATAATGTCGGCTAATCACAGGAACTAGCAGTCGGATTTTAAAATTTTTTATTGCCCAATTATTCCAAATTATAAAATTACGCCACAACTTTTAGGGGCCAGACAAAAATAATAAAATGGTCAAACGAGAAGGGGGAGGGTTGGGTCAAAGGCAAAAAAAAGGCTAAACGAATAGGATACAATCTATATGGGCATCGTTTTCGAGATTTTCGAGACGCTGATTAATAATATGAAATTTATTTAGTGGTCCAAGATGGCGGACGGGAAATCAAAGATGGCGGATGAGAAAATTTTAAAAATCAATATGGGTATCGCCTTCGATATTTTAAGGGGTGGGGAATCGAAATACATTATCTATTTCGTGATCAAAGATGGCGGATGGGAAATAAAAGATGGCGGATGGGAAAATTTAAAATAACAATATTGGTATCGTCTGCGATGTTAAAAAGGATGGGGAATCCAAATACAACATCTGGTTCGTGATTCAAGATGGTGGATGGGAAATCAAAGATGGCGGACGGGATTTTTTTTAAAGTCGATATGGGTATCGTCTCCGATATTTTAAGGAATAGGGAATTCAAAAACAGCATCTATTTCGTGATCAAAGATGGCGGATGGGATTTTTTTTTAAATCAATATGGGTATCGTCTCCCATGTTTAAAGGGATGGGGAATCCAAATACAACATCTATTTCGTGATTCAAGATGGCGGATGGGAAATCAAAGATGGCGGATGGGAAAAAATTTAAAAATGAATATGGGTATCGTCCCTGATGATTTAAGGGATGGTGAATCCAAATACAACATCTATTTCGTGATCAAAGATGGCGGATAGGAAATCAAAGATGGCGGACGGGATCTTTTTTAAAGTCAATATGGGTGTCGTCTCCGATATTCAATATTATATACAAATCTATGTTTGTTTGTTCATCATTTATATAAAATGATAAGAGATTAAGCCCTAAGTCAATGGTAACTTTGGAAAAGGGGCTTGGAAAAAGGGAATTAAATAAAAACAATTTAATTAAAAAGGCGATACGGAGTTCGCTGGGTCAGCTAGTTTACCTAATATGGCGCCTTGAAACATATAATAGAACAGTAAAAAAAAGTATTTTGGTACATTGAATATATTTACAAAAAATAAATTCAGGGAGACTAAGAAACAGTAATGGAGCAAGGTTCTAAAAAAAAATTTTCTCTGTATGTATATCTATATAGTTTATCTGTTTGTACACGCTAATCTCCGAAGTTACTGGACGTATTTAAAATAAACTTATTTTGTTATATTGCTATTAGGTCTAGGCAACATATAGGCTATAACTATCACACTATCACATGTACAGACTTGACGTCATAGCAAAAGTTGTTCAGTCTGATGAGCATTTTCTGTTGTCGTATAAAAATCGAAGATATAAAACATCTGATGAGGAACTATAAGAGCCCATCTACTCTATACCATATACATTTTTGACGGTTAAGCAGTACTTGTCCAGTATGATGAGGTTTTCTGTTAGGAGAACAAATATTATAACAAATTTTTCGATCAATCAAAGACCCGAGGAAACACATAGAATAGTTTTTGTCGCGATAACCGACATCCACGCGGGCGGAGCCGTTGGCGACAGCTAGTATAAGAATAAAACAAAAAAGTCCTACGTATTATGTCTGTATATATTTGATACCATCCAACCGAGGTAATTCATCAAAAAGGCTATAACGTGAAGTTGGTTTTAGAACAACAAATAAAACCATGTTTCTTTTAACCCGATACCCTCTGCATAGCAGTCCGTTGGTATCTCCAGTAGACTATCGCTGCCTGTTGTTAATTAAACAATGTTTCAACGTCGAATAATAGAAGTCAAATTAGGTGATAATGGCATTTAAATTAGAAGAATACCAATTCTGAGTCAATTTAACATCTAATCTCATTTCGTTCAAAATATAATTTCAATGTCATATAAAATACGAGATTTTATTATTACTTATTTACTATCTAAGTACCATTTAATAAAAAGAGGTATTTCTATTTATATCATCCCACACTGTGCGAAATAATTTAGGTGAATATATATTGTATAATTAAAATATTTTGCAAATGCAAATTAACATATTGTATATATTTTTCTTACCTTTAATTAATTAAGTATTTTCTTTTACCTGACTCTTTTGGTTTTGTATTTAGTGTTATTCGTGGGTTTTCATACATTATAATAACGCAATAGATGTATGTTTGAAATGTGACAATAATGTAGATGACAATTATCTTATAATTAAACTGCGCCAAATTATTATAAATAGTCGTTGAGAAACATCATCCTACTAAACAAATAATATCTAGCTTTATTTGATACATTTAAATACATGTGCATTGAAAATAAATAATTTGAATACTATCCTATCATAATCGACGTATTACATAGACGAATGCTGTTCATCTATGGCAAGAAGGATCAAGATTATTATTCCACGCGACACCGTCATAGCATAGTAAAAAAAGAATAGTAGGATAGCTTCATACAAATCGGCCGCCGCGCCGCCGCGCTGGTTTGAATGTACGCGTGAGTCTTGGGAGCCGCACTTTTCACGCACACAATCTCACGAGCGCGGCAAGCTCGGCGCGGATTCAGTACGGGATGCACCGCGAGTCTGATCGCGCGCATTCATGTAGGTACTACACTGCTCGCCCGCTTGAATGGTTTATATACATTCAGTTTTGTAATAAGCGTTATTAATAATATACAATGTGTTAAACGACAGTAAATTTAACTTGTTACTTTTTCTCATTAAAAAAGGCATTTAGATAGTTATATAACGCTTAGGTAGTCAGTAGTTATTTGAAAAACAATAAATTCAAGCTTAAATTGTGAAGTATTCAGCGCGATGAGACTTAAAAAAGCGGCGAAAAAGCGCGAGCGCCGACAAAGCCGGCGCCGCGGTGTAAACAAGTGACAACCCGTGCGTCAACGCAAGAGTAGGCAATTAACTCGCCGAGCGGCCTTAGCTAACCTACTATTCTGTTTTTACTATGGTCATAGTGCGCCGGGTCTCGCATTCGCGGTGCGCGGGCGACCGCGGTACTATAAAAACCTAAACTCGAGCCGCCGCTCGAGGCGTATACGCTCTTAATATTAAAAATGGTTACACCAGCCGTGGTCACGGGATGACAGTCATCCCGTGACCACGGCTGGTGTAACCCATGCCGAAACGTCGGGACAAATAGAAAGGTATTTCATCTTTCTTTTCGTTTATTAACACGATTCAGACCCGTTACATAATTTTTAATATGTGTACAAATCGTGGTAGTTTAAAAGTATGTTTTTTAATATAGGTACCGAAGGTGAACAAGGTAAAAACGTTAAAAAAAATCTAAAAATTACCCCATATTTGTTACAATAACTTTATAGGTCGAGAACAGGAGGCAGAGAGGAGAGAGGCCCACCTTCACCTGAGTGTCTAAATTGTTTGGTCTGCTAATAGTTAGCACTGGTAGAGAACACACTCTGAATTTACCCATTACCTTTCGTGTTTAATATATTTTTAGTTCTTATATTTATTAATTTAAGTTAACCTTGAATGCTGCTAGATTAGACGACAGTCATGACCGGTCCAATTATCTCACATTATAGTAACATTATCTTACCTGTGTCATGGCAGCCAGACGCTTGGCTTTTAGCTTCCCCCGCGTCCGCACTAGGTTGTGCGCCGCTAGAGTGAAGTTGACCAGTCGAGTTCTCTCCAAGCGAGGCGGCGACCACGGCGGGTCGAGTCTGCACGCGTGAGAGAACTTCTCTAGAGCTGCTGAGTATTGTTCTGAGTATTTCAGGGCCTGGAAATAGAGATTAAATAATTTAATAACTTTTAAACATAGACAACCATAGAACAGAAGTGTAAAGAGAGACTCCACAAGTTTGGTAAATATAAGTCAATGAAGCTGCCTAAAAGCAGAAGTTTTTAATTGTCTCAATCCAGACTTGAGTTATGTAATAAAGATTACCACTGTTTTTTTAGAGAGATAAATAACATGTTACCATTACCTGAATTCTGGACACATTTTCTAAAGGTTGCTTTTTTTGGGAAACTAATTTTATCATTTTATCTCTTTAAAATACTAAAGTACTAAATTAAACCCATACATATTGCTAACCTACATTACAGGCAAAAAAATTATACATTCAAAAGTTTATGTAAAAAATTATACTAACATAATGCAAAAGAATACTTACAATGCCTTCATTGTAGTACAAATCCGGTTGTCCCTTAGCTATTGGATCCATAGAGGCCTGTTTATAGGCACTCATACACAGCTTCAAAGTCGACTGGTCTTGAGCTACCATGAAGAATTGGCACAGATAAGCGTTGCCCAGTACGGACCATGACACTCCATCCTTTATGTCTTGACTTACAGCCTCCTTGGCTAGTTCAACACTCTTGAGGATTGCCGGAGTCGCTTCAGCTCGCTTTTTATCGCCACTCTCTTGGCGAAGAATTATTGAGAGGCAACGGAGTGATAAACGGTTGCGTTCCTGGTGGTAAAAGAACATTAACTATAAATTTACCACATTTTGATCAAGCATTTTGTCCTAAAATATATTTAAACTAAACCTTACTTGCGGTTGCACGTCATGAAATAATGTTTCCAAACACACTATGTATTGGTTGATACCAGATAAAAATCCATTTGGTAGTTGTTGAGTTTAATACTTTCATAGAGCAAAGCCGAGACACTTCATTTGATGTACCTTTCCATGTGATGTACAAATTATACTGTGAGGTATAGCGTTGGCCGACCCGCCGGACGGAAGGGCCCCTGTACCCTCCCGGAAGTGGTCGCCGGGTCCCACCGTCCGGTCACCAACCGGCACGACGAGCCACCCCGAGATTATGCGCGGCCTGGTGGGGCAGCCTCCCAAGATGGTTAGTCCCAGTTGGGCCCCTATACTATGCCGCGGGCGGCCAGCGGCAACATCGTTTCTACGGGTCTCCCTGGCCGGCGAATCGACCCACACTACCCACACAATGACTCCATGGATGCTCTACTGGTCCCACGTATGCTGCGGTAACCGCCCCTTCAGCTAATCCTCCTCATCCTCTCCTCTTTCCCCATATGGGCAATGAAGAGAGGATGGGGAGGGTATGGTTGGGCCTCCGGCTCTCCCACTCACAGAACGAAATGCAACAGCATAGAACATACTGTTACTTTACGTCGATCTTCTGTGGGAGGGTGGTACTGCCCCGGTCGAGCCGGCCCATTCATGCTGTAAACAGCGTGGCCCTACCACCAAATGAACCGAAATAAAATCTCAACAATCAGCAAAGTATCCATTTATAAGTATTGGTAAAAAACATTGTATTCTTTGTAACCAATAAGCTATACTTACTGCTCTAAATGATAGGGGTACTATTCTCATTCTAGTAGTTAAGCTGCTATTGTAGCTTAGCTATGTAGTTGCCTGTGGGAATCAATGTATGAAAAGACAAAAAATGTAAAATGATGCTCGCCTGAAAGTCTAGCCTGCCAGCTTGCTGCTAGTGTTGCTCTTGCTTAATATGCACAAAGACTAGCACCATTGGCTAAACTATGTAAATAAATGACCTTGATAATCATTGTTACTGAGCTGCCATCAATGTTCATCAGATGCTTACGCTACAGAAAATTTGCTTAAGTACTACAGCAGTAGTTATACACAACTCAAACTAAACTTACATGCTTCAATGCACCTTCGAAGCTGGCCTTTGCCTCTTTAACATTCATGTTCTTCCAGTAACACTCTCCCAACTCATTCCATGCGTCAACAAGGTGAGGGTTTAACTTCACAGCCTTGCTTAAGCACTGCGTCGCACGCGCGTCATATGTAGGACTGATATTGTAACACCGACCCTTCATGTACAGGAATTTGGCACGGTGATCAAAAGGGATTTGTGTGTCAACTGAAATATTTCAAAGACAACATTTATTTTGGACTTTCCTTATTATTATTATATTCACAAAAAATCTGGCTTGAATCCTTACCATCTATAGCTTCAAACTTTTTGATTAACTCATTCTTTTTCTCTTCAACACACTTATTCTTTTCTGAAGCCAATTCAATTGGATGGTTCTCAAAATATAAATCTCTGAATTCATATAGTTCTTGAAGTTCCTTCTATAAAAATATTAAATAATTTTAGTATAAAATTCTATTTATATCGGCTAACAATCTTTCACAGATCCTTAGAGTTTTAATGTGATTAAGCAAAAGCATAATATAAAATGCACTACTGTGTAAAATTGTGGCTCCTTTTACAAAACGTATTCAAATAAGACAAACTATTTGGATTCGTAATAGGATTAACAATCAACTGAATATAAAAGAATATTCAAGACATAAACAGGTGAATTTATTCTTACCAATAGTTCATTTATAACATCTGTTACATTTTCTAGGATATCTGCTTCAGCATCTGAGTCTTGAGACATTTTGATTTAACAGTCTTACTACAAATTCAGTCCTATTAGAAACTATTTATTCGTAAATTATCGCAGTGCTTTATCAAAAATAACACCAACAAAACCACCTTTCAAAATTCTGAGAGATCAACATAAACAAAGCGATTAGGTTTTTAAATATTTTTGGAGTCTAGGAGTCTATGTTTATGGTCTTATAAAATTCTATTTATATCGACGTTGGTCCTAGTACCGACCAAATAAATTATACCCAAGGACTTTATAAGAAACGTCCTTGATTATACCTGTTAGGTTGACTAACAAAATTATGATCTTAGCATTTTTGTTTACTATTTGCGTATTTGCAAAATAGAGTCATAGAGTACTATATCTGTAAGAAGCAAGCTAATAAACTCTATCTGGGACCTAATAGCAATTCATGTAATCTGTGCTAATAGCTTGAGCCAGAGAGGTTGGACTAGGTTTAGTTATATTTCTTTGGCTTGAGCTGACTATGAAAAGCTCACAAGAGTCGCAAGCTATTGACCTCTAATATATTCGAATCCTCTATTAAATATATAAATGCGTACCAAAATATTACCTATGCAAGTCAGTGCTGCCGGATTTCCCGTTTTGCAGGCGTATAAGCCAGTGAAACGGGGAATCCTGCCTTGAAATAAAAGTGAGATGAGCGTCAATTGGAAGTATTGGAACGCAACTTTATTTGATTGAATTGAAGTTTCAGAAGACGTCAAGTGGTTTGTTTTGATCTTGTTTTGATATGGTTTTGATATTTTATTACTGTTTTTTTAACCCATTATATGTGAGAGTATTGTAAAAATCTTTGAAGAACGCATCGCTTTACGAATTCTCAGACTTAAACTATCTGGGGTAATTATTACAGCCGGCGATAAATAACAATGGCTTACCATGAAGACATTGTAATAAATCCAAATGGCGAAATAAACTGCGAATTGTGTAAAATATTTATTCGTGGTGATACCTTAATTGAAGAACATTTGAACGATGCAGATCATGTCACATTATTTATGAAAAGATTGATGTTGCAGAATAGTATTACTATGATCGGCAAACGAATTAATTGCTGTATGTGTGAGCAAATAACAGACCTAAAAAATGTTACTGATCACATACTAAGTGCTCCACATTCAAGTATACTGAAGACAATAAGAGAAAAAGTTACAAAAGACGGCGGTTTTCTTGTGCTACCAGAAACTATAACAAGTCTAGGAACTGATGTTGATTGTTTGGTCTGTAATCATACAATGAAGTTCAATTTAAATGCCATTAGCTCCCACATTTCATCAGAGAAACACCGCAGAGCCCGGTCAATAGCAGTACAGCCTCTAAATGGCATATTCTCTGTAGAAGAAAGTAAAGATGATCTATGGTGTAAAATTTGTCAAGTGTACTTTGAGAATTATGTTGAAGTAATATTAGAGCATGTCGATGAAGATCCAAAGCATATTAAAGAAATTGAAATGTTATTTTGGCTGATCAAGGGGCAAAATATCAATATTGAGAAGTTTTTGTATGATCCTAAAGAAGATAAAGCTGTGTGCAATAAATGTCAGATTGAAGTGCCCTGTAATCTGGATAACTTGGAGAGACATATCAAGGGCAAAAAACACACTACATAAGTTATATAGTATGTTTGTATTATAAAAATGGATTATGGAAGTAATTGTTATCTTATTGTATCTGATTATTAATCATAAAATTATATTAATATGAGTAGCCTGAGTAAATAAGTAATGCATATTGACTATTTTTATGATTTTAATTTAATATGTTTAAAAATTTTTTTGGAATTTTTTTGTTAAACAATTTTTCAAATCCAGTTGAGATTAGTGTGTTCGAACAGTGTATCTGTATAATCTATGGTTCGAACAAACATCTCTTTAACAAAACTGGACATTTTTACACAATAATAAGAAAGGAGAATGACCAAATTTGTATGGAAGATGGGCTATGTTTGCTTCTCGATGATTTGACCAGTAAAATATAGTAAATATACTCCTAATTAAATTAAGAAAAAATGAATACGATATTCGGCGTTCTTAGCTATCGGACATTGAAGATTTCAAATATTTTGAGGTTAAGTATTGTGATAGTTACATGATTTAATCATATTAATAGTAGTAAATTAGTTAATTATCGCCCGTGCTTCAAAGAGTACTTACGTTAAGCTGTCGGTCCCAGTTGTCATGAAGATCTTTCACCATCGCACGTCGTTACGGGGAGTCAGTACCCTCCAATAAACCGATACTTACTGGTCTAAACCATACAATATCGCTTTCCCTTTGGGTTATGGCGGTCAGACTATGGAAAAGCTAATATTCTGTCATATCTGGTTAGACTAATAAGCGGACCCACGGCTCCTAGGCGTTGAAGTCTTGGATGCAACCGACATAACTCTAGGACGGTGATGATATGATTTAATCATATAACCGGAATTTATTAGAAGCCTCTATGTTTATTATACAATATAGAAAATAGTTGTAAAAATAAGTGGAGCTACGAAACAAACGCTTGTACATTATATTAGTTTGCGGTTTTTTCAGTCTGATATATGTTTTACTGAGAATTATTAATACCATGTGGTACAATTAATGAGAATTTCAGTGAGGCTAGTTCGCAAAAGATAAGCTCATTCCACTGGACATTATTAGAAAGTTGGCATTAAAACAACACTGTTTTATGCTTAATAGGTAAATGAAACTCAGTTTTTATGTTATTCTTTATTTAATTTGTTATTATACCTAAATCTTCTTCAAATAAATCATCTCAAAATGAAGCAGGAGCTTGTATATCGTATACCATAATATGGTGCAGGTATGGCCTCAGAAGTTACAACAGCTTCAATTAATGTGTAGCATTCTAAACATAAGACTCCGTTCAATTCCTGAAACAAACAATTAAAGTAGTTTGAATATTCGGTGAGGAGAGCACGAGAGAATTGTAGGATTTGAGAACAGAAGTAAACAACACTTACACAGACTGGCGCTATCCATGATGTCAAAATATTGAGCTCCGAATCAGATAGCTTGTCCTAAGAACGGGCGTGTTGCTGCCGAGGTACCACAAAGGAAGAGTTAACATAACTGCAATCCTCACCACGGCTACTTGTTCTAAGTCCAGAGAGAAACTATGGAAAAGGTATGTCGACGATATCTTCTGCATCATGAAGGGCAACAAGCAGGACGTAGAACAATTCGCACACAAATTGAACTCCATACATCCGAACATCCGATTCACATTTGAAATGGAGGTAGACGGATCGTTACCCTTTCTCGACGTTAAAGTGACAATGAGAGATAATGGTACCCTTGGACACACTGTGTATAGGAAACCGACACACACCGACAGGTATCTCAACGCGAACTCGCACCACCATCCGCGGCACTTGGATTCCGTTGTGTCCTCGTTAGTGAACAGAGCGTATGACTTATGTGACCCCGAACAATTAAATAGTGAGCTGTCACATGTTCGGGAGGTACTTAGGTGCAACGGATACAAGAAAAACTTACTCTGTCGGAAGAGGAACGAGCGTAAACCTGATGTAAGCAGAGTGCCCGCTTACATGCCGTATCTAAAGGGAGTGACCTATTATTATACTCTTTGGGAGTGACAGACAAAGTTGGAACAGTACTCAAGAAATACTCCATCAAGACTGTATACAGTCCGCTCTCTAAGATAGCACACAATCTGCGTACACCAAAGGATGTCATTCCTCTCCAAACACCTGGCGTCTACCTACAAAGTCGATTGCAGCTGTGGTAGTTCATATATCGGGCAGACTAAGCGTACAATCGCTGAAAGGGTAAAGGAACATATCGCAGCTGTAAAAAACCGACATATTAACAAGTCGGCGATAGCTGAGCATTTGTTGGAGTCTGGACCAAACCACTGCTGCGCTGCACTAGAACTGCATTAACCACAAGTCTTATCCACCGATCGTCACTATTACTCCAGGATAGTACGTGAAGCGGTAGAAATCAAGAAATATAACAATTTCAACCGGGAGGATGGATACGAGTATAGATTATCGGCCACTTGGAATCCAGTCATCAGCAAGTGTAAACACCGCCGCAGTGATAAATCTCAACAGTGTGTAGACGTCATTAGTGTAGTGTGTCGGAGTACCGACATTGCGAATTTAAATAAAGACCAAGTGAGGGTAGGTGCTGAATCCCGCACTTCCACAAGACGTCGCTGAGCTCTCATCAGTCTCGCCGCGACCACGCTCGGTGCAAGACGAGCGAATCGTCGGTAACAAATAGGTATTTATACCTTAAATCAGTTAACGCGATTAAGACCCGCTATATTAATTACTATGACATACTAATGTTACCAATAAAGGCTGTCTCATACTTTAGTCAACCCACGAGTCTTGATAACACGAACTCGAACTAACGATAAACTTGTTTGGTCCACAAAGGATCGTTCAAGTCAATATAAACGACAGTAAATTACTTATTTTCCAATAAAGAGATATGAGCATAGGTGAAAAAGCAATTTGACGGTTTTCATGTCAAAATAACTGACGTAAGACCAGAGAGGTTGGACTAGTAATAAGGTTATATTTCTTTGCGTAAGACATTACAGATGCCAGTATAATAAAAATATGTTCCCATATTTTCGATAAGAACAAAACATTATTGCATATGTAATATGTTGGAAAAAGGATAAACATATTATTTATAGAAAATATTTCACCACAATACATTTTTCAAAATATCATAAGATTTTGGTGTTATTTTGCTTATTAGAACTTTTGTTATGTCACCCTGTTTTCACTATGAATGTAATATTTCCCTATAAAAAGGGGTTTGCAAGAAACTGTAAACATTTGCCTAAATATGCAAAATGAGTTTTGAATACGAAATGGCGATGTCACGACCGAAACAACGCAGAGACTTTTAATTTTGGACTAAAAATCCCCGTTTCGCTTTAAATTAAAATTAATATATATAAAATAATAAAATAAACGAAGATTTTCTAGATATGAATGGTTTAGAAGCAAACGTGCCACAAACTAGCCCAGTTTTGGTCATTCTCCTTTCATAAATAAGTATTTTTTTCCATTTGCCTTGTATAGACTTGTATGCTGGGCACAGATCTCTTTTCACTATTTTTGTTTTATTTTATTTTATTTTATTTATTTAGGACTACCAATGGTTATATCAACAATTCAGAAACAATAATACAATACAAGGCACTAAATGTAGGATGTATAACCCCTGAAGGTAGCCACTGCATGCACAATTTAGTGGGCTGGGAAATAATACATTATAACTAAATTAATTGCTAGAGTCAAAAATATATAAAATTGTCACATAAACGATTCCAAACATTAATATAAAAAATAGGTAATAGAAATAAAATTAAGGAAATTAAAAAAATTAAAAAATTAATTAAGACAAAAAAAAAAAAATTACAACAATCATGCAATGTCTCAAACAATCACATAAATATAAATATATCAATTACGGTCAGTGTCAATTAATAGAATAAGATAACAAATGAATACAAACACACATTGTAATAAGAATATAAAGCACCTGGATACACAGCACTAACTGACCCCCTTCCGAAAAGCGGCTAGAGAGTCAAAATAAATGTCTACTGACGAGCTGCATGCGTTTAAAAGTCGGCACATCACTATGAGAAGGGTCAGGCCACAGTCCGCCACGCTGGCCAAGTGACGGTTGGCAGACTTCACACATCTTTCAATAACATTAAGGAGAACTCTCAGACATACAGGTTTCCTCGCGATGTTTTCCTTCACCGGCACCGTTTAACAAGCGATAATTAACAATTTAATACGCACTTGACTTCGAAAGGTCATTGGTGTGCGCCGTGGATTCGAACCCGAAACTCTGAGTTGCAGTCTGTTAGTCTCCACTAAGCTATCGCCTAATATCAGTAAAGGTAGAAACAGATAGACCACACCCCACGCCACCGAAAGCGTATAGTACTAATCAAACCCATACAATTACTATGGGCAAGGTGCAGATATACCACACCCCACGCGTAGTTTATGGTCAAAATCCATTCGATCCAGCCAAGGGATCCAGCAGATCGGCGTGTTGACGGTAGAGGGGGAACACACGCCATTTGACGTAATATATATATATATATACCAATGTACTCTGTGCGTAATATATATAGTCTAAGATTTGACGTTTGCCAAGCAGTGTGTTTCTTTGGTTTCTATCGTGTCAGTTGAAAACATTCCTGTCATGATGATATTTTTTATAGCCTTCGTTTAGAAGCATAACATCAGCTAATTGAATAGGGAACATAGATGTGCTTTTCTCAAAGATAGGGAACATTACGCAAAGCTCGACGCAGATGGCAGCACGAGCAACTACAGTATTCTTGGTCCTAGACAGTAAACAAACTTTCGTAGCGCGCTTTTCAAATATTGTCATCAACAAGACAAAAATATATCCATACTTATTTATATAGACAAAACAGTTCTCATATACGTAAATAACAATAAATATGGTACAATGTTTCTGTTTTAGTGACTTGTTTGAGATGAGTTATTGAGATCGCGCATCCAAAGTTTGAAGTCTAAACGATTGTCAAGTTGTCACTCAAACGCTCAAACGTCATACTTGCCAAAATTCATTGTTTACATACCGCCATCTGGTGGTATAACTTGGCAGTAATCTTCCCTATTAGTAAAATTTTACTCCGCATTATAAGATTCGATTTCAGGCTAATATCGTTATCATTATATTAGAAATAATGCTCCTCTATAAATAACAAATCTACTTCAAAATCATTATTTCCGAAACGTTTAAGTTTGTTTGTTTGTTTAAAAATAAAAACAAACAAACAATATAGTGATTTTGAACGAAGCATCACGTCGGGTGTGATATATGTATGTGCACGGTTCGCATCCGGTGTCGACTCGTGGGGTGGGGTAGAGTGCCGAATATCAGTTTCCACCTTCATCATCATCAGCCCTGTATATATGTAGGTATATACTGTCACACGGCTGGGCACGGGCCTCTTCTCACTATGAGAAGGGTAAGGCCTTAGTCCACCACGCTGGTCTAGTGAAGGTTGGCAGACTTCACATGTCTTTCGAGAACATTGTGTTATATCATCGAGCACAAGGCATGTATTATTGTAACATCTTTTATTGAGTAAGAATTATGTATCATTTGTTGGCGATCCTTATAAATAAATAAATAAAAAAACATTATGGAGAACTCTCAGACATGCAGGTTTCCTCACGATGTTTTCCTTCGCCGTTTAGCAAGTGATAATTAACAATTTAATACGCACATATCTCCGAAAAGTCATTGGTGCGCGCCGTGCATTCGAAACCGGCCGGGTGCCGGACCCTCTGCGTAGCAGTCTGTCGGTCTCTCCACTAGGCTATCGCTGCCTTCCACTAGGCTATCGCTGCCTTAAAAACATATATTATATATGTTTCCACTTTAAAAACAAATATTAAATAATCTGATTAATTTATATGACGTGCACGCGCCTATTCGCGCCGTTAAAATAAAACACTTACCTGCACCATGGCTAACAGCAGATATAAAAAACATTATGGCAAAGAAATCCGCCGCTAAAGCAAAATTGAAGCATAAACATAGCGCTTTCAATCAACAAAAATACTGTGGCTATCAGGAATCACTGTAACAAGGTGTGTAGGAAAGCGCAACGCCAACATATTCAAACATCAGTTGAAGACGGTAATCCAGCAAAGGTCTGGCAATTTCTTAAATCCTTGGGAGTTGGTAAGGCACGGCAACAAACAATTCCAAACAATATTAACCTCGATTCTCTTAATACTCATTTCACTACTTCGTCCAAATTTGATGGAATTACAAAAAGAACCACTTTAGAATATCTTTCATCTTTGCCAACCCCAAATTATTCTCCCTTTATCTTCAATCAATTTTCCGCTTGTGACGTTAAGAAGAGCATACTGGCAGTGACGTCCAATGCAGTCGGCAACGATTGTGTCAGCCGCAAAATGATCCTTCCCATCCTAGATGAAATTCTTCCAGTCCTATGTCACATCCTTAACCATTCCATAGCCCGTGGTGTCTTTCCATCAAGTTGGAAAGATGCACTAATAATTCCTTTACCTAAGAAGTCCAAACCCTGCTCCTTCTCCGATTATCGACCCATTTCCATACTACCTTTCCTATCAAAAGTCCTTGAACGTCTTGTTCACTCTCAACTTAGCTCCTTCCTACATAAACATGCGCTCCTAAATCCCTATCAATCTGGTTTCCGCCCCGGGCACAGTACTGTCACTGCATTGGTTCGTGTAACAGATGACATTAGGCTGGGTATGTATAGTGGCAATCTGACGGTTTTGACCCTACTTGATTTTAGTAATGCGTTTAACACCGTATATTTTCACATTATACTTGGCATATTACACTCTCTTAATGTATCTCCAACGGCAATTGACTGGTTTCACAGTTACCTGTTTGGTCGCCGGCAACGTATACGCATCGAAGACACTTATTCCACTTGGTCTAACACAAATGCCGGTATGCCACAGGGTGGCGTGCTATCTCCTTTACTCTTCGCAATATTTATTAATTCTATCTCAAACCAATTACTTTCATCCTACCACCTTTACGCAGATGATTTGCAAATTTACACGCAGGCTCCGTTAAATAAGCTAGCAGAAGCCTGTACTACCATTAGCTCGGACCTGTCGCGTATCTGTGAGTGGACCACGACTTAAGGTAAATCCTGACAAAACACAATTGATTGTTGTCGGCAGCCCCAAACTCGTCTCGAAAATTTGTTGGTCCGAACTGCCACGCATTAGTTTTAACGGAAAGGATCTCCCTTTCAGCAAAACCGTAAGGAATCTAGGTATTTTTACTTTGATGATACTATGTCATGGAGATCTCATATCCTAGAAACGAGACGCAAACTATTTGCATCAGCAGAATCGTTGCGTAGATTACGCAACTTCCTTCCAACTGCCACTAAGATTGCGCTTGCTCAAGCTCTGCTTCTGCCTATAATTGACTACGCGGACGTCAGCTATCTTGACCCCACTGAAGAGCAGCTAGATAAACTTGAGCGTCTCCAAAACTTTTGCATACGATTTATATTTGGATTGCGCAAATATGATCACGTTTCAGATTTTCGCAACAAACTCAAGTGGCTGCCAATTCGTCTTCGCAGGAATACTCACATTCTTACATTGTTATATAATGTACTTTTTAATCCCAATTCTCCCTCTTATCTCAAAGAACGCTTTAAGTTCCTCGATGACACACATGTAAAGTCCTTGAGGTCGTCTGAGGATCTAACGCTGGAGATGCCGAAGCATTCCACAAATTACTTCGACAAATCTTTTGCTGTTCAGGCTGTGCGACTGTGGAATGCTTTACCAGTGGAGATTCGAAGAGCAAGCACAATAAATATTTTCAAAGACTTGGTAAAGAAGCACTATTTCAAGGATTGACAAATATATCAACTTTATTATCGTCCGAGTTCATCACTTGTATAAACTGTATCTATATTATTTAGTATATTGATATATATTTAATTGTATTTGTATAAATGATGTATGTATTTTATGTATGTAAGTAAAAGGTATATTTATTTATGTATATATGTGTATCTTATTTAGGATAATCTTATTGATAATTATTTCACTTTAAAGCTACACCATGCCCACAATAATGCTTTAATCATTCCTGTCCATCCCAAGGTTGCCTGGCAGAGATCGCCCCTGGCGATAAGGCCGCCGTTTGTACATGAAACTTAGCTTTAATTCACTATATAAAATGTACTTTACTTTGGTGTGCAATAAAGAATACATCTATCTATCTATCTATTTGACAAGCATTCGAAAGAAAATAGACACATTAAAGTGGTCACATATTATATCTTGAGCAACTGGCATTCGAGTTTTGTATCAAGGATCAGATTTAGAATCCTAAATTAAATAATTAATGACAAGCAACTATACAAAATACACTTAGGAATAAATGTGATACCTAATCAAAACCAAGTAATAATAGAATTATGGCGATGATAGCTTGCAAGCCTGTTTGATGTTGGTGACTTTACACATGTACTCTGTGCTTTACACACATAAGTTCAGTAGCCACAGTAGTAGTAAGTCCACATAAGTCAAAGGGCAGTAAGTAGCCATAGTAGCTTATGCCCTCGGTCGTCGACTTTTTTGCCAGACTAAAGCCTCGTCGCTTATTAGCACTACTAAGTCTAAATCGAGTGATTATATTTAATATATGATTATTTCATAAATTCCTAGCAGACTTGTTGATAAAAAACATATATACGTACTACTGAAATTGGAAGCAGAATATAAATAGAATAGTGTAAATGGACTGACGACAAACCGAGACGTTCTGTCTCCGGCTCCGGTGAATCCCAGAAAACATTTCTATTGATGTTGCTATATCATAAAAACCAAAATGTAAATAAATATTGAAATTTCATCTTATTTGTAAAAATCATGATAATTTGAATATTTTTTTAAATGTTGTAAACTATAGGTACTTAAGTATTCGTTTATCTGCATGGCCTTTCCAACTCTGGGCTGTCTCTACTATGGGCATTCGCTGCTCTCATGCATGTATGTGATGTATGCAATATATTGCACACAATTATTTCATCAAATAGGACACTCTTAAACTGTTATTTATTATCACACTTATGGCGTAATTAGTTAAAATTAATAATATTAAAGTACGTAGTAATGATTTGGTGGTAATGGAACAAGGCATTTATTATTGTTGCCATATAAAAAAAACAGATTACGTTTCAGAATTCACAGTCGATCGATCTGCCGGTGCTACAGTTTTTTTTACCATCCATCCGTCAAACTATAAGCCAAACTGTCAGTCAATCAAAAAAAATTCGCGAAATTTTAAGTTTCACAGCCACAGTTATTAACATTTTCGCTCCATTATCAGTTATCAATACGAGTAAGTAAAAAAGGAATCATCTAACAACACGGTAATCTTTAGACTACAATGAAATCTGGATTGTTGTACGGGATCGTCGCTTGTTCGAAGACCAGAGTGCGTTGCATTTATTGCAGTGTGTTTATACCGAAGGCTAGCAGATGTATTGAGCAGCACCTAAACGGAGCGAGGCACAAGGAACACATGGAGCTGATGAATGAGCACGGTATCACGTTCATAGACGGCGCATTGTACTGCAGGCCATGCAATCGAAGCTTGCCTCACGACGAATCCGTTATCAAACACATCGACGGTGAAGATCATTCTAACTGGATGGCTGCGATAGACGACCTCGTTGACGGTGAGTTTATTACATTAGACAGTTACTTGTCGTGCGAGAAAGACGATGTCTTCTGCGAGGTATGCAATACCAACTTAGAATGTACCCTCAGAAGTATTGAGGAGCACGTCAATCACATCAACCACCGCACCAACATTACTGAGCGCCTTAAACCTCTCAATGGCATATTCTCAGTGGATAATGGAGACGAGGTATGGTGCAAAGTGTGTGATGCATACATTGATAACACTGTCCGCAGCATTCTTGGTCACATTGATGATGATGAACAGCATATGGAGTGGTTCACTGAAATGGAAGATTTAATTGAAGACCAGGAGATTTCCATTGAATCCTTTTTGGCCAATGAACATGACTTGAATGCTTATTGCAAGAAATGCCACACCGAAGTACTCTGCACCTCCCAGACCATTGAAAGCCATGTGCACAGTGCAGCGCACTTAGATAATCTTGTATTATAGGATATGGTCTCCCGCTGTTTCCGTTGTGGCTAAAATCCTTCATCAACTTTCCTTTAGTTCAAGATATCAAACTTAATTTATGGTCAATATCTAATTTGATATTATGTTATGCTGGTCATTATTTTATCATTAACATACAATGTGTTTCTTGCTTTAATATTTTTTAGCACCTTGACATTTTAGTTATCTCAAGATGTTTATTTAGAAAGCAGTTTCTATGAACACAGGTTTTGTCTCAAAAGTTTCTAGTCTTGTAATTCATTTTACAGCCATTGTTAAATTAATTTGATAGTATTCTGTATTGAATAAACCTTGCTTTTATTAATTTATTATTCATATCATTTTACTATGATGAAGTCACAACCTTAATAAGTGGGAGTATGAAGAAAGGGATAAGATTAGCTTATGATCTGAAGATTCAATGTTGCTTAAGAATGAATATACACATTTAAAAATGTTATCAATCAATAAAAATAGTTTTACTGGAATACTGATTAACTGTTAATACTACACGCCTACTCATTGATATCAAAAGTAGACTATGCTACCATGTAATCCTATGTGATCTCTATTTCTCTCTAATATCAACTAAAAGTCATATATTTGTAATCATTGTATAATGATTTAAGCAAATACATAGAATAGTCAATATTTACACAGTACATGTCTGATATCAGCGGCCCAATTCTGCTAAATTAATATAGTCTCGATATCATGTCAGTGTCATACTTACGTCACAAAAAGCATATTCTTGTAAATTATCTGATATTTGAACGAAATTGTAACTAGATTGTATGTGTCAATGACAAACTGTTTATTTTAAATTCTACGATAATGACATCAGATTATCAGAATACCGCTTTTAAATCCATTCAAAATATAATATCAATGTCATATAAAAATAGCAGAATTGGCCCCCAGGCAAAAATCCATAGAATATATGGGCTATCTAATTTTCTATAAGAGGTTTGTTAGTAGCACCTCTAGTATCTCTCTGTTATGGCCTATTTATATTTCTATGTGTTTAATGTAAAGTTCTATTGGCTAATAAATAACTATAAACTGAAGTTTAAAATTATCAAATAATGTCTAATTTCATCCACTGCTTTTAAAAAAGTATATGACTAAATTTATGTAGGTAAATACTACAATAGGATGTTAAATGGTAATCTTTAAGATGTAAAATACTTGTAATATGGATATATGTAATTAGTTAAGACATTCATTCATTTGTGGCAGAAAGAGTTGTAAAATAATCAGTATTAAGAAAATCCTAATATTGTATTTGAAATTATTTTTGGGTGGATTTTTATAAGAATCTAGGAAGATCTGCAACAAATGAACTAATGCCTGTAGTAAAATATGTTTATACTGGTATTTAAGGTGTTTTTCATAATATTGACTGTCCAATGCTTAAGAAATTTGCTAATTTTGTCCACTTATTCTGAAAGTTTGATTTAACATTCCTAATGTTTCACCATTTGTGTTCATTTCGTAATTGCTTTATGCACGCAATTCACGTAATTATAAAGTAGTAGGAAACTAAATGTATTGGTGTCATAGGTATACTGCAATATAATTCATTCAAATTCACTATGGAAATAAAGATCTGTGCTTTTCTGAATAATTTATTCATTATAACTGTAATAGACTAGAAAGTTAATACATAAAATTCATGTTTAACTAAGTATGTATACTCAATTTTAATCATAAAAATTAGGTTCAATGTGTTCTGAAATGGTATCAAATTGAGTAGGTCAGTTATAATACTATAGTCATAATTTTTTCATCATGTTCATAGCCTCAGTTATGTATCCTTGAAAGCCATTCAGCATTAGAGATTCACACACTAAAAATAGCCTGAAAAGCCATACTACCTAATTTTTATGATCTGACAATTACATTATAACAATAAATTTTATAATTACCTACTTAAATAATATTATGTGCACATCACAATATTGGGTCAATAATTTTGGACAAGTTTCAGTTTGTGATATTGTTAAAATTTACTTTATTATTATAATTTAATTTCGTTTCCAATAAACATTTAAAAGCAATTACTCGTTTTTATAAACAACACCTATAAATAGAAATAAATTATTGATATAATTATACAAACAAAATGCATAAAATTATAATTATCTAAATTAAATACCACCTTATGAAATTAGTGTAAGGTTTGCCAAACTAGAAAGAAGCTATAAATAAAATAGCGCTAATGCTTTTACGTACCTAAACTATCATAGATTCACAAGTCTTACGCCCCCACTGAGGCACTAAAATCTTACTAAAATTGACACATATATTATTATTTTGGTAAAGTATCTACGAGTTTTGTAAATTGGTTATAAATGTTTCAATAATCAATTGAACTATCAAATCAATAAATGGCAACATAAAAGAAATCTGGAGTTATTTACAGTACCAATCTTCGTTGTAGCAATTAAAATTCTCAGAGAGATATTAGGAATAAATAGATACAAAATAAAATATTCTAAGTAAACAATCCAATTATAGAAAGAAACCTAATAATTTGCACCTAAAATACAGCATTTAAAAACCTGATTTAGAAAGATCATAATTATGAAGAACTTAATATATGTATGTAGATACCAAAAATAACTAGGCACGAAATCTGCAAAGACAACCATACAACTGAAAATTGCACCCTGATCGCGCTAAAACTCCAAAACGGTTTATTCCCATCTTCCCCCGCATGTCTCCCCCCGAACGGGGGAAAATGGGAATTTTTGTGTCATCTTCCCCCGAATTTGTAATCGGGGGAAGATGGGAAGTTGCATTCCCATCTTCCCCCGCATGCCTGACACCGAACGAGGGAAAATGGGAATGCGTGTTTCATCTTCCCCCGATGACAAGATCGGGGGAAGATGGGAAGTTCTATTCCCAACTTCCCCCGCATGTCTGCTCCCGAAATAAGGAAAATGGAAATGTTTGTGTCATCTTCTCCCGAACTTGTAATTTCATTTGTCCCCGAAATACGTTTAATAATTAATTTTGTTCACCAACGTATGGCTCGAATAAAATAAACATGGTTTTTACAGGAACTAATAAAACAAAGCTTGATTGGTACTATACAGTCATATTTATGAGTAAATATGAAAGTACTGTTTGTTGATCGTCAATCGAGGGACGAAAATAATTTTTATTTGTTCTCGAAATATTTTTAATAATTATTTTTGTTATTTCACCCCACAGTTATTTTTTTACAGGAGTTAATAAAACAACGTTTGATTACCAACATTTTTATAAAAAGGAAATAGTACAGCATTTTCCGTTTGAAAATCAGTCATACCTACTACTATAACAATTCCTCATACCTACTACAATAACAATTGGCCACTTTCTTGAAAAGATGAGGTAATTGATAATAATATTATTAACAATTACTTCATCTCTTCCAGAAAGTGGCTAATTGTAAAAAGTACTATTTCTCGGTCCATGATTACGTTAATATTAACGAAATAATTGACCAACACACAGTACTTTCGTTGATATTATTTTGAACCTTCAAAACTTATTTATTTTGAATTCAAGTGTCTATTCTGTGATTTTGCATGCTGTGATAACATTGTTAAATGTATAATTAAAAGTTTAAAATGTTAGATTTTAAGAATGTTTTTATACTGTAGAATGTTAAATTTATTGTCAAGACTTGAAATTGAAGAGTGGTTGGTGCGATTGAAATGTATATTTACTATTGTTGCTACTATTGTAGACAGCAAACTTTTTAGTTTACGTGACTTATCTTTGATTTTGCATGCTGTGATAATATTATAACGTTGTTTATTTGAAAAAAGTGTAAACACCTAGTCATTGTAATTTTGATATTTATGAAAAATAAATTGAGAGGCTTTTCTTCAGATGTAAATAATTAAAAAACTAAAACATTTTTTACTATTTCTAAGACTGATTTTATAATGAATATTGACATTTAGATTTGAATGTGTAGTGATTGTTATACCTATCTGTTAATTCTTAAGATTAATTGTTAAAACGGTAAGACAGATTGAAATGTAAAATATTGTCAGGAGGTATTGACAATATTTTACAGTAAGAATATTTAAATACAAAAAGAGTACGGTTTTTCAAAGTGTTTCTTAATAAGACTGATTTTATATAGAACAATGTTGTTGTCAATATTTGATTTTTGGATTAATAATTTTAAATAAGAGGAATTGTTATAGTATGACTGATTTTCAAACGGAAAATGCTGTACTATTTCCTTTTTATACAAATGTTGGTAATCAAACGTTGTTTTATTAACTCCTGTAAAAAAATAACATTAGGGTGAAATAACAAAAATAATTATTAAAAATATTTCGAGAACAAATAAAAATTATTTTCGTCCCTCGATTGACGATCAACAAACAGTACTTTCATATTTACTCATAAATATGACTGTATAGTACCAATCAAGCTTTGTTTTATTAGTTCCTGTAAAAACCATGTTTATTTTATTCAAGCCATACGTTGGTGAACAAAATTAATTATTAAACGTATTTCGGGGACAAATGAAATTACAAGTTCGGGAGAAGATGACACAAACATTTCCATTTTCCTTATTTCGGGAGCAGACATGCAGGGGAAGTTGGGAATAGAACTTCCCATCTTCCCCCGATCTTGTCATCGGGGGAAGATGAAACACGCATTCCCATTTTCCCTCGTTCGGTGTCAGGCATGCGGGGGAAGATCGGAATGCAACTTCCCATCTTCCCCCGATTACCAATTCGGGGGAAGATGACACAAAAATGCCCATTTTCCCCCGTTCGGGGGGAGACATGCGGGGGAAGATGGGAATAAACCTCCAAAACTGCATATTCATACTCTCGGTACGTTTAAACAGTACTATTATCGATTTGTAATGAAAGCGTCTGTAAACGTTCATGTATAAATACACGTGGTAAGTCTAGTCGGCGCGACTCACGGCCGCTGCTGTTACAATGCGAAAGCTTTTGCCTCAGGCGGTGTATATTTAATTAGATATTTACCTACCTAATAATTCTACAATGCGAATTTTGTTTGTAGCACTATATTTTCGCCCTAAAGAGCGAATTGTTTATTGTTCTTGTTGATTTAAAGCGTCATTTTGTTATATATTGTGTCACCGAATGCCTGCTAAGGATTGGCGTCATCACGTTGTTCAGATTTTTAATCATCAAAAGGATAATCATCTTCTTCATCTTCCTCTTTGATGGATTGTAATGGTTCGTCATGTATTGACGGAGTGGATTCCCTTCTCCCACTTTCATGGCAGACGCCAGAGTCCGAGGGTGGACGGGGATCGGTAGGTTCCTCCCCAAGCCTGTATCGGATTCTCTCTTCATCTATGCATACCACTCGCATGATATCGTTGATACAAGTTTCGATACGCGCAATGCAATCTGTTAGGTGACCCTGTAAAATCCTGAAAGAATATGATCCTGTAATAAGTCTGATAATGTCGATAAAGTATTATTTATTTTAGAAATCATTTCGGATATTATTAAATCCGCCGTGGAATAAAGATTAAGGCCCACTTGCGTAACGTTTGATTTAAGTCACTCCTTAATTTAAATTTGTTGAACAGAACTAACAGCATAAAATAATTTAAGTTAAAAGTATTTAGCGTCCTCTTGCACAACGACAACAACGCTTAGATTTAGTTAAACATTTTATGAGGTCGGTAAAGTAGTTTCTACGTTTTGTTTCATGGCATGAAGCCTTTTTGTTACGATTTGAACGATGTTATGCGTATGGTTTCGCATAAAACCTTAGACTATATATACTTTGAGCATAAAACAAAACGCATTGTCGTCGCCTAGCAACGAAATGACAATTGACAAATAATAACTAGAAACTTTTGAGCATTAACCCTAGAACCCTACATGGGGTGCAGGTGCACCCCACACCGATTTGTTTTCTAAATATCTCAATTTCTTTAATATCCACGAATTAGCGCGTCGGAGTATTTTACTTTGGTGTCAACCGCTCGCGTTACGTCAATACCGTAACGAGGGATCGCGTTGTGTGGTCGCCTGTATAAAGTGCTGTGGGGTACGCCAGTACCCCAGTGTAGTAAAATCGTAAGATTATTTATTTATTACGATTGATGCATTTATATGTAATAAGTTATTAAATTTGATTATTTATTAAAACAATAGTCTTATATGAATTAAATACAGATATTTTTAGATATTATGAAGGTAAAATTCAATGAAGTTTATTTATTTTGTTTCGGATGGCTGTCAGAGGTTTGAATTACGAAGAAATAAGCCCTATTCTAGACCACAAATCTGGCGAGGAAGAAATAGAAGTTGGGACCAGTTGTAATTCCTGGGTTCTTAACAAGTGTTCAAGATCAAATAATAAGCCAAATATAAAGTTTCAGCGGACAGTTTTGAAATTAGGTTTGGAACTGATACATGAACATTTGGGGGACCGTCACCGGATGCCAACTTAGTCCATTGCAGTGATCCTCAAAAAATGACCAAATCCTACAAGCGCTGTTGCTCAAACTACATTTTACTTTGTGTAATAAGGCTGATTTGTGATCTCAAGTTACCGATTATGTTTGATAAAACGTATTCATGAATTGTTTTATTTTATTTTAAAGATTACAGTAATTTTAGTATGGGGTGTTTCAGCACCCCAGTGCAGGAATAACATGTGCGCCAAATAGCGTAGGATTCTAGGGTTAACAATAACACAAGTAGGTACATTGTTATCAATTATATCATCATCATCATCATGTCAGCCTAGGGACGTCCACTGCCGGACATAGGCCTCCCCCTGCTGCGTCGTCCGGTCCAGTTATATAATTATTGATAATTTTCGTCGCTAATGACAAGATGCCAACATCAGTGTGACAGTTCTTAAATGAAATTAGCCACTAAACAGCCGATTTTCGGCAATTAATTTTGACAGTTCTTAAATCATATTACTCGACAAATTTTTCGTTGTGCAAGACGCTAGTGGTGTTTAATATTTTTTTTCTCGTTAAATACATCTTAATTCAATTAAAGAATCGTTGTGCAAGTGGGCCTAAATAATATTGTATGTTTGCTCGTTTGAGTGCAACAGAGAAAACATCACCTATGCATTCACTTATGAAATCTTGTTCTTTTCTCTTTCTTTTCTTTTAATATTTTTTTTGTGATATGTGTGTTACCTACTTGTGATTAGACCATATTTCTTCGACAACGACTGATTCGGAATTAATGAGCGAATTCGACTAAGGAACTATTCTACTAGTCAATGGCAGCCTATCATACTGATTAGGAATCAATACATTTTAAGAGCTGTCACTTCGAACTGTATTTACTTACGAAATCCTGTCGTGGTTTTTCCTCAATTGCTTGATAAAATCCCTCAGTCTACCGAGTTCGTCCTTCAGTTTCCTGTCTACCTCGTCTCTTGTGAGTTCACCCACAGGTCGCATGCTGCGGTCAACTAGTCTAGCTGCTATCACACGTTCTTGTTCCATCGTCTCCAGCAGATTCTGTTCTGTTGCTATCAGCTCTTCCCCCAAGGCATTGTAGTCGCGAAGTGCCTGGGCAGATGACCAAAGTTCCAACCGTTTACAGATAGTTCAACTCAGTTGTGCGCGTGGCCCTATGTGTGCGTGGGATTGTAAATATACAACTTTCATTCGTGTGGCAGTGACGCGGCAGTCGTCGTCCGAGCAAGACGTGTTCTTATCGCTTTTTCTTACGGGTACAGTCGTTTACGAAAATGTCTAGTTCTTCACGGAGAAAATGTTTAAGGAGTCAGGTATTCATTTTAAATTTAGATGTAATTAATATTTACTATGATTCTATATACGTAAAAAATATCCTTGTTGACGTTTACGTATTATTGTTTCAGACTCGAGAAACTATTGCTAAGGTATAGGTACGAATTTCTGAAAATAGATGCGGGAGATATATTGGAACTAGTAAGTGATCCAGTTTGCAGTGCAAGTCCAATTTTAATACTGAAATTAAGTGAACATTTAAATAGCGTACGGAAAAGAACAGCAATGGCAGTAGGGGTATCAGAGAGAACAATTACTAATATATTGGCTGAAGGAAAAGAATCTGACTCTAAATTTAAATCTCCGCATAAAGACCGTAAAAGTTAGAATTAGATAACTTTAACGTTGATGTTATACGTTCCACTATTCAAAATTACCATTTAGAACATCGCGAGTTACCTACCTTGCTAAAGTTGAAAAGAATATTTCAAGATAAACTTAACTATTATGGAAGTATTTCGACTTTGCGTACAGTTTGTTAAAGTTGGGATACAAATGGCGAAAAACTATGGATAACAGACGTGTTATTATAGAGCGGCATGACATCCAAAAACTACGATTTTCCTACCTAAAAAATTTACTCAGATACCGTCAAGAAAATCGGTGTATCGTATATACAGATGGGAGCTACATCTTAACTAATTATGTGCAAAACAAAGGATGGGGTAATAAAGATGGACCACCTTTAAAGAGAAACCTGTCGAAAGGACAAAGAATTATCATTGTGCATGCTGGTTCAGAACAAGGTTTCGTACCTAACGCTGAAATGTTGGGGTTAGTGGGACGATTCAATGATACCAGTATATCGTTTGAAGTCTATATATTGAGTGAATAAAATATACATTATTAACGTAAACTGCAAGTAAGCACTTATATCTAGGGGCATTGTTAAGCATAGTACACACTATAATAATATAAGATATATTCTACACACTTCACCTCCCGGGGGCGAAAAGAAAAAAAATAATACATTGAAACATTATTTTTTTTTGTATTAATCTAAGATATTATATCGTAACTTACATAATTCTAATAAAAAATCTTATTTTAACTTTTCAAAACATTTTATTTACCTACTATCATTTAGGAATATTTCACGAAATTTTAACTATTGGTAAAAAGGTTTAGTTCTGTTTTTATGAACTAATTCTATCTTATTATTTATGCTTATTCTAACATTACATCCTAAATCTTCTATAACTACATAAGGACCTTTATATAATGCATCCAGTTTTTTACCTGCTTCATTTCTTAACAGTATTAAATCATCATTTGCGTATTTTGTACAATTAACTGAATTGTCATATCTTTCTTTTCTTTTATATTTACTGGCTAATAAATTTCTCTTTGCTTCTGCATTTGCTACTTGTAATCTGTATTTTAATTGTAATGGGTAATCATCTATGTTATACAGTGGTTCTACTGACTGAGTTATATTGGAAGGCATGCGACAGAGTTTTCCGAAAACAAGTTCGTAAGGTGTATAATTTGTACTGCAGTGAACGGTATTATTGAAGCTGAAGCACCAGAATGGAATCCAATAACTCCATGTATCGATATAGTTATTGCATTGCGTTCTTAAGTACGCGCCTAACGTTTTATGTGCATTTTCTAAGGCTCCTATTGTTTGGTGATGGTAAGAAGTAGATGACAGCTTTTCAATATTTAAAATTTTACAGACCTGTTCCATCGTTGCAGACATAAACTCTGTTCCTCGATCTGTCGCAATGGTTTCAGGAATTCCAAACCTTAAAACAAAATCTCTCACAAATGCATCAGCAATAGTAACGGTCTCTTTATTTTTCATAGGAATGGCTTGAACAAATTTGGTTAATTCGCATTGTATGGTCAATATGTAACAGTTATTATCTGCATCTTTATCCAGCGGTCCAACAACATCCAAAAATACTTTTTGAAATGCTGAAGAAGCCGTCGTAGTTATTACCATTGGCTCCCTAATATAGCGACAGTATTTCATTTTTTGACACTTCGAACATTTTTTAACATATTCTCGGACATCTTTTTCGATATTTGGCCAATAATATCGAGATTTTATGGTATTAACCATTCGCCTAACACCTGCATGTCCACTCGTTGGTAGTAAATGAAAATCATTCATTATTAGTTCCTTTTCGTCTTTTTCGTGAATTCTTTTTACTCCTCTCAATATGCATATACGTGGTCCGGACCAATCTTTTAACGACTTTATTTCTGCAGTAATATTTTTTATAAAATCTATATTGTTTTCATCTTTTATCACACAAATTTCTTTTATATTTAACTTAACGCAAAATAATCTTAATTTCTGCACAAATTCGGCTCGCGTAAATTGTGCCTTAAAATCAAGATTAATGCATATAATGTTCTTACTTGGAACAAATGAAAAACAATCTAACTCTATTAGAGTAAAAACTATCGTGAGTTGTCATAATTAGAGTAACTGTAACCGGTTGTACTCACGTATTATTTTTGGTCGGAGTAGCCCGACTAGTTTCGGACCATACGGAGGTCCTTAATCATGAGCAAGCGTGACCGTCCGCGTCGGCGTCGGGCGCTCCACTGAAGCGGGCCCACCGCGCAGCTTGTCGTTGCGAGCGTGTAGAGGACGTATTCACCGGCGCCTGCGATGAAGTTGGTTGCGTTGCCGGCGTGTCCGGTGTGCCTGTGTGAACGTCATCTTGCAACGTGTTCCGCTGCACCGTGAAGGACGTTGGATGTGTACACACCGTGCTGACTGTGTCGCATTCTCATCGTCATACACGGGTAAGGGAACATATCAGAAGCGTCAAGAGCATGGACAGCACCAGGTCGGCGGTCGCCGAACATGCCTCTGAAACGGACACGGCTCACTACATACGTTTCGACAAGGCCACCGTACTAGCGAGGGAGAAATACTTCATACCGCGGAAAGTACGGGAGGCCATCGAGATCAGCCGTCGTCCCAATTTCAACCGAGATAGTGGCTGGGGACTGTCACCTGCCTGGAGACCGGCCTTAAAACTGACCACACATCTGGATACCCCGAACCTAGAATGCGACACAGTCAGCACGGTGTGTACACATCCAACGTCCTTCACGGTGCAGCGGAACACGTTGCAAGATGACGTTCACACAGGCACACCGGACACGCCGGCAACGCAACCAACTTCATCGCAGGCGCCGGTGAATACGTCCTCTACACGCTCGCAACGACAAGCTGCGCGGTGGGCCCGCTTCAGTGGAGCGCCCGACGCCGACGCGGACGGTCACGCTTGCTCATGATTAAGGACCTCCGTATGGTCCGAAACTAGTCGGGCTACTCCGACCAAAAATAATACGTGAGTACAACCGGTTACAGTTACTCTAACAATCTAACTCATAACTTACTCAGTTATTATTTTTTATTTTATTCAATTCACTTCCTTCCATAAGCTTCATTTCAACCGATTCGTACGGTTTTCTTAATATGTCCACAACTCTTGGTTGATCAAGCCAATCGTCAGTGGGCTTACTAAGATCCGTGGAATCACTATCATTCTTCCTTTCAGATAAATCATTCATTCTTCTCTTTTGCGCTCTTGTCATCACATTCACAGCCTGCTCATGCATTGTTTTTAAGTCATCACATTTAATATTTATTCTTGATAAGAAATCTGCTACAGCGTTATCTTTTCCTTTCACATAAACAACTTTGAAATCATATTCTTCTAAGATGAGTCTAAATTTTAGAAGTCTAGTCGAAGGATCTTTCATCCCAAAAAGGTATATAAGAGGTTTGTGGTCCGTCATTATAGTAAAACATCTACCATATACATACGGTCTAAAATATTTGACGGCCCAAACAATTGCTAGAAGTTCTTTTTGGATTGTCGGGTAATTTCTCTCAGCCTTATTTAGTGGCCTACTAGCATAAGCTACGGGTCTAAGGTCTTTATTGCAGAGTACAGCACCGATTGCATTGCCTGATGCGTCTGTTTGTATAATGAATTCATTTTTTTCTGAGAAATCTGGATATTGCAATATAGGAGGTAAAATTAATTTATTTTTCAAAGTTGTAAATGCCTTTTCACACTCTTCTGTCCATAGAAACGGTTCGTTTTTCCTACACAATCTATTCAATGGTAATGTTATCTCTGCAAATGATTTAACAAACTTACGATAATAATTACAAAATGCAACGAAGCGTTTAACTTCGTCAGCGTTTTTGGGTGTCTCATAATTTTGCAATATTTTAGTTTTTTCAGGATCCGGGAAGACTCCTTTTTCTGAAACTATATGGCCGAGATACAAAATTTCTTTCTTTAAAAATTCGCATTTCTGGGGGTTCAATTTTAAATTAACTTTTCGTAACCTTTCCATAACGCTTATTAAGTTTTGGTTGTGACTATCCAAATTTCGGCCATAGACCATCACAATAAATAAAGCATTTCTCAAACGCTAAGCCTGACATTGCAACTGACATCATACGACTGAAAGAGCTCGGGCTAATTTTAAGTCCCATTGGTAGTCTTTTCATTTGGAATTGACCTGTACTAGTAGTAAAAGCAGTAAGTTTTCGGCTATCCTTGTCTAATGACACTTGATAGTAGCTTTGGTGAAGGTCAAGGTGACTGAAATAAATTGCACCGGATAACGAGTCTAAAATCTCTGTGATATTTGGCAAGGGAAACTTATCATCACAAACTATTTCATTTAATTTCCTGTAGTCTACCACTAACCGCCATTTCTTTTCTTGACCTTCTAAAGTCTTTTTAGGGACTAATAAAATAGGACTTGACCACTCACTGTTACACTCTTCTATGATGTCATTTTCTATCATCTTATTTATTTCTTTAGCTATATCGGGTTTTAATGCTTGTGGGAGTCTGTACGGCTTTACATAAACTGGGGTAGAATTTGGTTTTATAGCAATAGATTGTTCTAATATATTAGTTGTCGTTAATTTATCTCCGCTAATATGAAATACATCCGAATATTTCGAGCAAATTGACTGAATGGATTTTTGTTCTTCTAAATTGAGGTGACTCATATTAATTTCAGATAGTAATTTGTTTACTCTGCTAATATTTATATCGCTTTTACTAAAATTTAGCACACTATAGTCACTGAGAGGTTGTAATTCAAGGTCAAACGGTGACAAGTTGATCACTTTCTCAGAAACATTCAATATCTTCACTGGTATTCTATTATTCTTAACTTTTACTATCGCACTAGCTAGAAATACATGCTCCTCTAGTTCTCTTCCACATACAATCATATCTTCGTTTGTGCTTTTTTCTATGTAGACATAATGTATTGATTCTGACCTCGCTGGTAACGTCAAAGCATCCTTTCCTATAGATGTATTGTTAATACATTGTAATTTATATTCGCGATTTTCACAAAATAGCGTGATACTATTCGTACTTAAATTTATATTTGCATAATACCTATTGAGAAAATCTAAACCTAAAATACCATCTGCTCTCAAGGGCAAATTGTCAAAAACTAAAAATTTGTGAGAAAATGACACTTCATTTTTAATCTCTAACCTTAAGTTGACCGAACCTATCGAACGTTTTTGTCCGCCAATGCCATTAATTAAAGTGTCATCTTCTTGTATTGGAATATTCCTCGGTAGCACATCTCTCTTCACTATTGATAGCGAAGCACCAGTGTCTATAAGCCAATAGTATTTAATATTGTTAATATATAAAGAAATAAACTTAGCATTACTGTTACATGATATTAAGCAGTGTTTAAACTCGAAAAAACTGAGATGTAGATGCATCACCACTTTCCGCCTTTGATTTTTCTTCAGCACTGCTGGACTGTTCTTGTGCTATGTATATACTACGCGCTCCCCTGCGAGTGTTATTGTTTGCAAAGGAAGCTCTATTACCCCTACCATGTCGGGTTCCATACGATACGGCAGGTGCATGGTATCTATTTGTGCTATAATAATTGTTATATTGACCACGGCCTGAACCGCGTGCAGGTTGACCACCACGGTAATACTGTTTGCCATATTGACCATGCTGACTATTATTGCCTCTAGGATATTGGGCACCATACCCCCGCTTTGAGTAATTAAAAGGAGACCGACCTTGCTTTGATGCATACATGAGGTTACCTTCGGATGATGATGATGCTGGCTGCCCTGACGCCACTTCTTCATCTTTGGCTGCTTGGATGGCGTCCTTCAAACTCGTGTAGTTTCGGGCTGCGATGATGGTGGAGAGCTTAGGATTACGCAGGCCATCTGAAAACCGTTTAATTGCAACTTTTTCATTCATGGGCTTCAGGAAAGAGTACGCGTTAGTGTCGTCACCCGCCTGTGAAATGGTCATTTCAGTAAACAAATTTTCAATTTTTGCACCAAAATCGTCAATGGGCATCGAACCCTGTCTTATATTTTGCAACTTAGTTTGCAACGCAATAAAAGATTTTTTAGGTATTAGACTGTTCCGTAAATCACTGATCAAATCCTCTATGGTCTTGTGGTTTCGAGAAATACGCAGCTTTGCGTTTTCACTAAGCCTACTTTTAATGACAAAATTTAATAATAAAGCCTTACCTTTATCGTCGATCATGTCGGCGTACATCTCGACAGAGTCAATCATTCGCCTGGTCGTTGACTCGGCACCGTCCATCACTGGAATTAGGCTACATGCAACCTTGATGTCAAAACTCATTTTGTCAGGTTTTGATACCGCACATAAACTAGCGCTTTATTCTTACTCTGTTCTAAAACCAAAAATATTTCCGTACACTTATCAAAAATCGAGCTAGCTTCGGATAACTTTGTCGCAGTGCTTTTACATGAATACCTACTTTGACCCTTCTTGATAAAATATCTCCTAATTTCAACTAACTCAACACAATATTCTATTAACTTATCTATCATGCCTATTCAAAAGAATATATTTGTTTGCTTATACATGTTAACTGCCCTTATTTCAATTCATAAGTTCTATAATATTTCATACTAAATCTATTTTTATCTATGCGAGTAATAACTAACTTACATTATAATTGCGCAGAGACACAAGCCACGCGGCGGAATTTGCTGCGTTAACATTTTTACGCGCTTGGTGTCACATTCGCTGAGTGTTTTGCACGATTCTAGAAACTTTTAATTATTGCGTTATAAAATGTTATGACCGAATTCATACTATAGTAACTAAATGGATTTACGGAATTAAAATAATATCGTAAAATTATGTCACTATACGTACTCTAACATAGTCTCTGTAACTCACACGAACTATACGTAAGTCCGCCACGATGTACCTTGGATGTGCTATTCTGCCACTCACGTACCACTGGATCGGTAGACAAGTTCTCCATACAATTCCTTAGTTGGACTCCTCCTGGGTTCTTCCTCTCGGTTTGCCTCGGATAGACGCCCTTATACGGTCCATTCTGCTCATCTCAATTTCCTGCTGCATCCATTGACTATGGCACCTTCTATAGCTTTTGACTGCGAAGTATATGAGGAATACTGCGACGATAGCAAGAATTACGAATACGACAATGTTCATGCGGTCCACGTGGCTACCAATGTCTTCATTTGCGATTCGAGGTTGCCGCCAGCGTTTTGGTTTATAAAAACTTCTTCCTTCTGTATATCGGACCTACACATTTTGATACGCGATGACTATATACGACTGCTAAAACTATCCCCTTGGCAGGTCCCTTTAGGCAGGGTCGCCATGAAATGTTGGGGTTAGTGGGACGATTCAATGATACAAGTATATCGTTTGAAGTCTATATATTGAGTGAATAAAATATACATTATTAACGTAAACTGCAAGTAAGCACTTATATCTAGGGGCATTGTTAAGCATAGTACACACTATAATAATATAAGATATATTCTACACACTTCACGCATTATTGACATACAAAGCAAATAGTGTTTCTGGCGATTACCACTCTAACATGAACGCAGAAAACTGAAAAGTGGCTAAAAGAACGTTTAGTACCGAATCTTCCACCTAACTCTGTGGTTGTGCTTGATAATGGCTGGCACATGCGTCATACTTGTGAACGGGTGCTTCTTGCGATGACTGGTCGATGACGGTCTTGCGGGCTGGTATTAGATTTTAATATTTAACTGCATCATTTCCATCATGGTTCTGATCACTTTCGCGGATTGCCTGCATTATTAGGTATATATAATGTAAGTGGATGCTCCTGTTTCACCATGTCTATTCTGAGGAGGCTAACCAAAAGTATTATGCTTGAGTATTATTATGTACAGTAAATATATACAAGTGATATAGAAGGTGTAACAGTTGCAGTACCTTACAAAATGTAAATTGTGTATTATGCAAAACCTGGCGATGAAAAAGAGTGACCGTAAGTTTTATTGCCCGTTCTTTCTCATGGTTCTACCTATTGCTTTGCGAACGTGGCAGTAAATGTAAATGTAGAAGCATACAGTAATAATGTTTTAAATTTGAGTATAAGTAATTATTTTATAAATTTATTATTCTGACGTTCATAAGCGTCACATTGTGACCCAAATGAATAAAGGATTTTGAATTTGAATTTGAATGCCTCATACCATAACGTTCAAAATGACAGAGCCCCAAATTCTAATTAAAAAAATTAGAAATGCAGAGAAGGCTGACAGAAAAAAATATAGCTTTTAATCAAGATATGAAAAAAAAATGAACTGTATGATTTGATTAAAAAAATAAAGAAAAATATGTCTGTTACAAGATTGACGACATACTGCAGCCATATGGCATAAAAGTTCTTCGATTGCCACCATAACATCCTGAACTAAACCCCATAGAAAATGTGTGGGGAATTAAAAAAAAATCTATTGCTTCACATACATAATGTCGACCAAAATGTGACGGAATTATTATGAAACTCATAAATGAACGTTTAAGTCAAATTGATGAAGGGATGTGGGGTAATACTTGTCAACATGTACAAAAGAAAGAAGAAGAATAGGTACTATAGACATTTTAACATGAGTCAGAAATCATAATTAACCTTGGTGAGAGCAGCGAATCCGAAAATTCATCATTTGATTTTTCAAGTAGCGATTCAGAATAATGTTCAATAAATAAACATTCAATTACGAAATAACTGTTTTTTTTTAAACCCGTATATAACCCGTAAATAACTGTATTTGTATTTGTACCCGACTGTACCTCTTGTCACGTACACAAAGTCACTGTATATGTACAAGGTTTACCCACACATAGGGCCGCGCGCACAACTGAGTTGAACTATCTATACTAGTAGATCGAGAAGGAGGTAAAGTGATGTCTTGGTACGAGAGGCTATAGGCCTCTCCGAAATCCTGTACGAGTTCTTACTAGAACTAACTAACAGAACATCCTATGAAGCTCGTAAGGATCTTTAGTTGATATAATAGCAAAGCAATTAATATAAATCTGGAACCGCTTTACTCTTGTTATCTACTATTTACTATAAGAGCCCCTTTACACTAGAGTTTGTCAAGCGTAGGAGTTCGATCACTCCACAAGCGCTGGTCTGAAGGAGCTTTTACGATATTTTAACTTTTTGGCATCTTCAAAACTAGAAAATTACGTATATTCTCAAAGTGAGTAGTCGACAATAAAGCCCCTCTGTAGAATAAACTGATAACCACAACCTTATAACGTTGTGTTACAGTCGAAATTTGTTCAAAGAAAGTCGGGCAAGGTCTTGTGCATAAATTGTCAAGCTTCTTTAGTAGCTTCTTAAACGTTTTCTAGTCCAGAGTGAGTCTCGAGTTGCTATGAAACCTTTCGTCTCCCAACTCGACATTTGCCGGCAATTTGTTTTACCCATCATAAGTTATGATAAAAAGAAATCTATTGACAATACGTTACGATTCATATCGTATTGCCAATAGGTACCTATCTTTTAAAATAGGTGATCTAACCTCGTCCTTTTCCCAATACAGGTCTTGCAATTTGACTTTGTTCGTGTGCAGACGTCTTCTAATCGCAGAATCCACTCTAGCACCGTATGACTGTGCTGTAATCGATAAGTGTACTCTAGCGCCGCGTACCTGGGAATTATAAAATTGGAATTATACGCCATCGTGCTGATTTAAGTGTCTACTTAGTCAGAAAAGCCTATTCAGAAGGCATTTCAATACAAGTTCTTCCTTGTCTGATTTTTTTAAGGCTAAAGCCGTAATCGGAATTGATAAACACCGTGTTCTTATATTACCCCATCCCTTTCAGGAACCATTTCGCCGCATTTTCAGGCCCCTATTTGAGATTTATATTATATATATATATATATATATATTGTCATCAATATATGTACATAAAATTCTTGTCACTGAACGACTGACAGACAAAGTACAACCGAAGTTACTGGGCAGGGCGCAAGCTGGATGAAATTTGGCATGTTGTTTGTTCCTTGGGGAGTGTTGACTTTTGGGGATTTCTGAAAATGCCTATCTATTGAGGGGGTAAAATAATCGCACGTGGGCGAAGCTGTGGGTTAAGTCTAGTTAGTTTAGCAGTTATATTAACCACAGCTTAAAGGCTGCCGGCTTTTGCCGCGCGGCACGTGCCTCCGGCTTTTGTCAGGCGTCGGTGTCGCTGGCATCTGCCGCAGAAAGCCGCCAGGCATCATTCCAGTTGAATAGAACGACCACACACAAATAGCAAGTTGCAACCCGCGCGGCACGACGGCATGGCCGCCTGGGTAAGCCGTGCCACCGGCACTGTGGTAGCAGCCTTAAGGTGCAAGTCCGATGGGCTGCAGACTGCAAATTGCAACCGCAGACTGCAAGCGACACCACTAGTTCCTATAAATCTCTATGAAATTGATTCCGAGCGCGGCAACACTGTGGCCTGCAGTCGCGGCGCGCCGCGTGCGGTCGCGGCACGCAGCGACCGCACGCTACAGGTCCAGTGATGTCGCGGCTGCAGAGTGCAGACCGTTCACACGTACAAAAAATGTCCAATTTTTCAGAGGATGATGAAGAAAAATTCATTAACTTTGTTGCTGGTAATCCAGTCATTTATGACACATCGAATCCAAAATATCCGAATAATTTGGTGAAATGTAATGGTTCTATAACTCGTGCAGTCGCGGCATGCTGCCGCGCTTGGAATAGAAGCAACTGCGACCGCAGGCACCACTGCGGTCGACCGCATCCACTAGCCGCAGTGTCGCCTGCGGTTGCAGTCTGCAGCCCAACTCGGAATTGTACCTTCAAAGCTTACAAAAATTTATTAAAGTAACAAGACCTAAAGTATTCAATACTTATTTTTATAACCTGTTGTCTTGTGACGATAGTGTTAGAAAGTGCTCGAAGTCCAGCACGTTTCAAGGATATGCAACGCTTTTCCCAACAGTCGACTGGGGATCCTCTGTGAATTACAAATTTATTTTAAGCCCCGTTTGCAACGATGTATCAAAATATTTAGGTTTTTAAAATGATGTATGCTTCTCTAGGTACCTACATATAAAAACAATTAACAATAGGTAACTAAAGCGAAGTTCTCACTGAGGGAGGACTAGTGGACGGGTAGGCTAAGCTAACGAGAAGCGATGCGAACAAAATATAGAGCACTTATTAAAAAAGCACCAGATATTTAGTCGTCGACGTAGCTTAGTTTTGTAATGAACAGACGAATGAAAACTGAAAAGAGCTTTGCACCCACCAGCTCGCTAGATCTGTGACCTGCCGCCTGCGCTTAGGCTCACACGCCCTAGGACCGAATATGTAGATAATAATATGATCTTAGCACATTTTTCACGGTAGTAGAGCCTTGCTGATTTCAGCATGAATGGGCCGGCTCGACCGGGGACGTACTACCCTCTCACAGAAAATCGACGTAAAGTAACAAAGTCAAAGTATTCCTTCTCCCTGATCCCACTCCTCATCCTATCCCTTTTTCCAACCCCAAGGGGCGGCGGCAACGCACTTGTGACTCCTGTGGTGTTGCTTGTGTCCATGGGCGGCGGTAATTGCTTACCATCAGGCAATCCGTCTGCTCGTTTGCCGCCTACCTATTACCATAAAAAACCATACGTAAATAAAAATGAATCACAGGATATGCGTAGGTAAATTCCTTTGGGATATCCCAAAGACTTACTTTCTCTTCTGCGTTCGTTTAATTTCGCCCGAAGGTGGTGCTTCTAGCGTAATTTTAGCACAATCCTCTTCTATATTCAGAGCTTGTCTTTTATTGAATATGTCTTTCTCAATGTTTTTCCGCGTTTTTTCTAAGACACCTGTTTGTTTTTCCAATACAAGTATCAATTTTTCGAATTTCTTCTTTTGATCGCGGAGGTAGTCGTGTTCCTAAAAGGATTCTATGTTAACAGGCTTCGTTTTTATTGACGTCGATGGTTACATACTAAACTACTCTTGTGTCGCTGTCGTTCGTTGATGCGGAACTTTAGATGTAAGATGGTAATTTAGGAAGACATTGCTATTGAATAATTTGATACAATTTGTGTACACTTGACGCTGTGTCAAGTCAAGCAACAGTTGCAGTACGATTTTAATCCTTATTTTCTACGCCCAAAGAACGGTACAAAGTTCATAGTGTTCAGCTTGATGTGTAGCTATGTGTAGGTACGTGTACCTAAAGGTGAACGCACACTTATCCGAGCCGAACGAGTCGAACAAAACGAATTTTAGAATTCTGTATGCAATGCACATTATCGATTCTGACGATTCGACGCAGGCAACTGTGCGAGGTTACATGAGATTTCATATACAGAATTCTAAAATTCGTTTCGTTCGACGCGTTCGGCTCGGATAAGTGTGCGTTCATCTTAGTGTGTAAGACAGGGAGAATAGTAAAACAATTTCTATGGGTTTAAGAACTTCAAACTCCATATTTTAATTAAATACATACAGTTTTTCCCGTAAAAGCTATTCGTGTTTATGATATCTATCTACTGTAGAATATGCATGTTAGTTAGGTACAGTTTATAAATAAAAGTTAATAAAATAATTTCAAGCAACCTGTTGAATGGCCTCCTCCACGCCATCACACATTGGCTGTAAGGCACCAGGCTGCGAGGCGTCTCTGCTACGATTGTTCAGTTCATCTTTGATTCTCTCAATCACCACACGAAGAGCTCGATGTTCGTACCGGAGAGCCTCTACTCCGTCTCCGAGCCGCTTGTTCAGGTCTTCTAATACCCACTGCCATGATGCGATGTCTGCCATTCTGAATGATTTTATTACTTAACTCCTTTTTATAGGTAGGCACCTATCTCTGAGGTGGTTAACTTGCCCATAGCTATTTATTTCAGCTATCTAAACCACGTTCAAAAATTAGGACTGAATTAGTGAGATCCAAGTATTTTTATGAGCATAAATTGGCACTAAGCATTCAAAAGTTACTAACCATGTCATAAGGGACTTTAAAATTTTTCATTCTTTCATTAGTGGCTAGGCTAGATTAACAAGGTATTTCCCATATAGGTCACGAAGTCATATGAACAGATGTTTTGCTAGTTAAAGAAGTACCCACTGCTTTGATAAGTTTAATTTCTCAACTCAGTAACATTTGTCAATAACATACCTACCTCAGTAAGAAAATATTGATACCTAAGTAAATAGTAAGATACAGATAACACTACCTTTCCTGAAGGCATTTTTTGAACTGGTATTCATTGCTCTCCCTGGCGAAGTTGTTTAGCATTACTAGCTCCTGAGTATCATTGACTTGTTCGACCACTTCAGCATTCAGTCTGTCATTCATAATTTTCAGATCCTCCACCACCTTGTAGGGACAGCCTAGGTAACACCCATCCCCGTTCATGACTACAATTTTGATGAACCGTCCTTTTAAAACTAAATTTGATCCGTTATAAAAATGTTTTGAGGTTATGATTTGACGTTAATGAAACATTTGACATTTCTCCAGATTAGCGCACTGCGAATTTCACATTTTGAGGGATTTTGTGTTTATGGATAACCTTTTTTTCATTTTGTGTTGGCGTTTGCGGAGGTAGATGGTAAATAGGTTGTATTATAAATATTTATACCGTGATTAAATTTGCTTTGAGTGTATTCCACAAAGTACCTATCTACTTATCAGGGATGATAAGGAGCTTTGTAAAGGTATAACCACAATAAAGTGTCGGCTAATTCTGGATAAATGAGATGTTTTTATTTCTGCACGGTCAAGCCGACACACCAACAGCTCGGTTAGGTTAAAAAAACAATTTTTAATTACATACTTAGGTAGGCCTAAGTAATTAAAAATTGGTTTAACATTCAGTACCTATGCGTTACTGAAACTAATGGATAATCCAAAAATAATGTTACATTTGTAGTAAAACGCCAGTTATATTAGAATACAGTTTATATATTTATATTTCAGATATACTTTTACACTGTACAGATATTATAATATTTCCGAAGAGCCACCGTCCGTTCGGTACCGTCGCCAGGAATAGAATGCCCGCTCTCGCCAACCGCCATTTTGAATTATTTCGATAGTGATGTGACTCGGACGAGTCAATCGGCTACAAATTATTAAATTCCAATCGATATTAATTTTATTAAAAAGAGGGACCTTACACATTCGTACTGAAAAACCGCTACGACTCGGGTTCGGGAAAATGCTTTTTACAGCTGCAATATCCTGTATGCTGTAGTATTAAATTCTAAGGGATAGGTAAAGGACATTTACTAATTACCACATACCTACCTCAATTGAAACGTAATATTAGGTAGGTACATGGCTAATATACTTACGTTTCAATTGAAATTTAGCTTCTTAGTTAATTTGCATATTTAAAAAACTTTTTAAATTGATCGACAGAAAAATATAATTCTTAAACCAGAAATAGAAACCGACCGAGAACGCGTCCGAAGGTCAAGTGAGATAATTGTTTACAAAATATAACACAAAAACAATTGCCGCACTGTTTTATTACTTGAAGCTTGGATAAGCAGTCACTTGATTGAATAAGAACAAAAATAGGTAAACAAAGTATATTTCAAGCGCAGGCTATAATAAATGAAGTTATATCTCCTTGAGGACTAGGTAGGCTGGCTTCAGGAGCACGAAGTAGATGAACTCTGCTACGCTGATTAAGCTGAAGCCCATGAATAGACTGAGTAGGCCGCCGATGGCACCTTGAGGACAGAAACATTTAAATAATTAAAATAATGAAGAGGTATAAATATACATATACTTATATGAAATTACAAAAGGCAGCGATAGCCTAGTGGAGAGACCGACAGACTGCTACGCAGAGGGTCCGGGTTCGAATCCACGGCGCGCACCAATGACTTTTCGGAGTTATGTGCATATTAACCTCTTGTATGCCGGAACGCAGATGCACGCGAGACACAATAGATTTTTATTGAGTCTGGCATTCTGGCATACAAGAGGTTAAATTGTTAATTATCGCTTGCTTAACGGTGAAGGAAAACATCGTGAGGAAATCTGCATGTCTGAGAGTTCTCCATAATGTTCTCGAAAGACATGTGAAGTCTGCCAACTCGCACTAGGCCAGTGCAGCGTGGTGGACTATGGCCTTACCCTTCTCATAGTGAGAAGAGGCCCGTGCCCAGCAGTGGGAGAGTATATAATTATACAGGGCTGATGATGATATATGAAATTCATCCGTGGCTGACTGACAGAAAACGCACGGCCGGAACTACTGGCCGTAAAAAACAGAAATTTGGCAAATATGTTCCTTGGGGGAAAGTATTCTCTACGCTAAGAGCGCATTTTTGAAAAGAGGTCCCAAGAGGGTAAAATCGTCCGGTGGTCGAAGTCTAGATTAATGTAGTATCTTAAAACATCTCACACACGGTTATCTGATACCCACCCTGATGAGCAGAGCTTGTAATATGGCAACCATATAAGTGATAAACATATCAATGTTCTTAAATACACAGGTGCATATTACACACACAAAACCACCCACACTCGAAACAATAAGTGTGGATCATAATTTTTTTTATCTCGTTTGAGAATCTCACAACACGGTAATGTTAAATTTATAATATGTTTTTCGTAGGCGTTCTACGGCGTAGGCGATTCTATAGAGTCGCGTAGCAAACGTTTTAGCAAACTGGGGCCCAGTTTGCTAAAACGTTTGCTACGCGACTACTACTACTGTTTAATAAAGCTGACAATGCGACAAGTCCGACATATGTAAAAAAGTGACAATTTGACAATGCAAGCGACAAAATTGTCATTGGAAAATTTACAAATATGTCACATTGTCGCAACAATCCGAAATTTTTCTGTTTATTAAAACTTTAAGCGACAGGTGACAGATGACAATATGTCGTGTAAAACTTGTCAAATATGTGACTTAATAAGGTTATATTTCTTTGCAAATATGCTTTATTAAACAGAAAATTGTCATGACATATTGACATATTTGTAGAATTGTCCGACAATTCTGACAGGAGCTGTACCCTCTGTCGCGAAATCTAATATTTGCAAATATGTCAAAAGTCGACATAATTGTCACGACTCCGAATCCAACAATTGTCAGAAATATGTTGACCGTGGTTTTCTGACATTATATGTCGAGTTTTATTAAACGCACTTTTACATGACAAATATGACAAGATTTCACCTGTCGATTTTTGACATATTTGTCACATTTATTAAACAGCTTAAGTGCGACAATTCTACAATTTTGTCTTTTTTTGACATATTTTTCGAATTGTCAGCTTTATTAAACAGGGCCCGGTGTTGGTACTGTTGGTCCATTCTGTACCGCCAGCTTACTATCCTACACCAGTGACTGTGACATGTATGGCGCAGTGGTTTAAGCTAGCCGTTTAACACTTCACTACGTGGCGTGGGTTCAATCAGAGACACGATATAGTACAACACTGTTTGATCCACAAATTGTTGTTTCCCGTCTGGATGTTTTTATTTCGGTTGCTTGAATTTTGTTATGTACCCCGAAAATGCAGGACCTAGCCCAAAGCGGAAGTTTAAAAAAATAAAGAAATAGAGAACATACCAACAAAATAAAAGTCATCGTACTGCGCATGTCGGTGCTGACCAAGAAACATGTCATCGTAGAAGTGTACATTGATTTGAGTCACCTCGCCCCTGGAATCATCATATTTAATAACATCATATTCAAGAAAGAATAATACACAATTAAGTATAATAATTACAGTTACTCAGGTAAAAGTAATGAATGTAGAGGACGCACGTGAGTTTTGTAAGGATAGAAAGAAGCAAGTGGCGTATTATGAGCAATGATATTAGAAGAGTCGTAGATACGTTATCTTACGTAGTAATCAATCCGTAGAAACGATACACTAACGCACACATCGATGACTCCATATTTTATTTTAATTTCGGTTGACAAGATGTGTCAGTTTCATATGACGCCGGTTCGCGACGTCAAGCACACATATGTCAGACTTGCCAACTGGCTTATGTTTAGCGTCCTGCTTTTGGTACGCCTATAACGTATCTACCTACTTCTTTTTACTTGTAACCTCGTTGATTATGAGTTCAAAATTAAGTAAGCGTTTCTTACGGTCTCAACTTCCCCCACTTATGCGAGCTGTTCTCCACATCCTTAGTGAGGTCGGAGTAGAACACTTGCGAGGCGTAGATGACGTCATTGCACGACGGATGGCAGGACTTCGACTCCTGCTGAGTTCCTCTCTCGTCTTCACTCTCTGCGTAGTAAGCGTAGATCAGCTGCTCTTCTACTTTACCTGTGAAAGAGCTCTAGTCATACCCGGTATGCAGCGTTTAAAAAGAAGCTTCAGTACCTACTGGCCGTGGAACTAATAATAAAGTAATCGCTTAAGTTACCATGCAGTCGCAAGTTTCTCTGATAAGTTTCGGTAAAATTATTTCACAATTAACATAATCTTTATCATAATGTCAGAAGGTAACGGAAATAACATAGGAATCTGAATGTTCAAATGTATGTACCTAAGTATATTTCTGGTTGGTATTGCAAAAATTATTCCCTGGTCCATGTAAACTAAGTAAGAATATTAAACAATTGCCAAGCTACCACTTGTGTGCACAGAAAATCCTTGAAAACAGCAGTATTCCAACCAGTTTGAGTGCATGTTATAAACGGGGTGTAAAAAGAACCTTAACGAAAATTTAAATCTCATTTAGTACCAATCATTATGAACATTTTTTACTTCTGAAAAATACCTGGGAAATTACTGCTTCAAAGTCAAGATATTTCTTTTTCTAATCTTAATAATATATAAAATCCTTGCGTTACTGACTGACTGACAGACACGCTTCAGCTAAAAAACTATTGGAAGCAAGAAGCTGAAATTTGGCATGTATGTTCCTTGGTAACTGTAAGGGTGCACTAAGAAGGGATTTCCCGAAATTCCCACGGGAACAGCCAAAAAGGTAAATTTAAAAAAAATGCAGTCGTAGCTGCTAGCGTCCTCTAGTTAGGTTTAAAATCGATGAATTTTCTGCGCCAATTTGTTCTTTAGATGTCATATGCGCCCAATGATAAGTAAGTATTTCGAGCATTGCACGCCTGAACTTTAAATAACGGCTTAAAAAAGGGGTCTTCTTAAAGAAAAATGCTTCCCTTATTTTTGCTCAGTATGACTTGGCATGAAAAATAATTCGGCTTGGTGATGGGTCTTTTGACATCCTGTATAATTATTACGGACACGAACACTCTTTCTCGCGATTTTAATATTAATGTTATAAAATTACCTCTAACTTTATCAATGCAGTGGTAGTCGTCTTTCGTGGAACAGACAGGTTCCCATAAGAACTTTCCTGAAATTATAATTTTCTATAAGTAGTAATAGTAGATACTTATAACTTAATATCGTTCATGTTTTTGTAAGAACAGCTTAACCATAATTATGCTTCCTAAAATAACTTGCATAGTGGGTCAACACAGAATAATATAAATATACATCAAATTAAATAGTGTGTTTGAAAATTATAGAATAATTATATGAGAAAAATATGAAATTGTTCTTTGCTACAGGAGAACAGAGTATAGGTAGGTATTAGACAAGCTACCCATCTAAGTATACAAGACAGTTTCCTTAAAGTATAAAGCAAATAAAAAACTATTGAACCACAGTCTCATATAAAGCTTTAAAATGAGGATTGGCGATGTAAAACAACAAAAAAAAGCAATTTCATCTAAAATATACCTAAACATTCGTAAGCTTTTTAATTCATCATTTTAATTTAAAGCAAACGTTACTAATACACTCACTAGGCCAATTAAAAAGAACACAGTTGCACATCTTCCTAGCTTCTCTGACCAGCATATCGTGTTTACAGTTACTATCAGTATAGAATTCGTAGTAATGGAGTCTCTTCTCGTTCTGGAAGAAGCACTGTCTCTTGTAGGGGGAGAGGGAACGGAGAGAAGAGTCCGTCTTGTATGTGAGGGGGGTCACTTCGATGGTCGTCATTCGGTCCATGGGTAAGCGGAGAACTGTGCTGGTGTAGACGTGGTCTGTAGGAGAACTTATTAGCACCTGAGAAAATAATGGATAAGAAATAATGCTTGTAAGTTATAAACAAGGAAAAACAAAACATTACTTTCGCTAATGATTCCGAATTTAGTTGAAATGCAACTTACTATACATTATCAACAAGACAATTACAACAACATCCCTATAACAACTTGCAAGAGGAAGTACATACTATCACAAGCAATTAGATAGCTATGTTCTTTACGTAGCCAAATAACAGTCTTCTCTTACAAAAATGCTTATACTGTAGGTACAGTAATTATAAACGTAACAAAGTGCAATTAATTTACATTTTCTTAAAATTTCTTCACAGCACCACTATTTGAAGAGGAGATTAAAGTTTGCATATTTTATGAAGAATTATTGTTCAAATATGTAACTACAGGAGTACAGATGTCATTTCTTCGCAGTGGCATCTAAGTGAAAAGCCCACGTCGCTTTTTGCCACTATGCTTAGATTCCGATTCCCAAATCAGACAAAAATGATCTCAGATAGCAAATAAATAAGTAAACTTACAGTAAATCCCAAGCTGTTCCCCTCACAGGCGATCTGGTGCTCGCTATTATTCAGGAAGAGTTCCACTCCGAGTCCATTAGACTCCCCGGAGGCCATGACCCTAAGAGGCATCATGGTCAGGTTTGGCGGGAACACCTTCGGGTAGCCGGAGTCCAGGCCCCACTGTAATGTGGTTGGTGCAGCATCGTTGTTGAAGGACTTCTGCCAGGCTATTGTGTCGTTTGTCCTGCCAGGCAAATAATACTATGTAATATGTAGACCGTATTTTATCGCAATTAGATAGGATAACTAAACAAAAATATTGTCTTAACGATGCAAATGAATACTTCGTACCCAGGAATGGTCAAATACCTAAAGAGGTAATTATTTCACCATGCCAAATATACCTACCATACCATACCCATATTACTTTTCTGACAGGCACCCAGAGAACTTGTAACATCTATAGGACTTTTCCCATTGTAGTCTTTTATCCCTTTATTACTAACTTTATTTTAAAACTAGACGAGCTTGCGGTTACTCCCGCTTTATTTAAGGGTACTGCTCCGCTCCTGAGGCACATAGCGTGATGTTATATAGCCTTCCTCGATAAATGGGCTATCTAATACTGAGAGAATTTTCCAATCGATCCAGTAGTTACTGAGAGCGTTCAAGCAAACAAACAAAGAAACTCTTCAGCTTTTTAATTTTTCTTAGTATAAGGTATAATTATTATTATTCCTCTTTATTACATCTTTTCTCATAGTCGAATTTTATACAGTTAAATAAAAATAAAAAAAATTAACCATATAAAATAGGACCACGGAGACCCACCGGTATCGGGTACAGGGACCAAGCTACCGGTGGTTAGGGCTCCAGAGAGAGGAACCTCCGAACTATGCGCGTCGCGTCGTGTCCAACAATACTGCCTTCTGTATAGAGGACTTGAGTTTTTCCGAATTCTCAGTAACAACACGGACTTTATTTATTATTATTATTAATTATGTAATTGAGACCCGTGGCCCATTTGAAGTTATAGTTTGAAAGATTTAAGTAGATCTGCTGTTATTTCACTCACATAGCATTAAGTGGTAGACTGTTGAAAGAGTAACAAAGGCCGTAATTAGTGAATGTTGGTTGAAACATCTCGCAGCATTTGTCCATTTCCCAATAAGCAGCGTGTCTTGTCGGCCAGTTGCAAGCTTTTATTATTTCTTCACATGTAGGCGAACCCTAGTAAATTAAAAAAAAAAAGTTTCTTCACGAAACGTTCTTGGTTTTTCGCAAGGATGCAAAGTATTTTATGTTTGCGAATGGACTTTTCATGAATCTCAAGATTATCAACGGAATGTATGATTGCTATAGGTATATCTATGATAGCATAAGTATGATTTTTATTTGGGGGTCTTTGATATTATTGGGAATTATTATGTTCAGTTGATGATTTTTATAATTATTAAATAGTTATGCTAATATCATGTCTTCCGGGTAAGCGGTGCGGTACTTACACACGTTAAGAACACGAAATTTTTATCTTCGACCTAATATCCCTAGTGCCAAAAAGACATTAAAATTTGTTCCTTCTAATCTAGTCCTTTTTCTATTGCTTATAGATAAAAAAATAAGAAATCACATTTACGTGTTTCGAAGCTATCTATACTTATAACAACTTCCCAGAAGTTAATTTCAGAGCTTTGGAGGCGATATACATATTTCCCTTCTTGTCGTCACTCACAAGTCACATAGCCCATGTACCTACTATTCTGTCGTAAAAGTTATATGTGAAGTTTATTTTTGCAGGAAAGATTGAAAAACTTACAAAAATCTATACACTCATAGACAATCACGTTTATGATCAATATGATAGTAGCAAGATTAATAGTACCTCTTTAATAAAATCTCTGAACATATTAACATGATGTAGGTCGAGTCTGTATTCGATGAACTTTTTATCATTGGCCATCCTCGGACACACCAGCGACGCGAAAAATTCCTGTAAACTAGAAACAACTTTTCACAGAAGTTTAATAATAAGCCAATTATTCATTTTAAAGAAAATTCATTTACAAACGCAACTTTCAGCTTGTTTTCATTCATAGAATTGTCATTAATTTACATTTCTCTAAACTTTATGAGGTTACAAGTGACTACTCAAGAATACATATTTATTATACCTAATAGGAAAACAATTAATTATGTTATGTATTTTATACTAGAAACGAGGCTAACCGAAATCAACCACGTGGACTAGCAAAACAAATGTTAAGGCACAAATTAAGTGTGCGCTGGGTTAGCATTGATTCTAAGAAAATTAATCCTCATCAAACGTGTACCGGATCAAACTCGGCCTTAGAACTAGAGGTTAGCTTTTTACTCTGACCTTTCACAATAATTGTAAAGTGTCAGTATCCTGGAATATTCTGACACTAAGCCATGGAATAGTGCACTACTAACTAGCCCTTTGGATTGTGCTGGTGGAAGTCCCTTTGCGGAAAAGCTGATATTCTGCTTAGTCTGGTTAAGCTAGAACTGAACCCGAGCTACAAGGTTAAATTCTTGAAGGCAACCGGGTTTACACCTTTAGGTGGATGGTGACTACCTTTTGCACAGATCGATTACGCCAGTACCTCTCCCCGTAATGGCTCTCAAAGATCTTTAAGTCAGTCTGGAACGACGACGTATCAGACAGAGTTCAAAATGCACGTAGCTTCGAAATCACAGTGGTGCATTGCGTGGTATTTGACTGCGGCAGTCTTAACACAACGTAAATGATTTTAGTGAATGATTTGATTCTAAAGAAGCACGTCATAATAAGCTAGTATAGTGGAATTACTTAATCTCTAAGCTGCTGTACTTTTAAAACCACGACAACGATAAGTTTACTTACTCTTTCAATTCCGAGACGTTGGCATAAGACTTTTTAACGTGCAGATGTGGGCAAACGACCACCGTTGGGAAGGGTACAGCCCAGATGGGAGTGGGTACAGAATCGATCACGTTGACGAAGGGCGTGGAGGTCCACTTGCAGAACAGTTGGATCATGATCACTGCGCAGAAGATGATGCTGATGATCATTATGACGATCCAAGTCCATCTTTCTTTCTTGCCGAAGCTTGGTTCGAAGATGTACCTGGGAATCATATTAAGGGAGTATTGTATGACCCTTTTATATTTTTAGATTCTTATGAAATCATATACTGCATGCTTTTATGTTATATTGTTTTCAAAAAAAATGTTTTCGGCAGGTACACAAGATTATAATCATATTTATGATATTATTATATATATTATGTGTGCTTATACCTAAACTAGATTTTTTAGGGCCTGGAAGTTGATTATCTGTTTTTGTTCAGATTCTAAAAGAAATACACATATCTATTAATATACCTAATATTAACTACTCATAAATTCTGGTTAACTAAATTAAGTTAACCTACATATTTAGAGAAATACTTCAAGGTTTAATTCTAATTACAATTAAACCTTGAAGTATTTCTCATTAGTTTGCCCGTGTAGCGTTAAATTAATTTTAAAACAAGGGAATATTAAATAACGTTTTTAATAGATGTTTCTTAAATCCTACACATTATCATATTTAAGCTAGGAACTATGATCCAAGAGGGAGTGCAGTGGAATGCCTTCAAGGATGACTGTCCATGGGCGTAGTGAGGATTCCGCTCAGAGGATGAGAGCGGCAGAAGGGGAGATCAGATGAAATCTGTTTTGCAGGTGAAAGAAAACCAAGATTTTTAAAAGAACAGCAGCGTGCAAATATGCCGAAGCAATTTATAAGCATGACAACTTTTTCTCTAAACTCTAATGTTCGGTCCTTGCTCCCTATCTGGCTATCCAATAGTTGCTCCGTTCGATAGCCAGATACTATAAGCAGAACTGTAGAAATATAATCTAAAAAAAATCTACTGCTTCATCATAGGTCGATCCAGGAGGTGATGGCTAATAGCTCCAGCCTCCCAAAACAAAATGAGCCCTGCTTACGACATAAAAGGATATAGGTAACTAACTTGACTCCATGCAGAGATCCTTGGTAGAAGAACTGCTTCAGTCCCTTCATGACCTCAATGATCCACATCTCCAGCACAGACCTCGAGATCTCCTCATTGATGACTGGCTTTTCAACATCCTTATTGATAATCTTATTCTTGTTCAAATTTACCACATCTGGGCCTATATATTTGAAGTCTTTCAAATAATAATCACGGAAATATATGGTACTGGCCAAATTTTCTTCAACGGACAGATTATTTGGGATACTGTTTTTCTCGTTTATTTTATTTTTGTGGTATTCAAACATTTTTGAAAGTGGGGCAAAGGAGTGGGTTAGTGGGGAGGTATAGCGATCGAATGTGAGGACAGAATAAAGCGAGCATTGCAAATATCCAGCAATAAACGATAGTAGTTGCATTAATTGGAGTACATGCAGTTACATGTGAAGTGTTTTTATGTCTGTTTGTTCATGTGTGTTTTTTTATCCTTGATAGTTTTTGATGTCGTAAACATAAAAAAGATGTGAATCAGAAACAACATTGTATTTGCTTTCCCAAGCAGTTGAATAACAGCGACGACATTTTGTGTCATCCACAAATGGTTATTCCGTATCTGTATTACTCTGGATATATTTTTCCATTTTATAACTCTTTTTTAAGTGCCAAGATGTGCGATCCAAGAATGTATTACAGGCTTTGATTTATAAGAAAAATCGTTAGTCGATTTTTGTAAAATTAGAGGCAAGAGGAAACCATAATGTATGTGAATTGCACGATATACTAAAGAAGTAAGGGTTAAAGCGCTAGTATGTGAGAGAGACCCATCAACATCCATTACCTTACTGCACTTAACTGTATTGGAGACAACATGGTTCAATTAACACCTAAAGGTATTGAATGCTATCCAACTAGTACAATATTAATCCACTGAGCATCATAAACCTGTTTACTAACCGGCCGGTTTTACTGACCGGTTGGCGCCGCGGGAGTGTAAGCGACTGCTATGCCGAAGGTCGCGGGTTCGATTCCCGCTCAAGTCAAACATTTGTGTGCATGAACATGGATGTTTGTCTTGGTCTGGGTGTTTCTATGTATAATATGTATGTATTTACAAAAAAAAAAGTATATATGTATGTTTATCCATTGTCTAGTGCCCATAGTACAAGCAATTGTGGTAGAATATTATATTATATTATTATTATAACATGTTTGAAGACATAGGATAAGATGCAGTGGCTTCAGATTGCCAGATAGCTGATAAGCATGTTCTACTAGACTTCATCCGCGGATTTGCCTGCGACCTTGTCGGTTATCGCGACAAAAGTGGGTTCTGTCACTATGTGTTGTTAAAACTGTACTACTGCAAAACTTTATCAAAACCCGTTCTGTAGTTACATACTAAAATAACAAACTACTATACTTCCAGAAAAGCTTTCGCGTTTATAATTGTAGCGAAATGTAATACAGGCAAGTCGATATTAAATTGCAGTAGGGGACGAAAAACTGTTTTCAGGATAATTTTGGTTGATTGCACTGTGAGTTCGAAGTCATTAAAACTGCATGTCTGTGAATTCTCCATAATGTTCTCGAAAGACATATAAAGTCAGCCATTCCGCACTTGGCCAGCTTTCCATAGCGGGAAGAAGCTCTAGCCCAGCAGTGGGACAATGATGAAAACTAAAAAGAGACAAGACCGATAATCAGCACTTTCCTTAAGTTATGGTAAGTATATATCTTTCTGTTTCACTTTGTATTTTGTATACCTATCCAGATACCTGAAGGTTACATTGCACACAAGCGTAAAATCGGTGCTCACTTTTTTACTTTTATTGAAAAGAATATCGAGAATATTATGTAAATGCCATGTGAAAACATAACTCTGATGTTTTCTTTAGTTGTTATAACAACTTGGAATGAAAGTCGTTTGCCGTCGGCGGATTGAAGAGTTTCGCGAACAAGTTTTTTATAGGTACTTTTGTATTATGATTTGTTATTTTCATATTGGAATTCTACGTATGATGGAAATTGTTTTTATATAGACAATCTTGCTCTAGCTATAGGTTTGTGAAACGAAAATTATTTAATATATTCCGTGATTTTTTTAAGGTTTACATCATCATGCTTATTTTAAAAAGAATTCCTTTTGTCTATCTGTATGAACGCAAAAAGTACCGAACGAATTTTGTACGGTTTTCATCAATATAGGGTCAAGGGTGATTCCTGAGGAAGGTTTAAGTGACAGTATACCTAATTCACGAAAGCCGCGGGCGAAGACTAATTACATACCATAATATAAAATTAATGTTTATGTTATGAAATGGACGAGATAGCCTTGCCCCGTAGCTTTACATGAAAAACAATAATATTTATACAAGTAAGTAGTCGTGTTCTAGAGTGGAGACCGCGTCTTGCCAAACGTAGTGTAGGACGCCCTCCGGCTAAGTGGAGTGACGATATACGCAAGTGGCTGACAGCGGCTGGACACGAAGAGCCGAACATCGGGCTCAGTGGCGTGCCATTGGAGAGGCCTATATCCAGCAGTGCACTTCGGCAGGCTGATGATGATGATGATGATGAAGTAAGTGAGTTGTGAACCGAACCAATACTTGACAAGAAATCTAAATGCACATTAATGCATTTGTGCTACCGAGTGCATTGACAAACGTTTACGCTGTACGGCATTTCTTATAAACTACATTTAGTTGCTTGAATCAGACTTTACTAGGCGGAACTCCATTGTATACTAATGGAAAGAAATGAAAGAATGTGAAACCTTCCACGTAGCCTCGGGTTGACCACCCCAACTATTGCAATAGGAAAAGATTGACTCTACCGAACTCCCGTGATAAAAAAAACATACTTAAGTGTTACATAGGAATGGCACGGGTACCAGGAAGATACCTCTGTAATCCACTGTATCCGCTGACATGTGTTTTGCTTCTGCACGAGGCATCCTCAGGAGCCCATCGCTCCTACACTACACTAAACCTACAAGTTTTTTAGCACTTAATTTATCCATACCTACTGGAAGTAATAAAAATAAACTCCCAGTTATATAACGACGCAAAATATCCATATTTTACACACAGCTAAGTTTATAAATATGTCTCAAAAATACACCGGAAGGGGATATAAATTTGGACGGTATTTCAACCGGACCATTTTTAATGAATCTATCGCAGAAACAACTTTAAACTTCAAAGGGAAGTAATTGAAATGACTTGATTAGATTATTGGAGTTTTATGTAACTGCCACGTTGGTCATCTTTATTTTCAGCTCCTTATAGAAGGAACAGATGGTATACATTATTTTTGGCATAAATTTAATGATAGTATGGCTGATACCAATGCATGATTAGCAATCGTCACCGACATATTATACCGAACAGTTTTACACGACGATTTGTAAACACCATGTATACACGACACGGCTACTCGTCAAACTAGACACTTCGACCTTTGTTACGTTCTTAAGGTTTAGGTAGTAAGTGTCAAAATCGTAGGTACTGCAATTGTAAAGCTTGACTTAGCGTTGTGTGTGTACTAATTAATCCTGTTTCACTGGGAATTTACACTGTATGTATTTACAAACAAACGAGCAATGCAAACAAATGATGACCCAGGTAGTAGAGCCTTGCTGATTTCAGCATGAAAAAAAAAGGTCCGGCTCGACCGGGAAAGTACTACCTTCTCACAGTAAATCGACGTAAAGTAAAAGTACCTAAACTGTTGCGTTTCGTTCGGTGAGTGATAGTTCTGGAGGCTCTATCCCCTATTCCTTCTCTCTCATCCCACTCCTCATCATATCCCTTTTCCCAATCCCAAGGGGAGGAAACTCACTTGTGACTCTCGTGGTGTTGCTTGTGTCCATGGGCAACGGTAATTGCTTACCATCAGGCGATCCGTCTGCTCGTTTGCCGCCTATTACTATTAAAAAAAAAAGACATTGAATATCTATGAACATAAATAACATTCAGACTTGAATACCAATTTGTGAGAATCGATGTCATGACAGTCCGAGCGCGCTCAGACCAGTCAGACTGTCGGTGTTTAACTCCCTGTGCCATAAATAATATTACATTAATTTAAATTTTGTTTCGCTTGGATTATGTAGAACGTATCCTATTTAATGCATTTTACTTAACAAGACAAGTTACTTGAATGCTAATTTATAATAATGTTGAGTAGTACCTAAACAAGGATTACTAAATAAGTAAATAATATTGTGAAAATTATTTGGAAATGTGGGTTGGAGCGAGTTCTATCTTGGATTATTGTTTCTTTACTAAATATAATTTTAGTAACAAAACTATACATGCATTAAGATATCTACAATAATGTAATTATATCTTCCTTAGTTTGTTTATAAGAAAAAGGTACTGTTTGAAATGGGTTTCTCGATGTAGATTTTATATACCTACCTATAAAATAATTTTATTACTAAACGAAAGAGAACATAGACTTAGTATGTATTTAAGGAAATGCTTATTTCATCTTGTAAATAATAAGTACTATAAAATTAAATATTAGTTAATTATGGCGAGGTATAGGGGAGATGTGCCCAAAGCGGGCACCTTAAGGGAAAGTTGAAAAAAAAGTGCTTTATAATTTTGCTACATAATAATTTTTATTGTTTATAGGTCCACTATTAAATGCTTTTGAATGTTATATATTTCAAATTAAGTTACATTGAAAAATATTATAATTGTAGGCAAATTAGCATACCTCTACGATTGCCCTCTTTGCCCAAGGGGGTGGCCTAAAACGGACACTCGCTTAGGGCAAAACAGGCATGGGTTAAGGTAAAGCGGGCATAGGTAAATTTTGTCAGTAGATTATTAAAAAAGCAATAGTCATACTTTGCCTTCAATTTATATGGAATAAAGGAAACAAAATATCATGATCTAATTTTGTATTTCAATCACTCAAACTTTGTACTTACATCACTTAGCAGAAGCAATATAACAATTTGAAAAGAATCAGCAGTCTTCTGTTGAACTTTCTACTAATTAACAATAAAAAACGAAAGACTAGTCTTTTTCTCATCTAATAATATATAATATTATAAAATTAACATAAAATATATATGAATATTATTAAGATATCTTCTAACAAACATAACTAAACTTTAGTTACAAGAATATCCAATTATTCATTTTAACAAAGTAATTACTAAACTTTACTTAATATAATCAGTCTTTCTAGTTACTCAATAAGTTGTTACGCTTGTAATTATTCACCATCTAGAAGAAAGAAAACATAAACTATAGCAATTTATATTTTGCAGATAGAGAGTGGGCAAAGCGGGCATATGTCCGCTTTACCCTGCCCGCTTTGCCTTTTTCGTAACTTGAAATATTCAAACAAAATTTAACCTCAAAATTTTAAGACACGTGGCGTTTAATGGAACTGATTAACGGCCAGAGAATCACTTAATAATTAATGAATATTGATTATAGCATTATATACACTAAAAAACAAAGAACACATAACACATACCTTGCAATTTTTTTCAAAAATCCACTTTAAACTATTTTGTGACACAGCACGCTACTGCGCGCTCGCATGTGAACTGGACGAATGACAGGAAGTACGCGGGCCGCGGGGACTATCGTGTTGCAATAGAAGCGCGCGCTTTTTAATAATGGTGCAATGAACGATTGTGCCTGCGTTAGGCACGGTGCCCGCTTTGGGCACATCTCCCCTATTACACTATACCACACCTAGCAATGTAAAAAAACATTTTCAGTGATGCTCTATCTGATAAAACCTGACATAATTTTTTAACACAGTCATGTCAAGTAACTAAACTGCCTCCGTGGTCCCGGGTTCGATTCCCGCGCGGGTCGGGCAAAAGTGTTACTGGGTTTTTTCGAATTCTCAGTAGCAGCACGGAGTTTGGTAATGTGCCCGGTAACGGCAATAGGTTCGCCCCCCATTTACGTGGGACTTAAAAATTCATGGCGAAGTGTGGGTGTAATATTACACCTCTGCTTACCCCTTAGGGGAGAAGACGTGAATGTATAAAAAAATATGTCAAGTATCAAGAATGTAAAAGCTGCGCATGAAAGTGCATTGGTCCTGAAGCCTGCTAACTGCCAGGCTCACGTTTCACGGCTAAAGGGTTGTGGATAGTATGCATCAGCTTTGCACTCAAACTAATAATAATTATTTGATATGTTTGATTGAAATTATTAGTAAGACGGAGGAGGTTGGATATTAATCTGGAAGATTCAAGTCGTAATTAGACCACTCTGCTCGTCGTGTATGCTTGTGAAATTTGTTTGATTCAATATTTTTCATATTTTGTATGAGTTTTTTTAGAGTTATATATTTCAATTCAATTATTTTACAACTGTATACGGAAACTACGGAAACGAAGAAGGTTGTATAAGGTAGGTGCCCTCCATCCTTGAAATATCCTATACCCACTCAATCTCCTCTTCCCTTATTCCTTTCTAGGCGACCCAGAACTCGCCCTAATACAGTCCATTCCATTAATCCTTCCCAAGTCGCCTAGAACCCTACGGTTTCGGTGTAAAGCCGAACCACTTATTATTATACGTTTGACTGCCTCGTTGGTCTCGCGGCATAAATGTGCGCGTGGGATTGGGAGGTCGCGGGTTCGATTCCCGGGTCGGGCAAAGTGGTATTGGGTTTTGCCGTTAGAAAATTCTCAGTAGCAGCACGGAGTCTGGTAATGTGCCCGGTACGGCAATAGGCTCGCCCCCTCTTACGTGGGACCTAAAAATTCCTGGCGAAATGTGGGTGTAATATTACACCTCTGCCTACCCCTTCGGGGATACAGGCGTGAGTCTATAAATAAACTTATTATTATGAGAAAATTAAATGTGATCATTTAAAAAAGCGAGTGAAGAAAGTATTTCATTAAGTTTTATTTTAATTTACTTGAATTTGTTATGTAGGTACTTGATTGATCAAGCAAACATTAATTTTTTCAGGTGATAAAGATTGACAAAATATGGTGTGACCCATAATAGCCGAATAAAGCAAAATTCAAATAAATATTTGACTGACTTGGCAATTGTACCTTTTTATACAAGTGACAGTTAGGTAATTACTTTCACTTCTACACAGCGATACAGTCATTAAAAAATGTGTATTTATTTTAAAACTTCAGTTCTGATCGTACAAAAGGCTATATAGGTACCTAAGTAGTCTAAAAACCATAGGTACAAAAGTAAGATTCAATTGTGAAATGGTATCAGTACGAGAGGCCAAAGAAGTAGGAAGATGATGTCAAATTGAACACAATTATAACCACTAATTACTGCATTGTTCACTTGTACAAATATTTGAGTAAGATATCAAAGCCAAAGGCCAAACTGATAAGCTAATAAGTTCCTTCACCGGACAGTTGGAGTTCGTTAAATCATATTGGAACACAACTAAATATAATACATACTTTTTATAGTTTGCGGTACTTCTGGGCGTAGATAAAGACGCGATGTGATGTGATCAAATGTGTTATGGTTTCCGAGTGTTGTACGAATGAGGAATGTTCGGTGGGCTCTAAAGCTTAAATGGTTTCATGAATTATAGACATTTAACGTTTCATTTACGCTCAATGTTTAGAGTGGTTTCTGTGAGTCATTTAGTAAGTAAACTGTCTTTCAACAAGTTATTATTAGTAATATTCATCGTCATCATCATTGGAAGCCTGCTGTACTCCACTGATAGATATTGGCCTCTCAGTGATTCTTCCTCTCATGATTTCATGATCGGCTTAGCTTGCTTAGTGTCTTCGCTTGCCCAGACTCGGTGAACTTTCTTTAAAATTACTATTCTTATGGCTATCAGCCATTCTGACAGAAATGTGGCCAGCCTACTGGCATTTCAGTTTGCTAATTCTGTGGGCTGGGTATGTTGAAAACATTGGCTCTTTGATGAATCACTACATTTCGAAACTGGGCCTTCTTATAGCCTCTCCATAGCTCGCTGATGAACCTGAAATTGGTGAACCTGTCTTAACGTCAGAATCCACGCACTTTCTGAAGACTTTTGTATGCAGCCTTAGGAGGTTGCATAAAATAAAATATTTGCCCGAATCGCGAAAGTAATTATTATTCTTTCGCAAGTATCAAGATCAATTGTTCCTGCTACACTTCTAATAAGACTTTCTATACATAATAATATATTATATTTTGTTACGTAATTGATTTGTAACAATTACAGTTCAGTTGTTATCGGTAGCAACTAGAGTGTGGTCGGTTCGATGCCATTTTAGTGACCTACTTTTGAATCTGAAATAATAAGTATAGTTTATATTTACGCAATATAAATAGTGGTTGGTTGTTTAGCTTTTGTGTATTTATTGGTTTATGTAGGTAAGTCAGTACATTTATTTTTATTTTTCTGTGACTGTAAAAATATTGAAGAACATTATTTTTATACTACAACATTTTTAACTCGTGTGAGGACCGAACTTAGATACCGTAGGTACGTTGAGATGATCAACTCAATTGTTAGAATCGTTTGATATCAAGACGTATTAAGTCAATATAATGGCTAAACACGGAATCCTTATAGACGCGCTGTCTAGACTGACGTCTATCCGTATGTCATGTCTATTCAGTTTACAAATTTGAAAATTGGTAGGTAGATGTAAACTGTGAACCGCTTTACGACGTTATGGAAAATAAAAAATATTGAATATGAAGGCTCTTCATACACGAAACTGATGTGGAAAATGGGTCGTTAAAAATTACTTTGAGGCTCCTAAAACCATTGTTTCTCAAAGTCAACCGTTTGAAAGATATACGGTTCCAAAGTGATAAAATGGGTGAGTGTCCCTCTAACTTTTAAAGTAAGAGAGTGACAAATCTAAAAAAAATATACATATGCTGTACATAAAAACTTGGTTTGAACGATATGTAGTTAGCAGTATTTGAGATAAAGTACATCTTAAAAACCGCAAATACCTATAGCTTTGTCGTTTATACAAATACTATTAATAGTTAGTATATATGGCAAGTGGATACCTCCACTACGGAACTCTTCATGAGCGAGTCTGATTCAGAATAGCGAATAGCTTTAATAATATTTCGTCCTAGGTGTTCCTTGTAGTCGTTTGCCATTACAAAGTTTGGTGCATTAAGATTCCGCATTAACAGAACTGGAACACCAACGTTCAGTCATAAGTTGCGTGAAGGTAGGTACTCCTGATAATTGTAAGGAGTTCAGAAACTCTATAGGGTACGAAGTAACTTGGTCAGTATTCATGACATTATCTACCGAAAGGTGCTCAACAACATCCCTTTCAATACAGTCAAATGTCAAAGCCATGGTCCGATATATCTCTATACACACTTTCGCATTTATGAGTAGAGAATATTAGTTCAGCCGGTTTAGCGTGAAATCGGTACATACTACATACATACATACACATTTTCACATTTTTACCTAATATTAGTACTATTAGTAGGGATTAGCCAAGGCTGTTACAATAATTATTAGTTTTAATAAGTAAGCGAACGAAGTAATGGCAGTGCACCATATGACAATGTTTAATGTGACAGTACTGACAGATATATGCACATGCGCAGCACTCAATTAATATAGCGCGTGCGTTCTTACTGTCAATAGGTAGGAGGTTTGTCCCTACAAATTTCGACCCTCTCTAAAATCCCTCCCAGATTATTTTTTGCATTTTATTGTATCCTATGTGTTTTTCCTGGTTGTGAGCTACCTCCCCACCAATTTTCAGCCAAATCGGTTCGGCCGTTCTTGAGTTATAAATAGTGTAACTAACACGACTTTCTTTTATATATATATATACACACATCAACAAAGTCTAGGGATATCTTAATCCTAAATTATTTACGAGTTTATAGTTTAGAACCTTGTTAGTTTCCACAAAAAGTTTATATACAGATTAAAACCTCTTTTATTCTATTTTCAAAATTTGAACATGGAAAGAAAAAAAACAAAATAATAAACAAAATATGGCGGCAAATTTGCTAGTAATTCGTTACATTAAAGAAAGTTAAAACTGTTTTATTATAATTATTAATGAAAAGGGTTTTTAATTGTTTTTCTTTTTTAATTTAACGTGACGTACGAACTTTAAAAGTCATGTCACGTCGTCATTTGAGTCGAGATGAAATGTTACGAGCCGTGGGCATGTTAGAAAATGGTGCAATTCAACGCGTCGTTGCTGAGGCCCTACATACCAGTCAAAATGTGATATCAAGGTTGTGGTCACGTTATCGCAGTACTGGAGATGTGGCCGAACAGCACACAGGTAGATATCGTGTTACTACGCAGAGACAGGATCGATTTCTCCAAATGACCGCCAGAAGACAACCCAATATCACAGCGCTGCAACTAGTGCAAAGGCTCCAGGAGGACCACCAGCTGCTGGTAAGCGACCAAACCGTGCGAAGAAGGTTACATGAAGTTGATCTTCATGCTCGAAGACCATTGCGTGTTCCAGCATTGCGACGTGGCAATCGCGGTCGGCGGCTTTCGTGGGCTCGGGAGCATTTACCATGGAGTGACGAACAATGGTCTTTGGTGCTGTTCACCGATGAGTCCCGGTTTGGGTTTCACCCGGATTCACGAAGAACACGCGTTTGGAGAGCTCCAGGGAGAGTTAGCCGTCTACGGCACCCTCAGGAGGTCCACCCATACCAAGGCGGGACAATCATGGTGTGGGCAGGAATTCGTCTTGGCGGACGAACCCAACTCGTTTGGATCCAAGGCAGCATGACTGCACAAAAATACCACGAGGAGGTAGTAGAGCCCGTTATTGTCCCACACAGAACTCAAATAGGCCATGAATTTCTACTCATGCACGATAATGCTCCTTGCCATACGGCGCGGCTGGTATCGACCGCTCTCCGAGAGCACGATATTCAAGTTTTGGATTGGCCTGCACAGTCGCCCGACTTAAATCCTATCGAGCATGCCTGGGACATGTTACAACGAAAAGCTTTGAGAGATTTTCCACCAAATTTGACGACTGAACAACAACTTTACGAACACTTGCAAAGGACATGGGACCTCATACCGCAGCAAGACATTGACAATTTAATTTTAAGTATTAACAATCGATGTCGATGTGTAATCAATGTAAGAGGTGGCAACACTGATTATTAATGATTAGATTTTACAAGATTTTTTCCATTTTTATTAAAATTAATAGTTTTTTAAGAAGAAATGTTTGTTGTTATCATACTAATTTTCCATGATGATTAAAAAAATTAATTTTTTTATTTAAAACAAAAAAAAACACGAAATGTTTTTTATTTTTATTAAAGACCTTAAAATAATCTATGATTCTTCTATTTACTGTATCAGAAAATTCTTCATAGATTTTTAGATATTTGATGAAATATAAAATATCCCTAGACTTTGTTGATGTGTGTAATATTCTACCACATTCACACAACACCATCTAGTCCCAAACTAAGCAGAGCTTGTACTATGGATACTAGATAATTGATAAACATACATATATACTTTTTTTTTGTAAATACATACATATTATACATAGAAACACCCAGACCAAGACAAACATCCATGTTCACGCACACAAATGTATGTCTTGAGCGGGAATCGAACCCGCGACCTTCGACGTAGTAGTCGCTTACACTCCCGCCACGCCAACCGGCCGTCATGTCACTGAACTCATCCTAAACGACCGGACGGATGTTTAATATTTTTTGTGTGTGTTCAAGGGGACTTGAGAATGGTTTAGATTCGCAATTTAGTCCACTGGAAAATGGTTTTTTAGTTAAGTTTTAATTTGTAAGTAGTTGTTGATTTTGGAATGTTTTACATTGTAATCGACCGACTGCGCTACCATCGCAGTGTCAAATCTTTATTAATAATTTTCGATCGAAACCTTACCTGTATAATATTAATAATATATTAAAAATAAAGATTTCGAGTCGACAACATATATCCGCAAAACTCGTATTGTCGAGTATTTTGTTAAATTCTAATGATTCCGACAGACAAATCGCAGTTCTTTGCCACATTGGCCACTCTAGCGAAACGTCACTGATACCAGATAACATTTTGAGTATCTACTACATTAGTACTAAGTAGTTTGTATGTGTAGGTAAATACTTTTTGCAGTTAATATATTTCTTTAACCGTTAAAACTACAATTATACAGGGTTCGAAAATATCCGATATTTATTATAAATATCAAAATATCGGATATTTACGATATATATCGGATATATGTCAAGTTTGATATATATCAATTTTGTATGAAAGTCATATTATTATTTAATTGTATTATTTATGAATACTATTTGCATATGTGTTTCATAAACATACTCAAATGATCAAAAATAAAAAACAAATGTTTTAATGTTTTATTCATTTGAGTTTTTTCTGACATCACTGACGGACTGACGCCATTAATACCGGCAGAAGTGTTGCCATTTTTAGATTAGAACTTACCATTAGGGATTATGATTTAACTCAACTCCCACGTCATCTACATTTGGGAAGTAGAAATACAGTAACAAACGCAAAAATAATATTCTTCTTATACCATTTTGGTATTGCAATATATAAAAAAAAAACATTTGATATAAATCGTCAAATCGAGGTTGATATATATCGGATATATATCTTGATATATATATCCATTGATATATATCCTCGAACCCTGCAATTATAGAAGTATCCGCCCAATAAAGGAGATTTGTGTTCCCCGAACATAGATATACTATGACTAGAGAACGAATTTACGCGAGCGAAGCTGCGGGCAAAAGCTAGTATATATACAGATAAAGATAATTAAAGATCTGCAATACGCGAGCATTATCTTTAGTAATTTTTTATCTCTTTGTGTACTTTTCACAATACAGCTAGGGATATTCATCATCGGCCTTTAACAGTCGACTGCTGGACTAAGCCTCTCCTTTGAAAGGAGGAATTGGCCTACTATACCACGCTGGCCAAACGGGTTGGTATAGGGTTTGTATCAAGTTTTCCCTCTCTTACAGTGCTGTTCTCTGCATAATATGCTCCCTCTGTCAGCTCTTACGACACCCATGGGATGATGTGCGGTGGTGACATTCCGTATTCTTAATCCGTCACCACACGGACAACTTTTTCGCTAGGGATATTATCATCATCATACACAGCGTTTTTAATAACTTGTCCTTTCTGACACATCATGGCGGAGCTTAAACTACTGATAGAAATATGAAATTTGGACAGCGCGTTTCTTTTATGGTGTATACGTAGATACATATATGTATCTATGTACTCGCGAAGGATATTTAGTTAAGATAGCTAAAAAAAGGTTGAAAGTTAAGTGCAGGCGAAGTTACGGGCGAGTGTTAGACTACACATCAAATTACTTCCCTTTAGAATTAAATTCAAATGATATTTTGGCTGGCTATGAAGATGGATAATTGTGGGTATGTTGTAGGTACCTACCTAAACAAACTGAAAACGAGATTTTTGAAAATGTTACCCGTTAGGGAGTTAAATGAGGAATGTCTTGTATGGTACGTAATTCTTGAAAGTATAAAAGTACGTTTATGTATATACAGCCGGCTAGAAATAAACGTATGCCTATCTACTTCATTTTAAAATTTCACCTCTAATAATAAGGATAGTGAATAAGGAGTTGAAAGCTTCAACCCGAGCGAAGCTGAGAGCAAGTGCTAGTTGATTAGTAATTATTTTTTTATTGACTCACGCCTGTATCCTCGAAGGGGTAGGCAGAGGTGTAATATTACACCCACATCTCGCCGTGAATTTTTAAGTCCCTCGTAATAAGGGGCGAGCCTATTGCCGTACCGGGCACATTAGCAGACTCCGTGCTGATACTGAGAATTTCCTAACGGAAAAACCCAATAACACTTTGCCCGACCCGGGAATCGAACCCGAGACCTCCCAATCCCACGCGCACATTTATGCCGCGAGACCAATGAGGCAGTCGATAATTAAGTAATTATCTACATACATACATACACATACATAGACTCACGCCTGTTTCCCCGAAGGGGTAGGCAGAGGCATATTAAACGCCCACTTTTCGCCAGTGTTTTGATCCCACGTAATAGGTGGCGAGCCTATTGCCGCTTAGCCGAGGCTCTGGCAAACAAAATGTCCCAACATTTTGTTTGCCATAGCCTCGTCCGTTGATCGGCAGGTGCACCACTTGCAGGTGAGGTTGGCTTGGGACCCTAAGTTCTTGGTGGGAACCCTATGCACCGTAAATAAGTAATAAATGTTAATAACGAATAGATAAGTAATTATCTATTCGTTATTAACATTTATTGTACCTACAGAAACCAGCGATAATAATATTTGTAGATTCTATTCATCGTTTAGTTTTGCCCTTGATCTTTGTAGTAAGTTAGATTAAATATCTTGATAATTATTTTTTATTTGGCTTAGAAGTAGCCACTTACATTTAATGAATAAAAATTAAATCAATTAACGTATGGATTGTTTTTATCTCTTTTTAAAATTATACTCGTAGACTGTATTTTTTGGTGATGTAAGCACTTTTCGAGCTATCTCGACTCCGCCAGTCAGCCGTATGAGTGTGATAGACCGAATTGGGGGCTGGCAGTGGAGGTTTGACAGACTCTCACCTGATGGTATTCCTACTCACTCAAACCACCGGGCTGTCCTCTCCGTCCCTTAATGCCTTAAGCATAGTTTACTGCGATACCCCAACACTCGTAGACCCCTGTTTAACCTCTTAAATGCCGAAATACCAGACACAATAGAAAATCTATTATGTCTCGCACTGATCAGTTGATCGGCAGTCGACAAACCTCATAATGTACCGCGAGGACTTTATAAGCATACAACCAATAGACACAACCAACAGACACAGCCAATGGTAGATCCAGAATTTAGTTTGGGAGGTGCTTCCTTCGTTTTTTTTAACTTGGTAAAACAAGGCTTTGTCAAGGAAAACACTAAAACACGTGCAAAGACATGAAAGTTACTTAAGTTTCACTATGTGGACATAAAATCTCCGTGGTCCAGTGGATAGCGAATGCGACTGCTGATCGGAGGTCCCGGGTTCAATTCCCGGGTCGGGCAAAAGTGTTACTGACTTTTCCGAATTCTCAGTAGCAGCATGAAGTCTGGTGATGTGCCCGGTAACGGCAATAGGCTCGCCCCCTATTACGTGGGACCAAAAATTCATGGCGAAATGTGGGTGTAATATTACACTTCTGTCTACCCCTACGGAGATACAGGCGTGAGTCTATAAAATAAAAATCTTGACGTGTCCCGATGACAAAATAATAATATTTCATCATCGGGACACGTCAACATTTTACAAGTATCATTTATGAAAGAAGAAAAAAGCGTTTATTTCTATTACAGACGAAGAATATGATATAAACAATGTGAAAAAAAAAAGATTACAACTAGGCACAAATCGTCTGTACAAAAATAGGAGGCCAGTTCAGCATATTTTCGGACACATGTGCCAGGCGCTGGTTTTCAACTGTTTTTTTAGTACACGCGGACGTCAAAACCAGAGAGCAATATTTACTTATGTGATACTGGTTTTGAGTATAGTCAGTTGGACACACTTGTATCCAGTTGGTAAAGAATCGTATATGGCTGACTCTCCAGGCTGGAACCCGGCTAACTCAGAATCCACCCCTGGACACAACCAAGATCACCCAGACTCGTAACAACGATTTACTTGTCATGTTGTTCTCGTATGGGAATCGAACTCATCATCATCATCAGCCTTTAACAGTCCACTGCTGGACTAGGCCTCTTCTTTGAAAGGAGGAATTGGCCTACTATACCACGCTGGCCAAACGGGTTGGTATAGGGTTTGTATCAAGTTTCCCTTAGTGCTGGTACATGCATAATATGCTGCCTCTGTCGGCTCTTACGACACCTATGGGATGATATGGGGTGGTGACAATCCGTATTCTTAATCCGTCACCACACGGACGGGGATCGAACTCACAACAGTCCGATGTTGCTGTAACAATCGGTAATGGCTTTCAAACACCACACGCTATCCGTGCCATCATTTTATAAATCTGAATACTTAGTACATTAAAAGTTAATGCTGAGTAAGTTCCAAGTGATCTATATTTAGATAACACAAATAGATAGAGGGCGTAGGAGTAATGTTATTTCCGTGCTAATATTACTGAATGAAACATTATTAAAGTTTGTTTATCGTTTATGTGGGAAGGTACTGAAAGGATGTCTACAGTGTTTAGATTTCTTAAATTGTCTGCAATCTTCGTAGGAACCTTATTCCCGAAAGGAAAAGTAGACAATCCCCTCTAGAAAGGATTGCACAATACTCAACAAATTAAGATAACGTTGTAGGCACAGAAATAAATAGTAATAGAACGGTGACATGGGCGTGGTGCGCGTGTCAAACTATTGCACTATAGCGCATGTGTTTACACATGTTGTACAACATTATTCTGCCTGACAATCAGCAATGGTCAGTTTTTATATAAACAATAGCATAATTTCATTTTCCACAGCTACATCACACACACACATCGATAATAATTCCTTAGTGTCCCCTCAATATCTATACGTCACTGTGGGCGGGGCTTGCTGAAATGTGGCACGCGCGAAATGTACGCGATGACGTGACATTCACCATTCTATTACTATTTATTTCTGTGGTTGTAGGTATACAAAATGACATGTCCTGAGTTCCTGACTGTTTTATCATCGCAAAGCCTTAACTATTCAAGCTGGAAACATTGTTGGACAGTGGGTTCCTTTTATCACGTATGCACCCACTTCTTCTTCCTCCTAGCGTTATCCCAGTTTTAACCTGACTTCCGGAGTTTTAACCTGACGTCCGCTTACTTGTCTAACCGGATTTGGTTGCATATTAGCTTTTCCACAGAGCGACTGCCAGCCTGACCTCCGCAACCCGAAATAAAATTTACAATTTAATACGCACATAACTCCGAAAAGTTATTGGTGCGGGCCGTGGATTCGAACCTGATAACCTTTGCATGACAGTCCATTGGTATCTCCACTAGGCTATCGTTGCGACTGCACCCCTTTAGCAAGGCTATTTTAATATTCTATGCCTAAAGGTGTTGGTATTATGATATTGGCATCATGAAAGTGCGTCCAAGTGATATATTCTATTTTAAGACTGTTGTGAGAGATCACCTATAAAACTACTGCTATTCGTACGGAAATTCGGAAAAGATTAGATAGATTAACACCAGTACCCAAACATAAGAAATTTACAATAGTTAAATAAGTAATTTAAAATTATATAGCTGCACAACAACAACACTGTTCTTATCGCAAAATGGGATATCTTCCAGACAGAAAGAGTAGTCTGTGTTATTGAACTAAAATTAGACTAGATTTCACTTACTTATATCAATGTTTATGTCTTGGAGTCAACGTCCGCTGATTAATTATAAAATATGAACCAAATAAATATGAATTGAAGTTTAATCCCCGTCGTATACCTACGTGTAATAGATTGTTGCACCGAGCGTAAAGTGAGTTTTTAGTGCACAGTTTATTCAACCGATTTTATCTAGGTAGTAATATTCATTCTCATCAAAAGAAAACCAATCACAAAGGATGTGCTTTTTTTTTTCTTCGAACCAAATCAGTGTGAAAATGCTTTCGTTTTTGCACCGTTTTTATTCTTTACTAGCTGACCCAGCGAACTCCGTATCGCCTTTTTAAGAGTTTTTATTTAATTCCCTTTTTTCTAAAGTTACCATTGACTTAGCGCTTAATCTCTTATCATTTCAGAGTCTATAAATGATGAACAAACAAACATAGGTTTTTATATAATATTGAATTCCCCATTCCTTAAAATATCGGAGACGATACCCATATCGACTTAAAAAAAATCCCATCCGCCATCTTTGATTTCCTATCCGCCATCTTGAATCACGAAATAGACGTTGTATTTAGATTCCCCATCCCTTTAAACATCGGAGACGATACACATATTGATTTATAAAAAAAATCCCATCCGCCATCTTTGATCACGAAATAGATGGTGTTTTTGAATTTCCCATACCATAAAATATAGGAGACGAGACCCATATCGACTTTTAAAAAAATCCCGTCCGCCATCTTTGATTTCCCATCCACCATCTTGAATCACGAAACAGATGTTGTATTTGGATTCCCCATCCCTTTTAACATCGCAGACTATACCAATATTGATTTCTTTTTAATTTTCCCATCCACCATCTTTGATTTCCCATCCGCCATCTTTGATCACGAAATAGATGTTGTATTTCGATTCCCCACCCATTAAAATATCGAAGGCGATACCCATATTGATTTTTAAAAATTTTCTCGTCCGCCATCTTTGATTTCCCATCCACCATCTTGAATCACGAAACAGATGTTGTATTTGGATTCCCCATCCCTTTTAACATCGCAGACGATACCAAGATTGATTTTTTTGAATTTTCCCACCCACCATCTTTGATTTCCCATTCGCCATCTTTGATCACGAAATAGATGTTGTATTTCGATTCCCCACCCCTTAAAATATCGAAGGCGATACCCATATTGATTTTTTTAATTTTCTCGTCCGCCATCTTTGATTTCCCATCCGCCATCTTTGATCACGAAATAGATGTTGTATTTCGATTCCCCACCCCTTAAAATATCGAAGGCGATACCCATATTGATTTTTTAAATTTTCCCGTCCGCCATCTTTGATTGCCCGTCCGCCATCTTGGATCACTAAATAAATTTCATATTATTAATCAGCGTCCTGAAAATCTCGAAAACGATACCCATATAGATTGTATCCTATTTGTTTAGCCTTTTTTTGCCTTTGACCCAAGCCTCCCCCTTCTCGTTTGACCATTTTTTTATTTTTGTCTGGCCCCTAAAAGTTGTGGCGTAATTTTATATAGCCAATAGCCTTTCGGAATAATTGGGCTATCATAGGCAATAACAATTTTTTAAATCCGATTGCTAGTTCCTGAGATTAGCTGACATTATCTTTTAGCCTTTTTAGCCTTTTGCCCGGCCCCAAAGGGTCGAAGCGTAATGTTATATAGCCTATAGCCTTCCGGAATAACTGGGCTATCATATACAAAAAGAATTTTTCAGATCCGACCGGTAGTTCCTGAGATTAGCGCGTTCAAACAAACAAACAAACAAACAAACAAACTCTTCCGCTTTATTATATTAGTATAGATTTCGATATAAATTTACCACAGAGGTTTAATGTCTCCCATTAAGTTTAACAAAAAAATTATGTATTAGATACAAAAGATACTGGCTGAAAATAAAAATAAAACACTTGGTGAAAAGAAAAAAGTTAATGGCGCGTATTTTGCACCATTGATATCACAGAGTACTTTGTGATTGATATACTAACTTCATAATTATTAAGGCGAGAAAAGTTTAAAAAGATAGAAATTTAAATAATTTTATTCCGGTAAATTTATCAGTAGTTTAAAGCACTCCGCTAAAGTAACTAGTGCAGTAAAAACTCACTTTGCGCTCGGTGCAAAAATTTACTATTTAATACGTAGGCTAAAAGTAATTTTGGCGAATTATATTTCTCAGTTTTTTTTAAAAGACCACTCCCGCACTAGTAATAGTTCCTGTGTCGCGGGGGACTTTACAAACATAAAACCCGGTAACCAACGGACACTACAAACACCCAGACTCGAAACAATAATTTATGGATCACACAAAGTGTTGTCTTGTTTGAAACAAATGGGGTCTAGGAATGACGAAGTCTGAAATACACACGTGTACCTATTGTTTATTTTGTTACAGATGAAGATGACGCCTTACAAGAAGCTTTTCTCAATTCTGATAACATTATCATTAGTGTATAAATGTAAGTATAATATGTCATTATTAAGTTTATTAGATTCTACTAACATATAAGTTAGGAAATCAACTTACTTAACCAGGAAATTAACGTACAACATATCCAGGAAATTATCTTAAATATCTTAGATAATTTATTTTTGTATGGTACTGAAAAGCAGGGATAGCCTAGTGGAAAGACCGACAGACTGCTACGCAGAGTGTCTCAGGTTCGAATCCACGGCACGTATTAATGCCGTTTAAGTGCGTATTAAATTGTTAATTATCACTTGCTTAACGGTGACGGAAAACATCGTGAGGAAACCTGCATGTCTGAGAGTTCTCCATAATGTTCTCGAAAGACATGTGAAGTCTGCCAACCCGCACTTGGCCAGTGTGGTGGACTATGGTCTTACTCTTCTCATAGTGAGAAGAGGCCCGTGCCCAGCAGTGGGACAATATTTCAGATTCATGGTACTAAATAGAAGCAGTTGCACACTTTATTTGTATTTTTCTAATTTAATCACAGCTTCAGCCATCTACTGCTTCTACTGCAGCAGTACTAACAGCTCGGCTTGCCTGGATCCGATGCAGTATGACGAAGAAACTCGTGCTCGTCTGATCCCTATAGTCAACTGCGAGGCCGCTGTGCCTCGAGTGGAACCCCTCAACTTTTTCTGCAGGAAGATTACTCAGACTAGTAAGTGGAGTTATATTTTTAATATTATTTTATAATCCTCTCATATCGGTGGAGAAACTATCAAAAGCTCACAGACTTATGAGCAATCTTATGCTAGACACTAGCGATTCAAACCAAGAATCAATTCTGATAAATCTCTCTCCATTTTTTAGTATAAAGAAAACTGACTCGCCTAAAACAGAGTGTGAAGAGACTCTCCTTTTACCTACATAAAAATCAAACTTTTCTGGACGAGATTGAGATGTCTCTCTTCCTTCCAGTATCAAAGGGATGATCCATCTATCATCTATCGAATCAAAACTCAAAAATATGATTACTACAACTTGAAGACGACATTTTCATGTTGAAATCAACGTGGCTCCACTAAATCACAAAAAATAGGCTCATAAGTGTATTCGAACACCCTTGTGTTCGAATATCACAACCGGCCTAAACACTTTATGAACACCCAAAGGGTAAACTAAAAATGTCTCAGTCAAACGTTATTTTCTAAGGCCAATCGCCGAGTTTACATAAATAATTGTCTTCTTTTCCAGTCTACCAAGTCCACCGTGAGCCTGAAGTGGTCATAAACCGTGGCTGCGGCTGGGTCCGTCACGAGAAGCCTTGCTACCGCGCCGACAGCCGCGACCACCTCGAGACAGCTTGCCAGTGTTTCACTGACTACTGCAACAGTGCTGAAGCTGTCAGTCCTTCCACAGCCACTGCATTGTTCGTGGCTTTAGCTGCCTGCTTATATTTATATCGTTAAGATGTATCTTAAGTTAGTTCTTTTAAAAATAACTGACTGCAAAAGTGCTTTTTTGTTAGATGTAAAACATGCACCTCCATAATATGTTTTACCGAGATTTGTAACAGTTGACCTGAATCTCTCAGTTCTGTCACAGACCCCACTTTCTTAGTCTTATGTCAGTCTCGCTACAGTTTGTGTCGTTAGCCCTGTGTTTATATAATTATGTACCGTTAAGTTATATTTGTAAGATCTTTTTAATTATACTTATCGACTGCCAACACGTTACTTATTTTAGTTGCCATTCGAAAATTTGCTCTTCAGATAACTACATAATGTAGAAACTGTTACTTTTTAGAATGGAACTAGAAATGCGTATGTATGTAATGTAGTTTACATTACATACATACGCATTTCTAGTATAACCGAAAAACCGACAACTACAACACACCGAAATATAACCGAAAACTTCGTAGAAAGTCTTTTTAATTACAAAATTTATAAATATAATATATTGTGAATGTGGTAGAATATTATTATATTATTATTATTATTATTATATAGGTGCAATTACTATTAATAACACTATAATTAAGTGAAAATAAAATACCTTTATAACTTAAAGCCATGTATTTTATTTATTAACACATGTCATTTATTTGGATATTTTGCATTTTTTAACCGACTTCAAACAAAAAAAGAAGGAGGAGGTTCTCAATTCGGCCGGTATATATTTTTTTTTCGATGTGTGTACACCGATTTCGCCGAGGTTTCTGAACCGATTTACGTAATTCTTTTTTTGTTTGATGCGCAATAGTTTCGAATTGGTCCCATAAAAATTTTATTCATGTAGGCCCAGTAGTTTTTATTTTATGAGCATTTTTTTACTTATTTTCACCTATCCTTAAGGCTGAAATTCCTATGAATAATAATTGTGACGGCTGGTGTCATGTCAAATTGTCATCACTACGGTTACCAAAGAGATTGAATAATATACATAGAGGTAGTCCTAGTACTCCCAAATTGAACACAGTCAACTGACGTGTAAGATACAATTTAGACAATGTATGCCATCAAATTATATAACCCTAGTGATTTTTCTTTTATAACAGTTCTATCATGATTTTGAATTTAGCCGTATAATATTTATATCGACTTTTCAAGTGTTGTAAAAAATCTTATCGATATGTCTATCCACCGTATATTTTTACCTCGTTCTTTTTTAGATTCTATGTGCACGTGATAAAGATTTATAAAATAAGTGGATTGCTGCACTATGTCGTGGAGAAAATTGGGTGCCTAGAAAGCACCATAGAATTTGTTCCAAGCATTTTACTGCGGAATGTTTTTATAGTAATGACAGATGGCCCTTCTAAACATATCAGTGTGAGTGTTTAAATAATTACTTGCTAATAATTAAACTATCAGCAACAGTAGTGAATTCCGAAGCTTGTTAGAATCCATCATATTACAAAAAATAATAATGCACCTATAGAAAAAATCTGATCTTTCTTTACAAAGACAGTAATATTTAAAGGACAGTAATTTGAAGGTTTGATAAGAACTGTCTGCTTTCATAGTCACGACTACTGAGTGGTTATGCATCAAAATAAGGGAATCTTCATTTGAAATAAATTTTGTTAAATGTCATCTACCCAGAGACCAAAACTTGGTTGTTCTTGTTCGACTAGTGGACTAATAATATGCCGATCCCAAGATAAAATCGAAGGGCTAGTCTAGCCACAATTTTTTTCTCTCTAAATATTCTGTGTGTCACATGTATGATCGAAAGGTGTCCGATCCCGCACATACATTTTTTACACATAGATTTGTTTTACCTACACTATATAATGAGAAAATGTCAATAAAAAGTGATTATTGTTATGTTTTTTGCTTGATAAAATCCTTGTCGACTATGTCCTATCCTTGTAAAGAATTAATTTGGATATGCCATTCTCAGTTATCATAATGCTTAAGCTATGAGTTTTGCTTTTTTCTTAATTATTTGCTTTCTCTAATAAAAATATGTTATTTGGGGGTGATGATTTATTTATTTAATACTTATTAATCCCACTTACAGCTATCATTACAGGTGAAAAATAACTATAAGTATATATAAATAAACATTTATGCCCAGGGTGTCGTATGAGGCGACTAAGAGAAACACAAGAGAAGGAAATCTCGAAATAAAACCCTATACGAATACGTCTGGCTAGTGTGGTATAATAGTAGGCCAAACCTCCACCACGGAAGGTTTAAGACCAGCAGTGGACTGGAAAAGGTTGTTGATGCGTAAAGAAAAATACCATGAAAATTAGAAAATAATGCCTCGAAAGATTATGTGCTACTGAGTACCCATTTGAAACAAAAATAATATATAAGTTCAGTTTAAAAATGCAAGTTTGTGTAATAATTATTTAAAGACTGTCCATCAACTAGCGTTCTGACTGCTGTGGACACAAAGTTACGGAATTTTAAATGTATAACATATAAATAATATACTTTACAAGTCCGTTTGATTTTGAACCTATATTGAAACTTTAATCGATATCGATAGCGGATTTGCTCAGTCACTATTAAATTAAAAAGTTACGATATTTGTGTTCAAATTGGCTTTAGCCCTAACTGACAAACATAGTGCCATCTTCTTTTGGCAACTCTAATTTATCATATGAGTGAAGAGTGTAGGTATATTCAATTTGTTCTTAAAAATATCGTTTCTTCCATGCTTCAGTTATTCTTCTGTGACGGTCAAGGACTTTATAAGAAAGGACTGCGCTCTTAAAAATAAGTGAAACATAAATATAAATCTTATATGCCTGTCCTAAGGTCTGCTTTACTCTGCTAATGGTTATGGAGGCAAAACGGTCGAGATGAGATAGCTAGCACACAGGCCGTTTGTCACTTTCTAACAATGGCCATTAGAAATATATTTTTATTTTAGTAGTTCTCGAAATGAAAGAGTGCACAATCGGAGATATTTCATTGGAGGAATTTGTTACAATGATATGTTAATTATGATTGAAATATATTTTTTAATAGCTATGGTATCATCCGTGTTACTAATATCAGTAATATTGAATTTTGATATACGCTAGAAAATTTTAGTAGTAGACATGAGAATTTCTAGCACTGGCTGGCAACATTAAAAAATATGGCGTTGGGCAATTTTATTAACAGCTGTCTATGATCTAGTTCTACGTATTTCGGGTAGGGTGTCCCTAATTTGCCGTAGCCAAATAATACATACAAAGAAATTTATTTTGTTTCAGTATACCTAAAAAGCCAGATTTGCGTCAAAAATGGATAGATGTGATACCGGGAGCGATCACAAACAACTCTGTGGTATGCAGTCTTCATTTCAAATCGGAGGATTTTACAGAGTCTTGTTCACGAAGAGTAGCCTTTTCGCCTTTAATTATACTCAAATCCATGTAAAAGTTTAGATTAAAGTGTAGCAATACCCACCTATTTCGTCATCATGTTAATCTTAGAAATAGTGGCTATCCTACAATTTGTCAGGTTTAGGTATAATATCAATCACTTGAGCTAAAGTTCAGTGAAGTAATTATTTGCATACAATAACGTTTAACTACCTACTTTACGAAAAATTTTGAAGTAGAGGTTAAAATAAAAATAATATCTATAATCTCAAGTATGTTGGAAGTACGTAATTTCCGTAGAAACTACACAAAATTATAGACACCCTAATAGAAAGGGAGAAACAGCCTCTGTCCTTGCTATCTCAAGTAGACCGTTTTTTGCGTACAAGTGCTCGGTCCAGTATTATAACGTCCTTGGTGACGGTTACTAAGGACTACTGACGTCTACAATTTATTCGTCGACACGACAAACTGGCCGGTACTCAAACATTATAATTAGCAAAAAGGTTTGAAGACTATTTCATTATTTGGAAATGACAGTTAGATGACGTAAGCACTCTGTCAAGTGTTCGCTAAATTCGCCACTAGTCGATAACAAGGAGATGGCCGTGCTGATAATACATCCGCTTTACGTTCTGAAGGCATGGGTTCAAATCCCAATCAAAACAGTCCGTCGATTTTGGTTTTTATGAAATTTGGAAAATGTTTATGAATATTTGGCAAATATTTTTTTTTATCTTAGGTAGACTTTAAATAAACTAAAGTATAATTGGTCTATAAGTAGGATTTACATTATAATGTACAATAAAATAAAACTAGTTATATAACTAAACTATCCTAAACTATAAAAAAGCAAAAGTATGAAAAGAAAAGTAAATAAAATATAATAAAAAATTAAATTCCTCCGCAACGCTGTCGAGCGGTAGCGTGCCCAGAAGGCTGGCAGCATTGCCACGTTAAATGGCAATGCTTATTCTCTCAGCGAGATATAAACCAGCCCTCTGGTCACGGGAAGCAACGATCAGCCTTCTGGCGATTTCTTTCTTTGGGAAATGTGGGTGTAATATTACACCTCTGCCTACCCCTTTGGGGATACAGGCGTGAGTCTATAAAAAAATATGTCAGACATCGGGAGTTGGGTTTTATATACGTATTTAAATTGGATGACAATGAAAAGTTATTATGACATAGAGCTGCTCTGATGATGGAATCGAAAGGTGGTCATAGGAATAATATAGGAACTCAGTAATTAATTGACAAAATTTTGTAGAGTTTGGGCTCGTTCTCGTCCGATGAAGGAGTCAGAAGGTGGCGATACGAACTCAGTAATTACAAAAATCTATTTGAATTGCACAATGACACGGTAATATAATCTAACAGTATTGTAACTCGGCCGTCTTCGTGAGTCGCGCATCGTCGTCGCATGCGGCGCGTCTACCAGACGCGCCGCATGCGAGCTGCGTAGCTGCGGCACGATAGCGGCTGCGGGTACTGTAGGCACAGTCCGCCCAGTCTAATGGGTACTCTGCTCGAGGCGCGTAGGTATAACTCGAGTTTCGTGCGTTTGTATGGAGTTACAATACTGTTAGATATTATTACCGTGACAATGATGATAATGGTGACTTCAAAGACGTAAATCATGCGGTAATGCCATGATTTGTCGATTATTAATGAGACCAAGTCTATTAGCTCTCTGCTCAAAAGGCTCATTCGCTAGACGCTCTTGGATCTTACCGAGTCTAGAATTATACCGTTTAAGAGTTTCTTGACGTTAAGGACGCGTTTACGCTTGTATCAAAAAACCACATATTTCCGGTACATTTTACGACAATTTTAGATAATAACTAATAAAACTAATGATTACGATAAATTGATTACTTTTTTATCTATAAATCAATTTGAAAATAAATAAAAAATATTTAATTAATATTAATGTAAAATCGATTCGAAACGGCCTCTTAAATCAAAAATAGGCATATACGGCTATTTTTGGGTACAATTTTCTCTCTATTTTTACATTTATTTAGATTTTCAAAGATAGAATAGGGTAGTAAATATAGTCAATTCAAAAACAATTAGATTTTTTTTTTTCAAAATATTGTAAATTGACTCAAAAAAAGCAAAAAATCATCTTACATTTTTCTTCTATTTTGCTCGCATACGTGTGTCTTAATGTGTGGCAATAAGGTTCGTTTTATTTAGCCACTTTCTTGATTTATATATCCAAATTCTGCAATGAAATCTCAGTCTGCGCTTGAGCGCCGTCGGGAGTGGACTCTATGTCGCTTGTCGCTGCAGCCCGAAGACGAAAAAAGCAATATACGAATACAAAATATTCGCTAAAATCAATTTGATACTTCTCGTATTCTGTGCGAATTACGTACAAGTAAATTTCTTTTGTATAAATGGACATTATTACTTTATTTTCTCCGTTATGTTGAGTCAGGATATATTTCGGTATTTAGATATTATTTTGTTTCTTGCGTTGAAATCTGGTAAGATTATCTGGACTGATGGTATACCATCCCGTTCAAGTGTTGCGACTGGAACTCATAAAAGAGTAGACCTAGTTATGCCAGGTTGGGGCTCATTTTATTTGTTTTGGTGAGACCCTACCACTGGTACTAGTGAAGTAACCTTCCAAGGTTATTCGATGAGTCTTGCTGGTACTCATGTGTGAGTAGAGCTAGGCATGCCGAGTTTGGGCTCATTTTGTTTGTACATAAGAGACCCTACCACTGGAACTTATGAAGTAACTTTCCAGGGTTATTCAATGACTCTTGCTGGTACTCATGTGTGAGTAGAGCTAGGCATGCCGAGTTTGGGCTCATTTTGTTTGTACATAAGAGACCCTACCACTGCATTTTATGAAGTAACCTTCCAGGGTTATTCAATAACTTTTACTGGTACTCATATGTGAGTAAAGCTACGCATGTCGAGTTTGGGCTCATTTTGTTTGTACATAAGAGACCCTACCACTGGAACTTATGAAGTAACCTTCCAGGGTTATTCGTTGACTCTTACTGGTACTCACATGTGAGTAGAGCTAGGCATGCCGAGTTTGGGCTCATTTTGTTTGTACATAAGAGACCCTACCACTGGAACTTATGAAGTAACCTTCCAGGGTTATTCAATGACTCTTGCTGGTACTCATGTGTGAGTAGAGCTAGGCATGCCGAGTTTGGGCTCATTTTGTTTGTACATAAGAGACCCTACCACTGGAACTTATGAAGTAACCTTCCAGGGTTATTCAATGACTCTTGCTGGTACTCATGTGTGAGTAGAGCTAGGCATGCCGAGTTTGGGCTCATTTTGTTTGTACATAAGAGACCCTACCACTGGAACTTACGAAGTAACCTTCCAGGGTTATTCAATAACTTTTACTGGTACTCATATGTCAGTACAGCTAGGCATGCCGAGTTTGGGTTCATTTTGTTTGTACATAAGTGACCCTACCACTGGAACTTATGAAGTAACCTTCCAGGGTTATTCGATGACTCTTGCTGGTACTCATGTGTGAGTAGAGCTAGGCATGCCGAGTTTGGGCTCATTTTGTTTGTACATAAGAGACCCTACCACTGGAACTTATGAAGTAACCTTCCAGGGTTATTCAATGACTCTTGCTGGTACTCATGTGTGAGTAGAGCTAGGCATGCCGAGTTTGGGCTCATTTTGTTTGTACATAAGAGACCCTACCACTGGAACTTATGAAGTAACCTTCCAGGGTTATTCAATAACTTTTACTGGTACTCATATGTCAGTACAGCTAGGCATGCCGAGTTTGGGTTCATTTTGTTTGTACATAAGTGACCCTACCACTGGAACTTATGAAGTAACCTTCCAGGGTTATTCGATGACTCTTGCTGGTACTCATATGTGAGTAGAGCTAGGCATGCCGAGTTTGGGCTCATTTTGTTTGTACATAAGAGACCCTACCACTGGAACTTATGAAGTAACCTTCCAGGGTTATTCAATGACTCTTGCTGGTACTCATGTGTGAGTAGAGCTAGGCATGCCGAGTTTGGGCTCATTTTGTTTGTACATAAGAGACCCTACCACTGGAACTTATGAAGTAACCTTCCAGGGTTATTCAATGACTCTTGCTGGTACTCACGTGTGAGTAGAGCTAGGCATGCCGAGTTTGGGCTCATTTTGTTTGTACATAAGAGACCCTACCACTGGAACTTATGAAGTAACCTTCCAGGGTTATTCAATGACTCTCGCTGGTACTCATATGTCAGTACAGCTAGGCATGCCGAGTTTGGGTTCATTTTGTTTGTACATAAGTGACCCTACCACTGGAACTTATGAAGTAACCTTCCAGGGTTATTCGATGACTCTTGCTGGTACTCATATGGAAGTAAAGCTAAGCATGCCGAGTTTGGGCTCATTTTGTTTGTACATAAGAGACCCTACCACTGGAACTTATGAAGTAACCTTTCAGGTTTTTCAGGTTTATTCGAAGACTCTTAGTGGTACTCATATGTGAGTAGAGCTAGGTATCTTGCAGTGGAAGGGTCTCTGATGTTCATACAAAATGAGCCCAAACTCGATATGCCTAGCTCTATTCACATATGAGTACCAGCAAGAGTGATCGAATAACCCTGGAAGGTTACTTCATAAGTTCCAGTGGTAGGGTCTTTTATGTACAAACAAAATGAGCCCAAACTCGGCATGCCTTGCTTTACGCACATATGAGTACCAGCAAGAGTCATCGAATAACCCTGGAAGGTTACTTCATAAGTTCCAGTGGTAGGGTCTCTTATGTACAAACAAAATGAGCCCAAACTCGGCATGCCTAGCTCTACTCACACATGAGTACCAGCAAGAGTCATTGAATAACCCTGGAAGGTTACTTCATAAGTTGCAGTGGTAGGGTCTTTTATGTACAAACAAAATGAGCCCAAACTCGGCATGCCTTGCTTTACGCACATATGAGTACCAGCAAGAGTCATTGAATAACCCTGGAAGGTTACTTCATAAGTTCCAGTGGTAGGGTCTCTTATGTACAAACAAAATGAGCCCAAACTCGGCATGCCTAGCTCTACTCACACATGAGTACCAGCAAGAGTCATTGAATAACCCTGGAAGGTTACTTCATAAGTTCCAGTGGTAGGGTCTCTTATGTACAAACAAAATGAGCCCAAACTCGGCATGCCTAGCTCTACTCACACATGAGTACCAGCAAGAGTCATTGAATAACCCTGGAAGGTTACTTCATAAGTTCCAGTGGTAGGGTCTCTTATGTACAAACAAAATGAGCCCAAACTCGGCATGCCTAGCTCTACTCACATATGAGTACCAGCAAGAGTCATCGAATGACCCTGGAAGGTTACTTCATAAGTTCCAGGGGTAGGGTCTCTTATGTACAAACAAAATGAGCCCAAACTCGGCATGCCTAGCTCTACTCACATTAGAGTACTAGTAAGACTCATCGAATAACCTTGGAAGGTTACTTCACTAGTACCAGTGGTAGGGTCTCACTAAAACAAATAAAATGAGCCCCAACCTGGCATAACTAGGTCTACTCTTTTATGAGTTCCAGTCGCAACACTTGAATGGGATGGTAAACCATCAGTCCACATAATCTTACCAGATTTCAACGCAAGAAACAAAATAATATCTAAATACCGGAATATATCCTGAATCAACATAATGGAAAAATAAAGTAATAATGTCCATTTAGGTATATAAAAATAAGAAACTTATTTGTACGTAACTCGCACAGCCAGGCCTATAACACATAGATACATATCACAAAAAACTCTAAGTCTCAAAGTTATTTAGTTGAACTACATTTCCGCAAGTTACCGTACGTAGTACGTACTGTTGCCGCCGTGTCGCTGTAGTGACGCGATTTTGTACCTACTAATTTTGTAAACGCGTCCTTAACGTGATTTCATATATATGCTTTCCTGGCCAACAAACGTTTTTCAGGATCTTTTAATAGTCTCACAAGAACGTAAAACTGTGTCCCGAAGAGCATTTTTACAGAGAAGACTACTTTTATCCGTTCCCGTTTCTTGAGATCTATATTTTAAGGCGCGCAGCACCTTTTGTAGGTCTACCTATTACTAGTTGACAATACAACAATAGGTTCACTAAAAAGTATTAAATAAATATAACTACGTTAAAAACAACCGACTTCAAAAACGAAAAAGTGAAAAATAATAAAGATTTAACATTAATTAAATACTACCTATTATTTATATGTGCTATTTACTAATTGGTTTGAAGTCGGTGCCAAATCAAACTTCAAAAGCCTTTAAATTAAAGAAGGCATTTCATAATTCACATGAATTCACATTCTGTTCAATACATCGTATGAATTTTTTCATTATTCTTCGTATTAACTGAAGCTGCTTATAATATTAAGATCAAATTGCTCTTTATTTGGTTTATTTATGCATCTTTATCTTTATCGTAGTCATTCCTTTGTATTAATTTGCTCGTATTCATTTAAGTGATTAAAATATTATTATTTGTTTTAAGGCTTGGCACCGACTTCAAACCTATTAGTAAATAGCACATATAAATAATAGGTAGTATTTAATTAATGTTAAATCTTTATTATTTTTCACTTTTTCGTTTTTGAAGTCGGTTGTTTTTAACGTGGTTATTTTTTTATTGTATCGGGTTCGAACCCACTTTGCGCAACACGGACTAATCGTAATAGCATTGACCCAGTTGCATACAAGACCGGATTCGTCTTGGAGCCCAGGGCCGCTCTGCCTCATACAGGTTTGACTGAATATTAGCTTTTCCACAGAGCGACTGCCGTCTGACTGACGCAACCCTTAGGTAGGCATAGTGATATGATAAAACCAAGTGTCACTTTATTTAAGGATAGTCAGATATAAGTCACAGATTTATATGATAGCGCGAATAGGCCATTTAATAATTTAATACGTACATAATTTCGTGAACTCAGTGTTTGCGCTGTGGATTTGAATTGGGTATCCTGTGCGTAAAAGCCTGTTGTAGGATCTACACTGAGCTATCCTTGCCTGGCTAATCATAAGTAGGTATGCTTTATGCATATCTGAGTTAAGCACTCTTGGATCTAGCGTTCTTACGCCTATACAGGCTGATTTTTAATTGGTTTTGGAGCGAAAGCCATCTTATTACATATCGTTAATAGAACCTAACCAGCTAATAATATTTGAAATATAAGCTAAAAAAATCTTGATAAATTAATTAATTTAATAGTACTAGAACACGAAGTATCACTGCCGCACACTGGCGAAGTACGAGCGATCGTGTCACACACACACTGGCAGTTATTACCGCCCTCCCACACCCCGCCATTCGCGCGCGCCACCCTCCGGCCTCCGCTGCAGGGCGCCAGCAGGGGGCGGGGGCGGGGCGGCGGCGCGGCGGGGTGCGGCCGTGCGGCGCGGGCGCAAGTTGACCTTCAGTCTTAAGAAATTTGGTATTTAGGTCAATGGGACAGTCGTTTAACACGCTCCCGTCACTCCGTGTCCGTGTTACGTAATTAAACTACAATCGTGGATCCTACCAACCTAATACCTAAATTCGGCTTTTACTAGTTATTGAAAATGATTATGTACCGACGATTAATACGTAAATAACAATAAGTTCTACTTTTCGTCCACTAGTTTATTATGATTGCGTGAACCGTGAACAGCTTATTTCTGTTGACTTACGAAGGAATAGGTAGGTACAGCTATTTAGTTACATGTGTTTATTATTTTAATTATTAGGTATGTGCTTAATATTAATAAAGTTGTCATCGTAATTAATTTGTGTTTTGTAAGTACGTAAATTAGGTATCACTATCCATCCGTACTTCTTATGCTGGGGCCTGCCTCACTACCGGCTAACGTCAATGTCTGCTAGCGCGATAACTATTGCGATATTTTTTTAAAGTAGGTGACTAAAGGTCAACGCTCATTAGAGCCACCCGGCACCCACTCCGCACCGCCTCGCCTCGTGCGGTTAGTATTCTTTATATGGATTTGTATGGGTATGCGCTCACTACATCAACTCCGTAGCGTCACCGGATCGCCTCTGTAAGCCGTCCACGCGCGGGCGGCGGGTGGTCCACCCGCCGTCCGCGCGTGGACGGCTCGGTGGCAACTCGCTGCTCGCAGGCTTGCCGCGCGTTGAATGCTCGTCGCCGCGTTGACCGCGCGGCGTTCACTCGTTGACGGCGCGCGGTCCGCTGGTTGACCGCGCGACGTCCACTCGTGGACGCCGTGCGGAGTGGGTGCCGGGCGGCTCTAATGAGCGTTGACCTTAAAACGTCAACGTGCAGCTACACCTAAGGTTAACGTACATTATCGCAATAATTAATGGCATTTCTCGTTAGTATAGCCCCAGTAGAAGTGCTTTGTTGACTGATACGTGTTTTATGGGTAGGTAGTTACCTACTGTTACACGCGCTGTACGGTACCTAAAACAGCTGTTGACCTCGCCGCGCGACGTCAACAGCTGTTTTTAGGTACTTACCTACAGCGCGCCGACGAGTCAATCGACGATCGAGTCGCGCATTACTACGTATTTTCTAGAATTATGGACGTTTATAACTTTTTTATTTTACGTGGTAGGTAAATTTTGATTTTGAATATGAATAGCAGACATTTTTTCCAACATGAGGTTTTTTTTTCCTAAACCAATAAAAAATCAGCGTGTATACAGGAGATGTAACAAAATACTTTAATAAACAAGTTTTCCGTTTTCCTTGCGGATCGTGTCCCTTTCACGGATACACAAATTTTCCTTAACGGAAATAATTAATATGTACGAGTATAATGGGGGGGTCCGTGTGGTGACGGATTAAGAATACGGATTGTCACCACCCCATATCATCCCATGGGTGTCGTAAGAGCCGACAGAGGGACCATACTATGCAGAGAACAGCACTGTAAGAGAAGGAAAACTTGATACAAACCCTATACCAACCCGTTTGGCCAGCGTGGTATAGTAGGCCAATTCCTCCTTTCAACGGAGAGGCCTAGTCCAGCAGTGGACTGTTAAAGGCTGATGATGATGATGATAATGGGGACTCCATTACATTTTCCGTGAAACACAACCTGTCGATGGAATACTCGTGTGACTACTGTTTCTGCCTATTAGTAAATCTGACTGAATCTAGTTTCAATTGACTGACAGTGACTACACGTATGGCTTATGATTTAAGCGGATGCCTCGCCGTTTAGAACTGAGAGTGTTGTGGGTTCGATCCCCTTGGCAATGTTTGAATTTATGTCACCTTTTAATGGGCATTTGCAATGCACAAAAATTGTCCTTATGATTATTTTGAACTGTATGTCTATGAGGATAACGAGTTATTTTATCAGGTGGGTTGTCGTTTCATCTGATAAATACTAAGGAATGAAAGAATTTGTAAGTATTTTAACGGCAATATATTCCAGTCTTTTGATAATATTGTTATGGGTCAATATGTCAATCATGGGTTGCGCAGTACCCATAAACTAAGATGTTTTTTTTATATCTAAGCTTTTAATAACTTCTAAGTTCTTGTAATATATTTTTTTCCAAGGCCTGCGGCTACACATGCTTCGAAATAAATTATACGTGTAAAATTGTTTACTATCTAGCTAAGTGGTAAAGGAAACCATGGTAAGGAAAGCTGCACGTCAGGAAGTTCTCAGCGCGTCGTCAGTGGTCACTGAGGATTTAAACGGCCTCTTTAATGTTATAATATGTGTCTTTAAGGAGAACAAATCCCTTCCCGATAGTACCATGTGCAGACCATGTAACCATTACATCACTGTGTGATTAGACACGACACGATTGCGCAATGTTCTTTACTTATTTGCTATTACGTAAATAATTGTTACTAGCTTCGGTTCAGTTTTTATCAGTATTTTTGTACTGTAGGGAATGGAGCCGCTTCTACGTCTCGCACTTAGATAACTTCTTTCTGAGTTAGTAGTCGGTGACCTTAAAGTGTTGATAAAAAAATCGTAAAAATATTTTGTACCATATTGTTGCTTGGTGTGCTATTGGAGTGATTATTTCCTCAACTTATCTAATGTAAGTAAGAAATTTAAATTATTAATGTTATAAAATTAACAGTAAGTTAATTTTATTACTTTAAGTTATTAATAATTTTCTTGAACCTTAAAGTAGGTACAACTCTGTAAGTGTTGTACCAAGGATCGGAATTAAGGGAGCTAACATTGTCAAAACTACGGATATGCCTAATTTTTAAATGTGTTTCCGGAACTAGATTCTAGAAAATTTTGGATTTTTAATGAAGGTTTTTTCAACAGTTTAAAACACATTCATTAAAAATCCGAAATTTTCCAGAATCTAGTTCCGGAAACACATTAAAAAATTAGGCATATCCATACTTTTGACAACGTTAGCTCCCTGATTCCGATCTACTGTACCTACTTTAAGGTTTAACAAGATATATACATATAACTAGCTGACCCGGCGAACTTCGTACCGCCATAATTTTTTTTTAATATTCGCAATTTTTTGTGTATCTAAACCATTCTCAAGTCCCCTTGAACACCCACAAAAAAGTTCATCAAAATCGGTCCAGTCGTTTAGGAGGAGTTCAGCGACATACACACGCCCACAAGAAATATTAGGCCTATATATAAAGATAGTATAACTGCTTGAGTGAAGTATTTCAACTCTATTATTTCTACGTTTAGACAGGTTACCTATATAGTTCAACTGTCTTAAATTTTTTATTTGACGACTGATAAATCTGCCCTTAGTTTATAAATTTAAATATATATTAGGATTTAATAACGTTACTTACGGCAAAATGATCACAAAATGACCATAAGTTATTTATGTAGCAACTATTGCTATGGTCAGTATTGTAATTTTGCATTTTGAGCTTAATAGGTCTATTCTTAGGCGGTAGGTACCTACTTATTTTTTTTTCTGCAATCATAATGTTAACTCGATCAATATTCATGAATTTACAAGTCACTTCTTAATGGTTTAAGAATAAAAGTGCCATGTAACTGCCGATTTCTTAACAATAAAGAGTTAAAAGGCGTGGGCCAAAACTTTTATCTGATAATGTTTTTGTTAAGTAAAGAAAGCATAGTATGGCGAATATATTTTGTAAAGCTATATTTTATTCAGAAAAAGTTTAATCTAGGACATTCAGTTCTTTACACCGCCGTTACAAACGAAATAGTTAATCACTATCACTACATAGTAGGTATAAAATAAAGTCTGCCTTCTGTCTGTCTGTCCCTATGTACGCTTAAATCTTTAAAACTACGCAACGGATTTTGATGCGGTTTTTTTTAATAGATAGAATGATTCAATATATGTATAATACATATATGGTGGTACGAAGATCGCCAGGTCAGCTAGTATTATTTAAAGCAAATCTATCCTGTTGGAATAGTTGCTAGTGACCCTGAGTGCTAAGCCCAAAGTCGTGGCACAGTAAAGTGTACTGTATTAATGGGTTCGATGCTCGCCCAGGACAAATCATTGTGTCATGAGCACGATAAATTGTTCTGTGACTAATTTATCTAAACGATTTTAAACTTTCGCGATTAATATACATCATACAAGGTTATATAGCGGGTCTTACTCGCAATAAATAATAAAGCGACCACGGCTGAAGCAAGTCAGTCGAAACGTTGGCAAAATCTGAGGTATTTATGCCTTAAATATATTATTTATCGCGAGTAAGACCCGCTATATAACCTTGTATAATGTAATTTATCTAAAACACATATTTAGAAAAATACATCGTGGTTATGTTATGGGCTGTTTACTTTTAGTACCTATATACTGAGATATATAGAAGAATTCTATAATATTAAGATCAGCTAATTAAATCTGTTTGTTAATAGATCACGGCTGAAACGAAACTTGATTGATTACAGATACCTACGACCATGACGGTGCACAAAATCTTATTCTCGTTTATGATAACGTTATCATTAGTATATCAATGTAAGTATTACTATTATTGTAATTAATTTATTTGGTGTCGCACAAATTTTCTTCCGTGTGGTGACGGATTAAGCATACGAAATGTCACTACCCCATATCATCCCATGGGTGTCTGAAGAGCCGACAGAGGGAGCATATTATGCAGAGAACAGCACTGTAAAAAAAGGAAAACTTGATACAAACCCTATACCAACCCGTCTGGCCAGCGTGGTATAGTAGGCCAATTCCTCCTTTCAAAGGAGAGGCCTAGTCCAGCAGTGGACTGTTAAAGGCTGATGATGATAATGATGATGACTATTTTTCTGCCTGTAACCTCTTACAATAATTCCTTACCGTAAAGAAGTTACTAAAGGACGCCCCAAGCTACGCTCCACATGTTTTTTAAACGTGTTGCCCTCTTGCTGTCCCAAGGAACATATGTACATGTCATATTGCAGCTTCTTTCTTCAGTAGTTTCGGCTGTGCGTTGTGTATCGTGCCTCTTCTTCGTAGACTTCACATTTCGGCTTAGTAGACTTCACATTTTCTGAGAACATTATGGAAATCTTCAGAACCAGACGTGATGTTTTCTCACGAAGTTACTCTTTTTTTAGTTTTTTTTTATAGTCTCACGCCTGTATCCCCGAAGGGGTAGGCAGAGGTGTAAATATTACACCCACATTTCGTCATGAATCTTTAGGTACCACGTAATAGGGGGTGAGCCTATTGCCGTTACCGGGCACATTACCAGACTCCGGGCTGCTACTGAGTATTCGGAAAAACCCAGTAACATTTAAGAAGCGACAATTCGCACTCACTTCGAAAAGTCATTGGTGAGCGTTGAGGTTTTGTAACCGAGTCCCTCTGCGTAGCAGTGTTCATCTCTCCATTAGACTATCATTGCCTTTATCAGTTCAAGTCGAATGATGAGCTTTATCGATGTCCGTTTACTCGTTTTTTGCGTGAAATAGCAAATGGCCATAGATCTATCCTTACTGAAAAAACATTTTTAATAATAGTAATCGTTTTGTATTTATATAATTGTTTAGAAGTTACTATATTGGTTTCCAGCGTCAGCCATCAACTGCTACGAGTGCACCAGCGCGGGCATCAACGGCACAGCCTGCCTGGACCCGATGAGTGTGGACGAAGAGTCCAGGTCATTGATCCCAGTCGTCACGTGTGAAGTAGGAGTACAGGATAACGAGCACATCCAGTTCTTCTGCAGAAAGACTGTTCAGACTAGTGAGTAGACTATTGTTATTTTGAAAAACGATTAAGTAGTAGACAAATAGGGACGAGTGCATTTATAGCACGTCCTAGCATTATACAGGTTGCATCCAAAATCACAACTACAATGACTAGACCAGAAGAGGTTCGTGGCAAGGAATATACTTCATCCACAAACGTTACCCAGTTCAAACCAAAGGTCCGCTTACTAGTCTAACCGGATTTGAGTGATTATTATTTTGACGGCTGGTTGGCGAAGCGGGAGTGTAAGCGACTACTACGCCGAAGGTCGCGGGTTCGATTCCCGCTCAAGTCAAACTTTTGTGTGCATGAACATGGATGTTTGTCTTGGTCTTGGTGTTTCTATGTATGTATTTACAAAAAAAGTATATATGTATGTCTATCCATTATCTATTACCCATAGTACAAGCTCTGCTTAGTAAGGGACTAGGTGGTGTTGTGTGAATGTAGTTAGAATATTATTATTTATATTATTATTAGATTTGCCACAAAGCGACTGCCTGTCTGACCTCCGGTCTAGGCTATAGTTACACATTACTCGTAAAATCCGTGTTAACTTTATCCCGGTTGCATCCAACCAAAAAGTTATATAACTGATAAGGGGATATTTTGGAGGATATTGTATTAACATAGTTTTGGGCTTAAACAGTTTTGAATACAATTAGTGAACTCAAAATGATGCCCATCTTATTAAGCCCGACGTGACCTCAAAGTACATTATTTAGTATGAAGTGAACGCCAGGCGCACACCGAAAGCGCGTTCGAGGAACGCCGAACCCACGCCGATCGCACGCCGAACGCTCTTCTGGCACATGCCGATCGCACGCTTGAGTGACGCGCACGCTCGAGTGACGCGCATGACCAACGTGAGGGAGGGCAAAAAAAAGCAGAAAAATACCTAACAAATACTCCTCTTCCAGTCTACTTGCCAAAGCACGGAGCCGACGTCCGAATCGCCCGCGCGTGCGGCTGGGTGCGCCACGAGGAGCCGTGCTACCGCACCAGGACCGTGGACTACATGGAGACCAGCTGCCAGTGCTTCACAGACCTCTGCAACAGCGCAGAGTCGCTCAGTCCCACCACCGTCGCTGCGCTATTCGTGCTGTTCTCTGCCTGTCTATACTTCTATCGTTAGGTAAAATTAATATAAGATTATATTGTTGTTTGAGTTTTATTTCAACTGCCTTAATGCGATACCAAATTACCCTAAACTAAACAGATTCTGCACTATGATGACGTATCCCACTACCAATATAAAATAATCAAGGAACAAGGAACATGCGTTATTTCAGTGTCTTGCGCACATTAGTTTTGGCTGTGCGTTCTCTGTCAATCGACAGTCTGTTATACAGAAGATTTATTCTTCAAGTAATGTTATGTTGTCCGTGTGGTGACGGATTAAGAATACGGATTGTCACCACCCCATATCATCCCGTGGGTGTCGTAAGAACCGACAGAGGGAGCATATTATGCAGAGAACAGCGCTGTAAGAGAAGGAAAACTTGATACAAACCCTATACCAACCCGTTTGGCCAGCGTGGTATAGTAGGCCAATTCCTCCTTTCAAAGGAGAGGCCTAGTCCAGCAGTGGACTGTTAAAGGCTGGAGATGAATGAATGAATGATAAGTGATATCTTAATTGTACAAGTTAATCGCTAATGTAAGGTTTCTGTCAAGAAACAAGAGAATCATTCAGTAAGGTTAAGTACACAATATCAAACGTTTTAGCAGCTGCGACTGATCCAGAAAGGCTCATCTTTTATTGACCTATTACTGCTAGTAAGCTAATTACTGCTACTGATTACTAACCTAAATAGTAGGTACACAGGGTACATGACCAGTTACACCACGGTACAGAAATAGGCCGCAACGCGCCGATGACCCACATCATGGATGATCGTGGATTATAACCGAAAGCCCCGGCGGCGGGCCTCGCACACGCAGTGTTTGAACATTACTTATTTAGTACAAAATTGCGTGCGGCGTCATTGTAAGCGACTTTACATAATGGACAACAAATATATCCTCGCTTTTCTAGTTTTCTCTCTAAGCAGTACTAAGAATTTATCAAGTATCTCCTCTACAGACTTTAGTAGAATAAACTGACTGCTCAATCTAATCTAATAGACTCCTAGACGAAAGGTCTTGGATGCTATTGGGATAACGCTAAGACAATAGTGTGTAAAAGACAATCAACCTTTGTGGTTATAGCAAAACAATATAATCTTGAAAAATATTCAAAATAGTAGCGATTTCGACTTTAAAATATGTTTAAAGCTCAATGATACACATTGACTGCTGGAAACTTATATGGTGTGTCCCAAGTGTCGGAGCTTGCGATGAGGCTAGCCCAACATAGTCGTGTTTAGGGAAAAATATACAAGCGTGCTGCCGAAACACGCGACGCGTGAATCATACCCATTCCACACATGTGCTGACGACCACTCATGTGTGTTTTTTTTGTACGGCAACTCGTATGTCGCGTGTCGCGTCAGCACATACACACGGTCGACGTGCACGCGCGTTGCGTGTTGTTTAGCACGAGAGGCTGGGCACGCCCGAGGCCGCACAGCAAAAAGCCGTCTACAAATCTTAGGCCAGCAGTCAATGTGTTAATTCAACTATAATAATTATGCCAAAGATTACTTATGAATGTCAAACAAACTTTACACTGAGGTTCGGAATTCGGACAGCGAACAAGCGACAGCGGCAGGGACTACTTCAAGGAGCAATTATAACTAGGTACTTACTTATGCGAAACATCTGGAAGAAAGTCATGCCACATTCTTGAACCGCCAAATTGTTAGTAAATATTGTTGTTTGTCTAAAAGTACGTATTACCTATTTATCCTAAACTAAACTATACATATTTAATTAGACCCGGCGACCTTCGTACCACCATATATGTATGTATTATACATCTATACCTTCCTCTTGAATCATTCTATCTATTAAAAAAACGCATTAAAAATACGTTGCGTAGTTTTAAACATTTAAGCAAACATAGGGACAGACAGACAGAAAACAGACTTTGTTTTATGCTATGTAATGACAGAGACTATAATGATCAGAGCACATTACTAACCAACATTGCGTCACCTCTACACACTCTCCAGAGTCTCCAGTTGCAGTCATTATATATCCAGCCAAAATGTCCGGTGTTTGTTTAGAATACCTTCTCCAATTTGGACTGAAGTATTAGCCAAAATGTCCGGTGTTTGTTTAGAATACCTTCTCCAATTTGGACTGAAGTATTAGCCAAAATGTCCGGTGTTTGTTTAGAATACCTTCTCCAATTTGGACTGAAGTATTAGCCAAAATGTCCGGTGTTTGTTTAGAATACCTTCTCCAATTTGGACTGAAGTATTAGCCAAAATGTCCGGTGTTTGTTTAGAATACCTTCTCCAATTTGGACTGAAGTATTAGCCAAAATGTCCGGTGTTTGTTTAGAATACCTTCTCCAATTTGGACTGAAGTATTAGCCAAAATGTCCGGTGTTTGTTTAGAATACCTTCTCCAATTTGGACTGAAGTATTGCAAGTGAATTTTTTCCGTTATCTTCTTAATATATAAAATCCTTGCGTTACTGACTGACTGACAGACACGCTACAGCCGAAACTACTGGGCGCAGGAAGCTGAAATTTGGCATGTATGTTCCTTGGGGACCGCAGGGGTGCACTAAGAAGGGATTTCCTGAAATTTCCACGGGATCGGCCAAAACGGGTAAATTTAAAAAAAAATCTGACGTAGCTGCAGGCGTCCTCTAGTGTTATATAAATATTATGTACTTAATAGAAAACATATTTTAGTTTCGTACGGGGAATATGAATAAAAATGGATGTTCCTTTCTTTGGATCAAATCGAGTTTGTATTTGTTAATTTCTTTTATGGCTTGTTTTGTAGATATCATTTCGTTTTGAACCTTTGAACGTGCATTTTCTCCAGCAAAGGGACCATAAGAATGACGCCTCCCACTATGCAGGTGCAAATAGAAAATATGATGGCTACCTCAACACTGCCGAGTACTTTATTGTGTAATAGTTATTATTTGCATATATACTTAGTATAAAACAAACTGAAATAACTCATACTCTTGTTTACGGCTTTCCTCTATTCTATTGTTCTCTTGCTCTTTTTCATAAAACTAAAAACAGATGGATGGATGGATTGGATGAAACTATGAAGATGAGATCTGTTATATTTACACAACTACATAGGATATAGGACGCACGCCGAGCGTGCGCTCTAGGAACGCTCATGACCAACGTGAGGGAGGCCTATAAGACGTGTGAGTCGTCCGAAGGCCTCCGACATGGTGACTTCTGACTTTACGTGCCCTCCGAAGCACGATAGCGCTCTGGTGTAAATGCCACTTGCGGTTACCATTTCAAGTGGTGACCTGTGCAAGCGTTGCTTACCTTTACCGACCCATTACGAACGGCAATCCAGGTCTCGCTATGAGTGTGGCTGACCTTAAGTACTGAATTGAACGGGTTCCGTTGAACCTGGCGCCATGGGAGGAAGACTGGACAGCTCCTGTACCCAGCCTTCCTCTCGTAGGGCGTCTTCGGTTGGCAGTCGAGGTGGTTTTTAGTGGTTACACCACATACTCATTTCCCCAAGAGACGGAGATCTGAAGGTATTTTCCACCTCGTAAAAAAAAGATACTGAACTGAAAAGATCCTCCTATTCGTTTTTCTATCTCAAAAGCAAGCACTTATGACTCCTCTGGTATTGCGAGTGTCCAGATAATTAGACGTTAAGAGTACTCTACCTACATAAAATATTACATAATTTTTTAAATAATTTAATAACCAATTATTTCTTAAAGTTAAATAGCAAGCTTCTGCTTTCAAAAGTACTTTTAATTCGGTACCTTTTTTAAACCAGTCTACAGTTTAAATATAACCTACATTAAAGTAAACAATTTCGAAGTAATTATATTTCGTCTGCTGTGATATATTTTTCATTGTACTTAGATAAATGTTGTTCATGTAAACCTAAGAACAACGGTTGCTCTTTTCGGTAGTAATATCGAAAATTACTTATATTTACGGTTTATTTTATATTAATATAAAAATTACATTGTATTAAGATACAAACTTACAAGAGCCATCAGACTCCCTTAATCCAGGACTTTGAAAAATACTGTTCTTTACGGACGCCTATTTAATATAAACTACTTCACTGCCAATTTTTGATCTACGTCCAACAATTTTCGAGATTTTGTGATGAGACATATCATCATCCTCTTGGCGTTATCCCAGTTTCAATCTGGGGTCCGCTTACTAGTCTAACCGGTTTTGGCTGAATATTAGCTTTTCGACGGAGCGACAGCCTGTCTGACCTACGCAACCCGAAGGGATAGCGATATTCCATGGTTTAGACTAGTGTCAGTTTATTACAGAAGGTACTGACACCCTGTAACGATTGTCAAAGATCTTCATGACAACCGGGACCGACGGCTTAACATGCTCTCCGAGGCACAGGACAAGCGATAATTAACAATTCAGTACGCACATAACTCCGAAAAGTCATTCGATTCGAACCCGATACCCTCTGCGTGGCAGTCTGTTGGTATCTCCACTAGTCTATCGCTGCCTTAGTGATGAGACATAGACCTAATATATAGACCTTCTTGATAAATAGTCTATGCAACCCAAAAATCCTGTTGTCACCTACCAGTAAATTCCTAGTATGATTAATACAATAACTTAGTACTTTGTAGGAGACATGTGTATCTTCAACGTAATTAACGTCCGAATCGTTTAGTGTACGTAATGATTATATGCCAGTAGTAAAAGTTTACCGTTTATGGAGCAATAAAATATATGTTAATAATCTAAATGTACTTTCAAATTAGTGCGTGGCCGCGCCTTTAAAGGCAAGTAATCCAAATTAAACGTGCAATCACGATGTGGTTTATACTTGGTTTGTAGCACTCCACAAACTGTTATCTTAATATACATATAAAATCCTTGCGTTACTGACTGACTGACAGACACGCTACAGCCGAAACTACTGGTCGTAAGAAGATGAAATTTAGCAAGTATGTTCCTTGGGTGCCGTAGGGGTGCACTAAGACGGGATTTCCCGAAATTCCCACGGGATCGGGCAAAACGGGAAATTCGAAAATATGTGCGTGCGAAGCCGCTGGCGTCGTCTAGTTCAAAATATGGAGGGAAGGAAAATATAGTTTCAGTAATGTGAGACATGTTCTTCCGTTTTTCGGGAAGCTTACTGCTACTTCAACAAGCTTACGTCTCTCCGCGGCTCGATCGGCGCTCGGGCGTTGTCTTAACTTTTCTTTAAAAGAAAAGAACTATTATTGATTGAAAATGCACTCCTCATGGTGTAATATGTATTGACGAATATATTTTCGTAAATACATGCATAATATATCGCAGCCAACTAACTTAATTGTCTGTTCAATCAGAAGCCTAGGCCTGACTGATATGCAACCGTTTAATCAAACAAAACGAAGGGTTGTATCAATAGCGTTTAACTTGCCTAGCCAAGCCATTAAAATGTTTCTAAGTATCATTAAAGAGGCTAGGCTATTAATAGTTTATATATATCTAATCTCAGGTCAATTGTGCTAATAGCAGTCTTTTTTTTTTCAATTTAGTAGTTTAAGCTGTGACAGCACTTTTGATTTATTTACTTCGAATTTACTTCGAAATAAGTATTTTCTAAAATTTGTCTATGTAAATTAAATGTATTTTTGTGTGTTGGCCTATATCGGTCATAGAATATGCTCATTATAGTTTGATAAACGATATTTAAATGAAAGAGTAGGATACAAAATGATTGTGCCTGTGACCTTTTATTCCAAGCTCAGTAGTTGTATAAGAGTAGATACATTACTGGTTTTCAAGACCTACTTGTACGAAGGAAATTTTTTGAAATCTGTAACATCGTACTAGATGTAACACCATGTACTTTAAAATACATTATTTGTTGTTTTAGTGACGCTGGATAAATCAAAAGGTTTGAGGAATGTGTAGGCATACATATATACTCTGTGAAAAATATTAACTTTCCACAAACATATGCACAACACGCATTACGATATAAATTCTGCAAATTTAATTAATCAGACAATGTAGGTATTCTATCTTTACTTATCTACGGTATATAGCGATGTAATATTTTTGTTCCCAATAATATACAAGCAAAAAAATCGAAAGGTTTTTTATACAAAGTAGAAAGTAAGAACCTTTCGTTTTTTTTTTGCATACATACATACATACATAGACTCACGCCTGTTTCCCCGAAGGGGTAGGCAGAGGCATATTAAACGCCCACTTTTCGCCTGTGTTTTGATCCCACGTAATAGGTGGCGAGCCTATTGCCGCTTATCGGGATATTTTGTTTGCCAGCGCCTCGTCCGTTGATCGGCAGGTGCACCACTTGCAGGTGAGGTTGGCTTAGGACCCTAAGTTCTTGGTGGGAACCCTATGCACATATTTTTTTGGTTTTTCAAAAATATTAAAGCGGATGCATTTGTTCTAATATAAATGTATTTTCTGTCCTAATTGAGATTTTATTCTATAATATTTCACAAAAATATACTATCCTTCGAAATTTAATTAAAAATATCAATAAAAATCAAAGAGCTAAGGAATGTCACAAACGGGAAGGAATCAGTTTCAGGAATTTCGGCATTTAGGTGTCAACAGAAGCGTTATTTGCCATTTATTGCAGGACTACACTAAGACAGGATTACAGGACTACTCAGGATAGGACGCAGCACCCCGGCCACATTGCTAGTTCAAATTTTTACCCATGTACCCCTCGTTTGCCAGGGAACATTTTTCGTGAGCCCTTCCATATTTACCACGTCAGCAGACTTCGTGTTAGCGAGGACTTAGGTAGGTACTTTGCACTGATGGCAGAGCTTGGAGTTTCTGTTTTACGTCTAAGGAGTAAGAAGCTTGGTGCGAACTACAATAACTGCGACCTTGAAAATATTTTTATATGTATGAAATAATTTGCTGCTTTTGGGCTTGCCAGATTCTGTGCTCTGTGTCTGGGCTCAATGTGCCTCTGCTCAAGTTCTTTGGGGACTGTAGGGGTGCATTAAAGAAGGATTACCAGCATTCCCACGGGATACCGTAGAAACAGTTAAATTTAAATAAAATATGCGAGCATAACTGCGGGCATCCTCTAGTTTATTACTTTTTTATTTCATCACTCTTGTAAAGGTATGCGATTTGATCGATTGTTTCAAAAATTGCATGAATCATATCAGAAAGTAGACATTGTTTCAAAAATTGCATGAATATCGCAGATTGTAATCTTAATACATATAGGGTGTCACAAGACTCATCACCAAGCCGAAGTCTACTCGTTTTGAACATTATGCCAAGTCATACTAAGCAAAAATAAAACTTGGGAAAAGATTTTTTTTTTTCAAATAATCACATTTTTTAAGCCGCAATTAAAATTGTGCCCGTACAATTTTCGAAATACCTCCTTATTCATGGGTGCATAGGACGTCCATAAAACAGGTTGGCATGGTAATTGCATCGATTTTGTACCTATTACAAAAATGCCATTGTAACTTTAAGTCTCCATATCTCCTGAACCAGTAATTTCCCAGGTATGGTGCCGAAGTAAAAAATGTTCGTAATAATTGGTATAATATGGGGTTTCAGTTTTTGTTAAGGATCTTTTTACACCCTGTAGAGTCACGCCTGTTTCCCGGAGGGGTAGGCAGAGACTACGGAACGCCATTCGCAACGATCCTGACATATCTCTCTTGCTTCATTCACTCCCATCAGATACCTCATGCATTCTCTTTTGTTCAGGGTACTTCTAACCTTAAGATATGTACCTATACAATGCATGTACAACTACAGTAGGTACCTTTGGATTGCGGTGGTCAAACGGCAGTAATTCTATCGAAAGCTAGTATTCTCTCAACTCTGTTAAGTCTAAAAAGCGGACTCGACTAGAAAAAAAGCCTACAGGCTCCAAACCGAAAGTCTCTAAGGCAACCGGTATAATACTAAGACTGTGTTATGTACTTCTGATATACCAAATGAACACAGTTGCACTCAAAAACAAAGTTATCTTTAACGAAAAATCTCAATCTTAAATATTTCGATATTTTGGGACATATCAATAGGTAAGTAGGTTGGAAATAACTGGTTATTGACAAAATGTCTGCACACCATACGAGGGCCACAAGCTGTCATAGAAGTCATTCAAAGACATGTCCTTTTGCAGTTACAGAACTCTTGTGAAAATATAATGTTCATATTTTTTATATTATTTATAGAATTCTTTGTACGTAATTCGTTTAGCAAGTATATTCTTTTAATCCTTCGAAGACGTGGGTCGCTATATTTTAATTTGGCGTCCATTGCTCGCGGCGGGATAATCCTCTATCATCTTGTTTCTTTAAACAATACGTAAGTATCTAATTAAACGAAAAGAAATGAAATGTATTTAAATATCGTTCGCTAGTCTCTGTCAATTGAAAATGTAAATAAATGGAGGGTGACTTATTATTGACTTAAATCTGAATATAGAAATATTAGAAATGCTAAGACGCGCTACTTGTTTGAAGATGTCTGTGCTTTATGCCTAAATGTGCAGTGTTAGTTACGTTTTAGAGTTTGATTTATATCTCAAATTATTTGAAGCATTGTTTATTTGATGACTTCTCTGTTTAAGATTACTCCAAAGTACCTATAGCACATAAACAATATAAGTGTTGATTTATGTGTAACTGTGTTCTGGTGGTATAGCTTGGATAATACATTTGTTTTTCTTAATTTCATTACACTCACCTAATTTTGTCCATTGCATTATTTTAGTACAGAACAGAAAAAGGATAGCTTGTTTCAGATACTTTGTGAGAAGATACAATAAAACGCAAAGTATTAGACTGATCTTTATTACAATAAATTAGAACATTATATATAAACAATTTAATTTATTATTAATAATAAATTGCCAAATTTATTTCACGGATTTATATAATTATAACGGAATATTGAAATCCGCCCAGCCTTAGAAATAATTTTGGCAATAAATACTTAGTTGTAATAAACATTTTCAAGTTCCTTACTTTTACACTTACTTCTACTTCTTACGTACTTACAATATTTTTGACGGTGTCGTTCCATTTACATACAAATTATTATAATTAATAATTGATTCTTTTGAACAAATAATAATTTATGTAGACAATTCAAGGTGTAACTACAGTAAGTCGCATCTACAGGTAATACATAACTTAATCTATGATGAAGACCTAGCGCATGCCATCTTTTTCTATTCGATGCTTAAAAAGTTTAAATGTTTATAAATCCTTTTTTAAATTCTTATAATTAAAAAAGGATTTATCTTTGGATCTGTTTACAAAGACCGTTAAATATTTTTTTGATTTTAAAGAAGGTGTCATTTTATTGACCGGTTTATTGGATATAAAAAAAAAAATCGTGTGACGTCATAGAGCATATGCGTTAGATCTTGTTTGCCAGTTCGGGTCGTTCCTCAGTCGTGTGTGTGATTGTGGTGGCTATTCTGGTTAACAATGGTTTTAGTTGGCCTGCCTCTTCTTCCTCTCGTCACGAACAGGCTCTGTCTGCTCAGGGTCGCTGTGTTCGCTGGTCTCGTTCTGGATGGTGAAATCTGGTTGAAGAAAACATATCATTAACGTAACAATTCAAGACCCAATAGCACTACCTGGCTAGGAGACAAGAGTGAAGTTTCGCCTGTTCTCGTGGTAATAAGGCTTACACACACCACAGCACCCAAGAACTTACCCTACAACCCACAGCCATAGGCATCCTCCCAACAAAAATTACTTTTTATTTACCATTAATAATACCCTCTTGTCCGTGTGGTGACGGATTAAGAATACGGAATGTCATCACCTATATCATCCCATGGGTGTCGTAAGATCCGACAGACGGAGCATATTATGCAGAGAACAGAGAAGAGAAGTAAGAGAAGGAAAACTTGTATCAAGTTTTCCTATACCAACCTGTTTGGCCAGCGTGGTATACCAATTCCTCCTTTCAAAGGAGAGGCCTAGTCCAGTAGTGGACTGTTAAAGGCTGATGATGAGATGATACCCTCTTAAGCCCGAAACTGACTGAAACTAGAAATAAGCCTCTCTAACCACTGGCAAGCCGTAGCTGCAATATTTTAGTTAATCTTACTTATTTTCTAGCAATATCATATTTACCATACGTTCTTTTAAAGGCCTTGCTGAGTCTGGGTCTAAAGCGGCATGGGCACGAAGTCGTGCGAAGCCTCGCGGACAAAGAACAGATTATAGAAACTGTATGATTTTAGATACCTGCATCTGATTGTAGTTTTTTTTATTTTTTAAAAATAAATGTATGTTTATCAGCACAGGCTCTAACTATGTAAGCTGAATTTTCCATAACAATGTACATAATATTATTTAGGGATTTAATTAAACTTAAATTTTAAAATACTATACTACGAAATATGTATATACAAAACAAACAAAACGGAAAAAGAAAATAATTTAGAGTGCGTCATAAAAGTCCTCCACATCGCCGACGACCGGGAGCGTGCCCAGAACGCTGGCAGCATTGCCACGTTGTATGGCAATGCTAAACTTTTGGGCCAAGTACACCCCAGCCTTCTGGCCACACGAGGCGTCGACCAGTCTCTGCGAGATCTCTAAAAAGAGATCTTGCACTCGGACCCCATATATGTATATATTTACCATCATCATCGCTCTTGAAGACCCTGCCGAGTCGGGGTCACATGCCGGGGCTCTCGGTCCGGCTCACCGGCATCGGCGCGAACTCGTGCGAAGACTCGTGAACGAGCGACAGCTCGCTGCGAGCGACACGCGGGAACGCGTAAAACTGAGGTTTCTCTGCTGGCTCGTATTCTAAGGTTTAAAAAGTATTTACCATCATCATCGCTCTTGAAGGCCCTGCCGAGTCGGGGTCCGAACCACATGCCAGGGCTCTCGGTCCGGCGCACTGGCATCGGCGCGAACTCGTGCGAAGACTCGCGAACGAGCGACAGCTCGCTGCGACCGACGCGGGGGAACGCGTATAGCTGACGTTTCTCCGCTGGCTCATATTCTGAGATAATAAAAAGTATAAAGTAAAAACTTGATTCCATAAGCTAAATGAAAATTCGCGTATCCCGGGGGTTTAACACATCCACTACTAACTGAATCATCCTGATCATCCTCCTAGCGTTATCCCAGTTTCAATCTGGGGTCCGCTTACTAGTCTAACGCTTTTGGCGCAGAGCGACTGCCTGTCTGACCTCCACAACCCGAAGGGATAGCAATAGTCCATTGTTGAGACTAGTGTCAGTTTATTTATTTAGAAGGTACTGACGCCCTATAACGACTGCCAAAGATCTTCATGACAACCGGGACCGACGGCTTAACGTGCTCTCCGAGGCGCGGGACAAGCGATAATTGACAATTTAATACGCACTTAACTCCGAAAAGTCATTGGTGCGCGCCGTGGATTCGAACCCGATACCCTCTGCATGTCAGTCTGTTGGTAGGTATCTCCACTAGGCTATCGCTGCCTTTCATGGGTATCATCCACTACTAACTGAATGATACCCAAAAAATTACAATTTAAATTATTCTTCAAAGAAATTCTGTGACCAACTCAACGCGGAGAGGCGGCAGTGACGGTGACGCAATGAAACCATGTAAGTTATAGCAGTACAGTCGTTTGGAGCAGACGGACCGGCGAAATATGTATTTATTTACTACGAAACCGATAATACAGTCATTTTGAAGATGTATTGTCAAGAGGAGTAGGAAGAACTTTTTTCTTCAACATCGTTCTCGTCATTACGATGTTTTCTCTAAAGAACGCCAGCTAAAACTAGAGTCATATCTTACAGACAGTTCAGTATCATGGGTGCAGGTATGTGTTATTGTCTATTGAACTTACCTAAGTACATATCGTTGAGTGGTAATTGCCAGGTATTCCTAGAAGCGCGTCCCACGCGTGGGAAAGGGTACAAGTTCAGTACGCCGTCTCGACGGAGTTTCGCGCTGCTGTCTGTGGGCAATAATCATACATATCAATAAATAATTTATTTAGCTCAAAATGAATAAAGTTTATATTCATTTCACTATCATCCTTGGGTATGTTATCCCATTAATCGAAAATGTAGTCTTTAGAGTGCCAAGTCCTCTGTCTCACAAAATTGGGCACAATCAGCTTTCTACAAAACTACTACAATTTAATAACTGCAGTCTAAAGGAAATAGGTATGTACGCTTAAACTAGTTTCAGGAGCTAGGGACGTACCCAAAAATAATCTTTAAGATATGTATGACAGCCGGGATGGATAGCTTAGAGTGGCACACTCTAAGCTATCCATCCCGGCTGCTCTGTACAATGCAAAAATTAAGAAGATAACCAACTGACTGAATGCGTCGGTGTCCCATTGATTACGACCGCTCGTAGCTCGCAAATGTCTAACAATAATCGTTTTAGTTTTTTTTATCCTAATAGGCGGCAAACAAGCAGACGGATCGCCTGAGTAAAGAAGAAGAAGAGGGTAAGCAATTAGCATGGACATGGACACAAGCAACACCACAGGACTCACAAGTGCGTTGCTGCCCCTTTGGGTTGAGAACAGGAATAGGATGAGGAGTGGGATGAGGGAGAAGGTATAGGGGATAGGGCCTCCGGCACTCTCACTCACCGAACGAAACGCAACAGTTTAGGTACTGTTACTTTACGTCGATTTTCTGTGAGAGGGTAGTACTTCCCTGGTCGAGCCGGCCCATTCATGCTGAAATCAGCAAGGCTCTACTACCTTGAATGAAGTTCGTCGTTCTGTCTGACGGCTTTAAATACCGTCTGATATATTCAGACGGTATTTAAAGTCTTTCAGACTAGAGTCTTTAGTCAGATTTTGCCTGAGATACCTACTCAGAGACGAGTTTCAAGCATTCCAAGGCATATTATAGAATATCACGGTGCATGATCGCATTAAAATAAGATATTTTAAATAAACTCGACTCAAATATTATTTTTCCGATTGCTTATGGACAGTTCAGAGTTTCAGGTATATAGTTAAACACTAGCCTGGTCTAGCTCAATGGGTAAACCTAGAGATAATTTATTCCCTGAGGTCTATACAAAGGCCTCAACAAGTTTCAGATTTTCCGCTTGGTGCACAGATATAATAGAGTTTAGATTTTATATATAGACGTGAATTAACGCGAACATGCATTAGGTATTTACATACCTTAATTTTTTTTGACTTAGCTTGCGACCACGGGGCGTGCAACCGTCTCGAAACGTCAAGCAAAATAAGGTATGTAAACACCTAATGCATGTTCGCGTTAATTCCCGTCCATATATAAAATCTAAACATGCAACGCAAGTGTTTAAAAGTTTCTATAATAGAGTTTGATCAAACTGAGGCCTAGACAGGCTCACCTCTGTGGTGAAGGTATTGTACACACTTCCGGTCTGTGGCTAATGAAGTTTCTAACATCCGGGCCACAACGCCCTCTTGTGAATCATAAACGTATATGTAATACACATATGGGGTGTAAAAGACCCTTATCGAAAACTGAAAGCCCATATTTTACCAATCATTACAAAAATTTTTATTTCGGCAATACCTGGGAAATTATTGGTTCAGGAGATATTGAGGCTCAAAGTCACCATATTCTTTTACTAATTAGGTACAAAATCAATGCATTTACCCTGCTTATGTGTTTAATACATGTCCTCAGCACCCATGGATAATTAGATACATATTTCGAGCCTTGTACGCGCGCACTTTTAATTACGGCTTAAAAATGTATGTTAAAAAAACGTTTCTCAGGTATTATTTTTTACTTAGTATGACTTGGCATGTTGTCCAAAACGAGTAAATTTCAGCTTGATGATGGGTCTTTTGACACCCTGTATATATCAACTGAATCGAAGTCAATGAGAAGTCTATTTGATTTCTCATCAGCATCTGTAAAACTGTCTTGGGTAGGCTACCACAAGGCTCTACAGTTTTCAAACGAAACTTTTAGTGATTAAAACAGGAATTTAACTCTCATTTACATATCAATATCTGCTGAGATTCAGAAGATTTTAATATATTTTTGCTATTTGTCCAAGACTTGCACTAACGAAGTCGCGTTAACTCTTATACTGCATAAGAAATGATAGAGAAAAGCCTTAAATGAATGCTTTTTCTTATTGAAACAAGATAAATTTTCTTCAGCACTTAATTTTAAAAGTATACAACCGGACTACGTAGTAATAGAAGTTTTAAATACGGCGAAACAAATAGGTATTCAGATAGAAATCCAGAAAAGCATAGATTTAAAAAATCATCAAGCCAGGGCCGTGAACGCACATATTGTACCAACAAACAATGCAACACTACATAAAGAAAAATACAAGTCAGAATTGTATAACACCTACATTTCTTTTATAAATTATATAAGGGATCTTTTACTTTGTTACACACTAATAGACCTTGTGCAGGTAATTTAAACTTCGAAGAACAATCCATTAACACTTTATCCGACTTTTAAGGGAAAATACAAAGAAGACAAAGATAAGCGGCTATTAGGTACCAGTCAAATACTCCAGTCATCAAATGACGATATATTTTGAAAACGTTCCTGAATACAATGGAAAATGAAATAAAGATGATTAATAAAATCAATCGAAAACGTGGCAAATCAAAATAAAATATAAGCGAAACTATACCGTATAATATATTGTGTAAAGTATCTTACCAAAATTTAAAAAATATTCGTCATTGGTCATCAAAATAGTTTTCCACCAAATATCTACATAATAATTCAACTTAAATCAGTTGCACTCTAGAACCGGAAGAACATCTAAATAAATATCTGGCGAGCTAAATAAAGAAATCGTATTGAAATAGAACCTTCAAGTTGTCTCTCTAATAGAGAGAGGTATTACAAAACCCGAGAGCCCACCATATGTCTCAATCAAACAGTTTAGTCGGAGAATTGAAATCTCAATGGCTACATGTAACCTTCATTTTAAAGTAGTATTTGCCGTTACACGTGGGTGCAAGTAACAGTTTGTAATAAAGAACCATAAAACAATATGCTTAATAAACCCATAATTGTACCTTACCTTAAAAATATCGAAAGGCTTAGTAATTTACATCACCCATTTCAAGAGCCTTAAGGTTTTATTTTTGCAAGTCTACTAATCTATTTGCATGTTAAATTGTAACAAATTCGGTTTTGACATGTTAGCGAAAATGACTCAGTGAAACACATATTTTGCATTTGTAATATTTAATATATACAATACGAAAAATTAAATTACTTAAAATTAAATTTAGAAGGCGTCATGGAAGTCATCCGCATCGCAGTCAATCGGAAGCGTGCCCAGAAGACTGGCGGCATTGCCTCGTTGTATAGCAATGCTTATCTTTTGTGCTAAATACGTGCCAGCCCTCTGGTCACCCGAGGCGTCGATCAGTCTCTTTGCGAGATCCTAAAAAGGGATCTCGCACTTGGACCCCATGGCCCCAAGGTTTCGACCCCAAACGGCTCAAATACATAATCTCCTACAAGATTTACGTATTTGCGCCGTTTGAGGGTCTCTGCTGAAGCAGCAGCAGCGCCCGCACAACCTGCTGTGCTGGAAAGATGGGATGGCGCAAGGGTATCCACACATGTCGCGTCCCATACCAAAGGCCTGCTGGGTAGGCCTTTGGTATGGGACAGATACAGATTATATTGTTGTTTGAGTTTTATTTCAACTGCCTTAATGCAATACCAAATTACCCTAAACTAAACAGATTCTGCACTATGATGAGTTGATGACGTATCCCACTACCAATATAAAATTAACAAGGAACATGCTTTATTTCAGCGTCTTGCGTACATTAACAAAAGCTTTTCTCAAGGCCGTCAAGGTGAGGGCCATCATGCCATAATGCCATGCTGGCTGCTGGGATGATGGCTATCACTATGGGACTTCACTGACTGCTTAACATCAGGCAGCATGGAGTCAATTTGTTCGGCAGAAATAATAATTAAAAAAACATTAGTTTTGGCTGTGCGTTCTCTGTCAATCGACAGTCTGTTATACAGAAGATTTTTTATTTTATTTTATTTTATTTTCGAATTTTGAAAACTTACAGCTATTTAACAAACATGTATATATTTTATTAAGCTATGGCCAATTACAAGTTTTCACTTTTAGTATAAATGTACAAAACTTTGTTGATGGTGAAACGGCTACCTACATAAAACAATATAGCTTAAAAATAAACAATAATAAGTAGGAGAATAAAAATTCACATAGTAATAAAAAAAGAGAAAAAAAAGGTTAATATATACACACACTCATTACTAATAGACCTCTAGGTCGGATGTGAAAAAAGTTATTGCACATAGTCTTTTTTAACTTCGAGACACTAGTGTTAAAAATATAAATGTCAACTCTCCGGCACGCTGAATCGAATGTCCGACAAGCCCGGATCAGGAATGAATTTTGCCTATAGGTACTAGGGCTTGCGGGGATGTGTAAAAGGTTATGCCTACGCAGTAGGGCTGATGGCACACGAAGACTAATTTTATTCGTCAGCTCGGTTACATCCGTTGACCCATTCATAATGTTGAATAAAAGTGATATATCGGCTATTTTCCTTCGCTCTTGTAGAGGCAGCAAGTGGAATTTTCTACATCGGCTGAAATAGTCTGACAAGTTTGTTCTAGACCGGAACTGTAGGTACCTTAGGAACTTCCTTTGAACTCTTTCTAAGCGGGTTATATAGGTATCGTAGTTGGGATTCCACACCTGAGAAGCGTATTCGAAGTGACTACGGACGTAGGCACAATACAAAATTTTGATCGTCTTGATATTTTTAAAATCCTTAGATATTCTTAAAATGAAACCTAATGCCTTATTAGCACTATTAATTGTATTTGAAATGTGTGCATCGAATAGTAATTTGGAGTCAAATGTTATTCCCAGATCCCTGACAGAGTTTACTCTGGCTATTGCGGTACCCGACAGCGTGTAATGACAAGTTATTGGGTTAGGCTTACGTGTAAAAGAGCAAACGTAGCATTTGGCGACATTCAAGTCCAGTTTGTTATTGGTACAGTAAGTTTGAAAGCGGTTAAGGTCACTTTGCAGTCGACGGGTGTCCTCGTTGGAGCCTATTCTACTCAGTATCTTCATATCGTCTGCGTACAACAATATTTTTGATGAGTGGAAGCAGGTTATGACATCTGTAATAAAGATATTAAATAAAAGAGGACCCAACAGGGACCCCTGTGGAACTCCTGACGGAATACACATTGCCCTAGACGACGAATAACCGTTCAGAACTACGATTTGGCTCCTGTTCTCAACATATGACGAAAACCACCTATACGAGTCACCACGTATACCCACATGTAACAGTTTCCGCTTAAGTAAGGAGTGATCTATCCGATCAAAACATTTGCAAAAGTCAGTGTTTATAACGTCCACCTGTAACCGCTGTGACATATGTTCCGATATGTAATCACTGAAAACGATAAGGTTAGACGTGGTGGAGCGACCACTAAGGAAACCGTGCTGATGCTCGCCAAAGCTAAGTTTGATGGCCGCATAAAGTTGCCTGTAAACTATTTTTTCTAGTATTTTAGCGAATACGCATAGCTTGGAGATCGGTCTATAGTTCTCCACCACGTCTCTCGGACCTTTTTTATGAATTGGAGTTATATACGCTGACTTCCAGATCTCAGGCACGTCACCTTCAGCAAGAGACCGCTTGAATAAAATCGAGATCGGAATAGCAAGACACTTGGCACAGTTCAAGATAAAAATTGGTGGAATGTTGTCGGGGCCTGCAGATTTGTTGTAGTCCACCTGTTGAAGTAGCTTAAACACTTCGGCCTCATCTATTTCAATCGAGCAAATATCAGAGTAATCCCTTCGAACCGTCAAGCTCTCCACCGTACTGACGGGCACGTTAGCATCTTGAGGGCCGGGGGACAGAAAATTGGAGTAGAAGTACTCAGAAAACATATTGCATATGTCCTCTCCGTTCCCAGATGCCCGTTCCTTGTACTTTAATACCGAAGGATAAGAATGGGACTGATTTTTGGATTTTATATATCGCCAAAAAGCTCGTGGGTCTTTAGAAATATCAGCTTCAATTTTAGCCATATATTGGTCAAACATATCCTTCTCGAGGTCCTTAGCGCGCTGTCGCAGTGTAATGAAAGATTGATGATCAGATAAATTGCCATATCTTTTGTACTTTTTGTGTGATTTGGCTTTTTCTCTAAGAATTTTAATTAGCGGGCCCCTATACCATGGGGGATACCTGCTGTTTGAAGCAGTGATTTTGGTTGGTATATAAGTGTTCTTTAATCTGTTTAAAGTGTCATAGAAGAATTCTACAGCGTTACTAATCGACCTACAGTACAGTTCAGTGTGCCAGTCAATGCTGTCCATTTCCTTAGCTATCATAGTGTAGTCAGCCTGACGGTACAGATACTTCACACTGGGACACATGGGAAGGTCATGTATATGCACAAAATTTGTTGATAAAGACAAGGCTCTGTGGTGTATATCTTCGGGAACCAATGGATCACTGCAGTGATCCACGCCAACTTCACTGTTAGACAACACCCAGTCTAATATCCTACCATTGCTGTTATTGTGTTTGTTGTATTGTGACAAATTACACACGGCGAATGTATCCATAACATTTATCTGACTATTTCCTTGCACGTTACTAGGTAATAAGCTATCATCATCTGCAGGCAGCCTATGTAGCAGTTTATGTATGGTTGGTTAAAATCGCCAACAATTAAAAATTTATCCACGGGGTGTTTGATGACAATATCAGACAAATTCTCAGTGAAGTTAACGAGCTGTTCCGATAGTGAATTGCCAAACTTCTGCGCGCAAATATAAACTACACATATGTGCATTTTATATGACACCCTAGGTTTCTTGTGGTGTAATGTCAGTGTGACCCATAAATCCTCAGCAGATGAGCACCAATCACTCCTATGTATTGCTACTAGTTCCATTTTCACAGCAATTAAAACACCACCACCCATTGTTTGATGAGTATTAACGTAATTTCGGTCACGTCGCCAGATTATATACCTATCATCAAATAACTGACTGTCGCCAATACCGTCAATAAGCCAAGTCTCAGTTAAACAAATAACATCAAACCCATTAATGCACACATTTCTAAAGAAAACAGGTGTTTTAGTCCGTAGTCCTCGCACGTTCTGATAATAAAAGCTAATAGGCGCCAAATTCAAGTAATGTCATGTGATATCTTAATTGTACAAGTTAATTGCTAATGTAAGGTTTCTGTCGAGAAACACTTCGTTTTTAACACTGTCCGTCCAAGTCAGTGCTACGAATCATTCAGTAAGTCTAAGTACTCAATATCAAACGTTTTAGCAGCTGCGACTGATCCAGAAAGGCTCATCTTTTATTGACCTATTACTGCTAGTAAGCTAATTACTGCTACTACCTAATTACTGGCTCGCCTCTAATACGTGGGACTAAAATAAATCTGGCGAAAAGTGGGTGTAGCAATATACCTCTGCCTACCTCTTCGGGGATATAGGCGAGAGACTATGTATGTATGTATGTAATTATTTACCTAAATAGTAGGTACACAGGGTACATGACCAGATAGACCACAGTACAGAAATAGGCCGCGACGCGCCGATGACCCACATCATGGATGATCGTGGATTATAACCGAAAGCCCCGGCGGCGGGCCTCGCACACGCAGTGTTTGAACATTACTTATTTAGCACAAAATTGCGTGCGGCGTCATTGTAAGCGAGTTTACATAATGTACAACAAATATTTCCTCGCTTTTCTAGTTTTCTCTGTAAGCAGTACTAAGAATTTATCAAGTATCTCCTTTACAGCCTTAAGTAGAATAAATTGACTGCTCAGTCTTATCTGGTTAGACTCCTAGACGAAAGTTCTTGGATGCTATTGGAATAACGCTAAGACAATAGTGTGTAAAAGACAATCAACCTTAGTGGTTATAGCAAAACAATATAATCTTGAAAAATATTCAAAATAGTAGCGATTTCGACTTTAAAATATGTTTAAAGCTCAATGATACACATTGTCTGCTGGAAACTTATATGGTGTGTCCCAAGTGTCGGAGCTTGCGATGCGGCTAGCCCAACATAGTCGTGTTTAGGGGAAAAATATACAAGCGTGCTGCCGAAACACGCGACGCGTGAATCATACCCATACCACACATGTGCTGACGACCACTCATGTGTGTTTTTTTTGTACGGCAACTCGTATGTCGCGTGTCGCGTCAGCACATACACACGGTCGACGTGCACGCGCGTTGCGTGTTGTTTAGCACGAGAGGCTGGGCACGCCCGAGGCCGCACAGCAAAAAGCCGTCTACGAATCTTAGGCCAGCAGTCAATGTGTTAATTCAACTATAATAATTATGCCAAAGATTACTTATGAATGTCAAACAAACTTTACACTGAGGTTCGGAATTCGGACAGCGAACAAGCGACAGCGGTAAGGACTACTTCAAGGAGCAATTATGACTACTTACTTATGCGAAACATCTGGAAGAAAGTCATGGCACATTCTTGAACCGCCAAATTGTTAGTAAATATTGTTGTTTGTCTAAAAGTACGTATTACCTATTTATCCTAAACTATATTTAACTAGCTGACCCGGCGACCTTCGTACCGCCATATACCTATGTATGTATTATACCTACATATACCTAAACCATCCTCATGAATCATTCTATCTATTAAAAAAACCGCATTAAAATGCATTGCGTAGTTTTAAAGACTTAAGCATACACAGGGACAGACAGACAGAAGACAGATTTTGTTTTATGCTATGTAATGATTAGATACAGTTACTAACCAACATTGAGTCACCTCTACACACTCCAGTTGCAGTCATTATATATCCAGGCAAAATGTCCGGTGTTTGTTTAGAATACCTTCTCCAATTTGGACTAAAGTATTGCAAGTGAACTTTGTTCTGTTATGTTATATAAAACTAGAGGACGCCAGCAGCTACGGCCGCATTTTTTTTAATTTACCCGTTTTGGCCGATCCCGTGGGAATTTCGGGAAATCCCTTCTTAGTGCACCCCTACGGTCCCCAAGGAACATACATGCCAAATTTCAGCTTCCTGCGCCCAATAGTTTCGGCTGTAGCGTGTCTGTCAGTAACGCAAGGATTTTATATATTAAGATGTTAATAATCTTACTATAAACCAGTTTAAAAATATTATTCAACTTATGTATGTACTTAATAGAAAACATATTATTTTAGTTTCGTACGGTGATCGGAATATGAATAAAAAATGGATGTTCCTTTCTTTGGATCAAATCGAGTTTGTATTTGTTAATTTCTTTTATGGCTTGTTTTGTAGATATCATTTCGTTTTGAACGTGCATTTTCTCTCCAGCAAAAGGGCCATAAGAATGACGCCTCCCACTATGCAGGTGCAAATATAAAATATGAAGGCTACCTCAACACTGCCGAGTACTTTATTGTGTAATAGTTATTATTTGTATGTATACTTAGTATAAAACAAACTGAAACAACTCATACTCTTGTTTACGTCTTTCCTCTATTCTATTGTTCTCTTGCTCTTTGGATGGATTTGATGAAACTACGAAGTCGAGATCTGTTATATTTACACAACTACATAGGATATAGGACGCATGCCTAGCGTGCGCTCCAGGAACGCTCATGATCAACGTGAGGGAAGCCTGTAAGACGTGTGAGTCGCTCGAAAGCCTCCGACATGGTGACTTCTGACTTTAGGTGCCCTCCGAAGCACGATAGCGCTCTGGTGTAAATGCCACTTGCGGTTACCATTTCAAGTGGTGACCTGTGCAAGCGTTGCTTACCTTTACCGACCCATTACGAACGGCAATCCAGGTCTCGCTATGAGTGTGGCTGACCTTAAGTACTGAATTGAACGGGTTCCGTTGAACCTGGCGCCATGGGACGAAGACTGGACAGCTCCTGTACCCAGCCTTCCTCTCGTAGGGCGTCTTCGGTTGGCAGTCGAGGTGGTTTTTTTGTGGTTACACCATATACTCATTTCCCCAAGAGACGGAGATCTGAAGGTATTTTCCACCTCGTAAAAAAAAGATACTGAACTGAAAAGATCCTCCTATTCGTTTTTCTATCTCAAAAGCAAGCACTTATGACTCCTCTGGTATTGCGAGTGTCCAGATAATTAGGCGTTAAGAGTACTCTACCTACATAAAATCATCATCATCATCATCCTCGTTATCCCAGTTTCAATCTGGGGTCCGCTTACTAGTCTAACCGGATTTGGCTGAATATTAGCTTTTCCACAGAGCGACTGCCTGTCTGACCTCCGCAACCCGAAGGGATAGCGATATTCCATGTTTTAGACTAGTGTCAGTTTATTTATAAGGTACTGACGCCCTGTAACGACTGTCAAAGATCTTCATGACAACCGGGACCGACGGCTTAACGTGCTCTCCGAGGCACGGGACAGGCGATAATTAGCAATTCAATACGCACATAACTCCGAAAAGTCATTGGTGCGCGCCATGGTGGCGTTCGTATTGAACCCGATACCCTCTGCATGGCAGTCTGTTGGAATATCCACTCGACTGTCCTTCACTCTACCTACATAAAATATTACATAATTTTTTAAATAATTTAATAACCAATTATTTCTTAAAGTTAAATACCAAGCGTCTGCTTTGAAATGTACATTTAATTCGATACCTTTTTTAATTCAGTCTACAGTTTAAATATAACCTACATTAAAGTAAACAATTTCGAAGTAATTATATTTCGTCTGCTGTAATATATTTTTCATTGTAGCTTGATAAATGTTGTTCATGTAAACCTAAGCCTAGCCCCTAGCAACGGTTGCTCTTTTAGGTATCAGGTAGTAGTATCGAAATTTACTTATATTTACGGTATATTTTATATTAATATAAAAAATCTTAAGTTCCACACAAACTTGCAAGAACCATCAGACTCTCTTAATCCAGGACTTTGAAAAATCGTTCTTAGCGGACGCCTATTTATTATAAACGACTTCACGTCAAACTTTGATCTTCATCCAACGATTTTCGAGATTTAGTGATGAGACATAGATCTAATAATAATAATAATAATATATAAACCTTCTTGATAAATAGGCTGTGCAATCCAAAAATCCAGTTGTCACCTACCAGTAAATTCCTAGTATGATTAATACAATAACTTAGTACTTTGTAGGAGACATATGTATCTTCAACGTAATTAACGCCCGAATCGTTTAGTGTACGTAATGATTATATGCCAGTAGTAAAAGTTTACCGTTTATAGAGCAATAAAATATATGTTAATAATCTAAATGTACTTTCAAATTAGTGCGTGGCCGCGCCTTTAAAGGCAAGTAGTCCAAATTAAACGTACAATCACGATGTGGTTTATACTTGGTTTGTAGCACTCCACAAACTGTTATCTTAATATATAAAATCCTTGCGTTACTGACTGACTGACAGACACGCTACAGCCGAAACTAGTGGTGGTAAGAAGATGAAATTTAGCAAGTATGTTCCTTGGGTGCCGTAGGGGTGCACTAAGACGGGATTTCCCGAAATTCCCACGGGATCGGGCAAAACGAGAAATTCGAAAATATGTGCGTGCGAAGCCGCTGGCGTCGTCTAGTTCAAAATATGGAGGGAAGGAAAATATAGTTTCAGTAATGTGAGACATGTTCTTCCGTTTTTCGGGAAGCTTACTGCTACTTCAACAAGCTTACGTCTCTCCGCGGTTCGATCGGCGCTCGGGCGTTGTCTTAACTTTTCTTTAAAAGAAAAGAACTATTATTGATTGAAAATGCACTCCTCATGGTGTAATATGTATTGACGAATATATTTTCGTATCTAAATACATACATAATATATCGCAGCCAACTAAATTAATAGTCCGTTCAATCAGAAGCCTAGGCTCTTTATTAAACGGCGCTGTTTAACTACCGGCCTAACTAATATGCAGCCGTTTAATCAAACACAACGAACGATTTGATCAATAGCGTTTAACTACTTGCCTAGCCAAGCCATTAAAATGTTTCTAAGTATCATTAAAGAGGCTAGGCTATTCATAGTAGAGTTGCCTAAATATCGATACTTACGCTATCTATAGGTGACCTCGAAAACTAGTAACAATATCGATAGTGCTATCGATAATATCGACATTATCGATACCATCGATACTATCGATAGTACAAATAAATTAGTACTATTGATTGAAAGCAACGATCGATACAATTACACGACAATACTATCAATAGTATCGAAAGTATAATTATTTTTTATGTAATACTATCGATACTATCGATGTTATCGATACTATTGAAATGACGTCATCTATCGATAGACTATCGATAGTTTAGCGATAGTCGACTATCGATTGGCAACACTAATTCATAGTTTATGTATATCTAATCTCAGGTAAATTGTGCTAATAGCTGCAGTCTTTGTAGTTTAAGCTGTGACAGCACTTTTGATTTATTTACTTCAAATTTACTTCGAACTAAGTAGGTATTTTCTAAAAAAAGTCTATGTAAATTAAATGTATTTTTGTGTGTTGGCCTATATCGGTCATGGAATATGAGTATTATAGTTTGATAAACGATATTTAAATGAAAGAGTAGGATACAAAATAATTGTGCCTGTTACCTTTTATTCCAAACTTTGTAGTTGTATAATAGTACATTATTGGTTTTCAAATCCATGGCGCATTAGCTTTCATGCCCTCTTTGCCAATCTACATACATGCAGTAAACGAGACCTTAAAGTAACCTCAAACAATGCCGTTATCGTAGCCAAGTTTTGGGCACAGAAAATCTGAACCAGTGACACGATGAAGAAGATTGGTTTTCAAGACCTACTTGAACGAAGGTGATTTGTCGAAATCCGTAACATCGTACTAGATGTAACCCTATGTACTTACTTTAAAATACATTATTTGTTGTTTTAGTGACGTTGGATAAATCAAAAGGTTTGAGGAATGTGTAGGCATATATACTGTGTGAAAAATATTTACTTTCCACAAACATATGCACATGAATCAGATAATGTATTCTATCTTTACTTAACTACGGTAGGTAGCGATCTAATCTTTTTGTTCCTAATAAGTTACAAGCAAAAAAAATCTAAAGGTTTTTTATACAAAGTAAGCAACCTTTCGTTTTTTTTTGGTTTTCAAAAAAATTTAAGCGGATGTATTAATTTGTTCTAATATAAAAGTGCTTTCTGTCCTAATTGATATTTATTTAATTTATAGTATTTGAGAAAAAAATACTATCCTTCGACATTTAATTAAAAAATTCAATAAAAATCACAGAGCTAAAGAATGTCACAAACGGGAAGGTATCAGATCCAGGAATTTCGGCATTTATGTGTCAACAGAAGCGCTATTTGCCATTTATTGCAGGACTACACTAAGACAGGATTACAGAACTACTCAGGATACGACGCAGCACCCCGGCCACATTGCTAGTTCAAATTTTTACCCATGTACCCCTCGTTTGCCAGGGAACACTTTTTCGTGAGCCCACGTCATCAGACTTCGTGTTAGCGAGGACTTAGGTAGGTACTTTGCACTGATGGCAGTGCTTGGAGTTTCTTTTCAATCAATTACATTTCAAGAAGTAAGAAGCTTGGTGCGAACTACAATAACTACGATCTTGAAAATATTTTTATATGTATGAAATAATTTGCTACTTTTGGGCTTGCCAGGCTCTGTGCTCTGTGTCTGGGCTCAATGTGCCTCTGCTCATGTTCTTTGGAGACTGTAGGGGTGCACTAAAGAAGGGTTCCCTAAAATTACCACGGGATCGGGTATAAACACTTAAATGAAAATAAAATGTGCGAGCATAACTGCGGGCATCCTTTAGTTTATTATCATTTTTATTTCGTCTCTCTTGTAAGTGTATGCGATTTGATCGATTGTTTCAAAAATTGCATGAATCATATCAGAACGTTGACATGCAGATTGTAATCTTAAGATATGTACATACATACAGGGTGTCACAAGACCCATCACCAAGCCGAAGTCTACTCGTTTTGGACATCATGCCATGTCATACTAAGCAAAAGTAAAACTTGGGAAAAGTTTGTTTTTTTCAAATAATCTCATTTTTTAAGCCGCAATTAAAATTGTGCGCGTACAATTTTCGAAATACCTCCTTATTCATGGGTGCATAGCCCATAGGACGTCCATAGAACAGGTTGGCATGGTAATTGCATCGATTTTGTACCTAATTACAAAAATTCCATAGTAACTTTAAGCCTCCATATCTCCTGAACCAGTAATTTCCCAGGTATGGTGCCCAAGTATAAAATGTTCGTAATGATTGGTATAATATGGGGTTTCAGTTTTCGTTAAGGGTATTTTTACACGAGAGTCACGCTTGTTTCCCGGAGGGGTAGGCAGAGACTACGCCACGCCATTTGCAACGATCCTGACATATCTCTTTTGCTTCATTCACTCCCATCAGATTCCTCATGCATGCTCTTCTGTTCAGGGTACTTCTAACCTTAAGATATGTACCTATACAATGTATGTACAACTACAGTAGGTACCTTTGGATTGCGGTGGTCAAACGGCAGTAATTCTATCGAAAGCTAGTATTCTGTCAACTCTGTTAAGTCTAGAAAGCGGACTCGACTAGAAAAATAGCTTAAAGGCTCCAAACCGAAACTCTCACAGGCAACCGGTATAATACTAAGACTGTGTTATGTACTTCTGATATACCAAATGAACACAGTTGCACACAAAAACAAAGATATCTTTTACGAAAAATCTCAATCTTAAATATTTCGATATTTTGCGACATATCAATAGGTAAGTAGGTTGGAAATAACTGGTTATTGACAAAATGTCTGCACACCATACGAGGGCCACAAGCTGTCATAGAAGTCATTCAAAGACATGTCCTTTTGCAGTTACAGAACTCTTGTGAAAATATAATGTTCATATTTTTTATATTATTTATAGAATTCCTTGTACGTAATTCGTTTAGCAAGTATATTCTTTTAATCCTTCGAAGACGTGGGTCGCTATATTTTAATTTGGCGTCCATTGCTCGCGGCGGGATAATCCTCTATCATCTTGTTTCTTTAAACAATACGTAAGTATCTAATTAAACGAAAAGAAATGAAATGTATTTAAATATCGTTCGCTAGTCTCTGTCAATTGAAAATGTAAATAAATGGAGGGTGACTTATTGTTGACTTAAGTCTGAATATAGAAATGCTAAGACGTGCTACTTTGTTTTAAGATGTCTGTGCTTTATGCCTAAATGTGCAGTGTTAGTTATATTTTAGAGTTTGATTTATATCTAAAATTATTTGAAGCATTGTATACTTGATGTCTTCCCTGTTTTAGATTACTCCAAAGTAGCTATAGCACATAAACAATGTGTTGATTTATGTGTAACTGTGTTCTGGTGGCATAGCTTGGATAACACATTTGTTTTTCTTAACTTCATTACACTCACCTAATTTTGTCCACTGCATTATTTTAGTACAGAACAGAAAAAGGATATTATTATCTTGTTTCAGATACTTTGTGAGAAGATACAATAAAACGCAAAGTATTAGACTGATCTTTATTACAATAAATTAGAACATTATATATAAACAATTTAATTTATTATTAATAATAAATTGCCAAATTTATTTCACGGATTTATATAATTATAACGGAATATTGAAATCCGCCCAGCCTAAGAAATAATTTTGGCAATAAATACTTAGTTGTAATAAACATTTTCAAGTTCCTTACTTTTACACTTACTTCTACTTCTTAGGTACTTACAATATTTTTGACGGTGTCGTTCCATTTACATACAACTTATTATAATTAATAATTGATTCTTTTGAACAAATAATAATTTATGTAGGCAATTCAAGGTGTAACTACAGTAAGTCGCATCTACAGGTAAATATACAATACTTAACTTAATCTATGATGAAGACCTAGCGCATGACATCTTTTGCTATTCGATGTTTAAAAAGTTTAAATGTTTATAAATCCTTTTTTAAATTCTTATAATTAAAAAAAGGATTTATCTTTGGACCTGTTTACAAAGACCGTTAAATATTTTTTTGATTTTAAAGGTGTCATTTTATTGACCGGTTTATTGGATATAAAAAAAATAATCGTGTGACGTCATAGTGCATATGCGTTAGATCTTGTTTGCCAGTTCGGGTCGTTCCTCAGTCGTGTGTGTGATTGTGGTGGCTATTCTGGTTAACAATGGTTTTAGTTGGCCTGCCTCTTCTTCCTCTCGTCACGAACAGGCTCTGTCTGCTCAGGGTCGCTGTGTTCGCTGGTCTCGTTCTGGATGGTGAAATCTGGTTGAAGAAAACATATCATTAACGTAACAATTCAAGACCCAATAGCACTACCTGGCTAGGAGACAAGAGTGAAGTTTCGCCTGTTCTCGTGGTAATAAGGCTTACACACACCACAGCACCCAAGAACTTACCCTACAACCCACAGCCATAGGCATCCTCCCAACAAAAGTTACTTTTTATTTACCATTAATAATACCCTCTTGTCCGTGTGGTGACGGATTAAGAATACGGAATGTCATCACCTATATCATCCCATGGGTGTCGTAAGAGCCGACAGACGGAGCATATTATGCAGAGAACAGAGAAGAGAAGTAAGAGAAGGAAAACTTGTATCAAGTTTTCCTATACCAACCTGTTTGGCCAGCGTGGTATACCAATTCCTCCTTTCAAAGGAGAGGCCTAGTCCAGTAGTGGACTGTTAAAGGCTGATGATGAGATGATACCCTCTTAAGCCCGAAACTGACTGAAACTAGAAATAAGCCTCTCTAACCACTGGCAAGCCGTAGCTGCAATATTTTAGTTAATCTTACTTATTTTCTAGCAATATCATATTTACCATACGTTCTTTTAAAGGCCTTGCTGAGTCTGGGTCTAAAGCGGCATGGGCACGAAGTCGTGCGAAGCCTCGCGGACAAAGAACAGATTATAGAAACTGTATGATTTTAGATACCTGCATCTGATTGTAGTTTTTTTTATTTTTTAAAAATAAATGTATGTTTATCAGCACAGGCTCTAACTATGTAAGCTGAATTTTCCATAACAATGTACATAATATTATTTAGGGATTTAATTAAACTTAAATTTTAAAATACTATACTACGAAATATGTATATACAAAACAAACAAAACGGAAAAAGAAAATAATTTAGAGTGCGTCATAAAAGTCCTCCACATCGCCGACGACCGGGAGCGTGCCCAGAACGCTGGCAGCATTGCCACGTTGTATGGCAATGCTAAACTTTTGGGCCAAGTACACCCCAGCCTTCTGGCCACACGAGGCGTCGACCAGTCTCTGCGAGATCTCTAAAAAGAGATCTTGCACTCGGACCCCATATATGTATATATTTACCATCATCATCGCTCTTGAAGACCCTGCCGAGTCGGGGTCACATGCCGGGGCTCTCGGTCCGGCTCACCGGCATCGGCGCGAACTCGTGCGAAGACTCGTGAACGAGCGACAGCTCGCTGCGAGCGACACGCGGGAACGCGTAAAACTGAGGTTTCTCTGCTGGCTCGTATTCTAAGGTTTAAAAAGTATTTACCATCATCATCGCTCTTGAAGGCCCTGCCGAGTCGGGGTCCGAACCACATGCCAGGGCTCTCGGTCCGGCGCACTGGCATCGGCGCGAACTCGTGCGAAGACTCGCGAACGAGCGACAGCTCGCTGCGACCGACGCGGGGGAACGCGTATAGCTGACGTTTCTCCGCTGGCTCATATTCTGAGATAATAAAAAGTATAAAGTAAAAACTTGATTCCATAAGCTAAATGAAAATTCGCGTATCCCGGGGGTTTAACACATCCACTACTAACTGAATCATCCTGATCATCCTCCTAGCGTTATCCCAGTTTCAATCTGGGGTCCGCTTACTAGTCTAACGCTTTTGGCGCAGAGCGACTGCCTGTCTGACCTCCACAACCCGAAGGGATAGCAATAGTCCATTGTTGAGACTAGTGTCAGTTTATTTATTTAGAAGGTACTGACGCCCTATAACGACTGCCAAAGATCTTCATGACAACCGGGACCGACGGCTTAACGTGCTCTCCGAGGCGCGGGACAAGCGATAATTGACAATTTAATACGCACTTAACTCCGAAAAGTCATTGGTGCGCGCCGTGGATTCGAACCCGATACCCTCTGCATGTCAGTCTGTTGGTAGGTATCTCCACTAGGCTATCGCTGCCTTTCATGGGTATCATCCACTACTAACTGAATGATACCCAAAAAATTACAATTTAAATTATTCTTCAAAGAAATTCTGTGACCAACTCAACGCGGAGAGGCGGCAGTGACGGTGACGCAATGAAACCATGTAAGTTATAGCAGTACAGTCGTTTGGAGCAGACGGACCGGCGAAATATGTATTTATTTACTACGAAACCGATAATACAGTCATTTTGAAGATGTATTGTCAAGAGGAGTAGGAAGAACTTTTTTCTTCAACATCGTTCTCGTCATTACGATGTTTTCTCTAAAGAACGCCAGCTAAAACTAGAGTCATATCTTACAGACAGTTCAGTATCATGGGTGCAGGTATGTGTTATTGTCTATTGAACTTACCTAAGTACATATCGTTGAGTGGTAATTGCCAGGTATTCCTAGAAGCGCGTCCCACGCGTGGGAAAGGGTACAAGTTCAGTACGCCGTCTCGACGGAGTTTCGCGCTGCTGTCTGTGGGCAATAATCATACATATCAATAAATAATTTATTTAGCTCAAAATGAATAAAGTTTATATTCATTTCACTATCATCCTTGGGTATGTTATCCCATTAATCGAAAATGTAGTCTTTAGAGTGCCAAGTCCTCTGTCTCACAAAATTGGGCACAATCAGCTTTCTACAAAACTACTACAATTTAATAACTGCAGTCTAAAGGAAATAGGTATGTACGCTTAAACTAGTTTCAGGAGCTAGGGACGTACCCAAAAATAATCTTTAAGATATGTATGACAGCCGGGATGGATAGCTTAGAGTGGCACACTCTAAGCTATCCATCCCGGCTGCTCTGTACAATGCAAAAATTAAGAAGATAACCAACTGACTGAATGCGTCGGTGTCCCATTGATTACGACCGCTCGTAGCTCGCAAATGTCTAACAATAATCGTTTTAGTTTTTTTTATCCTAATAGGCGGCAAACAAGCAGACGGATCGCCTGAGTAAAGAAGAAGAAGAGGGTAAGCAATTAGCATGGACATGGACACAAGCAACACCACAGGACTCACAAGTGCGTTGCTGCCCCTTTGGGTTGAGAACAGGAATAGGATGAGGAGTGGGATGAGGGAGAAGGTATAGGGGATAGGGCCTCCGGCACTCTCACTCACCGAACGAAACGCAACAGTTTAGGTACTGTTACTTTACGTCGATTTTCTGTGAGAGGGTAGTACTTCCCTGGTCGAGCCGGCCCATTCATGCTGAAATCAGCAAGGCTCTACTACCTTGAATGAAGTTCGTCGTTCTGTCTGACGGCTTTAAATACCGTCTGATATATTCAGACGGTATTTAAAGTCTTTCAGACTAGAGTCTTTAGTCAGATTTTGCCTGAGATACCTACTCAGAGACGAGTTTCAAGCATTCCAAGGCATATTATAGAATATCACGGTGCATGATCGCATTAAAATAAGATATTTTAAATAAACTCGACTCAAATATTATTTTTCCGATTGCTTATGGACAGTTCAGAGTTTCAGGTATATAGTTAAACACTAGCCTGGTCTAGCTCAATGGGTAAACCTAGAGATAATTTATTCCCTGAGGTCTATACAAAGGCCTCAACAAGTTTCAGATTTTCCGCTTGGTGCACAGATATAATAGAGTTTAGATTTTATATATAGACGTGAATTAACGCGAACATGCATTAGGTATTTACATACCTTAATTTTTTTTGACTTAGCTTGCGACCACGGGGCGTGCAACCGTCTCGAAACGTCAAGCAAAATAAGGTATGTAAACACCTAATGCATGTTCGCGTTAATTCCCGTCCATATATAAAATCTAAACATGCAACGCAAGTGTTTAAAAGTTTCTATAATAGAGTTTGATCAAACTGAGGCCTAGACAGGCTCACCTCTGTGGTGAAGGTATTGTACACACTTCCGGTCTGTGGCTAATGAAGTTTCTAACATCCGGGCCACAACGCCCTCTTGTGAATCATAAACGTATATGTAATACACATATGGGGTGTAAAAGACCCTTATCGAAAACTGAAAGCCCATATTTTACCAATCATTACAAAAATTTTTATTTCGGCAATACCTGGGAAATTATTGGTTCAGGAGATATTGAGGCTCAAAGTCACCATATTCTTTTACTAATTAGGTACAAAATCAATGCATTTACCCTGCTTATGTGTTTAATACATGTCCTCAGCACCCATGGATAATTAGATACATATTTCGAGCCTTGTACGCGCGCACTTTTAATTACGGCTTAAAAATGTATGTTAAAAAAACGTTTCTCAGGTATTATTTTTTACTTAGTATGACTTGGCATGTTGTCCAAAACGAGTAAATTTCAGCTTGATGATGGGTCTTTTGACACCCTGTATATATCAACTGAATCGAAGTCAATGAGAAGTCTATTTGATTTCTCATCAGCATCTGTAAAACTGTCTTGGGTAGGCTACCACAAGGCTCTACAGTTTTCAAACGAAACTTTTAGTGATTAAAACAGGAATTTAACTCTCATTTACATATCAATATCTGCTGAGATTCAGAAGATTTTAATATATTTTTGCTATTTGTCCAAGACTTGCACTAACGAAGTCGCGTTAACTCTTATACTGCATAAGAAATGATAGAGAAAAGCCTTAAATGAATGCTTTTTCTTATTGAAACAAGATAAATTTTCTTCAGCACTTAATTTTAAAAGTATACAACCGGACTACGTAGTAATAGAAGTTTTAAATACGGCGAAACAAATAGGTATTCAGATAGAAATCCAGAAAAGCATAGATTTAAAAAATCATCAAGCCAGGGCCGTGAACGCACATATTGTACCAACAAACAATGCAACACTACATAAAGAAAAATACAAGTCAGAATTGTATAACACCTACATTTCTTTTATAAATTATATAAGGGATCTTTTACTTTGTTACACACTAATAGACCTTGTGCAGGTAATTTAAACTTCGAAGAACAATCCATTAACACTTTATCCGACTTTTAAGGGAAAATACAAAGAAGACAAAGATAAGCGGCTATTAGGTACCAGTCAAATACTCCAGTCATCAAATGACGATATATTTTGAAAACGTTCCTGAATACAATGGAAAATGAAATAAAGATGATTAATAAAATCAATCGAAAACGTGGCAAATCAAAATAAAATATAAGCGAAACTATACCGTATAATATATTGTGTAAAGTATCTTACCAAAATTTAAAAAATATTCGTCATTGGTCATCAAAATAGTTTTCCACCAAATATCTACATAATAATTCAACTTAAATCAGTTGCACTCTAGAACCGGAAGAACATCTAAATAAATATCTGGCGAGCTAAATAAAGAAATCGTATTGAAATAGAACCTTCAAGTTGTCTCTCTAATAGAGAGAGGTATTACAAAACCCGAGAGCCCACCATATGTCTCAATCAAACAGTTTAGTCGGAGAATTGAAATCTCAATGGCTACATGTAACCTTCATTTTAAAGTAGTATTTGCCGTTACACGTGGGTGCAAGTAACAGTTTGTAATAAAGAACCATAAAACAATATGCTTAATAAACCCATAATTGTACCTTACCTTAAAAATATCGAAAGGCTTAGTAATTTACATCACCCATTTCAAGAGCCTTAAGGTTTTATTTTTGCAAGTCTACTAATCTATTTGCATGTTAAATTGTAACAAATTCGGTTTTGACATGTTAGCGAAAATGACTCAGTGAAACACATATTTTGCATTTGTAATATTACTAGGGATATTGGTGCTCGTTTTGGTAAAATAAGTTAATAGAAACGATTAGGTTGAATTTTCGGAGATTCTGTAGAATAAAAACATTTTTATTAGACGTAGGCTTTTGTAATAAAAATAATAATTTGCAAAATTATGATGTACTTTTGATATGAAAATAGTATTGACATTTCTATATTCTTATAAAAACTACATAATAAATCGAAGTGTAAAATAGATTTTCGCTCTACATAATTATTCTTCAAAATGAAAATTAATTTGGTCGTAACTTTATAGATTATATGAATAAAGTTTATACTGTCATGTAATTGACGAAATAGTTGTCGACTAATAACTAATTAAGTTTACATGTTGCGCCGTATTAATTAACTAATAGTAGCATTAAGACAGGACTCAATAACATTGAGTAGATTATAGGTGAATGAATAGTCAAATATGACGGCACTTCCTTATAACGTCCGCACTGATGATCCTTTGTGTATCAGTCTGCCAATTCTACAGTTTCGATATGACGTCAGTGCTGCGTAAGTATGGACTTACGTCACAAAAATCGTATTCTTTTATGATTGAATGAAATCGTAACGAGATCGTAAATTGAAAGAAGTGTCAAAATATGTGTCAATGACGAACTGTTTAATTTAATATATCAATGTCATATAAAACTAAGAGAATCGGGCCCCTGGTGAACTTTATGAAAGTTTCGATATGACGTCAGTGCTGCGTAAGTATGGACTTACGTCACAAAAATCGTATTCTTTTATGATTGAATGAAATCGTAACGAGATCGTAAATTGAAAGAAGTGTCAAAATATGTGTCAATGACGAACTGTTTAATTTAATATATCAATGTCATATAAAACTAAGAGAATCGGGCCCCTGGTGAACTTTATGAAAAAATATAACGGACATTTCAAACTTCAATGTGTTCAGTACCCTCGTGTGGAGATCGAACTCACAGCATTCAGAGAAGTGCTAAACTACGAGTCAGCCCACAGTGAGCCACTTAAATTCCTATACCATCTGTGCAGAAAGTTTGCAAGAAAAACAGTAAAATTTAGAGTTAGTGAAAATATTGACATAACTTTTGCGCTAATCGAGAGTCTTTGATTTATCAATACATGCTATGTCTCACTTTACAATACATATTTTTACTAGCTTTAAGTAAGTGTGACATTTTACAATATAACAATACCTATAGTAAAACTATAATCTATTATCAAAGCGACGTATATACGTAAATACGTGCCCTTCACACGATCTTAACTATCAAACAAAGCCTATTAGAACAATAATTATTTCCCTTGAGATTTCCCTCAAACCTCCTCGTACTTCAAAACCTCCTTGTATACTACTCCGCAACTACTGCCTAAAAATACCTACACGTTCAAAGTTAATGCCATTTATATCAAAATGTGCGTATTAAGTATTCGCTCAGCGCATAAATGTTTGAGCGTAAGCTCTTAAACCGCTTAGCGCGTCATTTGTTTGTCTTGTATAATCTGTGGATTATAACGTACTACATACGTTGATGTGTCTATGCAATATCGAGTTTGATCGAAAGGTTGCGATTTTTGTAATTCATGAATGTGATTATATTGTAGATTTTTTACATAAAAGGCACTTGTAAACCTATAAGATAAGCGTAATCGTTATGTAAAATGAATAATCAGATAATGTGAATAGGTACAGTAAAAGACATTATTATGCGTCTTCTTTTATAAAAAAAATATGTAAACTGATATAATCTTAATATATAAAATCCTTGCGTTACTGACTGACTGAGAGACACGCTACAGCCAAAACTATTGGGCGCAGGAAGCTGAAATTTGGCATGTATGTTCCTTGGGGACCGTAGGGGTGCACTAAGAAGGGATTTCCCGAAATTCCCACGGAATCGGCCAAAACAGGTAAATTTAAAAGAAATGCAGGCGTAGCTGCTGGCGTCCTCTAGTTTATTATAAAATAGCAGTATATGGCGATGTCATCCTTAAGTGTTTATTTTATTTTTATTAAATAGATACAGTGACAGACAACAGATTAATACTTACACAACATTCAGTTCAAGATTATACAGTTTCCAATTTAAAGACCAATTAAAACCAAACACATAATTTAAACTTTATTTAAAATTGTAAGTAAACTTACTTATTGAAATAGATATTGAAGTGCAACAATAATGTTATATTTCCAATTAGCCTTCGTTATTGGGGATGTTCTATTTTAACAGGTAGTTTTGAACACATTCCAACTTTCGTGGAAGATATCAGTTTCAGAGCAAATAGAGTTGTATTGTCTACACCTTCGTGATATTGGATTGTTTGTATGCAACTTTATTATTACTACGTCGTTTGTTGTTGAATACGTTTATGGCGTTTGTCAACCATCATCTTAAAAAGCCTTACAGGACAGTCAAAGTGTTGAAATATTCTTATAGCTTTTGACGACATTGACTTTAAAAAAGCCATAAGACAATATAAAGCGCTCATATTTTAAGGTTCTTTATGTTAAAAAGCTTCTTCCGTTTATTGTTCTTGTGTAACGACTGCGTAAAAGATTCTAGAATTTACTCAAATGCGCGGGAAAATTTCTACAAATAAGTCATCTCTTTGCATTTACTTAATTCTGAAATGCAGAGTAAAAAATTGCTGAATAGGTACAGTCCGAAGTTTAGACCTAGGATTATCTGTATAAAAGTTGTTATAAGTACCTAAACCATATGCTATTCTGTTATCTAGTTAATAGTAAGCGCACCCCGGACTCAATGCAATCGGGATAACGCTAGCGCATAATGACGTAGACCAACGCTATATTTTTAAATACGTACATAAATTTTCTAGACTACCTCGTTGGTCTCGCGGCATAAATATGCGCGTGGGATTGGGAGGTCTCGGGTTCAATTCCCGGGTCGGGCAAAGTGATATAGGGTTTTTCCGCTATAGGAAATTGTCAGTGGCAGCACGGAGTCTGGTAATGTGCCCGGTACGGCAATAGGCTCGTATGAAAAAAAATAACATTTGTCTCAAAAATGTTATGTAACAAACTGTTGGATTGAAATACAAGTTCGACCTTCTTTCGTATCATCATCTCATCATCAGCCTTTAACAGTCTACTGCTAGACTAGGCCTCTCCTTTGAAAGGAGGAATTCTTTCGTAATTTACCTAAAACAGTGTAAGTCTAGGACTAAGTCTGCTGTTATATTTAGTCCTTAATAAGTCGTAATATATGTAATATTACTACAAAGTCCGAAACTATATCAAAATTCCAATACCAAGATATTCAAAGGTCACGAAACCTGAACAGCATACAACTGCGAATCATTTCCACTTGAAGGCACTTCGTACGGTACATGGCTTTAAATAATACACATGTAGGCCATCTTGGCATTATTTATGAACTGTTTCGTGAAGGTATGGAGACCCAACTCAAGATTGGAGGTAATATTTGAGTTTGATAGACAATTAATTGCGTGATGTCTTATTAATAGGATTCTGGACGAAATTATTGAAGCTGGAGGTGTTCTGTGGTAAATTAAGAAATAGTTTTAGATTATACATGATATTGATTTTCTTTAAGTCACAGAAATCAATGAATCTATAAATAGGATATGATAATAATAGCGACGGTACAATGCACATACGGCGCGGCTGATTCTAAACTAGACAGAAACTATGTATAACACCTATATAATACGTATAAATACCCTAAATAATACGTATTAAGGACGCGTTTACGCTTGTATCAAAAAACCACATATTTCCGGTACATTTTACGACAATTTTAGATAATAACTAATAAAACTAATGATGACGATAAATTGATTACTTTTTTATCTATAAATCAATTTGAAAATAAATAAAAAATATTTAATTAATATTAATGTAAAATCGATTCGAAACGGCCTCTTAAATCAAAAATAGGCATATACTGCTATTTTTGGGTACAATTTTCTCTCTATTTTTACATTTATTTAGATTTTTAAAGATAGAATAGGGTAGTAAATATAGTCAACTCAAAAACAATTTGATTATTTTTTTCAAAATATTGTAAATTGACTCAAAAAAAGCAAAAAATCATCTTACATTTTTCTTCTATTTTGCTCGCATACGTGTGTCTTAATGTGTAGCAATAAGGTTCGTTTTATTTAGCCACTTTCTTGATTTATATATCCAAATTCTGCAATGAGATCTCAGTCTGCGCTTGAGCGCCGTCGGGAGTGGACTCCATGTCGCTTGTCGCTGCAGCCCGAAGACGAAAAAAGCAATATACGAATACAAAATGTTCGCTAAAATCAATTTGATACTTCTCGTATTCTGTGCGAATTACGTACAAGTAAATTTCTTTTGTATAAATGGACATTATTATTTTATTTTCTACGTTATGTTGAGTCAGGATATATTTCGGTATTTAGATATTATTTTTTTTCTTGCGTTGAAATCTGGTAAGATTATCTGGACTGATGGTATACCATCCCGTTCAAGTGTTGCGACTGGAACTCATAAAAGAGTAGACCTAGTTATGCCAGGTTGGAGCTCATTTTATTTGCTTTGGTGAGACCCTACCACTGGTACTAGTGAAGTAACCTTCCAAGGTTATTCGATGAGTCTTGCTGGTACTCATATGTGAGTAGAGCTAGGCATGCCGAGTTTGGGCTTATTTTGTTTGTACATAAGAGACCCTACCACTGGAACTTATGAAGTAACCTTCCAGGGTTATTCAATGACTCTTGCTGGTACTCATGTGTGAGTAGAGCTAGGCATGCCGAGTTTGGGCTCATTTTGTTTGTATAAGAGACCCTACCACTGCATTTTATGAAGTAACAACCTTCCAGGGTTATTCAATGACTCTTACTGGTACTCATATGTCAGTACAGCTAGGCATGCCGAGTTTGGGTTCAGTTTGTTTGTACATAAGTGACCCTACCACTGGAACTTATGAACTAACCTTCCAGGGTTATTCGATGACTCTTGCTGGTACTCATATGTGAGTAGAGCTAGGCATGCCGAGTTTGGGCTCATTTTGTTTGAACATAAGAGACCCTACCACTGGAACTTATGAAGTAACCTTCCAGGGTTATTCATTGACTCTTGCTGGTACTCATGTGTGAGTAAAGCTACGCATGCCGAGTTTGGGCTCATTTTGTTTGTACATAAGAGACCCTACCACTGCATTTTATGAAGTAACCTTCCAGGGTTATTCAATGACTCTTACTGGTACTCATATGTCAGTACAGCTAGGCATGCCGAGTTTGGGTTCATTTTGTTTGTACATAAGTGACCCTACCACTGGAACTTATGAAGTAACCTTCCAGGGTTATTCGATGACTCTTGCTGGCACTCATATGTGAGTAGAGCTAGGCATGCCGAGTTTGGGCTCATTTTGTTTGTACATAAGAGACCCTACCACTGGAACTTATGAAGTAACCTTCCAGGGTTATTCAATGACTCTTGCTGGTACTCATGTGTGAGTAGAGCTAGGCATGCCGAGTTTGGGCTCATTTTGTTTGTACATAAGAGACCCTACCACTGCATTTTATGAAGTAACCTTCCAGGGTTATTCAATGACTCTTACTGGTACTCATATGTCAGTAAAGCTAGGCATGCCGAGTTTGGGTTCATTTTGTTTGTACATAAGTGACCCTACCACTGAAACTTATGAAGTAACCTTCCAGGGTTATTCGATGACTCTTGCTGGCACTTATGTGTGAGTAGAGCTAGGCATGCCGAGTTTGGGCTCATTTTGTTTGTACATAAGAGACCCAACCACTGCAACTTATGAAGTAACCTTTCAGGGTTATTCAATGACTCTTGCTGGTTCTCATATGTGAGCAGAGCTAGGCATGCAGAGTTTGGGCTCATTTTGTTTGTACATAAGTGACCCTACCACTGGAACTTATGAAGTAACCTTCCAGGGTTATTCGATGACTCTTGCTGGTACTCATATGTGAGTAGCGCTAGGCATGCCGAGTTTGGGCTCATTTTGTTTGTACATAAGAGACCCAACCACTGCAACTTATGAAGTAACCTTTCAGGGTTATTCAATGACTCTTGCTGGTTCTCATATGTGAGCAGAGCTAGGCATGCCGAGTTTGGGCTCATTTTGTTTGTACATAAGTGACCCTACCACTGGAACTTATGAAGTAACCTTCCAGAGTTATTCGATGACTCTTGTTGGTGTGATTGAATAACCCTGGAAGGTTACTTCATAAGTTCCAGTGGTAGGGTCTCACTAAAACAAATAAAATGAGCCCCAACCTGGCATAACTAGATCTACTCTTTTATGAGTTCCAGTCGCAACACTTGAATGGGATGGTATACCATCAGTCCACATAATCTTACCAGATTTCAACGCAAGAAACAAAATAATATCTAAATACCGAAATATATCCTGAAATTCCTGAATCAACATAATGGAAAAAATAAAGTAATAATGTCCATAGGTAAATAAAAATAAGAAACTTATTTGTACGTAATTCGCACAGCCAGGCCTATAACACATAGATACATAATCACAAAAAATTCTAAGTCTCAAAGTTATTTAGTTGAACTACATTTCCGCAAGTTACCGTACGTAGTACGTACTGTTGCCGCCGTGTCGCTGTAGTGACGCGATTTTGTACCTACTAATTTTGTAAACGCGTCCTTAAAATATTTAACTACGTTTATCAGTTCTGTTCGCAGGCTAGCATAGTACTGATTCTGTCATCGAGACCAGAATTGATGTTATTTTACCTAAGCACTAACAGATGTAGGCTTCTTTAAGCTACATGATGATTTAGAATAAAGTACTCTATAAAGTTACATTTAATATTTTTAGATATTACTACAGGTACTTACGGTAAGCACTGGCGAGCGCTGATGAGAACAGGAACAGTGACACGAAGATCCTCATTGTGGGCTGCATTGTGACGGCTGGGCAGAGAGAGAAGACATTCAGCATTTAGTCAGGTAGTCATATATGATTGTACATTGTTTTCATACACAAAGATGTAGAATTTGGACTGCGGCAGCATCCTTCAGAGATAACTATAGAACTACAATTTTGAAGTGTAACAATTTTTTTTCGCCATAGTTCGAACGATAATTTTAAGATTTCTAATTACCGAAACGACATTAGCAAGTTGTCTGCTCATTGTTCAACCACATACTCAAACAGCCAGAGTGCACAATCTGCTATCCGAATAATGGCTTTTTCAGTTCCAACTGCTTGGGCAACGTCAGAAAACGTGTATGTTTTTTATCGATTTCTTATTCCAGCAATCCGCACGTGTAACACTTATTATCCCATACCTATTATCGTTCAGCATACATTATCGTAACTCCACAAAACTTCCACAAGATTTCTTCACATATATTAAAATGTTGAAATTTCCAGAAATTACATCATTAACATTAAAGTGTGTAAGGATACGAAGGTAATCCTCGATCTCAATCTGTGTATTAAACATTCAACAAGTAATATACGAGCATTATCTACATCTTTGTATTGGTAAACGTTAAGTAGGTAAACTTTGGTAAACGTTAAGTAGGTAGGTACATGTGAAAATAAGCATACGGAATTAGTTCTTTAAATCGTTTAAGTTCGTATAGACATAATCTCCTTGTGATGATTATGGAATCCGATATGTTTAGGTACTTAAGCTATAGATATGTAAGTAGAATTCTGAATTGGTTATGGTTATCTCTATTAACATAGTGAAAATATATTTGTTTGCTCTGATACATTTAGTCCATTGAAAAGTTTCATTTGGGATTGCATTTGTCAGAGGACGCAATTTTATTTTAAAGATGTGTAGGGAGGGATAGTGTAAAGCTAGATCCAAATTTGAGGGGTCGTACATTTTGTCCCTCGGCCGCCATCTTGGAAAGAGTGCGGGTGCAGATGGTTTTTCTTGATTATCTGGTAAACTATTGGCCCCACAAAGAATGTGTGAAAGAGCTTTTTGATGCAAATTAAATTCTCTACAACTTTAGTACTGAAACTTTGAAAGCCAGAAATAAAAAGTTATACCTTTGTTTTTATGTTTTCCACTATAACTGTGTCTCCAGTCTTTGAGATGATGATACCAGGTTTTGGCACAGGGTCTGATTAAGTGCCAGTATACAATTTATGATGAACAAAATAGTGAAGAGTCGTTTTTTGTCGATGATTCATAATTTTTCTCTATGAATTTTGATATCTCTAATAATTTTCCTGCAGGAGTCTCCAGAACATTTAGGCGTTGTAGAATACATTGCAGTATCCTCTGGCTGGGCAAACTATCTACTTCAGATGCCCAGAGATGGAGTATGTCTTTTTTTCAACCTCAGTTTAAGGGTCATTGTTATGAGTGAAAATTGGACCTTATGGTACTGCAGAATGTCAAATTGGAACACCGGGTCTTATTTGGCAGAAGAGAAGACTAATTAAATGTATTATTTATTGCTGACGACGAAAACATTATAACATACCTACTGAAAAGAAAATTTGTTGCGAATTTCATTAGATTTTTGTTTGTAACTTTCTCTTTAATTTTACGGCTAAATTCTACGGAATCAAAGTTGTAGAGAATTTAATTTGCAACAAAACATATTTTAAATTTTTTCTGTACGGCCAATACTTTACCAGATAAACTAGAAAACCCATTTGTACCACTCTTTTCAAGATGGCGGCCGCAGGACAAGGGCTGCGACCCCACAAACTTGGATTTAACATTGTACTACCCCTCTAAACATTTATAAAATAAAATTGCGTCCTCTGACAAATACACGCTTAGCCTAAAAAAATTAACATTTTAATGGACTAATTTATTTTCTGATTTTATACCTAATTTGCTTGTCTTTGGTTTTAATTGCAGGTGGCTGCTAATTCGTCTTAAAACTCAAATGAGTATAAAATTGGCAAAAAGACATTTAACTTTTAATGATAATGCTAGTATTTGCATATGAATATGAGTGTAGTTTTTCAAACATCGTATCCTGGTATTTGTATTTGCTATCTGGCCAACAAAGCACTCAACAAAGTTCACTCCTAAATTCATGGCAAAATTAATGGTTTAAAACTCATAAAAGGCGAGTCCAAATTAATATTCAAAATGCTATAAGACAGGAAATAACAAACAACGCTGGCGGCATGGAACTGTGTTAAATTTGACTCGTATTTGACTGGATTTTAAGGATTTTGTAAATAGAGTACATGTTTCAGGATTTTAAAATAAAATCTTGTCACAGATTTCAATTAGAATCTTTGCACTTATGTAGGCACAAGTGCAATGTTAAGCCTGCAATACATGTTGGTCGAGCTTAGGCCAACGCGAGCGTAGGCAAATTAATACAACGCAAGTGTTACTGCCTACACGTTCGGCAAGTATATCGAAATGTAAAGTATATCGAAATTTTGAAGAGATAACCACACGTTGGGCTCCATCAGTTTGTATTGTGAATTGAAACAAGATGAATGACGACGTAGAAGTTATTGCAGCTGCTGCTATTTATTTAAAGAGCGCTTATAATTATTATGTCAGTGTATACCGCACTAAAGTTGTGAAAAAGAAAAGACGAAAAAGAAGGTGGTGGATGTTGAGTATTCACAAAAATAGAACAAGGGCATAATGGCACACTTACAAACATGTGGACACTATTGGCCGAGTGCGCGCGAGCGCCTTTGATTTGTGCAGAAAACCCGACAGCGCTCCGAAGTGCGGCAAGTGGTCGCGCGCGACCGCGAGTTGTAACAAGCTACGCCAAATGAGTTCTATACACGTTGGCGCTTGACTTTACTCGGCTAACTAGGTGAGCGACACCGAGCGATTGCAAGACAATGCAAATATACTGTCTATACGTTGGTATTGGCGTTCACTCGCGACGCTCGGCCAACATGTGTGGCAGGCTTTACAAACGCTAGTAAAAGTATTGTTCAAAACTTGATTATACCAGTTCGCAAACTAAGGCATAGCTTGTTTTGAGAAACACCGTTGACGGAAAAAATAACGCATACAAGAGTGAAACGAAGCAAAAGGCTAAAAATTGTTAACAATTCAAGCTTAGGAAATCGACTTAATCATTATATACAGACATTTCAAATACACATACTTTTGTCGTATCTTCAGATCAACATTAATTAATTCACGTTTACTTTTGCATGATTTCGATAACAGGAAATTAAACGAAAAGGAAATCAGAGTCGTGCAACCTGGTATTGCAAATTAGAACAAAGATAATATTATTACTAGGCCATGCGTTCTTACATGGTGCTTATTATTTCATTAATTTGATGTGTTATCGAAGCAAATCTGTCCGTGAGAAAGAGAGAAGTTAAAAAAACACTTTTGTCCAAGAACGTTGTAAGCAAAATTACTTACGACGTTCTTGGATATATATATCGGAAGCTTTGTTGGCTTCCATGTACAACACAAAGCAAAAATGAGTAAGTAATACTATTAAACAGCAAATGGTGAATACCGTGTGGCCTATCATTTATTTATAAAGCAAAGTCAAAGTTGTTGATCCTTTGAACTTCGACCTGTAACAACTGTATGGTCCCATGAGAGGACTGACCTTCATCAAAGGCTAAAAGAACTACTTAATTATAAAGATAATCGAGTCTGTATTGAAAGTAGGTATGTGTGGAGAAACTAAGCATTTAATTAGAAGGCGAAATGATTGCCGAATAAAGTATTGTCAGTGGTGTAATATGTTTCTCATAAGGTTATCTTCTAGTGAGAATAATTTAACTATACATTAAAGTATATGTCTGTTCTCTTATTCTGTCATATTTGGTTATACATATCTGGTTATATTAGTAAGCGAACCCCGCGCTTTAATGCGTGTAAGTCTTGGATGCAACCGGGATAACGCTAGGACGATGATGATGATATTAGAGTATTTTTCGTTGGATTTTAAAATGACACGTTCGCAATGTGCTCTACAATCGAAAATTTATCTGTTTGGCTATTTTAAGCTCATTCATTTGACTCGGATCATAAAAGATTTCACATAATTAAAATTATGGTGTAACAAGCTACGAGTTTATTTTTTAGGTGTGTATTAGATAAGGCAGACATTTATCATGTGTAAAATAAGGTCATCCTACGGCTAATAGTGAAATATTTTCAGATACTTGCGACTTGTACATCTTAATATATAAAATCCTTGTGTTACTGACTGACTGACAGACACGCTACAGCCGAAAATATTGGGCGCAGGAAGCTGAAATTTGGCATGTATGTTCCTTGGGGACCGTAGGGGTGCACTAAGAAGGGATTTCCCGAAATTCCCACGGGATCGGCCAAAACGGGTAAATTTAAGAATAATGCAGGCGTAGCTGCTGGCGTCCTCTAGTTTACCAATATATCTGAAACGTTTCTCGATTGTGAAATCACTCGTATGGATTTAAAAAGAAAGATACAATTATCTATTTCCACATTTCCATCCATTTTTTCAAATATACGAAAAGTGGAAAATTATTCTTACTTGACCTCATTGTCATGAGTTAAGCTTTTCCTGACACTATTTTTATTTAATGAGATTATTTTTTCCCACTCAGCTTTGTGGTGAAAGTTTCAACGGAAAAACACTGAGAAATCACAGTCAACTTATTTGAATAACAAACGTAAGTTCTAATTTGTGCAAGCACTAAGTTTATGTCCAAGTGAAGAATGTGCCACCGGTTCTAGATAGTTAGGCTGTTTTAATTATTGCGACTTTTTGTTTTTAAGTCAGTTTTAAATGTCACTTTTGAAGTCTTTTTTGTGTGAATAGCTTTATAATAGTTATTATGTTTGTTGCTTAAATGTGGGCGTTATAGAGTAATAATTAAAATGTTATGTTTATATTTGGTTCTTGGTCTCAAAACATATCGTCAATCAAAGATTAAACCGATATGTCTAGTATACTTTTCGTATGGGTGTAGTCGTAATTACAAGGAAAAAATATAAATTCGATATTCCGACTGTCACAAAACGGGCGGCGCCTTATTAAAATTCTTGTCAAAGCATGGTTTTGACACAAAAATGTCACCTAATTTTTAGGGTTCCGTAGTCCACAAGGAACCCTTATAGTTTCGTCATGTCCGTCCGTCTGTCCGTCCGCAGCCTAGCTCAAAGACGCCTGGTGCTAGAAAGCTGATATTTGACATGAATATAGTCATACAATATTGCAACAAAACTGTAGAATAAAATTTAGGAAAATATTTTTTAAGGGTATCTCCCCTATATATATAGTGCGATTGAATTTTTTTTTGGCTGCGTACCCCATTGTGTAGGTTTTGAAAAATATTATTAGTTTGCTCAAATCATTTTTCGATCAAGTGATTAGTTTGTCAAATATCAAGCTTTGAAGTCTGAAGTGAAAAAAATTGTTAGACTGAAGTGTCCCCCTCCCCCCCTCTGCCGGCTAAACTATTAATTTGGAAGAGGTGAAAAAAATCACAAATATAGTACATATAATGAATTTAAAAGGAAAACTATCACGGCTAAGTAGACATCACTAGTTTACGAGTAATCGTCGGTTTACTTATAAAAACCTATTTCTGTGAGTTTACATTGGGAGCGCTGGCTTAAAGATGCCCGTTTTTAGTCCCATGTGAAACGGAAGTTATTATCAATAATGGCCATTATGGGCAACTACGGAACCCTACATTGCGCGTGGCCCGACACGCACTTGGCCGGTTTTATTTTTTAATCGATCCATACGTCGAAAAATTTACCTACGTAAGGTCCTGGGGTTCGCTCTTTAACCCGAGTCCTTAAATATACTGATTTCCAGCAACCGAAAAATATAAAATTTACGTTTACGGATAACTACCTGATATTGCGTATATGCATATAATAATTACTGTTGAAGCAAGTGGGTACTTAAAATTAAATGAGACAGGAAAACACGCCAGAGTTAATTAAATAAAATTCTGCAATATCTTGTGAATACGAAATAGCCAATTCCTTTACTATTTGCATAATATTTCTGAATGGTATTAAATCGTTTTAAACTTAAGAGGCACGTAGTTTTGAACAAACTATTGTTTCAGTACAAATCTCTAAAACGACAGGGAAACAGGTGTTTGAAATGATTAGTAGGTACCTACTACTTAAATACCTGCGGCAGCTAGTACAATATCTAGGTATATCTCTTACTAATAGTAGGAGGGAAAGATTGTAACAAAATCATTTTTTTGCATATTAAAAAGTTTAGATAGAGTGCGTGTATTAAAAATATATAATTTACATTATTGTGCTCTAGAAGTTCATGTTATTAAATAACCATAAAATATTAGTACAAGGCCGATCTTTTTTTGCGTCGGGCTCCAAAAGATGCCCTCAGCGACGCCCGCTGTGATTTGGTTTTAATTTCAATGTTTCTGCTGAATCTCGTGGGAATTGCGGAAAATTACAACAACTCTACGGTCCCCAAGGATCTTACATGCCAAATTTCAGCTTCTTGTGCCCAATATTTTGGCTGTAACTTGTCCTTCAGTCAGTCAGTAACGCAAGAATTTTATATTTACAGAAGATATCAGTTTAGTTCAGAGCTTCAAACTTCAATAAATGTATGATTATTAACGTTATTATTGTTTCAAATACAGTGCAAAGGTGATTTAACGATGATAAATACAGAATTGATATTTACAGAATTGATACAAGAGTATTATATTAGTATTATATATTTAAAAGGATAAACGCAGCGATAACCTAATGGAGATACCAACAGACTGCCATGCAGAGGGTATAGGGTTCGAATCCACGGCGCGCACCAATGACTTTTCGGAGTTATGTGCGCATTGAATTGTTAATTATCGCTTGTCCCGTGCCTCGGAGAGCACGTTAAGCCGTCGGTCCCGGTTGTCATGAAGATCTTTGACAGTCGTTACAGGGCGTCAGTACCTTCTAAATAAACTGACACTAGTCTAAAACATGGAATATCGCTATCCCTTCAGGTTGCGGAGGTCCGGCCGGCAGTCGCTTCGTGGAAAAGCTAATATGCAGCTAACTCTGGTTAGACTAGTAAGCGAAACCTAAATTGAAACTGGGATAACGCTAAGAGAATGATGAGAATTTTGATTTATAAAGATAAAAATAGATACCTAATGACTTTTATGTTTGCACCAGGGGCAATATCTAGACGCTGCTTTTTATAATAGATAGGTCAAAGGGAATATTACATTGGTACATAAACCTAATCCAAACTTAAGTTTTCAGTCAAGTAGTTCAGTAAGTTGTCTAATTTGTTCCGGAATACCCTTTGAACTAACTTATGTTTCATTAAACACTCTATCTAAGTGTATTCTGTTGTAAGAACTTCGTTATATAGTGTTATGTAGGAGGCGAAGGATCAACTGATTTGTTTTAATGAAAGCTAATATTATGGTATCTAATATATGTTACTTCATTCTTTTTTCTTTTTTGTTACTGTAATTCATGTTAAACAATTAAAAATTGTACTTACATCTGAGCTATTTTAAAAACGGTTTTTATTTCTTACTGTATACTAAATGTTATAAGAAGTCGATAAGAAACAAAGATGATACATGAGTGATACAAGAATCTCGAGTGAAGATAATGGTACTAAGTTTTTCAAAGTACTTATATAATATACAAATGAAAATGACAGACTACTATACCAAATAGCCATTAGCAAAAACAACTACAAATAGCCGTAAGTCATACCTAAATGTTTCAACCATTTAAAACCACCTTAAATATAACTTACAATCCACCATATACTTAAAGAACAGCCATTTTAATAACGATTTTTATGATTAATTACTTCTGAAATGTATTTAAAGTTTTTACCCCTTTATATTATTGATGGTGAAATTATAGGCTTTTATTAATACCTATTATTAATAAAAGCCTATTATTTCACCATCAAAGTCAGCTTATGTTTATAAATCAAACGGCTTAAGACGTCGGCAGTTAAACACCTTGTTAATGTACGATTTTAATATCGAGCAACGTTGTTTACTCCGTTTAAAAGGAAGGGTTCGTTTGCTGTGCTAATAGTAAGCGATAAAAAGATTAAACATGGATATAATTAATTTAATGCAGGCTTTAAAATGTGGGAGATTGTGCTAGGTTACACTTTGTATTGCTATATTAGAAAAATGTTGTCTTGGTCGTAAATCTTGAGAATTAAGAAGGTATACTATTTGCAATTGCTTAAAAGATATAAGTAGGTATTTCGGTTGACTATGCGGTGCATGAGTTCACTAAATCTATTGTTGTCATGTTCTTTGTAATAAAACTAGAAAAAGAAACAAATAAGTTCTGTAAAATTTAGTTTTACTAGATTTTTACGTAGTTTTTGGAGACACGTCGAGATGTTTACGCAGTTTACGTTTGACATTTTTAACATCACCTAGCCGTTTCAAAAGCAGGATAACGCTTATTAATATTACACAAATACAACTAATTAGACCAACTAAATCATGAACATTACTTTCTATCTTTTATAATTCAATTTGTAATTATTATTGACTGCTTAAAATTACAATGATTGATAATTTATTTTGTTTCATATCTTTGTAAATGCACAGATTATTTATTACTATTCTGTAGTTGTAAAGAATTCTGATCAAATACGAGTTATATTTTTATATAACAGAGATGTGCGTAAACTTGCGATTTAAATTGTAGTTGCGTACGTGGCCTGGCTTTCTTATATGGAGGAATAAATAAGACAATTTGAATTTCAACAGAAGGAACACATTTTATAGCTTTTACATTCACATCGACAAGAATTTTATACTATCTATCTTTTTTAGTTGAACGAAAAAAGTTAAAAGAGTCTTTAAAGTATACACTTAATCCAAGTGAGTTAATAAAACTTTACTTTGGTTAAAAATAATAGATAAGTTTGACTTAAAAATTCTTGAGAGATATTTAAATATTTATTCATACTTTAAACAACAACACAATTGCGATCGTCCTAATTCAATTTACTCATAGAATTGTAACAACATTAAAGTTCATAGTTCATATATTATTAATTATTCCCTTAAACATGATCGACAATTTCTGTGCGAACATATTATTAAATGTATCAAACTATCAAATAACTATTGCCAGATAGCACATTGCCTCTACAACATCGGTAAATTATCATCAAATAAACTGTACTTTAAAATGAATATCTATGTTACAATATGATGATATGAGTTCTTTCTATATGCAGTAATTTTGTACCTACGTGTAACTGCAGCTACGCCACAGCTTTTAAGATAATTGCGTACTGAGCTCTTAAATGCATTATTGCTGTATTAAAACGTATTACAATATGATTAACTATTACATGAGGCTATAAAATAGTAGACTGGGAGATAATCATATTTTTTTAATTTTTTTAAGTAAAAACTTTATTTCTACACTATCAAATAAAACATAATGTGTATGTTTTTGTTATGTATGTTGTAAAAAAGTTTAAGAAATACTCATTCGTCACATGAGGTTTTATATTACAGATTTTGCATCAATAAGGTGAAGTACCACCTCTCGATTTGTAATATCTGAAAGATTAATTTAATCGGCGATTATTAGACAGCGCTGAAACTGGTCAAAAGTTTTGTGGGTCTGCTATTAACATGCCTTTATTATAATTTAAATATTCATATTAAATGTTTTATGTACCAAAATATTTTTAAAATATAAACATTTTAGACAAAGAAGTTTAATAAAATATATCATCACACCAATTAAAAAACTACATATAGGCAATTCATTTTACACTTCTCAACATCTACCATTAATTTAAAAACGCACCTATTTAGTTTAAATGGTAAGGATTTTACAAATCTTTGGATGGAAAATGTATGATTCAAATTTTCTCCCAAAATCCAAAGAATTTAACACCTTACAGCAAATTTTTTAAAAATCACTGCGAGAAAATTGTCCTCTAAGAAGTTGTATGGAAAATCTATGAGTGTATGTGTTGACTTACCTCGTCCACCTGTTGCTCGTCGAATGGTGCCCTGTGATCTGTAGCAACAGTTTATATAGGCCCCGACACCGGCCCGGACTGAGGCGCTCAAACTTTACCGCGGTACTACCATAGTACAAACAGAATAGTAGGATAGCTTCATACAAATCGGCCGCCGCCGCCGCCGCGCTGGTGTGAATGTATGCGTGAGTCGCCGGGGCGGCGCGGCGGCGTGTACGCACGCACTTTTCACGCACACAATCTCAAGAGCGCGGAACGCTCGGCGCGGATTCAGTACGGGATGCGCCGCGCGTCTGATCGCGCGCATGCATGTAGGTACTACACTGCTCGCCCGCGACCATTGTTTATGTACATTCAGTTTTGTAATAAACGTTATTAATATTATACAATGTGTTAAACGACAGTAAATTAAACTCGTTACATTTTTCTCGCTATAAAAGGCATTTAGATAGTTATATAACGCTTAGCTAGTCAGCAGGTATTTGAAAAAAAATATATGCAAACTTAAATTATGTAGTATTCAGCGCAATCACTTAAAAAAATTGCGAAATAGCGCGCGCCGACAAAGCCGGCGGCGCCGCGGTGTCAACACGTGACAACCCGTGCGTCATCGCAAGAGTAGGCAATTAACTCGCCGAGCGGCCTTAGCTAGCTTACTATTCTGTTTTTACTATGGTACTACGCACGGTGTTTAATTGACTACACGGTTGGCGCAGTGGTTTAAGCGGCCGATACGCCGCTTGATAATGCGCCGTGTGTTGTGGGTTCGATCCCTACACGAGACAACACTTTGTGTGCATTGTGTCCGTTGGTTGTATGTTTGTAAAGTCTCCTGCGACACCGGATTTATTCTTAGTGCGTGAATTGTAATTTTTTAAAAGAAGATGTCATTTTTAAAAAGAAAAAGAGAAGAATTGAAGTCCGATTGAGTTTTAAATATGAATCAATAAAGAGTTGGTAATTTGTTTATTATGTTGTCCAACTAAGCTCAAAGTTAATAGACCTTATTATAAAAAAAACTATACTAAACACCAAACTAAGCTAAATAAAAATCTTTTTAAAGGCTGTTTTTAAGAGGATTGGCAGTTATACGATATACCATGATTCAAAAAAATTTCTAATGGATGTTTGTTTAAGATGGTAATTTTATAAGAAGAAGCTTTACAATAATAAAACTTAAAATACTGTATATAATAGTTTTACACAGAAAATCGAACTATATTTAGGCCTAATTTTATTAGAATGTCAACCGGTCCCGTCAAATATATTGTTTGTTATAGGTAAAATAATAATGGAACTATTTGCTTCTATAAATAATCTTAATCGGCAATAATATCAGTTAAACAACTTAGAAATGGACAGGAGTCAGCTTCTAATTCTGTTTATCGTTTCATATTGATTCAAAGAAGGAATTATGACGTTTAAGGGCATTTGCCTTTAGGGACCCTTCACACTGGTCAACTGTTAATATCATTCTATTAACTTCAGAAGAAACAACTGCCGAAAAACTAACTGCAATTTATGAAACAGTTAGTTTCATCTGCAGCTAATTTGTAGTTGCTTATCAAACCAAATTGATGCTTATTATGTTTTTGATATAACCAAATCATATAACATCTCTTAGTGATAAGGGTTCCTTGCCAGAAAAGGACAGCGATGTAAGAAGAATAAGATAAAGTGATTTTCGTGACGCAACTTAGTACTACTTATATTTTCAAGTGATATTTCTATTTTTTTATCGATATGGTTGTTGTTTCTTTGTTTAAGAAACTTCAATTATTTTTGTTGCATTGTTCTTGATAAAATTCGAAGATTGTGCTTTAAATTTTAAAGAGAACGCTACGTTCTTACTGACTTTGACAATCCCGGTGTTATTCGACTTCCCACACTTTCAGCTAGCAAATAATACTGCTTTCTTGATGTCTTTAAATGTGTTTGCATTTTTTGTTTAGCAAAACAATTATCACAGAAGTGCGCCCAATCGCACCACCACATCATTCATATAAAGAATAATCGATTTTAAACTTTCGCGATTTGTATACATCATACAATATTATTTAGCGGGTCTTAGTCGCGATAATTTATTTATTTCAAGGCATAAATACCTCTGTTATTCTCCTACGTTTCTACCGGCTTGCAAAGTGGCTGTGTAAACAGTAAAATCATCCTTAATATAGAAAAATAGCACGATGAGAGCAAATAGCTCATCTTAGACAAATATCCTACGACATCACGTGAACCCCAAGCGTAGCACGGGGAAAACTTTGAGTGCCACTGTCTGCGGTGTAGCGGAATCACGTCCGTAGTGTTTAAAGATAATTCATTTACGTTTCGCCCCGTGGCTAATGCCTCCCCGTGGCTTTACACAGCTGCTTTTATTCATATCTTACTTACTTCGAAATCTTTCATTGTCATTATGAAACTATTCTGAGATATTGTAGAGGTTTTTCAGCTTATGCGTTGATTTTAAAACAGCTACGCTTATTACGTAGCACGTAGCAAGTGCTACGGTGTACGTAGTGGTACAGCTTATATACAAATTGTGTTATTGAAATAGTAAAAGGATATTTGTCTTTATGGCACATTTGTCTAAAAAGCTCTGCCAGTTCTTACATAGTTCAGTCGTAAAAAATAATATTTATTCGCAAACAAATATATTATTTTCAGGTCGGTCTTGCACTATGGTAAAAAATAAATACTTATACAATTTTAATTGGTAGGATATACGTTGCCTTTCCCCCTGTGGGATCTCTACCTTGTCGTGGTGGTGGGGGGCTCAGTAACCGTGGTGAGGTCACCCACGGTGAAGCTAAGCGAGATCCCGGGAGTGGACGCTCCGCGTGGGCTTGACGGAGGCCTGCGCAGGATGCGTCCAAAGGTGCGGGTGCGAGGCACAGTTCTTCTGTCCCTCGCAGTCGGGCGCGGTTGTGGGAGGAGAGGCGTGTCGGTGTTGCGTTGCCGCGCGCCCTATCTCTCGCGACCAAATGGCGGCGCACCATCGTTGCGTCGCAGTGAGCCCGCAGAGGAAGAGCAGATGCGGTTTTGCGTTGCCGTCCTCCTTATCCTCTGCGACCGCTGGGTGTTTTGGCGGTGGAGCCCAATACCTTCATCCACCTCCAAGGGGGTTTTGTTCGGGGCCCGCCGGACTATCTGGCGGGCCAATACCCTTCGGAGGGTAGCGAGGAATGCTTCTGTGATACCCGACCCCACGACACACGGGTACTTGAGGAACACGGGTTGGTTTTTAGTCAGTAAGAGTCTGACAGTCCCCTTCGCCCTTCTCCCAGGGCGGAGGGACTCCATGAGGATTCTCCCACCCGACACAAAAAAAAGGATTTACGTCGCCTTGTTATTAAGTTATGCAGCAAGTATAAAATCTTCAGATAGTAGAAAAACTAAAAATATTATATTTTACACATTACTAAACGAAAAATGTATAAAATATTAATTATAGACTTGCAATCCAAGAGTCATTATTAACACAATGTTTTTATGACTGGGGTGCCCTTTGAAGAATTCCATGCTTTCATTTCCTAAGGCCAGCGGCTGGACACGAAGAGCCGAAAATTGGGCTCAGTGGCGTGCCATTGGAGAGGCCTATATCCAGCAGTGGACTACGGCAGGCGGATGATGATGATGATGATGATTTCCTAGGGAAACGCAACTATGACATCGTAAAACAAGGATCTTTTCTAAAGTGGGTTATCAGTAAAACTGTATTCTTTTATGTCATTTGTATCTTGAAGTGGTTTGTGATTAAAACTTAATTATTACATGTCACTTGAATATTACAGGAATGGATCTTACATAATGTATAAATACTTATTTTATTAAGGTCGTCGTCCATTCCTCGTATAGTTGTCCAGTATCGTAGGGGACTTTACTATATTTGGTCGATGGGCACAAAGAACTCGAAACCACAATTGTGAATTAATCTCGGCGCAGTGTTAAGCAGCATGGCGACCACTTTAACCCTGCGCCGTTGCTCGTGAGGTTGGTACCTATCTTCTTCTTCGTCGCACTCTTCATTACTGAAGGTCGTGTCCGTCCTGAAATGCTTTCACGGAGTCGTAGACCAGCTGCTTCCACACCACTCGATCTTCGGCTTTTCTAAGGGCACTGGCAACTGTAAGCCCCGTTATTGCCTTGATCTGATCAGACCAGCGGGTAGGTGATCGCCCACGTGGTCTTTTACTGTCGACTTTCCCTACTACAACCAGTTTGTCAAGGCTATCTGGTTGCCTTCGGGCGACATGGCAAAAGTAACCCAGGACTCGCTGGTAGCATATTGTGGAGAGCCTAGTTTTTATGTTCAGGTGGTCGAGAATGGACTTATTAGTGCGTTTTGCTGTCCACGGTATGCGCAACATTCTCCTCCAACACCACATTTCAAAATCCTCGATCCTTATCCGATCCACCGCGCGAACTGACCATGATTCGGAGCCGTAAAGGAATATCGAGAATACCAGAGTTCTCACAAGTCTCATTTTTGTTGTGTTGGAGATATTTCTGTCTTTCCAGATCCTCGACATCCTGCTCATTGTGGCTTTGCCCATCTGCGCACGTCATCGAATCTCCCTCTCGCAGCCTCCCTGATCGCTGATCATTGATCCCAGGTACACAAATTCGCTCACGAATTCCAGGACTTTCAATTCACCCGTACGTGCGATCTGTCCGGCTCGGTCAATAACCATAGCTTTGGTCTTTGATTTGTTTACCGAGAGTCCTACCCTCTCGCTTTCACACTCCACTCTGTCGAACAACTCTGCGAGTTCGTGCTCGGAGGATGCAATGTGGTGTCATCTGCGTATATGAGGTTACTGATTTTATTGCCACCGACTGCGATGCCTCCCTCCCATCCTTCTAGGCCTCTCCTCATTATGAATTCGCCATAAATGTTGAAAAGGATGGGGGATAGAATACATCCCTGGCGGACTCCTTTCTCCGGTTCAAAAGGGTCCCGACACCACATTATTTACTTTGACCCTGGACTCTCCATTTTCGTACAAGCTCGCAATAATTTGTATTAGATGCGAGGGTACTCCAATTTCTTGGAGGATTTGCCACATTGATCCCTATCTTACACAGTCAAATGCTTTAGAGTAGTCAATAAAGCACAGTAGCATTGGTACATTAAATTCCCGGCTCTTCACGATCATCTGTCTCATATTGACTATTTGCTCTCTAGTACCTCGGCCTTTAACAAAACCGGCTTGCTCATCTGGTATTTGACGGTGCAGATATGCTTGCAATCATCCATTGATGATGTAAAGCATTATCTTGCTAGCATGGGATATGAGCGCCACTGTTTGGTAGTTAGCGCATGACTTCGTGGACCCCTTCTTGTGCAGAGGAATCAGAAGCGACTCTTGCTAGTCCGTAGGCCATTTACCCGTCTTCCAAAGCTGGTTACATAGATCCATTAACATCTTAACACCTGTGTCTCCTGGATGTTTAAGCTCCTCAGCAAATATGGTGTCTCTTCCAGCTGACTTGTTTGTTTTTAGCTTTTTCAAAGCATTCCTGGTACCTATATGGCATACCAAAAGAATAGATGTATATTAGCAAATATTTTCAATTATTTTACAATTTAATACTAATTTACATTTACACTAACTTATTTACAACTAAAACTATACGTCTAAGTCTACAACTAAATAGGTATAAATAATGAAAATAGGACGTAATCGTTGTGAAAAACAAATTAAAACGTAAATAATGCTAACCTAATTAGGTCAATTAAGGCAAAACGATTTAAAATGAATTCTGTATAAATTTGTTTTATTTTAACTTGTTGGTTTTATTAATTGCCTCATGGTTTATACGGTTCGGTTCTTATGAGTTCTGTAACAAAATGAATGAACGTAGTCCATTGAAAAGTTACATTTGGGGTTGCATTTTTCAGAGCAAATTTGTGGGGTCGTATCTAATGTCCCTCAGCCGCCATCTTGGAAAGAGTGCCGGTACAGATGGTTTTTTTTTTCGATTTTCTCGATTATCTGGTAAACTACTGGCCGCACAAAGAATATGTGAAAGAGTATTTTGTTGCAAATTAAATTCTCTACAACTTTGGTCCTGAAGCTTTTGACATAAGCCAAAAATAAAAACTTATGTCTTTATATTGGCAATTTTTGCATTTTTCCGTTATAACTGTTTCTCCAGTCTTTGAGATAAGCCGGGTTTTGGCACAGGGTCTGATCAAGCGCCAGTATCAATTTATTTATGAAGAAATTTAGAGGAAAGCTGCTTTTATGTCAGTAATTTATCGTTTTCCTCAATGAATTTTGATATCTGTAATAATTTTCCTGCAACTGTTCCCAGAACATTTAGGCATTGCAGCACACATTGCAGTATCCTCTGGCTAGGCATACTATCATCTTTAGATGCCCATGAATAGAATTTGTCTTTTTTTTCAACTCCAGTTTTAGAGTCGTTGTTATGAGTGAAAATTGTACCTTATGGTACTGCAGAGTCTCAAGTCGGAAGACTGGGTCTTGTTTGGAAGAAGTAAAGACAAATTAGATATAATATTTATTGCTGACGACGAAACAATTATAACACATTGAAAAGAAAATTTTATTGCAAATTTCATTCGATATTCGTTTGTAACTTTGCTATCTATCATTTAACGGCTAAATGCTACGGAATCAAAGCTCTACAGCTTTGATTCCGTAGCATTTAGCCGTTAAATGATAGATATATAGAATTTAACTTGCAACAAAACATGTATAGATTTTTTTTTGTACAACCAATAGTTTGCCAGATAAACTAGAATACCCATTTGTACAACTATTTTCAAGATAGCGGCCGCAAGAAAAGGGCTGCGACCCCACAAACTTGGATTTAACACGATACTAACCCCCTCTAAACATCTATAAAATTAAATAGTGTCCTCTGACAAATGCACGCTAAGCCCAAAAAATGTAACATTTCAATGCACTAACTAAACATTTCGGATTTCAATTGTGGCTAGTATTCACATTAAATATTTAAGATTAGGTTTCGAGCGCTAGATCTTATATTCCGGGATATATCTACACGGTCAATTGACGTCGTACATGACCACATGGCTTGTTTATTCTTTTCTCAAAGAATCAGCGATGGCATCTAGCGTGGCAATGCTGCCAGCCTTCTGGGCACATTACCCGATGTCACTGATGGGGAGGAATTTTACAACGTCTAAACCGTGTAAATATTTTCACTATATATTTTTTATGGTTTATGTACATAAACTTAGAAATTATCATTAGATTAAGCTGCATTTAAATTATTAAATTATGTTAAGCTGCAATTTCACGCGTTCAAAATTTTATATTTCGTTGTGTAAACTTTCATCCCCAATCTTAACCTCATATGAGATAAATACAAAAAAATCCTAGCTTCAATACGTAGTTAAGGCATTATTAGGTAGATTTTATACAACTTACCTAACTATGTATGAGATAAATTATGATTATATAAAATCATTAAAATAACACAAATTCTGACGTAAGATTTTAAAAATATTTTCGTCTCATCTGTTCTGGCTTACAGATTTCTTTATTAAACTTTATTGAATATGTGCATAATTAAATACAGACAAAATATGACATAGGATGTTGTCAAATTATACACAGGTACTCTATTTTTTTAAATTTCAATTCAACCTTGGTTTCTCATAAAAAAGCGTATCATAGAGGTGTATTGTAAATATTTTTAAATTGTTCAAGAATATAAAATTAAGCTATAAAAAATAACATGAACAAGATGGAAACATATTCGAATTACAAATCAGAATATGGTTTCAGCAATAGTTTACTCTTAACTTTTGACATATTGATTCATCATCATCATCATCATCATCAGCCTTTAACAGTCCACTGCTGGCCAAGGCCTCTCCTTTGAAAGGAGGAATTGGCCTACAATACCACGCTGGCCAAACGGGTTGGCATAGGGTTTGTATCAAGTTTTCCTTCTCTTACAGGGCTGTTCTCTGCATAATATTCTCCCTCTGTCGGCTCTTACGACACCCATGGGATGATATGGGGTGGTGACATTTCGTATTCTTAATCTGTCACCACACGGACATGGTGTACTTGTGGTTGATTATGGTATCTCAAAAATACTGCTTAGTGACAATCAACTCTGTACTAGTAGAATGTTCGTTTCTCTTTCATACATACATACATAGACTCAGGCCTGTTTCCCCGAAGGGGTAGGCAGAGGCATATTAAACGCCCACTTTTCGCCCACAGTGTTTTGATCCCACGTAATAGGTGGCGAGCCTATTGCCGCTTATCGGGATATTTTGTTTGCCAGAGCCTCGTCCGTTGATCGGCAGGTGCACCACTTGCAGGTGAGGTTGGCTTGGGACCCTTAGTTCTTGGTGGGAACCCTATGCACCCTCTTTCATTCACGGTATAAACAGAATATAAATAAATAGCAACTTAATTACGTCACAGAGTGCAAACATTTGTACAAACAGGTGGAGCGCCACGCCATTGCCCTACGTGCTTTTCGTCCGTTACAGACCGATTCAACTCCATAGTATTAAAGGATTTTCAATGTGTAAATAGTCGAGATCGTTCAGTAATGCGAGCGATGGATGTGGTATTGAACGTATTATCAGATTTTTTTTAAAACAGATCTCGCTTTAAGAGACGTTCAACTTGGTGATGGGGCGTCAGTACCCTTGAGTATTTGCTAAAAAATTGAACTATAGTTACGAGATAAGTGCCGAGCTCCCAAAACAGTGATTCTACGAGTACTTGTGGACATTGTGTAGAAGTGGACCATAGTTAGTTAGTTAGTTGGACAGGTGTTTACCGCACTTAGCCACTTAATTGGGCCAGTGTGCGTTAGCAGTGACACGGTTGTCGCCTGCTACTCATACCATGCAAGCTTCTTCCAGAAGACCATGAGTTGACCAGTGTTGCGTATGGCTTCGCTCATGGTTCTGGGGTTGTTCAGGAACCTCGTCCGTTGGTCGCTCACGCTGGTACAATGTAGGATCACATGAGCGGGTGTTTCTTCGGTCTCCATGCAGCCCCTACATAGTGGGCTGTCCGTGACGCCAATATTGTAGAGATGCTTGTTTAGTGGACAGTGGCCGGTTATTACGCCAGTCAGATGCTCGAGTGTTTCCCTGTTGGAGTGCAACAGTTTTCGCGAGAGTCGTTTATCTAATTGGGGAAAGGCATCTTTAGATTGCCTACACTCTTTTAACTCTGCCCACTCTTTTTCATGTTGTTGTAGGGTTCTCTCGCGTAACCACGTTTTTAGTTGGTTGAAAGGTATTGGAACAATTGGTTCGGGTCCCAGAGTTGTTGTGTCCGATCCTTTCCTTGCCAGTTGGTCTGCTGCGTCATTGCCCGTGGAGTCACTGTGTCCTCGTATCCACTGGAGCGTGACCCGATTCCTCGCTGCAGTTTTCTGCAGCTCTTGGTGGCACTCCAAAATCAGGCCGCTGTTAAAACAGCTGCCATCGAGAGCTTGTAGTACTGAGGCATTGTCTGTGATGATGCGTATTGACAGGTTACTCACGTTTCTGGCCGCAATTGCCGTCGCCGCCCTTATAATCCAAACGCATTCAGCTTGGAAGACGGTGTTGAGTTTACCAAGCGATGTTCAGTCATGGGAGAATACGCCGGCACCTGTCCCATACTTTGTTTTTGAGCCGTCTGTGTATACTCTAACTTCGTGTATACCAGAGCTATCCTTGTGCTCTTCTTGCAGTTGTATGCGGTATTTTTTGTCAAAGACAAAGGTTTTAGGTATGAGGTCGCACGTTGCATCTAGCATCGGGATCTCGTTAGTTAACGTCCTTTTCAGGCGTGCATGGGTTATTCGGTCGTCTCTTCTCTAAAGCCCGAACTTCTATCGAGCCTGATCGCAGCGGCACCTGCTTCCTGCTGGATGATGAGGTGCAGTGGGCGCAAGTCGAGAACCACCTCCAATGCCGCCGTTGGAGGTTGGAGTTGTTTTGGTGCAGCCTGTTGTGGCCAGACAGGCGAGGTTGTATGCTCTGCAGCTTGCTCTTGACTGTGCTTAGTTGAGTGCGTGGCCACCACACTACTGCACCGTATGTGAGCATGGGGTGTATTATAGCAGTGTAGATCCAGAGGGTGATGAATGGTTTGAGACCCCATTTCTTGCCTATTATTCTCCTGCACCGCCAGAAGATTGTACATGCTTTTGTGGTTTTAGTGGTGATGTGTTTATTCCAGTTGAGCTTGTGGTCGAGTGTTACGCCCAGGTACTTGACTTCACTCGATAGGTTAAGCTCCGTGCCAAAAAGTTTTGGTTTTCTGGTCATACGGGTGTTCCTTTTGTTGGTGAAAAGTACTAGCTCCGTTTTATTTGGGTTGACCGTCAGTTCATGGTGGTTGTTCCATGATCCTGATGGCTGCTTGCATCCGATAATGGATCAGGTCTTCCGAGTTTCCTTTGATTAGGATGGTTATATCATCTGCGTAGCCGACCGTGTAGAAGCATTTGTCATTCAGGCTTCTTAACAGATCGTCTACCACTATGTTCCAAAGCAGGGGTGATAGGACACCTCCCTGTGGGCAGCCTTTTGTACTATCCCCCTTGTGGTGGTGTTAACCGTGAATTGAATAGCCCTTTGTTTCAGGAGTTGATCAATCCAGCCACTGACGGTTTGCTCAACTCCGAACTTGTGAAGGGCTCGGCTAATGCTGGTGAATTTAGTTTTGTCAAAGGCGCCTCTATGTCAATGAAGGCGCTTAAGGTCATTAGTTTGTCAGATAGCGCTGTCTCTACACTTCTGTAGGCGTGTTGTTGCGGGTCTAGTGGTCTGCGTAGCAGTGCGCCTTCCTGCAGGTATCTGTCAGCGAGCCTCTCCAGCGTTTTCAGCAAGAAGGAGGTTAAACTGATAGGTCTAAACGATTTTGCTTGAGTGTAATCCGTTTTGCCCGGTTTTGGGAGAAATATGACTTTTACTTCCCTCCACCTTCGTGGTATGTAATTGTGCGCTATAGATGCTCTATATATGCTGAGTAGCTGTGGCACAATCCTTGTGCAGCCCCATTGTAGAAGTGCTGGTGTTATTTCGTCCAGGCCTGCAGATTTGTACGGCTGGAAGCTATCAATTGCCCATTTCAGCCGGTCCACGGTAACCATGTTGTTGGCTATCGTCTAGTCTGTTTGGGTCGGTGGTCTGTGTTCTGATTCTTCCCAATTACAGTCGTCGGTCACAGTGCAACCTGGGAAGTGTGTTTCGATAAGTACTTGGCTTATTTCCATGTCTGTGATTGCGTAGGTGCCATCAGGCTTTCTGATGGAGCCTAGGGTCTTGTTGCTGTCCTGTGATAGGATATTTTTTACCCTGGCTGCCTCACATGTGGAGTTAATGTTGGTGCAGAACTTTCGCCAGGATTCTCCCCTGCGGAATCGTATGCGTTTTTTGTAGTGCGACTGGGCTTCTTTGTATTTGTCCTAATCCGTGTCTTTCCTTGTGTTTTTGGCCCCGTTGAAGAGTTTTCTCAGATTGCGCCTGAGCTTCTCCAGTTCCGATCCCCACCATTGGGTTTTACTACTCGTTTTCGGTAGTGTGGTGGGGCAGGCTTGTTGGTAGCTGCGTTGTGTGCATTTTGTTAGTAACTTAGTGTTGTGTTCTATGTGTGTAGTGCTTGCGGTCATGTCGTTGAAATTTGACATGGCTATTTCTTGTTCGAGCAGGATCTTGTAGCTCGCAATGTTGGTATTGCGTGGGTTGCGTTTTGGTTGTGTGACCCTTTCTTGCACTCGTATGTCATAGCAGATACGTATGTGGTCGGCAAAGGATGGTTTGGCGGACACATGCCAGTTCGTGACAAGTTCCGCGGCCCTATCCGATGCCAGTGTAATGTCTACTATGGTTTGATATCTGGAGCTAACAAATGTGGGCTCTGAGCCTTTGTTGATTACCGTTAGTGTTGTTGTGTACATGTATTCAGTTAATATCTCACCTTGTCTATTTGCCTCGGGGCTTCCCCACAATGGATGGTGGGCGTTAGCATCTGCCGAGAGTATTATTGGCCAGCCGTGGTCCTCAGAGTGCTCCACTAGCTTGGCCAGCTCCTTCGATGGGATCTCCTCATCACCGAAGACCGAAGCTAGTACTAGCATCTGATCACTGGGCCCTGTTCGTATTCCCACGGCGGCCACGGCTGTGAGATCTCTAGAACAAAAGTTAGTCAGCAGCAATGCTGGTACCGTTTGGGGAATGTATATGCATGTTCTCGGCTTAGGGCCGAGCTCCAGTGCAATATCTTACCTCCGATGTTGTTGAGTCCACATATGGTGTCGCCTCTAATCCACGGCTCCTGGATTAGGGCTATTGTATGGTGGTTAACCTCCAGCAGCCTGCGTAGGGTAGCCGTTGCAATTTGCTTGTGCTGGAGGTTCGTCTGTACGACTCTAGTCTGACGAAGATCCGAAAACATTGGTGTCCACGGACTCCCCGTCAGACGAGTTGTGCTTATTCGTCAACTCCCGTCACAGCGCTGTTTGTCGCTGCGGGCGTTGTGTGTGCACGGGCTGTGCCCGACGTGCTGGGAACGGCCGATGTTATCTCTCGTCCCTGCGTATGCCCGCTGGCGGGCGGCATTTCCCTGGGCGCGGCAACCGTCCTGCCAGCCCCTGCCCCGGCAGCGTGGAACAGTACGTACATGCAGCATGGTGAAGAAGGAGACGCGGCGGTCGCGCGCCTCGATTCTCGGGACCTCCGATTCGGGAATGCCCAAGGACAGGTATAGGCCGTGCTCTTGCATGGTGGCGCTGTACAGTTGCCACGTCTCGACAGCGTACCATGGATTTTGGGCAGCTAGGAGTTGGTGGATCTTCGGGAATTCCAGGTTGGTCGACCTCGGCAGCCAGAGCGATGCGCGTGCGCGCTTCGCAAGGTCCGTCTGCCTGATGACGGCCAGCCTGGTTCCCTCGATCGGTGACTGAAGTTCCGCTACCGTTCGTTTGAACCACGCCAGTGATTTATCGTCCTCGCACCATAGCTTTAGGACTCCTCCCGCTGCGAGAGGTTTGCCTCTAAAGGGCCATCCTTTAGAGGCAAACCGCTGTCGCGAGTGTGGGCTCGTTATTTGACGGTGGTGCAAAGGCTGCTTCCATGATGCGATCCTCTATGGAGAGTTCGAGCTGCCGTGCTTGTTCCACCGTCAGGTCTGTGGGTGGAGTGGCAACGACGGCCACTATCAGATGCGAGTTAGTTGCATCGGCGTAGCTCATCGCTGCCCTCTTCGGTGTTGCGTCCACTCGCGCACGCTTCGTCGTGGCGCTTGGTGGTGTGTCGTCGTGACGGTTCCTCTTCGACGGTGTCGCCGAAGTGGGCCGTCCCGAGAGCACCGGATTGGTCGGTGCGTGCCGAGGTCCGCCTTTTCTACCGGCCGGAGCGGCACGTGCAGCCGGCGGGAGCGAGCCCGAAGCCTCACTCTTCGTCGTCCGCGTGGCTTCCGCTTGCATGCCTGAGCTGCTGCGTCCACCAATCGCGCCGCGTCCGGCCGATTGCTTCGTCCTGGGCGGTTCCCTCATCACGCTGGCTGGGGCCGCATGTCCGCGCTGGCACGTTGCACCAGCTGTTTGTTGTCTCGCGGGGGGTGCGTTCGCCGATGTAGTCGGTTCGCTACCTACCGCGGGCGGTGCGTTCGCCGACGTTGTCTGTTCGATACCTCCCGCGGGGGATGCGTTCGCCGACGTTGTCGGTTCGCTACCTCCCGCGTGCGCTGCGTACTCACGCTGACGTCTATGATGACGGGAGCGCTTTCCGCGGTGTTTACCTCTACCGGTTACGGTTGTAGCGGAGCTAACGTTTGCCTCGCGGCGTTCGTCTGCTCGACGAGGTACAACCGTCCAGGAGGTGTTGGTGATGTGCTCTGCACGAGGCATGGCATTTGCCAGGTCATGCAGGTCTAGTCTATTGCTTTCGCGTGAAACATTGCCCCCCTCCGCAGAATACGTGGGGCAGCCTGGACCCGAGGGTACAGGGAGGGATTCTCCAGCGTCACAGACGCTGGTACCCTCCTGGGGTAGTTTATTTTTGTGTTCCACTTCCATTATTTGCGTTTTGGCTACATATGAGCGTGTGCGTGGGCGTGTGTGTGTGTGTGTGTGTGTGTGTGTGTGTGTTTCTATGTAGGTGTGGTGTGTGTATGTGTGTGTGTGCGCGTCCTTATGAATGATTGGGTCAGTGTAGTGAATGTATGTGTATACATGCTTGTGCATGTGTGTGGGTGAGGGCGGCTGGAGGTTTTCGTTACGTCTGTTTCATAGGGAACCAGACCAAGAACGGGCGGCAACCTCGGGAAGTATAGTCAACCAGCCTTGCCTTAGGGATCTTCACGACTTGCGCTCTCCCCTAAGGCCATTCGCAAAACTCTGCAACGGACGCGGATACAGAGAGTAGAAGTCAGTGCAGTTCAATGGAGTTGAAATGAAATGAAGTGCACGGGCTTCCGCCCAAAAAGTGGACCATACAGTGTCTGAATGCACAGAAAAGTCTGATTCATCTAAATGTTCGACATAAGATAGGTAACACAGGCTAATCAATTCGCTGAGTATATGTAGATGTATACACTTTATAGATTCTGAGTGAGCTTAGAGCGCCTTCTATTTATTTAAATTGGCACTAAGTAACTAGATTATATTACATAATTAAAATAATTTACTGTGCTAAGTAAAATAGCTTCTATCTATCTATCTATATCTCATGCCATTGGGGTAGGCAGAGACTATGGAACGCCAAATGCTTCGGTTCAAACATACCTACCTCTTTCGCTTCCTCGACATTCATTAACCTCATCATGCATGCGCGTCGGTTATGGGTACTTTTAATTTGGCCCTTTTTCAGTACGTCACCTCCGCCTAGGGCGTCCCCTACCGACATTTCCATTGATTCTCGCACGATATACTCCTTTCGTATTTCTTCTTTTATCCATCCGTACCAAATGTCCAAACCAACGCAACATTCCTTTTTCAATCTTTGTCACTACATCTTCTTTTAGACCACACTTCTCTCGTATCACACTGTTTTTCACTTTATCTATCAGCCTTACTCCGCACATACTCCTCAAAGCTCTCATCTCCACAGCATTGATTCTACTTTCATGCTTCTTCTGCCATACCCATGATTCACTACCATACATCAGTGTTGGTGCCAAAGCTCCCTGCAGTATAGCAAGGCGATCTTGCCTTGGGATAATACCATTGCTGATGATGGACTGTAAGGCGCCACTCACACTATTTCCTACTTTTACTCTCCTTTCAATATCTCCCTTACATTTTCCATCTCTCGTAAACAAAGACCCTAAATACACAAACTCTTTCACTTGCTCCACTTTTTCATCTCCTATCATTACGTCACATTCAGTTCTTGCAATTAATAAGTAATATTAATACCATCAATATTAAACACTGGGTCAAAGTCAATTCTTTAAAAGTCATGTTCGAGGCTATTTAATTTTGTGTTAAATTGTGGCCGAATAACATACTTTGTTAGCATCAGTAGGACTGCACTGTGGTCAAGTATTGCTGAGTTTGCAACAAGTGTAAGCATGGAAGATACTATACGTAATATGTAGCACACCTTACGAGTCAAATATATATTTTTACATGTAGAGAGACAGCGATAGCCCGTGGAGATTGATCCAACAGACTGTTATGCAGAGGGTATCGGGTTCGAATCCACGGCACGCAGCACGTTAAACCGTCGGCACTGGCTGTCATGAATATCTTTGACTATCATTAAAGGGCGTCAATACCTCTGAATAAATTTACACTAGTCTAAACCACGGCATATCGCTATCCCTTTGGGTTGCGAAGGTCGGACAGACAGTCGCTCGGTGAAAAAAAAAATATTCAGCCAAAACCAGATTTGAAGCCTGCATTCTTTGATAAACAATCACATGTCATTTACGGCCTACATTGGCCCAAAACAAAAGATGTTTATGAAAATCCAACAACTCATAAAAGGTTAGCAATGCAGAAACTGCAGAAAGAATATCTTTATTTTGTAGTTCTGTCAAACTACAAGCTACAATCCAGTATTTTCCCAAAGTAGTTCATATGACCAGCTTTACGCCACCAACACAGCAAAGCCATAAAAATTGCACCTAAAAATAACCTTATTACGTTTATTACTGGTTAGCTCGACTAAATACGTGGGTTGCATAAAATGCTTTTTTAATTGCATGTGCAGAGAGTTTTTTTATATTGCCTGTACTTCTTCTAAACGTGTTTCTACTACTTACGTACAATAATACTGAAACATGTTTTCCTTTTATCTGAAACATGTTTTCCTGCTTTAGAATAATTAGACCTTGGTTGCGAACAAGTCATAAAGCCACTAAGTGATTTTGCATTCCGTTATTTAATTTGTTATAGTGGATGACTGAGTGATGTGACTGCCGATGAATAACAAAAATATGATTTTTGTGTATAACAGTATAAGTATATACTTATACTGTTATACACAAAAATCATATACCTTTAACAACCTAGATACAATTTAGAATAGATTGTAACCTATGACATAAAAGAGTACGCGAAAATAAATTGAATACAGAAAGAAGTGCAGTAGCTTAGATTGTTGTTAAGTAACAATGCACAACAGCACCATTTTAACAGTTTTCTAATTGATACACCCAAAACAGGGGTCCATATTGGCTCACCTAAAGTTCTTTACCCGAAATTGTTCTTCCTAACGATTTGTAATCCGAACGATCACTCTTCCCAAAATTTTTCATTCTAAAGTTTTCATTCATACTATTTGTAGTACAACCGGCGATGTTCATAACACTCATGTTTCTAAAAATTTTAATTCATAATATCATTAATGTAAATATATTTAAACTCCTACTGTTTTTTATCATAACGCTTTTATCCCTAAACATAATTACCATACTATTTTCACTCATACTTAAAAAGAAACATTTACCAAGTGTAATAAAAAATATGTGACACTTTTACCAGGACACTTAGCCTTATATTTAGGTGTTTTATACGATAGAATCGAGAAAATAAACTATTTGCAATAATAACACTTTTTTGGATAAATTTTTCTAAGTCCTCGCGCCGTCGCGCCCCCAAGGTTACACTCCAACCGCAATTCATAAAACACGACTCATTTACGGTTACGTTTATGGCCTAGGAGTTTATACCGCAGTTTTAACCGTACCTAAACCAATAACTATAGGACCGATTCGGTTCTGGCACTTCGCCGGACGCTGCCGCGGCACGCTCGCTTCGCTCGCTCGGCTCGTGCGTTGTGGTCACAGTTCTAACATAACTTAAACCAATAATAATTTATTAATAAGACCGATTCGTTTCGGGAACTTGACCATTGTACTATTGTGTAATTGTACCATGGTATTATTATTCTTATATGTTATACATGTTATGTGAAAATAAAGTTACGCAAAATCAATGTATGTAATACTGATTATTATGAATAAAAAGAAATCTAAACAAAAAATATATGACTTTGAATAATAGTGTAAAAGATGGTTATGTTGAGAAAATATAGGAAAACAAATAAAAGTATAATAGATGTTTATTGCTATTGACATTATGAAGTTGAATGCCTCGGAATTATGAAAATAAAAGACAGAGTAGTTAGGAATTGTGATTGTTAGGATGAAAAATGTTAGGAAGAACATTTTCAGATTTCGAATTATCGGAGATAACTTTGGCGCACCCACAAAACAGATTATAAATTCTTAGGGTTGTTTCCAACTAGTCAAATCAAGCAGTTTTAATGAAATGTCAAAAACGACCTTTGCCAAGGGTTTTGTATGAAATATGACGTAGTGACATCATAGTGTTTTGCTGTCAAGTAGAATACTTATTATCAATAAATTGACGATAAAAAATGTTTAATAAAGTTTTAACATTAATTGATGAATGAAACTACTATTATTTTGATATGTTTTACTTGATAAAAATACTTGTATAAAAGCTGTAACACACGCTCGAATTTGGTCCGGCGGCGGACCAAATCCATTCTCGCTACAGACGACCGCATCGGACAGTTGCTTCAAGTAAGCCTTCAGGTGAATCCAAATCCGATGTGCAAACTAGCGGACCAAGGCGGATTCAATTAATAATAATTATGTTCGCAGGACTACTCTACAGACGGCCAGATTTGGTTCGGATGCGAACCAAATTCGTGGTCTGTTCGAACCAAATTCAAGCGTATGTTACAGCTTTCATTTATTTCACTTGCAGGAAACCTCCCTATCGGATAAACAAGCTGACTGTCTATACAAATTCTGTCAGCTGATGGAACGATTTTATTGATTGGCATCCTCGTTAAAAGCATGGCAATTAACTTTTTATTTAATTACTAGCCCCTAAAGGGACACGGTGTAATCAATGTAGGTGCCCCTCTCTGCAAGGGTAGACAGAGTAATACTGTCCGGTAGTATATTTTATGTTGCATAATTCGTAGCAGGCATATCGTTTCATAAGACCTTGATATGACAGTATACAAACTGTGTCGTCTGTTTACTACGTTTACAAACTACCACGTTATGACGTTAACCACGTATGTACCATAACGTGTCATTCGCTAATTAGCCTTTAACATGTCACAAAATTGAGCGCGTACGTTTATAGCGATCGACGGCGATATAAGTATGTAGTAATACGTATTTAGATTTGAATTATTACGTATTTAGATTAAAGAAAAGAAATAAAGAAAGAAAAAGCATTTATTTCTGTCACAAAATACACCAAACATAAAATAAATAATATACAAAAAAAAAACTACTAAAGGAAGATAGGTAAACACTATAGTTGACACATTTTATTAAAACAAAGCAGACAATATTTAGCTAACGACATTATTAAAAATTAGGTATATAATATTGTTACGAATTGAAAATAACGCCATCTATCAGTGAATGGGAGAACTACATGAGATTAGATGTATCGCTTGTTTAAGGCTGTTTCATCTATCCTCTAATAGATGGCGTTGGTGTAAATAGAACATTTACGCGACATCTAGAAACACGTTACACGTTTCCAGAAATTTCGTGAGTCGTCTCGAAAAGTCTAGTGATGTTATCCGGCCAGTATAAATAGAGGGCGAGCGAACGGAACGGACAGTTCAATTGAATACGGAAAGCGATCAACATCAAGCGAAGAAAGTAATTCGGAAGTGTTTAGTGTTGTACTAGTGGTGTGAATAGTGTGTTTTATTAGTGTTGGAAAATTAAGTGTGTGTATCTAGTGTATTGTGTTAGTGAATAAAGTTCAGTTTAAGTGGCATAGTGAGCTATAATTTATCGTCGAACCCCAGCTCGTAACAAATTGGTGTCAGAAGTGGGATAAATTATGCCGGTTATGCCGAAGGAAGAAACTGAAGGTGTGCGTACCAGGAACCAGCGCCAGCAAGACCTGGACCAGAGACGCTTCGGAGACGTTCCTTCTCCATCGTCTGGTGGATCAGGCGACTCCGCGGCTGCAGTGGAGCCTGCAAGCGCACACTCCATGGCGGTGCCCGACATCGCGGCTCTGATGGCGTTCATGCAGGAGCAGGCCCGCTGTCAGGAGGAGCACGCGCGCCGCATGGAAGAACAGCGACAGCGCGACAAGGAGGAGCAGGCCCGCCGTCAGGAGGAGCAGGCTCGCCGTCAAGAAGAGCACGCCCGCCGCATGGAGGAACAGCTACAGCGCGACAAGGAGGAGCAGGCTCGCCGTCAAGAGGAGCAGGCTCGCCGTCAAGAGGAGCACGCGCGCCGCCTAGAGGAACAGCTGCAGCGCGACAAGGAGGAGCAGGCCCGCCGTTTGGAGGAACAGCTGGTGGTGATGAAAGACCTCAGCGCCGCTGTAGGGAAGGACCTGAAGGTGGTAAAGGAGGAGCTCCAACAACACGAGGCTCGTATCAGCGACGTGGAGAAGCTCGTACACGACCAGCTTGAGACTCGCGTCGCCTCTATAGAGAAGCGTGTACACGACCATCACGACACCTGTGTCGCTGAAGTGGAGAGGAGATTGCGTGGGCTCGGATCCAACGAAGTGACATCTGCGACTGTAGTGCCCTCACCTCGTGGGTTTAAGGTTCCACCATTTGATGGCTCGTCATCATGGTCTGCATACAAGATCCAGTTTGAGGCTGTGATGCGATCGAATGGGTGGACCAAAGAACAGGCCTTAACCGCCCTAACCTTGGGCCTTCGCGACCGGGCCTTGACAGTGTTGGAGGCACTCGGACAAGACGTCACCTACGAGAAGCTTCTTGAGGCGCTGGAGGCGAGGTACGGAGACGCGCACCTCGAACATGTGTATCGTGCTCAGCTGAAGGACAGGACGCAACGCACCGGAGAAACTCTGCAGCAGTGGGCTCTAGAGGTGGAAAAGCTGGTCAGGAAGGCATACCAGTCGTCTCCTGCGCTTATTGATGGGAACCTCGTACAGGCGTTTACGGATGGGATCCGGGACCTGGAGGTAAGAGCAGCAGTGAGGCTTGGGCACTTCAAGGACCTCAAGGATGCCTTAGCCCACGCTCTGGAGGTGGAAGCAGTGCGACGCGACGACCGAGGTCACCGCATCAGGGAAGTTGTGTCGTCACCTCGGTGCTACAACTGCGGAGAAAGAGGCCATATCCGCTTGAGCTGCCCAAAGCGTAGGCAGCCTGGTGACACCCTGTCTCCACCAACGGGGTCGCCTGATGTGCCTTCCAGGCAGCGAGAGCAGGGAAACGAGTAGAGGCCAGGACTGCGGGGCGGGTGCTGGCTGGTAATGGAAGAGCCCCAAGTATCTCGATCTCGCAATCATGTGACGGGAACAGCCTGATCATCGAAGGCGAAATTAACAGAACACCATGCAAGCTGACATTAGACACGGGTGCTTCTCGGACAGTCGTCGGTTTCCATCTGGCAAGACGGGTTCTTCGGGGCTGCTTCAGGAACAATGAATGTGTGAATCTGAGAACAGCTACCGGTCAGCACATAACCGTCCGAGGTGAAATGGAGGTGGATCTGAAGCTAGGCAACAAAGTTTACCGTCACAAAGTCATCGTGGCCGATATAGTGGACGACTGCATCCTGGGCCTAGACTTCATGCGGGAGTATCGCTGCGAGATCGATGTTAACCAGGGAGTGTTGAAATGTGGCTCGGAAGAAGTCTTCATGGAAGGTGCAACTTCAGGAAAAGTGTACTGCCTGAAGAATGTCACGCTTCAACCGCGGTCGGAAACGGTTGTACCGGTTTGTTTACCCGGGAGTTCTGGTCGAGGGAACCGCTGCGTACTTATCGAAGGCCTAGAGAAAGAGGCATCGTGGAAGATTGCACGAACCTTGGTAAGGGGTACCAAAGTTTCATCAGTACGCGCACTGAATGCAAGTGACAAGGAAGTGTCGCTCAAGAAAGGGACGGAATTGGGCACCTATGAAGGAGCGGCTTGGATGCGTAGATGTCAAGAGCAACCTACCAGCGCCAAGGTTCAGGGTGCACGATTCGACGTGTCTACTCTTTTAGAGGACTGCGAAAGTACCCTGTCGGAGGAAGAGAAGACCGAGGCTCAGAAAATGTTGAACCGGTTCGCGGATATTTTCTCGACCAGTGATGCCGACCAGAGGCGGCTCGTGAAAGATTATATTGGGTGTTCACTAAAAAAAATTAAACTGCGTACCATTTATTTTGTGAATGCTTTTACAATATTAATAGTAAGACGTGCTAAATCATCGATACCTACCTCAACCGTCCACGCAGTCTCAACTCCGGCGCCACTAAACGAAATACACGGAAAACAAAACAACTTCTTACTTCCTTCGCATTTTCGCAACTACATAACCAAAGCGTTCTATCATATTGGTCGTTTTTTTAAGTTTTTTCACAATTTTTTATAAAGTTTATGCTGTTATATTCCATATTAGTTACACAATTTAACTGTCTTTCTTAAACAAATACACACAATCATACATACAATGAAATATATTTTAAACACCAATCCTTTTCTAATTACCAACGCAAACGCACTCGCAGATAAATGTTTTGCTTTTGTTTACATTCAAATTTCAAATGATACCGGCAAAACACTATTAAAAAAAAATGGCGCACACGTTTTAATTTTTCTTCGTGACAAATGGTCAAATCATTTAGTCGGGTAATATATTCGCGCATGCGCACCTCGTCAAGCTAGCCAGGAGCGGCGCTCCGTATTCGGCTTATTTCTCATACAAATCTTTTGTCTCACGCGCCCAGCGCATAGAACGCTCTCTCTTTCGCACTCATTACATTTCAGTATTAAGCGTTGTACTGAGCTTTCGTCAACGAAGAGCGCTGTTATGAGCGCTCCACTCAACAAAAATACCTATGTAGGTTTCAAGAGTGTTGACAAAATTATGATAAACAGCTTAGTAGTCAAATACTTATTTGTGGATATGCATTATAGAAAAGAGAATAGGTGTGTATTAAAATATTGGGTATGTTTATAGAAAATGTTTATATGAGTTGTATACATATATTTTATAATTTTGGGAGTTCACTGCTCCAGCGCTCCTTTGAACGAACCGCCACTGATGCCGACATAGGGAAGACAGCACTAGTCCAGCACAAAATAAACACGGGAAGTGAAGCACCGATTCGCCAGCGACCAAGACGTGTGCCAGTAGCACGGGAACGTGAAGTGGAAGCTATGATCGACGGTATGGTGAACGAAGGCATAATCGAGCCTTCGTCCAGCCCGTGGTGCTCTCCGGTTGTCCTAGTTAAGAAGAAGGATGGCAGCATGCGCTTCTGTGTAGACTACCGCCGATTGAATGACATCACGAAGAAGGACAGCTACCCGCTGCCAAGGATCGATGACACACTGGATACGCTGACGGGGATGAAGTGGTTTTCTACCTTAGACCTAAAAAGTGGCTACTGGCAGGTGGAAATAGATCCTCGAGACAAAGAGAAGACGGCATTCTCCACAGGCAAAGGACTGTGGCAATTTAACGTCATGCCCTTTGGATTGTGCAACGCTCCGGCTACTTTTGAGAGACTGATGGAGCGAGTGCTTATGGGACTGATTGGAGACGCCTGCTTGGTCTACCTGGATGACATCATCATCGTGGGGCGCACCTTCCAGGATCACCTTCGAAACTTGGAGCAAGTGCTGTCAAAGATACGAGGAGCTAATTTGAAGCTGAGTCCGAAGAAATGCGCGTTATTCAGGCGGCAAGTGAACTTTCTAGGACATGTGGTCTCGGAGAACGGTATTCAAACTGACCCGGATAAGATCATTGCCGTGAAGGAATGGCCAGTTCCAGAGAACAAAACGCAGGTCAGAGCATTCCTCGGATTATGCTCCTACTATCGACGGTTTGTGAAGAACTTTGCTGACATTGCTCGACCTCTTCATAAGCTCACCGAAGACAGAGTGCAGTTCTGTTGGAATGAGAGCTGTGACGTTGCATTCCAGAAGCTTAAGGAACATCTGTGTACTGCACCTATTCTAGGCTACCCTGACAATGAGCATGAATTCATAGTTGACACAGATGCCAGTAACACCGGAATTGGCGGCGTGCTGTCACAGAAGAAGGGTGATCAAGAAGTTGTTATAGCATACTTCAGCAAGGCCTTATCCAAACCCGAAAGAAACTACTGCGTCACCAGGCGGGAACTCTTGGCTGTAGTAAAGACATTGCAGCATTTCAACAAATACTTGTTGGGCCGTAAATTCCACCTGCGAACCGACCATGCAGCGCTGAAATGGCTACTTCAATTTAAGGACCCAGAAGGACAAGTAGCTAGATGGATTGAACTACTGCAAGAGTTTGATTTTGTAATACAACATCGCAGTGGCAAGTCCCATGGTAACGCAGATGCCCTATCGCGTAGGCCGTGTCTCGACCAGTGCAAGCACTGTAGCCGACAGGAAGCAAAGCAGGCAGCGCTAGTGAGGATGTTAAAGACGGATCTAAGCGACGAATGGAGAGAAGCTTTGCAGAGTGCTCAGCGAGATGACAAGGATGTACAGCCGATTCTTGAATGGAAGAAATCAGATGCGCCTAGGCCCAAATGGAGTGATATCGCAGCAATGAGCCCCATCACCAAGAGTTATTGGGCACAGTGGGAAAGCTTGGTCGTCCAGGATGGAGTTCTGTGCCGCAAATGGGAAAACGCTCGCGGTAACCAGTGCCATTTGCAAATGGTAGTGCCCAAAACTAAGGTGCCGGAAGTCTTGCAGCTCTATCACAATGGTGCTTCGGGAGGTAACATGGGAGTTAAGAAGACCCTTACAAAGATCCGGGACCGGTTTTATTGGCTCCACTGTCGAGATGACGTCGAGGATTGGTGCCGCAAATGCACAAGTTGTGCGGCTGTCAAGGGGCCACATACTCGAAGCAGAGGTGCATTAAAGGTGTACAATGTGGGAGCTCCATGGGAGCGCATAGCTTTGGATGTCGCTGGGCCATTTCCTGAGAGCCAGGATGGAAACAAATACTTCTTGGTTGTGATGGATTACTTCACGAAGTGGCCTGAAGTGTTTGCAATCCCAAATCAAGAAGCTACCACAGTGGCTGATAAGCTGGTGCATGAAGTCTTTTGTCGGTTTGGGGTGCCCTTGGAAATCCACAGCGATCAAGGCCGGAACTTCGAATCTGAGGTATTCAAGGAGACTTGTCGCGTAATGGGTGCACATAAAACCAGGACCACGGCTTATCATCCGCAATCAGATGGCATGGTTGAACGGTTTAACCAATCACTGGAAAGGTACCTGGCGAAGGTCGTGGAGAGCAAACAAAGAGATTGGGACAAGCACATCCAACCATTTCTCCTGTCATATCGCAGTGCGGTCCACGAAACTACAGGAGTAACACCAGCTTTTGCCAATTTCGGTAGAGAGCTCCGTTTACCTGCAGACCTTATCACCGGTATTCCACCAGAATCTCCACGCAATATAACGGATTACGCAACCGAGCTACGCAACAGGATGAACGACGTATACGAGCACATCAGGGAATCTGGACAACAGATGTCTGAGAAGATGAAGACTCGCTACGACCGGAAGGCAAACAACAAAGGCTTCGATGAGGGATCATTGGTGTGGCTTCATAACCCAGTACGAAGCAAAGGAAAATCGCCTAAGTTACAAGCCAGATGGGACGGGCCATATCGCATAATTACCAGGATGAACGACGTTACCTATCGAATCCAGAAGGGGTCGCGAGGTGCACCGAAGATAGTTCATGTGGACCGGTTGGCTCGTTACTATGGGTCCAACGATGTTCGAGACGAACACGTTTAAGAGGGAGGCCGTGTTACGAATTGAAAATAACGCCATCTATCAGTGAATGGGAGAACTACATGAGATTAGATGTATCGCTTGTTTAAGGCTGTTTCATCTATCCTCTAATAGATGGCGTTGGTGTAAATAGAACATTTACGCGACATCTAGAAACACGTTACACGTTTCCAGAAATTTCGTGAGTCGTCTCGAAAAGTCTAGTGATGTTATCCGGCCAGTATAAATAGAGGGCGAGCGAACGGAACGGACAGTTCAATTGAATACGGAAAGCGATCAACATCAAGCGAAGAAAGTAATTCGGAAGTGTTTAGTGTTGTACTAGTGGTGTGAATAGTGTGTTTTATTAGTGTTGGAAAATTAAGTGTGTGTATCTAGTGTATTGTGTTAGTGAATAAAGTTCAGTTTAAGTGGCATAGTGAGCTATAATTTATCGTCGAACCCCAGCTCGTAACAATATCACAGGTGTAAAAAGTGACTGAAATAGGATCCACTTCAGCATAATGCCAGGCCGAAAGCCTGACGCTGGTCTTCCAGAAGGCCCTCTTAGTGAGTCACGAACATCATCCAGTGTCTCATAAAAATGTATACGTAAATAGACATATTTATATATCATTTTATCAATAAACGTCTAACAAAAAACACCGCAACATTACGCTAGTTTGTAGCATCTACTACCATTAAATAATAAATTTATATAAATGAAGCGTTCACATTTATCATACCTAGCTCCTGCTGTGCGTCAATGAGGTAGCGACGAAGTCGAGTTTTGAACGTACCGATCCTTTTAAGTGATCTGATAGTCGGCGGAAGATTGTTCCATACCTTTGATGCCGCATAGCGGAAGCTACCTTTAAATGCCGCCGTTTTGTGAGGCATAATAGACAGCTGCTGTGAGCACTGTCTGCTATTACAGCCGCGCCTACCAGCAACCCACCCAAGTTTATGAAACAGATAGGAAGGTTGCTGGTTTTTAATAATTCCAAACATGCGCGATGCTAGGTGTAGCTTGCGTCGAGACTTCGTTTTTAAGATAAATCTCTCATTAAGGTACGGCGTCACATGACTTCTACGACTCATGTTGAAGCAGAATCGGGCGGTGGCATTCTGTACCCTTTGAATCAAGCGGTCTGTCCGAGCTAGTAGCCGTGGTCCGAATACCGTGTCCGCGTAGTTTAATTTAGATAGCACCAGAGATTCAACCAGTTGCAAACGTAAGTCTTCTGATAGATATGGTCTCATTTTATATAGAACGCGCAATCTATAAAAGCAGTTACGTACCAATTCAGCTACATGCTTTTCGTATCTCAGGTGCGAGTCAATATTCAGACCTAGGTTGCGAGCTTCATTTACCCTCTCGATGGTGTCCCCCGTGAGTGTAATGTTAATACCCGGAAGTGAATTAATTTGGTTCTGTGTTCCAAACACCATGTATTTGGTTTTCCTAGGATTTAAGACCAAGGAGTTCCTCTTAGCCCACTTCACACTTCGGTCAAGATCCTCATTACGACCGGACATAGCATTGTGGTACTCGTTTGGCTTAAATGAAATATAGACCTGAATATCATCAGCGTAAATGTGATATTGTGCTTTATTTATATGTTTTGTGATGTCTGCACAGTAAATACTGAAGAGCAAAGGTCCTAATATTGATCCTTGGGGATTATAAAATAATGTTTTATAGATTATAAAATAATGTTTTACAGATATTCATATTTATATTTTATCCAAACTGTGGACCGAACCGGTAATCACTCGTTCGGAATCCTTTGTCACAGGACCGGCAAGAATCAAGCTGCGACTGCAGGATCTAACTTTACTTATCCTCACAATTTAGCTCAGATAATTTTATTATATATATATCTGCGGCTAATTTCATACTTTACTTAGTGCAATATAGTATGATCTAACCTAAGTTAGTGATTGAGTTCACTCACTATGCTCACTAGGCTCTAGGTATGATTGGTTCGGTTTCATTGCAAAAGTTTACAAGACTGCCTGGATTAGAAACACTGTTTGGGTAAAGTTGTAAATGTCATTACACATAATTTGTCCGTAGAGTATATGCAATACCTATAGTCTAAGATCCGTAGAAGAAAGACCTTCCGTAGATGGATTTCCGAAGAAATATATTTTTGACAACCCATCTACGATATGTTTTTATTTTGCAAAATTTGACAAGTATTTTTGTTTAAATTTATTTATAACAAATGTGATACATTTAGGTACATATTAAATGATTCGCCAAACTGCATGACAGTTTGTTGGCGAACACTGTGCGCTCATTTTATAATATAAAATAATACGTAAACACATTTATGAGAATATGCATACTAAGATACATAATGATATAACAATAACTTAGATTTTGAGATACATAATGCTGTTAATCTTCAATTTGATCGTTGAATATTTGATCCATTAAGCAAATGGGTGAAGGTCGCTCTTCTACAGGTTTCCTACTAATATTTCAGCTATAAATACACACATCAAAAATGTCTAAGCAACACGTACTATTTCAAATTATTAATCAATTATTATATCATTTCTTACCAAGTAGGTAATACCTATGTAAACTATTTTGATCTAGAGGACATACTAGCTGGTTGTAAAAAAAATCGAGTATCATTTTTTTTTCACAAATTCAAAAGCAAATGCATTTGTACGAATTTTATAGCGTTTTCTTTGCTTATTAAAATTTAGTATTCTATATCAATTTTATGATTTAAACAATAATTTGAAAAAGTTTTAGACAAATTTGGGTTTTGAGACATTTTTTGCGTCATGGAGCGACGTCATTTGAGCGCAGATGAAATGCAAAGAGCTGTAGGGATGTTGCAAGCGGGAAGAAGTCAATGTGAGGTATATCGGTATTTTGGTATCAACAGAAGCGTTATTTGCCGTCTTCATCAGCGTTACACTATCACGGGAGATCCTGCTGAGCAGCACCCAGGTCGAGGTAGGTGTACAACTACACGGCAAGATCGATACATACAACTGACTGCAAGACGCCAGCCGATGTTACCCTCCCGAGAGATAGGTTTAAGGCTACAAAATTCAAGTGGTGTTGTTGTTAGCTGACAAACTTTGCGAAATCGACTGCATATGGCCTACGAGCGCGACGGCCAATTAGGTGCCCACCGATACGTCACGGGAATCGCGCTCGTCGAAATGAATGGTGTAGGGAACACATTACATGGACCCGGGAACAATGGGATAAAATTTTATTTTGCGATGACTTTCGGTTTGGGTTCAAGCCTGATACTAGAAGGGTAAGAGTGTACCGTCGTCCTGAAAATACTGAAAGACTGAGGTGTGTTCAGGAAGAGCAGATGTTAGATATTGTCAGAATGACTACTGCAATCAATTTTAATATCATGCAAATTAATATGGTCAAAAAATATTGTGGATAGAAAAGAAACAATATCTACTTGTACTTACATATTGTATTTTTCCGTTATCAGGGAATTTTACACAACGATTTTACAAAAGGGTTTTATATACTTTTATAGGTCTGGTGACTATCTTCGTCAATTGCTTTTCATATTATGTATCCGCACCGATACGACTACGAAACAAACGAAAAACGCATTTTCATATTCCCGCGCATTCCCGCGCATCCTTTCAAGGATTCTGATTGGCCAGTCGGGTCGGTGCGATAACACAGATAATCAAAATACCATTGTAAACTAAGACCTTTACCACAGATAATATAACAAGTTTAGCTATATGTTATATAAATGAAATAAATAATATCTAGTTATTTATTATTGCTATCTATACAACGGCTCAACAGTTAAGTATGGTATGGGCGGGTATTATGAAGAACAGACGAACTGAGCTCGTTTTTGTAAATGGTGACATGAACGCTGTAAATTACGTTGAGGATGTTCTAACCCCTCGTTTTCACCAAGAAACATGTCCAATACATGTTTTATACAAAACTTGTATAGGGTAGAACCGGGTAATACCGGTCAGGAGGTAATACCGGTCAATACAAAATCTCCCAAACTACTGCGTTCCGACGCACGCACACATACACAGCGAGTTACATGATGTTGAGGAGCGACAACGCTCTTGTCCCCACTTCATTCCGCAGCCGACATCTTGGATGAACGCACATCGATTGTTTTCGCGCCTAGTCGATGTAAAATTTCGGGATCAAACAATAAGAGGTGAGTGTTTATAATTTTACGTTTCTTACATTGTTACCTAGAATTGTTGCACCATAATTACTTAGCATTCAGAGTGATACTATTTTTTTTACTTATTTGGTCAGGTTTCTTATCTAGAATTCTTTTTACGGAAATGTTTCGAGTCGGGCAATGCCGGTCATGCTGACCGGTATTAGCCGCAAGGAAAATTGGTATACATGACTATTATTTATGTTAATATTAATGTATTTTTATTATTTCAGAATGCCTAAAAGAAGCCAACCAATTTCAAAGACATCCTGGAGCCAAGAGCACCTACACAGGGGTTTCAGACTAGTGGATGAAGGAAAAACTATAAGAGAAGCAGCTGCCTAAAATTGATGAGAACCCCGTTCCTTATACTTCAGGCGTTGGTAAAACTGTCACTGTCTTTTGCCACTACCAAATAAGTCGAGAGACAAGAAAAAAAACATACTATTCTGCAAACAGCACGCAACAATCTAAACAGGAACTCCTAACAAACAAGCTTTGGTCGAGAAAGAAAACTGAAAAATTACAAAGGAGAAGAAAAGGCCAACTCTTAAAATAAAAACTGAAAGAAATACAGTTAAAAGAAAAGGAAAATCGATGGAAGTGCAAAAAGCTAAAAAGAGAGTGCTTCAAGTTAAAATAAACGTAATGAGAGTACGTCGGACTCGGAAGTAGAAATGATAGACCTGCGTGAAGATGAAGACACCGATGCTGACGAGGACTGCGAAAACAAATGTATAATTTGCGATGATTATGGGCGAAATATGGAGCTCTAGTACGTATAGATGTGTGCGTGTGGTCTCTGTGCACACGCTGAGTGCTCTGGTTATATGGCTCTCCTGAGGGTTACATTTGCGACTTATGCCTGAACAAAGATTGACCGGCATTAGCAACCTACTGACTGGTTTTACCTGCCAAGGTGTCTAAATACCAGTCAAACTAGATTTTTTTTAAATGCTGATTATGCAAAAGTTATTTTAATTATTGATCTCAATTAATGTGATTTTGTTAGAAGAATACCTATAGTTTGATTGTTAAAAGGATTAATAAAGAAATGTTTATTATTATCTGATTTGTGATTATTTCGCCTTAAGTGACCGGTAATCCCCATTCTTACCCTACATGTATTGAAACTGTCTCAAACATTCTTTCGTTCACACTGTGTAGCCAATAAGTATCTATACAAGTATAAAACACATTTGCGTTTACACTGAAGTCTGTTACAGTTTAAAACATGTCTTATACATTGATAGCGTTTTCACCTACAAAATACAGTCGTGTTTTGGACAAGTATTGTTTATTTTATTGCAATTTCTGTATCATACAAGTTTTAAACAAGTTTTAAACTATATCCATGCTTGTTGGATAAAGTCTTAAATCTGTGGATAAAGTATTCAACATACCGGACGAACCGCGTTTTTTACTTCGTGAAAACGAAAGAAGAAGAAGAATGGAGTGGTCAAAAAAACAAACTTTAGAACTCATTGAGCTTTTGCATGTACAAGAATGCCTGAAGAATGTGAAAAATAAAATATATAAAGATCGCCAGAAGAAAAAACACATGATGAACACACGATGTGCACAAACACACATACATGTACCTACATTAATGTTTTTAATTTTTTATTTATAGACTCACGCCTGTATCCCTGAAGGGGTAGGCAGAGGCGTAATATTACACCCACATTTCGCCATGAATTTAAAGGTCGCCACGTAATAGGGGGGAGCGGGGGAGGCTATCGCCGTACCGTGCTGCCACTGAGAATTCGGAAAAACCCAGTAAGTAATACTTTTGCCCGACCCGGGAATCGAACCCGGGACCTCTATTTAGCAGTCGCATACACTATTGACTGGACCACGGAGGCAGTGTTAAAGGTGTTGATAAAATATAACGAACCTCAAGAACCAGTTTAATAGAGAAGTAAATAAATTAAAAAAGAAGTCAGGTTCTTTCTTTTAAAATATAAAACGACTGCTTGAATTTGTCTCGAATTCTACAAGTTTAGCTAAGACAAAACATGAGGTCATAAACATGGAGACAACTAAAAGTTTTCAACCAACAAGTTTTATACAAGTTTTGTATACGTGTCTACAACAAGTTGCATACAAGTTTTGTAAGTATACGTGTCTACAACAAGTTGCATACAAGTTTTGTAAGTATACGTGTCTACAACAAGTTACGTACAAGTTGTGTTGTGTATTCATGTGTATAGTTTTGTATACGAGATGTTTTATACATGTATATGAGAAAAGAAAACATTGTCAAAAACTTGTTAAATACATGTATTATACCTTGGTGAAAACGCGGGGTAAGGCCTTATGTCCGTCCATTCGCACAAACGCTTGGCTCCGATTTCATGTTGATGCATGACAATGCGCGTTCGCATACCGCTTTGCACACACGGGAGTACTTGGCAAGGGAAAACATCCTGGTATTGCTTTGATCTCTTGAGCATGCATGGGACATGCTCCAGAGACGTGTTTTAAAGGACTTGGATGGAGTGTGACAACAACCCAACAACTGATGGACTTACTAAAATTTTATTGGGAGCGATTGCCGCAGGATAACATTAACAATCTCATCGATTCTATGAATAATTAATCGGTGCCAGCAAGTTCTCAATAACAGAGGAGGCCAAACTTTTTTTATATATTTTTTTTTATAGACTCGTGCCTGTATCCCCGAAGGGGTAGGCAGAGGTGTAATATTACACCCACATTTTGCCAAGAATTTTTAGGTCCCACGTAATAGGGGGCGAGCCTATTGCCGTAACGGGCACTTTACCAAACTCCGTGCTGCTAAAAAATCCAGTATCATTATTTTTTCACAAATTCAAAAGCGAATGCATTTGGATACAGACTTAACTTAGGCATAGATAATATAATACTATACTTTAGTTATGCGTGATAAAGTCGAAATTTGATTAGCAGCTTAATCTATTATTATGTTGATATTTTTTTAAACATATTTGATTGTAGTTATAATGTATACTAGCAGAACACTTTTATCTGCGTTATGGACGATGTATTATTTCATTGAATCCTATGATTAGTAGTACCTTCAAGGTAATTTTCAAAATGGAAGCCGACATGAATCTGCTTAAGTAAGTAATTAATATGAACAATCACATAACCAGAAAACACTTCGAGTAGGTAGATGCAATTAAAATACTTGAGGCGGTCAGTGACTATATTAAAAAACGTTGTAGGTACTTTTAATTATAAATTCTTACTTTACTTAAATTCCTATAATACTTGCAGTTGAAGCAATAGTGTATTTTATAATTATGACACCTCGTTTACTTTAATCATAAAATAAACGAAATTGTAAGCATATTAGAGAGTAGTTTATTAACGTTATCATTTATTTGTTATCATTGAACTTGTTGAAAACTATAGATTTTTAGCCGACCATCACCAATTCCCTTTAAGCTTGTCTTTAGATAATATCTACACGTTAATGTAATTGCTATTGTAGTTTTAATTTTAATTGTATTTTGTAAACTTTTCAAGTCAGGCAAATGTCACTGTTATTTTAAGAAAAATAAAACTTAACTTAACATTGAAAAATCTGAAGAGCTTTCAGAAGTCGCTGTCGAATCTCCTGCTCCCAAAATCCGCACATTCCTTCCATAAACTTAACCTTAAGGGTAAGTTTATTCTTAACCCCGGGGCTGTTATATATACCCTCTGTATATAATAGTGCCTAGTATCCCTAACCTTTATGCATAGTCAGCACTTTTGACTGCTCATAGTATTTTATTATAACTTAGAGTTCAGTTCGCATCCATCATCCGCGCGTGACACTTGCCTCTCTCAAATCGAGCCTAATTTCGTGAATAAACTCTTGTCCTTCATAAAAGTCTTTTTTTAAAAAGACTACACTAGAAGAGAACACCAGTATCCGCCAAACCGCTTCAGACGTAACAATAAAATAAATGGCTGTGTGTGAGTAAAAATGCGACATGAATAAATATTAATTAAGTAACAATAATACACCAATGTGGCCAAAATGTTTATTTGGTACTAAATCTATTACTTTTTAGTTCAGATATTATGGCATGCCTAATTTTCCCCTTACTTCGTTCTTTAGCTCAAATTGCTTACAGCAATAGCATACCGTTTTCGAGTTGAGCTGTTGTTATAAATCTATGCAGTTCTTTTGAGTTCTATTTGTATTTACATACTGACAAACTCGATTAATTTTATAAGACATAGACGAAGCAGCTTAAAATTGATTTAAGAACATTTTTAGGGTTCCGTACCTCACAAGGTAAAAAAAGGAACCCTTATAAGATCACTTTCTTGTCCGTCTGTCTGTCTGTCCGTGTGTCACCACCGATTTTCTCAGAAACGGGTGGACGTCGCAAATGAAATTTATACCAGATACTGAGGTCTATGGTTCCTATTAGGTGTATAAAAATCAGGGTTCTGGGTCAACTCGATAAAAAGATATGGTCAAAATTACATTTTTGTGAAAACTTGTAAGTACCAAAATTAACCTTAATTTTCAACTTTTTTTAATTTTCGGAATTTTTCCTTTACTTGTGCTGTAAGACCTTGGTTTTGACCAAAATTGACAATTCTAGGTCAACCGTAAGTACCCTATAGGTTTTGGGTCGAAAACTTATATGGTAGTTCCCATTGAACTAGAATCACGAAATTTGGCCTAAAGCTGGGTCTTACAGCACAAATAAAGGAAAAATTACAAAAAATAAAAAAGTGGAAAATTTAAGGGTGTCCCCATACATACATAGTAGATAGTCCTCTAAGTTGTATGAGCGCTCATACAGATTTAGAGGACTAGCGTAATTAGCACCAACCTCAAATAAGGTACAATGCGTACGGAACCCTCGGTGCGCGAGTCAGACTCGCACTTGCCCGAATTTTTTTTAATTGTCTTGCTCATCTCTGAAACGAATAAACGATACAATTTTTAAGAAGAAAATGCACAACACTATCTATGACTTTTGAAAACAACTATTAACTTCGCCAACATGATCTTTAAATTATTTATATCCAAAAAGGCTTACACATTTAATTCAACTTGATGTTTTTGAACTCTCAGAGATGGCGCTGCTTTAAAATTGTCTTGATACTACTTATATTCATTTAATTATGTTTATCAGCCTAAGTCAATTATATTGCGTTATTTTGTATGTTTGAAGCTAGCTTATAGCATGGTTAACATTATAACAACATTCAAATATGCGTCGTTAGATTACACGTTGTTACAGAATGCGTTGAAGAAATAAAGGTTCACTGCTCGTTCCCCGTAGGTGATAGCGTAATAATATGTAGCATGTATGTTGACCCGACATTCTAATAACATTCGTGATAAATTTGAAGTAAATCCATGCAGTTCTTTTTGGGTTTATCCCGGATATACAAACAGACAAACAGACAAAAATTCTAAAAACTATATTTTTGGCTTCGGTATCGATTGTAGATCACACCCCAAGTATTCTTTAAAAAAATATTAAATGTACAGTTTTGACTTTCCTACCATTTTTAACCGACTTCAAAAAAAGGAGGAGGTTCTCAATTCGTCGGAACCTTTTTTTTTTATGTATGTTCCCCGATTTCTCTAAGACGCCTGGACCGATTTCAAAAATTCTTGTTTTGATTGAAAGAGTATACCTTCCAGTTGGTCCCATGATCATCAGGTCAGGATCTGATCATGGAATCCTGAAAAAATCGGAGGAACTCTTCAAATTTTATAAGCACACTTGAAGCGATTTGACGACAACAACCCAATGCCGTCGAGTTTGGGCTCGTTTGAGTCGTCTTTACATAGACTTTGATGCTGGATGATTTCTATGGTCTGATGATAGAGCTGGAAGGTAACCATGAGATCTTTGTGATAAAACAATCAATCTCATCGAGTTTAGGGTCGTTTGATTCGTCTTTACATGGACTTTGGTACTGGATGTTTTCCAGGGTCTGATGATGGAGCAGGAAGATGGCCATGGGATCTTTGTAATAAAAAGATGCATGGACTTTAGTGCTGAATATTTACAAACCTCTGATAATGGAGCAGGAAGGTAGCCATGGGATATTTGTAATACAATTACGCAATCCCATTGAGTTTGGTCTCGTTTGATTCGTCTTTACATGGACTTTAGTGCTGAATGTTTTCCAAAGTCTGATGATAGAGCAGGAAGGTTGCCATAGGATCTTTGTAATACAATAACGCAATCTCATCGAGTTTAGGCTCGTTTGTTTTGTCTTGGCAAACACTTTGGTACTGGATGATTGCCGGGATCTGATGATGAAACTAAAACGAACGTGTTTAGGCTAGTAAGTTGAAAACAAAAAAATAACTTGAAATTGCCATAAAGGTACAGGTCTACATTTCAGAATTGAGGCACGTAAGGAAGGCCTCCACATCATGTACCACCTACACTATCCTATGTATTTACTTAACATTTTTTTAATAGTATACCACTAAGAAACAGGAAATAAAAATTATTTTTAAATGAAAAAGAAAACCGACTTCAAAAATCACTAAGGAACTAAAAAGCATAAAATAATTGGTTTTGGAGCAAAACTTTTTGGAGTCGGTGTGATTTTGGTAGCCTGCCGTAGCCCGATAGTCATACAGAACACATGCACGGCCGTACCCGCCACCACGTCCTTATTATTATTTTATCTGGCACGCGTCGCCCCTATTGCCTTGGCGCCTGTGTGCAACACTTGCGCCATGGCAATAGGGGCGGCACACATCGCACACAGGGGCGGCTCAGCCCTGATATATGGATTTATTAATTAGGTACTCATAACAGGCTCGCAGATCACCGGAATATTGCAACCTATTCAAGAATTAATAAACGGACACAAGCAAGTCTGCACATAATGAACATCATGATGATTTTGTTTTCGATTGTTCTACTGCTTTCTACTACGCCCGCGCCGCCACATGGTCGTACTAGTATCGTGTCAGTGCGCGCGCCAAGTATTTAAAAAATGGTTTTTTTTTCGCGGCGTCTTTTGCCGCCCCCTTAAATGTGCCGCCCGGGGCCATGGCCCCCCCGGCCCCCCCCCACGCTACGCCACTGACACTCTGTGTAATAGAATATTCTACTCATACACACAACACCATCAGTGGAGTACCACACTAAGCAGAGCTTGTACTATGGGTAGGTACTAGTCAATGAATTAACATACATAGGTATATATGGCGTTTTGTTAATAATAAAGGATTATCTACTGATTACAAGAGGCAGCCTTTAGAAAAGAGCAATGGATGAAAGGTACAACACTAGATTCATTTCTTACAACTGCAAGTCTCTAAAGCGATCCATGGAAGGAGTTAGGTATCTCTGTAAGAAGGCGGATGTGATTGCCTTACAAGAGACTTGGCTACTGCCACATGACTTGACACTACTAAATGAGGTACACAGTGATTTTGTTGGTGTTGGATGCTCAGCTGTTGACACGGGTGCCGAACTGTTGAGGGGAAGACCATTCGGTGGAACAGCAATCCTATATCGAAAGACTGCTTTTAAGTCGGTGACTGTGATAGACTGTGATGATGTTAGAATATCAGCTTTGAAATTAGAAATTAATGCTAATTATTTTATTGTTTTCAGTATATACATGCCCACTGATTGCATCGACAACCTTCCTGAGTTTACACAGTGCCTAGGTAAAATTAGTTCAATATTGGCTGAGAACCCAGACTGTGTTGTGTCGCTCTTGCTGGGTGATTACAACGCACAACCAGATACTTTGTTTTGTAACCATCTTTTGGATTTCTGTGACGATCAGCAGTGGACTTGTGTGGATCTTCTGGGTAAGCCAGACACTTTTACTTTCATTAGTGAAGCTCATGGATGTGTGAGATGGCTGGACCATTGTGTAGTAACGAATGCAACACTACCTGCAGTCACTAGTGTGTGGGTTGATTATGATGCTCATTGGTCTGACCATTTCCCACTCGTTGTAGAGTGTAGCTTAGGACAGGTACTGTGTAAGGAAATGACAACTATTACACCTATACACAACAATGTTGTATGGGGAGAACGTTCTGCTGAGCTCATTCGGCGTTGTCATCAGGTATGTCATAGTATGCTTAGAGATATTGACTTCCCAATTGAGATGTCACAGTGCTGTGATGACATGTGTGACAAGGCCGAACATAAATCTTTAATAGATAGTATGTACAAGCAGCTAGTTACCATTCTTTCGGAGGCCGCGTCCGTCACATATGCGAGAGAGAGACCACAGAGGAGAGGTGGTTACATAGCCGGGTGGAATAAGTATGTCTCGCAATACCACAGGGATGCCAGAAGAAGGTTTTTGGTATGGGTGGAAGCCGGTAAACCAACTTGGGGCCAAACATACTTGGAGATGCGTGAGAGCAGGAATCTGTTTAAGAAAAAACTTAAATGGTGCCAAGATAGGCAAGAACAAATTAAAATGGACATTCTTGCTTCTCACCATTTTAGTAAGGACTTCAAAAAGTTTTGGAAACAGACAGGGAAGCTGTGTGGTAAACCAGGTATCCCTGTTAGTGTAAATGGGTACAGTGACCACAAGGTGATCGCAAATCTATTTAGTGAGCACTTTAGGATGCGACCACCACAAGGATACACGACTTCAGGCAGATGTATGGGTGCTGGGACTGCCATGAGGACTGTTCGATTTACGGCAAGTGATGTGCAAAGAGTTATCAGTGGTATGCGCAAAGGTAAATCTCCTGGACATGACAGTCTCAGCATCGAACATCTGAAACACGCCGGTGTCCATCTGCCGCGCGTCCTCTCCATGTTTTATAACTTGTGTCTTTGTCACAACCATTTGCCCGAGGAGCTAACACGCACCTTGGTGATTCCTATAGTAAAAAATAAGCTGGGAGACATGTCGGACATTAATAACTACCGGCCCATCTCACTAGCCACGGTGATAGCAAAGGTGCTTGACAGCTTGCTTAATGATATCCTAGTGCGACATATTAAACTGCATGACGCTCAGTTTGGTTTTAGGGCTGGGCTTTCTACCGAAAGTGCGATTGTTTGTCTTAAGCAGGCTGTCAGGTACTACGTTGATAGGAAGACGCCGGTATACGCGTGCTTCCTGGACCTGTCAAAGGCATTTGACACCGTAATATATAACAAACTTTGGAACAAACTGGATGGTGCTGGTGTACCGGCTGAAGTCACCTCTCTGTTAAAAAGTTGGTACTTATGCCAAAAAAACCAGGTGAGATGGGCGGGTACTTATTCTGACGAGTATGGCATGGAGTGTGGCGTGCGACAGGGGGGTTTAACCTCTCCTCTGCTGTTCAATCTCTACGTAAACGATCTCATCGGCGAGCTCAGTGGTACACATTCTGGTTGTCACATTGATGGGGTATGCGTAAATAATATAAGTTACGCGGACGATATGGTACTGCTGGGCCCGTCGGTGAGTTCAGTACAAAGGCTCATTGCGATATGTGAGGCCTATGCGGTGGAGCATGGACTTGAATACAACACCAAAAAAAGTGAACTTCTAATTTTTAAAAGTACTGGTAGCACTCTTCCCCATGTTCCACCGATTAAGTTAAATGGTGTGGTTCTGAAGGTGGTGACTAGCTTTAAGTACTTGGGGCATATTGTGACAGACGACTTGAAGGATGACGCCGATTTGGAGCGTGAGCGGAGGGCGTTGGCGGTCCGAGGGAATATGCTTGCTCGTAGATTTGCACGATGCTCTAATGAGGTAAAAATCTCTTTGTTTAAGGCATTCTGCCAATCATTTTACTCGTGCGGTCTATGGGTAAGACATACCCGTCGGGCCGCCAATGTGCTACGTGTACAGTACAACAACATCTTCAGAATGTTGTTGCGACTACCGAGAGACTGCAGCGCGTCCCTTATGTTTGCTGAGGCCCACACTGACGGTTATCACGCAATTATCCGCAAGAGAGTTGCATCCATCTCGAAACGCGTGAGAGGGAGTAGGTACCAACGGCATTCTGAAGATGGTTGCAGATAGATTAGATTGTCCGATCCAACACAGGTGGATGCAAATCACGATGGGCATGTAGTTAAATTATTATGATTTGACTGCACAATATGACATACATTTGAATTATTTTTTACAATCTTGTTTTATTATTTTAATTTTATTTTATAATTTGACATTGCTCTGATTTATTGTTGTGACATTTTATTATTTATTATTATTTTAATTGTATTTTATATTTTGTGACTTGCTCTTTGATTTATTGTTGTGACATTTTATTATTTATTCGATTGCTGATTTTTTTTATTATTTGATTATTTTTGAATTCTGTATATGGAAATAAGTTCTGAAATAAAATCATATTATTATTATTATTATTATATACCTTTTGAGAGAGAGAGACCAAGACAAAAATCCATGTTTACGGACACAAATGTTTGACTTGAGCGGGAATAGAATTCGCGACTTTTGGTGGGGTAGTCGTTTACACTTCCGCTAAGCCACCGGGTCGTCTTCTATATCCCAGCTACCAGTATATCTGTATAATCTATGATCCCAGCCCAAACTGATTCAAACCAAGCCTGACCTTAAAAATGCTGTCAGCGTAAAAAAAATGTTTCTATCCGTCCATCCACTATCCAGCCAGCTACACCCCAGTTAAATCAATTACCCACAAACCTTCACACACATACAAATATTTTAAAAAAGAATCAATAAAACAAAAGACGACACCATAATGCAAATGCGGCCATTACTTAGTGGAGTCGTAGGCGGTCGGCACATGTCACGAAGCGAAGAGAGATGGCGGTACTTACACCGAGCAATCATAATGAATCTTTATTTTTTATTCAAAACTGTGATAAGCAAATGTCTGTCGAAGGTTGATGTGTTCGACTTGGTAGTCTTGATACGTAGACTTTGGTGGCCTCCTTTTTATGATTAACTAGAGGACGCCAGCAGCTACGCCTGCATTTTTTGTTAAATTTACCCGTTTTGGCTGATCCCGTGGGAATTTCGAGGAATCCCTTCTTAATGCACCCCTACGGTCCCCAAGGAACATACATGCCAAATTTCAGCTTCCTGTGCCCAATAGTTTCGGCTGTAGCGTGTCTGTCAGTCAGTCAGTAACGCAAGGATAGTATATATTAAGATTATTAAATGTTTATTCGGTAAGCTTAAACTGAACCAGACCCTGAACTTAGGTACAATATTTTACAGAAAATCGAACAAAATTTTTACACAGTGTCTCCTTATAGGTACACTATTCATTCCCTCCTCAGTCAACATCCTATTCTAGTATCTTTTCGAAGGAGTGCAAGCAATTTAATTGCACACTTTCCTCTGCGTGGACACTATGCATAAGTGTGCCAAATTTCAGCTCGACAACGGACAGACGGGCCAGGCATGGTGAAACAATAAGGGATCCTTGTAGGTGTCTACAGGTGTTTCCTGTCTACTTAAGACGGTAAAACGAATATAATTTGGTGGAATGTAAGATAACCCTAAAAAAATTGGCAAAAGTAGATAGGTGTTTAACTGTGTTTAATACAAACTGTAATATACTTACTAACTTGACGACCGGTTGGCGCAGCGGGAGTGTAAGCGACTGCTACGTCGAAGGTCGTGGGTTCGATTTCCGCTCAAGTCAAACATTTGTGTGCATGAACATGGATGTTTGTCTTGGTCTGGGTGTTTCTAAGTATAATATGTATGTATTTACAAAAAAAAAGAAAGTAAATATGTATGTTTATCCATTATCTAGTACTCATAACACAAGCTACGCTTAGCTTGGGACTAGATGGTGATATGTGTATGTGGTAGAATATTACTATTAAAATTATTAAAATATAAAATAATTAATTTTAGCACCTTGAGATTAGATTCATTCTACAAATTGTAAGCGTGGCTTTAAATTCGCACTCAATATTGTCTAATTGCGTTATTCATATCTACATTAGGCACTGCCTTTGATTGTCATATAGGTCGAGAAAGACGTGAATTCACGTCAAATAATTAACAGCGCTATCAAATTAGACGATTGATGCCCGGATTGCTACCGGAAGGCATATGATTTCGAGAGCAGTTTGATACACGTTCGCATGCACGTCGCCATATATCAATAACAATGTACTATAAATTATGAAGTAATATAAAGTAATAGCTAATTTGCTATGTGCGAGAAGGTAATTTAATGATGACAATGGATAATTAATTATTGTTTTGCATTATAATATTGCAAACATCGTCAGTGGTGAATCTACGGGGGGGGGGGGGGTCTAACCGGGACACTTGCCCCAGGCGGTAGCGACATGGTAGCCCAAAATCATATCACGACATAGAACGATTTTTTTTTATTTATATACTCACGTCTGTATCCCCGAAGGGGTAGGCAGAGGTGTACCTAATATTACACCCACATTTTGCCACAAAATGGTAACTGGTTGGAAAACTGGTGGGACGGGGCGCTAATTTCAAGATTTGCCCTGATTCGAATAAAACGTAGATCCGTTGCTGAACATCGTGTAAAGCCCCACATGTCTGAGAGTTCTCCATAATGTTTTCTAAACACAGAAATACGCCAACCTGCACATGACCAGCGTGGTGGAATATGGTCTTAGCTTTCGCACAGTATGAAAAGGGCCGCGACAGTGGGATAGCTATAACACAAGGCTGATAATGCCGATGACTTAGTTATATCAATCAAAAATTCAGATATAATCCAAATCAAAACCTTACTTTTAAATGAGAATAAAACTAAAATTAAAATGCCTAAATAAATTGCCTAATAGCCTCCGCATAATCGTTAACTATTACCACAATTATTGTGATAGTTGAACTTTAAGTAATGATTATAATAAAGTACCTACGCCTCGAAAGGTCAAAGCCCACTCATTAACGTGAAAGCCTCACCTATGCAATAATCCTAGTAGGCGTTATTTACAAGAGCATTTATTATGAAACTCAATAGTAAGGTTACATAAAAAACATCAGCGACAGCGTAGGCGTAGTAGTAAGACTAGACTCATGGTCAGTTACTAGACCACTGATAATTCTAATTTAAGTGCATATTGAATAATTGCCAAAAAGATTTTATTGTGATTTAAAAAAAACGGATTGTGCCAAGACTACGATTTAACATTTCTCATAGTGAAAAAATGCCCGTGGCCTGCAGTTGGACAGTTTATCAACAGGGCTCTCAACATATTAAAAGAATATTATATATACCTACTTAGGAGATATTCCATGACAGCTCTTTTAAACTTGCACTAATATTGTATTTATTTATGGTATCTATTTATATATTTTATAAAGTATAATATTTATGTATGTTGTAATATTAGTATGTAAGTACATAGTATTATTATTAGTTTTGTTGAGCTCATCGGAATACACTATTCCTTGAAGTACACCTACCCATTCTCTCAGTCACAAATTCTTGTATTCCATTCTTGGTTGTCTGGAAGAAATCGCAATTTGCGATAAGACCGCCCTTGTACCACTAGTTTTAAGTTGTGTAAATAAGATCACGGTATCTTTTTGTTTTTCTGGTGTACAATAAAGAGTTTTAATCTAATCTATTAACGCATCGGTGACCAATGATTCGCTTGCATCGATAGAGCACATAGAACAATCAAATCTTTTTGTTGACGCTAGACTTCAATAAAATGCTCTATCATCGTCCATGTAGGATACTGTATTAATGCATATGCAAAATAGCGCAAAAATAACGCAATATACACGCCAGGACGTGGAGTTGCGGAAACAGCCCGTGCTGTCATACCATAAAACAGCTCAAAACGTAATATTTGCAAAACACAAGTTTTGTCAAACTAGTTGTCAGACCTATTCGACCTTTCGGCATTTCACCATTTTCTATATTTTGTGGTCGAAATGAAATGGTTTAGATAAAAATAATGTCATGCCTCCAAAATATGGGAGTCATAATAACATTTTATTTTTTCAGTAAAAAATTGTAACTAGCTGCCTACTTGGTAACTTATCAACGTAGGCCTATCGGGTGTAGTATGATATAACTTTGCACTAATGCTTGCGGCCGGACATGAGCTCCGGATAAGGTGCACGGATCTGTAATCTAACTGAAACCACTATTTTAGATTCATGAGTTGTGAGGTTTATCCCCATTCTCGCCAAAACTGCTGAATGTATTATGACATTTTTTTACAAGCATATACATATGAGTATACACAGGCAAAGCCGCGAGCATTTCAGCGCTATATTCCAGATACTTTGAGGTCGATATTCGTATATATTTTTCTTGAGTTTGCTTACGAATCTGAACTTGCACATTTTTGGTTTAATAACCTCTTTGTTCATTACTCCGTCCAGCCTATTTAATATTAAGTAGTTAATATTATGCATACTCTACTTTATAAATTGTAACTGAAACTAAATAGAAAAACTAGCTTATGGAGTTATCTACGCCTCAAACTTCATAGGAATTACTAAGAAAATGCATAGCTTTGCCTCGTCAACGGTCTTCAAATTGAATCAAAGTGAACGTTTAAAGTATCAAGAAGGCTTTGCAGGCTGTATTGAAGTTAATATGATCACGTGCAACATCCGGCACTCAGTCTCAATTTGTGCGCACGTGCCAAGCGTCACTCTAAATAATTCATACTACCCTCAATACGATGATACCGAATTGTGTCGAAAGGATTTTTCGTAAGCCGTATGTAAATTTGTAGAAAGGTTCTTTATAGTTTGAGAGATGTCTAGACAGTAAATTATTTCTTTGCGGTAAGATAAATTTCTTTATACGTGAAATGAAAACTTTATTCATATAATAATAATAATAATAATGTTTATTTGACAAGTAACAGAGACTCAATATGTTAGTAAAACCTTATGAACTATGTTAGTTTTTCTTTTTAATTTTACATTTTATTTATATCATCCCATGTGAGATGGCATTGCAGTGGTTCACATACGTGCAATCCAGCCTGCTAGCTATCATTTTCAGGATACTGTTGGAGCTGGCCCGCACCCTGCGCTCCAAAGAAGCACACCTCGTTCGCATTGTAGCGTAAAAGCAGTTTATATGTGCATCCGCGAACATCCCCGATGCGCTACAGAAACGAGGCAGCCCCACCAATACCCTGAAAGCGTTGTTGTATTGGACACGAAGGGCGTTGTACGATCGTTGGGTATATCTAGCCCACAGGCTGCACGTATAAAATGACGTACAATATGCTCGAAACAACGTAATTTTCACTTTAAGTGAGAAGCGTGCAAACCTGCGAGCTAGCATGTTCGCCCTTACCGACAAAGCCCTCCGCTCACGCTCAATATCGAGACCTTCACTGAGGTCTGGGGTCAATATATGACCAAGATATTTAAATTTAAACACTCTTTGTAGTGGAGTCCCATTGAGTAACACTGGTGGTACATATCCCAGACTACTCCCAGCCTCAAAGACCATGATCTCCCACTTATTGGAGTTGTACCTCAAGCCATGCGATTTGGCATACTCCTCACATTTGGCGACCAACTTTCTGAGACCACAGATTGACGCGCTCAGCAGCACCATGTCATCAGCATAACTAATATTATTTACACAGATTCGGTCTATGTAGCAACCCACCCTGGTGCTGCTGAGCTCGCCAATCAGCTCGTTCACATACAGGTTGAAAAGCGTGGGTGAGCTCAACCCTCCCTGCCTCACCCCGCATTCCAACCTATATGGCTCCGATATACTTGCCCATTTTATTAAAATTAAACGGACGGTGGGGGATTATGACATTTGATACACTAATAAGTTTTTATGGAGGAGTACGGCAAGCTTATGTGTTTATGTAATGATTGATAAATTGCTCCGTAATTTGGCGAGATGTAGTTCCTGGCTGTCATAAAGATCTTTGACTATCGTTATGGACAGCCAGTATTCTTGAATGTGCTGACTCTGAAAAACAACCATAAAATTACAGAATATCGCTAACCTTATAGCTTGCAGAGGTCAGATGGCAGCTGCTCTGTGGAAAAATAAAGTTAAAAGAGTAAGCGGGCTCCGGCCGTTCGCGTTGTAGGTAGGTACTTTTACTACGGAATTCAATATTCGATATATAAATAGATCTGTAGATTTTAGATTTGTTTTTGACATAAGCTCCATACAAAATATGTCAAACACGAATCTCGAATCTCAAAATCCATGCATGGATCGAATATTGAAAATGGCCGTTAATCATTCTGTGCTCGGGCATCCAAGACGAAAAATCTTGGATGCTACCGGTTAAACTTTAGGCTGCTAATGAAGGCTGAAAATGTCTCCTAATCGCTTGCTAACTGGAGGATAATAACTTATGCCTCATCATCATCCTCTTAGCGTTAACTCAGTTTCAATCTGGGGTTCGCTTACTAGTCTTACCGGATATGGCTGAATATTGGCTTTTCCACAGAGCGACTGCCTGTTTGACCTCCACAACCCGAAAGGATAGCGATATTCCATGGTTTATTCGAGTGTCAGTTTATTTAGAAGATACTGACGCCTTGTAACCATATGCCTAATCACGACTACGCTTGCACGGTTGGCATAGTGGTTTAAGCGGCCGTCTCGCCGCTTCACTCTGCGCAGTTTGTTCTATATCCTGTATACTATGTGATCCATGTATTGTATCCATTGTTTGTAAAGTCGCCTACGACACAGAATGTATTCTTAGTACGGGGGATGTGTCTTGAAAAATAAAAAAGCCAACAACTACTGTAGGTATTCTTACTTAGGTTTAAGATTCAGTTCGATTCGAAGACTCAGTAGGTATTGCAAAAAATGGATTCATAGATGGATAGGTATCTATGAATACAATGCAATCATAGATATTAGCAAAATTGTGTAGGTACCTCTAATTTTCCACCATAAACTGTCGAGGTCAGCAAATCCTTTACCGTTAACCTGCTAACATATTCAAATAAATGTTTAATATTCACCACATGCCACCAAAGTATTTGCCTTAATTAAATGGTTACTTAAAATTCAATTCGATTTCTGCTCCCGGTTAGAACTTTAAAAGGAGCGTGATTTGAATGTTACCTTTTTAAATATCTGGGATTCGTTTAGAAATGGCATTGAGGTGAAAACTTAAAATATTACGGATAGCGCAGTGGTTAAAAGGCTGAGGCAATATGAGTCCATCATACCATTCATACCTGCACTAATAGATTTGCAAATGCCCTGTCCCTACGCACAACCGATAGATAGTACTTTAGTAACTTAATCTGTTTGTTATGAGTAGAGTCATTTTAGTATATTGGTCTGATTGGTCGGTGGTTTCACACGTTTCACCTTCTAAGCAGTGAACGCACATCTCTCGAATATTTATCTTAAAAATCTTTGAAGGTGACTAACACAGGTTAGCTTGCTTGTCATTTAGGTACTTAATTAAAATAATTGTAATATTGTATACTTATAATTGTACTTATATACATACATAGACTCACGCCTGTTTCTCGGAGGGGTACGCAGAGACTGCGGAACGCCATATGCAACGATCCTGACATATCTCACTTGCTTCATTCACTCCCATCAAATTTCTCATGCATGCTCTTCGGTCACCTACTTCTAACCTGTCCTTTTTTACTTATATGTATGTATATGTATAATATACTTATTTATATTTATAAGTATTAATTGTATGTACCTATAATAATATGTCATTCCACAAATTTATACTTATAATATATTTTTTACAACTGTACACTTGCAACTACCATTTATTTCCGACCAATAATATCCTTCCAAAGGTTGCCCGGTAGAAATCGCTTTCAGCGATAAAGCCGCCGTTTATACTTACTTGCTTATGAAATTACTTCAAACGTTTGTATTAGTGTACAATAAAGTATAAAATAAATCAATAAACTTTTATTTTTAAATAAGGTTTAATTAAATAACGTAATTTCTTTATAATATTTATTGACAAAATTATCCATAGGTACCTATTTTATGTTAAAGAGTTACTCTCAAGTTGACTTCGTTTAGAATAAGATCGCCTAACCACAAGGTTTGCAAGAATAATTCTCTACAGAGTTTAGTTACGAAGCCCGTAAAGCAATAGGCGCAAAGTGAGCCGAGATCAAAGATTATAACCATGTTATCTTGCGCCCATTACTCCGTTACAGGTATCGTACACAAAGTACACAGGCAGAACACAGACAGTACACACAGGCAGCCTGAAAGCCAGCGGAAATGCGCACTAATTCGGTTCGATCGGGCGTCGGCGGCGGCAACGAGCTTATTTTTAGCGTGCATCGCTCAGTTTATTTTATTAATACGTGAAGCCTGCAGTTTCGAGCCTAACTAAGTTTAGAGTTGTCGACATACTAAAATATTTACTGTAGGAAGTGATGGTTTCAGCGTGCAAATCTTTGCCCCGTTATTACCGAGCGCTTAGATCAATAACCTGCGAAAAATCTCGAAAAGCTGATGTTGTTAAATTGCCTGTTACAATGCCTGATAAGATAGACAATTATCATGGCGACCTGTGTTTACACTAGAACGAAAAAGCTTTACCACTTGTAACCTTTAGTTAAAGTATGTTGCACTTGATACATTTTTGGACAGCTATTTATACATACATCTGGTGTTCATATTTTCAAAGTTTGATGATGTATAATGTAACAGTTGCAGACATGATGTGTGCCTGATTTGAAAGTTGTGAAAATTTTAGGCAAAGTAATTTGTTTTTTGTTTTGTTTCAGATTTATAACTATGGGCCTTATTAAGTTCAAGGTCACTCAAAGGACGACGGAGGACGCTTTGCTCGTAGATTCTGCGTGAGATCGAACCAGAAATGAGTAAAGCAAGCAGCAGGACAATAAAAGTCGCCGACATAGCTTTTTGAATAGGCAAGCTGAAGGGGCGTGGGAAGAGAGCATTGCTTGAAGAACCGAAGGCACGAAGGTTTTAGACTGGCGGCCAGGCTCCGGAGGACGCCGCAGGGTTAGAAGCCTCCAAGCAAGGTGAACCAATAATCATGATGTGATCGGAGAAAGCGGTTGCACGTGTTCGGTTCAAGATCGGTCAGCATGGCGTACCTAAGAGGAGACCTATGCTCAGTTGTGAATATTTGCCGGCTGAGATGATAATGCAACGTTTTTTTTTTCAGGGAAATAAAAAATACTATATACCGACATTTTTTTTTAAGATGATGATGTCAGTTTCAGTAAATATCTAAATTATTGTGGGGACATCCCTGCTCGGGCATCCCCGACATAGTTACGCTGACAATCTTAATTAGTGAGTTATGGGCTAGATGGCAACAATTTGATTCATTTACTTCGGGCTTACGTTTTAGGCCGATTTGATAATCATCAAGAATGCGTTGTGCAAGCTGATATAGGAGGGATATCCCTTGTCAGCGTAAACTTTGTTGAGTGAAATCTTACATACAGTTTGAGTAATCGAAACCACTTATGATCTAGATATGTTGAGTAAAATGCGAACACTTTAAGGAAAGATTTGCTTCGATTCGTCACCGCTTTTAAGAAATGCTTAGGAACTAAATCTTTGGTGTGATCCCAGGAATCAGGATATTGGCGAACGACGACAGGTACTTAATTACGCAAAGAAGGCATATTTCTTTGCCTATGGGATACAGTTTTTGGCATAGCAAGATACGATAACCGTTTACGCAGAGATACTGATTTTAAAGTCGTTCACTGATAAACATGCTTTTATATTGGGTAACGCTATATTATAGGTAAACGGCATTATATTAGAAGCACATTGAACATGTGTTATTATTAAAATCAGGGATCTTTATGTAAAGTACCTAACGAAAGTTTTGGATAAGGTTTATTTTATGCGTTCATTTGCTTTCCCAATCAATGCAATGGTCACCAAAACATAGTAATTTATATTATTAGATCGTGATTGATTTCCGATGCTGTTGAATATAATTTTATATGGAGAGAGAGAACAAAGAGCAGCAGGTATCATTTTCAATCAGGAATTGTACATACGAGTAATTCGTTTATTTCTGTGAAGTTTTGGTTCATGTGGAATTTAAATTAGTCTATATAATGACTAAAGCCACAGTCACTCTACAGCCACATGTCGCTTCAAAAAGATACAAAGATACTGGTTACTATATACCTACAAGGCAGTACAATATAGGTATACAAGTTGCATGCAAATGACAGCATATTGCTTTTAAACTGCCATTTACCGTGTGGGCTGTTCAATAAAGTTAAATTAATTGTTTAATTAGTTCGTACCTCGCTTTACCGGCTATCACTAGCTTAGCGCCATAATCAGAGGCTGTATAGCTTCATTAGTTAAGATGCAGCATAGATAATGCTTCCTTGAGCACAAAGTATTTTAGATTAAAAAGTGAATACAATATAAGCACAGCTTTTCCAGCGTTGTATGACCTAACCTTACTTAACTTTTAATATGATTTTCTAGGACTTACAGAAGATATGTACACACATCTCTCGAATATTTATCTTTAAAATCTTCTTAATGTAGGTCACTTAAAACAGGTTAGCTTCTTAATTTTTAAATAAGGTTTAACTTAATAAGGTAATATTTGAGTAATAATTTTTGACAGTATTATGCCTAATACTTTATGTTATAGAGTTACTCTCAAGTTTAGGTATACTAGAATATCGTGTAACCTCAAGGTTTGCAAGTTTAATTTTCTACAAAGTTTAGTTACGAACGAAGCCCGTAAACCAATAGGGGCAAGGTGAGCCTAGATCAAGGATTATAACCGGGTTATCTTGCGTCCATTACTTCGTTACAGGTAACATACACATAGTACACAGGCAGAACACAGACAGTACACACAGGCAGGCGGCCTGAAAGCCAGTGAAAATGCGCGCTAATTCGGTTCGATCGGGGACGGCGGCGGCAACGCGCTTGATTTTAGAGTAGTTTATTTTAATTATACGTGAAGCCTCCAGCTCCGAACCCAACTAAGTTTAGAGTTGTCGACATACTAAACTATTTACTTTAGGAAGGAAGTGATGGTTTCAGCGTGCAAATTTTTGCCTCATTATTGGCGAGCGCTTAGATCAATAACCTGCGAACCTCCGTAATCTAGTGGATAGCGTATGCGACTGCTGATCGGAGGTTCGATTCCCGGGTCGGGCAACAGTGTTACTGGGTTTTTCCGAATTCTCAGTAGCAGCACGGAGTCTGGTGATGTGCCCGGTAACGGCAATAGGCTCGCCTATTGCCCTATTACGTGGACCCAAAAAGTTCATGGCGAAATGTGGGTGTAATGTTACACATCTGCCTAACTCTTCAGGGATCCAGGCTCTACAGTGTGTTTCAAATACCCCTGTCCGATCCCGAAACCACATATTACTGACTTGCTAGACATACTAGGAAAAATAATGAAAAAAATCCAGGTCTTCATAAAACATCACAATTTATTTCCTTAGTATAGTATTAACGAGAAACACTACCCCGAAATTAGGGAAAATTCCCTAAACTAGCAACACTCCACTCAGCGGCGGTATCCTTTACGATTCTATTAATTCTATTAAAATATTGTCGGCTTTTCGTGTCAAAGGGCATGCCGCCTTTAAAATAGTGCAATTTTACCGTCAAACGAGCCGCTCGACACAGTACCGAAACGCGGTAGAGATGTTTACGTTCGATAGCAGTTAATATCGATTTAATCAATTTTAACAGAAAATGTGACACAACATTCATTTTTCAAAGAATTATTACATTAATGATATTACGATATCGACACATTACGTAAACAAGACTTAAATAATACTTTTGTGTTACAGAACTTAGTAGATCATAGACAAAAGACTATGATCTACTAATTTCGGTAACCTAAATCAAATAAAAAAGTTACAACATTTTTATGTTATAACAATATTTTAAAAACAAACAACAATTTTGCATTGGATACGTGCCCATCTCGTACGGGGTCAATAATAACATATCGATAAAAACAGAACTCCAATAAATATTATTGGTTACATCCCTAACTGGCTATTTTTTACGACTTCAATTTGCCTACTGATCACTCAGTCTTGCCCTAGGATTGTTTTCGTTCGGACTTCCGGAATAACTTACGTTGTGAAATAGTTACGTCGTCGGTCGTATTCAAACTCTGAATACTTTAACATTTCGATGTGTTTAGGTAGGAGTGAATGCAACTCATGCAGGTGCACGTAGTGATAAGAAGGAATAGTTTGCTGGACCACCAGGTCTGCCAGTGCCTTTGGAGCGCGTTGTTCAACGGCTTCACCACCTCGTGAACTACAGTGTGCTAGTTAGTGAGCTTTCAAATAGGTACCTTTGATGAAAAGGTACCGTAAGTGTCTTAACCTTTATGGTCGACATGTGGAGCATGATCGTCGTACGCAGCTTACAAGTAAGTTGATGTTTTTCGTAATTAAAGGTAACCTGCCTAAGTAAGATTTAAAAAAATAGTTATTAGTTACCGTAAATACTGCAGCGCTCATAGCGTGACTAAGCTTTTGGATCGTAATAGTTTGGCAAAGTTAAGTAACGATTGCACAGGTCATCACTTAGATGGGTACCCACGTACTCAGAAGGCACGTAAAACTGAATCTAAGAATCGTAAGGCCATTTCGTAGGCCTTCGGGTGATCTGAAATGTCTGAATACACGGACACCAAAGTTGGCTACGCACTGTTACGAAACAAACAAACAAACAACGTAAACAATACCTTCCGTTTTACCTAATGCAATAAACCAGCTGTTGTGCAACAAACTCATTAATAAAATGGGTATACCTACCTACCTAAAATGATGGCACGTGTAAAGTTGACGTTCGGCTTTTGTCAAAGGATTAGGTAACTAGACGCGGCCGCCGATGCAGTCAACGACTTTTATGAACTTTAGGTAGATATCTAGTTATTACGATTTATGAGTCTTCAGTGTTGCCATGGGTAATCTGATGTGATATTATTTAAAGTTAATTAAATTTACCAGGGAAAATTTTATCTTAAATTTCCGTGAATTAATGACAAATGCCTCATCATTTTACTCTACCCTACAACCCCTTCATTGATCGGACGGGGGGTTATGAAACACCCTGTATAAAAAAAATAAAAATTAGAAAATTATCATGGCGACTGGATACCTCTGTTTGCAGTAGAACGCAAAAGCTTTAACACTTATCTGGATTATGTATGGTGGTTATGAATCACTTAAATGGTGAAAATATGTTGCACTTGATAGCCTACAAACATTTTCGACAATTATTGTTTATCTTTCAAAGTTTCATGATGTATAACGTAACAGCTACAGAGCTGATAAAGATCTGTGCCTGGTTTGAAAGTTGTGAAAATTTTAGATTTGTTTTTAATTTGATAACTTATTTGTTTCAGGTTTAAAACTATTGCCCTAATTAGGTTCAAGGTCACTCAAAGAACGATAAAGGACGCTATGCTCGGAGTTTCTCCGTGAGATCGAACTAGAAATGAGGAAAGCAGCTTAAGAACCAAATTCGCCTTTATAGCTTTTCGAATAGGTCTATATTATTATCCAGCAGTGGACTATGTCCGTGTGGCGACGGATTAAGAATACGGAGTGTCGCCACCCCATATCATCCCATGGGTGTCGTAAGAGCCGACAGAGGGAGCATATAATGCAGAGAACAGCACTTTAAGAGAAGGAAAGCTTGATACAAACCCTATACCAACCCGTTTGGCCAGCGTGGTATAGTAGGCCAATTTCTCATTTCAAAGGAGAGGTCTAATCCAGCAGTGGACTGTTAAGGGCTGGTGATGGATGGTGGACTATGGCAGGCTGATGATGATGATGATGAAGCTGAAGTGGCATGGGAAGGGAATATTGCTTAAAGAACCGATGGCACGAAAGTTCTGGACTGCCGGCCACTCTCCGGACGCAGCAGGTTAGAAAATTCCAAGCAAGGTGCACCGATAATCATATTGCGACTGGAGGATGTGATCGGCACAAGATCGGTCAACATGGCGAGCCTTGTAGCAAGCCTGTACTCAGTTGTAGATGTTTTCCAACTGATATCATGATAAAAATTTAAAGTTTTTTTTTCAGGGAAAAACATATATACCGATTATCACAGTTTAAGTAAATCGGCGGCGTCGGGACGTAACGACCCCACCGCCCACTGGAGGAGTTACTGTGACGAGTAGATACTCGTCATAGTATCTCCCTCAGCGCAAGCAGGCAACCGAAAGATGGCTGTCAAACCATCTGAACCTGGCGGAAGTAAACCCCAAGATGCTAGATGGACAGCAGCGTCCAGCACCAAAGCCTACTGCCACTGCGATCGCCAATACGCCTGCCAAGCGTGGCGATTACGGCCGCTTAGAATATCCAAGCTGTATTGGCTGAAGGTCATACAGGTATACGCTCCGACCTCGACGCATCCCGATGAGGAGGTGGAAGCTATGTACGAAGACATATCTCGGGCTATACATGTCTTCAAAACCCATTACACCGTGGTCATGGGAGATTTTAACGCGAAACTGGGCAAACGAGACGGTGATGAGCTGAGAGTGGGGCAATTTGGATATGGGCATTGAAATTCCCGGGGTCACTTGCTGGTTAGCTTTATGGAGAAGGAAGGACTCTATGTGATAAATTCCTTCTTCAAGAAGCGATATGGCCGCAAGTGGACCTGGGTAAGTCCAGACGGTGCCACCAAAAATGAGATTGACTTTATCATGTCGACGAAGAGGCAGATATTCAATGATATCTCCGTGATCAATTCGCTTAAAGTGGGGAGTGATCACCGAATGGTAAGAGACACATTGAATATCTGTACAAGCCTCGAACGGTCGAAGTTGATAAAGTCCACGCTCCGACCGGCACCGGTTCATATCCAAAACCCCGAGAGTTTTCAGCTCGAACTCAAGAACCGTTTCGAATGCCTGGGCGAATGCGTAGATGTGGACGAGTACAGTAACGGGTTCGTAGATGCTGTCCATACAACAGGGGCTAAATTCTTTAAGCCCCAGAAAAGCAAGAGAACCAGCAAGATCTCGGGTCCGACCCTCGAGCTGTTAGAGGAAAGGCGCAAGATGGTTCTGCTATCCTCCGACGACATGCCGAAATATCGGCACCTCAACAGACAGATCTCTAAGTCTCTGACTCGCGATCTCCGCCAATACAACACAAAATGTGTTCGTGAGGCGATCGAGCAGAATAAGGGATCCAAAGAGAGATCTGTTGACGAAGTCCCAACAAGGCAGAGTCAGCTGACAAAGCTGAAGACGGAAGATGGCAGAATCGTATCGTCCAAGCCTGAACTCTTGGAGGAGATCGAAAGGTTCTATGTACAGCTATACACGACAACGCAACAACCCGCAAGTACTCCAGCGTCAGACCCTAGAGCTGGATTGACCTGACACTATACCGAAGATATCCCGGACGTCAGCGTGCACGAGATTAGTGTGGCTCTCAAACAGCTCAAAAACAACAAGGCGCCGGGTGATGACGATATTACGAGCGAGCTTCTGAAGGCCGGCGGCACACCCGCTGTAGAAGCCCTTCGGAAGCTATTTAATTCCGTCATTCTCGAGGATAAAACGCCACAGGCGTGGTATAGAGATGTGGTGGTGCTTTTCTTTAAGAAAGGGGATAAAACCCTCTTAAAGAACTACAGACCCATCACACTTCTGAGCCACGTCTACAAGCTGTTTTCGAGGAGCATCACAAATAGTCTCGGGAGCAAGCTAGACGACTTCCAGCCTCCCGAACAAGCCAGTTTCCGTAAAGGCTATAGTACCATAGACCACATACATACGCTGCAGCAGGTTATACAGAAGTCCGAGGAGTATAACCAGTTTGTGGGCTATTAGAAAGCCTTCGATTTGATCGAAACCTGGGCGGTGCTACAGTCACTCCAACGGTGCCGGATTGACTACCGATATATCGAAGTGCTGAAGTGTTTGTATGAAAACGCCACTATGCCAGTCCGCCTCCAGAACCAGAGTTCAAATCCTATTCAACTCCAGCGAGAGGTGAGACAGGGGGATGTAATATCCCCGAAATTGTTTACCACTGCGCTGAAGGATGTTTTCAAGCTTTTGGACTGGAATGGACTCGGCATCAACATCAACGGCGAGTACATCACTCATCTTCGATTCGCAGACGATATCGGAGTCATGGCTGAGACCTAGGCTCAATGCTCGATGGCCTCTGTAGAGTCATAACTACTTTTAAACTACCACGAATTTGCACACATACTAAAGAATTATGTAACGGGTCTGAATCGTGTTAATGAACGAAAATAGAAAGGTATTTCATCTTTCTTTTCGTTCATTAACTCTGTAGAGTCTCCCAACAAGTAGGTCTTAAGATGAACATGGACAAGCCGAAAATAATGTCGAACGTCCATGTTGTACCTGCTCCTATTCAGGTTGGGAACTCTACTCTCGATGTTGTCGACAAGTATACCTGGGACAAGTAGTCCAATTAGGTAGGTCCAACTTCGAGAAGGAGGTCAATCGTCGAATCTAACTCGGTTAGGCAGCGTTCGGGAAGCTACGACATATCTTCTCGTCCGATATCCCGCAGTGTCTCAAGACGAAAGTCTTTGACCAGTGTGTGTTGCCAGTGATGACTTACGGATCAGAGACGTGGTCGCTTACTATGGGCCTTATCAGAAGGCTCAAGGTCACTCAGAGGGCGATGGAGAGAGCTATGCTTGGAGTTTCCCTGCGAGATCGAATCAGAAATGAGGAGATCCGCAGTAGAACCAAAGTCGCCGACATAGCTCTCCGGATAGCCAAGCTGAAGTGGCAGTGGGCAGGGCACATAGCTCGAAGAACCGTTGGCCGTTGGGGCAGAAAGGTTCTGGAGTGGCGGCCACGAACCGGACGACGCAGCAGAGATAGGCCCCCTTGGCAAGGTGGACCAACGGGGGGCTCAAGACCGGTCTGTGTGGAGAACCTTGGGGGACGCCTATGTCCAGCAGTGGACGTCGTTTTGGCTGATATTATGATTAAGTAAATATCTAAATTATCTTGGTGATAGCCCTGCTCGGGCATCCCCGACATAGTAACGCTGACAATCTTAATTAGTGAGTTATGGTCTAGATGGAAACAATTTGATTTGCGTTTTAGGCCGATTTGAAAATCATGAAGAATGCGTTGTGCACTCTGATATAGGAGGGATACATATTCCTTGTCGGCGTAAACTTATAGAGTGAAATTTGACATACAGTTTAATGTTGTCTAAACCACTTATTATCGAGAGATATGTTGAGTAAAATGCGAAGACTTTTTGTGAGGAAGGATTTGCCTCACTTCGTCACCTGCTTGTTTTATAGAGTTGCTTAACAATAAGTCTTTGGTGTAATGGCAGGAATCAGGATATTGGCCAACGGTGACCATGACGACAATCTACTCTTAATGTAATTACGCAAAGAAGGCATATTTCTATGCTTATAAATACATACATAGACTCACGGCTGTTTCCCGGAGGAGTAGGTAGAGACTACGGAACGCCATGCAACGATCCTGACATATCTCTCTTGCTTCATTTACTCCCATCAGATTCCTCATGCATGCTCTTCTGATCAGGGTACTTCTAACCTGTCCTGTTTTTAGGATGTCTCCAATCTGGAGGCCGATTCAGAATGTCACGACAAGTAATCGTACGATATGTCAAATTATTGTCCTCGTCTTTTAGCCGTCTATCAGAGATATTTTGAACAAATATTCATTGAATTCGGTTTATTTATTATTTTACTTCATACTGAATGCATAAAATTGATAGGAAATGCGATAGTTTTGACAAAAAATGAGGTAGCCCGTTTGACAATTAACGGAATCGAATGTCAAAGGAGATATCGAACGATTCTGAATCGCCCCCCTGGTCAGAGAACGTCCGCCTAGGTCTTTCACTTCGTCCTGTCCCATTCACACTTGCCTTGTATATCTGCTTGGTGAATCCTAATCGTTTTACTAGTCTCGCTGACGTAGTCCCTCGTAATAGGCGCGATAGTAGCAAATTATATCTGCAGACTGCAAATACGGCACTTGTGCGCAAGAGTGTGATCTCTATGGCCCCACTCATATACAATAAGTTACCCAAATCTTGGAAGGCATTGAGTGAATCATTATTTAAAAGAAAATTAGGTTCCTTTTTCAGAAAAAGAGATAAGTTGTTTGAATATTATTTTATAAATGTAAACACGATTATGTGTCGAATCTGTGTCTTTGTGTAATTTTAATTTGTGTTTTTGGTATTGTACCTTTCGCATTACTAATGGTAAAATATGGCTGAACCTGTATAATTGTATTTGAGATCATGTACTGTACCCATGTTTGCGAAATAAACTATCTTATCTTATCTTATCCATCCTCTCCACGTGCCTAAACCACCTTAGCATACCTTTCTCGATGCTTGTCACTACATCTTCTTTTACCCCACAACACTCTCTTATCACACAATTCTTTACTCTATGAAGATTCTTTCTAGGCTTATGGGATAAAAAATTTTCATAGCAGGTGAAGATAACCGTTAACGCAGAGACACTGATTTTAAATTAAAAAACATGTTTAACAGTGATTAATGAATGAATAGTGATATGAAGCGTTTAGCATGTTGGTTAATAAGTAAAAAATATTTTAGGAAGTTTATTGTAATTTTTTTGTTATTTAAGTCAGGTAACTTGTATGTAGGTAGAGTACCCAACTAAATTTTAAAAGTATGTTTATTTTATGCGTTCAATTACTTTACAACCTATTTAATGCAATAGCCACTACAAGATAACCATTTATATTAAACTAGATGAGCCCGCGGTTACACCCGTGTTTTATTTATGGCTACTGCTCTGCTCCCGTCGTTTAAAGCGTGATGTTATATAGCCTATAGCCTTCCTCGATAAATGGGCTATCTTACAGTAAGAATTTTCAAATCGGACTTTCGATGCTGTAGAAAAATAATATTGGATGGAAAGAGAGAACAGAGAGCCCGCTGCTCATCGGCGAATCATTTTCAATCAGGAATCGGACATATTTCGATTATTTTTTGGCTAATGTGGAATTTAAATTGGTTAATGTACCTAATGTCCAAGTTAGACGTTCACAGCCGTAAATCGCTTAAAGATATACAAGCATAGTGGTTACAAGATACCAAGGCAGAATATAGGCATACAAGTTAGCATGCAAAACTGCCATTTACCGTGTGGGCTGTTCAATAAAGTTAAATTAATTGTTTAATTAGTTCGCACCTCGCTTTACCGGCTATCACTAGCTTAACGCCATAATCAGAGGCTGTATAGCTTCATTAGTTAACATGCAACATAGACAGATAATGCTTCCCTGAGCATAAAGACTTTTAGATTAAAAAGTGTATACAATATAAGCACAGCTTTTCCAGCGTTGTACGACCTATCTTAACTTAACTTTTATTATGATTTTTTAGGACTTACAGACGATATGTTTATCTATAAAAGACTTAACGTAAAAATAGTTTTGACTGGAAGATTCTTCATCATCATCACAATGAGCCTGCCGTAGTTCACTGCTGGATATAGGCCTCTCCAGCGACACGCTACTGAGCCCGATGTTTGGCTCTTCGTGTCCAGCCGCTGCCAGCCACTTTGCGGGCGTCTTGCACTACGTCTGTCAAGACGTTTCGTCATCCCTACCACAAAGCCTTAAGACAAAAGTCTTCAACGAGTGCGTCCTACACGTTATGACTTACACTGACGGTGCGACTAGTCCACCAATTTAAGGCCGCTCAGCAAGCTATGGAGAGGAAGATGCTTAATTCAGATAAAATATTATTATTAAATGTGTCCTCATTTGTAACCGATAATGATTTTTGTTCACGGCACGATTTCATCATGGTTTTATTTCGGTTAGCGCCGAGCTTTATCTGTAGTCAAAATGCCTGATGATCCGACGATTCTCAAGGCGTATGAATAGATAGACATGGAATCGAATAAAGTAGTCGATGGAGTTTATTACACAGAATTGGCTACACGGGTGTATATTTCACAGGCTGCAGAAGTGTGACTATAAAGAAGAAGATTTTCCATATTTTTCAGATGGAACTGCAAGAAAGTTAAACTGATATGGTTTGATATTTTTAAGAATAACGAATAATACAATATAGTTATGTCTCTATGATTATCTTGGTCCTAATCCGATATGTCCATCTACGTTTTCTCCTTTTTAGATCATTTTTTCTCTAATAAGGGAGAAAATCGATTCCTGGCTCGTGTACAGTATTAATTTTTTTCTATAGATACGCCTGTATTCCCTAAGGGGTAGGCAGACGTGTAAAATGACACCCATATTTCTCCATGTTTCGGATTTGTAGGTTCCACGTAATAGAGGATAAGCCTTTTGCTGTTACCGGGCAATTTGCCAGACTCAGTATTGCTACTGAGAATTCGGATAAAACCGGTAACACTTTTGCTCTTTTACACTGAACCTCGGAGGCAGCCTTATTAACTTTTCTCTTTAAAAACTCAGAATATTAACTACGTTTGGAAAATGTTCAGTTAGGTATATAGGTATGTATTAGAGTCGATATCTACGCTTGTTAAAAGACTATATAATATTGGCTAAATGCAGATTGTATAAAACATGAATGAATTATTTATCTTTCCATTCTGTTTTACGTAGGTACCTATACTGTTTCGTATTTCACATTACCTGAATGAATCCTACTGTACCTACAGGTATATAAATTGCACCTTTTTTGTTGCGGTGGAAGACGCCAGCAGCGGGTCTCCCTCCACAACTCAAATTGGAGTAAGTATACCTCAAAGTTGAGATAGAGCTTGATGGAAGGAACATGTATGACCAAACAAGTCGGCGGTGGACCAGTTTGAAAAAAAATCCCTTGGCTCGCTCATAGAGTCGAGGCACACTAGAAACTGGTTTTGTATACGAATGTCAATGTGCGTGTAAAGTAGCATTGGAAGCGATGATGTCTTGCTGAGCGATTCTCACCCTTATGGTGGTCTAGCGGGAAGTTGTTTGACTGTACCTACGCCTCCCGAAAGAACGGCGGCCTACGCGCTAAAAACCACCTCCATATCGTTGAACTCCGATAGTGGCGGGGCTACGCGAATCTAGATACCTCTATAGTGTGTGACATTGCTTGCGTGATATCTATTTGGTCACAACTTCCAGCAAGCAACTACAGAATACCTATCTATTCTGTCTCAATAATCGAAATAGTCAAACTGGGGTCGGACAAGGCGAAACTATAAGGTCTACGAGTATTTTAATATAGCACCATAAAAAGCCAACTTAGAGCTCTACATCATTGTTGGTAGGACAAAAGCTATGACTATACACAACCCCATCTGTCTTATATACTTAGTACTAATACAACCTTTTACATCTTGACTACTTAAAAATAAAGATAGTAAAAATGGCCCTCTATGAAATAAACAGCGTACTTCTTAACAATTAGAGTCCCTTATTTCTACAGTCGGCTGCCATCTATCGGAGGGTAGGGGAACTAGACCTCTAAAGTTACTTAAAGATGGCAGCACTAACGATCATCGTACGTACATAGGGGCTGGTTAGCATTTTCCATACAGTGAAAACATTATTAATTGGAATACAAAAAATATTACCGGAATTTATTTCGATAATAACTTAAGCAAATAATCTTTAATAAGTATGTACTTAAGGTATATGTGCTCAAAATAATTATCTCATTGTTATGAAGATGATGACATTTAGAGAGTCCTCGAAATTGGACAGACCTACCTATAACTGCGTGGTTTCCAACGAGTCTGCGTCGCGTTTAGGAGGCATGTGCAGATTAGGGCACAGCTCTTGTGACCTAGGACACTAGGTCTAGGGCTTGTAGGGAGCCACAAGACTTAGCCTAATGCCCTACCGGCTCAGTTTCACCCTGCGTAAGTAATAGTGCCTCTGCCCATCATACTTTTAAAACCCTTTCTACATTACTACCAATTACAATAAAACAATTAGGTAAAACATAACAACAACGATTTAAAAAGGTTTTAACGGATGCTAATAAAGTCTCTAGAACCTTTTTTTTTAATTATAAGACAATTAGTAAAGTGTTGAGTTGTTCACTTTACTGATTTGTAATCAAACAGTACTTACTTACTTGATACTTGATGGCACGGGCTGTTCCCGCAACTCCACGTTTTGGCGTGTATTTTGCGTGCGGGTGGGAATGGTGTCGTCATTCGAGCCACCCCAGCTCTTCGAGGAAGGCCAGCAGACTCTTGATGTGGCCCACGGCCTCCCTCAGGGTGCTGTATCTCGTCAGGTACTGCTGCCTGTACTGTGCGACCTCAGGGCAGTCGAGGAGCAGGTGGGCTGCCGTCTCGTCTGCTGCCATACAGGCCCTGCACAGCAGGCTGTCGGTGATACCTATAGTAAATAGGTGTTTATTAAAGAATAATCAAACAGTAATGAGCAAAGTCCTTCTTCGGAGATCGCGGCAATTTTTTATCAAATGTATATTTTTTATGTACCTACCTACTTGTTGGCAAATGAGCATACGAAACGCCTGATGGATAGCGATTACCGCTGCCCATGGACACACACGATACCAGAGAATCACAAATGCGTAGCCTATCGTTTGGATTGGAAAAGGATTTATAAGCTTAATTATAGCCGCCAAAGCAAATTAAAAATTTTGACTTACTCACTTTGGGTGTCCTAAGTATTTAAATTTAATATCAGAGTAAATTCTCATCCTTGATGTTCATCATCATCATCAGCAGTAGCGGATTTAGGGGGGGGGGGGGCGACCGGGGCGGTCGCCCGTCGCGCCGAGTTCCAGGGGCGCCGCGCGGCGGCCCTGGGTCTTGTCAATTTCTGAGTTTCGAACAAACACAAAATTAGTTAGATTATATTGGACCCAAAAATGAATGTTTGCTGGACTATCATATCTGTTTTCAAAGCAAATATATTAAAAACAATTAGTTTAGAAAAAATAACAAATTGTAATATTCCCTAGAATATAACAGGCAAATGATATGAATTAGTAGATAGAGATATGTGACGTGAGATGTTCCTTGACATTGACCACACACTACGTTTATTACAAATAACACAACAGGCGCGAGTTTGATCATGGGTAATAAAAAAATTAAACAATTATCTCCTTGGCAAGCAGATATATTTTTATAGTATCTTCTTGGGTTTACGCGAATGTTACACATTGAAATTATAGGTACATATATAGGTAAATTTTTAAATACATTAAAAGTAATGGACATTTTTTGATAGTAGATAACCAATATTTGGCAAGTGGCAAGGCTTAGAATAGCATCAACCTATTTCCGCCCGTCGGTGAACGTATGAGGCGACTAATGGATTTCAGCTAGACATGTGCAGCAGCGTTCCCTTATGCAGGTACTGAGCACCATACTACGGTTGCCAACCCGCATATACAGCATGATGAATATAGGCAACACCCAGCATGGAAATTGGTCAAAGAGTGCGGTTCTTATTCCAAAGCCGCCCTAATTATTCCCGCTCACAGCAGCGGCCTTGGTCATGATAGTGTAGGATGTGCTAAGAATCCTCGGGCTATCGATAGAACAATGAATGCAGTTAACGGTTGGACGAGAGGCTCCAAATTTAGTTATTATAGTTGGGGATGATATGGTTGCGTGCTCTGGCTATATCATAAGTCTTACAGTGGAATAGGACACAAGAACCCTAGCATCAGGCTACCTATTCTACTTCAGATAAGGAAGCCCGCTTTCCCAGGATCTCGTCAATTAACCCCGTTTTTTGGTCTGCATAATTATGGGCGCTGAAAAAACTACAGGGGGCAAATGCTGTGTAACTTAAAACAGTAGAACATTTGCATAAAGGACAACTTTCTGTCAGAAAAATCCTCAATGGAAGTGGACTTGAAAGCGCCCCAACGGCAACAAGAATCAAGAGACGACAGCCCCCTCAGTGTTGATTCGTGTTACCGTCGGGGCATCATCACTGATGACAAGCAGATATCTAAGGGTGTCTCAGTGACTGTATCATACCGGCAGTAATCCCTGACTTGTACGAGGCGCCCTAAAAAATTTGGAGCTTGAGTGAATATAATTATATTATGTGGTCTGCTCTTCATCCTACTATGGCCGTGGCGGGATATGTTGCCTCCAACTGGAATTGGAAATTACTGGGAAAGAGCCACCTGACAAAGCAACCCGACTACCTCGAATAGCGTTAGTCAGTCAGATACCAGTGGCCCTAGAGCCCGTTTCCTCGCCTATTAACATAAGATTTTCCGTACGTAAATGTCGACGAAATCAGTCTCTACCGCCTCGCAGGCAGGTAAGTAAAGGCTGACGGGGAAGACGGAGTAGCCGTCTTATCTGGCCTATGTAGACAATGAGAACCCTTTGATTCCATGAAACCTGGGCTCTTTTTTAAGTCTCTGCAGCGCTGCCAAGTGGATGTGGAGGTGTTGAGCGGTTGCTGACAAGTGGCGACGATGACTGTTCACAACCTTAACCATCAAACAAGTAGGTATTACCCGTTTGTTTCGAGGTGTAAGACGAGCGTGGGTGCTTTTTATGATTTAATATATACCTAATGAATTGAGCACCTCCATTTTCTGCTACTTATGATATTAGTTAAGCGTGTGTTTTAGTTTTATTTATTATGCCGTCCCGATGTTTTAAAATCACTTTTAACGATTATGTTATGTACACATACCAATGTAATAAAATTATATCAAGTATGAATCGGACTCGGCCATGAAGGGTTCAGTAGTAGAGATATCCACTTAATATACTTTGCCTCAATGCATTGCCTTATCTTAAAGTAACCAAATACCACTATCACCCAAAAATTCGCCACCAAAAATAACTTTGTTTACCATAATGTTTTCTTGTTCTATGTGCGATATATAAAAGACTACTTACTAGTCTTACTACATGTCGTTCAAAACAAAAGTGAGGGTCGTTTAAAGGTTTCATTACGATCTACAGCATATATATCATTTCTTAGTTTTTTCACTCTCTTATTTCAAAAGATAGAGGTTGAGCGGGGGGGGGGGAGGTTAATTGGGCAAGGGGGCGCCAAATATGTAACTCGCCCGGGGCGCCTGGATGGCTAAGGCCGGCCCTGATCATCAGCCCTTTAAATACTGTCCCCACTGCTGGGCACGGACCTCTTCTCAACATGAGAAGGGTAAGGCCATAATCCACCACCTTAATGTACAGTGAAAGTAAAAATAAATGATTCAGTCAAATCGTTCTTGTATCGCCATGTTTCGTACCATCTCTATATTGCGCTTTTATTTCCCCGCCGACTTCAGACCTATGACAACAGATATAAGTGCTTAGCATGACGCAATTTAAACCTATATGCGCATGTAATTTAATTTATCTATAATGAATTCATCAGTCTTACGTAGGTAGTATCTCGCAGGTCCTACGTATACGACAGTAGGTGTTATACCTACATTCACATTTATTATAGGTACTTATTTGCATAGAGGTTCAGACAATATTATACCTACGTGAACTTTCCAGACTCGTAGCGCTTTCAGAAATCTTTTTTTTTACAGACAGGATTAAGACTAAATCCTGTGTCGCGGGAGATTTTACAAACATACAACTAACGGACATAATGAACACCCAGACTCGAAACAAAAATGTATGAATGGCACAAAGTGTTGTCTCGTGTGGAAATCGAACCCACAACACTCGACGCAGTGTCAAGCGGCGAGGCGGCCGCTTAAACCACTACGCCAACTGTGCAGTTAAATGAAACTACTAAAGTTGGAAACAAGACACTTTTACATTTCACCGCTAAAAGATTAGGTAGACTCGGAGTTGATATATTCGTTGATTCTAAATTTTCTTTTTTATTGTACATACGAGGACAATGTGCGGCGATAGCCTAGTGGAGAGACCGACAGAGTGCTACGCAGAGGGACCGGGTTTGAATCCACGGCACGCACCAATGACTTTTCGGAGTTAAGTGCGTATTAAATTGTTAATTATCGCTTGCTAAACGGTGAAGGAAAACATCGTGAGGAAACCTGCATGTCTGAGAGTTCTCCATAATGTTCTCGAAAGACATGACTGTGAAGTCTGCCAACCCGCACTTGGCCAGCTTGGTGGACTCTGGCCTTACCCTTCTCATAGTGAGAAGAGGCCTGTGTCCAGCAGAGGGACAGATTATATACTTACAGGGCTGATGATGAAGTATACACGGCGAGTAAGAATACCCTAACGAAAACTAAAATCCATATTGTATTCAGCACCATACCTGGGAAATTACTGATTCAGGAGATATTGAGGCTCAAAGTCACCATACAATTTTTCTTATCAAGAACAAAATCGATGCATTTTCAATTTATTCTATAGATGTCCTATGCATCCATGAATAATTGGGAGGTATCTCGAGAATTGCAGGCGTGCACTTTACGTTGAGGCTTATATAATGTGTCTATTTAAAAAACTGCCTTGTTGGTCTAGCGGCATAAATGTGTGCGTGAGATTGGGAGGTCTCGGGTTCGATTCCCGGGTCCGGCAAAGTGTTATTGGGTTTTTCCGTTAGGAAATTCTCAGTAGCAGCACGGAGTCTGGTAATGTGTCCGGTACGGCAATAGGCTCGCCCCCTATTACGTGGGACCTAAAAACTCATGGCGAAATGTGGGTGTAATATTACACCTCTGCCTACTCCTTCGGGGATACAGGCGTGAGTCTATAAATACATTTAAAAATAATTAAAAAATGTTCAAAACGAGTTGAATTCGGCTTATAAATAACCTAGTTAGCAGCGATACCTCAGTGGAGGGATTGACAGACAGCTACGCACAGGGTCCAGGGTTCGAAGCCATCGCAGAAGTGAAGTGCGTTTTGAATAGTTAATTATTGCTTGTGTACCGGTGAAGGAAAATATTATGAGTAAACCTGCATGTCTGAGAGTTCTCCATAATGTTCTCGAAACATATCAGAAGTCTGCCAACCCGCACTTAGCCAGGGTGGTGGACTATGGCCTTACCCTTCTCATAGTGAGAAGAGACACGTACCCAGCAGTGGGACATAACATATCAACGGCCATGCCCAGCAGTGGGACAGTACATGTGTACTGTTCTAAAGGGCACATGATGATATTCCTAAATACATGCATATTATAGACTAGACGAGCCCGCGGTTACGCCCGCGTTATTTAAGACAACTGCTGCGCTCCCGTGGCTCATAGCGTGATGTTATATAGCCTTCCTCGATAAATGGGCTATTTAACGCTGAATGAATTTTCAAATCGGACCAGTAGTTCCTGAGATAAGCGCGTTCAAGCAAACAAACAAACAAACTCCCCCGCTTCATATATTAGTATTAGATTAGATAAATTAAACCCAGACACAGAACTGACAATTGTATTAATCATACAATTTGACGTAGGTGTGAATCGAACCCACGCCCTCCCCAAAATTGTTACCTATACGTAATATACCATCTACACCATGTGTATAGATATTCAGGCAGAGTTAGACCTGTGTGGCATTATTCCTTCTAGAAAATTCTATATACTGACTGCCTCGTTGGTCTCGCGGCATAAATGTGCGCGTGGGATTGGGAGGTCTCGGGTTCGATTTCCGAGTCGGGCAAAAGTGTTACTGGATTTTTCCTAATTCTCAGTAGCAGCACGGAGTCTGGTGATGTGCCCGGTACGGCAATAGGCTCGCCCCATATTACGTGGGACCTAAAAATTCATGGCGAAATGTGGGTGTAATATTACCCCTCGCCTACCCCTTCGGGTTACAGGCGTGAGTATATAAAAAAAAATCTACATAATGCTATATCTAAGTAGGCAGTCTCACAGGAATGCCACCCACGCGTGAACATACATCATATTATATGATCAGATATACTTATTTGCATATAAGAATGCTATCTGATGTAAATACGGTGCTTGTTATCTTAATACGTCATTCATTATGATTAGGATTCATAAAACATCAAAAAATAATAGAGTGCACTGCATTAGCTAGTATACTATGTTGTATCTTATACTAATATATAAAGCTGAAGAGTTTGATTGTTTGTTTAGCTGAACGCGCAAATCTCTGGAACTACTGGTCCGATTTGAAAAATTATTTCAGCGTTAGATAGTCCATTTATCTAGGAAGGCTATAGGCTATATAACATCACGCTATGAGCGACGGGAGCAGAGCAGTAGCCGTAAATAACGCGGGTGTAACCGCGGGCATCCTATAGTTGAATATAATGACTGATAACTTACTAGTTAGATTTTTAGACGAAGGGATTGACTACAATTTACTCAATCAGTATGGGCTAACCCGTTCCCACGTCTGAGAATTATGTATTACGACAGGTCATTGTTGTAGAGCAAAGTTTTGTGAGAATTAGGCGTAGCGACACATGTGCTGAAAGTTTAGAGCCAAGCCAGTATTGTGTGGTGACGGATTAAGAATACGGAATGTCACCACCCCATATCATCCCATGGGTGTCGTAAGAGCCGACAGAGAGAGCATATTATGCAGAGAACTCGGAACAGCACTTTAGGAGAGGGAAAACTTGATACAAACCCTATACCAACCCGTTTGGCCAGCGTGGTATAGTAAGCCAATTCCTCCTTTCAAAGGAGAGGCCTAGTCCAGCAGTGGACTGTAAGGAGCTGATGATGCTGCATTCAGAGCCGACTGAACTATCGGTAGTAGTTAGTATTTGGTTGGCATGACACACCAAACACGCCGAACAGTCAAGCATTGTAATATGATGGCGGCGACTAACGCCGTTCGGTTGCGATGTGACGCTCGACGGTAGGTTCAGCGCTAAGCCGAACGCGTCGTACCTAATTCCGGCTGAAGTGGCATAGAACATTTGATAAACACTACGAGCCTATTTAACCGAACATTTGGCGTGGTTGATAACGGAAATGTGTGGCACGGTCTGTCTGCACCGAAGTAAGGTAACTGTGGACCGCTTGCAATACGTGTGCTCGTTGATGTCTAACTCTCTAAAACCGAAGTTGCTCTACTCCTAGGATAAAAAAATATACCGGGTTCTTAAAAAACAGAGCTTCTGCTCACTTGAGATTGAGCAATCTAAAACCCAATCTTCTGATGAGTAAAATGTAGACATCAACTTATCGACAACTGCACGACTGTACGGTTGGCGTACTGGTTTAAGCGGCCGCCTCGCTGCTTGACACTGGGCCGAAGTTTTGTGAGTTCGATCCCCACACGAAACAACACTTTGTGTGCTTCATAAATTAGTTTTTTCGAGTCTAGGTGTTAATTTGTGTCCGTTAGTTGTATGTTTGTAAAGTCTCCCGTGACACAGGCTTTAGTTCTTATTCGGCAGTTTTAAAAAAGAAATCTATTCTGATGTGTGAGCTTCAACTATTTCTGCAAAGTTACCTTAAAATATTCCGGTTGGCGCAGCGGGAGTGTAAGCGACTACTCCGAAGGTCGCGGGTTCGATTCCCGCTCAAGTCAAACATTTGTGTGCATGAACATGGATGTTTGTCTTGGTCTGGGTGTTTCTATGTATAATATGTATGTATTTACAAAAAAAAAAGTATATATGTATGTTTATCCATTATCTAGTACCCATAGTACAAGCTCTGCTTAGTTTGGGACTAGATGGTGATGTGTGTATGTGGTAGAATATTATTATATTATTATTATTATATGTTCTTGCGCGTAAGAGTAAACATCAACCCATCCGTCCTCAAAAACATAAGTATCTATACTTAATAGTAGTAAGGTACTTATTATGTTTGTTAAAAAATATATTGATAGAAACCCAGATAGCGTGTTAGTCAGTGTGTGCAGGTATTAGCATAATAATCGCGTATGCGGCTTGTAGGAAGTGCGGCCGATGACGCCTCGTTTCATATAATATGCATTTTATGTGCGACCGCCATTGTTTTAGAGCATAGCATTATTATAAATAGATGCATTGTCGCGTTATGTAGTTGCAATACTTTATTGTTGTAGGGAATTTTATTTTAATACAGGCGGCTGCTCGCGACTTTACTCACATCAAAATGCCTTTTAAATATGCCTAGGTACACTAAGGTATTCTTGATCATACTTGTAGCACCAGACTATATGGATAAAGATGACTAAATATCTTAATAATGTTTTATTAAATTTCATCAAGAAGAAGACGTGACTTTCAAAAATTTCAACTAACAGGCCATCATTGGAAGCACGGGCTGTTTCCGCATCACCACGTCTTAGCGTGAATTTTGGGTACAGGTTGTCATTATAAACCCATTTGGACAATAGTATTGTGGGATCGATAGTAGGCTTTGGCCTACTCTATACCTACTCATCTGGCCAGCATGGTATACTCTAGCCAGATCTAGAGCCAGATAGGTCGATATAGAGTTTTATGACGATTCATGCTTCTCTTTCTCAAGATACACAAAACAAATAGGTTCGTATATCTTGAGATAGGGTAGACCGAGGCGAATTGGATCACTTTTTATTTGAGGACATAAAAATCATACTAAAGTGTAATATATGTAACTTTATTGGCCATAACGGAAAACAGTCATTATTTAGCTACTTATTAAACATTTCAAAACTAAAATAACTCATAAATTGTACAAAATATTAACCAAAATTAAAAAAAATAGAAATATCCGAATCGCCCCAATTATCGGGGCGAATAGGATCATACATAAAATTAAGGTTTTCTCAACATTACAAGCTTTTGCATCAATGGCAATATTAAAATAATAAATAATCAGGACAATATTAATTACAAAAAACATAAATCACATGGATACAGACCTTCTTTCCCACCCAGACCAGCACTTTTTCATGGCACCATTCTTTACGTGATGGTGGATGAATAATTTTTTTATCAGTAAATACAAAGCCAATTTTTGTGCTTCGCATTCGATTCTTATTCAAGGTGTTCTTTTATTATTCTTCGTCTTAATATTTTCTTTGGTTCCAGTCTGTTTCTCCTTTTTTCACAGCTTTTTTGTCGAAAAGTTTTAAGTTTCTTCGTAGCATCTCTTTCGTCAAGATTAATCTTACTCTGAGGTGGAGACAAATGCTATATTGATTTTATTGTATACCACGTGTCTTAATGACATCATTGGAGAGAGAAACTATTCTTTGCAGAATTGTGTGTCGAATTTTTTAAATCTCAGCAGCCGGACCCAAGATTAATTCTTAGGCCAGTACTTCACTTGGGGCTATAATTTTCGTTTGGGGACCATTTTCCTGCTTGTTCTCCTTATTGTTTGTCTTTTATATGTGTGAACCATCTTTAATTAAATAAACATGCTTAATTATTCCCACAAGTAAAATAAATCATTTTAAATAAGTGATCCGATTCGCCCCCGATGACACGATCCGAATCACCCCATCTTGAAGACTTTTGAAATAAACATTTCACATATATACCTATAATACTGTGCTTAAAAATTAAAATGTTTCCTAAAATAGACCTATTCCCAAACCGTTTCAGCTATATAACTCAAAGTTTTAACACAAATATGTACTTTAGATGAGCGTGAAAATTGTAACGCACACAAAAAGTTACTCTCTGGCGAGCGGCGCTGACGCTCATGTACTGGTCGGATCGAAACGCCACCGATGGCAGGAGGTGCGGGGTGAAAGTGGCTTGTGAGACGTCAGTAGCTGGTATTCCTTGTCAACGCTGTGTTAAAAATATTCACAAGTTTCTTATTTTGATCCGATTCACCCCCTGATCCGATTCGCCTCGGTCTATCCTAGATAAAGTTTGTGTGTGCCGTTTTTTATTGGTGTTTTGGCATAATGACAAGTAAATGGCTAAACGGTCAAGAGTCAAAAGTCAATTTAAAATAGGTCGTTGATTATGTTCCTAAGTTAATTTAGTATAAAAAAGATTAGTTGAATGTACATATCCAGAATGTAGACCAGAGCCTAAGGCCAAGTTGTTTAATTTTCTCTATATTTCGTTTTCGGGCCTTAATTTTACATTCCATATTATGATACAGCGGTCCGCCTACCATTATAATCAATCAAATGATTCTACCTGTGTAACGAGAAGAATATACATAAAAATATGAATCTAACACAGACAACATTACCAGCGTCTAGAAAAATATGTTCGCTGCAAAGACTATATTCAAGTATGGAGTCACTCAGTATACAATTACTTTTTAACTGCACGCATACCGTGTAAGTGCTTTAGAGAACTGCCGCACCAATTAATAATGTTAGTACAATCAAATAAGTCGGCGATGGACCAGTTTGAAAAATAAATCCCTTGGCTCGCTCATAGAGTCGAGGCACACCAGAAACTGTTTTTGTATACGAATGTCAATGTTTGTGTAATGTAGCACTGGAAGCGAGATGTCTTGGTGAGCGATTCTTACCCTTATGGTGGCCTAGCGGGAAGTTGTTCGACTGTACCAAGTGTTCTGAGTTTGAACTCTACATAAGACATCATTTTGTTCGACATCGTTTTTAGTGACCGTTACTTTATTGTTTGTAAACTTCACGATACAAGATTTATTCTTAGTGCGGGAATGGTTATTTATAATTTATTATTTCATTGGTAGGCAATCAAATCAATCTTAATGTTTGTTTTGGTGTTTCTCGCTTATTAGGCATTGACACCATAGTGTAATAACGAAATGGCCCTCAGGATCAGAACGATTGCGCTACCCATGCAGTAAAAATACCAAAAATGATAAAAAAGTATACCTCCAACACGTGTTTTACCGACCCCGCAATACCTACTGAGCGTTATGAGGAACACATGCATGGGTTTATCATTTGACAATAGTAACAAGAGTGTAGCAGTGCAGCCGCAGATTGTAAACCGATTATAACGGTTAGCTGCCGCCGGGGGATCCTTCATCCGTGCCATGGGATTTGTCATCACCGCTCCGTAATTATGTGGCAACATATTTTTTTTTTGTAATTAAGTTGAAGGCCTTTTTATTTTGTTTTTGCCTGTCGTAGTCAAAAATAGAGGTTGAATTTCGAATGCGATATTTTTATTAAGTTCATATTTTCTTATTCAGGTTAGAAAGTCTAATGACCAGTTTCAACTCTATTATACCTACTAAGGACGTTTCTTGCTTGTAAAATAAATTATAAAAGTTTGTTTATCTAGTAAAACCAGTCAAAATAATGGTGGGTTCTTTCATTATTTATTTATTTATTTATTAAACTTCCTGCAATACAATTTGCACAAGGCGGACTTAATGCCAAAGGCATTTTCTACCAGTCAACCTTAGGGTGATGCAGAGATGATAGTGGCAGGTGTGTTTTAGAGACTAAAACAAGAAAACTTAATATAACAATAGAATATTAAGTATACCAGGTAATACATATTTACGAAAATAAACGCCCTATATATACATACAGCATACATACATACATATATACGAATAAATATACACGTTTAAATATATTAATTATATATACTTAAATAAATAAATAATATATATAATATTATAACTATAATTTCTACATAAACATAAATATTCCATAAATGAAAACTGCTAATAGGTAATAAGAGAAGAGTGCTGCTACTGACAAGCTTCCGACAATCCACGATATAACTGACGAACCTTGAACTTGAATGTGTCACGAGTAGTGGCCATCCTAATTTCAGGAGGGAGAGCATTCCAGAGTAGGATATATTGGATATGAAAAGAAGAATGAACTAGATTAGAAGTGTGAGTTGGACAAAGAAGAAAAAGATTATTAGATGATCGCAAGTTCTTAACATGGTTGGAGCAGATATATTGGAAACTAGGCATTAGATAAGAAGGGGCATTAGGGGAGTGGAGAAGTGAGTATAAGGTCGTCAATGTACGCAAATTCCGTCGCTGACGAATTGGCAACCATTTTAATTCTGTACGGAATTTCGAGACGTGGTCGAACTTACGAAGATTGAAAACGAATCGAATGCTATAATTGAGAAGTCGGTCAAGTTTATTGAGCAGATTTACATTCAGGTCGAGATAACAAACATCACCATAGTCAATTATGGGGAAGATTAAAGTTTGCACAAGCATTGCTTTAGTTTTTGAAGGCAGAAAGTTCTTCAGGCGATAAAGAGAGCGAAGAGTCCCGAAAACTTTCTGGCTAACTGCTGCAATCTGAGCCCGCCAGTCAAGGGTGGCATATATGTGTAAACCGAGATTTTTCACGGTTGTAGCAAATGGTATTCAAATGGTAATACACATCCATTGAAAGTGACCGATGGCAGGCTTATGAAGTCTACTCTAGAAATCATGCGCGAGCTTCCTACAACGATAGCCTGGAATTTGGATGGATTCACACAAAGACCGAATCGATCAGACCACACCTTTAGTGCTTGTAAGTTTTGGTTAACTTTACCGATTGCATCTGACAGCTTGTCTACCCGTGCCTGAGAGTAAAGCTGCAAGTCATCAGCATACAGATGATACGCACACTGAAGTTCACGAATTATGAGATTAATAAACAATGAGAATAGAAGTGGAGAGAGAATTCCGCCTTGTGGAACACCAGCATCCAGATCACACCAATTCGACGATGTTTCATCAATGCGAACCGACTGCTGGCGTCCACGAAGATATGAAGAGAACCAATCCCGAGCCTCAGATGAAATATTAAGGTGAGAAAGGACAGCCAGGAGAACATCGTGACTGACGGTATTAAAGGCGTTTGAGAAGTCAACCAAAGCTAACACAGTTAACTCGCCTTTCTCCACGCCCGCCCTAATATCGCCAGTCACTTTGAGTAGAGCGGAAATAGTGCTGTGCCCAGGTCGAAACCCGGATTGGAGAGGACTAAGGATGTTGTTGGAAAGGATAAATCTAGAAAGCTGCTTGTGAACACAAGCCTCTAGGATTTTGGATAGGAATGGGAGGATGGATATGGGTCTATAGTGGTTCGGCACAGTGGGATTGGAGACTTTGGGAAGAGGACGAACGTAAGCTTTACGCCACACGTTGGGATATTGGCAGGAGGATAAGGAGAAGTTGATGATATGGGAAATGGCGGGAAGGAGTTGGTCGAGGACAGTGGTGATCATGCGACGACTGATCTTATTGTAGCCCACTGCCTTTGACTTGATGGAAAGGATAGATTTTTTAACTTCATCTGAGGTAACGGGAGAAAAATTGAAGGAATTAATATTTAGAGAAGGCCATCGTGCAATGCAATCAACCGTTTGACGCAGGGTTAGACGATCTAAAGTATTTGAGGTGATGAAATGTTTATTTATATCGTCCAACCCAATAGCCGGCGGAAGATTGCACTGCTTCGACCTGCCTATCCCTAGAGTCCCTAGAAATCTCCAGATATCACCTGGCGATCCGGAGTCAATATTACTAATGATATGTCGGCGTTTGGCATTGCGTATCATCTGATTGCAGCGATTTCTTGCAGCCTTGTAACAGGACCAGTTTTCATCCGAACGATTAATTTTAAATATTCGGAAAGCCCGATCCCTTCTTCTCATCGCTATCAGAACCAACCTGGACATCCATGGTGCTGGTGGTCGCTTCACTTTGATTTTTTTTATGGGCGCGTGGTTGTCATTCATTAGTTAATGGTAAAACCATGTAAAACCTTATTTTACATTTTATAGTCATTTTAATGATAATAAGAATTCTAGTTGACAGCAAAAATACTTTGACGTCTCCCCGTCATATCTCATACAAAACCCGTAGCAATTAATACAGATTTACATATAGAAACGCATTTCTTAAGGATTTCGCGTGGTAATTCCAAGTGGCGAGTTGGCGAATGTCGTCAGAGTAGTTCGTAGTTGGTGCCATTGGCAGCGCTGGCGTCGTTTTTCATCTCTCTTGCTATCGTAGTTAAGATACACAGGAGAAACGTTCGTCTCTCTTACAGTCGTAGAGACAGTTGTCACAGCGCGACTGCCACCCGCCAAGCGGCAACATGGGTCACAGAAAGTTTTTCTACAGAGTGTCCATAACAAATGCGCCTCATGTAGGTAAATATCTATGCCCTATGCCCGTAGCAAAGTTCGTTACTGATATTTCATGAAAAATGTTTGATTTGACTAGTCGGAAACAGCCCCATTACCTTTTTAATAAAGTTGTTAGATAACTCATATAAAATTCTTTCCAGTTTTAAATTTATCTGAAGGATATGGCTTATCCAGAGGTCGTGGTCTCTTAAACTAATCGGTGCGAACAAACGATATGTTACTAGGTACCTGTACTGGGCAGTCCTTTTAAAGTTATTTTATTATGTCAAAAACGTGCGGGAGATCTCGAGATATAAATTGGAGTCGTCCGCTCTTTCTAGAATTCTGAAAATCATAGAGCAAAAAGAGACTGAGTGATATGTTATAGTCAATATACCTACCGTTACTTTACATAATAGTAGATATATCTTGACGATTACAATAGTGCTGATACCAATACATAAATTTATAATTAAAATACCAGGTTAAATAACTAAACTAAAAACTACAAAGATTAAAAAAAGTGACTATATATAGATATTTTTGTGATATGTTTCACTGAACGAGAAGCAATTCTATCTGCAGAATATCCGAACATTCTGAAACGTCGCGTGTACAAACTAACAGTCCCGTCAGTCAACACAAGCTTTGCCAAACGCTTTAGCACTTTTAAGGACATTTATTAATAATAAAACTGCTAGAGCATGCAAGATAAAGCAGTGCTCTGTGAAAGATATGCAGTTAAAAATCACTAAATTGCTCACTTCTTCGACATATGACTTCACCGAAAATCTTATGGTATGTCTATCATAAACACATGATACACACACACTAACTCTCTCACTCACGAACAACACACACACACAAATACACATGTATGCACACACACCCACACAACCACTTTTTTTTTTGCTTTTATGACATGTCGCCCGAGCTTAAATTGTTAAAAATTTAAGGAAATCGTAGGTACTTGGCACCCACAGGACAGGATAATATATGTAATGAAAAATGATTAATGGCAATAAACTGTTTTTATTTTATTTATTATTACACTTAAATAAAATTCTTAAAATAAGTTGTAGTAAGACGGTATTACCTTACCATCTGAGAATCAGTTTTCAGATGAAAATAATAGAATTATTTTTTTCCCTGACTTTGGGATTTGTATTAAATAACTCGCTGATAAGAAAATACAATTAAAAATATATCGCCATAGTGGTTGAATTTAAACCTATACCATTAAGCTCAATTCAGTACTGACACATATTCATTTGTACGTAACATGCAAGTGGCGAAGTGTACTTGTATAATATACTATAGTATTTTCGCTGTATGATGAATTGCATGACAGTTCTCATTTTACATGTCACGCATACTACTTTCAACGTATGAAAATAAATTGGCAAATAAAAACAATTATTAAAAAAAATATCTATTAAAATTACAAATTAAATTGATACTAGTATGTCTCTCTCTATATTTATAATTATTATTAACTGTAAATAAATTATTTAAATATAATCCTGAAAATGTCAGATGCATGAAACGGAACCTCTGTCAGTAGAGATTGACACCATTGAATCGACATGAACTCGATGAATAGGAGCGGCCATCTTGTCATCGAAAACGTCAGTACGAGTGCATCCGCCTTGTATGTCGTTTGTGTTTCTTTCTGTTTGGCGTGTTATTTTTTATTTTTTTGTTGTGTTTTATTTGGTATGTACAATGCCGAAAACAACAAAAAAGATCGTTTTAAACTCTCAAAGCCGTGAGTTAGTGCTTCGTTTGAGGTCCTTCTTTGAACGAGAGCGCGAAAACGGGGGCCCGGTAATACCAATTGACAGGGTTGTGGACAGAGTTGCGGCAGCCCTGGACATCGGCAAAACTACAGTTTCTCGAATAACGAAAGAAAAATTCGGAGATACTGGTTTTGAAGACAAGAATCTGTCCTCTCCGAAGAAACGTGTGCGTAAAGCTTCAGTAACTGACAAAGATAGTTTCGATGTGGTGGCAATCCGAAACCATATTTATGGGTATTATGAGAGAAATGAGTTCCCTACATTGGTAAAATTAATCAAATCACTAAAAGAGGCTGAGCTGTTTACTGGAGGTGTTACATCATTATGGCATGTGTTGCACAAAGTGGGATTTAGCTGGACAAAAGTTAATAAAAGGAAAATAATAATGGAAAGGGGAGTTATTGCGCTTGCGCGAGTTACGTTTTTAGAGGCTGCAAAACAAATTCAAAACTGGGACAATCTAATATTCCTCGATGAGACTTGGCTGAACGCTAATCACACTGTGGGTAAAACGTGGACAGACAATACCGCTCATTCCTCTACCAAAGTACCAGAGGGCAAAGGCGAGAGGCTTATCATATGTCACGCCGGGAACGCAAAAGGATTTATACCTCACGCTCTTCTTGCCTTTAAATCAAATAAAACAGGAGACTATCATGAGGAGATGAATGGCGATAAATTTGAAGGATGGTTTGTAAATTTATTAAACAATTTAACAGAACCGAGCATTATAGTAATGGACAACGCGAAGTACCATTCCCGGCAACTCAATAAACCACCTACTTCGCAAAATAATAAAGCTGTGCTCGTAGAGTGGTTGAAAAAAAAATAACGTGGATGCCGACATGACAATGTTAAAAGAAAAATTAGTACATTTGGTAAAATTACACAAGCCTCCAATGCCCACCTACAAACTAGATGAGATGGCCAAGGAACGTGGACATCAAGTTTTAAGATTGCCGCCATATCACTGTCAGTACAATGCCATAGAATTAATTTGGGCTCAAATAAAAGGTGCGTACTTTCTGGTTCATGGATGAAAACATAACGACATTTACAGAGCCTGTTTGAGAAAAAGTATTTGCTCGGATACACCTAGTTATAATTATTTTGAATGGCTGTGTAACCAATATTCTATGCTACCGAGGATACAGTATTTTTTAAGATTCATTCATCATTGTTTTCTTTTTATTATTTTCAGGTTATGCAGCCAAAAATAACATGACTCCGCCGTTTACGGCTAATAAGATGTTGAAATTGCTGGAGGAGGCCTGCCAAAATGTAACTGCAGAAAATTGGAGGAAAGTCGTAGAAAAAACACAGTCAGCAATATCTACCGACTGGGATAAATATGTCCACCTCGACCGAATTCGAGATCAGCAGTTAATTATTTCAGTCGGAGAAGATTCCGATTCGGATATGAGTTTTATTTCGAGTGACAGTGAGGAATAATAAAAAAATATATATATTATGTACTGCGTTTTATTTCTGAATGTATTTGCCAAAACACTTTTAATATGAATTTATTTCGAAGATCTAAAATCGGTAACTACGATTCAATGTCCTTTACTAATTAATTCGATATTTATAAATAATCGCTTAAATTTTCTTAGGTTACATCATTATAATTGTCAGTCATGAACTGTCATGCAATTCATCATACAGCGAAAATACTATAAGTACTAATAAAGCAAGTGCAGTACAAGATTGGTGCACGATCACAGTGTTGCCGCGCAATTGCGCACACGCTGCGATGCCCACACTTTACGCTAAGTATGGAAGCGGACTCTACTTTTTAATACCTACTATATTTCTTCCAGACATAAATACACTAATTTATATTTATTCTTAGTAAACCTAGTGCAAACTCGTAGATATGAAGTCTTTGTAGATTACCGTCATCCCGAGGAAAGAATTGCTTAAACAGCAGTAGTAGTATATTAATTTAAAAAATGTTAACCTCGGTAAAATGAATGGTACTGCATTTTTCTGACATATGTTGAGTGCGATTGCCCCCTGAGAGGTTTGGACTCTACCAAGAATAATTTATTTATTATTTATTTTATTTTTTTTGAAAGACAACTCCCGCATTAGGACTAAATCCTGTGTCCCGGGGGACGGACACAATGCACACCCTGACTCGAAACAACAATTTGTGAATCACACAAAGTGTTGTCTCGTGTGGGGATCGAACCCACAACACTCGGCGCAGTGTCAAACGGCGAGGCGGCCACTTAAACCACTACACCAACCGTGCAGTCAAATAATATTGTATGCCGTAGAGTCATAAAGTCATCATCTTAGTGATATTCTGGCTGGACCCACATTAATATATAATTCAATATTTAATTGCCACACGTTCAATATTTTTTCTCTGTTGCAATCCATTAAACAACTGCTGTTTTAATTAAGTAATATGGATTTGAGATGTAAAATTTGATTCTGGAGTACTTCGAGTGCCATTGAATTTAATATCACCATCATCATCATGACATCATCTTACCGTGACTTTACGTAAGACTGGAGCCCTGGAGATTTGTTTTATAAGCTTTTGCAGAGAGAGATAGCCCTTTGTCCCTCACACTTCATGGATAAGTCATATACCTACTAGTGTCAAGATAGGTACCTACTTAGGAGGTTCAAAGAAAATAGTCTTATAATATGTCTTTTTGAATTTCTGAATTAACTTTACTTTACTAGTAACGTTGATGAATAAATTAATTTTCACCACTGCAACTCAAACATGCCGCTTTTGCTGCGAGACAGCTGTGAACAAAACGCGATTTTGTTTCGAGCGTGAGTAAAAGTAGCTTTTTAATTTTTCAATCTTCAGTGTCACGAATTGACATTGTTCAGCCATAAATTTGAAACATTCGAATTTTACTGTGCTCTGTCTCTTTCACATGTATATAAAAAGTGAGTGAAAAAACAAACCCCTTCGAATTCGAAATTCGATTTTGGAATTCGACCTCAAAGAAAACACCTACGGCAACACAAATAAAAAGATATTTTGTAATAAAGAAATTACTTTTTTTTATATGTTATTGTTTACATGTTTAATTTATTATTGTATTTTAATAAAAATAATTAGACATTAATAGTAGGTATAAAATTAGTATTTAACCAATACATTTTTATTCAGAATTACAACAATAATACATTTGAAAAATAAACATCAGGGACGCGGTATTAAAACGTGATTTAAAAAAGTAGCGGGAATAAAAATTTCGCTGATGCTGATACAGTAGGTATAGCGTAACGTGTTAAATTATATCTTAATATATAAAATAATCTAAAAAGATGAGTGAAACTAGCGATGATGACTATACTTTAACACCAGAAGAGTTAAATCAACAAGTGATTATGCAGAATTCAATCTATTCCTGTTCATTTCTACGTCTCCTAAGTAATATGTGTTCTCACTGCTGTGGTGAAAAGTTATGTGTGCTACACGAGAGCAAAGTTTTTTGTATCTCGTGCTGTTGAGTTCCTCACCACGCTCAGGATTCTAACTTTGATTCACTCGCTACGCTCGTGAATCAATCATAGAATCCTTCGCTTGCTCGGGACTCAAAATCAGCACTCGAAACAAAAAACAAATTTGCTCTCTTGTTGCACAAATAACTATTGAATCTACATTAAAGATATATCAAGACAAACTTAAAATATACCTAGGTACGTAAAGAGAGAGCTTCGGTACCAAAGTGAACTTTCGTTCTGAGAATAATTGATCCAAGTTAAAATTGATTGTATTTTTGTAGAACTTTTGCTATTACATGATCACTTGTCGAAAAGTAAAATAAAGAAATTTAATGTAATTTCTCCTTAGTATGCACTCTTTGCGCTTTAAAGATAACTACCTACTATAAATTATTGTACAGAACATTATACACAAGGCAATCATAAAACATATTTCATTAAAGAACCAAATCTTAAAGCAACAAGAGCCGTCTCCACACTAACCGAGCGTAACTTGGGTTATTGTAGGTACCACGGCAAATTGAGCATTAAAGAGGATGTGAGGCATCCACTTAGATGAAAACAATCTTACCGTCTCGGACACTTCGCACTCAATCGACTGTGACTGCCTAAACAAATATGTTTGCTTAATAGCTATCATGTTCCTAATCAAATTGTGAGGTCAATGAACCTTTGACACTTGAGTAACGGCTACACGAACTTCGTTCTTTTTGCTCATTGTTTGAAAATATAATGTTTTTGGTGATTTGATTTGTTCTTCGTTTGAAAGCAGAAGTATTTTGAACTTGGATTTTGAACAATCTGACAATACACAATAGGTAGAATTCAATATTACGTTAATATGTTTTTACTCCGGCACGATTTACTAACAACACCGCAAAAGTGTTTGTGCTAACTTAAAAAAGATTGACCCTTTTTAAAATGGCAGTCATAAGGCTTAAAGCACTTAAGTTACATTACCAAATTGTTATTTTTAAATAAAATAACAATTTGATAATGTACCTACAGTTTAATAATGGCAGAGATACATATTGAGAATTTGATCATGTAGAGTCAGTCACTGTCTCGATCTGTTAACACAAGTCCGTAAAAGTTACCGCTTATGATACCGTGAGATCCCGCGTTTGATTTCCATGCCTTCCTAACAAATTATATTGGGTTTTCTATTTAACATAACATAACTTCACACCTTTATCACCGAAGGTGTAGGTAGAGGTGTATTACACACCCACACTTCGCCAGTTATGTTTCGGTTCTATTATGCTATGTTTCTATTTCACCTGACGCTCGTAAACCCTGACAACCAGGTCAAATATATATAATACGTATGCTTTTTCTTACCTACTGTTTCGAACGAAGTATCGAAGTAAGTCGTAAGCTTACATTTTATTACAAATCTCATTACTGCATTGAATCCCACGTTTTTCTTATCATGCCAAACTTGCATTACCAGATATTAACATATGAAACAACATTTTACGGCATTGTGTTAGTGAAACAAATAAAATAGCGAATGTATCAACTCTAAACGGAATAAAAGCCCACCGCACCACAGACAAAAGGTAGAGCGGTTTCGATTTCAAAAATCGAACAAAACAACATTCAAACTGGGAAGCGCGCGAAAACGAACATTTTAAAGTCATCGATTGGCTGAAAATGGCCCGTGGTTACGTGCCATTGGTCAAAGATAATGTTTGTGTGACTAACAATTTTGTGCGGGGGAGATAAACCGAAACCCGACCGCAAATGTTGACAGAAGCTTACAACATTACAAACGAACAAAAACCTACTCTGTTTAGTCTCATTAGAATATTCTTTTGCATGGCTGCATGTTATAGTTCTACGAGAAATGACGAGTGTGTGATGAAGAGAGACGGAAAATTATACGCGAAGGCCTTTTTGTCCGTTGCACGAGGGAGACCAGCTATTTATTAAAGGGTTTCCATTACATACTCTTAAAATAAAAGCTGCTAAAATATCTGCAAACATTTTGTGAATATTTTTAATTCAGTTAATGATTGCTATCAGGTGTTTGTACACTGGGCCCTAACTGCTAACTTATCATCTTAAAATTCATTTTCATAAGCAGGAAACTTAGTTCAGCTGAAATTAAAAAATATTGTAAGTGATTAACTAATCACATCACACACAATCAGTTAGATTAGCTGACTTAAAATCCGACAGCTGCTGTAGTTACTGCAAATAAATTTCATTGTGTAATAGGCATAGATTATGTATTTTGGATTCATTTTAGCACTGTTTCGTAAAATTCCAACAGTACCTACTAACTACCCACTCAATATTACTCAAATAGCCTATCGATACGTAAAACATTAAATTAATTTATTTCGTTGACAGAAGTATCATTTTATTATATATAAAACAACTGATTGCGTCAAATGATAATATTTATAGAGTCAATCTATACATCGTATCTGAAGCAAGCTATCGTGTAATATGCCAGTCATAACTGTCAAACCACTCACAGATAAAGATATCGACATAAATTAAACACATCATTAACATAACCAACCCCTTATTTCGCGAAATAATTTTATTATAATAGATAATTTAAAACTGCCCAAGTTCACCCCTCCACTGGGGGGGTTTAAATGAGGAATGGGCGGAGCGTAAATTAAAGCTACACAATATAAATCTATGCATCTCTTTCGCACAAATGAGCAATCCTAATAGCAGTAAGCGGCTTACAATGGGTGTTGACACTCTCTAGTATTGCTGTCTCTTTTAGTCGCGGGCTTATAGCAATAGAGTCGTTTCAATGGCCCTTCATAGTTATAAAGGTATAGAGGAGCAGTGGAGGTCCACGTGAGATTTTGTAATCAGTGAATTGGCGCCTTTCACAAGTAGAGGCGCAATGTCCGCGCGTTTGACAGTTTGACGTTTCGTTTGGCGGGAAATAATATTGTGTGTTGACAGACACGCGAACGTGCAAAGGCTCCTCTGAATACAGCCATAACTACTGTGAACTTTTTGAAATATAAAATAGTGATGTTAGAAGCGGCCAGTTGAAGATAGTTTTAGTTATTGCTTTTGCAATAACTTGGATTTTTGTAGGAAGTAATTTAAGGTAAGAAACATTTTGTTTCTTTATTAATAATATTCATAATATATGTAATAATATTACAGTAAATATAAAAAATAATAACTAAGTACATAAATAGAAGGCATTGTAAAATTCCAAAACCTTAGATATAATTTGCCCACCGCAAATTACTATCAAAAGTGGCGTTTTTTAAAATACCTGGGAATACCAATAAATAACAAATAGTAGCCCAACAATTTATTAAACCAAAACAATAAATCACAATAGGTACTCACAATTTTCAGTGTAAGTATATAAATACCGCGAACTCACATGGGTATATCGATTCTGATATGAAAAAGCAACAGGAAATATTCACATAAACACCTTAAACGAATCCATTAATTGCCGAGAAAGACGAAAGGTCTCTGAAAATAAAAATATATTTTATTTAAATCTTATAATGCAATCTTTAGGAAACACTTTTTTTTTCAGGTTTTAATATAGATTTTAACTACGCAATAATTCAGGGTCATCATCATTGTCTTGCCCTGGTCCCAATTTATTTGGGGTCGCCGCAGTATGTTTTTCGCTTCCATACTTTTCTGTCACCAGTCATCCGATCGTTTATCCCTTTATCTTTCAATCTTTCATATCCATCCTCACACAGTCCATCCATCTTTTCCTTGGCCGCCCTCTCCCTTTTCGTCCTTCTACGCGCATATTCATCACTTTCAGGGTGGTACCTAACAAAAAAATCTCTATAAAATAAAATAAAAATTTTATTATTCGTGATAAGAATTCGTTATTTTTAATCTGTTTATATCATTCACATGTTTCTGTGATTTTATAGATAGATATCTACTTTTACATAAAGTTAGCAAAATCTCTGATTGTGAAAGTTTTTCGTGAACGTATTATATAGTAAGCAAGATTCAGTTATTACTTAGGTAAGTATAGGTTAAACCAAAGAGTATTATTTATTTGCATCAACCGCATCGCACTTTCAGAAAATTTTGGTATTTTGGGGCATATGGCATTAAATTTATCAATGCTAAAAATGCCTTATTGAACTATAGGTACGGTTGAATTGAAAAAAGCCCGTTTCAATCTAAGCTTTCATTTTGTTCTCTAGTAAAGCTCGCGAAAAAGGCTATTCCGAGAACTATATATATAACTATTCGATAGATAATAAAAAATAGAAATAGTTATTCCAAACTATTCTTTTAAATTTAATTGTTTTCATATCTTTCACCCCACTCTCTAATTGGTAAGTACCTTACTTATCGCATATCTAATAACCCACTCTTATAAGAAACAGTAATATGTAAATTTGATATAATGCAATTCGCGAATGCTTGTTATATATAAGTCGCAACTATAATATACTTACTTACTAATACCAAAATTTACTGAGGAATCTTTTATTATTCATAAGTAAAATTATTTTACGTATTATGTACCTACCTAGTGACTTTTCGATGAGTTTCAAGCAATAGATTATTAACGAAAGAAGCTAAATCCCTAAAAAAATGCCGCCGGGTCTTAATAGATACTTGAAAAAAAAACTCTTATACCGAGTAATGATATACATAAACACTGTTATATAATTTAATTTTAGCACATATCTATATGTGTACTTGCATATATGCAAAATTACTCTAGTCATTCACAAATTAACGATAGACTAGCTGCTGACCGCGGCTCGATCCGTATGTTAGTCTCGGGGTTATCGAGATGAATGATAGACTATATGCTATTCTAATGTACTTACAAGCTATACCACTGCAAAGATTCATCAAAATCCGTTCAGTAGTTTTTGCGTGAAAGAAAAACAAACATCCATACATCCTCAAAAATCTTTCTCGTTTTTAGTACACAGTAGTAAGGACTTTCTAGAATGTGAAATAGATCTATTCCCTTCACATTGCTTCTGTTGCTAAGAAAACACGGTCAAGCAGATAAATAGCCATCGGTTACTGCTTATCATTCGACGGCGGATTCGATTGCTGCCGACGAAGCAGTATAAAAAGAGAAATATACCTACAATGCTGCACATAAAATATTTGCAAGAAGAAGCTACAACGCATTCAAAATAAAAAAATATTTCAATATAGAAATAAAAGAGGACAGGTACTTGCTTGCTTACAGTGTTTCAATAGATTTTAAGAATAATGGATAATATCTTCAGGTAAGTTACTAAGTTATCTAGAGCTTTTCCAAAACTTACTCCTGGTTTCTTCTTAGGAGTCAATTTTGTCGTAGAGGCTTCTGTGCTAGTCATTGTGGTAGCCTCTGTAGTTTCTTCAACTTCACTATTCATAGTTGACATTGTTTCCGTATTTGCCGCAGTAGTGTCTGCGGGCGTATTCATCGTAGTATTGCTGTCTACATTAGTTGTCTCAGCTACTACCTTAGTTGTATTTTCTCTCAAGTTACTATCTGCTCTAATAATAATATCCTCAGGCAATTTTGTAACTGCTGCTACAACAGAATTGTTCACAGTTGTGGATACATCTGTATCTGTACTAAAACTTTCGATGGTGTACTCATTAGATTCATATTCTTCCTCAGTTTCAATCTTTTTAGTTGTTTTGTGATGTTTGTGACTTTTTTTAGTACTTCTTACATTCTTGTGTGTCTCAAGTTTTTTACTAGGTCTCCCTGTTCTTGGCAATACATGTATATCTAAATGTTTGGCTGCAATTTTTGCCCGTGATATTTTAGTTCTCTTGAAATCAGCACGCATCCGTTTTGCATTATCGTTAAACTTATTCAAATATTTTGCTAGTTTTTGCTTGTGAAAGTCCTCTTTCTGTTGTGTTAATTTTTTAAGCATCTCATTTTTAAATTGTTCTTGGGTTATATAGGCATATGGTAAATGCGATTCTACAGGATTGCTAATGTAAACGATGGGTTCATTTGCCTTAAATGTATCATCAGTGACAATAAGATTGTGGCTTTTTATTCCGTTGACATCTTTGAGCTTTTCAACGTGTATTGTGTAAAGTTTACGATCTCTCAACACTCTTCGTGTCATGATGTCTTCATCTAAAATAAAATTAATATTATTTATAATAATCACAAAAAAAATGTAATAAATCAGGTTGTTATTTTTTATTAAATTATTTTACAACTTAATAGTTAATATCAGATTGAAACGTAACTAAGTCTTAAAATACAATACAAAGAAATACATATTATTTAAAGTCTCTTATATACTAGCATATATTTAGATTGCTATGTATCTATTGCATCATTTTGTCTTATTTAACGAAAAGTAAATTATATTTGCATCATTAATTTGGAGGCATATTTTCTCTCAATAAGTGTGACTAGTCATGAAAAATACGTGCTTCATAATCTAAGAGCAAAAATGTTTGAAAATTTGATACAATCAGTATCCGATTTCAATCATGTCCTTAGTCTATCTGCACCTAGGTGTACGAACTGTTCAGAGCATATAGTTATAATAGATACCTATGTATTTACTCTAGCTGTCCTTTTATAGTTTGGTCTATGGTTTATCTAATATAATAGGTCCGAAATATAATTAGTGAAACCTGGTTCTGCTAATAAATAAGGAGAAAAGAAAACCCTGTCGAGAATTTCTATGAAGATCACGGCAATATGCTTCAGCTTTTAACAGTTGATGATATTTACCTTAGGCATATTATTACTCTCGAACTACAATAGGTTTAACATCGAACTATACGTTCTATACTATGATAATGTAACTAGAAGATCATAATATGTATACCTATATAGTAATCTACAACATCTAAAAATACATAACGCAAAGAAAATTACAATATACATAGAAAATAAGCACAGACAGTAAACATAAAAACATATAGATGACAGTAGAACATACTGCCTTATTAAAGTCGGTTAAAAATTTGATTCAGTTTTGCCAAATCTATTTATATAATCATGTACATTCTAGTATTGGGATGAGTATTATCTGTCTGATTTAAGATAATGGACAAGAACAATTAAAGGCAACTTATATGTATGAATACTGGCAATGAATCTCGACATTTTATCTTCATCATCAGCCTTGAATAGTCCACTGCTGGACTAGGCCTCTCCTTTGAAAGGAGGAATTGGCCTACTATACCACGCTGGCCAAGCGGGTTGGTATAGGGTTTGTATCAAGTTTTCCTTCTCTTACAGTGCTCTTCTCTGCATAATATGCTCCCTCTGTCGGCTCTTACGACATCCATGCGATGATATGGGTGGTGACAATTCGTATTCTTAATCCGTCACCACACGGACCGTGGATTTGAAACCAATACCTCTGCATGGCAGTCTATTGGTATCTCGACTGGGCTATCGCTACCATAAATATAATGTACCTAATCTAATATTATCAAGGGTCATCAGGATCAACATTTATATTATACTAGCCGTTTCCCGCGGTTTCACACGCGTTCTAAGGGAACTACTTCGCGTACCCGAAAAACCCAAATATCTTACGGACTCCTATTTTTTCTAAAATAAAATATAGCCTATATTACTCGCAGATAATGTAGCTTTCTATTGGTGAAAGAATTTTTAAAATCGGTCCAGTAGTTTTTGAGTTTATCCACAGACATATATATCTGTGATCTATCCATTACAAACAAATGACAAACAAAAATCCAATTTTTCCTCTTTATAATATTATATTAGTGTAGACCAGCATTTCCCATTTGCCGGGTCGCGACCCGGTACCGGGCCGTCAAAATAAAATACCGGGTCGCAACATTCCCGCCTTGTTTTAAAAATAATACCTACTATCGATTAGTATCGATCGACGTATAGTTTAGTGACTAAATAGGCGATACCATAATATTATATGTACCTTGTATTATATAAAAACATTTCTACTGTGTATTATTTGTTTTATTACAATGTGTGTTATTTAACCTTAATGGAACCAGCTTGGGTTTAAAAGTATTCAATGGGTCACGAAGGAGCAATGTGAAAATTACCGGGCCGTGACAGAACAATGTTTGGGAAACACTGGTGTAGACAAAAAGTGTGTAAAAATTGCTACAAATATGCTCGTAATGAATATTTAGTGCCAACTTTTACTTATCTGAAATGCGGAAGTGTACGAGTGTTTATCTATAATACATTCACGGCCACACCTACAACTTTTTAATTTGTGATAAAAGTTGTTTACCACTGTTTAAATAAGTTGGTGTAGATCTAGTTATACTCTGTTGTATTGATTTATCTGTGGCTAGAAGTAGTGCAATTAGCCCATAATTCCATTTTTTCCTAAATTTTGTGCAAATGGGTGCCAAACTCAAAATGAAGAATGCGTGATCGTCAACGTCCTTTTCGGGGACAAATTAATTACGAACTTAATGGTCAATGTCTTTGACGTTACAAATATTGAAGTTATATGCATTTAATATTTACTATTAGATTTTTACTTTAGCTGTCAGACGTTATGGATTAGAGTAAGAATCGTATAGCGACAGACAGTCGAACAACTTCCCGCTAGACCACTATAAGGGCGAGAATCGCTCAGCAAGACATCGTCGCTTCCAGTGCTACTTTACATGCACATTGACACTCTTAGGCTCAGTTCACACCGAAATGGCAGCGGCTGGAAGCGACGCGCAGCGGCCGGCATCGAAGAGAAGGCTTGCGGCTGCCAGCGACTGCTCGCGCATGCGCGCGACTGCTCGCGCCCGCCCGCGACTGCTCGCGGCCGCGCGCAGCTCACGTCACGGCTCAGGCTCACGCTATTCCTATGCGCAGTTTATATTCTACATATAACGAGGAAACACGTGTGTAATTAGCTGTGAAAATGAGTATTTTGGATTTAATAGTTATTGCACGTATAATTGAAGAAGAAGAAGAGGAAACGCGGATTCTTGGGTACACGGCCGCCCGCGCCCTCCCGCGCATGCTCGCGGCCGCCCGCGCCTTCCCGCGCATGCTCGCGGCTGCCCGCGCCTTCCCGCGCATGCTCGCGGCTGCCCGCGCCTTCCCGCGCATGCTCGCGGCTGCCCGCGCCTTCCCGCGCATGCTCGCGGCCGCTCGCGCCCGCCAGAGCGGTCGCGCGCCGACGCGGCATGGCTTGTCAAGTGATTCTATGTATTATAGTCATGGTGATAAAGACTAAAATTATATGACACTGAAACTGCTCTCTGCTTCGCTTCCGGCCGCTGCCATTTCGGTGTGAACTGAGCCTTATACAAAACCAGTTTCTAGTGTGCTTCGACTCTATGAGCGAGCCAAAGGATTTTTTTCAAACTGGTCCACCGCCGACTTGTTTGATTGTACATACGTGAGTGGTCAGCTCAACAGTATCATTGTGGAGTCGATTCCCACATGATACAACACTTTTACAAATGTTTACTTCAGTTTTATGTGTACTTTGTACCAGTTATGTTTGTAAAGTCAGTGACAACGTTATCGATTTTTAAACGTTAGTAGATATTTTAATAATGATACCATATCAATTTTATTTATGAATTTATGCAACCCCACATGGTAACAGTTAAAACCTATGCATTTTATACATAGTTACAGCCCATGGCTCTACCTATGCCATTATAACGAGTTTTTGCAAAATGCTAGTTAATAATAGGGAGGATTTTTTGAGCCCTTAATGGAGTAGGTACGTTTTCGTCCGAGTCATGTGCATTTTTCCTCAAAAATCTCAATTTATCAGTTCATCTCTGAACGAATACTCAAAATGTTTTTGAATAAGATAATTTTCAGTACCTTTTGCTACTGCCTCCATATAAATATTATATAAATCTGGAAGCAAGTCACTGTTTGGATAAATATCCACGATTCTTTTATTGTCATCAATCGCTTCACATAGCCACACAACAAATATAAAAACATTTAACAAAACTATATCACAACTTTTAATCATTATTTTGCATGATTATTCAACTACATATTAAGAAACTCGTTATATGAGTTTATGCAGACATGCTTCTGTGACCGTTAATTGGCAATAAATCTTAAGAGCGAAATAAAAATGGTACTTAGTTACTTTAGATAAATATTAGGCCATTTTTTTCACCATTGCGTCGGTAGGTAATGATGCTTTCGAAAATAGTTTATTGTTGTGTACTGAAAACGTCCGTGTGGTGACGGATTAAGAATACGGAATGTCACCACCCCATATCATACCATGGGTGCCGTGAGAGCCGACAGAGGGAGCATATTATGCAGAGAACAGCACTGTTAGAGAAGAAAAACTTGATACAAACCCTATACCAACCCGTTTGGCCAGCGTGGTATAGTAGGAAAATTTCTCCTTTCAAAGTAGAGGCCTAGTCCAGCAGTGGACTGTTAAAGGCTGATGATGATGTGCTGAAAACTCTGTATATATTTTACTACCTACGTTAACCTTTATGAAAAGGGTAGGAATAGCAGTTCGCTGCATAGGTCATCATCATCATCTTCAGCCTTTAACAGTCCACTGCTGGACTAGGCCTCTCCTTTTAAGGAGGACTCGCTGCATAGGTACTTACATTAATATCTGTTGAAAAAAATAGTTCAAGGCCTATACTATAACATAAATTTTATACAAAAAATCGTTAATTATAGATGCAAGGGAAATTTATTTTAAAAAATTGGCACTCTTCTTTCGTAGATACTGAGAAATGGATTTAACGAGGATCTTTCCCCGGAATATCAAATTGTTGTACACCTAATGATTTAACTAATAAAATAATGTCTGAAGAATTAGGCAGATTACCTATTTACATCCCTATAGACCATAAGTGGATATATGTACTAATATCCATTTACAGTTGTGCCGCTTTAAAAAAATCGGGCCCGAATTTTTGGGGATTCTTTCTCAGAAAAGCCTTAGAAAATCCACCGGAGACTTTCATATGTACCATTTATAAGAATTTTGAGTATAACATTATTCTGCCTGCTTATAAACTGTTCCAGAACTGGTCTGAACTCTTACAGACTTAGCAGACCCAGTGCGAGTTGTCAGAACCGACACATCTTCGGAAACGTTATGAATGAACATTTTTTTTATAGACTCACGCCTGTATCCCCGAAGGGGTAGGCAGAGGTGTAACATTACACCCACATTTCGCCATAAATTTTTAGGTCCCAAGTAATAGGGGGCGAGCCCATTGCCGTTACCGGGCACATCACCAGACTCCGTGTTGCCACTGAGAATTCGGAAAAACCCAGTAACACTTTTGCCCACCCGGGAATCGAACCTGGAACCTCCGATCTGTAGTCGCATACGCTATCCACTGGAGCACGGAGGCAGTGCAATGAATAAATAATAAGCTTTTATTTCACCTGTTCCTGTATTTGTGGAGAAATCTTGCAAGACTTTGACACGCTTGCCGTTTTTCTATTGAGCTGAAACTTTGCATGGATGTGTAGGTTTATCGCGGGACAATGCAATATTATGATGCCATGGAGCTTATCTGATGATGTACTCCGCAATGTAACGACACAGTACTGGGTTGGGATGGGTTCGTTCAATTCGTATTAGCAAGTACTTTGCAAGACGGCTTATCTTATTATGTTTAGCGCATATAAAAGCCTGTTTTAAACGTTTTTAGGGTTCCGTACCTAAAAGGTAAAAAACGGGACCCTATTACTAAGCCTCCGCTGTCTGACTGTCTGTCTGTCACCAGGCTGTATCTCATAAACCGTGATAGCTAGAAAGCTGAAATTTTCACAAATTATGTATTGGTTGCCGCTATAATACAACAAATAAAAATTTAAAAATAAAAATATTAAAGGGGGGTCTCATACAATAAGTAAACGTGATTTTTTCGTACTTTTTGCCCAAAATTACTAACAGTAACAGATAGACGCTTTAAATTTTCACAGAATATGTAGTTGTATATTACCTTTCAAAATAAATAATTAAATAAGTATAAAATACAAAGTAAATAATAAAGGAGGGTCCCATACAACAAACGTAAGTTTTAAGTAATTTGTTACTCGATCTTAATAAACAGGTAGAAACTTAAAAAATATTAAAGTATACATAAAAGAAACGTGATTTTCTTTTATAGATGATGGTACAGAATCCCTCGTGCGTGAGTGCGACTCGCGCTTGCCCAATCTTTTTAATTTAATCAATTCTTGTTTTGGTTATGTAAGTGGCTTAACGATGTTTTTTTTTCTTTTGATAAAACTATAATAATAAGGGGGAAAATTTATATAACTACAACAATTCAGACTTTTATGCAATGTCCATTTCACCACTGAGTTGATATTTGTTATTGTTTAAAGAGTGAACAGTTTACTTCTGGACAGTTAAAGAAACGTATGCCCGTGATTCCTCAGTTATTTTATAAGAAACATAATTTGGTGTTACTAAAAGTCGGTAGGTAGAAGGTATTCTGGCAGCGCTACCTTAGACACTAATTCTAAATGTAGAATCTTTAAGTCTTTAAACTTTAAACCCACCCTGCACAACACTTTTGTTTGCGTATCCCTTTGTTAATTATTGCTGACCATGCCTTAGAAAGCACCTTAAGGCATAGGTCTCGAATGTCATGAAAATCTTTAACGTTATGGGGAATCACTGCTCTTGAATATTAGTATATTGAAGAGCAGTGATTTCCCAGATTTAAACCAGTACGCTGTCAGTTCACCGCACAAGCCTTGTGTTACACTCTACTTCGAAAAGTCAGAGGTGCGCGCGTCTTGGGTTTGAAACTTTGAACCCGGTATCTGCATTTACACCTGCATAGTATTCTGCTGATTTTTCCACTCGGCTATTGCTGCCTACCTGTTTTGATAGGGACGACATACTGTAATTTGATAATTTTATAATTCTATATAATAAAGACCGGTGTCGCGCGTAATTAAAGTATAGGTCTGTTAGATTTACCACACCAAAAAACGGACCGATTTTGATAAAACGTTTGAGTGTTTAAAGTCCTCGTCGCTTCCTGTTTGTATGATTGTGATAAACTAAAAAACTACCCAACAGATGTTTGAATGGTTTTCGCCGAGAGGTAGTATGATTCCTGAGGTAGGTTAAAATGTTTAATTCACGAGGGCGTAACCGCGGGTGCAATCTGGTAGTTTATATATTAGAATAGCACATGGGCTACTTGTTGGCTCCATAACTGCTGCAGAAGCTAGCATTTCATAACTCTCTTCTTATTTCTGATTTCAAAGACACTAGGATGGTATACACTAATTTAAGTACTGTTTATCCAATCATCCCCTGACCAGGAATGGTGGTTACGCCACGACTGGATTCTTCATGACTTATGATTGCGACAGTGTGTAAGGATAGATGGATGTTTGTTACTCTTTCACGTAAAAATTGCAATATCTATCGTAAGGGTTAACGGATTTTTATGAAACTTTGCAGTAACATACATAGCTTACGTGTGAGAATAGACCATAGGCTACATTTTGTATATAACTAGTCACTCATAACATTGAGATTTCTCACTATTTACACACGATCATTAGATCCTGAATTAGGCACAGCCTATACAAATTATTTATCAGAGTATGTAAAATATGCACAAATTGAATAAATTATACCCAGACACAACAGATAACAGTGCTCAACACAATGAGATTTGCCACGGATGGGAATGGAACAACTTTCAACGAAGCATTCAGGGTAACCCCTAACCCAACAGGCCAGACTCATACATACATACATAGTTTCACGCCTATAACCCCGAAGAGATAGGCAGAGGTGTATTTCTACACCCACTTTTCGCCAGATATACTTTAGTCCCACGTAATAAGCTGCGAGCCTATTGCCGTACCGGGCACATTTCCAGACTCCATGCTGCTACTGAGAATTTAGTGACAGATAAACCCAATAACACTGCCCGACCCAGGAATCGAACCCGGGACCTCCCGATCCCACGCGCACATTTATGCCGCGAGACCAACGAGGCAGTCGTATAGGGTTTGATGTCGAGTTTTCCGTCTCTACGCAAAGATGGTATTTGCAATGTGTTATCCCTTAGTCGCCTCTTACGACACCCACGAGAAGATAGGGGGTGGTGACACTTGTATTCTATGCCGTCAACCACACGGCTATACTCATAAGCCTCACATTTCCATCCAGGTCGTCACAATAGAAGAATACGGCGTATACACGATGCTGCCTGCGCAGCAACTGACGCCCATCAGTCCCTGGCCTCCCGACGCCAACCTCCTGGACCGCATGGACGACCTGGCGCACAAAGGTAAAGGTAATGGTGACCGCCATTATAACACTTATTTACTTGCATATAAGGTTGCTAATCCATAACAATACAGTCATCAGAATCAGTTTCCTACAGTAACGGTGTATAAAATACCAGCCCAAGTGTTCCCTTGGTCTTGGATCCTTTGTGTGGGTTGTGAAAACTTTCTACTTTAGGTCTTCAAGGATCATGCTATATCTATCTATCTATCTTTCGTCACGCCTGTCTCCCATTGGGGTAGGCAGAGACTATGGAACGCCAAATGCTCCGGTTCAAACACACCTCTTTCGCTTCCACGACATTCATTAACCTCATCATACATGCTCGCCGGTTATGGGTACTTTTAGTTTGGCCCTTTTTTAGTACGTCACCTATTTGGTCGGCGTACGTCCGTCTTGGGCCTCCCCTACCGACGTCTCCATTCATTCTTACACGATACGACGACCCGACGAAGAAATACGAAAGAAGTGTCGTATTTCTTCTTTGATCCATCCGTTTCAAATTCATCATGCTATATTATTCATTATATTAGGAAATAAGGAAAGAGGCCCACACTATTAGATTTCACTGACTGCTTAATATTAGTTAGCATGGAGTCCATTTACCTAGTAGTAAAACAGAGTTGCCCTAACTGGGGCTGTGCTAACGGTGCACTGGACTGCGAAGAATATACGCCTTAGATACTGGAGCGGGCAAAATTGGCTCAATTATAGCTTATAGTATTTTCCGTTTTCCCTTGTACTTCTGCTTACCACCCCTGGCCAATGCTGTTAGGTTTTCCGACTTGGAAATGCTCAACAGAAATACATGGGCTCCAAAATAGACAAAAGCTTTGCATTCTACGGCATGCGTCAGTTTACAAAAATTGATGTAGAGACTTTATTAAGATGTAGCGCTCAGAGCGAAACTTGGCTTGCCGTTCGTAACAGATCGGGAAAGTTAAGCAACGCTTGCACAGGTTGCCACTTGGATGGGTGACCGCGTGTGGCATTTACATCTGAGCGCTATCGTGCTTCGGAGGGCACGTAAAGCTGTCGGTCCCGGTTCTTGTCTCAGGATAAGAATCGTTAGGCCATGTCGAAGGCCTTCAGGCGGTCTGAAAAACTCCGACACCAGAGTTGGCCACACACTCACACGAAAAAGAAAAATTATTAAGATCCACACCTGTTACACACACACTGCACTTGAAGCAAATATGGGGAAGCTTAAGTCCAGCAATGGACTGTGAAAGGCACAAGGCATTTGTAAAGGAACATTTTGGTTATCGGAGCTGCTTTGTGCCAAGTAGCTTGATGCCTTATATATGCATTGTTATGGGTTAGCAACTAGTGAACCTTAGACAATCGTCAATGAATAAGATTACCTACTAATAAGAATGGGTATCGAAAAACCTGTTTTACTACAGGTATTTCCATACCCATTCATAGATATTATGACGCTAAAAAGAAATACATAATTGGATACTATATTTTTATGCATATTGGTAAAAGATACACTACATCTCCCATAATACATAAGCAAAGATACAGTTGGTGATGTAAGTCAGACTAAAACTCCTTATTCCCCTTTAAGCTATCTTTGGCTAAGGGAGATGTCCCTCTTGCCCAAAGATAGCCGAAGAAGTGTGAAACTATCTGCTTAAGAAAAAAAAACAAAAAGCATGTGCAGTAAAGTACTTATATCCCTGACTGTTCTAGAAATATCACCAGAAATGCATCATTCGTTAGTGTGCAGTATTCCCCATAACTATAAACAAATTACAAAATGTCTGACGTAGGTAAATTCGAGTTTCAAAAAATGACCGTTAAAACCGTTCACCGGCTAGACGCCATAGTGATCACGTGAGTTTTTGACGCGTGATTAATTGGAGTAAGCAAAACTATGGTGCGGCAGGTCACAGCGGTGTTAACCAGCTCGGCGGGGTGTTTGTAGGAGGCAGGCCGCTGCCGGACTCCACGCGGCAGAAGATCGTCGAGCTGGCGCACTCGGGCGCGCGCCCCTGCGACATCAGCCGCATCCTCCAGGTCTCCAACGGATGCGTCTCCAAGATACTCGGCAGGTCTGTATCACATCCATTTATATTTCAGCTACTCCTTTTTCCGACTATAATTTTCCCGTATTATTCTACTGCGGTTTTTCTTAATTTTTGTTTTACTTTTATTTATATTTCTCAAACTGACTTCACGTTGCTGTGTTACCTTTTTTTTATGGTAATAGGCGGCAAATGAGCAGACGGATTGCCTGATGGTAAGCAATTACCGCCGCCCATGGACACAAGCAACACCACAGGAGTAACACAACAAGTGACACAAGCAACCCACAAGTGCGAGTGACACAAGCAACCCACAAGTGCGTTGCCGCCCCTTTGGGTTGGGAAAAGGGATAGGATGAGGAGTGGGATGAAGGAGAAGGAATAGGGGATAGGGCCTCCGGCACTCTCACTCACCGAACGAAACGCAACAGTTTAGGTACTTTACGTCGATTTTCTGTGAGAGGGTAGTACTTCCCCGGTCGAGCCGGCCCATTCATGCTGAAATCAGCAAGGCTCTACTACCTCAATGCTTTACGCTGTTTTATGGTGCACCCACACCACAATTATTTTTGTTGAGCAACATTTCAGAATGTCAGAGCAAAACATTATACAGCAAAGCACTCGAGGTAACTCAATAGATGGTTGCTAAAAGTTGTTAAGTGTGTAAGGTTGAGCAAAAAGTAACAGCAGTTTGGATGCTATATTCTTCTTTCCTCGACCATTTTCTGCCCTTGCCCTTATGTCCTCCTGTTATAACCAAACAGCACTCAGAACCTGGGGAATGTACTTACCTACTGTAATACCAAGAGCACACGGGCATCTGCTCATCATATAGGCTTATTTACATATGACCAACAGCAATACAAAACACAACCTTTGAATCATATAAAACAATATAACCCTAACCACATACCTACCGAAACTAACACCACACGAATCAAATACCTCGAACAATTGCACCGCGATTAATCATTCGACCACACCAATTGTATCGAAACTGACCAAAGTGACCAAAACTACGAACACTAACAAAAGTGTAGCTACAACCGCTGGACCGCGCGACTACGCGGTGAGGGCTAGTCGTGCGGTCGTGCGGTCAGGCGGTCAAACTGTTGGAATGTCAGCTATGCAGTAAGGTACACCGGGTGTAACTAGTCGCGACCGCAAGATCATAGCCTCGGTAAGACCGCAAACGACCGGTTCCTAAAGAACTGTACGAATAGATAGTATTGACGGTTGTTGAGGTATAAATAGTTTTGGTCGTAATTAGATGAGGCTCTTGTTTTGTCTTGTTTTCTTATAGCATTTACAATGTAAGGGTTACATAGACATCTACTGATACTATTCTCCTCGATTTTTTTAGAAAAAAGAAGCGCTAGTTACTAATTCGTTGCGCGTCTAATTATATGTATATATGTATGTTACAGTAACTTTTTCCAGAGTAATCTGTAGGACTGAATGAGACTAGTCCGAAAAAAGTTGCAATAGGAATGTGAATAGTCACATTCTCAATATTGTGCCACCCGTGTAGCCAGGTTCAGCTAAACAGTATCTGCTTAGTAACTATAACGGAGCTTACAAAATAGACTGGTTTCGATCTCCTGAAGCATAATAAACTAAGCAAATGGATGATTTGTTTCTCATGCAAAAGTACTACGTAAGATCGGCGACGGTACGAGAAGCAGTCCAACCAGTATGTTCTCTCGCACGATCGCCTTCGTATTGATAAACATGTCCGGTCGCAGTCTACACTAATCGATTAGTATGAAACCACCATAGGAGGTCGAATGGTTGGTTGGACAAAGCAAGAAATCACACATATGTATAAAGATTTAAATAAAAAGCTAAATAAAATACACATGACTCGCATGCCAGGCACATACAATATTTTTAAATCCAGGATACTGACTAGAGTTCAAGTAACACTGGGCGACCACACCGTCAGCCAAGGTGACAGGCGACGTATGACACCTTGACACTTGTAACCTGACACCTGCATCGCTCTATCTATGACAACATATTTTTTGGTTGCTGACTTTGCGGTTAAGATGTCGCATTTGATACATTACTTATTATAAAAATATCGGTATGTCTGGGCTGTCAAAAGTTCGCTCTAGATTAGTATATAGGTATAATTGCCTTCATGCTGTCGTGGTATAGTTTAGAGTACTACTTACAGATGGGCTAAAATCGAATTCATTTTATTCATTAAGACTTAACAGGTCTCTATAGAAATTTAATGTTGCAGATTGTTGCATGTTTTTTAGAGTCTACATAATTATATCCATCTGACATACATATATTAAACCATAGGGTGCATAGGGTTCCCACCAAGAACTTAGGGTCCCAAGCCAACCTCACCTGCAAGTGGTGCACCTGCCGATCAACGGACGGGGCTCTGGCAAACAAAATATCCCGATAAGCGGCAATAGGCTCGCCACCTATTACGTGGGATCAAAACACTGGCGAAAAGTGGGCGTTTAATATGCCTCTGCTTACCCCTTCGGGGAAACAGGCGTGAGTCTATGTATGTATGTATGTATATTAAAACAATCTACCCCCTCTACCAGACGCAAAATCTACCCCTCTTCAGGCACGTACTTTCTTTATTATCCAGGCTGCCCAAAAAAATGTAGTCAGTAGATACAGGAATTTTTATTTCATGTTAATAGGAAAGCAAACAGTATGCTATAACTAAATTATAAGCATACTAAAAAAGAAAAAAAAATCTAAAACCATAATATACAGTGTCAGTAGATTACTATTCTTTGACTTCTTTACATGTACTATCCCACTGTTAGTCCCTCACGAATCTTAGTATGCCTCTTTCAGGCTCGAACATTGTAGGCAGGCATCACATTTTACGCGATATTTTTTTTGTCTTCAGCCCTGTTAACATATTCATTAATAACACAACACCATGTAGTCCCAAACTAAGCAGAAGCTTGTACTATGGGTACTAGACAATGGAAAAACATACACATATACTTTCACATATTCGTTGCTTATATTTTAGTTGTCATACCTCGCCATATACCTAATAATAACAGACAATATCTTCACATGGAATAAACAAAGAATTATCTGTGTACCACGTTCCAAAATAAAACCCACAAGATAATTACTACCGCAATATAAAACTTGCGACGACAGCTGGCGGGCAAAAGGTACAAAAAATGCATGCACTGGGCATCGAACTTGACACCGTACAGTCGCAACTTGACACCGACAGCACGGCGGCGGTGCCCACCCCACACCGAGGGCTCACTCCTGGTGACAGTTTGGGTACATACATAACTATACACAAGCCTATATAGTTTGTTATTATACATGGAAAAGTTTCGACGTTTGGATGCTTGCTACTTTAAAACGGGCGAGAGGATTAGGATGACAGTTATTAGTGACAGTTTGGAAACATACATAACTAGTCAACACATACACAAGTCTTTATAGTCCGTTAAATACAAGGAAACGTTTGTACGTTTGGATGTTAGCTACTTTAACACGGACGAAATTATTTGGATGACAATCGACTGCATGGTTATAATTTAAGCGGCCACCTCGCCTCTCGACACTGCGCCTCGTGTTAGCTGGAGGTACCTACGGGTTCGAACCACACACGAGACAACACTTTGTGTGATCCATAATTTTTAATCGACTCCTCATGACGACGATCATAGATCTTCATGACAGCCGGACCAACGGCTTAACATGCTCTCCGACGCACGAGAGAAACGATAAGTATTCCGAAAAGTCAGTGGATTCGAACCCGATACCCTCTGCATGATAGTCTAGTAGGCTATCATTGCCATAACGTAGTTGGTCATACACTCAAACGAGAAAAAGAAGAACGGCATACAGAATTTGTCCTAATTGTAGCAGACACTTAAAGAAATATAATTATGTTGTTCAACCAATGATATTAGAAAAGTCGTAGATACGTTAGCTACGTAGTAATCAATCCGTAGAAACGGTACACTAACGCACACATCGATAACTCCATCATTTATTTTAATTTCGGTTGTCAAGATGAGTCAGTTTCACTATGACGCCGCCTCGCGACGTCACACACACATAATGTCAGACTTGCCAACTGGCTTATGTTTAGCGTCCTGCTTTTGGTACGCCTATAACATATCTACTTCTTTTTACTTGTAATATCATTGTGTTCTAACTGCCTCTTTCCATACAGGTACTACGAGACTGGTTCAATCAGGCCTCGTGCGATAGGCGGTTCGAAGCCGCGGGTGGCCACGGCTGAGGTGGTCAGCAAGATCGCGCAGTACAAGCGGGAGTGCCCCTCCATCTTCGCCTGGGAGATCAGGGACCGCCTGCTCAGCGAGGGAGTCTGCACCTCTGATAATATACCTAGTGTAAGTACCTAGTTATAGTTTCCATGTTGTTTATTCAGCGTGTATTTCTTCTTTCTTAGGATTATATCGATTTAAATGTGTTCAAACATATAGAAAGTCTCGCGGCGTCTATGTTTCAAATTTTATTCCATTATTCTAACCTACCTGTACTTATAATCGCAAGACCTAAATTAGGAATTCAGACGCACGTTTCAAAGCCTAATGGCCATCAAAACCACTCCAAAGCCTTTAATTATGCCTATTTAATAGGCTATTTAATTAAGAGAGAGCTCTAACATCTCATAATTAGTCTACGTAAACGCAAAACCATGACCAACGTAACTGCTCCCGATGCATCAGTTACCATAAGGTTTTCCTTCAAAATTTCGGCACATCATTCGGCACCTGAACTTTATAGTCTTACAAATTCATATCTGGAATATCACGATCAAACAGTTGCACTTTACCGAAACGCCTTTGAAAAGTATGAAAAATACGAAAGGGCGCGTCGTAAAATACAATGGGGTTAGTACACCCCTAGCTATACTACCTACAGGATGCTATAACGCCTTATCTTTCCCTGGCACTATACAGGACTCCCCTTCGCCCCCTACCCACCACTTGGCGGCAAAACAATATGACGTTATAACTTTTTTCTTCATTTTTCCCTTTTTGAATACGTCCCCGCTCCCTACTGGTACTGCCTTTAGACGTCGATACGTCTTCCCTTATATAGGCTGTTGTTTGATGCGCCCCGCGTTTTTCCTACAATAGCAATACGAGGCATATCAGAAGCGTGTAGCCATGTTTAAGTGGCTACCTGAGCCCGATAAAAATATGCCATTATAAAAAAATATAAAATAGGTATATCTATATAAATTAATGTACATTCATTTTCATTCAGTACTCCCCATGTAATTTTTTATATATTTGGAAGAGAATATTAATAATACGCTACCTTAAGCCTTTTTCTACCTATTTTGTAAGCAGCAGTCAAGCAGATGAGAAGTAGTTAAAGAAATTAAATGGCAAAGGCAGCCATCCCAATCGCTAATATTGCGAAACTGGAACGGCAGGACTGACAATATTTTTTTACGGTCAATTCATAAAAAAAATGATTTTAAATGTTCAAGTCGGTAATATTTCATTAAATGAAATCTATTATGTTTCATAGTCGCCGCGCGACATAAATGGCAGGAAGGATTGCTTTGTTTTATATTTGTTTTATTTTCGGTTAATTTTGAAGTCTGTGATATATTTTTAAGGACCAAGCGACGTACCTCAAGGCTTTTTAACAAAAATGATGTTGATCATATGCATGGATGCATAACCTTGGATTGAGAAAGAGTCAATTTCACAGGAAAGTGGCACAAAGAGAATTATTCAAAAAATACTATAAAACGTTAAATATGTTTTACCTTGTCCACATCTCTGTACCAAATAAGTATTCATAATGTCACTCCGATCAATTCTTATTCGTCTGATCGAGTAGTCCATCAGTAAATAATTGAAATACTCGTTTTCTATAGCAAGCAATAGTTATTATATTAATGAGCTATTATAACCATCGGGATATAATAAACCCATCATACAAATAATCACGACATCAAATCACTCTTAAAGCGAGCGTTAAGCAAAACGGCCATGAATGCGAACCAGCTATTTACTCAACTCTTTCATAGTTGTAAAAAAGCTACTAAAACACAAATACGCCATAAAAGTTAACGTACCGCAAAAGATACAGTAATAACTACGTGAATCTCGCAAAAAATACTGGCTCTTTACGAGCCCAACATCGCTACAAGTGTACAGCACCCTTTATAAACGAATGTCACCCTTAGAATACTTAACATAAATTAATTAAGATATTCGCACAATCATCCTGTTGGTGACGGTTTTTAAGAAAAAATGAAAGCACATTAAATACTCTCGCCAAAGGAATATCGGGTAAAACATAAAAACCGAAACAGAGGGAAAAGTCTTGAGACGGAAATACGTAGTTTTAATGAGAGAGAAAGAGTTGACAGGCTATCTCTTTTTTCTCCGGTCTAAAAGGGGGAAGACGGGCGATTTTGACACGACATGAATAAAGAAAATATGACGGCTTTTGTTGCCGTAAAAATTCCAGTACAGGGGATAAAGTCTTTAAGTTATCAGAGGGTACCGTTAAGAGCGGCGCGGCGCTTGGAACGTCGCGGGGAGTATTGAGTACATATACGCATAGCTAGGTACGAACAGGTAGGCATATTATCTTCGGCGAGGGCGTTTGATGTCCTCGTATTTATCGAATATCGGGTTAGACTGTGTTTACGTGAATTGTTTAAGAGGTGCTTCACCGTCGAATATATTAACGTCTACTGATCGATCCGTAACACGCAGACGCCTCGTGTTTTATTAACTCTAACGAACGAAGTTTATTTATTTTCTAGTGTACTTGAAGTTGTATAGTAAAATTAAATATGTTCGTATTATAACAGCTTAAGTAAACAATAGCTTCGTGACCATAGTGTAACCCAGTACAATAACGACCCTCAGCAAAACTGTAACTAAACCTTATTAAGTATTCACGCAACTGCAACTTCGTAAGTGGTCATTTAAAATTGCATTCTATTTAGGAGGCATTAAAGTTCATGTTTATTTATTGGTATAAAGTGTATGGTGAGAGGGTCAATTGTCGGCACAGGGTCATATCGCAGGAGAACATGCGTTCCCGTAGCAAATCACTTCCGGGCCACTAAATCCAGGCCAAATTAATGCATTTAGCACGCTCCCCGACCCTTTAACTGGGGATGACAACTTTATTTCATTGTATCGCGATATTTTCTTGTCACTTTAACATCAGTGACGGGGCCATTGTGATTTTTTGCTGTTCACGTCGACTTTTGGTTGAATGAATCATATTTCATACACATTACTACTGTTGGAATAGATGACATAATTAATTGCAGAATTTTACATGTTTGGGGAAATGTAACTCGTTGTTACAAGAGCAATGCTATAAAGATGGCATTTAACATTATAATAAATTAAATGAGGCAGAATGGTAGTACTCTACATAGCACAGAATTAACCGATAAATATTATACTTTATCAGGAAATGAATAACACAAGGATACACGGCAAAGTACGCAATCACCTTTGGGAAGCAGCAACAGTAGGTACTTTGTAACAGTCACATATTAGACAGCACAGTCTACACTTCTACAGTTATGAGTTGACGAACGATTCTGAAAAAATTAACTAGCTTCTCATTTTTATGCCCTTCGGATATTCATTGAGAAAACCAATTGCAAAAAAATGAAAGAAGTACTTATTCCAATTTCTATTCCAATGTTTGTTGTTGTTTCATGTTTGTCGTGTGAGTCTGTGGTGAACTCTAGTGTCCGTAAAATTCCAATTATTTTATTTTAGATAATTTAGGTTTCACTGATCCCATACATTTGGCTTGGCACTTGTCGGGCACAACTTATTACCATTCTTATATTAATCGCTTCATATTTCCACGCTATAACGTACCCAATAAATAGCTCGTTCAAAACACTGATTTAAAATATCATTACGGATCATATCTGAGATTTGGATCTCGCAGGGGTCGGGGATAAATCGGCACAACAAATTGTAACAAAGGAGTCCGGCAAAGAAGATTATCGGAGATGGCGCGTGCCTCGCACGTGATGCGCATGTGGCCGATGATAGTACCATCCACCCTACCACACACCAACCACGCAAAAATAAACCTTATCTCACTATTATAAGACTTAAATTCCCATGTCAGATAATATACAGTTAAGTCATGATAAATGACAAGCAAAAACTGTTTTTCTTTTTAAGCGATAAAGTTCATATTCCTTTGTAGAAGAATTCATAAAAGTTACTTAAAACTAAGAAGTGTTGGAGGGAAATTAATACCACAATTCAAAGGATTTAAGGCTTACATTGATGTTGAGTGTGTAATCGGAAGAGCAAATAAATATAGATAGCGGCTGTCTCTTATAGGTGACTAATAATATTGTCACTTGCAGAAATACCTTTAGGGTGTATACTGTATACAATACAATACAATACAATACAATATTTTTGTATGATAATGTATTTTTTTACGTTTGTACAGTCAACTACAAAAGTCGCTACACACTTTAAAATTTTTACCCGGCTTTTTCGGAATTAGAACTCAATGATTATTATTATTATTTAGTTTTCTTTGATTAAAAACCTCTAAAGTATTGACAATAATCATAAGTTGTAATATATAACCATGAAGCGCTCCATGTTTGGTATTCGTCAGATTGACCGAGTTCCCAACATTGAAATTCGGAAACGCACAAAAGTGCTCGACGTGGGAACTCAAATAATAACATCGAATTGAGCGGGACAACTGACTAGACGTGGTGATAACAGGTGAAGTAGAAGAAAGGCCGTAAAAGAATGGCGGCTACGGATGGGGGAAAAAATGTAGACCGTCCCTTAGCAAGATGGGCCGAAGATATAATATCATTGCAATGGCGGGCCGAACCTGGACAAGTTGAGTACAGGATTGAGGGAAATGGTAAGATCAAAGAGAAGACGATCGGTTGGCGCCGCGGGAGTGTAAGCGACTGCTACGCCGAAGGTCGCATGAACATGGATGTTTGTCTTGGTCTGGTCTAAAAAACAAAAAACCACTTGAAGTCATTTTTTGCCACTTCAATTTCTTTCATCTTTTCTTGATGGTTTAAAGTCCAGACAAAATGTAGATGATGATGATATAACTATTCAAAATCTTGTTAATGTATATGGACTATTGACCATGGACAGACAAATAAAATAAAAACGTATTTACCCATTATCAAAGCCTAGGTTCCTCCCATGTAGCCGCTTGAGTATCAGTAATCCGGTATCATGTTAAGTCAGTTATACGGAATCCAAATCTCGACCAAGTTTTCAGTTGCTACTCTAGTAATTATACTGTTGACATAATTATACTTACTTTTTCTTTAAATTGTTTAGAATAAATAAGATTGAATTTTAGCAAAATTAACAATTTCGTGGCACACATTAAACTAAAATATAATTATACAATTTTGTGCAATAACAGTATTACGTATTTAACATGTAGGTAGTACTCAAATTACGATTGAATAATTTTATACGAATAAAATTGGCAATAGTTTCCATTTTAATATCCGTTAACGAGGAAATATTAAATAGAGCAAAATGTTGTTTCAGTTTCGAATATCAGGGATAAATAATAATGGGTGCTTTTTAGCTTCGACACAATAGTATTGTCAATGGGATTTGGCCTACTGGTCAGACGGGTTGATTTACGCTGTCCTCACATTTATGTTCCTCACTGTTACCTCGGCGACAACGCCGCGTCTACGTCGCGTCACCCGAGCTTTTCTCTGAGAACGGTTTTGTCTTTTGAATAACGCTCGGCTGACGCCACGTAGTCACCGCGTCGACGCCGAGGTGCCACCGCGTTGACGCTGACGCCCAATGTGAGGACAGCCTTAGGGTTTGATTTTGACTTTCTGTCTCTTCCCAAAGATACAATTTGCTTTATACATTTTCTTTGGTCAATTCTTCAAATTATGCATTTAATCGTAAAAGTATAGTATTAATAAGGTATATTTGCACATACAAACTTTTAACGAGAAAATTGAAATATCACCTATATGCCTCCGTGGTCCAGTGGAAAGCGTATGCGACTGCTGATCGGAGGTCCCGGGTTCGATTCCCGGGTCGGGCAAAAGTGTTCCTGGATTTTTCCGAATTCTTAGTAGCAGCAGGTAGACTGGTGATGTGCCCGGTAACGGCAATAGGCTCGCCCCCTATTACGTGGGACTAAAAAAAAATCATAGCGAAATGTGGGTGTAATATTACCCCTCTGCCTACCGTCTCGGGGATATAGGCGTGAGTCTATAAATAAATAAATCACCTATACCTAAAACTAAGCATAGCTCAGAAGTGCTAACACGTACACTTACCTGCACCCGCTTTCAATATTCTATCTATAGATGGGTTTGGCTACTAGAGATAGATATTTAACATAAGCTCCATACAAAATATGGTTATCCAATGAGGTTACACAAAAAGAAGTAGATACGTTATAGGCGTACCAAAAGCAGGACGCTAAACATAAGCCAGTTGGCAAGTCTGACATACGTGTGTGTGACGTCGCGAGCTGGCATCAACGTGAAACTGACACATCTTGTCAACCGAAATTAAAATAAAATATAGAGTTTTCGATGTGTTCGTAAGTGTAACGTTTCTACGGATTGCTTACTACATAGGTAACCTATCTATCTTTTTCTTGTAATATCATTGTGGTTATCTATCTCTCATAGCGAAATCCATCGACAGATAGAATATTGGAAACAGGCTTTAACCTGCTAAACTTTGAATAACACACATGTGATATAAGTGTGTATATAGTGTGTATATTATAAAGATATATCAGGTAGGTGTACAATATTAATCGTCTCCCTTATGAAAGGGCTGCTGAGCAAGTTAATTACGAGAGTAGTCAATACCGCCCCACGCCGCGCAGCACGTGTTTACTACACATTACACGATTATTATATATTGACGCCTCACCTATTTTACTGCTTATCCCTTAGTATTAAACGGGAGCTAGGCGAGATCATCACTTTGTTTTTCAAGATTGACCTACCTTTTTACTAAAGTTGTCTCCTATCCAGAACACGCGTTCGTCGATTCTGTAACAAATGTGGCCAGCTCATTGTCACTTCAGCTTGCTAATTCTTTGAACTAGGTATGTCGACTACTTTGGGTCTCTGTCAGATCGTTTGGTTTCGGATTCGATCCTTAAGAAAAACTCCAAACATAGCCCTCTCCACAACTCACTAAGCGATTTTAATTGGTAAACCAGTTGCACCGTCAGTGTCCACGTCTTAGCTCGGTACTACTGGTAGGACGCACTCCTTATATGTAAATGGCAAAGTCTAGATAATTGACTGCACGGTTGGCGTAGGGGTTTAAGCGGCCGCCTCACCGCTTGACACTGTGCCGAAGTGATGTGGGTTCGATCCCCACACGAGACAACATTATGTGTGATTCATAAATTGTTGTTTCGAGTCTGGGTGTTCATTGTGTCCGTTAGTTGTATGTTTGTAAAGTTCCCCGCGACACAGGATTTAGTCCTAATGCGGGAGGGACAATAAAATAATAAACCTGAATCTACTGCGGTTAAAGTTTTATTTAAATAATAACAAATTCAAAGAGAAAATTAATCAAGTTTATCATCGTCAAAACAAATTAATTAATGATTCTACAAATTTTACACTTTCGCGGCGCAAGGAAGTAGAACCTTGATAAGAACTGTTTTTAACGTGAGCCACATCAAGTTTTGAGTCGCCTACACAATTTAAAACTCAAACTATCTACCGACAAAAAGAACTAGGTCACTCATACGAAAACTTACACGTATAAGTACAGTCAGCAAAATAAAAACATTGACGTTCGAATGGGCCGCGCGGCCGATCCCCGCTTGTAGGGTGACAAGCGAAGCGAGATAAGCATCGCCTCGCCTCGACTCGTCCCGCCTCGCCCTGCCTCGTCCTGCCTCGGCTTGACGGCACGTGCACGTAAGCCGGAATATGCAATTTTTATATTATCCTCCTCTTATTATTATTGCGAAAGTGTTATTAAGTGTTTTATTACATTTTTAACGATACTGTACTTAGAAGTTTTGGGAATGGGGCAATATTTTGGTACTAATTGCGTTTAAATTCTTTGGTTTTGTTGATGAAGTCTAGTTGAAACTTCTTAACAATCATATTTTAAGGTAATTTGTTACAGAAAATCGAATTAAATTTAAGATGGCTTTACTATTAGCAGCCAAATTTAGGTTCTTAGAAAACCAAAAATATGGATAAGCATAATTAAATATTCAATAAAATAATCGTATACTACTGGTACTAAGCTCGACTTTAAAAAAAATGGAGTTTAAAGCTTAAGTAAGATATTCATATATTCGACTCAAAACATGCAAAAACTTATCTTTTGGATAACTTTGTGGACTGCTATACCAACACTATGAAGTCGAGAAGTAGGTAACTAACAATGATTAATCATTATAAATTAAGTGCTAGTAGATCTCTCCACTATTCTTTTCTAAGTTGAATTGAATTGAATTGAATTGAATTGATTTATTTTGCTAAAACATGGTAATACAATCAGTTGTTACAATAGCATATTAGATCCACATGTTTTGCTGTTGAGGCAGCATGCAAAATTAACAAAAATATTTGATATAATATACAAAACAATAACAAAACCATTTTTTATATGAAATGTCAAATACAAAATGTCACCATAATAATTTATAATTATCACACAAATTCATAGAAATACAAAAACAACAAATATAAATTAAAGTACACCAATGAAATCAAGAACAAATCGGACACACAATATATTATTAAAGTTAGAAACTTAAAAATGCTTTTCATCTAAATACTCGCTGATAGAATAATATGCTTTTTGGATCAAGTGCTGTTTAAGAGCAGCTTTAAATTTCTCAAACAATGCAATTTCGAGTATATGTTTCGGCAGCATATTATACACCTTTGGTGCCATTGTCAATACGTTCTTACTAAACAAAACCGTTCTTGATATTGGTACACGCAATCTATGAGGATAACGCCCGTTATTGCAGTTATCATATAAGTGCAGGTGATCTCTTACAAATACAGCACATTCGTATACTTACATATAAACTCGGTACTGTGAGAATGTTCAAAGTTACAAAGTATGGCTTACAGCTATCGGTCTGCTGTAGATTACATATGGCGCGTATGCATTTTTTCTGAGCTTTAAAAACATCCTCCTTCCCACTGGAATTGCCCCAGAATATTAAGCCGTATCTAAGCGCAGACTCGACAAATCCATGATATGCTGTTAATACGACACAGTTCTCAGGTACAGCGAAAAGTCTCTTTGCAAAAATATAATTTAGCCGCAATTCAAATAATAATTGAATTGAAACTTTAAACACATACAATATCATCATCATCAGCCTTTAACAGTCCACTGCTGGACTATGCCTCTCCTTTGGAAGGAGGAATTGGCCTACTATACCACGCTGGCCAAGCGGGTTGGTATAGGGTTTGTATCAAGTTTTCCTTCTCTTACAGTGCTGTTCTATGCATGATATGCTCCCTCTGTCGGCTCTTACGACACTCATGGGATGATATGGAGTGGTGACAATCCGTATTCTTAATCCGACACCACACGGACACAACATACATTACTTGAAACAATGTTAACAGCAAAACTGTAACCCAGTTATCAATGTCCCTCTTCAGGTAAAAAGTAATTTGATCCGAATGTCCGATCTAGTCATGAAAAAAAAAAGTTTTAAGGTAACAATAGATGCTCGTACCAGAAATCGACTTAAGACTTTTGGTACGAGCACTATCTATTGAAACAGAAAATCATCATCATCAGCCCTTTATACTGTCCCACTGCTGGGCACGGGCCTCTTCTCACTATGAGAAGGGTAAGGCCATAGTCCACCACGCTGGCCAAGTGCGGGTTGGCAGGCTTCACAATTTCACATGTCTTTCGAGAACATTATGGAGAACTCTCAGACATGCAGGTTTCCTCACGATGTTTTCCTTCACCGTTTAGCAAGCGATAATTAACAATTTAATACGCACTTAACTTCGAAAAGTCATTGGTGCGTGCTCTGCGTAGCAGTCTGTCGATCTCTCCACTCAGTTATCGCTGCCAGAAAATGCTTGCTGAATAATAATAATATAATATTTATGGTATATTAATAAGAAACTTTACTCAAAAATATAAGTTTATAACATGAGCACCGTTCAATACTTACTCTTACTACGTCAATAATATACATATAAGTATCATGTCTGTCTGTATGCGTGTTTTGAACAGATTGCGTATATTAGTGCAAAGTCCCAGCGCTGCGCTCCCACCCCGCCGCTGCCCAAATGATGCCTGTTCACAAATGATCCCACGGTACAGACAGCAACATAAAACAAATTCTAATATATTTAATACTATTATACCTTCTGTATTCTTCTATGCTGGCAGTTAATTAATTATTATTAATTAACGAATATTATGAGTAATTTTTTATATGTATATAATAATATAATATAATATATTCTACCACATTCACACAACACCATCCAGTCCCAAACTAAGCAGAGCCTTTACTATGGGTACTAGATAATGGATAAACATACATATATACTTTTGTAAATACATACATATTATACATAGAAACACCCAGACCAAGACAAACATCCATGTTCATGCACACAAATGTTTGACTTGAGCGGGAATCGAACCCGCAAATGTATATGTCATTTATTAATGAAAAATGTTTGCTGCAAATATATAAAATTTAAAAGTAGCAGGCGTTAGTGTTTCGATAACATTATGGATAATAGTAACTATCAGAGTTAAGCTGTCGGTCCCGGTGGTCATGAAGATCTTTGACAGTCGTTACAGAGCGTCAGTACCTTCTAAATAAACTGACACTAGTCTAAACCATGCAATATCGCTATCCCTTCGGGTTGCGGAGGTCAGAAAGGCAGTCGCTCCGTGGAAAAGCTAATATTCAGCCAAATCCGGTTAGGCTAGAAAGCGGACCCCAAACTGAAACTAGGATAACGCTAAGAGAAAGAAGAAGTAACTATCAGACATGCTAGTTTCCTAACCTTGACTGACGAAAGAATACTGCTCAAGGACGACAAAAAATCTTAAAAATATCTTGCGTCTTGAAAAGATTCACTTGTCATGATAACAAATAAATCAAAGCCATATATATAGATTGTTTAATTTTACAAGTCACCTCCGATAGTAAAAATGGCACAGAAAACTTTTTATATAGACCATAAGTCATTAGAAATAAGCAAACTTGTAGAAAAAATAATAAAACCAAATTACCATTTAACCTGCTAACCGTACTGGTCCCTTGATCTGTAGCAATATTAAATAGCGATAGCATCAACAGATATTAGATAAGATACCGCTACAACAACTTGTGCCGACATATTGGGCTGTTCTGTCGAATTAAACCGTTCGCAGTGGTAGGAGGGTGGGATATAGTAGATACGAAGATATCGAAGTATAGTATGAATATAAATTGACAAGTGTACTTATTTTAATATTATTGTAATGTAAAGAGGTATAAGATTCTTAAAGATTGTTTAATGTAATGGGGTAGTAAGATCTTTTTATAGTTATTACCCCAAGAGGGTAGGCAGACGTGTAATATTACACCCACATTTCGCCATGAATTTTTAGGTACCACGTAATAGGGGGCGAGCCTATTGCCGTTACCGGGCACATCACGAGACTCCGTGCTGCTACTGAGAATTCGGAAACGCCCAGTAACACTTTTGCCCGACCCGGGAATCGAACCCGGGACCTCCGATCAGCAGTCGCATACGCTATCCAATGGACCACGGAGGTAGTCAGCCTACTCCTTCGGGGAATACAGGCGTGAGTCTATAAAAAAAACGATAACCCCAACGTGCCTTTTAAATCCGGTGCTTCCAGCCTCGCCTTTTTGCTAAAGCAAGAGGTGTTTCGGGGCTCAGTCTATCTCGTGTTTTTTCTAAAGAGAAGTTTCTTTAAACCCGCCTATCTCACCTTTTTTCTAAAGGAGTTTCTTCAGGTCAGCTTATCTATCTCGCATTTTTCTAAAGTAGGAGTTTCCTCAGACCAGCCTATCTCGCCTTTTTTCTAAACAGGAGTTTTTGCAGCTTATCTCACCTTTTCGCAAACGTGTGAGGAGTCTCAGACTTTTAAAATGAGCTGGCTTTTTAATCACCATTGTGAAAATGTTAGATGTATCTAAGTAGTACCTAATGAAAGAAATAATAGATATATTCTGAGCGATCATGGTCGCCCTATACCTGTCATAAGTAATAATTGCAATAAAACAATCTCTGAAACCAAACATGAATTACCACACAGCCATAAACTACTTGTTGATCTACAATTTACATTTACAAATTCTTCTTGAACGTCAAAAACACAACAATTCACAGACAAAGGACCTTCAAACTGACGGCTTTACAACGCCACTGTATCTGTATATATGAATTTACATAAAATCCAAATTGTAAGTAGAAGACAGTAAGTAGCAGTTCTCCACAAGGCATTCTTAGGGCGCTTTCAGTCCACTGAACATCAAACGAAGGCACCACTCATAATCAGATGTTTAGGCTTTCTTTGATAACCGACATTAGCGTCTTACGGAATTTAATTTGTTTTCACTTGTCGCACAACTTCGGCCTCTGATGTTGGCTGGCTGTATGGATAAAGGAAGTTATTATGTTATGTAATTGTTTGGATTTAAGGTTTTAGTAATCGGATGCATTTAATCTGTTTAATGTCGTGGGTTAATAAGTGAAAGAGAAATGTAAATGCTGTTTAAATTTGCATTGTTATGCACGCACAGTCATGGTTAGAAGATAAGGATTACGAGAATATGGCCGCCCCTTTCTCGTAAATGAAGTGCTTTTAAATAAATAAAAATATTTATCAATTCTACTTATTTTAGGTTCGATTCATATACAAGATGACACCCGCGTTATTTAAGGCTACTGCTCTGCTCCCGTGGCTCATAGTGTGATGTTATATAACCTATAGCCTTCCTCGATACCTAAATGGGCTATCTAACACTGAAAGAATTTTTCAAATTTCAACCAAACAAACAAACTCTTCAGCTTTATATATTATTATTAGATATATTTCGATATTTTATTAAATTTATTAGTTAACATTAAACATGAATTTTCAAGGTTTAATGTTAACTAATAAATTTATATTTGCGTATACCTAATCAACTCAGCTAACTTTGAAACTCTGAGTAACTTTATATGAGCTTTATTTCTAAATAATATTTTTACAAATATCGAATCACTACAGTACATTTCGTCAAACAACGAACGATCCCTAGCAAAGGTATTGTCCAAACAGCCTAATATTAAATTTGAGTTCGGATACAAACTTTAAATAAACCCTCCGTTATCAAATCAGCACAATTTGTTTATCAAACAGGAGTGGAACAAGTGTAGTCGTTTAGCTAAAATCTTATTTGTTCACGGTGGGGTGAGTCCCAACGGTGGGTTGTACGACGCATATGTTCCGAGTTTTACGCACTTTTCATTTTAATCCCACTTCGCTGTACGTATGAATATATTAAATGGTTTTAATTAATCACTTTTAAGGGCTTTGATTTGTTTTGAGTAAAAATATAGGTACTTTGTGATAATGCATATTTAATATCTCCAATTTGGTAAATTGACAATTATTTTGTGAACTTTGTGTAAGAATATTATTACATGTAGAACAGTACAAAAAATGTTTTTAAGTAGGTACTTTATTTAAATCAATCTTTGGAACCTTGCAACGAAACAAATGAGATGACACTAGCAAATTCAGTGTTTGTATATACCTAATGCGCGGAGACCTAACAGTTATTATAGTAATTTAGGTAGATATACCAACAGAAGCGATCGACTTAACGTGATCTTAGATAATTGAAATTAAAATTGTGCTGTCCCCAGCTGGAAAACTAGTAGTAACAGTAAGTACCCTGTAGCTTTTGATTCCCTTGCGAGTAGTCGCGAGTTTGAAAATATGATTATATTGCTCTTTCTTTTGATTGCGTAGACATAGAAGTTTGAGTTTGTTACAGCCTAACGGTGTTTTATACCTGAGTATTTGCTATGAATTTCAATTTAATACCTCTACGCGTTCAAGAGTAAGGGGTAGTAACTTTAAATTATTAAAAATATTTTTATTATTTGATGTAACTATCTTTCTTTTGATTGCGTAGACATAGAAGTTTGATTTTGTTACAGCCTAACGGTGTTATATACTTGAGTATTTACTATGAATTTCAATTTAATACCTTTACGCGTTCAAGAGAAAGGGGTAGTAACTTTAAATTATTAAAAATATTTTTATTATTTGATGTAACTAAAAATTTACGGTTTTCGCAATTTTTCCTTTATATGTGCTATAAGGCGTTGCTTCGTACCAAATTTCAAGATTCTGAGCTCACGGAAAGTACCCTGTAGGTTTTGATTCCCTTGCGAGTAGTCGCGAGTTTGAAAATATGATTATATTGCTCTTTCTTTTGATTGTGTAAACATAGAAGTTTGATTTTGTTACAGCCTAACGGTGTTATATACTTGAGTATTTGTTATGAATTTCAATTTAATACCTCTACACGTTCAAGAGAAAGGGGTAGTAACTTTAAATTAATAAAAATATTTTTATTATTTGATGTAACTAAAAATGTACGGTTTTCGCAATTTTTCCTTTGTATGTGCTATAAGGCGTTGCTTCGTACCAAATTTCAAGATTCGGAGCTCACGGAAAGTACCCTGTAGGTTTTGATTCGCTTGCGAGTAGGCGCGAGTTTGAAAATATTCTTATATTGCTCTTTCTTTTGATTGTGTTGACATAGAAGCTTGATTTTGTTGCAGCCTAACGGTGTTATATACCTGAGTATTTGATATGAATTTCAATTTAATACCTCCACGCGTTCAAGAGAAAGTGGTAGTAACTTTAAATTTATTAAAAATATTTTTTTATATGCTGTAACTAAAAATGTACGGTTTTCGCAATTTTTCCTTCATATGTGATATAAGACGTTACTTCGTACCAAATTTCAAGATTCTGAGTTCACGGGTAGTACCCTGTAGGTTTTGATTCACTTGCGAGTAGGCGCGAGTTTGAAAATATGCTTATATTGCTCTTTCTTTTGATTGCGTTGACATAGAAGCTTGATTTTGTTGCAGCCTTACGGTGTTATATACCTGAGTATTTGATATGAATTTAAATTTAATACCTCCACGCGTTCAAGAGAAAGGGGTAGTAACTTTAAATTTATTAAAAATATTTTTTATATATGCTGTAACTAAAAATTTACGGTTTTCGTAATTTTTTCTTTATAAGTGATATAAGACGTTGCTTCGTACTAAATTTCAAGATTCTGAGTTCACGGGAAGTACCCTGTAGGTTTTGATTCCAATGCGAGTTTGAAAATATGCTGCAATTTGCAGCATATACGGCTGTATCTTTTGATTGCGTTGGATTAGAAGTTTGATTTTTTTACAGCTCTATGGAACCGTAGATTCGAGTATTTAGTATAAATTTCAGTTTGATACCTCCACGCATTCCTGAGAAAAAGGGTCTTGACAGACGGACGGACAACAAAGTGATCCTATAAGGGTTCCGTTTTTTCCTTTCAAGGTACGGAACCCTAAAAATGGGCAAGTGCGAGTCGGACTTGCGCACGAAGGGTTCCGTACCATAATCTATAAAAGAAAATCCCGTTTGTTGTATGTATACTTAAATATTTTTTAAGTTTCTACCTGTTTATTAAGGTCGAGTAACAAATTGCTTAAAAAATACGTTTGTTTTATGGGAGCCCCCCTATATTTTTTTTTTATTTAATGATTTATTTTGAAAGGTAATATATAACTACATATTCTGTGAAAGTTTTAAGCGTCTGCCTGTTACCATTGGTAATTTTGAGCAAAAAATACGAAAAAAGACACGTTTATTGTATGGGACCCCCCTTATTTTTTTTTATTTTTTTTTTAGTTTTAGTATTTGTTGTTATAGCGGCAACCGAAATAGGTACATAGCTTGTGAAAGTTTCAGCTTTCTAGCTATCACGTTTTATGAGATACAGCCTGGTGACAGACAGACAGACAGACAGCGGAGGCTTAGTAATAGGGTTCCGTTTGTACCTTTTAGGTACGGAACCCTAAAAACCATCAGTAACATTTAGAAACAAGTAATGAACCGTGTCAGCCGGCATTTGCCAGCATTATGTCTCTTTTTTAACCTCGACATCGACATCGATATTTTATAAGGGCAAAAGGGAAGTGGTACGGTAACTAACAGGCTATTGACTTTATGCCTAATTGCTTATCTAATAGGTAACACAATTATAACGGACTTATACCTTTCAACCCACATCGGCAAAGACGCGTCAACCACACAACACCAAACCAACTATTAATTATTCTGTGACCAAACGTTAATTACCAAACGTAACCGCGTAATTTCCTTACAAACACAAATTAAAATCTTCGGCCAGCTATCAAAACCACGTGAAGCTGATTTAGTGACCACAAAGCGTACAATATTGGTTGTTGGCGCCAAAACGCGGCCATTTGCAGAGCATAATTGCGGATACTTATTGGGTAGCCATTTTGTGATTGCGGCGCGGCACGGCACCGCGATGCATCCCATTCATTAGCCAATCTGGATTAGTATTTCAAATGCTATTGTCTGTTGTGCGTTTGGTAAGCCTGTGGTGGTATTTAGTTAATATCGCTTGGCTGTAACCACGACTTTGGTTACAAATATGTAAGTATTTAGCAGGCGGCGAGATAGAAATAAAACTGATGGCTGCATAGAGTAAGCTTTGCTAATTTTAGTATGAATGCACTTAGTTTGGAGATTAGGGTGTAAAAAGACCCTTAACGAAAACTGAAATTCCATGTTGTACCAATCACTACGAACATTTTTTCGGCACCATACCTGGGAAATTACTGGTTCAGGAGATACTGAGGCTCAAAGTTAGTATGGAATTTTTCTAATTAGGTACAAAATCGATGCATTTACCCCGTCAATATGTTCTTTAGATGCAAAAAAATCGTTTCCCAGGTATTATTTTTGGTTAGTATGACTTAGCATGATGTCTACAACGAGTGGACTTCGGCTTGGTGATGGGTCTTGTGACATTCTGTATAATTAAAGACTGATGTTAAATTACCAGTAAACCTTCTTATGGTTTTCGATAGGTGAGTGTAAAAGTTACTGACCTGTCACTTTCCTTTCTTAGTCACCTGTCTCCTATTTCTATCTGCCTCTTGACTCTTTCCTATACATCATTTGATTCAGACCTTAATAAAAGAAAATGCAGTAGAAGCAAGAAAGTACGGAATAAAGCTCTACCACTATAAAAAACCAATTTTAGTTAAGTAAACCATAAAAAAAAATAATGTTACTGTGCACGTGCAATGCATTCGGCATATTTTAAAACACTCTTAAAGAAGGTATAAACCAGTAGAAAGCTGCATAATGTAAGTATCTCCAACGGTTCGAAAAATTAAGTTCTTACGAACACTTTGAGCCGACTATATGACGTTTTAAAAATGTGTGGCCGCTATCAATAACAACACCGTAAAAAGTTATTAAGGTAAGAAGAGCTTTTGACTGAAAAAAGATTACATCCTAGATTTCGCGCTGCTACAGCAGCTACGTCGTAGCGAACGCTACGTCGCAATCGTAGACAAGGTAGAAAAAAGTTTTTCGCAGTACTAAAAAACTGTCCTACTATCACCGTGTGTTTAACTATATAAACTATTGACATACTTTGTCCATTACAAGAAACACCCCTATTTAGAACTATCAACACTCAAACTCCCTAAAATTTAACACAATTTACAACCATAACGGCACTTTAAACTATTTCACAGATATTATATCCCTTGTAGATATAGAAAAAAATCGTCTACAGTGTAGTATCGTCACTCAACTGGTGTTAATGTGCAGCGATGTAAATCAAAATTCATAGTGTTCACCCCAGTAAGAGAGCCATGAGTTATGACTTATTACGCACCGTACCCCACATACGACCATTCTGATAGCCCCTGTCTCTGTATGTCTCTAAATGACGTGTCAATGTGTTGTCACCTTAGCGATTTACGAATGCGGTAACTAGGGAAGAGGCCATATATTTGACTGTGTTTGGGACATTGTGGTCATATTGGTGACGATGAAAATCATAAACAAAAAATAAATACCTCCTGATAAAAATTACTTAAAACCTATTAAATTGCACAATATCATCCTTGTTTACATTCGTAAAGCTCTAAAAACATCGTAATAGCGAACACAAAAACAATTCTGCAATTATCTTGTTTCCTTTCCAAATTGTTGCTGCTAGAGTGTAAACGAAAAAACTGAGCTTTTGGTCTACAATTTATTATCAATAATTTACATATGCCAAAATACACAAAATAATTATCAGATAAGCTGTGAGTATTAAATCTCGTAAAGAATGAGCTGTGACTATAGGACCCAAGTACTAGAAAAGTTAAATTGTTAAATATTATTATAGCGTCGTTTTATAAAAATCTTAAAATTTCTTACAGTTAGGTGACTATTCAATATTCGAAGGTAAGCTTTAAAGCAGGGCTCGGATACCGGTAAAATTTTTAAACCGTTATTATGTACTTGCCGCAAAACCTTTACATTTGGTTTCGTTCGCATAAACCGGTTTTTTTAAACCGATATTTGGAACATTATTTACATAAAGGTTTTTTTGGATTAAACGGTTTAGAGCAATAAAAACCGGTTAATACGGACGCACCATAAAGAAACGCGGTGCGCTATTACGATTTTATTCAGTAGTAAGATTTTTTTGTTTGGCAACGTGTTTACCGACATGCCGTTCGTCGAATAAACCGGTTAATTTAGGTTAAAATAAAGTTCAAAAACGTTCACGTTCTTAACAAAAGTTCGGAGGAAAACCGTAATAAACCGGTGTTAACCGGTATTTTTTAAACCGGTTCCGAGCCTTGCTTTAAAGTCCTAGTGTTAGTACAAACGCGTTGTCACCCAGGCCAGTCCCTCCCTCGTCCCGCGTATTTAACTATTTATTATAATTTTATGCGGCAGCGTCCACACCCCGGTCGGCCTTTGTGCACTAAACGATGTCCCCGTGTCGTCGAGGGTTATTTAATGTAATAACATCATACAGATATATATCTCTTGAATATTAATGCACTTTTTACGTCAATAAACAGATAAGATCGGTGTCAGTTGTCTACAATTATTGTAGTGTCTCGGATTTCAATAGGATTTGCGGTGGGTATTGGTTTATTAGAATAATATGTTGTATTTGCGCTTTTTGGCGATATATTTGTTACGAGCGGAATTATGATTTATTTTGTATCTAATATGCTGTTTTGCTGTAGGAGGCCTATTCTTTATTGTAGTTTTTGAGTTGACAAATGTTTACAGGACATAAGACTTTTGTATGTTACTTTTTGACGTAGTTTATTTAAAAAAAAAAACAACGAATGCAACATTTTGGACAAGTAATGATATATATTCTGTTATTATTATATCGACTGAATTTCAGGTAGTCACGCGACATAAAACTCGAAATAAAATAAATGCGTTGATATTATTCATTCACACCACAATAGTGCCTTAGTCCTATTAAACAAAAAAATAACTGTATCCAAAATAAAAACCGTTGAAAAGTTGTCATTCTGAGTCAGTGGTGCGTGCATCCCCGTGCCGAAGCAATAATACACTATTATATTATTTTAATAATAATAATATGTACTATTATTGTCATTAAAATCATTATTATCGACGGCACGACCGGTTCGCGAACTTAACACAATTGACTTTTGCCGTTCGGTTGGTTCACAAAGATGATGGTTTTTAATTATATTGACCCCACTTTGTTTTCTCTTCATTATTTTGACATATTTTATACTTGAAGCTTTTCTACGTGAAAGCAGCTTTCGAATTGTAAATTGTTTTGTCTCTATTTCTCACAGTTATATTTTATTATAACTGGTATTTTTTTCCTGGATAGTTAAAAACTTTTTTTCTCCCTTTTTATCAGCAATTACTCTCTGGGCTATGAGCTGTTGAGTTGTAGGCCAATAAGATGTAGAGAGTGTGTACTCCAGTGAGAGCACTACTCGTTCTATAGTTAAGCTACACCCTGTAAGATTGTTAAAAACTGACGCAAAAAAAATGCTATGGTGTTTTTAGCGAGCGATAATTATCCATTTAAGATGCACTTGACTTCGAATTCAGTGGAGCACGCCGTGGAATTGAATCCAAGATCCTCTGCGTAGCAATGCGTTGGTTAGGCTATCGTTACCTAGTGATCCTAGGGTTCCGTTTTTCCTTTTTTAGGGTTCCGTACCTAAAAGGTAAAAACGGGACCCTATTACTGAGCCTCCGCTGTCTGTCTGTCCGTCTGTCTGTCACCAGGCTGTATCTCATAAACCGTGATAGCTAGAAAGCTGAAATTTTCACAAATTATGTATTTCGGTTGCCGCTATAACAACAAATACTAAAAATAAAAAAAAAATAAAAAAATTAAGGGGGGTCCAATACAGAAATTTCGTATTTTTTGCTCAAAATTACTAACTGTAACAGGTAGACGCTTTAAATTTTCACAGAATATGTAGTTGTATATTACCTTTCAAAATAGATACTTAATTGAATAAAGAAAAAGTTAATAATAAAGAGGGGCTCCCTCCCATACAACAAACGTAATTTCTAAGCAATTTGTTACCCGATCTTAATAAACAGGTAGAAACTTATAAAGTATTTAAGTATACATACAACGAACGTGATTTTCTTTTATAGATGATGGTAAGGAACCCTTCGTGCGCGAGTCGGACTCGCACTTGCCTAATTTTATTTTCTTTCCATTCCTTCGATGGATCCGGTTATTCTATCGTTGTTTTTCGACGGACTGATGCGTAGAAGGAATAGTAGGAGGTGTATGTAGGCGATGTTTGTTTAGCTTTTTGGAGATAACATTGCAAATGAAAGAAATGAACATTTGTATAAGTATTTTTTGTCTCTATGCTTAATTAATCAAGTACAAAATTATGAAAGACTAGAGAACGCCAGCAGCTACGCCTGCATTTTTTTTTATTTACCCGTTTTGGCCGATCCCGTGGGAATTTCGGGAAATCCCTTCTTAGTGCACCCCTACGGTCCCTAAGGAACATACATGCCAAATTCCATCTTCCTGCGCCCAATAGTTTCGGCTGTAGCGTGTCTGTCAGTCAATCAGTAACGCAAGGATTTTATATATTAAGATAGGTACCTATTTCATTTTATTGACGAACGCCTAAATAACTTTATTAAAGAAAATTATTACAAAAGTATACCAAGTTGTAAAGTTTAAATTGCATAGTAAATAGCTAATATTAAATTGAGAACTGTATACAAAATAAAGACCCCAAAGGTCATCTGTTTCAAGTAGCCATTCTCAGTATCGTCTCGTAAATTTTTATCACAATTTTATTACCATATAAATTATTTCGTCACGTACGCCACTCCCTATTATTTCATAAAGGGCACGGGTGACAAGACGACATACGTATCTTCACAATAATAATATACACATAAATCAATAATCAATTTTACGCCATCGAGAACGGTCCGATGTATTTTTGTCGGGATTTTATTATTCTGGCAACACATCTAGTGGAAAATCGCGTCCTGCCGCGCACGGGCCAAGCGCGGGAAATCATACTTATTTGTTATTTACGGGTGTAAAGTGTAACAAGGAGTTTGTATGCCTCAACGGGTGCTTACTAACCGTGATTTTGACGTTTCGGACACTTGTTACCGGCTTTTTCTGTTGTATTATTTTTCTCTCAAATAAAATACATATATCTGCTTGTTGTAATATTAAGGACCAATAATATTATGTTTTTCCAACTTATACGTAAATAATAATTTAATACAAGAATTTGATCTCACAAAAGTACCTAATGAATTGGAATGGCCACAATTAAATCTCATATTCCACTCTCTTATAACGTTAAGGATAACCATTCAAATGAATTGAATTATGCCGATAAATCCCGAAAACATTTAGACCGAATGTCAATATAATAATGTCTGTCGGCAAACAATACTTCTCAGAGTCGTACACGCAACACCCTACCTGAGAACTACTTAATAAATCTCTGCATATCATTTCACTCTCAAATGATTCCGAATACACTATTGTAGGCCAAAACACATCGCCTTAACTTAATACAGAGCGTTATTGAGTGCCAACAAGACGCCCCCCAGAGCGACACAAAGCACAGTCGTATTGACAAACTGCCTATAAGTCTCAATCAAACAATACCATTTATGAACTCCTTACGTTATTGACCTATTTCTTTGGCATAATAGTACGACAATTAAATTTAAATTTCGAATCGTGGGAATTGGTCGAATTAAGAATAGTTTTGACTTTAGCTGTCATCTCATATGGGCGGGAAAGTTTTATTTTTCTATGTAATGGGAGGCGGTGACGCGGTTTCAACGGGGCGTTCTAAATCTTTCTTCTGATCATGAATTTATTGTGTAGCCCATAACTATCCAGCACTTTCATAATTGAATAAATAAATAGCTTTTATTGCTTATTATTTTAATAAAGGGAAGTCTTTTGTATTATTATTAAATTTGAGAACGTAACTGCGACACTTTCTGATTAACGACTTGGATATAAGATACCTATGTCTACAAGTAAAATGCTAAGTTACTGATAAATTTAATAAGTATATATCTAAAAACTCTACATGTAATTTGCTTGTTACGGAGATAATATAATATAATATTGTCTACTACAAAATAGAAGTAGGTAGGTACTTTGGTGATTGAAAACAAACTACGGTTTACGGATTCTATCGCTATATAGAATAATTTAGTTTTAGTTTTAATTGGTTTTAGTTAATTTACATTTCAACCCAATGATCTAGAACTACATTTTTTAATTACTACTAGCCGACGTTTCAGTTTCTTTACAGGAACCGTGGTCACGGCAGACTGAGGTGATATTTGTCTTTATCTTGAATTTAAAAGTTATCTCAAAGTACCCGAACATATTTTCAACTAAGTATTGGTGTTACTATCTACGCAGAATGGGCTCACTGTGTTTTAATGTCTTCTGGTGACTTTCTTCTTCTTGGGTTTCATTTAGCCTGATTACAGGGTCCCAAGCTAGAAGAACATTCGAACCATCTTCCCTATTGAAATGAGTTTTTTTTTTAATTTCAATACCTTCACGTATCATTCTTGGAATAAAACGGTGTTCTTTTGCGAGTATCTGTGGTTCATCAAATCGCAGGTAATGATAGTTTGATTTCAATGTGTAACACTCGCGTAAACCCACGAAGATACTAGTTTGTTGATCAATTACTTCAAAATTTTATTACTTCATCATCATCAGCCTTTAACAGTCCACTGCTGGACCAGGCCTCTCCTTTGAAAGGAGGAATTGGCCTACTATACCACGCTGGCCAAACGGGTTGGTATAGGGTTTGTATCAAGTTTTCCTTCTCTTACAGTGCTGTTCTCTGCATAATGCGCTCCCTCTGTCGGCTCTTACGACACCCATGGGATGATATGGGGTGGTGACAATCCGTATTCTTAATCCGTCACCACACGGACTTTTTGCTTACATTTTATTTAAATGCATAGTTTGTGCCACCCTCACAAGATTAATACATGTAGGTACATATTGTAGGTACGCTCCTAGTACTCAAATAAAATAGAACACCTACTGTGATTCTAAAAATCAATTCAATAGTATTGCCATTACATACAATAGAAAAATGTTGAAAATCCAAACAAACATCCACTCCAATTTCAAAAAATTTCGTTTGCCAAGCACAAAAAGTGCAAAAACAAAAGGGCGTAATCAATGCAAGGAATAGAGGTGCGCATTTGTTCGCTTACTCCGCGAAACAGTGCGACGAAGGCACAAGAGTGTTCCACCAAGGAGTCACTGACTCACCCAAAATATTGACTCGCAAAGTGCCGACTTTGGTTCACAATAGACACAGCAGGTTTCCTTTTGTAGGGGACCCTTCTGTACTTAACAATACCGGGAGTAATGCACTGCTTTTTATTTTTTGAACATTAAAATTGCGAGTGAAGTAAACGAGCTTTGAATCGATGTGAACGGGGGGACGACTTCGGATTATCTGGAGTTGGACAAATAATCGAATCTATCAAACTAATGACAGTAATTTACTTGAGCTTTGTTGTTTTTGTTGGCCTGACAAAATATTATATCAAGTAAGTACATAATATTTTGAATTCATATGTCTGCATATTAAGACACATTACTTAAAAAAAAACAAATCAACTGCCTCGACGCCTATTAAAGCAGGCGACGTTCTCAAAATAAAGAATATAATATTGCTGCATATTGCACAGATAATAAAAATGAGATAATATGAAGCAATATCACTGTTATTAAAAACTTATGCAGCAATCAGAGAAATCGATTCGATCAATGTGGAACCCTCTATTTGCGCGTTCCGTTTTACACAACGCTCCACGCTTTACAAGATGGGTCTCTCGCTAAATAAAAAAAATCGCTCTCTAAGCTTATTGAAAAGTATTCTCGCCCTACGTTCACGGCGTCTGAGCAAATATAAGATAATTTTCGCGCTTCACCTCACTCGGTATTTAGGGGGCACCTTTCATACTTTTTACTGTGCCGTTTGATAGGTACCAACACGGTACGAAACGTTCTAATGTAATTTATTCTATATTCAAAATGCGTCGTTCGTTGTATCGTCGCTGCGAAGCGACGTCCTTGATTGGCGGTTTGATTTTCTTTTTTTATGGAAAACATGACACTTGACGGTAAGTAAAACGTATATTTTTAGCTGGCAATATTTATAATTTTGTTCGAAGAGGTTTCACTGTATACACATATTTTTAGTATGACTATGAAAAGCACTAGATGTAAATTTGAATTTTCACTAATTAAGCAACTGTACTATTGGAACAAACGTTGCTTAGAAAGGTAACTATGACAATTGCATCGTGATCACGTGATCACGAACTCGCCCGCGTGCTGGTCCATCTTGATACTTGATGGCACGGGCTGTTTCCGCAACTCCACGTCTTGGCGTGTGTTTTGCATGCGGCTGGGAATGGTGTCGTCATTCGAGCCACCCCAGCTCTTCGAGGAAGGCCAGCATGACAATTGCATACAAATTTGTTTGTTATATCAGGCCGTTTATTGCAATTCTACTCATATTGTTATAGAATCATACACAGACATCGACTTATTGTAATCCAGAAATTGTCTTATGCTTTTATTTTACCTACATACACAACACAATCTATCAGAATCTTCTCAGTATTTCGGTAGGTATATCTTATTATTAAAGTAGCATTCCTAGCCATCGCGACATTAGTGTATCGCGAGATCTTAAGGTCGTTACCAGGACAGTGATAGAGCCTTCAACCTTTTTAAAATTGCCCTTAGCTGCGCATCATTTAGAGATTTGATACATGATCGAATTATTTACACGTCTCCCTCACTTTTAACGCAAGCTCGCTGCCCCTATGATCTTACACAAAAATTGCATTCGGAATAGTGCCGTATATAGTGCGGGAAAGTCTTATCAAAAATACGTAACTTACTACATCTGCTTAAATCGGTCGTGATCACGGTCAAACTAGATGAAACAAATTAGGTATTTATGCATAAAGAGTAAGTGCTTTAATTCGTCGATTTCTCTTCATGCACGCACATGAATATCAGTCCTGTATAAAATGGGTCCCTCGCTGGGCACGAGTCTCTTCTCACTATATGAAGGTAAGGTAAGCTAGGCCACCACGCTGAACTAGTGTGGGTCGTCAGACTACACTCTCAAAAGCCATTGGAGAACATTATGGAGAACTCTCAAACGTGTAGGTCTCCTCACGATGCTCTCCTTCAGCGTTTATCAAGCGATAATTATCAATTTAATACGCGTATAACTACGAGAAGTCACCGTGGGGTTAAACTCGAGACAGTACCAGTCCATAAACAACATAACAGAACATAACTTCACGACTTTTATCCCCGAAGGGGTAGGCAAAGGTGTATTCATCAATAAGCCTTTAACAGTCCACTGCTGGACTAGGCCTCTCCTTTGAAAGAAGGCCTACTATAAGAAGGCCTACTATACCACGCTGGCCAAACGGGTTGGTATAGGGTTTGTATCAAGTCGTTGTCTTACAGTGCTGTTCTCTGCATAATATGCTCCCGCTGTCGGCTCTTACGACACCCATGGGATGATACGGGGTGGTGACATTCTGTATTTTTAATCCGTCACCACACGGACAAAGGTGTATTACACACCCACTTTTCGCCAGGTATGTTTCGGTCCCAAAGCAATTAATTAACATTTTTAATAAGTACCCACATAACTTCGAAAAGTCAGAGGTGTGTGCCCGGGGTATCTGGAGATCGAACCCGAGACCATCGTCTTGGCAGTCCGTTACGTACACCACTGGGCTATCGCCGCTACATACCAATAGGCTAGTTGACAAAAAAAAAATTATAAGTCCGTCCTTTAGATTATTCAAAAATAAGCGATACGTATTTTTTTATTTGTAAATTAAACCAAAAATGACCAAGATAAAGCTCATTAAAGTTACGTATAACGTCACGCCGTGCTGCATTTTTTAGCACTAGATGACGTCACACGTAACTTTAATGGGCTATATCTTTGTTATTTTTTGTTTAATCGAAAAAAGAAAAAATACGTGTCCAATATTTTTTTATAATCTAAAATACGGACTAAATATAATGTAATTATTTTGACCCTGGAAACTACCCTACTACGCCTTCACGGCTTTACCACTCAACGGTTTTATAGAAATCTAATATGGAGATAACTAAAAAAATAATTTTTACAACAGCAGCTCAAACATGCCACTTTTGCTGCGAGACAACAGTGAACAGATGAGAACGCGATTTTGATTCGAGCGTGGGTCAAAGTAGCTTTTTAATTTTTCAATCTTCAGTGCCAGGAATTGTCATTGTCCTACTAATATTATAAATGTGAAAGTTTGTGAAGATGTATGTATGGATGTTTGTTACTCTTTCACGCAAAAACTACTGAACGGATTAGGATGAAACTTTACAGTTACAGTAGTTTATACATCAGAATAACACATAGGCTACAATTTATAAAGATTTTGTATAATGTTGCCATAATATAAGGAAAAGTATCAACTAAGTCGGCAAAAATCCTGAGCTCTGAAAGATGTCTTCGCGTGCTTTGCCTAAACCGTTAAAGTTACTTGAAGATAATGTACGGTGAAATTGTTTATCATAAAAAGCTCACTATGAAAAATTCAAGATGGCCGCCGTCACAAAATGGCGGATTACTTATTTTCCACAAATACCTCAATACGGGTATCAAATGAAAGGGCTTGATTCGTAGAATAGAGCTCACTATGAAAAATCCAAGATGGCCGCCGCCGCAAAATGGCGGATTACATATTTGCCACAAATACCTCAATATGGGTATCGAATGAAAGGGCTTGATTGGTAGAATAGGCTCACTATGAGAAATCCAAGATGGCTGCCGCCACAAAATGGCTGATTACATATTTTCCACAAATACCTCAATATGGGTATCAAATGAAAGGACTTGATTGCTAGAATAGACCTCACTAGGAAAAATCCAAGATGGCTGTCGTAGCAAAATGGCTGATTACATATTTGCTACTAATAGGTACCTCAATATGGGTATCAAATGAAAGGGCTTGATTGGTAGAATAGACCTCACTATGAAAAATCCAAGATGGCCGCCGCCACAAAATGGCGGATTACCTATTTACCGCTGTTTGCGGTAAATAGGTAATCCGCCACTTTGTGGCGTTTTTTGCGTTTGATTGGTAGAAAAGGGCTCACTATGAAAATAGAATGAGAAGTATCAACTAATAACAAAACTAAAAACTTGAAAATAAAATAAGCTAAAAAAACATTTATTTTAATTTTGGGCGTAGCGTATCCAGAATAAACATTATGATAGAAATTTAACTTGCCCAACGATTTATATTTGTCTGACCCAGATTGATGTGAAGTTTAGTGCGATCTGGCAGCTAGGACTTACTGAATTACTTTTTAGCTTTTGGTACATAACCTAACTACATCATTTTTATTGTAATAAAACAGTATAACATAAAAAAATATGTTTTTTACAATGCTCATCCTAGAGTAGTTATCAAATTGTTTTCAAAATTGATATATTTATTGCCTTCAGTATTTAATGAAGATGAACTTTGTCTTTACAGTAAGTTGTTTGGACTAATAGTTTAAAAGTTATCAAGATATAATTTACCTAAGCGCAAGCGCTTACTATGAGTTGGCGCGCTTAAGCGCAGCGGGGCGGAGGGGCGGTCTGATTATGTCCTTGGTGTTAATGCTTTCAGTTTTTATTTTAGCTGCTATTCTATTCAACATATACATAAGCTCTTCAATAACTTTAATAATATACCTACATACTAATCTTTACCTGAAGTTTGACGACTATGAAAACAAAAGTAATTTTAATTATTATCTGTTTATATGTATGCTACACGGCTAATGTGCAGATCCATTTGTGATGAAATTTGATATGGATAGTCTGAAACCTGGGGAAGTACAAAGGCTACACTTTATTAAAATTTAATGCGGGCGAAGCCGTGGGCGAAAGCTAGTTCAGCCATAAATTTGAAATATTCGAATTTTACTGTGCTCTGTCTCTTTCACATGCATATAAAAAAGCGAGTGTGAACAACAAACCCCTTCGAAATTCGATTTTGGAATTCGACCGCAAAGAAAACACGTTCGGAAACGCGTAATACCCTAAAATTTAAAGACATTTGTAATAAAGAAATTACGTTGTGTTTTAAATGTTATTGTTTATATGTTTAATATATTATTGGATTTTAATATAAATAAGTCTAATTAATAGTATAAAATTGGTATTTAACCAATACATTTTTATTTGGAATTTCAACAATGATACATTGAAATACATTTGAAAAATAAACAACAGGGACGCGGTATCAAAACGCGATTAAAAAAAATAGCGGGAATAAAGTAAACATTTTGCTGATGCTCATAGCGTTATAGCGTAACGTGTTAAGTTATACTAATATAAAATACTTAATCTAAAAAGATGAGCGAAACTAGCGATGATGACTGTACTTTAACACCAGAAGAGTTAAAACAACAAGTGATCAATGTAGAATTATGTTTTCAATCTATTCCTGTTCATTTTTATGTCTCCTAAGTAATATGACTGTGTTCTCACTGCTGAGGTGAAAAGTTATGTGTGCTACATGAGAGCAAAGTTTTTTGCATCTTGTGCTGTTGAGTCCCTCACTACGCTCAGGATTCAAAATCAGCACTCGAAACAAATAACAACTTTGCTCTCTTGTTGCACAAATAGCTATTTCATTCTTTGGTGATGAAATATTGTACTTATGAACTTTGACATAACCCTATTGGACTGCTACCTGGTATTAGAAATAGTATATAATTTGTATAGATGTACCATGCAGACGACGCCGCGAGCAAAAGCGAGTGAATAATAAGGCAACTTTTTTACAACCTTATAAGTGTAGATACACTTATAAGACAACGTAGATACGTTACAACTAAGACTATAGAATAAAAGGCAGACAGAGCGCGCGGAACACTTGCGTGAGGCCACTAAAGCAAATACAAAATTGAAAAGCGAATACAAACTCGACTCAGTGCGCTGCGAAGCATCGCACAGTTCACACGCCACGATCGATCCAGCTTTTAAATTCATAAAATGCCGTCTTGCGTTTTTAAACATTGTAAAAGTTGTTTCTAAAAGCAAATACGGGAAAATGGAATATATTCTTACAGATAACTATGGATTATTTGACCGTTTTATAATATTAATTCGATAAAATTCGTATTTCTGCAGAAAATATGTAAGTGTTGCCAGTTTACGTCGACACCGTTTTCCCTGAATTAGGGAAAATGCACTTGTCAATTGATTATGTAGGTAATAATGATTGTCATGTTAATGAAAAATACATTAACGTATTGTAAAAGTATATTGTAGATTATATTTTTTCTTATAAATATACTAATAGGATTTCCATTAGTATATACATTGTTTTGAGTTCGATCCCCAAACGATCCAAATATTCGTGTACACGCGGCTACTTGTCAAGCTATACACTTTGACCTTTGTACCGTTGTTAGACCTTTGTACCGTTCTTATGGCGTAGGGAATAAGTATCAAAATCGTACTTCGACTATTTAGCTTGACTTGGCGCCGTGTGTACATTAAGTACAGAAACAGAAATTATTGATTGTAGCCATTATTTATTTTTAATTGCAATTTTTTTTGGTTACGATTTATGATTATGATATTCATCATTTATTGTATGCATGACAAAATGTTTTTAGCTAATTAATATTTATGACGCAAGCCTATCTATTTATTTCTCAATTTACGAATAAAATTAGTTAAAACTTAACTCGGAGCCTACATTTTTTAAGAAATGTATTTATAAAAGCATACTTTAATGGTATCTTTTATTTGAATAATTTTCACAACAGCATTACATATTAAAAGCTTTAATTAAATCTATGGTAAATTCTTCAAAACCACAAACGAATATAAAATATTACCTATGTAATATTTTTATATTCGTTTGCAAAAACTATATGCAAAATAGTGGGAGATTATTCATAATCTGGCAACTTTACACACACATAGACGCGCGTGTCCGTACAGTGCCAGTCGCCAAATGTCACGCACACATAGCTGTCAACGTGCCTCACTTAGTTGGACGAATACGCTACATCTGGTTCTTGTTTGTTAAATCTGTGCGTTACAAGTTCATGAATTTTAACACAATGAAATAAGGCGCTCATCAAAACCAATCCCATGGATACTTCCAAAAAATGGCTTACTTAAACCCTTGCTTGGTTAGGGATTACATGATACTTAAAGGTAAAGGTATTAGTGACATTGTGTCAACTTTTCTTACGAAAGTAAATAAAATGATGCCAACTGCAAGCAACTCGAAGTTGTCATCATTTTCTTTACAGAAATCTTTTTAAAACTTTTAACTGCAAAGGGTAAGTAAATACATATATATATATTTTTTATTACCATAAATATAAGGCTTGGACATTTTATTATGTAGGTACTTACAATCTTTACATTAAGCACAAACAATTCTTCCTATCTCACATGGTTGCTACTAATAGCCTCGTAGATTAAATTGAATTTGTGAATTTTGAGTGGATTACCGGGGGCTACCTTTTATATGACCTACTCTACGCCCCTCGAATAAACCCAGAACTTTCTATATAAGAGGATTTTGATCAGAAAATTCCCAGCTACTGGATATTAAAACGGAACCAATAAATAGAATTAATTCACCATTACATATACGTACGAAGTTTAAAAAATGCATTTAAAACCATTCGTTCGAAATGAGCACGCATTGTCGTTTGGACATTGTCTAAGTGCATTACTAAAGAAAATTAAATCGACTAAACACATATAAACATATTTACTGAAAGGGTTATTTACTAATTGGTGTATTAGTCGAGTACAATCATGGAAACAAGTCAATCGGCGTGTGTAATTCGAATTAAGGGACTGTTTACACGTTTGTACTTTGCGTGGAGTTTATTTTTTTATAAACGGACAGAGCGCAGACGGTTTTCACACATGGCCACACTTTGTCGGGTCACTTATTTATAATCTATTAAAAACGTTTTAAAATTTCGTGTGCTATATTGTTTTCAAATAAAAAATGATGGTATCATATCACAGGTAGATACTTAGAGACTTTGTTTGCCGTACCTGTACTGATTTTGTTGGCCCCGTCTATGATGTTACACTACAAGTTCTATTACTATAGAAACACAAGTACGCCGCTGTTCTTAGGGTACGAACAATTTAAAAAAAATGTGCCTGTCTCTACACAATCTCTGCCATTCCAAGCCTGCTGCTGCCTGACTGAGTTGGACTGTTACTATGACACAGTACTGCCAAACCAAACGTCTTTGGGTGCATCGCCACGCACCGATAACGCACCAACAATCAGTCTTTTGATCCAGATAGATTAGCTCTGGTGGAAACGTGTTCGACCAAACTATGTTTCTTTATGTGGATGGAGGTTTGCTCTGGATGCGTACTAAGTATTTATGTTGTACCCATAGTTTCATACTTAGCTTTTACATCCTCTCATCATAGCTGCAAATGACATATTTGTAGGAAGGCATCGTCACCATCGTGTGCACTTTTGTCCTGTAAAATAATATCAGTATATAAAAATATATTTAAATTCTAATATTTTAATTGTATTTCAAAAGTCATTGATTGGCAATTATCATTTCAAACCTCTAAACTGGTATAAACACCAGACTTCGTCCAAAAAATGAATTATTACGATAACAATAGATAATTAAATGCTTTATTTTACAACGAAGTAAATCGGTATTGCCAATTATTAAACAATAAAATAAACGCACGTATAATTGGCTCGAATCATTGATTTTTCAACTCCATGCCGTCTACACAGCTTGTTAAAAATTTCCATTTCATTTATAAGAAAACTTCAACCCTTTCTAGAATATTTTTATGTTTGTTATTTAATTTCCCAGACGTCAGCCGTTTGACTTTTAATTATACTGCTTGTTATAATTTTCTGATCGAACAAATTTTTCATTTCAAAGTTTCTTATTATATTTATGTGATAGCCATCTTTAAACAGACATCTTTAGCTAGAAATGGTTGAATTCTTTTGATCATATCTTTAATAGAAAAGCTACTGTTAGTGTTGTAGTGCTTTTTTATTTAAACGTAGTATTCTACACTCTTGATGGTAAAGTATATAGATATTATTGCAACTCTCGGGTATTACTTTGTTGTTTTGCCAGCGCCGGAGTCATTAATTACTAATCTCATCACTAGTAGACACACTTATCAGTTGCTGTCAGCAGTAGGCCTAGTTGAACGTCGCAACAATTTTTTTTATTATTTATTTATAGACCCACGCATGTATCCCTGAAGGGGTAGGCAGAGGCGTAATATTACACCCACATATCTTCGAATATTTAGGTCCCACGTAATATGGGGCGAGCACAGAGCAATAATAAGTACCTTACTCTGTGGGGACGACCCTATTGCCGTTACCGGGCACATGTGCTGCTACTGAGAATTCGGAAAAACCCAGTAACACTTTTGCCCGACCCGGGTATCGAACCCGGGACCTCCGATCAGCAGTCGCTACTATTACTCCTATACAAGGTAATTAAAGAGAAGGACACTTACCCCTCAACAGATTTACTCTTTTTGAACCATTTAACATTATACAATACACATGCTGTAGATATACAAAACATAAATTTGGTACAGGGATCCAACCGCGTAGTAAGATCCAACCACGTTCACGTTCTTAAAGTTTTATAAATCGGTTTGCAAATTCGTTGCAGTTGCAAAAGCCTTAAGTGTGCTGCATTCGGCTTCGTGTACCTAAACTTATGCATGCCTAATACATTTCCTTATACGACTAAGAGCTACAAATGCTACAATTGAAATCGCTCGTGTTTTTTAAAACAATATGTTTATTTAACTTTGATTGAAATAAATGTCTCTTGGAAGCAGCGATAGCTTAGTGGAGATACCAACAGACTGCCATGCAGATTGTATCGGGTTCGAATTCAAGGCGCGCACCAATGACTTTTTGGAGTTATGTGCGTATTGAATTTTAAATTATCGCTTGCCCCGTGCCTCGACGAGCACGTTAAGCCGTCGGTCCTGGCTGTCAAGAAGATCTTTGACGGTCGTTATAGGAAGTCAGTGCCTATGAATAAACTGACACTAGTCTAAACCATGGAATATAGCTATCCCTTTGGGTTGCGGAGGTCAGACAGGCAGTCGCTCCGTGAAAAAGCTAATAATCAGTAAAATCCGGTTAGACTAGAAAGCGGAGTCCGGGTTCTAATTGGGACAACGCTGGGAGGATGATGGTGAAATAAATGTCTCTACCTAAAAAAATCATAAGAGAAATTGACGTCATATGTCTAGGCAAAATACAGTTTGAATTAGTAAAGACGATGTAAGCATCGTCTTTACTAATTCAAACTGTATTTTGCCTACATTATTATTGTTCAAATTCCGCAAAATTTAATATTTCATTTAGATATAATATTTCAAAAATAGATGTGATTTGAATAAAAAGCAGAGTAGGCCTGACGTCTATTTGCATACTTGAGTTTAAAGCCGTCTGATTAAGGTAAATATTTAATCTAATCTAATTCTAATAACATACAATACTGGCACATCAACAAGATAATACACAACTGTCAACAACACTAATCATAGACAAAACAAAATAATAAAAAGACAAAAATACACCGTTCGTTTTTCAAACGTGGCGCGCTTTCGCGGTCCATCGGGCATTCCGTCAGATGCCAGTCACTTGGCAGCGCGGACCACCGCGGCCGCGTCTCGGGTTACCATCTATCGTCTTACTCGCCTTCCTGCCCTACGTCTAAGTTACTACGTCGCCGTCATATGCCGCGGTGACAGTTGCTCGATATTCGGTTTTGTTATATTTCGGTACTTTGGGTGGCCTCGGAAATTTCGTAAAAAATAAAAATGTTATGATCAAGATGACTTTTTTAAGGTAACAACAAAGGAAATCAAATCAAGCATAATTTTGGATTACTATCGTATCTCAATAGCCATCAAGACTAATAAAAAAAACTAGCTATAGGTAGATAACGTACTATGTAGAGGCTAGGTAGAGCTAGAACTTGCTTGATAAACGGCAACAGATACAAACCACAATAAAAATTAACACTATTATTATTCTAGAAAATTCCATAACCTAGTATAGTGACAAACAGACTGCTATGCTGATAGTTTCTCGCACCTTGGTGCATAACACCAATATACCCAAGAGCAATTAACTTAAAATGAAAGCAGTAGGTACAATGTCCGAAAATTCGTCACAACTCTAATTTATTTCAATAAATAATTAATTTACGCGCGCACGTCGTCATTCTTTTTGGGCTTTACCATAAACAGTATCATATCTGACATGGGCGCTCAAACATACAGCCCATGAGTTTTTTCCTTATTTTGTTATAATACTCCGCCCTTTCTCATTAATCCGTGGCTTCTGAGAATTCGATCAAGGTTAGATAATTGGGTCAAGTATTTTTAGTTGTTTTTTGGCATGTCAGGTATTGGGTAAAGGGCGAAGTTTTGTAATAAAATACGGTATACTTTTATATGAATTTGAAATAATGTTTTAAATGGCGATGGCGTAGGGCAATGCAAAATTGGTGCCGAAGTTGAACCCTCTGGAATTTTTGCCTTCTCTATAAAGGAACGCACAAAATCTGATATGATAAATGATAAAGTATGATAATATAGAGAACACTTTAATTTTCACCACAGCAGCTCAAACATGCCGCTTTTGCTGCGAGACAACAGTGAACAAAACGCGATTTTGATTCGAGCGTGAGGCAAAGTAGCTTTTTAATTTTTCAATCTTCAGTGCCACGAATTGACATTGTTCAGCCACAAATTTGAAACATTCGAATTTTACTGTGCTCTGTCTCTTTCACATGCATATAAAAAGTGAGTGAAAAAACAAACCCCTTCGAATTCGAAATTCGATTTTGGAATCCGACCTCAAAGAAAACACCTACGGCAACGCAAAAAAAAAAGATATTTGTAATCTGTGTTTGTAATAAAGTTTTTTTTTTATATGTTATTGTTTACATGTTTAATTTATTATTGGATTTTAATAAAAATAAGTCTAATTAATAGTATAAAATTAGTATTTAACCAATACATTTTTATTTAGAATTACAACAATGATACATTTGAAAAATAAACATCAGGGACGCGGTATTAAAACGCGATTTAAAAAAGTAGCGGGAATAAAACTTTCGCTGATGCTGATACAGTAGGTATAGCGTAACGTGTTAAATTTATATTAATATATAAAATAATCTAAAAAGATGAGTGAAACTAGCGATGATGACTGTACTTTAACACCAGAAGAGTTAAATCAACAAGTGATTATGCAGAATTCAATCTATTCCTGTTCATTTCTATGTCTCCTAATTAGTAATAGGTATGTGTTCTCACTGCTGTGGTGAAAAGTAATGTGTGCTACACGAGAGCAAAGTTTTTTGTATCTCGTGCTGTTGAGTCCCTCACCACGCTCAGGATTCTAACTTTGATTCACTCGCTACGCTCGTGAATCAATCATAGAATCCTTCGCTTGCTCGGGACTCAAAATCAGCACTCGAAACAAAAAACAACTTTGCTCTCTTGTTGCACAAATAACTATTTTACTGTCGGGATAGCGCACTAACATACGACGCACTAGATAGTGACTTGTTACAGCATAATCTACACCAGCCACTTACTGAAAGCTGGCACCATAAAAATATTGTTCAAGTCTGCTCTCGCACTAGGAATAAATGCAGTCAGTATAAGTCGCGGCACACTTCACAAACATACAAACCAGCGGACACAATTAACACTTTGACTCGAAACACAGTACCGCAGTGTCAAACGGTGAAGAGGCCGCTTAAACCACCACACAGTGCAGTCAATTTGGTAGTACCATTTTGTCAAGTTGATTAATGTGTCTTAATATTCTTGCTGCTCATAGTCTAATCCTTATTTAAGACAGCTGGGAATACCACAGAATCACGAAACCAGATTGTTCGATATGACATTTGAGGTGGAAGCTCTTCTTCCATGCAATCGCTTAACGGACCACATAATTGGTATTTAGAGATAGGTGTACGCTTGTACAATATACATAGCTACTGGCCAGCAGCTTGGACATTTTTTGAATATCAAAATTTTCGAAGTTTTCTTCCTGTTTAAGTATATTCGCAGATCAAGTGGCTCTAACAGGGTTATATGTTTAATTATGAAGATTTACTAAGTAGGAACTAGAGATGCAAAATTAACTGTGTTACACTTTTTAATATGACTCAGATATATATATTTTTTATTAATAGTCTCACGCCTGTATCCCCGAAGGTGTAGGCAGAGGTGTAAATATTACACCCACATTTCGCCATGATTTTTTAGGTCCCACGTAAGGGCGAACCTGTTGCCGTTACCGGTCACATCACCAGACTCCGGGCTGCTACTGAGTATTCGGAAAACCCAGTTACACTTTTGCGCGACCCGGGAATCGAACCCAGGACCTCCGATCAGCAGTCGCATACGCTATCCACTGGACCAGGGAGGCAAATATAAATTAATTTTGCTATAATAAGCTTGAATGGATAAATCGAGTTTTGAGTTAACGACTCAAAACACGATTTATTCCTACTTGATTGTCACAAGCACCTATGTGTAGCGTTATATTAATGTTGGAAGTCCTCATCATATGCCTTCCTCGTCCATATTTCCTGGTTTAAATATTTGATTGCCACTAATTAATAAATAATTTCTAGCATCTACATACCTATAGACAATAACTGTTTTGGTAACATCCAGTTCCGTTCTCTATGCCACAATGAAAGTACAAAAAAATCTCATTGCTTTTGATTTTAAGTTACACAACTAAAACCGCATCTCTAAAAGCAATAATTTTTCCCAGGTGTCCTCAATCAACCGGGTACTCCGCAACCTAGCTGCTCAGAAAGAGAAAGCGAACAACCAGCAACCCTCTCCAGAATGTTCCACCCCTGTGTACGAGCGTCTCCGACTGCTGGGGGCCCCAGGGTCCTCACCCGGCTGGCCAAGAGCACCCTGGCCCGCGCAGATCGACGCGAGAACACCTCCGTACCAGCTGCACAGTCTTAGCCCAGGACCTCAGGCGATCAGCTGCAATGGAGGGGATATGACCGCGATGAAGAAAAGTAAGTGAAATTTTGTTTATTAGTGGAGGTCCGTAGGAACTCGAGCTGTGATAGACGATGATAAGTTTACCAGTCCTACAGATGTTTATTATCTTTTATTTTATTTATAGACTCACGCCTGTATCCCAGAAGGGGTAGGCAGAGGTGTAATTACACCCACATTTCGCCATGAATTTTTACGTCGCACGTAATAGAGGGCGAGCCTATTGCCGTTACTGGGCACATCACCAGACGCCGTGCTGCTACTGAGAATTCGGAAAAACCCAGTAACATCTTTGCCCGACTCGGGAATCGAACCCGAGACCTGCGATCAGCAGTCGCATACGCTATCCACTGGATCACGGAGCCAGCTGTTTATTATTCATTCTGTATATTAAAGGAAAGAGAGTTTAGAAAGCACCTAGCGACGATACCTATCGTATTTTAAATTAACCTTTATGTAGGACTATGTTAACCACAGACACAATACCACAGTATATACAATACATAAGCCTCCAGACATATTTACGAAGCCTTCGTTTGCGGAGCGTCAAAATCGATAAACAGATGAAGCACACACTGAAAATGCCCAACTACACGCGAACAGTAATATATGCACACCTCGGGCAACTGGAAATTAACAGAAAAAATAAAATTGGTGAAACATACAATACAAGCGTGCGGCGGTCGGTCACAGCTCACCAACAACGCAACAAAACTTTTTCGCCAGCATTTTGATAGTCGATTTGCGGCTCTCCCTGTGTGGAGCGAACGCAGGCGAGAGAGGGGGGTAAAGGGACGGGAGGGGGAAGGCCCGCCTACGGCACCGTCAAAAACATTACTCTGCCCATCCGCGTGGAAGATTTAATTTTCATTTTTATCTGAAACATCCCCCTTTGTAGTGGTCTGTACTCTGTATCCAATTAGGTGGCTTTGAGAATTTTTCTGGTACACCCACAACGCTGCAACGGTTTAGAGATATGGAATTTTTAATTTCGATCCCTAGAACCAATTATAAACGATTTGCGATGTCTTAAACAAAAGGACGTTAATAGGTAAAGCTATTTTCTTGTTCGTTTTGTTGCGAAACGATAGCGCTTTGTTATAATATAAATGAGATAATTAATGTGAGTATGGTAATACTTTGAAGCACGTTCATATTAAAGAAGTAAGTATTCGAAATGTTTACTGTGATCTTAAAAATGTAAAGTCGTTCCTTCCGTACATGTTTTCAACTTGTTCAAATTATTTCATGAGGCCATCAATAACACTAGCATACTATTTCCATAAGCATTTACACTAAAGGAGCATGCTATTACGATGGTGCTCAACACTATTGGATCTAGAAATAAAAATGGAAAGAGAAATAAAGTAAAAATAAACTTATTTATTATGCACCACGACTATTCGCAAGGTGTCAGTGGACAGAAACCAGAAAGAATAAAATGTACTTTCATTAAAATACACTCGCACTCAGCTGCCTACAACCACAGGCATAGTATTGCATGCTTTACATTTAGTTGTTGATTTTCACTTATAACTAGCGTCTGGGAATAAAAAAAAGCTTTAAATTGCATCTAAGCAAATTAAAGCCTAGTTATGTTATGTTATGTTAAAGGACACGAAAGATTCGAAAGTATAGACTTTCGAATCTTTCGTGTCCCTTAACATACACACAGTGCGACCATGATCATGGCGCTTTCAATAGTACCGAAACATCGGATACTCAAAGGTACGTGGCACACATCCCGAGATAGTATAAAAAAGTGTTAAGCTTTATTTCAAAATAGCATAGCATTTTGAAAGTGATCACAATCTCTCAGACAAAAATACCAGTCACAAAAATAATGTGTACAAATAATAACCTCTGAAATGTAGAACTGTGAAACTATTCGCATTTCACGACTAGTGGTGTACCTAAGTACCATACACATTACACACACACACATACGAGTCTTACTTTGTGTAAGCTCGGCGCTAAATTAAACTACGCTCAATGCGTGTAGACGCCTAAGTCACCTTTACATTATACACGACGTATTGACTTGCGTTTGTGAATTTCTACTATTTCTAGTCATACATAGGCAGACGTAGACATTCCTAAAGGCATAGGCATAGCAAGGACTTAAACCACCATAGGTACCCTAGCTGTGGCTATGACTTTACCTGGAGATAGTGAAATCGATCCCCAATCCGGACAAATCTGTAAAAGATATGTTAACTAATCTAGTAATTATCTAATGATAATACAGCTTTGTTTAGGTATGTCATAGCAAACGCCATGCCCAATTTTCAGTATCGGATGGGGTCTCTAGGATGTCCGGGTGTCAAGTATATTTTAAAACTTAAGTTATAGAACTAGCAGAACATGTTTACCAATTAAATATTTCATTCATAAACTCAAAAATAAACTCTGTTATCTATTTTTAACAGCTATAATAATTTAACGTTCACTCATGAATAACGTTATTCATTTAAATGCTGTCACTATCTCAACATTAGGTTAGACCGCGGATACGGATGCGAGAGCGTGAAAGTGGCGGTAAATCTGTAAACGGATACCCGCGACGCCCCACTGGACATGCTATATAGCTTTATAGCAGATTATATAGCCGTTCTGTAACGTTATAGCTAAACGTGCAGCATTTTAACTGGGTTTAGCTGTGAGATGTTTCTATAAGTTGTGTGGTTGGTTTCGTAACGCAAAAAGGTAGGCTCTACAGTAGTAGTAGTACTACAACTACTAAGTACTTTCAATCTTTCGAAATTTTATATTTAAGTGACGGATCTCAATTCAATTTCGTAATTATAACATAAACATAACTTCACGCCTTTTATCTCCGCAGGGGTGTATACACACCCACATTTCGCCAGTTATGTTTAGGTCCCAATGTAATTATAAGAAAGAATGGTGAAATACCTGCCAGATAACGCTTTGTGGTTTATGAGTTGCTGTTACGTTTTGGGTGCTTTTTGTGTCCGATGATTGAATAATATTTGTAGTACCGGAGGCCCTATCCCCTATTCCTTCTCCCTCATCCCACTCCTCATCCTATCCCTTTTCCCAACCCCAAGGAGCGGCAACGCACTTGTGACTCCTGTGGTGTTTGCTTGTGTCCATGGGCGGCGGTAATTGCTTACCATCAGGCGATCCGTCCGCTCGTTTGACGCCTATTACCATAAAAAAAATGTAAAGTCTGACAGAAGATACAAGATTCCAACCGCAGCTGCTGTCAAAAAAGCAAATAATTTTTCATTACTAAAAAGTACCTATGCTTGAACACACAGACTTTGTGTGTGTAACTTTGACTAGCTTCTGCCCACGGCCTCGCCCATTGTGGTTCGTCTATCGCGGAAACGTACAAGAGGTAGCTTATTAGATATTTTATTTATAAGCTACCTAAAGTTTTATCAAACTCTGTTCATTTTTACTTGAAAGTACCAAACATCCTTCCACCATCCTCACAATGTGCGGGTTTACGCTTAGCACAGGTAAAGTAAATAATTACGTAACTATGTATTATATAGCAACATTACATAGTGCGCAGGTAATCATGGCAACAAAGTAGGTATGGCCGGCGGCGTTGCACTCCGTTGCTTTGTGTTGCCAGTTGCCACTTGATGGCACAAAGTTATCGCCCTTGACACTTTTGTTAATTGTTTGTTGATTCAAACGCATTGTTTTACGTCATTCTCTGGCCAGTAACTAGATAGATTATAGTAATTATCTTTTGGAACGTTAATAAGCTGCCATTATTTTAATATAGGTTTGTTGAGTATATCTATCCACATACATACATACATAACTTCACACCTTTTATCCCCGAAGGGGTAGGCAGAGATGTATTGCACACCCACGTTTCGCCACGTGGGTAATAGGGGGCGAGCCTATTGCCATCTACCGGGCACATTATTAAGCGAGCGATAATTAACATTTTATACACAACTAGAGGACGCTAGCAGCTACGCCTGCATTTTTTTTAATTTACCCGTTTTGGCCGATCCCGTGGGAATTTCGGGAAATCCCTTCTTAGTGCACTCCTACCGTCCCCAAGGAACATACATGCCAAATTTCAGCTTCCTGCGCCCAATAGTTTCGGCTGTAGCGTGTCTGTCAGTCAGTCAGTAACGCAAGGATTTTATATATTAAGATTAATATAACATAAAAACTTAATATTTTAATACACACATAACTTCGAAAAGTCAGAGGTGTGTGCCCGGGGAAACTCTCAACTCATAAGCGTCACATTGTGACCCAAATGAATAAAGGATTTTGAATTTGAAAAATTTGAAAACTGGGGATCGAACCCGAGACTATCGTTTCGGCAGTCCGTTACGTACACCACTGGGCTATCGACTACTTTTATAAGTTTGCATTATAATTTTATATAATAATTATGTCCGTCTATTAAACTAAGCATGTTTTTCAAATGCATATAGTTAGTTATGGAATAACTGAACCGATGGAACTTTCGCTGAAAGTTACAGGACTTTGTAGGGCTACATAATATAGTCTATACTCTATAGTTTGACTCAGTAGTTGACGCTGCTGTCGAGGTACCAGAAATAACCGAACAGCTAGTTTTATTATAAGTAGATGGATTACATTTAAAAGAAATCATGAGTTTCTTCGAAGTTCAAATGCTAGCCCAAATTAATTTTGGAGTCCGTAAATGTTTTATAACTTAAATGAAATGCTAGACTTTAGTTATACTGCCCTCTTTAAACCGAAATATTTCTTACTTATTCTTTTCATGATGTTTATGATATTTGGGTTATTTGCCAATACTGACCGTCACCACAGATTAACTCTCTTTCTCTAACTACAAAATGATCTCAAACATTTTTTCAAGCGGAAGGTGTCTTTATCTATGATAAGTCCAATGTATCGAAGCAAATAGCGCACTTCATAATGCCGATTGAGTATAACTGCTAAGAGACCACGTAGGTATGTATTAAAACTGGAGATACGTAAAAAACAACATTTTTATCACTGTAGCGGCTTCGCTTCACGATGAGTATGGTGCGCCAAGCGTTCCGTACCATTCGTCGCTCGCCCATTCACTTCAACTAAAACAATCTTACATTTTTGCTTGTCATCTCGGATCGTGTACCCGATAAAAGTATTTTATTACATAACTTATTATACAATCAGTATTATTCCATCAGCGTCTTATTTCTACCAAAACAAAAACACTGAAATCAAATCTACAGCATTCCACCTACCAGCAACAGGGACAAGGGACCATTCTCCTTAACCTTTCATATTAGACTGAGCCCATAATTTTATCTGCCGTTCGATCAAAGTCTGCCTTATTTGTATTGTAATATATTTAGCTCAGATATTTCGCATGTTCGTACTTATAGGTAACTGGGGCTATTAATAGCTGAGGGTGTTATGAGTGCCCGACGAAGGATTATAGGCGGGCTACCCACACCACTTAGGCTGAGGCTACAGTAGGCAGCGATTTGCGATGCGGCTGGAAGAGCTAAACGAGAAAAACATAGTATGGCTACATTACAAGCGAAATTCCGGCGTATATTCGGCGATGACGTGGCTACAATACACATGCTCCACAACGAAATAATAAGAGCGATTCATGCGGCCTTTCTAATAAATTCGATTCATTTTCGCTAATAGGTATGTTGATGTAGCCGATGCCGTGATTTCAGTAATGTTGTTCCTATCGCATAAAGACATCAAAGATCGCTATTAATGTTTGATGTACGGTGTAGCCATATACGTGAGCATTCATTTATTTGTTTTAATCGCTCATGTGTCGCAAGTCGCGTCGCGGCCTAATGTAGCCTCAGCCTTACATCGATAATACGAGTGTTACATCAATAAAACAAACAGTGATTTTTGCGGTGTTTATATTATAGCTTTATCCGTGACTTCGTTCGCGTCGGTGTTATCGAAAAAAGGGTAGGATTTACGCTATTTTGGTGTAGGTATGAACTATATTATTGCGAAGTTTCATCATAATTTGTTCTGTGGTTTTTGCTTTAAAAAAACATTATGGTGACCTAATAAATTTGCCTTCACTTAAGTATGAATCAGCGTGGTCGGAAGTTCGAAACGCTCACCGTATCTTGTTCCTGGAAGCGTTGAGACTGCCTGTTCCTAACACCAGCTTACGAAAGGGGCCACGGGGTAGTTTATTCGAAGTCCCACTATCCCGTACCAACCTTTTGAAGTACCTATGCTCCACACAAATAACAGCATCTCACAGAAACATTTATATTTTTATGTGCACATTGGCGGAATTTGTGTAGGTGACACTAGCATATTTGTCAAATTCGTTTTAAGATTTTGCTATGTAAGTACTATGTTGTTGCATTGGGTATTACCTGTAAAGACAATGTATGTTAATATAAATAAATAAAAATACAAAAATCTTCTAAAATACTTTTCTTCTAATTCTGTCTAAAAAAATACTTCATTTTCATTTTCAATCAAACCTAATTTGACAACTAAACCACAAATAACTCCCTAAAACAATAACTCCTTGTTATCAAGACACGCTAAGCGTCGGTGATGAGCAGTATAACTAATTTTATTTGCAGTTCCCCTCGGCTGAATGTGTGGGGTCATTATTTATTATCTGTGTCACCATAATGACCCTATGATGCATAGTTTACTCATGTTTATTTCGTTTTAGTTGATACTTTATTTTATGGCTGTACAGCGCCGTGAGCGAATTGTGATAACGATCGTAAGGTTGTGGGTTCCTTATCAGAAATATATGTATATTGTACTTCATCATCCTCCTAGCGTTATCCCAGTTTCAACCTGGGGTCCGCTTACTAGTCTAACCGGATTTAGCTGATTTGCCACAGAGCGACTGCCTGTCTGACCGCCGCAACCCGAAGGGATAGTGATATTCCATGGTTTAGACTAGTGTCAGTTTATTTAGAAGGTACTGACGCCCTATAACGACTGTCGAAGATCTTCATAACAACCGGGGCCGACGGCCTAACGTGCTCCCCGAGGCACGGGGCAAGCGATAATTAACAATTCAATACGCACATAACTACGAAAAGCCAGTGGTGCGCGCGGTGGATTCGAACCCGATAGGTACCCTCTGCATGGCAGTCTGTTGGTATCTCCACTAGGCTATCGCTGCCTCAGAGAGAAATATATATTGTACTTGTAAGTTCAAAATATTGCTGGGCTTAGATCAATTGAATAGTTTTTCGTAACACTTATGCTATTCAATTGCACTTTCCGTTGTGTGTCTGAAAATTTACTTGTTGTCTGGTACATAAATAAATTATAAATGTAATTTGTATTTTAAGGTATTTAATAAATATCGAACTATGATCTCTTAATTACTTTAGTGATCTTGGTAGCAGGTCCAGATCGACAGACCCACGTAGGAAAAGAATCCGACACCTCTCGATTGATCTTCTTTAACATTATCAACACAAGCAGCAAAAAAGCAGTTATTTGATAAAAATATTGAGACATACCAAGTAAATTGTCTTTATATATTATGCAATTTTAAGGGTAAAGGGCGCGGATTTTATCTGGAAATATCTTTCGATCTGTTATCAAATTCCGAAGTTTTGCTAGCTCACATAGCGACATATCTTATCACATCTTATAGCTTAATCCCAAGATTTTGTAAAACTTTCAGAATACGAGATCCGTACAGAAACTTTCTAAAGATTAGGTGCGTCACAAGCCCTCATTTCTTCGCACATAACCATTCATTACATTTCTTACTCATAGAGGCTTCGCGACGCTCGCATTTACCTAACCCGATATATTCACGAAGATACTAATATTATGCGCCAAGTTTGTCCAACCACGGAGTCTAAAACATTTATAAAGTCATCGCACTTTCTCACAAACTCCAATATACCACATCACCCAGTTTTTCTTCCACAAATGCGAGCCTGGACCGAACTGAGAGACTAACACGCAAAGTCAAAGGACTTGGACGCTGAATAAATCCATTAAGAGGGCGAAAACTAAATAAAACGTACTGAATAAAAGGGAGGAGGTTGGTGATAAAACGCCGAGAGAGCGAGATAGCACAATAGAAGTTGTAATAAGATAGAAAGGGATAGTGGACAGTCTGGACTCTCGAGATAAGGTGAAGAAAAATGTCGCAAGATATTTATTCGCGGGGTTCCGTGGATAAATGGTTATTATGGGGTTTCGCAGTAGTAAATTAGTGAGATGTATGGCGTCTCGTTGAATATTTATTTATTGGAGTCGTAAGTTATTGTCCTAAATGTCCTCGGCGCAGGTTTCGGGGCAATTGAACGTTATTCACCCGAACTGGACACTGATTCAATTAGGTTTGCCAAATCCAAGTAGATGAGGCTGATGTCACACGAAATATACTACTTTTAATATATTGCCAGCAAGGCAAACCTCTTCTTATTTTTATACTTTGCCGGAAAAAGCAACGTTACTCCTTAATGACTTCTGAATTTCATATTTACTTAATGCTTCAAAATATACCTAAATTCAAAACATTTATTGGATAATGCCGAATGTAAAAATACTTCCCGGGAAATCTTGATTCAGACCATTATTCAAAATTATTGTGCAAATAAATCGTTGAAGGGATATAATGTGTACAATTTGAATAATGTCATTACCAGATGTCCATTGTATTGGTCACTCGTCCATCTCGACCCCTCTTAACATGGTTTATACATGTTCAAATCTCGTAATTATTATTTGAAGCGGTGAATTTAATATTAGTTTGAACTTTGAAGTAATAATAATTTTAAATAATTGGAAATACTTTCAGACTTGTAATTTTAGGCGTACTGATAATAATTATTGTAAAACTGTTGATCAACGTCTCACGTGACCAGAAGGCTGGTTTATTCTTTGCTCAAAGAATCAGCATTGCCATCCAGCGTGGCAATGCTGCCAGCCTTCTGGGCACGTTACCCGATGACATTGATGCGGAGGCATTTTACGACGCCTAAACCGTGTAAATATTTTCAGTTTTAAATTTATTTTTATGGTTTTTGTACATATACTACTACGGTTAATAACCAATAGACCAATTGTTTTATAATAAATTCGACTGTCCGTGTGGTGACGGATTAAGAATACGGATTGTCACCACCCCATATCATCCCATGGGTGTCGTAAAAGCCGACAGAGGGAGCATATTATGCAGAGACCAGCACTGTAAGAGAAGGAAAACTTGATGCAAACCCTATACCAACCCGTTTGGCCAGCGTGGTATAGTAGGCCAATTCCTCCTTTCAAAGGAGAGGCCTAGTCCAGCAGTGGATTGTTAAAGGCTGATGAAGAAGAATTCGACTGTATTATTTATCAAAGTTTCCCTCTGTTACGGATGGTTTGATTATATTAATAGCCTAGAATTAAACGCAGCTCAAAATTTGTAAAAGAATCGGATTTAACATCACATAATCTGTTTTCAATAGCCAACAACATATTTAAATTAACAATTACAGTATCTAGACTACATTAAATAAATGCAGTTCAACATAATAATCAATCCAATGCGCTAATCTGTTCAGCAAATACTCAGTGCTGACTAAGCTTTTGTAAGCTACCCATGGCTTGCCACCCTGTAACGAGTTCACATCCAATGAGTATTTAGTAGCACACCTGCATAATGATAACATCACTGGCTGATGCAAATAAAATGATATTGTCAATGGGGTTTTAATTGATCTATTCAATACGGAATACCCTACATTATGGTTGACGTTATACGATTCTTCATTCATATATAGCTCATGGGTACAATAATTACAATATGCTTTCGTCGATTTTGTATTTAAATGGAATATCCTAGATTATGATCGACGCAGTGCGCTTTTTCATCCATAGATTATAGGTACAATGACTACGATATACACATTGAAACCGTTTTTATTTACAACTACTGTTTGTTAATGTAAATACTATTTTTAAGCTTATAAGCTAACCTTTGTGAAATGTCCGTTGCAAAAGTGCTCTTTCCATTGAATTCGGTTAAGCTGACCAACCTTCGTATCAGATGTCGGATCTAGGATTGTATGTTATCCAGATCATCTAGTCCAGTTAATCTAGACCAGCCATTCTCAAAGTGTGCTCCGTGGAGCCCCGGGGTTTCACGAAGCATCTCTAGGGGCTCCACGATCCTATAACTCAAATCAAATTACTAAATTCAACTAAATCACTAGATAGCAGACTATAGCTAATTTTTGACACAGGACTTGGTTTTGTTCTATTTTGGGGCTCCACCAAATATTTGGTAATCCAAAATATTCCATCTCGAAAAAAGTTTGAGAACCACTGATCTAGACTTTTATAAAAAGACTCTTGGTTTGTTTAAACTTGAACTTAAAGTGAATCGATTTTTTCTTTTGAAAGATGTATATTACTGATTATTATTACAGTATTTGTTAAAAAGGATCGGGTATGGATAGGCTAGTTAAAAAAGACATTCTATAAAAGGTATTCCTTTTGAATCAATCGAGATCGGTTTCTACTAGACCAATTTAATGGAGTATTTCACGGACGACGTAAAAGCCAGCTTATACCGCGGCACCAAGACGTCTTAAGATATTTTGATTAATTCTTACCGACTGACCTGTTGCCTAATGGAGAATCGTCGGATATTAATATAAGGTACGAGATATGATCTTTTTTTGTGAACCAAATTTTTCGCGACAAAACAACTGTGTTGCATCCCTGGGCTGTTACTTATCTCTATTGCATGTAGGAATACATTTTGTTCATGAGATCAATGTTTTGACAGAATTGATGTTGAGAGTAGAGTTCATTTCATTTATGGTTAAATGACTTGACTTCACACTGGATATTTCGACAAAAACTACGATATTATTTAAAAATAGGAATGTAAAACAAGCAATAGGTACCTATACTTATATCAATTTTGAAAGAACGCACTGCACTTTATTCAACAAGAAACATCAAGAATATTCACCACACCGACTCTACCTCTACCGACGACATTACAAAACAAATACCAGTAACTTCAACATTCTCTGAAAAACAAAACAGGCTATAAAACCTCACATTATTCCCACCATTTTCTTGAACGCAAGGTAGGCAGAACTAAAAACATTAGCAAGCTGAAGTTACGAAGGAATACGTGCTATAACATTTGCATACACTGAGTTGTTTGTTGACTGGGAGGGAGGAGGACCGGAGTGCCGGCTACATTTTTCCGAGTGCTTGCATATTTACCTCTTTCGTAAACTTTAAAAATAGCAAACCTTTTTAGAGTTTGTAAAATGTTTTTATGGTATAAGTCCTTCATGAACAGCATTATTAGATGGCCAGTTCTGAAAATGTTTTGAGGAAGCTATACTAATTGCGCTGTAGCATGGTGCGGATGGCAGTTTCAGTAACGTTTCATTTCACTCTTGAAAGTTGCCGCGATTTAAGCAAAGTGTTATGCGTAGGTATAACGTAACGCTATAGACGTATTTAGTGATGCGATGTACTGCTACGATGCATAGCCGATGCTTTTATAATCTTAATATATAAAATCCTTGCGTTACTGACTGACTGACAGACACGCTACAGCCGAAACTACTGGTCGCAAGAAGATGAAATTTAGCATGTATGTTCCTTGGGCACCGTAGGGGTACACTAAGACGGGGTTTCCCGAAATTCCCAGGGGATCGGGCAAAACGGGAAATTCGAAAATATGTGCGTGCGAAGCCATCTGGCATCTGGCATCCTCTAGTAAAACATATATTTGGCGTAGTTCAATTGTTATTGTAAAAAATCTATAGTTAAAGTAATAAAATAATGGAACATATTATAAAAAATAAAGTTTTTATTCGTCTAAGCTCATATCAGAGTCAGAGACAAACATAATGACCCTTTTTGTTTTATTCACAACCTTCGACCAGTCTTCAGGTTGAACATTGTTGATGGCCTCCTCTAATATAATAATTTAAGGGTCAACAGCTTATTTGCCGTAAATGGCGGCGAAGTATTATTTCTTGTGGCGTGACCTTTTATTTGGGCCCAAATCAGCTCAATAGCGTTATACTGGCAATGGAAGGGATACAGTTAAAGGACCTGGTGGCCTTTTTTTGCCATTTCATCCAAAGCATAGGCAGGAGTTGGTAGCTTATGACGCCGTAATAAGGCAATAAACTCTGCCTTTAACATTTTTATATCTGCTATAACTCCGTTTTCATTCAGCCACTTCACGAATTCGCTTTTTTCACACTATTAATGAGAACTAGATTTATGCAGCGAGTTTTGTGAGATTGATAAAAATGAATTGCATAACGTCACATCCCTAGTCATGTGGAACTGAGCAACGTCATATAGGCAACTATCATCCGCACCATGCTACAGCGCAGATAGTTTAGTAATAGATCAATTCTTTAATTTTGCATCGGCAAAATTTATTTTTGTATTTTGTGACTTTTTGCTCACGCTATACGATCAGACGACGAATTCTTGTGAGTATTAAAACATTATGAACGACGTCCAGAACATCTAAAGATTTTCTAAGTTCAACTCGTGTGACTTGTAACATCAGGATGTAATTAAATGAGACAGTTTGATTATTTTTCTTAACTTATTATCTGCGTGATTATTATGCATATATTTTGGTTCGAATTGATCAACTAAATCTTCATGGGTTTCAAAGAAACATTTTAACTGTCTTCCATACATTACGAATGAAGAATTCTCAGTGCTAGGTACTTTCTTCATACACAGCACTGCCAAACTTTCATTTCAGAGGTGATTACTTAATTAAGAATTAAAGTTCCTTTTATAAATTAAAGCTATCATTTTCCTATTTATAAATATTTAGTACAAAAAGTAAAGTGTTATCCCTTAGTCGCCTCTTACGATAACACGATGCAAATACCATCTTTGCGTAGAGACGGAAAACTCGACATCAAACCCTATGCGACTGCCTCGTTGGTCTCGCGGCATAAATGTGCGCGTGGGATCGGGAGGTCTCGGGTTCGATTCCTGGGTCGGGCAGTGTTATTGGGTTTTTCTGTCACGAAATTCTCAGTAGCAGCACGGAGTCTGGAAATGTGCCCGGTACGGCAATAGGCTCGCCCCTTATTGCGTGGGACTAAAGTATATCTGGCGAAGAGTGGGTGTAGAAATACACCTCTGCCTACCCCTTCGGGGATCAAAGGCGTGACGATATGTATGTATGTATGTAAAAAGTAAAGTCAATATAAAACAACTTTTGATAGAACCAAGCAACGCACTTCTCACAATTTACGTACTGACGGAGCGGTAGGCAGCCCTCAAACTTAAACGTACACGCGTATCAAGGGACTGAAAACTTGATACGCTAACTTACGTAAACCGAGGACACACCCATCCCTCCCTAGTTTTAACCCCTTTACAGCATAACATAATTTCATCTACCCAAATGAATCCAAATACCGAAACAGAGCTGTACATCTCAACAAATATTTTATCCCTAAGACGAACCGAAATAGAAGGGCTTATAGGTAGTGTACATGTTGGCGGTAGGTACGGTAGATCAAAGGGTTGTGAGGCCGCGCCGCTCTGCCGCCGCGCTTTGAACATGCCGACATACCACGGGCGCATATGAGCTCGTACGACCGTCTATGTATATTATGTATCTGTTCTGTTTTGATACGATTTACTGATATTTAGGGATTATTCTATATGTCTGGGATGAGTGGTGGCTGGCGGGTGTTTTGCTTGAAGTAGTCTGTTAGGACAGTAGTATGTTTTAATCAATAGCTGTGTAAAGTGAAAGGCATATTAACTCTTTTAAATTTGCTGGGGCCATGGCTGACGCGCTGAGTTTGTAAGTTAAATAGTTTGATAGAATTTTCAATATAGATAAACAATGAATTCTCCGTCTAAGAGTAGCTTCTGCGGATATTTCAAATACAAAATTAATTGCAGCGCTCATAGCGAGACTTGGCTTGCTGTTCGTAACAGATCGGCAAAGTTTAGCAACGCTTGCACAGGTCGCCACTTGGATGGGTGACCAAGTGTGGCATTTACATCTGAGCGCTACCGTGCTTCGGAGAGCACGTAAAGCTGTCGGTCCCGGTTCTTGTCTCAGGATAAGAATCGTTAGGCCACGTCGGAGGCCTTCGGGCGGTCTAAAAACTCCGACACTAGAGTTGGCCACACGCTCACACGAAAAACAAACAAACAATTGCAATATGTGTTTTGTCCTATTTTCTCAATGCAAAGAATCTATCGGTTAAGCTTATCTACCGATTAGCCTTAAAGTATGACGCTTTTCTTAAAGAGTTTCATTACTGACAACTGGTTGATTTTATGGCTATATTTTTTTGGTAAATTAAGTGTACCCTAAAAAACACTACACGTGACCCATAAGATCAAGTTCATCAAGAGATGTAAGAATGATGAGTTACAAAGTTTTTCACCTCCGATTAGATTGGCATGTGCAGTTCAAATTCAAGACAAGTATTGTATTCTCTTATGAGAAGGCTGAATGAGATCTCTGCCGACTCTAGCTTATGTTATTTTTTACCCCTCATTCATAAAATCGCTTAGTGAGACAGAAAATCTTCGGATGATACCTGGTCTTTGCTATGGTTACCTCGTTCATAATTTTTATGTATGCTTATTCCACCGGTTTATCACATAGTGCTGCCACTCTTCTACCTTCCCAAAATCTCATTCGTTACAATTTAAACTATAACATACGGCCTTTCGTATCTAGTTAACCCAGATAGCCTCACATCCTCAGCCCACTTACAATTTTTTATGCCTTTTCGGTGCCTCAAATCTCTCATTAGCGTTGAATATAAGTGACATACGTCCCACAAATTGTACAACAAACAAATCAAACGTTCACGCTTCACGGTGCGTCCCGAACGGTGAAACCGACGGTCCTCGCTCACAAAATAGCAATTAAATACGCCTTCATTTAGCAACCCTTCCGTGTTGAGTATACGCTACGTTAGTGGGCGATGTTTGACCACGCACTCTGTTTAGCGCACACTGTTTAAATGTATGCCTGTGCTGTTGAAAGCCACTAAAATACTTTTAATGACCTCTATCAATAGAATATATTTTATATTGAGCGTTTCACGCCCGTCAGATTTTTGCAGTTCTATTTTATTGACGAGGCTGCGCTAGCACGGTCGGCTATTGCGATAAAGGCTAACTATAATATATGTTGTTCTGATGTATAAGCTATATCATTGCAATATTTAATCCAAATCCGTCGAGAAATTTGCGTGAAAGAGTAACAGACATCCATCCACCTCAAACTCACAAATTTTCGCATTTATTGTAGTAATAGAGTGGGAGACGTAGAGTTGTAGAGCTCTATATATTTTACAGTGTTTGAAAATCATTATCGGCTTAAGTAATCAAATTCTAAATAGGAATAATTGAGACTAAATTAAATTCCTTAACGTCGTCTACCAATTAGACAAAACTATTAGAATCAGATTACTAAACCCAAAAAGTTTAACGTAATTTGAGACAGTTTTTCTAAGTGTTATATTGTATTACTTTTTGTCGAAATGAATATACAAAACTCTTATCTTATATTTTAAATGGTGTTCAAGATAAAAAGTCGTTAGGCATGAATTCTATAGGTTCTCATATATTGTCAAAAATAATAACGCCATTTGCACAAACAACTGAATATAGGTGTAGAGAATCAAGGTTAGGTATGGCTAAGATCTAAAATTTGAAACAATTTACTTTACGAGAAAATGACACACCTTAAAACATACCTACTCCCAAAACCTGAAACCTTCAAAACAAATCGGTAATGAGTAAAACGGGGCACATTTCTCCCGCGAACACCCCTTACAAAGGGTAGGTACACACCCAACGCAACGGTGCCAATAACGCATGAAACAGGATTATAAAACATGAAAACGTTCCTAAAGGGCTGCCAGCCCACTGTGTGTAATTATACATGTTAATTTACAACTACCCACCGCTGTAGGTAGTTATATATACCTATGTTGAAAGAGGGTACGTACATGTAGGTGCTTTTAGGGTTTTGCACTTCGTGAAGCGTCGCTCTGGTCATACATTCGCTCTGGTTTGAAGTTTAAAGGATTAAATCGTGTTGTTTGTTTGTTTGATAATTCATTTGAACGTGTTCGATTTCATACCCATTTCCAATTACGTATTACAGAGCGTCTCTGAAAAACGTCTACAGATACCAATTAATATCTTGTATGAATAAAGAAAGAGAAAGTAAATAAATACTACTATAGGGGACACCTGTTGTTAGAGAGAGATAATTTTAGTTGTTTTTTAAATTCTTACACACAAATTATTGTTACGGAGCGTACTATCACAACACAGGTTCGCGCGTAACTAAACGGAATGGCGGCAATTGCCTTCATTTCAATTTGCTATTTCAGTGTGCGGGCAACGCATCTATAGTTTTTTATTTGTTTACCTATTTGTTTTTTATCCAGACTAGAGGAAGCCAGCAGCTACGCCTGCATTTTTTTTAAATTTACCCGTTTTGGCCGATCCCGTGGGAATTTCGGGAAATCCCTTTTTAGTGCACCCCTACGGTCACCAAGGAACATACATGCCAAATTTCAGCTTCCTGCGCCCAATGGCTGTAGCGTGTCTGTCAGTCAGTCAGTAACGCAAGGATTTTATATGTATATTAAGATAGGTAAATCAGTAAATTATGTGTTTATGATCAAATAAGAGTTGCCAGGTTGGTAAATTCTACTCAGTAGTTAGTAACTTTTAACGCTTGGTTTCGTGCTTTAATCGTTTGTTCAGTAATGAGGTTTGAATATTGAAGTGGTTTATCTAAGGGTTGTGCTTTATTGTGTAGGATTTTATACTGGCATATAGGTTTAGGTAAAGGATTAACGGATTTCCTTTTCTAGGGGTTCTTTAGTTTTAATATACCTACTTAGGTTTACTCAAAAGGTTATTGGAAACTTGATTTCATGATAGGTACTATGTCTCATATTAATAACTAGTCGATACGCCAGCAGCTACGCCTGCATTTTTTTTTAAATTTACCCGTTTTGGCCGATCGCGTGGGAATTTCGGGAAATCCCTTCTTAGTGCACCCCTACGGTCCCCAAGGAACATACATGCCAAATTTCAGCTTCCTGCGCCCAATAGTTTTGGCTGTAGCGTGTCTGTCAGTCAGTCAGTAACGCAAGGATTTCATATATTAAGAAGATAACACTAGACAACAAAAAATACTTTATTTTTTCCCAGAGATTCGATTCGGAATCTCCATGCTATAGGGAACTCGGAAAAGTAAATAAAATATATCAGTCACGTACCTATAGAAGGAGAGTAAATTTATTAATTAGACAGAAAAATAAACTTGATATCGCTTTTCTATTTAAGCAATTTCTTGGTGAAAGCACTCACCGTGCTCATCAATAACTGCACATAGATTTTCTTTAAAAAAACTAGGTGCGAGTGCAGAAATTGTATATTTAATGACAAATTGCAACTCAATTATGTATATGCATTTAACAATTGATTTACAAAACTTTCATATTGAGGCGATCCTAAAAAAATTTCCGTGACTTGAACAAATACCAACCAAGCCTTTTTTTTTAGTGCTTAGGTCCGAAATAAACGACGGATCTTTTATTAACTTCTTAACGTCTGGCCCAAATAAAATACCTACTTTTAATTTTGCATCACGCAAAAAAAATAAAACAAATATCCCTTATCTACGTGACTGAAATAAAATATAATTTTTCTGGTATTAGGTACATGATTATCTACTAAATACGGTATACATTTTCCCCGGGAAATGTTGAGTGTTGCCTAGTGTAATTAATTTACTTATTAGTGCAATTAATTTAGCTACTTATTTAAGGTATAAATACCTATTTGTTGCCTACGTTTCGATCGTCTTGCACCGATCGTGGTCGCGAGAGAGTCTGTGAATTTTAAGCGATTAATAGGGTAGACCGAGGCGAATCGGATCACTTTTTATTTGAGGACATAAAAAACATATTAAAGTATAATATATGAAACTTTGTTGGCCATAACGGAAAACAGTAATTATTTAGCTACATATTAAACATTTCTAAACTAAAATAACTCATAAATTGTGCAAAATATTAATCAAAATTAAAAAAGAGAGAAATATCCGAATCGCCCCAATTATCGGGGCGAATAGGATCATACATAAAACTAAGGTTTTCTCAACATTATAAGCTTTTGCATCAATGGTAATATTAAAATAATAAATAATCAGGACAATATTAATTATTAACACATAAATCACATGGATACGGGCCTTCTTTCCCACCCAGACCAGCACTTTTTCATGGCACCATTCTTTACGTGATGGAGGATGAATATTTTTTTTTTATCAGTAAATACAAAGCCAATGTTTATGCTTCGCATTCGATTCTTATTCAAGGTGTTCTTTTATTATTCTTCGTCTTCATATTTTCTTTGGTATCAGTCTGTTTTTCCTTTTTTCACAGCTTTTTCGGCAGTTTTAGGTTTCTTCTTAGCATCTCTTTCGTCAAGATTAATTTTACACTGAAGTAAAGACAAATGCTATATTGGTTTTATTGTCTACCACGTGTCTTAATGACATCATTGGAGAGAGAAACTATTCTTTGTAAAATTGTGTATCGATTTTTTTTTATCTCAGCATCCCGACCCAAGATTAATTCTTAGGCCTGTACTTCACTTGGGGCTATAATTTTTGTTTGGGGACCATTTTCCTGCTTGTTCTGCTTATTGTTTGTCTTTTATATGTGTGAACCATCTTTAATTGAATAAACAAGCTTAATTATTCTCAAAAGTAAAATAAATCATTTTAAATAAGTGATCCGATTCGCCCCCGATGACGCGATCCGAATCACCCCATCTTGAAGACTTTTGAAATAAACATTTCACATTTAAACCTATAATACTGTGCTTAACAATTAAAATGTTTTCTAAAATATACCTATTCCCAAACAGTTTAAGCTATTTAACTCAAAGCTTTAACACAAATTCTTACATTAACACCAACAAATAGTAAGCATGTACTTTAGATGAGCGTGAAAATTGTAACGCACGCAAAAAGTTACTCTCTGGCGAGCGGCATTGACGCTCATGTACTGGTCGGATCGAAACGCCACCGATGGCAGGAGGTGCGGGGTGAAAGTGGCTTGTGAGACGTCAGTAGCTGGCATTCCTTGTCAACGCTGTATTAAAAATATTCACAAATTTCTTATTTTGATCCGAATCACCCCCTGATCCGATTCGCTTCGGTCTACCCTACCCGCTAATTTACCTACTCTGTATGATGTACCTATACAAATCGCGAAAATTTAAAATCGATAAGGAACTCTGTCTTTTGAAAATTGAAAATTACTGAAGATTTTGGCTTAGGGTACCTACTGCTTTGTAAAGATTTGTTTGAAGTGAGATTTACCTACTAGTGTTTATTTCTTCTTCTTTTTAGTACTATTCCTTTTTGCATAACTGCCTTACTGGCAATTTGATGGTTATGAATACGATTACATTTACTACACATTGTAAAGGATATTTATGACTGTCAAGGCGAACATTGTTTTAATTATTATTTATTATGGCATGGGGTATTGGATAATATAAATCAGTGCTAGGTCTCGTCTTTTATAAATATGGGTAATCTTTGTTTTACAAAAGAAATAGTTTTCGGCACTATAAGATAATTTCAGGGTTCTTTTGTAGTCTAATAGTGTAGAATACTTTCACTTTTGAGTTCATGAGTTCTTGTTTTAATTATTGCCTTGAAAAATCCCTGTTAAGGATAGGGAATTTCTGCTTTTGGTGATTTCCAACTAGATTCTCATTAACCTGTTTTTTATAGGCGTCAATCTTATAAGCAGACTACCACACATTGCAATATTTTTAATGTTACATCAAACATGTATAATAAAAGCGCTAACATTTTAAATCTATTTTTATTCGTTATATTTCGAAGACAGTATCAAAAATGAATGCATTAAAAATCTAAACCATGATACACATGGAGGTGCACTAAGAAGGGATTTCCCGAAATTCCCACGGGATCGGCCAAAACGGGTAAATTAAAAAAAAAACAAGGCGTAGCTGCTGGCGTATCGACTAGTTATTAATATGAGACATAGTACCTATCATGAAAATCAAGTTTTCAATAACCTTTTAAATAAACCTAAGTAGGTATATTAAAACTAAAGAACCCCTAGAAAAGGAAATCTGTTAATCCTTTACCTAAAAATATATGCCAGTATAAAATCCTACACAACAAAGCACAACCCTTAGATAAACCACTTCAATATTCAAACCTCATTACTGAACAAACCATAGAGAAACAAAAAAAAAAGAAAGTATCGCGCGTTTGAGGGCGTCGGCGCGAGGCGTACCCGGTCCGTCCCTCGCCCCACCCACGATACAAACAACATATAATTATTGTGTCTCTGTGACGCAACGCCACAACATATACACAACACATGAGTATGTGCTGTTTGTATTGTCTCTTATGTAGCGGTTTTAAGGATAGCGTGTTTCATTACAAAAGTATCAAATAAATACATATTTATACCACAGATAATAAAATACTCTAGTTTATAAAAAAATCAATGTTACTTAAGTTGTGTTACCTAAGTGCGTTGAGGTTTTTTTTATTTATAGTCTCACGCCTGTATCCCCGAAGGGGTAGGCAGAGGTGTAAATATTACACCCACATTTCGCCATGAATTTTTAGGTCCCACGTAATAGGGGCCGAGCCTATTGCCGTTACCGGGCACATCACTAGACTCCGGGCTGCTACTAAGTATTCGGAAAAACCCAGTAACACTTCTGCTCGACCCGGGAATCGAAACCGGGACCTCCGATCAGCAGTCGCATACGCTATCCACTGGACCACGAAGCAGTGCGTTGAAGTTAGTTCTAAAAACTTTGAAATAGTATTATAATAATCGATGGACTCATGCAATATTATGTGACATGTGACGCTTCACAAAATCTTCCTTTGTCTCTAAAATTCGTTAGAATTTTCCAACTTAAATACCTACCTATGTAATAAACTTCTATAAAAATATCTTTAAAAAGTATAATTTTATTCTTTATCTGAGTTTGTTGTAGCTTAGTGGAGGCAGCGATAGATGAAGATACCAACGGACTGCCATGCAAAGGGTATCGGGTTCGAATCCACGGCGCGCACCACTGACTTTTCGGAGTTATGTGCGTATTGGATTGTTAATTATCGCTTGTCTCGTGCCTCGGAGAGCACGTTAAGCCGTCGGTCCCGGCTGTCATGAAGATATTTGACAGTCGTTATAAGACACTAGTCTAAACCATGGAATAACGCTATCCCTTCGGGTTCCGGACGTCAGACAGGCAGTCGCTCCGTGGAAAAGCTAATTTTCCGCCAAACCCGGTTAGACTAGAAAGCGGACTCCAGGTTGAGACTGGGATAACGCTAGGAGGATGATGATGATCTGAGTTTGGTGTTATACTTAGTTCTTCGGAAGTCCCTGTTTTGTAATAGTGTAACGGTGTCTTAATAAGTATTATGTTTTATTCTTAAGACTAACGGCATCAGAAAATCTCTAATGCTAGCCTCCTCCGCCTTTTGCGGTGAATACGATCCAGACTATCATCTGTGTTTCCTGAAGAATGCGTACTTGTGATAGATATTCTGAACCAAATACATAAGGTTCATAGCCACCAGCGTTCCTCACCAGGACACGGATAGTCAACTTTTATAATATGTGTGTTATGTTGAGTGGCACCTCGAACAGACATCGAGCACCTTAATATTAACTTAAAGCTACACATTTCTAAAGGAGATCCGATAGAGTCGTTATAGTACGTGTTAACGTAGATTGATTCCACCTTTGAAGTCAGGACTAAGTCATCATCATCGCCCTAGCGTAATCTCGATTGCATCCAAGACTTACACGCCTTGCAGCCCGGGCTCCGCTTACTAGTCTAACCAGAAATTACAGAATATCAGCTTTTCCACAGAGCGACTGCCGTCTGACCTCTGCAACCCAAAGGGATAGCGATATTCCATGGTTTAGACCAGTATCAGTTTATTTGAGGGTACTGACTCCCCGTAACGAATGTCAAAGATCTTCATGACATCCGGGACCGACGGTTTAACGTGCTCTCCGAGGCACGGGGCAAGCAATAATTAACAATTTGATAGGCACATAACTTCGAAAAGTCATTGGTGCGTGCCGTGGATTCGAACCCGATACCATCTGCATGGCAGTCCGTTGTTATATCCACTAGGCTATCGCTGCCCTAAGTCAGGACTAAGTATACCTAGCTATTTTCATATCATCGGCGGTGTGGAGTCTTCTCGACTGAAATAAAATGAACCACAGCTTACCAGCAAAGCCAAGGTCTCAACAATTGCTTCCGTGGTCCAGTTGACAGCGTACGCATCTGGCGATCCCGGGTTCGATTCCAGGACCGGTCAAAAGTGCTACTTGGGTACTGGGTTTTCCGAATTCTCAGTAGCAGCACGCAGACTGTCAAAGTGCGCGGTAACGGCAATAGATTCATAACATTGCGCAATGTGGATGCAATATTACTCCGCTGCCTACCCCTGTCCGACATACAGGCGTGAGTCTATAAAAAATACAACAATTATTCCAAATAACTGCTTAAGTATTATTGCTAAAGTAAGACTCAGAAAACTCACAAGTTGCTAATTTTCTGCTATTTACAATCTAAGCATTTAAATCTGGATGACCATGTACGAATTAAGCCGGTATCTTTTTACAAAGTGAGTGTATACATAACACGAAAATACCGCGCGAGAAAATAACTCCTATAACAGTCATCTTGGAATTATTTTCGTGGCAATTTATGAAACATCATAATATAGGTATCATAGTGAAAATGTACTTACATAAAGTCTGCGTGACTTCATTATCCTCAATAGTCTCCAGGGGCAGGAAGAGCAAATAAATTTAAATAATTTTTGATAAAATTATACTATTTCTGGCCGGTTACTTCTGAAATTCAAAAGATTCGCTCGGTCCATTTGGTATGGCAAGTAGTTAATAATTTTGGAAAAATGTCAGTCTAATTTTCAACTAACATAAGTTGTTTAATATAAAGGTACCAAGGAATATTAAAAATAACTAAATTGCTAAAAGTGCGAATTAAACACCGTTCTCCAAAATTGTGACTAAAATGATAATCTCTTGCTCACCATTCCCAAGCATCGTCCTAGAGTCTAATCTAGCTAAGCCTACCTATCACTAACAAATCGAAGCAGTAGACAATTGCACATAATCATATAATTATATAATGTGCCCTACACGCCTATTTAACTACAGAAAATGATCACACCAAAATGACAAAACGCCACATTAATATAAAATAATTTAAACAAATCGTTCGTGCAGATATCGATGTGCCCACCTGTGTTCGTTCGAGCGTCGCCGAGCCCTTTCCCGCCGTTTTCACACAAAATGGCCGACGCGTGACTAGACTCGCGATACCACGTTATTCATTCATGATGCACCGTAAATATTATGAGCTTTTGTATTTAATTGTGACGATTGTTACGTGGAATATTTCAACATTGTGTCGTGTGTAGGAGTTTCGGGTTGGGCCCAGGTTGATAAATTACACGTTGATCACATTAGGTATTTCTTTCGTGTAATTGTGTAGGTACTTAAGGAAAAATATAGGTACTTAAGATTATATGGTTAAGTTATGAATATTAAGAAACAAGTAGTTTATTATTAACATTCCTACTGTCTAATAATCATCCTTTGGACCTTCAAATAGATCTTTGGTACCCACATACCGATCAGCTTTCATAAACAGTACCTAAGTAATTTAAGCCCCGTACAACTAGACCAGTATTAATTAAATTCAAGTTCAAGTTTAGCTTCAATGCTTTTATAACGCTACGAAGGATTTTTTCATACAGATAATGAACATGGTATCTACTTCATTAGAAAATTCATTATTTTGATTTGGACTGCACCTAGTTCTATATATAGGTACGCATGCAGAATTGAGCAAACACTAACCCACATTAATACAAAACATCCATTACATATGAATGGTATCACAAGAAATCGAAAAAAATATCATCACTCGAATGAGCAACTACAATGGTATCTAGATATCACGGTAGGAGACAAAACACCTCCCGGCCGGGCCCGGGGGAATCGCGAATGAAATACACGTCATAGACAACGACATTTTTGCGATAAGGCAACACCGCGCCCGTTTTGTTTATGGCTAGGACCGCCATCTTGCCCGTCACCGGGAAATAGGGTAGCCAAGTAGTATTTGTATTATTTTTACTGAAGAATTTTACTAAGTGACACGAGGTAATACATACATAATCATATTTTGTTGAAATAGTAATAATATAATATTAATTGTTCAGATGTGAAAGGATTCGTCAGCCTAGACTCTAGACAGCGTTAACGGTTCTAGCTACTGCTATATGCAATGTTATTTTTACTGTAGATGGTATTTGTTTTCTATTTTGACTCGGATAAGTGGCCATTTTAGTCACCGCGGTACCTAACGCTGAATCTCTATGTAAAAAACTGTACCTATAAGAACTCTACGTAGGTATGCACATTATCTGTACTTGATTCGGATGTCCGTTGTTTCAATGTTTGCGAAACCGTCCGTGACTAAGGGATTACCCCTCAGACGGTGGGTTTTAAAGACGATTCCAAAAATGCAACCCAAAAGCTTTTAGTCCATGGAGCTTAGCATTGCCAGAAACATATGTTGCATTGACTTCTTTTCCCTGTCTCACTATTTTCCGATTAGTTATAACTAAATTGGTATACAAATGTTGCTCTATTTTTGTCATTATACTAAACAGTCTGTGTGGTGACGGATCAATAATACGGTCAGAATATTATAGTAGGCCAAGTCCTCGTCTTGACGCGCAGTGCTTAAGGGAAGCAACTTACGACAAGGTTAAACGCTTAAACTCCATGAGTGAGGTACACAGCTAGGACCAAAATCAAAGATTTTATTATGTTAAAAAGACAACGAAATCTAAACCTAAAAAAGAATATTAGTAGTCAAAACAACACATTACAATCGTCAGCATACATACGTGTTGTTCCTAACCCATCCTACAAGCACAAGCTCATCGGAAAAACATTCCATCTCGCGGTAATGTTAATTCTCGTTAGATTTCCCGTCAGACGTTGAGTGACAGTAAATAGAGATACAGACTCGCCTATTATCTGATACCGATCTACACATAGAGGGACTTCATGAAACATTAATGTTATACTGCTGACAGATGGGTTCCCAATACACTCTCATTTTACCCCTCATAAAAGAGTTTCACGCGAATCTCAACCTTATTCGGTTGGTTTAAGTGTGTGGTGAAAGTTTGGCTGTGGTGTTGTATGGTTGCGGTGGCATTTCGAGGTGTCATTTTCGTTGCGGCGTGCGAGAAATGAACACCAGACGAAATGTTTGGATGTATCGCTGCAGTGGAACGGGACCGACACGGGACGAGACGTGGCCGAGCCCGCGTATAATGGCCATTCTGTTAATGCTCTTTTGAATAGATCACATTTTGCTTGCATTTTCCGTGTATAGCTTTGCTTTGATTTTTGTTTTGTGACTGTTTTCCACTAATGGATATGTTGATAACAGTCAGTACCTTGGGGTACCGCTCTTCACGAAAGATGTAGTACAGTTCTCGATAGGACACGCTACTCCGGTTCATGTCCTTAGGCCAGAATGGTCTCTCCATCCATGCCGACCTTCAGTCCTATTAGCTTCTCCAGTGCAGCTCACTCATGCGAAACGAAGCTACCGATTATGCTCAAATTATCTACTAAGTAACCGCCAAACTACACTTATCTTAAAATATAATAGAGTGAAAGCTTTAATTAAAGTATTAGTCAGCCAATCAATGATATGCATGCGTTACAATGCCAATGCACTTTTAAATCAATGTAGAAAAAGTATTCTTAATTTCGTCACGATACACTACTGCTTAACCTAAGAGTATATTCAGCAGTAATTATATTAAGGAGTAAAAGTATTCAGCAAAATAGAGGAATGATCTGATTTTGTCGAGGATCAAAAAGTAAAATACCTACTAATAGTCTAAAGAAAAAAGGACTCAAAATTGCAAGCACTACCCACAATTTAAAACCAAAGAAATCAGATCGAATAGGCTTAGCCTCACCGCAGCAACGGACACTAAAAAGAAAAAAAATAAGGCTAGGAAAAAACTTGGTAGAATTTATATGTACGGTGTTAGTATAATGGGTAGATTTTGCTATACGTGAACTGCAACACACACAAACTTGTGTTAGGGAGTCCCGGCCGCTCGCGCTGTAAAAACACTCGAACGCGGACCGCTACTACGGGAACTCGCAGAAAAATTTATTCTACATTCAAAATAAAGTCGTTCCAGGATTTATAAGTTAATGTACATTTAAGTACAATTTTTATTAAAAAAGCTTATGAATATTTGAATAAAGAAAACGAATAGAGAATACAGTTGACATTAAACTTTTTTCTTATATGTATACACAAAGAAAAAATACTTTAATAAATAGAACAAATTTTAATTTTAAATATTTAATTAACAATTTCACTATGCATGTACCCATACTTACTTGTCGTTTTGAAGTTAAGGTATAAAGCAGTAAAAATAAATGAGGTCTACGATAAAGTCTGCTACTTCGTAGAGCCATCTACGTGCTTCTACGCGTAGCTACGAATAAAAGAAAATTGTGACTTACGCGAATTTTAGCAGGGTGGATATGTACGATATCTAGCTTTAAAGAGAATTCTCGAGGAAAACCTTATATGGCTGAAACAACTCATTCCAATGAGCATCTGTCTCAATAAAAACACAATTTATATTTGAGTAAAATACACCTCGAGTTAAGTTCAAGCAAACACTTCTAATGATAAGAATTGAACGAAAACTCACCGACTTTTCTCCGAATTAAGCGATTTAATTCGTGAAAATTTATTCACCGTTATCTGGGCAGGTGTGACCCTCAGCGTTGGCAAACTAAAGTGCACCTTGTCAAAACCGACACTCCATTATTGGGCATACATTTTTAAGCTAACGATAACACTATCGTACTCGGCTGGGTTACGTGGTAGGCCGGGCCACGTTATCATCAGTTTCTGCATGAACGCGCCCGTTACGGTCCTCCTCCACCCCCCTCTCTCGCCCCCATCCCCTCCCGTTTCGCCCCCTAGCATCCCGGTAGACGGCAACTGCGAGATTTTGACACTTGAACATAATTTATTCGATCCTAAAATAGTTTATGTTATCTAGACCAGAGATATCTCGCTGGATTTACGCGTCTGCCAACTTTCTCGCTACACTTTGTTGGTCAATTAAAGGGTAACGTTATATTTAAACAAGTTTGTTCATTTTATTTAGTTGAAAATTAGATTTTGCTGTCTAGACTTTTGAATTACCTATGAGTTTCATTATAAATTATAGAATGTTAAGAGCCACGCAAACATAGGTAGGTACATGAGTAGACATCGAGAAAAACTAGAATAAGTAGATTTAAAGTAGAGTAAATATTATGTGCTTATAGTTAATCAAACTGGTTGACTATATGATTATTTATTAGATGTTTTTTTAATGAATTACTAACACTACAGCAAGTTTTCTTATTTATCTGTAATAGCCTGAATGAAAACAATAAATGTTACTGTGGAGTCCTGTTAGACCTGGAATTATATTTTTTGCCAGGTATCCTCACCTACAAGTTATTTACTTAGATAAATCTTCTACAAAATATTGAGTTATAAAAACTCGATACATGGGACCATCGTCCTCAGCAAAATCTAGCTTTAAGAAACTGACGTGTTTATCAATAATTATTCACTTTCGTTCAACATTTTCTAGAGAAATTAGGTTAGGTAGAAAATGTTGAAATATTTTTGTGAAACAATTCTTAACTAAATGTCACGTTGACTGAACAAAATGCACTGGTTAGATTTTATATTTGAGATAAAAAGATACATGTAAATGAATATGTTTCGGGCAGTGCTATTTATACATATCTTTCATTTAAAAAAAAATGTCAAACGGCTATAGCTAAACCATAAACATTCATTGTGGAATTTCACGAAATTATAACAACACTAGCTGACCCGGCAAACGTTGTTTTGCAAATTTTTTTTTTTTTTGAAAAATATATGTTGGCCGATTCTCATAGATACCGGATAAGCACAAAAAATTTCATCAAAATCGGTCAAGCCGTTTCGGAGAAGTATGGGAACGAAAACTGTGACACGAGAATTTTATATATTAGATGTAAAAGAGTAAAAGCTAATATTCTAACTTTACTTTGAAAGCTGACCGTAGGCTTAACGTTGAACGTTACTTTATGGTGAATCGTTTATAGGTCATCATTATCCTAGAGTTATCCTCTAGGATAATGATGACCTATAACTAGAGTCACAAATCGTTTTACTGTCATATTATACAGGAATTATCAGACGGCAATAGACCAATAAGTTGCCGATAAATTAATTGTCAGATACATCAAACAACTTTTGTTCCAATTTCGATTTTATCTGGAAGATTATGCCAATCTTGAGATAGTGCAACTGAATCTAAACTACAAAATATCTTATCTCAATTATGTTCAATCGCGCTAGTCTGTCCGCGGGTCTCGGTATACTAAGCTTGGCCATAAGACGTAGATATCGCTCTGATTATCTATTGATTGATATTATATTCCTTGTCTGGTTTTTGTGGGCACAATTGAATTATTTTGCGTGAGAAAATAGCTTATGTTGAATATTAAAAGCCATCTGACAGATGGCGTAGTGGTTTAAGCGGTCGCCTCGCCATTTATCACTGCACCGGGTGTTGTGGGTTAGACTTCACACGGGACAAGACTGTTTGGTGTATATAAGGATACTAGTAGGTAGTTCCTGAGATTAGCGCGTTCAAACAAACAAACATACAAACAAACTCTACAGCTTTATATATTAGTATAAGATATAGCTGAGCCCGCGGTTACATCGTGTCATTTAGGATGACAGCTCCGCAACCGTGGCTCAAAGCGTGATGTTATATAGTCTATAGCCGTCCGTCAATAAACAAGCTATCCAATAAAATAAAGAAAAATCGATTCGGACTAGTTCCTAAGATTCGCGCGTTAAACCAAACATACATACTTTCAGCTTTGTAATATTAGCATACAGACAATTCGGAATATAAGCGTGTCAAGCGACACGAAGTGCCGAAGACCGTGCGAAGTGGAGGCGACATTGTGGAAAGCGGACTCCGGTCTTCAAGACAAAAGTCTTGAATTAAAACTAGGACAACGCTAAGGTGATGATGATGTTATAAGAACCAGTACGTAAACACACGCCAATACGCCACATACTTATTTATCATCATCATACATAGTCCTATCACTATCCCGGATGCATCCATAACTTTCGTATTGAATCCCGGAGCCTGCTTTCTAGTCCAACCAAATTTGACAGAACAACAGCTTAAACGCCAACTAAATACATATTGTGACAAACCCACCAACAAACCATCATAAACCAAAACAAACCTCAAACCCCTTACAACCGAAAACAAACAATCATTGAAACAAAACTTTTAATCATTCCGTTCTAATTGAATCTTAACACCTACAGATAAGTAGAATTTACGAGTAAGCTGTGGGGAGAGGGGTTAGATTAAAATCTCAACTCGAATAAATCCAAGCTATCAGTGTTATTCAGAAGTAAGCGTGCTCACTTCGCGGTTCCAAGTTTGCCGATGCGCGATTCGGTACAACTCCTTACAAAGTTATAATTCCTGTAAGCGCCTTGTAATAGATAGATGTTTGGGATCAAGTTAATGTGGCGGTAGCGTTTGTAATTTTAGAATTTGATACGATTATATACCTACACAAATTTTTTTTTTGCTAAACAGATGTGTGACCTTTTATAAACGCTTTTAATGTGTTCTTTTTTACATAAATATATTTTACTGATTTGGTAAGTACTTTGGAGCCTCAATTGCCTACCCATCCTTCCTTGCTTTTTTCTATGGGAGGAGAATAGTTTACTTATCGGTGAAGGAACACATCATGAGGAAACCTGCATGTCTTAAAGTTCTCAATAATGTTCTCGAAAGACATGTGAAGTCTGCCAACCCGCACCTTGCCAGCGTGGTTGACTATAGCCTCACCCTTCTCATAGTTCTCATGGTGAGAAGACGCCCGTGCCCAGCAGTGGACAGTATACCTATTACAGGGCTGATGATGATGATGAAGGAGAAATAATGAAAAGAGAAACAAAAGGGCAATGCGACTTGGGACATAATGGCGAGAATAGATACTTCTATTTTCTTATCATTTTTTATATTTGGTCAGCAGTCTAAATATCCTGAAATTGGTGCATAGGTACTGATTTCATACATTTGAATCCAAAGTGTTATTGAAAAGCCGAGGTTCGACCAGAATATAAGATTTAAAACAGTGATTAATTTGATTTTTGTTTCGATGCGGGATATTAGATACCTACTTCAATCCTGGTTAAATCCGAGCCAAATAGGTACAGCTTGCAAAAACTGTGTGGGAAGAAGTATTTACCTACTTATCTTTCTTTATTAAAACTAGCTTTCAGCCGCGGCTCCCCTCGTGTGAATTACACACTGAAACTTTCCTCGGGAAACACACTAATTAGTGAAAACCGTACAAAAACTGTTCGATAGTTTTAATGTTTATCGCGATAATACAGACAGAGGGCGGCGGAGGATTTTATAAAAAAAAATGCAAATATTAAAAGCAAAATTGGCGGTACGAAGTTCGCCAGATTAGCTAGTATGTAATAATAAACTTCACAATAACTTGTTGTAGATGAGGAGCCGCTAGAAGGTCTGGAAGGTCTTCACTCGGACGAGACGGGGTCCGGCGACAACTCTAACGCGGGGTCCAGCGGCGCGGACGATGACGCCGCGCGACTGCGCCTCAAGCGCAAGCTGCAGCGGAACCGCACCAGCTTCACTAACGAGCAGATAGATAGCTTGGAGAGAGGTGAGCTGTTAATATGTATCAATCATATCGAGGCGCTACTTGCAAGAAGCTGAAATTCGGAATGTTTGTGCCTAAGGAGCACTAAAAGAGGATTTTTTGGATATTCACACCCTAAGGGCCTGGTCACGAGATCGGTCTAAGTGGCGAGCGGCCCGGCAGGGGCTATGTACATAGCGCGTTTACTCTGAGGCTGCCGCGCGCCGCCAGTAAACGCGCCATGTATTGTATTTAACAATAACTTAACACTGGGCAAACTGAGACGTATACACAGAGATGAAGCCATGACCAAAAAGGGAGGAAGGGAAGGTTCATAGACAAAAAGAGACCAGCGACAGACAGTGTCTCCATAAACAAATCTGATTCTTTATTATAATATATTAAGCCATGTAGATGGAATACCTTTCTAACACTTCCCCTTATTCTATTCTACATGGTCATACCAAACATCGAAAACGCTCGCCGCTGCCGCGCGCCGCTGTAGGCCGTGACCGGGCCGTAAGGGGGTAAAATACCGGAGGAGCCTAGTGAAAGTTTTTTTTTGTATTACGGACCGACGGACGATCTTCATCTGATGAGCCTATGAGGAGAGTCTTGCGATAGCCCTATTTCCAGCTGTACAGGTATTGCGAATGAAATGATGACGGGAGACGCTGTGTGCCAACTATTAACAGATTAAGACTCGTGGAGGTGTTTATTTAAAAACTATTTTTTCTCTTTTAGTTCACAATTTCGACCAATATGCGTCGGATGTGATCAAAGGAAGAAAGTCAGGTTGGGCTTTTCGTTACGATTGACCAGTTTAAAGAAAAACCTGTAACTTTTATAAGTCACGAAAATTTAAAATCAATGAGTAGAGTCGCGTTGGATTTGGCACGGAACAGTCTTGCTTTCCTAGTAGGCTTAGACCGGTACTTAAACAGAATATACGTGATGTGATATGAATTATACTTAGTTTATACAACTTATACTGAAACCAACAAATAATAAAACAAAGGATCGATAATAACTTGACATTTCATTGACAGAATTCGAAAGAACCCACTACCCTGACGTGTTTGCTCGAGAGCGACTGGCCGCCAAAATAGGACTGCCTGAGGCGAGAATACAGGTGAGCATCTTTAACAGAATATTATATTATTGTCCTTTTTGTATTTATTTCCTTCATATACATACATACATAGTCTCACGCCTATAACACCGACGAGGTAGGCAGAGGTGTATTTGTACACCCACATTTCTATATCCTTCATATACAACTACAATATATTATGTACAACGATGAATTCCTCTCTACTTTTACATGATGTCGTCAGCAACGTTTATGTGTAGCATATCGCATTAACTGTCCCAACTCTGGGTTACAGGTCTCCATCCTGTAGAATAAGGGGTAGACCAAACTCCCACGCTAACATCACAAGACTTTAAGACTATTTTAGGGAGCTCTCAGATATATATAAAAAACTTAGGCTGTGCAGGTTATCACAACGATAGCCATTTCGATAATTGTTTCTAAAAAGAGTGAATGTGTAATAGAAGAATAAAATAATTTGATAAAGAACTTTATTTTCTGGGAAGCTTGAAAATCTGCGTCTTTTCGTAACGTTTGAGCTCCTCACGATACAAGATCCCTAATGCGGATATCCTGACAAAAAGTGCAGGAAAAACGTGTAGATACATTTCAAACGCAAGTCGATTGTGCAGTACCCTCGATTCAAATTCAGCAGATAAGCATAACGCATAGCTAAACATCTAATTAGTACCGTGGTGTAATTACTAAACTAAGTATTAGTGTATGTGTTTAGTAATTATGCGGCGAACGCATGCCGCGTCTCCAATTGATTGGTTGGCTAGATACGACAGACGGTAATTATACACATTACGTATTATTATAGCTGTCTCATTAAACTCTCAGAACAGCTATGCGTGTAATTACATAATTATAATTAATAGTGCGCTTGTAAAGTGTTCTATTAGAACTCTACCTTAATGTAGAGTTTGTACCAAGTTAGTTACCTACTTATGGCCGGTCCCAATAGATATATCTTATGATCTATTCTCTTCTATAGATTTGGAGATGAAAGATTATTGTATCTGGCGGTTAGAGTCATTATAATGGACTGGCGTTAGCGAGATCACACACGGTGCATCTAATAAGCGATTAAAGTACAGATCATATAAATATAGTCTATGGGCCACAGTGCCTGCCCTTAGACCGATATCATTCGTGTATCCACTGATTACTGACCACTGCTGCTGAGCCTGGCTGCACATGCGGTACAGTAATGGTGCAGTACTATGCAGATTAAGGCTTTCATCCCGGGAGTCTCGGTCTCGAAAATTTCGAGAGTCTCGACGATTTTGCTGTGTTTTCGAGGCTCGAGACTGCTACCTCCAGTTTACGAGACTAGCGAGACTTTTGAGACTTAAGTCAAATAACAACCGTTATTAAAACATCTCGTGAATGACCGTGATTAGCAAAAAAACCGGTCCAGACTAAAAAAGAACTTGCCAACAGCTTTTCCTGACAGGGTTTTTGCAGACAACCCTGTATCATCGTGTTCGCAGTGAAGTAGCGCTCATTTCTATATAAGATTTGTCTATTAAACAGATTGATAAATATAACTAGTATCAACTTAACTATCGAAGTGTTAATACCTGCCAACCCTATAAATACCCCAGGGAAAAATAGACAACCCAATGTTTACGTACCCTTTAGGGTTCATACATTCGGTTAGTACTAAAGGAGAATGCCCATTCTTGTATGGACTACCGTTGCGTATGTTTAATTGATTAAACTAATATGTGAAATGAAAAGTCAAATTTTTTGTTTCTACTTTTCCTAGTCTGGACAGGATTTTTTTGCCAACTCATTCGCGATATATTTTTTACATGCAGAATTTGATATAAAATACTTTTCACCCAGTCACCAGATCGGTGAAGGTACGGATCTTAGGCTATCATCAGATCATCTGGCGGGCCAATACCCGTCGGGGGGTAGCGACGAATGCTTCGGCGATACCCGACCCTCCGACACACGGGTACTACATGAGGAACACGGGTTGGTTTTAGTCAGTAAGAGTCTGACAGTCCCCTTCGCCCTTCCCCCAGGGGGAAGGGACTCCATGCGGATTTTCCAACCCGACACCAAAAAACAAGGCTATTATCAGATCCTTTCTATCTGAAAGCACGTTGGACATATTTTGCTTCCTACGTGCCTATTACAAAAAACAAATTAAGTACTTGTATGTATTTGATTATGTAGGTAACAGTATCTTGATTAATAAAGTACATTATTTAAACTCATTGTATTAACTGACTAAATGCCTAACCTATGAGTATAAAACCTTTTTTCTAAAGAGTCTCGTAAGTCTCATTTTCCCGGGAATTTCGAGACCGGGCTGGTCTCGAAAAATTTCCCGAAAATGTATCGTGACTGAAAGCCTTAATGCAAATGATGAGAGATAAAAAACATGACATAACTTCACGCTTTTATCCCCGAAGGGGTAGACAGAGGAGTATTATACACCCACACTTCGCCAGTTATGTTTAGGTCCCAATGTAATAGGGGGCGAGCCTATTACCATCTACCGGTCTCATTGTTAAGCGAGCGACAATTAACATTTATAATACACACATAACTTCGAAAAGTCAGTAGTGTGTGCCCGGGGTACCTACCTGGGGATCGAACCCGAGACCATAGTCTCGACAGTCGGTTACGTAAACCACTAGGCTCTCGCCGCTACTGAAAATAAAAAAAGTTAAGGTGTTAAAAGTCATTTTTAGTCAATGTGTTTGTCTATACGAGAAGATGGATGTTGGTACCTCCCGAGTACAAAATTTTCGAGTTCAAATTATCTGTAAGCATTTCTTACTTGGCCTTATCATGTCACATGAGTTTTCAAGTTGATCGCTTCAGCGGTGGAGGAATATCTTGAGAAAAGAGAACAGAGTAATCTCAACTCGCGCTAGACAAGAGTTGGCAACTTTTTTATATTCCATTCAATCTAACGACCTACAAATAGTCTAATGTCTCACGCTGCTTATAGTATCGGCTACCACCGATTTGGTTCCTTTTTATAAAAGCATCCTCAACCACTGACAAACATAACCGCGAATTACAATTTCATTAAATAGGTACAGACTACAGCATTTCATATAAATCCTGCAGCATAGATACAGGCGTCTGTCGGTGTTGGTAAAAGAAACGATTAATTCAGTTAGGTACTTTACCAGCCCCAAATAAAGTTCACTATGAGGCCGTATAGGCAGCGCTGTATTAATGCCTTCTTTCGAAAAATGTTTAGCTAATGCTAGAGTAAATAAATAAGCTAATTGAATTCTCAATTTGTTCAAAATGCTAAAACCTTCCTGCGTACATACCTCAAGATTCTCTCAGACTCTCTATTGAAAAAATACTCCTATCCTGGTTTTTGTGTCCTAATATAATGTAGTCTGCCAAAAATATGGTCTACCACCGGCTTAGATTTATTTGCACGTCATTAAATTGGTAACAAAGTTGATTTTTAGGGTTCCGTACCTAAAAGGTAAAAAACGGGACCCTATTACTAAGACTCCGCTGTCTGTCTGTCCGTCTGTCTGTCTATCACCAGGCTGTATCTCATTAACAGTAATAGCTAGAAAGCTGAAATTTTCACAAATTATGTATTTCGGTTGCCGCTATAACAACAAATATTAAAAATAAAAAGAGTGAAAATATTAAGGGGGGGTCCCATACAAAAATGTAACGTATTTTTCGCTCAAAATTACTAACTGTAACAGGAAAACGCTTCAAATTTTCACAGAATATGAAGTTGTACCTACATTACCTTTCAAAATAAATAATTAAATAAACAAAAAGTAAATAATAAAGGGGGCTCCCATACAACAAACGTAATTTTTAAGCAATTTGTTACTCGATCTTAATAAACAGGAGAAACTTAAAAAGTATTTAAGTATACATACAACGAACGACGAAGACATGATTTTCTTTTATAGATGATGGTATGGAACCCTTCGTGCGTGAATCTGACTCGCACTTGCCCAATTTTTTATTACCTGCACTGAAAGTTTTGTCATAAATGGTAGACCACTTTTCTTGACTTACACTTTTCTTGGCTTGACCGTATCTTCACTAACTATGTATTGGAAATACTTATTTCAAAACAATTCACCCCAAGAATAATATCGGCCCACGACGTCGACCTCTATATTAAAATGCCTTTTATCACTTTCTACCACCCAGCATTCAGACAATATTTAATTAAGTTGTAATAATAACGATTTTTACTCCAATGTGATTATCCCTAATTTACTACGTCACTGATGGCACTAACATGAAATTTGCATTCGATTCCCAAAGTATGCATGGTTCACATACCATCTTAGATAATTTCCAAACTGGATCATGTCTGAGTCTAAGACTACAGAACAAAAGGCAGACAGAGCGCGCGGAACACTTGCGTGAGGCCACTAAAGCAAATACAAAATTGAAAAGCGAATACAAACTCGGCTCAGTGCGCTGCGAAGCATCGCACAGTTCACACGCCACGATCAATCAAGCTTTTAAATTCATAAAATGCCGTCTTGCGTTTTTAAACATTGTAAAAGTTGTTTCCAAAAGCAAAAACGGGAAGATGGTAATATATTTTTACAGATAACTATGGATTATTTGACTGTTTTATAATATTATTTCGATAAAATTCGTATTTCTGCAGAAAATATGTAAGTGTTGCCAGTTTACGTCGACGCCGTTCTCCCTGAATTAGGGAAAATACACTTGTCTATTGATTATGTAATAATGATGGTCATGTTAATGAAAAATACATTAACGTAATGTAAAATTATATTGTAGATTATCTTTCTTCTTATAAAATATAGTAATAGAATTTCCATTAGTAGGTATATACATTGTTTTGAGTTCGATCCCCAAACGATCCAAATATTCGTGTACACATGGCTCCTCGTCAAGCTTTATACACTTTGACCTTTGTACCGTTCTTATGGCGTAGGGAATAAGTATCAAAATCGTACTGCAACTGTTTAGCTTGACTTGGCGCCGTGTGTACATTAAGTACAGAAACAGAAATCATTGATTGCAGCCATTATTAATTTTTAATTGCAATTTTTTTAGTTTTGACTTATGAATCATAATATTCATAATTTATTGTGTGCATGACAAAATGTTTATAGCTAATTAATATTTAGGACGCAAGCCTATTTCAATTAACCAAACATTTCCAGATACTATACTGAGAATATATATATCTAAACAAAAAATAAACAACATATTCGCCGATCTAAGATCTGAACCCCATGATTGGTATTCGTAAATAATTATATGTAGTTGGTATTATATAAGTATTTATTCTGGATCGAGGGTATTAATCACAAAACATAATCTATTTATTTCTCAATTTTCGAATAAAATTAGTTAAAACTTTACTCAGTACCTACATTTAAGAAATGTATTTATAAAAGCATACATTAATGGTTTCTTTTATTTGAATCATTTTCATAACAGCATTACATATTAAAAGCAATAATTAAATCCATGGTAAATTCTTCAAAACCGCAAACAAATATAAAATATGTAATATTTTTATATCCGTTTGCAAAAACTATATACAAGGTAGTGGGAGATTATTCATAATCTGGCAACTTTACACACACATAGGCGCGCATGTCCGTACAGTGCCAGTCGCCAAATGTCACGCACACATAGCCGTCAACGTGCCTCACTTAGTCGGACGAATACGCTCCATCTGGTCTTAAATCTGTGGTCTGAGTATTCTGCATCGTTTAGGAGAAGTGGACAGTTTTTGAAAAGATTGAAATAACTTTAAATAAATATTATGACAACTCGCCCTTTATGATAACCGTCGCAGCACGTGTCATTATGTGTCGTAGTGATGATATGTAGCGCGTAGCCACCTCGCGTGTTGTTAACCTGACCCGACGTTAAGGTGTGGTTCTCGAATCGGCGCGCGAAGTGGCGGCGCGAGGAGAAGATCCGCTCGCAGCGGCGCAGCCCCGAGTGCGCGCCGTACGCCGCGCTGCCCGCGCCGCCGCCGCCCGCGCATCCCTCGCACCCCACGCACGCTGCGCACGCCGCGCACGCCGCGCATCCCACGCATCCCGCGCACCAGCCATACCAGCCGCCGCTCAACGTTGATACCTACAGGTAAGTCTGCATTCTATAAACTCTAGATTAGTCTTTGGCATTATAGAGAATACTGTGCCTAAACTTATATCTTACATCCGCATGTTTCGGAAAATCTTGCAGCAAAAATTACAGACACCTATTAGTACACGCGTCTCTAGAACGTAAGACATGGTTCTTTAGTCATCAAAACTTTTCAACAACGATCTTTAACATTTTGAGAAAATATAACTGCTCGCGCTAGGCTCAAACCTCACAAAAGCATAGATGTGAGTTAATTATAAATATAGTAAAGTACCTAGGTATATTCCTAAAGAATCCGTACCAACTTAGGTAGTGATAAGTTGGATTTACGCTAACCCGCAAATCACAATTTTTTACTGAACCATGTTTTAAGAAATAGACTGCAGGCTGTTGTCAACGAATATTGCATCGATTATATTTCTTATTCCATATACTTACCTTTCCAGTCCGCTGACCCCGATGGGTTACGGCGGGGGCATGGTGGGCGAGTCTCCCGTATGCGACACGACGGACTCCGAGCTGTGCAAGAGTGGATTCCTGGGCTACCCGCGGTACGAGCTGGGCTACAGGCAGCCGCCGCACCCCTACGTTAACCACCATGGGTACCAGCATGAACCGGCGTCGCCACCACCAGGTAAACAGCAGCGTAAGATCAGTAGCTCATCATCTTAGCGCTATCCCGGTCGCCAAGAGCTCCGCCTTGGAAATATTTTACGATGTCAGGCCAACATTTTATTAGGTCTACCGGCTAATCTTAGGACCAGTAACTTATTCAGAATAATGAGGGAGAGCCCGGGGCTTGAATATCATGAAGTTATTCAAGAGAAACACAAAAGCAAGATATTTACAAGCTAATATTTTGTAACATCTGTTAAGATTAGTGCACGGACACCAGGCTCTAATGTGACAGTTCTGGATGCAACCAGGATAATGTTCAGTTCAATGTCATAGATACTAGTATAAGTCATTTATTTGATGTTTTATTATGAAAGGACTCAGGTGATATTTATCGTTATCCTAGTGTTATCCTGGTGGCATCTATGACTTCAACCACCAAAAAGTTTTTAGACTTGCACTAAGTAGTTATTTTGCCCAAAGGACGTTTACTTTCAAGGACGTACCTACTAGCAATTGAGGCATAACATACTTATTTTATCAAGACATGTTTCCATCACTTCGCAGAGCTGGGTGGTCTCCTGGGTACTGGTGTGTCGGTCCCGCTGGCGGTGCCGGGGCAGGACTCGCAGCAGTACTGGTCGCGGCTGCAGTGACCCTGGTGGAACTAGCCGCGTACTACACTCGCAACACTTTCACCACGCTTCAGTTACGGTTAATTTTGTCACTACACATCTATTGACCAGTCTGTCACTAGGTTTATGGCTATATATATATATATATATACGTTCGTACTATGGCTTTCATTTATTTTCTGATTCATTTTTACTGAAACGGAATCTCGCTGCATGAGAATAAAAATGTCGTTTCAAGTTACCTACGATAATATTCGGACTGGACCCTCTTTACTGACCTATCCCCATAAAGTAACTGAGAAAGTTTTTCGGTTTAACGGTTTTCAAACCATACTTACCCTATGAGGATAGGTATATCACGCAGAAGCAGAAAATAGCCCGCATCCAGCATGTGGGCACTATTTTTATTCACTAATGAAGATGAGCCTGTACCAGTCACTACGTTGCATGAGGACATGACATTACAACAATTTTATGCCACAGTCTATTGCGGACAACATGCGTACGAGCCCAAATCTGTGACAAGGCTTAGTTCGGACTTTCACCAACGAACTCAGAATAGAATAGAAGCGCAGACCTTAAGGATTTCGTGTGCCGATTCCAAGTGGGGTCTGCCCCAGTTTAGTTCGTAGTTGACGGTCCTGGCGTCGTTCTCCGTCTCTCTTGCTCTCGTAAAGATACACTGGAAGAACATCCGTCTCTCTTGCTCTCGTAGTTAGGATTCACTGGGGGAACGATTGCCACGCCGCCAAGCGGCAATTTGGGTCAGAAAGTTTGTGTGCAGGAAAAGTGCTTCTATTCTATTCTGAGTTCGTTCGAACGTTTACGAATCTTATTATGACAGTGTCCTATGTACCTACTAAAATTAAATAGATTCATGATAAGCATCAATCAGTTAATTACTGTTGTGAGAAAGACCGCAAATTCAAAATTCAATTAAATGATCAACTTGTTTTGATTTTATCTATTTTATGGATGTCACAACTATTATACGTATAACATTAATCTCTAAGGAAAATTTCAAAGCTCAAATTTTGGTCATAACAGATTTTTTATGGTTGTAGGATTGCATGACATTTCATTTTTCGACAAGAACAAAACTAGATCTAACTTTTTTGATCATATTTTTGTTGCAATATTTGCTATTTATATAAATTTTTTTATTCAGTAAGTACAAACATGCATAAATGGTTATTTTTTTTTAATAATCAGAATTCTTTCGTCTCAATAAGTTGGATAGACGACTTAAGTTTATTTTAAGCGAATTTTCGGTGATATTTAATTTAGTTTTTCTAGAACAATATGTATAGGCACCAACGGATGTAACGAACACGAATAGTATAAAGAATGAACATATCCATTAGTTGCCACAAAGCAGGAATACGAGCACAAAACATAGGCTCAAATTGTAATTAAAAACATTAGAATATTTCATTCAAAATATTAATATATAAATCTCTTATAGATTTTCTACTAATTAACTTTATCGATGCACATGTAATGATGTATCATTAGAACTTTGAATGAAATAATTTAATATGTCGGTGTAAGTGTTAAAACATATTTTATTAAACAGATAGCTAGTTAGGTAAGCCTAGTATTAAATAAGCATTTAATTGTGTATATTTGTTGTAAATGTCAAAAGCTGAGTTTCAAATGATTTCATTTTAGTACCTATACAAAAGCCAATCCATTTGTCGTTATTATTAGGTATCTTACCTTTATTTGTCTACCATATAAAATACTAATTCAATTTCTTTGAAACGCTTAGCTACTTTGTTAATTTGTTGCAATATCAGAGGGTCTAGTACGAGTTTGCACTCGATCGTCACGGTGGACGATAGCCCAGTCGTCAGGAACAATTTCCATACATTTTCTAAATGCGCCCCCTAGCGGAGACCCTCTGATTGCTCAGGCATGTTTACTTTTGGTTTTCGTTTATAACATGAAAACACACAAGTAACGAAAGTTCATAATTAAAATTTTCACCCGTTTTCCGAACATAACAACCGACTCTAACAAAAACACATTTTCATTAGTACACAAAGTGGCGCCCTCAAGCGGCAACTTTAGTGCACTAGTGAAAATGTACGATACAATACTAATCTGTCTTCAGTTTATTAAAACTAAATGTAGTGGCACAACTGTTTATGGATATTTTAAGTTCCACAAACATATTAAGTATATAAAATACCAAATTAGAATCCCTATGAGCTTTGTATGAATTTTGCCAACTCTACACACCTTAGCATCATGATTTTTTTAACTAAATCATATTACTGTACACTAAGGGTACCACAAAGTTAGTGTCACATACATTTTAATATTATTGTAGCTATGTACATTTAGATATTGATTTTTTATGAGAAACAGGGCTTGTTAGTGATAAGTACAGATTGTAAATAGTTTCTTTCGTGTAATTGTTAATTGTGATTTTCCCATTGTAAATGTATTGCGCAAGTAAGATGTTCAAGCCTAGAAGCTTTCTTTTATAATAGAAGTACCTACATTGTGTTTAGAATTTTGGCTTTTTGCCAAGGTCTCATAAAATGTGTGAGGCGGTTATGAATGGAAAATATCATCAAAATTATATTTACTGTTCAATAAGGTTATTTTGACCCATATACCTCAGTCTGCAGCCATGCTTGCAGACTTTTTAATATTATGTTGTTACTAGCGGTGATATCTAATACCAAGAAACATATGTTGAGTACCCATACTGGTAGGTACACAGCATAATACCCACCACCCACATTATCATCATACCAGCTCTCTAATCATAACAAATGCAGCGTTGAGGGCGCCACTATCGCCAAGGCCAGTCACTCAACAAACCAGTTTGCATAGCGTCCTTTACAACTTCTTTAAGCACAATAGATGCCGGAGCACCAGATCCTTACTGAAGATAATTTATCAATTATTTTACCTTAGAAGTACAACACTTGTAAACATCTAAAGCATTAGCTAGAACCCAAACTCAGACGCGTTAATTTCGAATTTACACTTAGTTTTAATGTATATGTATTAATTATATATAAAAATGTGAATAATTGTGTGATGTCGATGAAACGTTTTAATAACATTATATAAATACACTTTTGGATCAAAGTATGTGTGTGTTTCATTTCTTTCTACCAGGTGGGTGAATCACTTCCTGTTTTGCAAGCACTGTATTTTGGATAGTACCTAGTCTACAAATGTTTGCCAAATTTCACAGAATATGAAATATTTCGTGGTAACTAGTAGGACGATTCTGCCGCGCAATTTATACTAAACGCAGTAAGTGCCACTGAAGTTAGTAGTACTTACAGCGTTTATTATTATTCATCAATTTGCTATGGCTTATGGTACTTCTTTGGTGAATAGTAGAAGTGACCGGCTACTACTATTTTTTCTGGGCGAATAGTGGTGTCATTATTTTTTTAAACTCCGTTGCACGTAACTCCGGCCCGCCACCTATGTATGTATAATACCAAATACCTACCTACCAGCAGCTGTTGTCGTACGACAGTAATCTCAGTTCGTAGGATATCATACTTACACTATTCTGATTTCTCCAGTCTTCCAACACAACAGATCCTAAATTCCTAACCATTTGTAGTATCAGGTACTTTAAACCTTAGACACATATCTGGTCCTAATTACTCACTTTGTGCTAAAAGAGTTAGGTGTGTGTTATTAGAGCATGTCTTTTTTTGTTCCTATGTCATAGCCAAAATCTGAACTTCTAAGGTCATTTTTCACTTTTTACAGTTGGGAAATAGGTGTAATATCAAAACAAAATATGATAGCAAAACTAAATGTATTATTATCAATTAAAGCTTTTAACATACTATACAGTAATAATATGACTAAATTGCCCACACAAATCTCATTCATCTTACCTATGCCTATCATTCAACTTGAAAATAAGTCACTTACATATTGCATAGGTCCCTTACACCTAATAATTACTACCTAAAGTAGTCTAAATCACATTGAGTTTTAACAAATATTGCTTTAACGATAATTTTATTAACATCTAATAGGTAATTTGTACGGCTTCATCTTTACTTAAACTTTTATTTAACACTACAAATCACTCAGAACAGAAAAAACATAGAAATGGTATGCACCCAAATTACTATCGGAACCGCTGTCGCCAAACTCACACAAGTAAACCGATAGTCATATATTGCACTACAAAGAAACAATTCGTTTGATTCGTAGTTTAAGTTTATTTAAAACTAGCCTATTTCACAGATTTGGAAATAAACCCTGCTGACCTACAAATAAGATTTATTTTGCTTTAGCAGTAGAACGTATTTACGATCTATAGTCATACTAGATTCGATTTACGAGTCAATTCCGCTACTCAACCATAGATGGCGGTATTCTAAGTTGTAGCAATTATAATCTTAATTACATATGGCATATGGTTGAAATTTGCGTGATCGGTCTGTTTCTGCTTCTACTCGGTTAGGGCCGTACCACGTAGCACATTGGATTACTTTATCGATATCGATAGATGATGCGATATTTTGTTCATATAATAAGTGTATTTATCAATTAAATTTTATATTTAGTCAGTCAATGTTCATACAAATTAATAACAAAATATTTGTTATGCTACTTAACAACACGTGTGTTGTTAAGTAGCATAACAAATATTTTGAATACTTATTGACAGTTATGAAAATAAAACATGATTACTTACTTGATAAAAAAACTTAACAATTTTCATTAATGGAAGCGCAGCAGGTTTTGTATATCTATAGCCTTTACTTGATATTATAAAATCGTCTTCTAAAAAATGCTCAGAGCATATCGTGCTTGATTTGGTTGGCATCCAATTAACTCTACCTGTTGCATCTATCCATTTTTCTTTGATGCTTGCATCTTTAGGAAATCTAAAAATATTTTAAATTATGTTAAGAGGACCTACTAATGCTTATTTAGTGATCAATGCAACGTTAGTTAAACATTGCATTGATCACTAAATTGATAAATTATACTTACTATTCACTACATTGATAAATTATAGTTACTATTCAAAACATAGATTATATTTTTGCAACAAAGTATCTATTAGATTGAATCTAATACACCTCTTAAAATAAATTACGTGAGTGAATAAAGCCGACCTTATACTTGGATTGTAATGTAATACTAAATAATAACATATAATAATATTCGTAACATATGCTACTACATACACACAACACCACTTAAGCAGAGCTTGTACTATGGGTACTAGACAATGGATAAACATACATATATACTTTTTTTTTTAAATACGTAGGTACCTACGATATTACATTGTTCATAGAAACACCCACCAAAATAAACAATTTATTAAAATAAACATGTCGTAAATGATTTATTTCCGTGTTTCGATATCAATCGATAATTTTAATATTCGACTTGACCACATCACTAAATGAGTAGCGCGGTATTTTCGAGAATGTTCTATTGAATAGAATCAATCCAAAATAAACTTTATCTTCGATATATAAGGTGCATTTTTACTAACCGTTCTATTAAATATTATTTAATTGAAACAAATTAAGACTTTTATTGAAAACAATGAAAATTTTACTAACCGATGGTACGAAACACCTCCATTTTTAAGATTTTTTCGCCTGCTGTCATTTTTGCACTCCAAAACAGCACAAAACGGCATAGTTATAGAAATGAAACTGTGTCACGAAACGAGCAATTCGACGCGATGTAAGAACGTGACTGGGGCCAGTTAAGCGTTACAACGCTTAATTGTGACACGCCTGCCACGCCTACTTACCATTTCCAGTGTAATATTTTCTCTTCCGTGACAAATCATAATTCATCATTTAATAAACTGTCTATATCGTTTAGAATATTAACTTCTGAGCTGTCCTGTGCCTTCTGTTTCTGGCAGCTCGCGACTACATCTGGAACGTTTTTACTTAAATCTAAATCAACATCTGAAACTGTAACATCACTTTCTTCCTGATCCTCGCTCAAGTCCACGACTGTCGGCTCACCGAACCTTGTGGTCTCTAAATCTATCACTTCACTGTCAGATATGTCTACTTTGTCTAATTCTACCGTCTTACTACTAAGTTCTACACTAACAATTTGTACTTCTGAGTCGGAGTCATTGTCTGTTTTGCTGCAGTCCGTCTCCTCGTTCTTGGATTCGTCACCGCTCCTAGTGCTCGACAGTCTGTTTCTAATGAGCCTGGGTTTCGACTTCTGCTCAATGACTTTGATTCTCTTGAATTCGAAGCAGTTGTCGACAAGCTCGTCCTCCTGTATCTCGTAGATGTCGCTGATCTCCGATAGAGTTCGCTTCCTGGTGCTGACGTTCTCGCTGGGTTTTTGGTCGAGTTTGGTCTGCGTGGTGGTAGGTGGGGGCTGGCGCTGCAGCTTCCTGTACACGACGGAGTTGGTGCGCACGAGCTTGATGATCTTGTTGCCGGCGGCGGTGATGGTCTCCTGCTTGCGCTTGCGGCTGAGGTTGAGCGTGATGGGCTTGGTGTGCACGATGGTGTCGGCGCTCTTGCGTGCGCGGATCTCGTCGAGCGAGAGCACGCGGAAGTCCCCGGCGGCGGCGGCGGGCGGCGGTTGCTTACCTGCGAGCTCGTCGAGCGACACGCGCTCGTACTTGGCGGGGAGGGTCGCGAGGGGCGCGAGGGGTGCGAGGGGTGCGGGCTCGTAGCTGTAGTAGGCGGCCGCCTCGGCCTGGATGCGCTCGAGGAGCATGAGCTCCTGCGACTTGGTGCGCGCGATAACGTTCGCCGCGTCGGGCGACGGTTTAGTCGGCGTGGACGAGGGCGCGCTTTCATTATCCGACTCTGCAAGAACACACACACGGCCGCTTAGTCGAGTCGCGATATTCCAGAAAGTGGACAATGATTTTCGTAATTAATTTTGAAACGACCCGTCCGGCAATACGCGGTGTGTTCTCGGCTCGTCGATCTGAAAGCGACTCTCGAAGGGAGGGCGGTCAAAAATAATTACAAAAATCATATTATGAAACATTTTTATTTACTCGTTGGTATATTAAACACAATTTGATTAAACAAAGCCAAAGTATAATTCTGTTCCGTTACGAGTTCCTATATCAGTTTGAAGATTAATTAGCTTAAATGAAAGGTACTAGACACGCGTTACTAATAATAAACATATTTTGAAATTCTTATTATAAAATAAGACTAAGATTAACATAACAACAACCCCGTATTATTTGAAACAAGAACTATCAGTAGGGCACAGCGTGCCTGACACGTGGCGTTCCTCCGCTGGACCAACATGTCATGGAACACAACGTGTAAGTATCAAAAGTGCTGCACTACTCATTTCATTACATTTACCTCACTTTCGCACACATGCAAACTTACAAAACCTTCGGATCAACCGATTGTGATCGAATGTGGAATCATAACTATCTGTGAAACTTGGAAGAGGTCTTAATCCACCTATCTAACAAAGTAGTTTACATACAATTTAAAAAAGATACGAATTCCACGTGCAAAAAAATCGGCTAATTAAAACTGATAGCGTGTCCTGCGTCGTCGTGAAATGTCGCGATTCTAATTGGACAGTCATTGAACCAACTACTAGTAAATATAAATGCCCCATACACAGCACACGTCTGCGAATAAGCGCGCACTGTCCATCAACATACTTTATGATGTTAAGCATTAGCCGTGAGACATTTCACAAAGGCACAGGACGTTTCAAATGCGACAGAAATTTATCCGTCTAACGTAAAACAGTAACATTCCAACAATTAATCTAAAGGTAAATAAATAGTTTATTAGTATAAAAAGAGACAAGACTACAACATTATACTAAATATAAAATGTATTGCTACAGTTACAGCGAAACCAATTTCTTATTTTTTTTTCAAACAGCTGCCTCAAATGAAAGCAACCACCCTTTGTACTAATTCATTCTAAAATTATATTCCTAAACATTTCAGTACACTTTTCCGCTAAATTTATAAGTATAAAACTTAAAATAATTTTCATTTTTAAGCGAACACTTTGAAATTTCAATAATAAGTGTGTAAAAACTGAGCATGTTGAAAAATAATATAAGATTCGTCCGACTTACTCTATCCCCACCAAACCAGACTATTTTTATTTAAATATTGATAAATAGTTCTATACATAAATAATGACTAGGCGTACCATGGACCATAACGCGAATTGTTTTTTTTTTTCTTTCTTTAAATCCTGTCCTGTTCACACTTTAGCGATTTTGTAATAAATATAGGAACTTTACTCTCAGTGCAAAAATATAAAAAAATTAATTCCTTTTATTGCCAGACTGTTTTACACAACAAATAATTTCATCTAATCGCGTTCACTACAAGTACCGAAAAGTGCTATCGTAAATACGGTAAATCGGAACTTCATCGGACATTTACGAAAAACCGCTAAGCAATCGAATGCTCCATTTGTTAGCTTATCTCTTTTTTTTATTATTCTTTCTAAACTTGGTAATATGATCTTAAGCACAATTTTTTTTTTCACGGAACTCCTAGCAATATAGAATTATCGTATATTTTATAGAACTGGGATTTCCGCCGTGTATACCTAGAGATACAATTTTTTTTTTAATTTTATTAGCTCTATCTAACTCTCACGGTGCGAATATAAAGTATAAGGGGCAGGTAGCAGTGGGTACCTTTATAAACTGCCAAAGCCCCGTAAAACATCCTACATACTAACATACAAACAATTTAAAGGCATAAAGCTGTTTTTTTTTTCTTTTTTTTTTTCACCTATATTAATGAGTTACAATAATCGTGTATATATATTTTTATTTGTATTTTATATGTTATTAAACCTATTTATTATGTACTTTTCTATCATAGACAAAGATTATATCAACATCTATTTAAAAAAAGTATTGCAGCATTATTTTTAGAGAAACCAGTCGATTTTCTCTCAAAATACGGCTGTAACCGTCTATCTATGTGATATAAATTGTTATATAACGATACAGTAAATGAAAAAGCGAGAGATATTTATGAATCTAATTAGCTAAGATATGAAAGAGATTATATTCTCTAATTTATTGCACATACAAAAATACCAACGTCGCTTTTTCTCCATGTTTGTTTAATAAACCGTTTCGTGAAGAGCGCTATCAATATATTCTCCGCGAGTCAAATATAACCTCACTTTGTTTAATCATTGTCTATGGTATAAAAAAACAGCTAAACATTGTCTAAGTAGAGTCAACCAAAAAGCCGCCTCTTCCGGCAACATAAAAACAATATTGTATCTCGTTTAAATTAATTTGGATCCAGTTTGTAACGTAACGCCCAGCTACAAGTCCACGCCCTCCTCTCGTGTATAATACAAACATTGCCAAACTGAATCCAACTATATCTATACAATAAATACTATATTAATTGACTATTGGCCAAATAAAAACAATAGTTAATACCTTCCATGTTTTTATATCAGCCGTGTAGCGAACCGGGTACACAACACAAACGTATTTCTCTTTCTACAATAATGTTCAAAATAACCGCCAATTTAGGACCCGCCTGCATACTAAATAATATAAACAAATATAATCCCTGTTCGCTGACGACTATAAATGTTGGCAAAACATCTTAACCAATAACATGTGAATAAAATAAATATATATTTATTAAAGTAATAAATCTAACATATCGGTCGTTATGACAAATATATTTATTTATATTGGCACAACAAAGGGTTGGACTCTAAAAATAATAAATCCTTCCAATGCAACGTGTGACCGCGAATTTCAAGAGGAGCTATTCTGCAGTGCCATAGTATACAAAGCACATAGTGTTATTTAATAAAACAAAAACAATATATTATATGAGCGTTTCAATTGTTTAACATCGTTAATGCTTAACCCTACGCACACCGCCCGTGACGTGACAATGTTGAGTTTTTAACTATCGAATTATTATAATAATGCGTTCGGGCTCGCCGTACATTGGAGCGAAAGTTACGCATTCGTTGCACTTCGATAAAATTAAACTAAAGTTACCTTCTGTGGATACAACGCTTGCATCGCTAGTGGCCGCATTGAGACTTAAGTTACACGAGAATACAAATAGGTAGTGCTGAGTACCACAGTACCACTACAATAAACATAGTGCCGTTCTTCAAACGTTCGGTGACGTCGAGTCATCGCCGCCTCACTCCAATGGACAATGAGCCCAAGTTTACAACCACATCGCCTTATAAGCAGTTGGCTCTAAAACAGACGTTATGCCTGCGAGCCGTGATACAGTACGAGCATATTATCGTCGCTAATGTCTATTGAAAACTCGAGTGCATTAATATATTATATAATAATAGTCCGGCTCCTAGATTTGCTGATAACTTTATTTGTAAAAGTCATCAAAACAACAGCGTCGTCAAACAAAACCCTACGTATATAGTTCATATAACACATTCACTTGCCGACTTGTATATCAAAATTATACATTTATTACGATTGCTTTTTATATCACATAAAATACACCTATGTAACACTTGTGTGCAATGTTCGTCCAGTGCGTTTTAGAGAAGTGTTGAGTACCGATGCCACATTTGGAGAATGTTCATTCACGAATATATAACGAAGCGATTCACCTTCTAGTACTACGCACTTTAACCTTACATTTATCTTACAACACTTGTCCAAATTTATACCAAACTTATACTCATTTTGATGGCTTTTCAAATCCGTAACAGCAAATCGAGCCTTAAGCCCCAAGCAAACAATTCGAGATCTCATTGAGCTAACGCGTTCTGACCTCTCGCCGTTGTTGGTTTACAAATAACTAACTAATACCCAACAATGACAGAAGTATGGATACTAGAAAATTCTGTGTCCCATGTACGTACAGTCGCAATTGCATTTCGTGGCCCGAAATAACCGGTAATTCCTTCTTTACAACTAATTGCATTTTAATGCAATTCTGTGCGACATTGATACGTATATCAACAGCACTATTTGGCATCCAATCTAGCCAGTAGGCTACAACCTTAATACTTTCCTCGAGCAAGCTATTCTTTTCGAACAAATCAATCAATATACCGCGGGCCAATGCTTTGCCAAAACTATACTCGTTCCGCACTCTTTAATCTCACTAGTAAGTGGGAGCGATTCTGTGATCAAATCTCTCTATTCATATGCGAAACTCACAACCTTTACAACATTCGTTTCAAACATTTTTAGAGCCAAATTTCTATTTTGCCTATTCAGCAAGCTAAGTTGACATAGACGGCATTACATTGGTGCAGACTGTTTTCAAGAGATCTTAATTTGCATTAGTAACTATGTACTGCTCATTATTGCCAAACGAATAAATTTTTTCGCATGCGAGACCTACAATTCAACAGCGCAGAATCGTCCTCACGTCAAGCGCCGTACGCTCGTGGGACACAGATCACTAGTACTTATTACGTGCGCGCTGACAGTTATCACAATAGCAAGTGCGCGAGTTCTCGAATCGTTTGTGCGGGGCTTAGTACATGTAGTTTCAGTAGAGGCGCATACCTTCCTCGAAGTTGACGACGAGCGGGTCCACGGGGAGCGGCGCGTACGCGGGCGGCGCGGGCTCATGCGCGTGCGCGTGTGCGTGCGCGTGCGCGTGCGCATGCGCGTGCGGAGCTAGCACGCGCCGACCCGACAGCAGGTCGCTCGAGCCCGGCAACACGCCCAGGATTGCTGAGTCCAGCACCACTGTAATGAGTAACAGATATTAGATACTACAAGCTAACTTATTTTTTTTAAGATCCGGCTCGAAGGACCAAAGCCGTGTATGTACTTACTCGGCGCATGATGTACACAACACTTACGGTGTGTTCGGTGTTGCACCGTACAAACCGTAACGTAGTAAGTAGTGTAGCATTGTAAGTAACAAACAACAGATCAAAGTTGTCAAAATAGCAAGTTAACTTTAAAAGATTTTCAAATATTAGGAAATTGTGCTATCATTAAAATTATTGGTCATTTGTAATGGGATGTGTAATACATGATGCATGATTGGTTATTGCTGATGAGTGGTCATGAAAAGGTTACGGTTGATGGGTGATATGCGATGACTGACTAGTGACGGGTGACGTTTGACGGATGATGGATATGAATGAGTGTTGGGTGATATGTGTTGGGTTACGATTGTTAGGTGATGAGTGTTGGGTGTTGAGCGATTGGTAATTGTGAGTGTGTGGTGATGAGTGAGCGCTACCTTGTCTCTGCTGCTGCCACAGCAGCGGCACGGGCTGCGGCGGCGGCGCGGCGGGCGCGACGGGCGCCAGCGCGGCGTCCGCGCCCACGCCCGGTACTCCGCCCACTACTCCCGGGGCTTCTGACACTCCCACCACTGCGCCTACGGCACTGCCCACCTGCAACAATACACACATGTATTATATTTACTGTACCCACTCCAGTTGTGTGCTGCCTACCCCAGAATTATAGTTACCAATCCGAAATTTTAAGATGGACACCTAAGAAACTTCAAACTATGGTTTTAAAAAGGCTCAACCTCACCCTGCATGGATTATCCCGAGTAAATTCAATGACCTTATCAGAGCGTCGTAACTAGGATCATTCCACTTTATCTTCATCATCTCTATCATCATCATTCTAGGAGTTTCCCCCTATTCCATCGACATGTGAAGAAGACATCAAAAAAGGATTAAATAGACAAAAGTAGGTATGCTTACGGATTGTGGTGGCGCGGGCTGGCTGGGCGCGATGCCATCGGTGCGCGCGTCAGGGTTCTTATGCATGAATGGACAGTGGATCTTGCGACAACCACCGGGCTGGTTCTCCCAGTAACACGGGATTTGCTTGCGGTTTTTCTAGAACAACCAAAGCAAAATTATATCAGAAACCAAATAAAAATAAATTATAATAAATAAAAAATCATACCACATAACCAGAATTTAACATTAACTGCTATTATGGCTGTTTTAATTACATAATGCCTGAATAGGCATGCCTGCTGCCTGAATTAAATAATTCAGTTGATCCTTAATAACACAGACTTATGTCAAAACAATAAAAATGAACCAAAACAAGAAACTATATTACCATTCACATTGTAAACATCCATACATAACAATTTTTTTGTACTTTAATGAATGTGAGAGTATTTTTATTTGTGTCTATGCTTTCAAACCTCCTATTTTTTAAAGCATGATGTGATAATAATGTCATCCAGATATAGAAGTACCGTGCTCAAGTGCGTGAGCAAACACAATTGCCCTCTATAATCCTTCACTCTCATAGACCAACAGCACAGCTTATTCTAAACAGCAAGAAAAAAAAATTGGGAGCAGTACCAATAGCTAGCGTAATGTGCTTTCTGAGTTACATGGATACAAGATGGCCTAGTTTTTTATTATGAGCTTATATTAAATCATTCTTAAAAGAAAAACCGCATTATCACTCATTGCTAGACCCGGGAATTAAACCCTTATGATCTGCAGTCTATTACAGTACCTGACTATGGAGCCAGTCCATTCACATTGGTCTAGATTTCATAAAAGTATGGTGTCTATGACCAAAGATATTATAAGAATCCAGTAACTGTACTACTGCATGCTAGAGAATTCCAAAAAAGAAACAAATATAATTCAACATAATTTCTTAACAGTGTTATGCAATATTATTTTAATGTACGGTCAAGTTGTAAAACACATTGAAATTTATTTAAGTGTAATATGAATAATTCAATTCAAAGAATTTATATTCATTTATTCATTGCTATTCAGTGAATAAATGTTTCTATCTATGAAATTCGATTGATTTAGACACAATTACAATACATTTGGCACCTTTTTTATCAAGTTCTGTATTCTAATATTTCAGACAATTTTTTATGTAAGTCAAGGAGCTATGTATAGGTCAAATATTTCATTCAAAGTTTTACCTACATTAAAGAAAATATAAAAGTTATAAAGTATATTACATAATTTATGAAGAACTGTATTAAATAGTTATCAAAGCAATGTTAAAGAAAGTCATAATTTTAATAAAGTGATAACATTTAATCATTTCAGTTGCTTATGAGAGCTGTATTTTTTAAATTCTTCTTCATATGAAAGCTAAAAATGATTTTAAATTTTATTTGACTTTTGATTGATAATATACCTAAACTGGCTACATTATCTCTAATGAATCAACACTTGTTATATAATGTAACAATTATGTAAGGTTGGTAACATAAACAAAACAAAGTTGTAAACTGTCAACACTGTTACTGTTGTTTAAATTTAAATGCACTAACAATGTCACTGTTACTGTTGTTTAAATTTAAATGCACTAACAAATAAATCCAGCTCAGTTAGGACTATATATTTGACTGCTGGTCAACCAAGTATGGACAATATTTTTTATTGATTCAAATACTGTCAATGATTGGAATTATATAATTATATGCCAAGTTATAGCACTTTTGGATAAGTTTGTGTAAGATATATCTGTCACTTAGTGCATAATATTGTTACAAAAAATTATTTATTTGGAAAATGAGGCCCATCTATACTCCATTGGGTTAGGTACTTAACTGAAGGTAAACAATCTTGATGTGACTTTTTAAATTACCAAATATTAAACAAATAAACTACAACTTAAACCAAGGGTTCAATTAATTTAGAAATTATTGTTGTTGTATTTACATTGATCTTTAGCAGCATTTTATTTTTAAACAGATTTTAAATAAAAAAGACATCAAGATTGTTTACCTTTAGTTAAGTACCTAACCAAATGGAGTATAGAGGTGGTGAAACAGGGCCTCAAAACATACTATAGAGAAATTTAAGAATGACTGGATCAACTCTTTAGGTTGGCAAGTTCCAAACTTACATCTCTTATCTTGGGGTAAATTTATTTGGCTGAATACTGCTAAATTGATCAATATATGATTATGTCTAGTCTATCCCATTGGAAGACAGTAATGGCAAGTTTGATCTTATAATAGTAATAATCAATGATAAAATTGTCATAAATATTTGTAAACATACCCTCAGTTCCATGTGACGTAGTTTGCAGCGTTTATCAAGACATTTGCCCTGCTGCCATGCTGTGCACATTGTCTCGCAGCCCAGAGCTGAAGGTTCATGACGGAACACACAGTTGTCACCCTGGACAAACACAAATTCAAGTTTTGAATATAATTGTTACATGCCATATGGAATACTGTTTACACATGCCTTTCTTTTTATACAATTAGGATGGTCTGATAAATATTCAGTAGAAGTTCTGTAAACTGATTGATTCTATAGAAAACTGTTTATTTTATTTATAATAGCAGGACTTAAAAAAATATTAATACCTGTACAAACATTTACTACTATTTAGATATTAGCTATGTAAATAGAAGATTTGCTAACCTCACATCAATCACCAACATTTTCAGTTGACTTTTTATCATGATCCATAAATATCTTTCTATTACACTGACAGTTTTTGTGGTTATCATGTACTAAAGGTCATCCATGCTAATTTTGCCTTTCAAATTATAGTTCCAAAATAAAATGTGGTGATTTCTAAATGTAACAAATTTTATTGATTTCACTATTTTATAAATTTCAATTTTATGATACTAGCACAAACAGTAGATGTAAATTTTTTAAAACAAGTACAACACGTTGCTTGTATGATTTTTATCAGCCATGCAGAATATAAACAATATGACATTTGGGTGTTATATTAGCACATGAACATACATCATAAATATTTTCTTACCTTCGTACATGTGGAGTAGTAATAAAAATAGCAGTCGTTGAATTTTCGTGGTGACTCCATGGTGTAATACGACGCCGAGGGTCTGTGAAATATTGGGTACACCGTCTTAGAATGCCGACACCAAAAATTTTTGTTCTACTTAATATGCACCGTTAAACGCTACAAAATACGTCACAACTGTAGATTAATGGTTCCAATTTATAATTAACACATAGAATTAGGCTGTAGTTACTCTAAAACTAAGATTTTTCCATTTTGACAATACGTAAAGCACGGCGCGGACAAACAAGTTCCAAATTAAAAACTATCAATATGTCAAATCCATATCCACACATTACTCACCGTGAATTAGATAAACTAAAAAAATAATTAAATTAAACAACGAATATCTACACAATAACGCTATCTAACACAAAATAATATGAACGTCACTATTAGAAAGAAGATGTAGTAGATATGGCGGACATGTGGCGGACTTTCATTTCGTTTCGTCCGCCCCACCGTTTGATTGGTTGATCACTTGTCTATTTTATACCATAGACTCATATTTAATTTTTTGTAGTAGTGGCGATTACATGACAGGCGCAGGAATCGTATATTTTTGAAAAACGGTTTACCACGGCGGTCTTATTATAAAAAAATATCTCTATTTTACCGAAAATTACGACACAATCATAATGTTTTGAAACTCAATATACAATGTATTCTATTTAAAAGCGTACATATTTTGTCGGTACCAATGTTTTGTTAGTTCTTAGAATAGTATTCCATTTCAAACATCAATATAAAAAAACTTCTTTGAAAATAATCGTGCATAGATATCGAAGTAGGTATAAAGATCGCTTCCCACAGTGCTTGGTTCTACGGAGTTTTATGGGAAGCCGACTTAAGATTGACTAAATTGGACAAATGTCTTGTAAGAAACTACTGTAAAGTAATAATAGTTATATAAGGTAAATATTCGGTGTGTGTAAATAAACAAGCCAAATGTACCTACAAAACTATTTTGCACGAAAGTAGATTAAGTAAGTACCTGCCTACCTACCTATTTCACGTCTCGCAAGATGGATGGCATAAAAAATAGTTGGTACCTACTATATTATAAATTACAAAATATTTGCTAAATCGCAACGCTTTCATTTGTAATGTGATTTAGCTTCATAATTCTTCTGCCTGACGATTATTTATCCCGGACTACACCAGGGATTAATAATTATTAATCAATTAGCTTATTAATTTTATTATGAGGTATTTAAGTACAGTTAACCACATAAATCAATGTTTTATTAAAAATCAATCATTTAAGTTTTTGGAATGGCTTTAAAGCCCTAAATAAATGCCTATTGCTCTCAATATCTTGTACATCTTTGGGACTAATAAAACTAACATAAACTATAATCAATTGAATAATTATCGGAGAGTTTTAATTTATCAAAGTTTCAGCAAAGATTTTAGACTTTATGAAATGAAATGAACTCCATAAGTATACCTAATATATTATCGCACATTACATAAGTAGACGTAAAATTAAAAAAAAATTGTTGCATTACTTAATTACATTTTAACTTTATACACTTGTGTATGGTAGTGAAAATTGGGTATTGCAGAATAGACATGAAAGTAGAATAAACGCTGTAGAAATGATAATATATCACTGAGAACTATGTGTGGAGTGTCTTTGAACGACAGAGTAAAGAATTGTGTAATAAGAGAGTGTTGTGGGGTAAAAATAGATGTAGTGACAACCATTGAGAAAGTATGCTAAGATGGTTTGGGCACATGGAGAGGATGGATGACAAAAGACTGACCAAGAAGTTATATTAGTCAAGTGTGAATGGGACAGCAGGAAGGGGAAGACGGACGTTCTCTGATCAGGTTGGAGACATCCTAAAAAAAGGACAGTAGGTTTGAAGTACCCTTAACCTAAGAGCATGCATGGGAAATTTGATGGGAGTGGATGAAGCAAGAAATATATGTCAGGATCGTTGCAAATGGCGTTCCGTAGCCTCTGCCTACCCTTCCGGGAAACAGGCGTGAGACTATGTATGTTATCATTTCTCAAAAGTAACTATAGGCATTTATTTCTGGAATACTTAAAAACAAAACCAAAACAACGTTAACTAGATCCTTTACCCGACGAACTCTTAACTTTAAAATGATAATAAAACATAATACATACCCCTGAAATTTGAACATATTACTTAATGTAAACATTTTTCTAAGTAATAAACACTTCACTGCGCGATAGTACCGTGATATATTCCGAGAGCACAGAACACTAAAGGCACAGTACTTGTCGTTTCGAGACTTAAAGCAACACTGATTTTTCATAACTTGAGATTTACCACCACGGCAGGCGTAACACGCCTCCCACCCTTGCCAGAGGACGCCACTAGTGCGTCACCAATCAGAGCAACGCGCAACGAACGCGTATACCTGCCGATCGCATTAACTGGTAAGCGTAGGCGACAAATAAAAAATTGCTACGCAAAAATATTACATCCCATTAGCAGTTAAAATATTTAATTTTAATATTAAATTTCTTGATTTCTTGACTTGAAATGAGAATATTGAGATTTTAGTTTGGGATATTGGTACCTACCTACCCAATTGGTTTCTGGAATATGATGCATCACGGAGTTTCGGAGTTTTTAGATAAGAATTATATATACATACTTTACCCGTTTTGAGTAGGTTTCCTCCCTTGCAGGTGACAAATTGAATAACGTTCAAGTTCTAGTTCTCTGCCAAGCAAACCCAATTCTCTGACAAGCAAATTATTTTCAATGTGAATTGTTGGTTAGTTCAAAATGTTATTATTTTTTTTATTCGAAATTGATTTTAATAATTAAAGAAAACAGTTTTCGACAGCGAAAGCGTACAGAACTAAACTCATATGCTATGTGACTGCCAGTATGTAAAACGGTAAAAATTGCCTTACACTGTTAACAATTTTAAAGCCTTTGATACGATCTCTGTTCCTAATTTACTGGATAAACTTGAAAAGATCGGAGTAAGAGGAACTATTTTTTTTTAACTTAACTTACTGGGCGTATAATATATTCGAGCTGGTTTATATAAATGTATTTATCTTTCTGTTCCCCATGGAGTCCCCCAGGGCAGTATTTTGGGTCGTACATTATTTCTTGACGAATTCACTCAACTGAAACTCGCACAAGGAAATATCATATCTTTCTATTTTTGCTGCAGCAACATACATTAAAAATGTGTCATATATCTTTCTCTAGCAGCTAAATCTTTTTGGTTTTAATTCCGCCATTGTACCTACTTCATGTACTGTACATAAAGTTTATTTATAATCCAGATATAGGTAGGTACCTAAATCAACGGCCCTAAATGTGCTTTTAACGAACTACCAGAGAAATATAAATGCACTGGAACTCAGAATTGAACTAAAACAACGATTCCTTTAAAACGTACAAGGTAACAGAAATGACCAGAGTTTAGGCGCCTATAACAGCCGGTTACAAATTTATCGTATAGTATTTTTCTAAAGTAGTTACCACTTTACCAGGATAATAGATATTCACAGAAGTCAGTCGCCTCCAAAGAAGCTCATTACCAAGTTATCAATTAGTAATAATGATTTACATAAGGCATGATTTAAAACAAATAACACTTTTAGAAGAATTTGGGGCATAGGTAATTTACTTAGTTGCGGTTTATAGGTTGCGTTTCAAAATAATTCCGTTTCGAGGAATATCACGCTGAGGCTTATACCTACCTTTTAAACGGCTCTTTGTTTATTGGAAGACATTCAACGACATACATTTGTAAAGTATTTGTTATGTACTATTTTCATGCCAACTGTAAGTCAAACGTCAAAGTCAAAATAATTTATTCATCTAGGCCACAAAGTGGCGCTTATGAACGTCAACATTTAAGTTAATTACTTAATGATTCTACATTTACATTTACTGCCACGTTCGCAATGCAATAGGTAGAACCACGAGAAAGAACGGGCAATAAATCTCATGGCCACTCTTTTCAATCAAATAATAATGGTTGTACATTTTATTTTTGTAAGGAATGTACTCAACTTTGGCATAACATAATATACACCTAAATCTATTTTAAACTATCAAACATTCGTGCGTTCCCTGCGAAGGGGCAAATCCATACATCAAAAAGGGGGCGAGTAAAACATGTTATTCGATCGGGGCGAGTGGTGCTGAGACCGTTTAAAAACATTTAAATCAATGTAATGGACAGATATGTAAGTAGGTATCATTTTCTTTGCTTAAATTTTATAATATGTAAGATATTATTTAAGAAGGTCATTCTTTGGGTTTCCAAAGAATTTATTTTAAGTATTTATTTATTTTCAGGCTGTAGCGCCTGTAGCTGTCTCACTGCAGGCCGAAAGCCTCTTGCCATACGTCTCTGCTTTGTGTGAAATAAAATAAAAGTCACTGAAATCAAATTCGTAAAAAAACATACCTATTATGTTTGTATTTATGTAAATTGTATAATGCGTATTCGGATTTGAACTTGCTATACTAGGCGCATTAGTAATGAACTAATGACTATAATAATGAGGTGACCATTTAAACACTGCGTTAATACATCTGTTATTAAAAATTGTTAACCATATTATACGGGAGTGTTCTTAACTCGTTAGTTAATAATAATTGTTTTTAGTTGTAGTTACTTACCTTCTCATTCAATTGATATCGGTAAGTTGATAAGTTCATACTCACGTTAAAAACATTTAAAAAAAAGCAAGTAGGTAAGTACAGTAGGTAGCTAAATACAATGAAATTACAAGAAAGAGGTAAGTAGATACGTTATCTAACGTAGTAATCAATCCGTAGAAACGGTAGGTACACTAACGCACACATCGATAACTCCATATTTTATTTTATTTTCGGTTGACAAGATGTGTTTCACTTTGACGCCGGCTCGCGACTTCACACACACATATGTCAGAGTTGCCATCTGGCTCATGTTTAGCCTCCTGCTTTTGGTACGCCTATAACATATAGCTACTTCTTTTTACTTTTGTAACATCATTGGCTAAGTACCTTTGAGTAGGTATAGTCAAAGCTAAGTAAGTACATAAGTACCTAGGTACTTAATGTAACATTCATAATCTTAGTCTGAGACGAAAGTAAACTATGAAAGAGTTTTCTGTGCTTCTGTTCGGACTAGTTGGCGAAACCTGGACTTCAAAGCCAAAGTATTAAATGCAAGAGGTAAAATGCTATGACATACGACAATGATGATGCCAATTGAAACCAAACTTAAAAAAAATATATCAGTAAACGTCTTGAGGTAAGTAAGTATATTTTGTTAAATACTAAATACCTACACTTTTTATACAGACGAATATAGGGCATGGACGGAAAGTTCTAATAAATAGGAAAGTTCTAGTTCTATACGAAATATTGTAAATACCACGTGATGTAAATAGGTACATTGTACCTACTACCCTACCAGGTTTCAACTAACAGAAGTAATAAAACCATGAACGCACTATTTCGCAAAAAGATTATTAAAAACAAAGGACATAAACATAGCGCACTCCTTAAAACTTTCCTTTTTGTTCAAAAATAAAGGGTGTAAATATTGAATTAAACTCCAGGTGTGTAGTTCACTAAATCTTCAAAATGCTAATTCTTTTTTAAGCTCATTAACTGACCTACAATAATAAAAAAAAAAACAATACAGGAAGTTACCTACAAGACGAGCTCCCAGCATTCTTAAAAAGTAATAACAATGCTATTGTTTTAAAACAAATGCTACTGCTTCTAGAAAGGAGCTGGCAGAATACTGTTTCACGTTAACTACTTTTTGAGCTTTACTAAGGCGCCTTACACCTGAAAATGGCTACTTTGTCTAAGTGGCATGCTTAGTTAAAAACCATATTTGGTTTATATTTTTTATATACCTCTCTTTAAGTAGTGTTTTCCCACGACTAACAATGACGAATTTATTTTACGATAAGGTTGTGAATTAGTTTAATTGTATTCTGATGATCATCGACATCGTCCCACCGTTAACCCGGCTGCACTCAAGTCTGTCTTGGAGCCCGAGGCCCGCTTACTATTCTAACCAGATAGGTCAGAATATCAGTTTTTTCACCGAGCGACTGCTGCAGTGTGACCTCCGCGACCCAACGACTGCCAAAGATCTTCGTGATCCTAGTGCGCTTAGTACTTACGTAGCAAGCGACGACTTAACGTGCGAATTAATACACATACCTAACATCAAAAAGTTGGCGGTCCGAGAAATCCCACCCGATACACTTTGCATAGCAGTGTGTTGGTATCTCCACAAGGCTATCGCTGATGAATCAAGTTGTATTTATTTGTGATGTTACTACATGTTGTCTCTGGACAGAAGCTGTAAATCTTAAAAAAAGTTTTATATAATTGCCTAGTAAAATTCATATCGAGCGACTGGTAGCCATAGGTTCGCAGATATTTTATTTTGCCTTCTGATAGGTACCTACTTTTATAGTTATTATTATTACTCGTTCTCCTCACAGAAACTTTCTTGTAATTCTAGTAATTTATTGCCTACTAATCCTGACATAATATAAAGCCTCTTTTTAAAGTAAACATCCTTCTAACGCCAGTAAAAAAACATAAATTGTTAAAAAAAGAACAAAACATGTACAATAGCAGCCTTGAAACAATAAGGTCATTAGTATGTACTTTCAAGAAACGAATCTTATCTACTTTGGGGTAATACGCTAATAATATTATCGTTGTTATGAATAGTGTTATTTATTAGTGCCTGATACTTATTTTGCATTAGTACCTACCTACATAATTATGGCCGTTCCTAATATTTTATCTACCGACAGATTATGCGACAATCTTAAAGTAAGGATACCTATATACTAATAGAGCCCGCATTAAAATAGCAGCCTTAGCCCATATATTATGTAAGTACCTACTTCACTTTGACTTATGATTTTTTTCTCATGTAAGAGTAAGATAATTTTAAACAAATGATGTTTCGAATCTTCGTAGGTAGTCAGTTAGTCACTAATTTTAACTAGACTAGTGATTGCAAAAATCCTTAGATTTGGTTTACTCAGAATGAATATCAACAGAATGTTGATAAATCCTCAGATAAAGTATAATATGTGAATAAATCCAAACTTAAACATCTAAAAATAAATTAGGATTAAATTTATTTTTAAAGTAGGTACCTTTTTAAGTTGAATAAAGCAATTGATATTTATTATACCTATTACTAATAATCACTATATGCAATGATAGGGTCTATCTATGGTCTAGGGGTATAGGGTAATGGTTTTCGAATACAAAACCACGTTATATACGTATTTCTGACTTTTGGAAGTTACGTATAAGGTAAGTGCATCGGTAATGGACAGCGTACCAGTTATGAACATTATTGATTGAGTCCTAAAAAATAAGGATTCTACAACGCTTTTGTTACCTGGCAATACTTTACCACAGAGAAAAGGGATTAAAGTGTCAAAATATTGACAGCTGATGTGTGTCTGTGGTTCAGTTTCAAACTGGTGGAAAGATAAACAGCGCGTTTCAGTTGTCACCAGTGATATCGTTTTTTAAGTGAGTTTGATAGCGAGGTAAGTTGCTGATGAGTTTTTTTTATCAATTCAATTAAGCTAATAATGAATAAATAATAAGTTTGTGGCTGAATTAACCTCTTTTCCAAACAATCTTAAATAAATGTATTGCAAAGAACAACGTGGTTTGTTTTTTTTGCTATGTCCATGACAAGTACCTGTTATTATGACATGTCCTAGTTATGGACATTGTGTCGATTACTAGTGCAGGGCATTTTTTTAAAGATTTTTGTGGATTCTAGATTTATTTCTCGAAGTCAATGAAATATCTTTTTTCCATGTCTTTATAAAGCTTTTTACCAGTAATGGACAGACGTGTTCATTACTGGGGTGTACATCACTGGTTCATTCCATTACTGTAGGTACTACAAACAAGATCTTTCTTACAGTACTTTATTTTATGATTAGTAAGAACTTTTATTTTAGAATACGTAATAGCAAATAAAATTTGTTTCTAAACAAACAATATTTTTATTTATTTGTATCTATCAAGTGTCTATTACTAGGGGTTCAATACCGGAACACTGTCCATAACTAGGTGTCAATCATTGGTGTATGACTTGTCCATTACTGGATAATTGGACGCACTTAAACGGAAAGGATCCAACCCACACTTTGAGCGAAAATGAGTTATATATACCAAAATACTCCTTGTAGTTAATACTTTAATATCACAAAAACAGTCCAAGTAAAATTCCAACGGATCATGTTATAATGACCGTAAGTTACCAACCCACATGAATGGCAGGTCATTCATTTTTATATTGACATCGCTCCAAGCTACTTAGTTCGTTATTGAGAAATTCACATTTACGAAAATATTCTAAATCCCATTTTACTAAAACGATCCAAACTACTTGGATAATGATTAATCTAAAGACATAATTAAACGAAAACAATTCATGTGACATGGATTGTTTCCGTATTATTCAATTTAATTACTTAAATTGACTAAGTGAAAAATCGAAAACAATCCATCTTACGTGGATCTTTATCTCTTAATTCAACAGCTTTATTTAAAATAACTGAGGTAAACATCGATAACGATCCATGTAACGTGGGCCCTTTTATTGTACCTAGTTCATTGTGTGACTAGATTAAAATATTGAATTATTGGAATTAATTAAAAAACTGGAGTTTGTTGTGGATTTTTTTAATAATACCTTATTCATTAAAGAGTGAATGCAGAAGAATATAATATTACTAACTGATTATTTGTGGGTTAAACGATTATTTGTGATGTAGGAATAATAATACTGATTAATAAATAGTTTTGAAGATATTTTTTGTGGGAATGGGATGTCTATACCTTTGCAACATTGATTTCCTTTATGTCATTCAAGTCCGTACACGTTCGTTTAACAGTGTTGCCAACGTAGGCGATATTTCGCCATTTAGGCTACTCAGCACGAGAATCGGCGATGAAAAAATCTAAAAGGCGACTGGTCGCCAATTAGGCTACTCTAGGGACATTTTTTTATATTATGGAATCGCATGCAACTACCCATGCTGATCGCCATTCTTAGAATTCGTACTCTTATGAATGTAAGAAGTATGTGTTGTAACAACTTTCAATCAAGCAATCACATGGTGAGTTAGCACGCTGGGAGAGAAATGTATGTTTCCGGTGGATCTTGCGCCAGCTAGCACATCAACTTCTACTGAAGACAGTGAAAGTCTTGGTAATGCCTTATTATTGCTAGCAGAGGACGAATCATAATAGGTACCTTACCCTATTTTTTATTTGTTTAAGTAGTTTTTAAAATGTTAACTTTAAATTCATTAACGTGTTTTCAAGATGGCTTAAGCCTGTTTACCAGTGCGTTATTAACCTCTTATAAATAGTTGATAAAAACTACATTTTATTTATTCATATTGATATTTTGAGGTTTGGGATACTTTAGGTAACTACAACTGAAATTCGGCGATATTAGGCTACTTCACGCATGAGAAACGGCGACATTAGGGCCAGCGCTGTTGGCAACACTGTCGTTTAATTGCCTGCGTGTGATTAAAATTGTGGTCTAGGCTTTTTTTTAATGATAAATTGGACGCACTTAAACGGAAAGGATCCAACCCTCATAGACTTAGTTTCGAGATATTCAAGTTTGAAGTTCAAATCCTATTTCGTCTTCGATTCTCCACTTTAACATTATGGTGTTGGTTTTAAGTAAAGGATAAATACATACATTTTAATTTTATTAATTTAAAGTCCAACATTATGATGTATTTGCCGAGATAATAATAAAAATATGACGATGGATCCTTTTCGTTAAAATACTATTTCAAAAGAGCAGAGTAATAAACATATTTAGCCTTAAGGATCCAAGCTTTAAAATGTGACAAAAATACTGAAATTTATAAGGAATTATGACAGATTTATATGTTTTAGAAAATAAAACTTCATTATAGTCTAATATATCTGTAATTTTCAATCACCACCATACCACTAATAATACCACAAATTACAAGCCTAGCAAGCAAGCAGCGTGAAGAACACCCGGACTAGATGCCCGGATACGACACCAGTGGCAAGGACCACACTCTCGTGATCCGTCTACAGTTCCAGGCGGCGGCCAAACTCACTGAGACAGCATACTACCTGCATCAGTTTACCCCCGATTCCCTTAGGGGAATCGTGAGAAGACCCGAAAGCTCCTAAAAACGAGCCATACCATAAACCGGCTCCTGGTCCAAGTTAGGAATAGCGGGGTATAGAGAATTTGCATGAGATCCAGCTACCACTACTAATGAAAATTGGCCAAGGAAACACTTAACACACGTACACTGCAGACCGACATACGATACATTAAATTAATTTTTTTAAATGCGAGAATATTGCAAGTGCACCTAGAAGTTCAGACGATTCTACCAGAAATTAGATTGACTTTATCATGTCGACGGAGAGGCAAATATTCTATGATGTCTCTGAGAGCAATTAGTTAAAGTGGTCTCTAGCCATCTGGTAGGAGACACATTGAATATTAGTACAAGCCTCAAACGGTTAAGATTCACGAAGTCTACGCTACAACCAGCACCCGTTCGTATCCAAAACTTCGATAGCTATCAGCTTGAACACCTGGGTGACTCCGCAGATGTGGACAATTTCAGTGTCGGATTCGATGAATGCTGTCCGTACAAAGGGGTCTTAATTTCTTGAGCCCCCTAAAATCTGTGGTCCATCGCCGGAGCGCCAACAGAAAATACCTAAAATGCTAGTGCTCTCCTCCAACGACATGTAAGCATATTGACTTTTCAATATATAGATCTCTAGCCGCTAAATTCAATATTCAATCTATCCAATTTTTTGAGATCCTGGATTCAGTTTTGATTTGACATAAGCTCCATACAAAATATGTCAACCACGTATCTCGAATCTCTTTATCTATGGATAGATCGCATATTGAAACCGGCCGTAAGTCTCTTTACAATAATACTAAGCGTTATTAACAAGCGATGGAGCAGAATAAGCGTTTCAAAGTATTCAATGTGATGACATTATATTATTTCGATATTACCGAAACATCAATAACGGTATATCAGATTTTAGGATCAAATATAAGAACTTTTAAACGACTATTGACTGTAATTCAAATAAATCATGCGCTTTTTCAATCTTTTTCTGAAAATACCCATGCTTCGGGTATTTACCCGGGTAAATACCCGATTTATACCCAAACGGGAAAATACCTGGGTATTTACCCACCGCCCATCTCTATCTGGGAATGACATGGATATGGTATGTCCAATACCTACGAATTTAGCGTGCATACCTACATACGAAATTAGCGTGCATACCTGCCAAACGTAGGGCATATAAAATGGCTGCCATTTGGGTTGTAGTAATCGAGAGATCTCCAGAATGTAATCGATACCGATATGGAGCCGGTTAGAGGAAAATATGTAATACATTTTTGTAGTAAATTAGTTTAGTTAGTTTAAATCTTTTGCCAGATTAGTTTATTCCATAATGCAAATGTGGGCGAACATGGCAAAGCGAAAGACGACCGTTTGTATCAAACATGTAACAAAATATTCTCTGAGAGCCAATATCGATACTGTGTCGCTGAGAAAGTACCGGACATGAATGGCACCATACATAAGGTAATGAAACACACAGCCTGAAGCACTGATTCATCTGGTTTTAGACATATTTATGCACAAAAACAAAATTATTATGTTCGATATACAACGATTTCAGGCAGCGATAGCCTAGTGGAGATACCAACAGACTGCCATGCAGAGGGTATCGGGTTCGAATCCACAGCGCGCACCACTAACTTTTCGGAGTTATGTGCGTATTGAATTATTAATTATCGCGTGCTCCGTGCCTCGGAGAGCACGTTAAGCCGTAAGTCCCGGTTGTCATGAAGATCTTTGACAGTCGTTACAGGGAGTCAGTACCTATCTCTGAATAAACTGACACTAGTCTAAACCATGGAATATCGCTATCCCTTTGGGTTGCGGAGGTCAGACAGGCAGTCGCTTCGTGGAAAAGCTAATTCAGTCAAATCCGGTTAGACTAGTAAGCGGACCCCGGGTTGAAACTGGGATAACGCTAGGAGAAAGAATACAACGATTTCACAGCAGATGTCTCACAAATCTTGGCGAAAAATATGGCGACAGTGGCACGAATAAAATTTGGTTGAACGTTTTTCTATACATTTGTATGTATTGGCGTTACGCGACGGATCTTCCGTCAGATATGTTCCGACCCTATAACACAGATCTGTGAATAACATGGATTGGACGTACCTACGAAATTAGCGTGCATACCTACGAAATGATGTTGCGAAGAAAATGGCTGCCGTTGGGTTGGACTCCAGAATATAATCGATATCGACATTGAGCCGGTTAGAGGTAAATAATACATTGCTGTAGATTTAGAAAAATTATGTATATTGATATTTGTAGTAGTTACTTTAAATCTTTTGCCAGATTAGTTTATTCCATAATGCAAATGCGTGCGAACATGGTAAAACGAAAAACGTCCCTTGTATCAAACATGTAACGAAGTATTCTCTGGTAGCCAATATCGATACTGTGTCGCTGTGAAAGTACCAGACATGAATGGCACTATACATACCGTTATGAAACACACAGCCACACTGAAATACCATAACGGGGTAAGAAAAATCGAAATTCATTAATGAATTTTATTTATTTGTTTTTATCTGTATGTATAAAATCCTTGCGTTTCTGACTGCCTGACAGATAAGCTACAGCCAAAACAATAAGGTGCAGGAAGCTGAAATTTGGCACGTATGTTCTTTGGGGATCACAGGAGTGCACTAAGAAGGAGTTTCTTCAAATTCCCACGGGATCGGACAGAAATAGTTAAATAAAAATATGTGCGGTTGTAGCTGCGGACATCCTCTTGTTTATAAATAAAATTATTTTCTTCAACGTTTCATTGCTAGGAATTCTCGCATTAAGTTGCTGTTCATGTTATCTGTTGGCAAAAAACATAATATAATTATTTTAACTCCTCATTTTCCTCCACATAGGGCAAGATGCAGCGGTTTTGGGTTTTATGTAATCAGGTCTAAGTAAAGTAAGTTAGTCAAATATCGCTTTTCCTTTAGGTACTAGGTACAGACAAAATTGGTGGCATGTTTCATTTATTTCCGTTTACAGACACGAGATCTTTTTAACAATATTGTAGTTTGTGGAAGTATCTATACATTACGGATATGTCGATAACCATAGGCTAATGATTGGTCTCGCTCTGCTCTACTAGACGGAGCCCTCATACTTGTAAAATGAGGCAGAAAAAACCATGCCAGCTGGCATGGTTTGCGGCTGTCACACTGACAGCCGTGTGTCAGGTTCATATATCTACCAAATTAATTATGCAAATAATTCGCTGTACAATGCCAAGTTGCGCTTTTATCCCTTGTAAAAATAAGTCAGCAAGCAATAAAAAGGACTCTGGGATCACATACTATCTGTAACATAACAATAAATTTGAAATTTCACCTTAAAATTACATTAAACCAAAAATTTCATTCAGTGTTGCTGCGCGTAGAAGAACAATTTCCTCGTAGTTGAGATTTTTATGACAGGTATAAATGTATTGTTATTGTATTTTATAATATAATCTATTGCATTTATCTGACCTTATTATTTATTTAACATATTTATGTATTGTTTAATGTTAACATTAGTAATTTATATACATAAAGTGTTGAAGTAAATACATAAGGCAGTCATCTTGAACAAATGTGAGCTCATATTGTTTTACAAAGTAACAGTAGTGATAGGTCGCACATGCGTTTGGACTTCATTTTAAGCAATAAAGATTTGATAAGATTCCTTAAAAAGTAATTTAAAATCTTTCAACACAATTTGGTACCTAGAACAACTTTATGTAGTTTAATTATTAGTAAAAAGATCTAAAAAAAGTTCAACAGTTTACGCAGTATCTTCTCGTGGTTACAGAATAAATATCTTTGGGGCCTCACATTCAGCTACTCATTACACGTAGATGCTATTAGAATAATCAGGTATATTAATATCGCAGTCATTCACCATCATCATCGTCCTAGCGTTATCCCAGTTGCATCCAAGTCCTAGCGACTTCGAGTCTGAGGTCCGCTTACATACTAGTCCAACCAGATATGACAGAATATCTGCTTTTCCACAGAGCGGCTGCTGTCTGACTCCGTAATCCAAAGGCATAGCGATATTCCATAGGTTTAGACCAGTATCAGTTTGTTTGAGGGGACTGACTCCCCGTAAAGAATTTCAAAGATCTTAATGAAAGCCGGGACTGACGGTTTAACCTGCTCTCCGAGGCACGGGGCAAGCGATCATTAATAATTAATAGTAATTTAATAGGCAAATATCTTTGAAAAGACAATGGTGCACGCGGGCACGCCGTAGATTCAAACTCGAAACCGTCTACATGGCAGTCTGTTAATATTGTCTATCGTTACTTGTGAGTTTTGGTGTCTACATGACTATTAACAGTAAATAAACCTTAGTAAAACTTAAAAGGTCAAAGTGGTATACGTATTAAATAATGTGTAACTAACAATTGACGGCTAGAATGGAAATAGAATGCACTATTTTCTAAATAACTTATAACTTACAAGATTATTTTGAATACGTAATACTTTGTAAATATCATATGTAACAACCTATTTGGATACTACCAAATCATTGGATAATATACCCACCATTTTTTCGATGATGAAACCTGCGCCAAACCCATACACGAATAAATTGATGCTTTTAAATAATTGTAAACTTTGTACCTACATTTATAACCAGTTACTTATCCAATAGACCACAGTATAAAATATTTTCCTATTAACTTGGGTAACTGTTGAGAAGCTGACAACACAATTCTTCACGCATGCGTCTTGATGCTTTTGATTGACACACACTGTCATAATGAGTTGCCTCACTTATGGACCTATGTTTCTTAGGCAGTGCGGTGTCTAGTATAGCGAAGCGATACCAATCATTTGTCTAAGTCGATAACCCATATCGACATTAGCAGTAACATCACTACTAACCTCTAATACGTAAATATGAAAATTTCCAAACTACGAAAATTACAACATTTAGGCCAAAACGAAGCTAAAAATTGTTAAATGAATTATAAAAATAACCTCTTGTAACAATATTTTGTACAAATACTAATCCAATTCAACAATATAAGTTCTAACTTGTTACTTACTTGTGAAGAGTACCTACATTTGTGTTGATTATAGCTTTATCTTGCACTGCACAGTTCAATTCAACACTTAGGCATGATTTTACGATCCCTAGCAAAGCCTGAAACACTGATTCATCTGGTTTTTGGACATATTTATGCACAAAAACAAAATTATTATGTTTGATACACACACAGGGTGCATAGGGTTCCCACCAAGAACTTAGGGTCCCAAGCCAACCTCACCTGCAAGTGGTGCACCTGCCGATCAACAGACGAGGCTCTGGCAAACAAAATATCCCAATAAGCGACAGTAGGCTCGCCACCTATTATGTGGGATCAAAACACTGGCGAAAAGTGGGCGTTTAATATGCCTCCGCCTACCCCTTCGGGGAAACAGGCGTCAGTCTATGTATGTATGTATGATACACAACGATTTGACAGCAGATGTAATAGCCGACCAAGCCAACTAGACGAATGTCAGCGTGACAAAATTCAACAATTATAATCCAGAAAATATTTATCGTAACGTGCGAACGCGGCGTGTAGCGTGTGAACGTACAATGCGCCTGCAATCGGTACTAGGAATTTCTGGATTATAATTGTTGAATTTTGTTGCATTTAATCACGTTGACATTCGTCTAGTTGGCTTGGTCGGCTAGTACCCATTGAGATAAGAAATTATATATGGAGGCGCCGTGTTGTTATAGACATATCTATGGGTATACAAATATCAGTGAAATATGAAGCAAACGATGAAATATTGTTTTGTCTCACTCTTTCTAAGCAGATATTTACATTTGAGAAAAGAGACAACGATATTTAAATTATGGCGTATCATGGCAACATTTCGATATGACATTAGCTCGACTGTAGGTAAGTGCCATGTCGGCCATCTTAAGCGCTTAAAAGGCCGCTGAGTTCGTGGTAGTTGTGCTGTCAAGTGGGCGTCTAAGTTTTTTATTGTCGCGATTTTCTAGGAGAAAATCACTAGTTTACTTTTAAAACTTTATTATTTGAATAGTGAAACAGTTAAAGAAGATGCCTGTGTGTTGTATTGTGCAGTGTGGTGCAAAAAAGAGCGAAAATCAACCTCGATTGTCCTTGCACAGGTTAGTAGCCAGTTTTCACGAATTATTACTAAAATAATTCTCCTAGCTAGAGAACATTATACGGAAACATGAATTTATGGCAAAAGTACTGATATTAAGCTTTATTTCTGTTTAAGAAACTATTTTTAGTAAAATTTGTTGTTTACAATAACATGTCATACAGCATAGTGTTGTACAGTTGCCGTAACAGCGTCGATATAATCTCCAACTATAATTCTGCGTATTCTTATCCATTTTAATAACAGAAGTTACTTCAGAGTTTTGTATAGTTTCAAAATAAGACGTCAGTAGTTTGTTATTAGTTTTGGTTGCATATTAGTTCAAGGTATCATGTTTTTTAATTAAACTGTTTCCTTTTTATAGATTTCCTAGAAAAGACCAATTAAGGAAAAAGTGGTTAGAAGCTATCGGTGAAGAAAATATTAATCCCAGACATAAAGAATGGTATGTCTGTTCGCTTCACTTTCAAGAAAGTTGTTTCAATAGAACACTTGATGTTATGAGATTACACGATAACTCTGTTCCCACAATATTTTTGGTAAGTCTCCATTAAAATTACTGATAAAACGTAACCTGGCTCTATGTTGTTAAATAAAAAATAAATGTTGTATTTGTATGTTTCTAATTGACTGCCTCGTTGGTTCAGCGGTCACAAATGTGACTGTTGAGCAAGAGGTCTTGGGGTCAATTCCCAAGTTGATCAAAGTGTTATTGGGCTTTTTCTATTATGAATTGAAGGGCTATTTACAAAAACAGCACAACTTTTAAGCAACCATTTTACAGGAAGTAAAAAAAACTTTCTCCAATCCATATTTTTCGTTTAATAAGTTAGAACTTTGATGATTTATTCATGTTAATGTATTGAATTGAATATGTAACATTTTTATTATTTATATCTACTGTTATGGAATAAAATGATAAAATGTAGGTTGTACTAGTGTTCTTTTTGTAAAAATGCATTTATGTTATTTTTGTAAAAATAAAAGTAAAAGTTTTACAATGAAAGACATCTAATGAATCATAATTAAGTAGTTTATTGCCACACAAAACACTTGCAGCTATTACACATACACACTATTACACATTATACAGTCTTATTAACGTATTCTATGTATAATATGTATGTATTTACAAAAGAAAAAGTATACATGTATGTTTATCCATTGTCTAGTGCCCATAGTACAAGCTCTGCTTAGTTTGGGACTAGATGGTGTTGTGTGAATGTGGTAGAATATTATTATTATTATTTATTCTTCTCCTTCACTTACATCTTTATTATCAATATCAATATCTTCTCCTTCCTCTGCTACAATTTCACATATTTTATCATAAATAATCGTCTTGTGGGGTCACTCAAAAAATGTTTCAATATCTGAATATCCTTAGCTTTATTAGGATTTAATAGAATTTGAACCTTATACAACGGACTAAAATTCAGTTCCAAAGGTTGTGGACGCTTTCTCCTATAACTGAAGTTTATTTTTTCACAAAAACTACTTAACTGCGTTCAGATATGTCGTTTTTGTAAAATTTGCACACAGTTGTGTAGTTTTTGTAAAATATGTGTTTTTTTTACAGTGTGATTCTGAGCTCATTATACTGTTTTTTTTTTTAAATCGAATTAAACTGTCTAGTGTAACTTTTTCCATAGATCATATTGCCATCATTAATAAAAAAACTTAAAATTGTTAGTTATGTAGTTTTTGTAAAAAACCCTTCAATTGCTTAGTAACAGTTACAGATCCTGGATTTGTGCCTGGTGGATAATAGCAGGCTTGCTCCTTTTACATGGGACATAAACATATCCGGTGCTCATCTGCCAGTAGCTATATTATGTATATTCCTTATAAAACGAATACCTACTTTTTTCAGACATCCAATAAACAACGCCAGGTATCATCAGTTTTAAATGAAAGCAGCAACACCAGAAAACATGATGATACTTCTACATCAACTGAACTGCCCCCATTGCAGTTATCCTATGAAATTGTAAATAGAGAGCACAAAGAGGTATGTATCTACTTAGGCCGCGATTTGTTGATGTGTGCATACGAACAAAATAATAAAATTATGTTTAAGGTGTTTAGTTCACATTATATATTAGACTTCCTAATTCTTAATAATACAGGGTATTATGTTGCCTGTGATAATACTATTAGAGTATTACCGTATGAGGGACATACATACAAAATTAAAGTTATTTTAAACATTTATACAGCGTGACTGGTACGGAACCCGCCATAGGAAACTGACATATTAGGCAGGTCTTTTGATAATTATTAAACACTACATTGTCTAACTAAAGTTTGATAGTTAAGGAGATATGCGGATTTTCATTTCATTGAGATTTTTCCAAAATTGACCTTCAAGCATTCATAACTTTCTCTTTTTGTTCTTTTTTTTGTATTTTTTTAGGATTTGATGGTAGTCATAAACATTTACGATAAAATGACATCAAAAAATCACTCAAACTAGAGTTAAAAAATAAGATATTAAGCTCAAAAGATAAAAAAATCCTTTACAAATTATTGAGATCAAATTAATTAGATCTGAAATTAAAAAAAGCTCCCATGTTTCAATTCTTAATTTTAATCTAAATTAATTTTCTAGTTTGTCATCTTTCCAACGGTAGTAAATTTGTATAAAAAATTGCTAGCTTATTGAAATACATTATTATTTGTAAAGGAGAACGCCGGTTTTTGTATGGAATGGTATACCTGTACCGTTTGCTTTTTAATGAAATAAACATTTTTATCCAGCTTATTGTTTAATATTACCGTAGGCATGAAGCGTTTTTGTTTTCGAATCCGCATTTCTGAGATTTTTCTCATATCTATATTAAAAAAAAATCCGCCATCAATATTGCAAAGGAAGGAATTCGTCCTTGATATCTAATTGTTTATAACATTTTCAATAAGTGAATGATGTTACAAGTTAAAAGAAACGTAGTCACGTTGGAAATCGATTGGGAAGGCCTATGTTTAGCAGTGGACAGCAACGGGCTGAAATGATGATGATGATGATAGGTTAATATTAAATAGTTGAATTTGTCAAAACTTATGTTACTTCTCTGTTCTGCACATTGCATGTTTTCCAACTTAATAATTGAAGTAGTCATACTTTTGTTTGTTAATATAATTTGTTATAATTTCTTTTCAGGTTGTACTGCTTGAAAAAGTGAAGGCTTTGAAAAACAAATATTTCACGCAGCAGAAAAAAATTAAACGTCTCAATGAGAGAATTCGAAGGCGTAACAAAAAGATAGCCAATTTGGCAGATATTGTGGAAGACCTTCGGAGAAAAAATTGTATCAACACAGAACAGGCTGTAACTATAGAAGATTTGGCGGGACCGAAAGACTTTTTAAAAAGGCAAATTATGAAGTCTAAAGGTTTATCTACACCTTGTAAATACTCCGAAGAAATCAGAAAGTTTGCATTGACATTGCATTTTTTATCCCCGAAGGCCTATAATTACATAAGGCGGACTTACAATACAAGTTTACCGCATACAAGAACATTATGCAAATGGTACCAACATGTAGATTGCGAACCAGGCTTCACAAAAGAAGCATTAGACACTTTAAAAATCAAGGTGCAGGGAAGTACACGGCCTGTAATTTGCTCATTAGTTTTCGATGAAATGGCCATAAGAAAATCTCTGACTTGGGACCCACGAGGGCAAAAATTTTATGGTAGAGTAAATTTTGGTCACAATTTAGACACTGACAGTATTGAAGAAGCCTGTCAAGCTTTAGTAGTTTTATTGACATGTATAAACGACTCGTGGAAAATCCCCATCGGTTATTTCCTAATAACAACGCTCACTGGCGAGCAAAAACATATTATCATAAGCACAGCTCTTAAATTATGTGAAGATGTAGGCATTAAAGTAGTTAGCATTACATGCGACGGACCTGCCGCAAATTTTAGTATGTTTACTTCTTTTGGCTGCGATATTTTGCGACAGCAAGAAGTAACTAGTTTTGAGTGTGGTAAAACTCGCGTCCACACTTTCATAGACCCATGCCACGCAATAAAACTAATAAGAAATGCGTTTGGCGAACTAAGAGTGTTTATAGACTCACTTGGGCGAAAAGTAGATTTCAAATTTTTAGAAAAATTACTAGAGCTTCAAGAAAGACAGGGTCTTCACCTCGGTAACAAAATTAAAAAACCACATATATTTTATCAAAAACAGAAAATGAAAGTCAAGTTGGCGACACAATTGTTCAGCAGCTCAGTTGCTGATGCCTTGGATTATTGCCGCTTTAAATTGAATTTAAAAGAATTTGAAGAATGTTATGGCACTGTAAATTTTATAAATTTAATGAATGATGTGTTTGATGTATTAAACAGCCACTCTATCCGTCCACCAGGATTAAAAAAAGCGATGTGTCCTGCCAATATTGGTATAATATCGGCTCTATTTGAAGGTGCGTCTAACTACATAAAAAGTTTAAGACTACAATCAGGTGAACTCTTAATCAATTCCCGAAGAAAAACCGGCTTCATTGGTTTATTAGTGAATATGAAAAGCGCATTGGCTCTATACAGTTATCTGGTAGAAGAGACAAAAATCCTCAAATACATTCCATTCTATAAGGTCAGCCAAGATCATATAGAGCTTTTCTTCTCAGCTGTGAGAGCTAGAGGGGGTTTCAACAACAATCCCAACGCTATTCAATTTCGTGCAGCTTATAAGAAGTTGCTTGTGAGAGCTGAGATTCGGGATGATGGCGTTGGGAATTGTACTCCACTGGAACAAGTCACCATATTGACTTGCTCTAGTAAAAATCCCGTTCTAGCATTAAATGAACTTACAGACAAAAAAGATTTTGTAGACATCACAGAGGATCATAGCGATTTGTATGATGCATATATGGAATGTATTTTGAATACAAATGCTGATGCGTACTCGGATAGAGTCGTAGAATACATATCTGGATTCGTAGCTAAAAAGCTAATGCGTACTATTAAATGTGACGTCTGTGTATCATTATTGATTGGGGAGGAGGACATCAACAGCCTGATTTACGTAAAATCAAGAGGGGGGCTTAAATATGCATCTTATAGCGTGATTGATATAATACAAAAGACGGAAAGGCTCGTTAAAAGCCATTTAGATAAAAAACTGAAACCGGAGGTATATTATCTATACATTTTAAAATTTATGTGTGAATTTTATGATTTAAATACTTTTTTTCATGCGGACTCTGATCCTGATCATATTAGTAACCACAAGTTACTGCTTATTAAATCAATAATCAAGACATTCTTAGATATAAGATTTAAATATCACGGACGAAGAACATCCGAAAAAGTGTCACATAGACAGTTTTTAAATAAACTGCTGTTGTTTAGAAATGAATAATTGTATTTTTTTTTTCAATAAACATCTAAAGATACAGTCATTTTATTTTTTTTCCATCGTTCCCTGGCTTGTAGTTGAACATTACTACAGTAAAAGTAATTTAAAAACAATACAAAAAGGTTAAAGTTACTAACAATATGCAGATATATTCACAATATGATAAAACAAATTGGAGGAACAGGTTATACGCTTATAGAAAGCAAAGGCAGCGATAGCCGAGTGGATATACCAACAGACTGCCATGCAGAGGGTATCAGGTTCGAATCCACGGCGCGCACCAATGACTTTTCGGAGTTATGTGCATATTGAATTGTTAATTATCGCTTGTCCCGTGCTTCGGAGAGCACGTTAAGCCGTCGGTCCCGGTTGTCATCAAGATCTTTGACAGTCGTTACAGGGCGATTTTCTTATATGTGTCAGTACCTTTTAAAATAAACTGTCACTAGTCAAACCATGGAATATCGCTATCCCTTCGGGTTGCGGAGGTCAGACAGGCAGTCGCTCTGTGGAAAAGCTAATATTCAGCCAAAATCCGGTTAGACTAGTAAGCGGACCCCAGATTGAAACTGGGATAACGCTAAGAGAAAGAAGAAGAAGAAGGTTATATGCTTATAGAAAGTGTCAAAAAAGGTAGTTTGGTCACTTAATCTCAATTCGGGTGACTTGTGGGTTGGAACGTTTTCACTTAACTGTGTTCAGTTAGGGCCTTATCATACTAGCGGTTTGGGAGCGGTTGCGGGGCGGAGCGGAAGCGCAGCGAATGCGTCGCGAACACGCCGCGGCTGCGCAGCGAAGACGCCACGGCTGCGCAGCGAAGACGCCGCGGACGCGTGGCGAATACGTTACGTTTTTGTCGCTTGTTTGTAGCAAATTATCGACGTACAGTACATCCAGTTACTGGACACACGCTGTACAAATTATCGACGTACAGTACATCCAGTTACTGGACACACGCTGTACAGTTACTGGATGTACTGTACGTCGATAATTTGCTACAAACAAACGACAAAAACGTAACGTATTCGCCACGCGTCCGCGGCGTCTTCGCTGCGCAGCCGCGGCGTGTACGCGACGCATTCGCTGCGCTTCCGCTCCGCCCCGCAACCGCTCCCAAACCGCTAGTATGATAAGGCCCTTAGTCTAGAGGAACTAGTCTAGTAGGTACCTACCTACTAAAGGAATCCTCCGGGCTCTACCACCAGACCGTTGTTACTGAGCCCAATCTATTGGGGTAGGAAACGAAAAGGTAACCTTACTTAAGTCGATCTCGGGGGGGTACTAGTGACGAGTTCAACTATCCGTGGAATCAGCCTACTGGCATCATCATCAGATTAGCTCCAAGATCTCCAGATCATCCAATTACTCCTTCCGATCTGATCTGAGGAAAGCGGTAAGGTGTGATTGACTTTTCATCATCATCAGCCTTTAGCAGTCCATTACTGCACATAGGCCTCTCAAATAGCACGCCATTTGGTTCTGTCCTCGGTTTCTGCCATTCAGTTGTTACCTTGCCTTAAAGCGTGCTACCATACATTTGCCAATTCGCGGTTTTCACTCAAGAAACGTGTACCCCAGTGGTCATCGTTTATCCGACAAATATGGCCGACCCATTGCCAGTCCACCTTGTTATAATATACCTGTAGGTATAATTATAAGGACTATGTCGACCACTTTTGTTCTCTGTCAGACCACCTCGTTACGGATTAAAACACGAACATAAACGACAAATTAAAAAAAAGATTATCATTGAGTTCTTGATTATTGTTATCAGTAAAGCTAATAATGTAATTATTAATGACATGTAAAATTTCAATAACAAATGATAAGTTTAACCTATTTTTTTGCGTTACAGCAAACTAATTTATAATACTATGTTATATGTCATGACCCGTATGTGGTTTTATGGAAGACTCGCACTTACCATCACAACCTACATAGTATCGATACTTGTTAAATCTTCGATGGGCACAACCCTAGCATTGGCAGCCATTTTATGCGATTTTTCTGACTGTAGGTATGCACCTTTTTTTTGTAGGTACTTCCAGTCCATATATAAATGTCAATGCTAGTACCACACAACTTGGCGAACAATATGGTGACACTGGCACGATTGACGTTTCTAATGAAGTATTGCCATGCTAAATGTATTCAGTAAACAATGGCTATCTCTTTTTTTTGACAGAGATATCCCTAAGACAAAACGAGACAACATTATGTTTCGTGGCTTTATGTCGATTTCATATAATTATATTTGTATAATGTAATGTATCCATATGTACTATTTGTCGTCTCCATATAATTATAATCTATACTCAAAGCTCAGATGAGGCCTATAACCAGTTTATTTACTCATGTGCTATAACGTACCGTAATATGGGGTGAACATAGAGATATAAAGGATAGAGTGGCAGAATAGTACCTTACTCAATACTGTGTCGTGTCCGCCGGTGGGAGAGAAAACGCAACAGTTAGAGGCCCCCTGCATCTCTCTCTAACAGTACATGCACAACATCAACATTGCGCAATGGCGTGCTACCTGTAACGATTATTTATATCAGTATATCAGTAATCAATCGTTTAAAAATATATACACTTTTTTGTAGTTTCAAACTATCTTCGTGTATCAATAAAAACAACTTTTAAACTATTAAGTTAACTCTATCCTTTATATCTCTATGGTTAAAGGCCCCCTGCATCTCTCTCTAACAGTACATGCACAACATCAACATTGCGCTATGGCGTGCTGTAACTATTATTTATATCAGTTTATCAGTAATCAATAGTTTAAAAGTTGTTTTTATTGATACACGAAGACAGTTTGAAATGACAAAAAAGTGTATATATTGTAAAAATTTGACCATAATACAAATTCAATGTTTGGGGACACAACGACAACAAACTTTGACAGTTGCCAACCCCACTGTAGAATGTAGAGCATGCGTTGTTAAAGAGAGATGCAGGGGGGCTTTAACTGTTGCGTTCTCTCTCTCACCGGCGGACACGACACAGTATTGAGTTAGTTACTATTCTGCCACTCTATCCTTTATATCTCTATGGGCAGAATAGTACGTACTATTCTGCCCATAGAGATATTAGTTACAGGTAGCACCCCATTGCGTAATGTTGATGTTGTGCATGTACTGTTAGAGAGAGATGCAGGGGGCCTTTAACTGTGGCGTTCTCTCTCCCACCGGCGGACACGAATTGGCCCCACTCTACCACTCTATTCTTATATCTCTATGATTCTGCCACTCTATCCTTTATATCTCTATGCCTTTAACTGTAGCGTTCTCTCTCGCACCGACGGACACTCATTGGCCCCACTCTGCCACTCTATCCTTTTTAACTCTATGAGCCTGACATTAGCTGCAATCCTTCAAATGACATTTTTTTACGGTGTCAGAAACTGTGCGCTCTAAAATTTATTTCAATGTTACAGCAGACGAATGCGTTTTAAATAAGTTGTTTAGTGTTTTCGCCATCATCTACAAAAAATTAAGTCAACTGTGATGATTAATTTCAATAATTTTTGCTAAAATAGAAAGTGATGAAAAATCTGTTCTTATTTGGGGTCAATGGGGACGTGTCAGGTATCAAGAACAACGAAGGAGGGGTTAAAAAGGATGAGAATGAGATGAATAGGAACGACTTATGTATGAATAGAAACAGCCTTGTAGGGCTGTCACGAACAGTTAAAACGATTTAATAGGCAATAATTATGTTTATTTAATGATGTTTTTGTTTAGAAAATTTTATTTCACAAACCAGCAAGTATAATCTCAGATAGGGTAAACAGTATAATGATTTGCACCCTAAGCCGGTTTCTACTACTAAGTAACAAATTCTCAAGAAAATACAAATTCAATAATATTTTCTATGGTTTTGTCGAAATTGTGTTACATGGGCCTTAATAAAAATAAAACATCGTATTTAATAAAGCCGTTTTATTAGCATAAAAATGTGCTCAAACTTATTTCTTAAGAAAAGTACAATCATTGGCACTGTTGGCCTAAGGCCGTGATACCCCGACAGTGTTAAGACTTGATATCCGGATCTATTCATATATTCTATCATATCAAAATATATATTTATGAATGTTTATGTAACTTTCTAATATTTCTAACATAAGTCTGTTTGAAAGAAGTTTAGTTCATTTACCACGTTTTATATCTTTCTTTCGGCATATTTTCCTAATGTAGCTCATCTTGTCTCTTAGATTCATTGTAGCAAATGAGCCCTGTTTCTGTTTCTCATACGCATTTTGTTCGTAATATTTTTGTCTATAACGACTAAGTTCTTTGTTTTAAGCGATATCTGTCCTGATTTCTGGGTACTTTGTAGAGAAAAGTTGCCATCTCTGTACGATCGTACCATAGTAGGTTGGGTGTAAAATGCGAAGAAATATCTATACTTATAATAAAACTGTAGAGAGGTCAATTCTGTACATTGAATATATATTCAAAATTAATATTGGAGGATGAATGGTGATCGATACTGATGCCAAAAAATCAATCTGTAAATTTTTTGTCTGTCTGTCTTTCTGTCCGTCTGTCTGTCTGTCTGTCTGTATGTGCACGCATGGGTCAAAAACTACTGAAGGGATTTTAACCAAACTTGGTACGATTGTAGTCCATACTCCTGGGCAGGTTATAGGCTATATAACATAACGCTAAAACATATAGGAGCTGAGCAGTGACGATAAACTTGAAGCAAGTCGGATGAAAATGCGCTTTCGAGCTCTTATCCTCGCATACGTTGATCATTCACCAAAAGTATGTATTACAAAGATGATGGTCTTTAAAAGATCTACTAAAAAGTCCTGGATAGTAGATATCTATCTTTTATAAATTAGCCACAATAACGGGTTTAATCGTTAGGCATTTCGTCAAAGTGTATTAAATATATCAATGTATTGTATTTCACATAGATATATCTTAATCAATCTCCCATATTCAAAAAGTACATTTTAATATGTATTTTATATTAAAAAATTATAGAAATCGGTTTATAAACACACAAGATATAGATGAAATAAAACTTCCAAATCTCGCCGCGCCAGTATGGGTATACGGTTGATTTTTGTTTAACGCGCAAAACGGCCGTCTATACATGTAATAAATCTGTAAGTGATCGATGTCCGTACATGGAAGATATTCAAAAGAAATCAATTTTAAGCGGTCTACATTAAAGAAGTAAAAGGCAAAAATATAATTATTAAATTTTTTGTCTGTCGTGTGTGTGCACGCTAATCTCAGAAACGGCTAATAGAATTGGAATGCGGTTTTCATTGATGTATTGTAGTAAGCCCCACTTAACATTTGATGTTTGTTTTATACGAATCGGTTCATATATAAAAAACTTGTGTCAAAGTAAACATTACAATGCATTTGTTCGGTAATTGTAATTTGTTCTATAAAAGTAACTCTTTAGTTGAATTGGTTGAAACTTAATATATTATGATCAGTCAAATGTAAAATTACGAGGGTTGAAAGACTATAAGGTCAGGTGGGGTAAGTGAAACATACTTTACTTTTAATTTTACAAAATGATCCCTAGCTCAACAAAGGAACTCATTTTGAACAGCGATATACACGCAATTTATACTTCCTTTAATCAGCTTTCTATGGCACGAGCTTCAAGCTCTCTAGTCGTGCAATTAACGATAAAAATATCAAATAAAAACAGACTATGGTTTTGTTTCACTTACCCCGAATATGGGGTAAGTGAAACTATCGACAGAATATCTATAAATATTAGGTCTATAGATCTAGTTTAATGACACAAATGATAACTCATATTGCTTTACTCTAATATGAGTCTTGGTCCATCGATATTAGATCCAATTCTTAAAATAAATTGAAAAAACTTTATTTGGGGTAAGTGAAACATAGTCATGGGAGTCAGGGGTAGTAAACAAAAAAATTAACTTTTATCTGTGTCTCTATGGAATAACGTGACAATTTTGTAATATATATCAACAATGAAACTTACGTAAAAAAATATTTTATATTCTAAATTTAGTCTCAGTTTAAGTATTACCGAGATCACCTTGCTAATAACTTACGAACTTATTATTAACTATTATTTTATTACTTATTATTTATACTAAAACTAACAAAAAATACTGTTAACGATGGTTGACCATGGGATATCATAATGCTTGGACGCAGTATAAGCACACATTCTTCCACTTTGGACTGCTCGTATTGCATCTTGCAGTTTTTCGTTTGAATAAACAACTTTATTAGTCTTCCTAAGTAATTTCTAGGCATATTTTACGTGACCTGGAAGAAAGTACAAATAAATTGAATTGACTTTTTCATAGCTAACACCTTCCCGCGAGTATATTCCATTATACAATGTGTATTCCACCCGTATGCCAAAATTACTCAGAATCACTTTAGTAGTTATTACTTAGTTATTTGCGTGATGATTGATGATTGAACAAACAGAGGCCAGTTTTATAATAGTAAGTAAAAAAGCAAAGTCTTCTCAAATCGTAATCAACAATCAATATTTTAACCGATTAATAAGCTTTGAGGTGCTTATTAATCTTTAATCAGGTAGATAAGTACATATACTTAGAATTATCTTTATTTAATAAACTAAATTTCTCCAAAAATGTTGGTGAACTCTGACACGGGGGAAGTGGACCATATGTTTCTCTTGCCCTGGCCATCACTGTTTCACTTACCCTGGTCAGTACGTTTTAAGCTTCGCATTTTTATAACGTCGTAAATCAACTGTCTGTAGGTTTAAGACAGAAATAACAATTGGAACATTTAATCTATACTTTATGTAGAGTACTTACTGTAACAAACTTTAATAAACACTGCGAAATCACTTGACACTCGTGAAAAAAGAAAGGATGTCCAACTCGTGTTTTGTGGTTTGGCAGCTGTCAATTTGTTTTTTTGAATATTATCTTGTAGTATGATCACAGTGACATCTAAGTAAGAAGATTGAATCCATTTCGTCAAGTCTGTTATATCAAACTGAGCACCGTATCGATTAAATCCATAGTTTCTTGGTTATTGTTGAGTGTTTCACTTCCCCCTGTGTTACACTTACCCCACCTGACCTTAAATAGGATATTTTCGAACATTTGGATCTTCAAATTTAAATTGAGCTTAAATCTCTATGATTAATTATATTAAATAGGGTTCAGCTTAGGGTGGACGTATTCGCACATGTATATGTAAACAGGTTGAAGAGAGGCGAGTCATTTTATTTTACTGGATGGGGATGAACACTGGGATGGCATTGTCTGAAGCAAGTATAAGTAAAAGTCCTCATCGATGACACCATGGGTTTGAGATGCTGCATAGTTATGGCATAATTAATATGAAGACAAATTGGCCGAGGACATTTTTAGGTTCCCACAACAATGTAATAAATCATTGCTTGACTTGAGTAGATATAGTTATATCTATCCTATTACTCAATATGAACGGCCACGACGACCGATACGAACCATCATTTGCTGGTGTAAAAATGATCTCTCGAGACTTACTGAAGAAGAGCGTTTATAATTATGATCGTGTGTGTCGTAGCGTGAATAGTGATTTGAGAAAAATACTATTTGTAGATGCTCCGGGTGGAACGGCTATCGGCAAAGGAACGAAGCTAAAGTAAGATTATGCGAATGCAATAACAGTATTTTTCGTGGCGATTTTCCTTAGGCTCTGTCTGTTATACCACCACACAATATGAGACAAGAGCTGATGAAATTATAGCCTGTCTAAAGAGTTCATAACTATGGGATTGTATTATAGCTATGCATTTTGGCATTAAATATGCGAGCATGGTTATGAGGCAACGAACATGCACAGGAATTCTCTGATCTTTTACTCGCGATTGGTAACTTCGCGGTGTGGACTTGCACGAACAAGTGAAAGTCATTTGAGCTATTTTTAGGACATCTACACTATTCAATACCTTAGGTATTATATGCAACTTAAAACATTTCGGGTATCAATTCTGTAGCCCAATGAAAAGACAAATTCCGCGCGAAAGGAGTCGCGGGCACAGCTAGTACAATCTAAAGTTGTTTGTATGCGAATTTGACGGAAAACAAACAAAAATCTGAAAAAAATATGATTCTAAAATGTGCCAATGACTATGTTGTTGAACAATTTTAAAGTATAGTCCAGTATAGTCATTGGCACTATCGGAAAAGATGATCCATCTATTTAATAGCGCAAAACTAACGTTTATTAAACTTTAATGAAGATAACAGATACAGAACATTTTTTTAAAACAGTTGTTAAAGAAAAATGGTTCATAGTTAAGATTTAAATATTTGTTCTGTGTATAAGAAATAGGTTAATCCTGCTTGTGAATGTATTTCTGTGACATAATAATATAAGATTTTCCTAATATTCAGGATAATTCAGCAGAGTGCCAATCATTGGGGGGGGGGGGGGTCACAATACTATAGTTTACCCTAACAATGTAAACTTGCCAAACTTGCAGCAAGTTTAAATCAAACTTGCTAGTTTCACTGTGACAAACTTGCATGAAGTTGATTTTTCAAAGGATTTGGATAGTGTTGCCCCAATGCAAGAACAAGACGAGACTTAGCCAGTCTTGGTCTTGGTCTTGCGCCAATACACCTGGTCTTGGTCTTGGTCTTGGTATTGCGCTCCCAGTCTTGGTCTTGATCTTGGTCTTGCAGCAAGAGTCTTGCAAGTCTTGCAATTACCTATCAGTCTATTACTATTTATTAAAGTTTTTAAATCTTAGAAAAACGTATTAGAATTGGAACATTGTGAGCTTGAATTAACACAGCCATAGTAAAGATCAAGCAGATTAATAAATAACTGAAGATTTGATAAGAAATTCGAAAAATCAACTGACCTATATGTCGTTTTCCATGGAAGTAACTGTTTCTTAATAAACATTTATGATTTATAAGCTTACATTTGCTAAAACATGTAAAAAAAACAAATTAATTACAAACTTGACTGTATTTTAAAGAACAATATCTGTCTAGAAAGAGATTGAACCCTCAACTTATATGAAATGTAATAAAAGAGTTTTACGATTTATCATTTATTTCAATAAAAAATAAAATAAAACACAAATCAAACATAACAGTACACAACAGCTTTATCATTAGGTTATGTTACTTTATATCAATTCTTTTGACCAAGAATTAATACAAAGTAATGCGCATAGGTCCAGTTTTTCATATTCTTTGATACAGTTTTTTGCGTCTCATAGAATTCCTAAGCGTACCTATACACCGAACTGTTACACCTAACTACTCCGTGAAATAGCGCTAAGTCCTAGCTGCAAGACGCAAGAGTCTTGCAGGCTTAGTCTTGTTCTTGCTCAAGTCTTGCACGATCAGTCTTGGTCTTGGTCTTGCTAAAAATACGCGGTCTTGTTCTTGGTCTTGGTCTTGCAAAAACGCAAGAACAAGACCAAGACTGCAAGACCAAGACTGAATTTGGGCAACACTAGATTTGGAAGACGACGAGCACAGGTTGGTAGTCGGTCGACCTCCTAGATACAGCAGGAGGTGCTCGACGACCAGCTGTTGTCGGACCCCCAACCAGTGCTCGTCGCCATCCAAATCCTTTGGAAATCAAATTTTATGCAAGTTAGTCACAGTGAAACTAGGAAGTTTAATTTAAACTTGCTGCAAGTTTGTTGTTATCTGGGATACCTAGATTTATATCTAGGTATTATTCCACACGTATCGTTATTTTAGTATCCATGTATCTATTGTGTGACAGTATATGAACATCACACAATTTTATGGAAACTGGTCTTATTCGCGATATTTAATTAATTTACGGTATAAATATCTCTGTTTTACCGACGATTCGGCCATCTTACAACAGCTATGGTCGCAACGGGACTGATGTCATATCAGCAAAAATAAAAAACAAGTGATAGTAGCTGCTGAAACCCGAGCTTCACAAGGACGACACTGAGATGACATCAGTCCCGCCGCGACCATGGCTCCAGTGGATAGCGTATGCGACTGCTGTTCGGAGGTTCCGGGTTCGATTCCCGCATCGGGCAAGTGTTATTGGGTTTTTCCGAATTCTCAGTAGCAGCACGGAGTCTGGGTGATGTGCACGGTAACTGCAATAGGCTCGCCTCCTGTTACGTGGGACCTAAAAATTCATGGCGAAATGTGGATGTAATGTTACACCTCTGCCTACCCTTTCGAGGATCCAGGCGTGAGTCCATAAAAATAATATATTTAATGATTAGATGCTCATTGCGACTAACCGTTATGGTTCTTGCTACCTTTATATTACAAATGAGGTATAAATAAGTAGGCAAAAAAAACTTAAAAATAGGGAACATTACGCAAAGCTCATGATGATGGCAGCACAAGCAACTACAGTAAACAAACTTTCGTAGCGCGCTTTTCAAATATTGTCATCAACAAGACAACAATATATCTATACTTATTTATATAAGCAAAACAGTTACAACAGTTGTAATTATCAATAACAATAAAAATGGTACAATGTTTCTATTTTAGTGACTTGTTTGAGATGAGATAATGAGATTGCGCATCCAAAGCACAGAAAGTTTGAAGTCTAAACGAGTTGTCAAGTTGTCACTAAAATGTCATACTTGCCAAAATTCATTGTTTACTGTAGTCGGTGATACCGCCATCTGGTGGTTTAACTTGGCAGTAATCTTCCCTATTGTTTAATTACACTAGTGCCAGCCCTGTGAATTTCTCTATTAACCCTATTCTTATCCCTATTAACCACAAATGCCGGGTGAATAGGCATGGTAGGTATATATTTTAATGCTTTTTGCATAAATCGCAATGTTAATTGCAGTTTTATATTCGATAACAAAGATCCCACGAAGACTCAATCATTTCAAAGCCGGTACAGCAATATGTCTATAAAAAACTGTCTTAAACTATTCATGAAGTCGCAATAACTGTTTTTTGGTTCTCGCGGTAGAAACTCAAATTTCAGTTGCAGTTTCCACGACCACTCAGTTGTTGGAGTTTAGCCAGGCGAAAGTGAGTAAAGGCCGGCGCCGACTGAGGGCACGGCATGGCACGGCGCGGCACGGCATGTTTCGGTAGCCCGAAGGACGCCGCGGCCCGCGGCCCGCCGTGGCATACCGCGTCATACCGAGGCGTCCAATTGACTGGAATTTAGTATCAATTGCACTTCTCGCTGAAGATGAAGAACGACAAATACAAACTGATATGTCGAAGAGAAAACAAGTCTAGATACATTATTTATGGAGAACAAGATTTACTAACGGTGAATTCAGTAACTTATTTACCTACTGATTACGTCGTGGCACACTGCAGGACGCCGTGGCACACTGCAGGACGCCGTGGCATACCGCGGCGTCCCGAAGTATGCCGCGACGTCCCGCGGCATGCCACGGCGGGCCGCGGTACGATTGTATAGAAATAAAGTAATATGAATTCTAACGACATTGAAATAAGAATCAAAATGACTTGATCAGTAATGAAATCCTTTGCCATGCCGTGCCATGCTGCGACGTCAGTGCGCGCCGGCCTTTAGACTCCTCTACTAGAGGCGTTCGAGACCTACTCCCTATAATCACCGATTTGTCTTCCACATTCCGTAGCACCGTAGTAAATGTCACGAATCGCGGTGACAAATACTCTACGCGACCCCACTAAACATGCGCCTGCGCGCCTGTGCATGTTTAGTGTAGTCATGGCGCTAGTGTAGTCATGTCATTTATATACGCTCAGGAGTTTTGTGTTGGCTCGCTCAGTCCCGCCTCCCGAGTGATCTTGGACATTTGACAGCGGAATAATGTTTTCCGCTGTGCTTAAGCGCCCGCTCTGAAGAACTACATTCAGCTCAGTGTCTAAATTAAGAATAAACTCAATGACTTATTAGAATGCGCAATAACTTGTTAATAAAATAAAAAATGTCAGTCAGTGTTGTATGAACTTTATTTATCATTAATATTACATCATGATTTTTAAACATTAATTTACATAATACAATAAATAAATGCTCACAATAATCAATATGAAGTCATGTTTAAAAAGCGAATGTTTATACTAAAGACAATATAGAAATTAACCTAATTTTAAACGAATTAAAATTGAATCGAGAATATTCATTGAAATAAATGAAAATCTAAACGTAACAAAACTAAATGTTGCTTACAAATACGTCTGTACTAAATTAATAATATAGGATTCATTTCGAGATGCGAATTTCAGTATCAATGGCATTAAATTGTGATCAATCTGTTTAATATTTTTTTATTTATAAACTATATCAAAGCATAACTACAGATTATGTAAACTAACCATTTAAGAAAATCGATCCTTTCGTTCAAAAATCTTTAATACATTTCATCGTTCATTATCATAAAATTATGTGGGGTATTGACTAAATCTTTGATCTACAGGTGGATGATATACTCCACCGTATAAAGACTCCTCAAAGGCATTTAAATATACATCGAATATTACAAGAAACGGTTACTTTTCTTTCAGATTTCATATTAAAATTGGTTAATGTTTCTTTTTTTAAGGATTAATAATCATGTAAAAATCGAGTCCTATAAATGATACAAATGAAAACAATGCTTGATAAATAGTGTGATGAGAATGGGCAGAATTTGTACATTGAAGTCCAATACTATAAGGAATGTAAAGATTAAATATTAGCAGATTATGTGAACGTGTGTACTAAAATATATTATATATGGCCTCATCTCAGCTCACCAAGTTTCTAACAAACCTACTGGATGACGACTGGTCGCATCTTTAATTAAACTCAACACTCCAAACACAACGGTTCAAACATAGAGTAAAAACAACAACTACATACGGAACATGCGATTGCAGCACATCGCAAGTCGCATACGACAATCGCACGTCTCGCTTCAATGTGAGTATTGCTACAAATCGCAATCAAAACAGTCTTTGAAAACATACGTTAAAAATCAACACAGTTCGAATAAAATACATACAAAACAAACTATATAACATGTTTGATGATTTACTTAATACTCTGCCAATCGAAAGTTTTCAACTTGAATGAAAACTACGTTGACCAATCATAGATACAAAACTAGAGGTAGGGTGCACCCACGTTACTATTTGTATTAACCATTCTTAACTATATCGATTTAATGTGTCGGTTGACTACTATTACAATCTCAGGGCTAAAATCAAATAAGCAGGTTAACATTTCAAATGTCATTTATATTTGAGTAAACATTAAATTTGAAATTTACTACACAGCTATTAGTACCATACATTTTCGATAATTCTATTTATATATATTTTTTACGTAATTAAATAATGACCGTGAAAACGTCGCAAATAAGATCGAAATTTATAATAAATGATGATTGTATGAAACATTCAAATTCCTCATGCAAATGAAACAACTACTAAAATATTTATATTCGAATAACAACCACAATCAATTTCGTATCGGCTATCTGTAAAGCCGTTTACACACTATATGTATGGGGCACGATTGCGTACGGTGTGATCGAGTGCTACAATGTCATGGTGCAATAACACGCCAAATATTTTAATTTTTTTAATGAATCTGCGCTTGGCGGGCAAAGCATCGCCTTATTTCGAGACAGATCGTTTTCGTTTTCGAAGTAAGACGAGCAAAGAGTTTCGACACAACGGTGTAGTCTTTTGGTGATCTTTCTCATTTCATGTTTAACATGTGCCAACCCATCGCTCTTCCTTACTTGAAGCCTAATTAGTCTCATGTTTAGTTATTATTATGCATGAATATTTATACCAATGTGCGTGAAATAACTTCTAGACTTAACACAAGGTATTCGCTATACATTACATCCAAAATCACGTTTTTCTAACAAAGAGTACCTATATCCCATGGCAAGGACACGCACGGTCAGCAACAAAAGTAGGTGGAGAAAATTTAGAACAAGCAGAAAAGTGCGAAGACAAAAATAATTTCATAGCAGGAAGTTAAATTTACTGTTGTTGCTGACCAACATTGAATTATATCCAATAACTTTTATGTATACACAGACAATTCTCTCAAATTTAAAATAGATGCACACCCTACCCTGTGGTTATATGAACTTTTTCAACAGTCACTAAAATACTTCCGTAAAACACAAGCTAGGGTGTCAACAAGATGAGCCCTTACCGAGACACATATCCACATGTTTATGAAGCGTTATACCCTGTGTCAGGCGATACTGTTTATTCATATTGTCATGTCAACTCTCAGTAAGGGCGTCATATAACATGGACGCTACATCGGTACACGCATAGGCCAAAGTCTAAACTTACAAACTAAATGAGATGAAAATGTCTAACGGTAACATATGAGATTAAAATTTTGAGTTATTTCAGATAAGCTGAATAGTATAGGAAATAATACGAAGCATATAATTTAAGTGAGAGATAAGACACTATATAATTTATTTTTAGTCGATTTGTCACTCTGGGTGAGCTGGTTCGACTAGTTAGTCGATGTTGTGTCACTGTCTGTTTGTGTTCGCGTGTGCATCGCTAGAACGTGGTGTGGCTGGTGTGACAATGAGAGAGCTATCGGTTCCGTGAGAGCGTGCGCGTGGCGGTCTTATCTCTTGGATGAACTCTTAATTTGTTGCAGCTTGAGGCGCAAGGCGTCTACCTCCGCTTCGTTCCTCTGTGATACTGATTGCGTTGTGTGTAACTGGAAATAATACAAACAAATTAAAAATAGTTGATTTCAAGCACAATCTCAGGGTTTAATTAGGTTACTCATCGTCCTAGCATTATACCAGTTGCAAACAAGACTTCTACCATGGAGGAGCTCGGGGTCTGCTTACTTGTCTAACCAGCAGGCCGATTCAGAATGTCACGACAAGTAATCGTACAATATGTCAAATTATTGTCCTCGTCTTTTAGCCGCCTAACAGAGATATTTTGAACAAATATTCATTGAATTCGGTTTATTTATTAATTTACTTCATACTGAATGCATAAAATTTATAGGAAATGCGATAGTTTTGACAAAAAATGAGGTAGCCCATTTGACAATTAACGGAATCGAATGTCAAATGAGATATCGAACGATTCTGAATCGCCCCCCTGATTAGAACTAATATTAGCTTCTCCACAGAGCCACTATCATCTGACTTCCACAAACCAAGGGAATAACGATGGTTTGAGACCATTGTCAGTTTATTCTCAGGAGGCAGTGACTACCTGTAAGGACTGTAAAGTCTTCCCGACAGCCAGTAACTACGTCTTACGTGTTCTGCGAGGCACGGGGAGAATCCATGGATGGAAAACATGGCGTGTAATCAGTTACCTCAAGTTGTGGGTCGATGCTGTGTGCGCGCGGCAACGTGTTCTCACTGATGGAGTCGGCGAGCGTTCTGTTGTCTCCTATCGGCGTGCGAGGCTGGGACGACGGCGAACACTCAGTTTTTAAACCCGCTTTAGCCTGCAAATGTTATGCAACATCAAACGTATGTGAAACAAAAGGCAAGTAATAGTAAGCAAGACAGACGGAAAACGACGCCAGCGCCGCCAACGGCGCCAACTATGAACTTAACTGGAGACAGTCCCCACTTGGAATCGGCAGAAGAAATCCTTAAGAACTGCGCTTCTATGTAAATCTGTATTCATTGCTTAAACCACTGGGTTACCGTGCAGTAGAAATAAATATAAAATTATGCACAAAAGGGAACACATACCTGCAAAGCTCGTAGTCTTTCCAAAAATATAACATGTGATTTCTCATCGTTTTCGTTACTTATATCTGTAACAAAAGTTAAACATTTTGATAGGCCGTGTCAAGATCTGATCAAAACGCGAACCGCAAGGTAATTTACATTAAAATAGAAGTAATATAATAATAGCCAAAGTTCGAAAGTAAATATCGAGGCGGTAAAAGAAAGATGTTGTCATATGTATTGGTTGTATAACTACACTTCTAATCCAAACCACAAATTTAATAAAAGCTGAAGCTTGTGATAAAAGCTCACTCTTTTGGTAAACTACATGCTTATTTAAAATCACAAGATGGCTGCATGCCAAATTTTAGCTTCCTGCGCACAATAGATTTGGCAAGAATTTTATATATACAGATGAAGGAGTAAGTTGGAGCGATAGATAAATAAAAAGCGAAGACTCATTTAAATTGCCATCAGTATTAGCTAAGTATACACATTACATAAATAAATAAACAACACCATGAATACATACATTCCATACACACGCTCCATCGGTAACATAAAGAAAGTGCTACATACTTGTATACTGACCGATATTATCAGCCTTATAGTCGTGTTTGTAGATGGGCATGGAGGACAGCTTCCGTTGGTCCGCCACCTCGCGTAGGCCGCGTTCTACGTAGTTACGGAAGTAGAAGGATGAGCCTTGCATGAACGTCCATATGTCCACTTCTGGGTGACGCTCCTGTAATATGAGATAATTAATAAGAATATACCGAAAACTATGGCTTTTGTACAAAGTGTGAGAAAATATGTATATCACAACACATCTTCTTTCTTCACAAATTTGTAACCATCATTGGTATTGTCTCAGTGTTATCTCAGTTGCAACCAAGACGTTCGCATAGAGGCAAATAAACAGGACTAAAAACGGCGCCACATCGAAACAAAAGAAGGGACTAATAACCGTCTCTTGACTCGGAAGTTCTTGACAATAAGAAACTATGTGAGTGCTATCTCTGGAATAGCCGAAACTTTATATTTTGACAAATAGTTACAACTAGGATAACATCATCTCTTGGCGAAGAGTCAGATGAGAGTAATCGATGTTAAACTTTCGCGATTTGTATACCACAGAAATAAATAGTAATAGAATGGTTACACGGGCGTGGCGCGCGTGCCAAACTATTGCACTATAGCGCATGTGTTTTCGAACGCATTCTCATTATGAATCGCGTCTCCCGTTCGCGCGCTCACGAGGTAAAAAATCATTAAATTCGTTAAGAATATGCCATATTGTGCAGTTTTCAATTGTAAAAATAAAAGTGATGCAAAAAATATGGAAAAGGGAGGCATTTCATATCACCAGTAAGTATTTAAATTGAGTAAAACTTAAGATTATTGAGATTCAAATCATGTGGGCTACTTTTACTATGTTTGTCTAATAAGAACATCATCGTTAATTTCTTCGTTATGTCAAATTTCCATTGCTGGAATTATACGATACTTATTGACATATTTATGAAATAAACACGCAATGTACGGCGAGATACGCGATATTCACAAGATGCCAAAAACAATAACAAATCAGGGGCTCTCTCTCTCTCTCTCTCTTAGAAAGCAAGCATCATGTTCATGCTTTCTGATCACGAAAATGACATCTATTTGGGAATCCAAGATGGCGGACGGGAGATTTTTTTTAATAAAATTAATATGGGTATCATTTTCGGGGTTTTTAAGGATTCTGGTCACGAAAATGACATCTATTTGGGAATCCAAGATCGCGGACGGGACATTTTTAATAAAATTAATATGGTATCATTTTCGGGGATTTTATGGATTCTGGTCACGAAATTGACATCCTATTTGGGAATCCAAGACGGCGTACAGGACATTTTTAATAAAATTAATCTGGGTATAATTTTTGGGGTTTTTATGGATTCTGGTCACGAAAATGACATCTATTTGGGAATCCAAGACGGCGGACGGGACATTTTTAATAAAATTAATCCTGGTATAATTTTTGGGGTTTTCTTGCTTTCTGATCACGAAATAGATGGTGTTGTTGGATTCCCCATCCTTTTAAACATCGGAGACGATACCCATATTGATTTTTTTTTAAATCCCGTCCGCCATCTTTAGTTTCCCATCCGTCATCTTTGATCACGAAATAGATGTTGTATTTCGATTCCCCACCCCTGAAAATATCGAAGGCGATACCCATATAGATTTTTTAAATTTTCTCATCCGCCATCTTTGATATCCCGTCCGCCATCTTGGATCACTAAATAAATTTCATATTATTTAATCAGCGTCCCGAAAATCTCGAAAACGATACCCATATAGATTGTATCTATTCGTTATGCCATTTTTTTGCCTTTGACCCAACCCTCCCCCTTCTCGTTTGACCATTTTATTATTTTTGTCTGGCCCCTAAAAGTTGTGGCGTAATTTTAGATAGCCTTTCGGAATAATTGGGCTATCATAGGCAATAACAATTTTTAAAATCTGACTGCTAGTTCCTGAGATTAGCCGACATTATATTTTAGCCTTTTGCCCGGCCACAAAGGGTCGAAGCGATATGTTATATAGCCTATAAGCCTTCCGGAATAACTAGGCTATCGTATACAAAAATAATTTTGCAGATCCGTCAAGTAGTTCCTGAGATTAGCACGTTCAAACAAACAAACAAACTCTTCCGCTTTATTATATTAGTATAGATATTCTATAATATAGTCAAAAGTTTTGTAAGATTTCAATACAGATTTTTAACTAAATAAATACGTTTTATTTTTATAACAGTATACTTTAACCAAACTATTCATAATAAAACATTTTATATAAACAATAACATAATTTCATTTTCCAAAGCTCTCAACACACCGATAATAATTGCTTAGTGTCCCCTCACTATCTATACGTCACTGTGGGCGGGGCTTGCTGAAATGTGACACGCGCGAAATGTACGCGATGACGTGACATTCACCATTCTATTACTATTTATTTCTGTGTTGTATACATTATAAAATTTTATTGAAACGGGTCTTCCTCGCTATCTACACTTAGAAGTGTAGACACTGATATTATAAAAGAGGAAAAGTTTGTATTTTTGTTTGTTTGTTTGTAATGGATAAACTCAAAGACAAGTTAGGGCCTAACCTTCGATAGCTCTTAAGTATAGCCCTAAGCTTGCACGTACCTAAACCTAGACTTATCTTAATTTAAGCCTTCTGGTTCCTATATCTAGCCTAACCTACCTACGATAAACCTATCCCTATTTTAGATCTAACTCTAACCTAACTCCCTAGTCTACCCTAGCCCTGTTAGGTATAGTGTATAGCGAGGCCGTGTACACTGTGGTCACACAGACTGTCGCGTATACAACCCTAATCCCTAGTTCCCTAGCAGTCCATGGGATCCCTAGGCCGGGATATCTGTCGCCGGGAGACCTAAGGCGACAGACGGACAGTGGGTAGGATTAGGGTGTAGTGAAGTGGGTTTTCTCACTGCCGGTCGAGCAGACTCACAAGACCGATCATGGTGACGGCTAAGGGTGTCTTGGCCGCAGTGAGAGGTGAGGGGTAGGGTATGAGTCAAAGCCGGGAGTGAGCTAATGACTGGTTTATTTCTTAAAACTATAATCTTATATACTAAACTTATTCTATGTACACATATACACGTATTTAGTTGTGTGCCATCGGTGTATTGTGGCGATGCAGCATGTCTGAGCCGACCGCCGTACGTGATAAATTACATGATCTTAAAATATCACGCATCTTCCTCGGTGATAAGTTGGATGTGTGTTGGAATGCCAAGAATGTCATGTTCATGTTTGAACATTCTGGCGTCTCTCCGGGATAGGCTTCAGGAAGGTCATGTTCCGGCGTGAACACTACTGCACCGATTTTAAAAATTCTTTCACCATTAGAAAGCTACATTATCTGCGAGTAACATAGGCTACATATTTTATTTTAGAAAAAGTAGGGGTCCGTAAGATGTTTGGGTTTTTCGGGTACGCGAAGTAGTTCCCTTAGGACGCGGGTGAAACCGCGGGAAACGGCTAGTATTTAATAAATTTAAGATATAAATTCCAAACCACTGGATCGAATTACATCAACCAAAGGTCTATTACAGATCGTCACTATTACTCTAGAGGCCCTAGCCAAATGGCATTCGCTTCTGATATCTATGTTCGATAACGCTTGGTTGCCATGACAACATAAGGAATTCCTTCTTCGTAGACCACGTGATATACCGAAGGCTTATGTCAGTTCCATACATTTATGCATTTAGTGATTAGCGATATCGTTAATCGAATGCCATTTGGCTAAGGCGGCAGGATAGTGTTGCGAGTAAGCGGTTGACATCAAAAAGCATAAAATTTCAACCGGGAGGACGGATATAGACTGTCTACAACTTGGAATCCAGTAATAAATAAATGTAAACCTCGCCGCAGTAACACAGCTCATCAGTGTGTAGACGTCATAATCATAAGTCTAGTGTGTCAAAGTACCGTCAGTTCGGATAAAAATAAAAAAAAAACAAGTGAGGAAAAGACGGCGCTGAGATGACATCAGTCCCACCAGTCGCGACCACGACCGCTGTAAGACGACCGAAACGTCGGATCAAAGTGTCATACGAGTCGTTATCTCTCGCAGATTAGACACATAATTTACAGTTCGTGAGGTACGTACCCTGAGGTCATACAGCTGCGACAGCGCCTGCTTATTGTGCTCCTTAGTGCCGATCCTCTTCAGTATGAGCGCCAGTTCCTCGTGCAGCGCGCGCGGCAGTCTGCCCGCTGCAAGCGCCGCGTTGTTGGGAGGGACTGACGCGAGTACCGAGCCGCCGTTTATCGTCTCCGCTATGTTCTCTTTCTTCTCGTCTAGTTTTAGTTGCTGTGGAAAAAAAATATACGTTAAGATACGAGTTCTAAGCTGACCTCAGACAGAATGCACCCGACGTTTCGTCGGGTCTTGTCACAGACGCCTGTCGGGGCTACAGAAGGATTTTTTTTAAATTTCATTAAAGGTATTAAGGGTCGCGGCGCTACACCTGCTGCTGTTGTCTGCGTTCGGCTACGAACTCGTACCTTTACTCATACACGTAACATTAACTTTTTTTACAAAGAAGACAATGATAAGCCAGTTGCTTGTGTGTCTACACCGACACAGTGAAACAGTTGTTCTGCGCTCTAGTTGACATAACATAACGACTAAACTAGTCGTACTAGACGGGCCTCCTCGATTGAATCTTACGATCGAGAAGTCAAAGTTTCAATTTCAACTCAAAAGGTACTCTAGCGCGGGGTTTTAAGTTGTAGCAATATTTTAAATTATAACAGGAAAAGCTTCTTATATCGAAAAAATACCTTAACTTTCTAATAACCATAAAAGTTACCTTTAATACTTTGAGTAGATAAGGATACAGATCGGATTCGTTCACGTCAGGTATTTGTGTTAGGTGATTAGTTATCGAAGCGCCCTTCATTTTGACTAGAGTATGCACCAACGTCTTTACTGTTCTGTAACAAAAAATACACAACATTATATAGTTTGACAGTACATGTACCTCAATTGAGGAACGTCTATGTCTGCGTGTACGAATACGTATACACATAATATGTGCGTATACGTTTCTCTATGTGGATTGTTAAGTAATACACATGAGCCCGATTAAGTAAAAAAAAATAGATTGAGAACAAAGTACACGCGGCTACTCATCAAGCTAGACACTCTGATCTTTGTATTCGTTTTTATGGCGTAGGAAATAAGTATCAAAATCATACTGCTACTGTCAAACTTGACTTGTAGCCGTGTATACATTTCCATGTGAATTCATCATGTTATTAATTCTGCCACTTTCATAAAACATCAGATTAAAAATCGCCGCTATCTAATTTGGGATCAATTTATAGCTAAACAATAATTAAAATAAAAAAAATAAAGTATGACACATACCTGTAAGGAGTATCGTTAATATCTGGATTCTTCTTCCAGTAGCTATTAGGATAGGCCTTATAGAACAGGTGTATTCTGTACAGCACCGCGTCGTAATCTATAGAGTTGACGTCCCACGACGATATCATCTTGAGAGTCTTCCAGAAACATTTGAGCAGCAGGTCTTGGTAACGGGGGCAGGCGGGGTCGGAAACTCCGATGGATTCGTGTAGGAGTGATACTATTGCGCTATGGACAAAAACGTTAATTAGTTTCAGTTTTACTCTATTGTGTTGAATGGGTTTTGAGTTTTATGAAAGGCTAAGGATGCGTTAAAGGGTGACTACGAATAGAACATTTTCCTATATTGTAGGTATTTCTTCTTGTTCTTGTTTTATAAGACAACTCCCGCATTAGGACTAAATCCTGTGTCGCGGGGGACTTTACAAACATACAACTAAAGGACACAATGAACACCCAGACTCGAAACAACAATTTGTGAATTACACAATGTCTTACCTCGTGTGGGGATCGAACCCTCAACACACGACGCAATGTGCTTGACACTGCGTCGTCTGGTGAGGCGGCCGCTTAAACCACTACATAATTTGATTGTACACTATGTACTGTTAAATTTTCTTTCCTGAAAGATACCTTTACGCTCGATGGCAACCTATCAAGACAACATAGGTCATGTCTGACAGCTTATACTATAATCTGTTTATTTTTACCTCTAAAATTTATATCACCCTGCCAAATAGCATGGACATATAAGCTACCTGGTAAACAGAGGTGATTCAAGAGACCTGGCTAAAGGAGTCCCATCAAAAGCACCTGATTTCTTCAATGAAAAATTTCCTTTCAGTGTTGCTTTTCGCTTCATTAACTTGACTTACTTAATTAGGGTCAAGTTTCCAAAACGAAATAAGCTTTCCGTAAGATAGCTTGGGGAAAGCTTATTCTGTTGAATAATAAGAAAACTACATTTGTGGGCAATACAGTAGTTCTCACCAGAGTAGCGGCGTCCTCGGCGAATGTTCCAGCACTCGCACACACACATTGTTGAGTATGCGCACGAGTCGCTCGCCGTCGGGCCCGCCGACCCCGGCGCCGGCGCCCAGCACCCGCAGTAGCTCGCCCACTAGTGAACATACGGCTTGCTCGCCCACGTTTGACCCGCAACCCGCTGTCTCGTAGAACTGAAATAGATATTGATATTAGATTTATTTCTAACTACGTAACCCGGCCTTCATACAAACCTCCTGACAGTAACGAAAATATAAAAGAAAGATTTAAGCAATTTGATGCAGTCATTTGGAAGTTATACGCGTACAAACTACAAACAATTCAACTATTCATTTTTAATGTATATTTTATGTATATAGATAGATCAGACTAATATAGACAGGGATATGGCGCAGAGGTTTTGTAGTTTAGAAAGGAATTTGAATGTACAAATTAGTACATTATTGCTTATGACCATGGACGGAAGCAAAGGGAACCAAGAATATAATGGTTGGTAATGTCTAAGATCCGTAGAAGAGCGACCTTCACAGATCTGATAAGTGGATGAAGAGTATTTTAAATAAAATATTGCATGTTAAAAAATAAATCACGAATGGGCTGGCAAAAAAAAAATCTGATCGGTGAACGTCGCTCTTTTTCGGCTTTCTTACTATGAGTGTATGATTTTTGCTATAGGTTTTCTTACTTAAGAAACATTGCAGATATTATGTAGATATTTTGTAATAAGATGGTATGTATTTAGTTTCGACTGAAAGGTTAATTTAACGACCTACAATTTGTGTACAGGCGCTTCATGTTGGGGAGAATTCTTACGTTATTCTTTTTCAAAGGTTTAAGTTCGTAGCCGATTGCCTACAGTAAGGAATACATGATGTGACATTGTGCCGGGAGTGCCGGGACCGGTTTATGTCGAGCGACACGTTGCTCTCAATGGAAATCTTAGCTTGTCGTCTTTGTCTGCAATCGGCTGCGAACTCGTACCTTTATGGTGGTCGCAAATCCTGTTAATGTTTTAAAGTCTGCCTGTAATAACACAATACTCACGGTAGTAAGCGCGCTAGCTAGATATTTGTAGGCAGGCAGCGCGTCGTGCGGCGGCAGCGCCCTGAGCCGGCGCAGTTGTGCGGCCACGGCGCACACTAAGCGCGCTTCGTAGGCGTTGAGCGCCGCGCCGCGACCTGATACCAACGCTCCTGAGATGAGCGACAGCGCGCGGATCGCCGCCTGCACACATAATAACAACTCTTATATTGTATATGGACAATGTCACTCAAATCTTTAAAACCTAGTGAAATTATTCTATCTTAGGAGTAAGGCTCACCCCACAATGAGTGTACGCGTACCTTAAGCAAGCGAATACCACGACCGCAACGTGCAAGCCTCGAGAACATGGCTAAGTATCGCGATTTACTAACGTGCTGCGTAAATATCGCACGCAAGCCGAGCATACACTGAATCCACACGCTGGTGAGTTAAAAAGGTAAGGTGCATTTCGTTCTAACGACTAACCGCTTACAACCCCCGCACGCTGGTAAAACGTAACGCTTATGGCGTGTTATCGCAATTCACACGCAACGTTCGCGTCACTCACTCGCTAATGGGGTCAAGCCTTATTTCCACCAATAAATGAGTTAACCGCTTGACCGCGCACAAGTGACTATTTTCCTTTTTTGCAAAAATTGATGAGCGCGTAAACTGTCATTTTTCCCACGCTTTTCCACTGCGCACTAATCTGTTTGTGAAACTCGGATAACTTAACCGATTGCGGTATGTTGCATATCAATAGACGCGTAATTAAATGAGCTTTCCAATGATATAAATCAAAACCATATAATATGGTTGAAACCCACGCAAGGGCAGTATAAAATGAAAATTAGAAATTTTTCCCGCCATTTTTGACCGCGATTTTATATTTCTGACATATTCCTTTTTCTCGTCGTTTTTTATTATGGGAGGTATATAAGTATTATACACAGTAAGAAAGGTTTTTTAATTTACTTTTAGAGTAAATAAATATAATGAAAAGAAACATTTAAATATTAAACATAAAAAAATAAAACAAAGATATATTTTTTTTTAATTGACGCCTATTTTCATATTTTATTTCTTAAAATACCGTTTTATGTTATATATCAGATTCAAACCTAAATAACTTTCTTTCCAACTAGATTTCTAAATATAAAAACCAATTCTGATAAGAATCTGATAAGAATTATTTTTATTGGAACCTGCACAGTTGTTTACTTTTTCCCACAAAAAAAACTGAAGTTCCCGCCAAAATTTTCGATAACTAATATCTCGTACATAATATGAGAATTATATATTTTATCAAAGGTTTATTTATATACTCATAATAAAAATAAAAAAAACAACGCATAAATGTAACCTTATATACATACATATGTATTTAAACATTTTTACATAAAATGACGTTTTTACAATATTTTTTGTCTATAATTAAAGTAATACACATTATTTATTTATATTTTTGCTGTAACTTTATAACTTATCAGTTAATTTACAATAAAAACATAAAAGTATGATATATAATTACATAATTTGTTTACAATTCAGTTTTTAATCCATAATTACTCCCTGGGCGCGGAATGCAAAGTCAGCGAAAAATATATTTTTTTCAAATGCCTACATCAAAATTTTTTTTTGCAAGTATTGCTATAACTTTATTTTATTACATAGATAATATCACCAGGTATATGAAAATACAACAGCAAACCAGATTAAGCTTATACTTTTATTGTGATAAACAAAAGTGTCGAGTAAGTCGGTAAAGACGACACTGTTTACGTTACGGCCGCTCGCCTAAAGTAAACATTTCATTCAAACGTAATTTGTTTTGTACCATTAGAATGAGTCATTCATTAGGTTGCAGAAAAATAAACATCACTCCTCTCAAGTTATTAACACTCGCACAAAAACTAATTAATTGAGCGCGCCCGTCTTTAACTGGCGGCGCGCACTTGAAATTTGTCGATGCTGAGTAAGCACTTAAAAATGGTGAGCGGTCAAGCGGTTAAACCATCAATTTATTGCAATACACCTATATAAAAGCAACAAATCAATAACTCACATTAAGATCCGGGCTTGCTATAGAATGTATAGTGTCTGCGAGCTGCGAGTCGTCCACGTGCGTCGGCAGCGACTGCTGAGGTTGTGCGCTCACCAATGGATGAGGTGCATTGTGACGGGGAGGAGACATGGCCACCATACTGAAACGCAAATAAATGAACAAACCATTAGTTCAAAGCAATGCATAAACAGAGGTTCACAACACAGAGAGACAGGAATATTTTTTTGTTTTACGCGAATGTTACATATTGAAATCAATTCTGTAAAGAAATCGAAACATTGGATAGTAATAAATACATTATTTATTACTATCTAACGTTTCGATTTTTCCGGTTTCTACATTCTAGATCATTCGGTTTAAATTTATCATTCGGTTTAAAGTTAAATCTTTGCAAACAATACATCGCGATGGAATCCGTAAACCGTAGTTTAATTTGAATTCATAATGACAGCCCAAATTTTTTGACTGGACTGGATTTGCGATAGTTCAATGTACTAGAATTAACTTAGTCAAAGTTCTTTATTTGCAAAATGTATAATATTTTACCACATACACACAAAATCATCTAATCCCGAACTAAGAACTTGTACTATGGATACTAGACAATGGGTTCGATTGACGTGAGCGGGAATGGAACCCGCGACCTTCGGCGTGGCAGTCGTTTACACTTCCGCTACGTCAGCGGGTTGTCTATAGAATCTAGTGACCACCCCCTGCGTTGATATTCTGTGATTATAATCGTTGACATGGTCAATCCAGTGCACATATATTACCTGGTCCTGTGTGGCGGCTGTGTATGGGTCACGTTGGGCCTGACGCCGGACGTGGGGATGGGCTCGTCGAGGCTGCGGTTCCTCGACGAGCCCATCCCCACGTCCGGCGTGATCAGCTTTGGTTCTGTATATAGTACCTGGTCCTGTGTGGCGGCTGTGTATGGGTCACGTTGGGCCGGACGCCGGACGTGGGGATGGGCTCGTCGAGGAACCGCAGGTCGATCTCCTCCACGTCCGGCTGTCGCACCACGGGCACCGCCGCGTCCAGCTGCGCTATCAGCTCCGGGTCCAGACCGAATGGACCTGTGATCAGCTTTGGTTCTGTATATAGTACCTGGTCCTGTGTGGCGGATGTGTATGGGTCACGTTGGGCCTGACGCCGGACGTGGGGATGGGCTCGTCGAGGAACCGCAGGTCGATCTCCTCCACGTCCGGCTGTCGCACCACGGGCACCGCCGCGTCCAGCTGCGCTATCAGCTCCGGGTCCAGACCGAATGGACCTGTGATCAGCTTTGGTTCTGTATATAGTACCTGGTCCTGTGTGGCGGATGTGTATGGGTCACGTTGGGCCTGACGCCGGACGTGGGGATGGGCTCGTCGAGGAACCGCAGGTCGATCTCCTCCACGTCCGGCTGTCGCACCACGGGCACCGCCGCGTCCAGCTGCGCTATCAGCTCCGGGTCCAGACCGAATGGACCTGTGATCAGCTTTGGTTCTGTATATAGTACCTGGTCCTGTGTGGCGGATGTGTATGGGTCACGTTGGGCCTGACGCCGGACGTGGGGATGGGCTCGTCGAGGAACCGCAGGTCGATCTCCTCCACGTCCGGCTGTCGCACCACGGGCACCGCCGCGTCCAGCTGCGCTATCAGCTCCGGGTCCAGACCGAATGGACCTGTGATCAGCTTTGGTTCTGTATATAGTACCTGGTCCTGTGTGGCGGATGTGTATGGGTCACGTTGGGCCTGACGCCGGACGTGGGGATGGGCTCGTCGAGGAACCGCAGGTCGATCTCCTCCACGTCCGGCTGTCGCACCACGGGCACCGCCGCGTCCAGCTGCGCTATCAGCTCCGGGTCCAGACCGAATGGACCTGTGATCAGCTTTGGTTCTGTATATAGTACCTGGTCCTGTGTGGCGGCTGTGTATGGGTCACGTTGGGCCTGACGCCGGACGTGGGGATGGGCTCGTCGAGGAACCGCAGGTCGATCTCCTCCACGTCCGGCTGTCGCACCACGGGCACCGCCGCGTCCAGCTGCGCTATCAGCTCCGGGTCCAGACCGAATGGACCTGTGATCAGCTTTGGTTCTGTATATAGTACCTGGTCCTGTGTGGCGGCTGTGTATGGGTCACGTTGGGCCGGACGCCGGACGTGGGGATGGGCTCGTCGAGGAACCGCAGGTCGATCTCCTCCACGTCCGGCTGTCGCACCACGGGCACCGCCGCGTCCAGCTGCGCTATCAGCTCCGGGTCCAGACCGAATGGACCTGTGATCAGCTTTGGCTCGGGGGGCGTTCTGTGGAAGAGATGTTGTGATGTACTTGTTATACATGACTTAAGAACTTTTAGTATAGAAGGGATCATTATTCTGTATATATTAGACATAAATAAATATAATTGTATTATTTGTTTGTGATTTGGGATTAAGAATACGGATTGTCACCACCCCATATCATCCCATGGGTGTCGTAAGAGCCGACAGAGGGCCTGTAAGAGAAGGAAAACTTGATACAAACCCTATACCAACCCGTTTGGCCAGCGTGGTATAGAAGGCCAATTCCTCCTTTCAACGGAGAGGCCTAGTCCAGCAGTGGACTGTTAAAGGCTGATGATATATTTGTTTGAGAAACCAAAAAAATCATGAATGCTAATACATTTTCTATTTCTAAACGCTATGAAGTATTCAGCAAACTGCATCGATCACGCGTTGGGATTTGGCGATACTACTTCTGCTTACACATTAACGTATCATATAACATTCCTGTATAGTGACTATCCAGATCCAAACAAAAATAAATAGTATATAAATAAGTCATAGCAGCGTAGTGTTGGGCAATGGTCCCTCCCTCTCCCTTTCCCGCCATACGGCAGCCGACGACTTGAGCCCCCCCCCATGGGATCTCCACCTTGTCGTTGTGGGGGACTCAGTAACCGTGGTTAAGTCACCCACGGTGAAGCTAAGCGAGATCCCGGGAGTGGACGATCCGCGTGGGCTTGACGGAGGCCTACGCAGGATGTGTCCAAAGGTGCGGGTGCGAGGGACAGTTCTTCTGTCCCTCGCAGTCGGGCGCGGTCGCGGGAGGAGAGGCGTGGCGGTGTTGCGTTGCCGCTATCTCCCGCGATAGGGGCACACCATTGTTGCGTGGGGCCGCAGAGGAAGAGGAGATGCGGTGTTGCGTTGCCGTCCTCCCTATCCTCTGCGGCCGCTGGGTGTTTTGGCGGCGGAGCCCAACACCTTCATCCGCCGCCAAGGGGGTTTTGTTTAGGGCCCGCCTGACCATCTGGCGGGCCCGCTGACCAACGTTTTCCAAAAATGTTTGTCCAGAGGTATATTTCCCAAGTGCCTTAAAAATCTGTGTTAGTGCCGGTGTATAAATCTGGCAATAAAGAGCAAGTAAATAACTATGTACCGATTTCTCTACTGCCCTCTATGTCAAAAATACTGGAAAATATATTAATAATAGACTGATAAAGTATCTAGAGGACAAATCGATAGTATCTAAGACACAGTTCGGATTTCGACCTAAACTATCAACTGCAGACGCCGTACATCACCTGACTAACTTTTTGGTGCAAGAACTTGACAAGGGCAACCACACAATAGGAATATTTCTGGATCTTTCTAAGGCTTTTGACACCGTCTGTGTCCCGATTTTGTTGCGTAAACTCGAGAACATTGGTATAAGAGATAAACAGTTAGAGTTAATTAAAAGTTACTTAGAGGACCGCACACAATGCGTGAAAATCGGTAATATAGTTAGCACTGATGAAAAAAACACATCTTTCGGAGTCCCCCAGGGAAGCATCCTAGCTTCTACGCTTTTCCTTATTTACATGTGTCAGTGTGCAAAGTGTAAAGTGTAAGTCGTGTAAGTTTCTGAAACTATAGCCGAAACTAGATTTTATGGCCGAAACTGGCTGAAACCGAAACTTTCAGTCGGTCACTATTATTTTCTAAATATCACGTTCACGTTGAAGAAAACGATCTTGTTAGGTTACATTTAGGATCAATGCAAGTCCTCAAAATTCGAGACCATGTAACAAATCTGCTTCTTTTTTGTACTTCACTATCACTATCATCACTACATAGTATTAAACAAATTCTGTCTGTCCCTATATATGCTTATTTTGATGAAATTTTATGTGTGTATTTAAATGGGTTTCTAGATCGTTTTTAGACACAACTGGACCCGATAGATGGCGTGATTATCGACATTTAGAAATTTCGCGGGTGAAACCGATCGGGGCAGCTAGTAATTATAATATAGTGATATTTTTATTATGATGAAATTCTTAGTCAGATTTTCATCATAACAAATTTTTGAGTAATCCATTGTTACTTCTTGGTTCTTATTACTGACAACACTGAGAAGCTGTCGTAAATGTTGCCAGTTTGTTTTATTTGATACCATAATAATACAACTTTAATCGTAAATTATGTAACTTGCATTTGAAAATATGTAAGCTGTGCACACTAGTGTTCGAACTATTAAAATAGGAGAATATTATGAGAATAATTTTAAAATTTTCTAAATTCAATTAACAATTTGCTATAACTTCGAAAATTGTAGTGTCATCTATTGGGATTTTAGAATAAACTCGAAGTAAGAAATTTCTACTCGCCAAATAGATGGCGACGCTTTCTTTGTTGAAATGTCACTTTGTTCGAGGTGTCCCCCCCCTCTGTCCGCCCGCGCCTCACCCCGCACCTCCACGGGGACCTAAAAAATGATTTCTGCGCATTGGTCATCTTTCATGAACCGACCTATACCCAAATATCGAGCTTTTTTGTGTACCCAGTTTTTTTTTTCAATTGCGCCAAAACTATTTTGTGGTCAATTCCCAGTTCTACAGCTACGTCGTAACTACTGATATGCCGATCTTGCTCCACTTTTCAAAAAAAGACATCCATTTTATCCGTAAACCAGAGCGACGTGCATCTTTGACATAAAAATTTCCGGATTGAAAACGCTTAAACCAAATTTGTGCTACTCTCACAGACACTGCACTAGTTCCATAAACATCGCAATTTTTTTTCGCGGCTAGCGTTGCATTTTTACCTTTTTTGTAGTAAAATTTTAAAATATATCGAATTTTTTCATTAGAATAACTCATCTTGACAGTACGAAAAACAAATAAAAATCACACATTTTCCTAATTTGAATTTGGAATTATGTTCTTTAAAATTTAAACTTTCAATGATACCAAAACCAGCCAGATACAAATAGTATAGCCAAAGAGATTTTATTACAAGTTCAAATAAACTATAGCGCGAAAAGACTTTTCCCCCAACCTAATATATTATATAGTATCTAATTAGCTTTAATCGCCTAAAACACAGGTTTATCCTAGTTCAGGCATATAATCTTATATCAGGAACCTAAACTAAGCTTTTGTACTCTAGATAAGTAAATGGTACCTTTTTTTTTAAATAGAATAAATTGAATTTGAATTCTCGTCGGGGGGGTAGCGAGGAATGCTTCGGTGATACCCGACCCTCCGACACATGGGTACATGAGGAACACGGGTTGGTTTTTAGTCAGAGTCTGACAGTCCCCTTCGCCCTTCCCCCAGAGCGGAGGGACTCCATGAGGATTTTCCAACCCGACGTCGAAAGCCGACGACTTGAGGAGAGTCGCTGGTAAGTGGCTTGATGGCGAAAACGCGCGATCGAGTCTTATGGCGTACCCTGGGTGAGGCTTACGTCTTGATTTGGACTGCAACAGGCTGATTTGATGTGATGTGTGACACTGTTTTACAGAAATCTAATCTACAGTTACTCACGGGTTAGGTAATGGCGGTGGTGGTTGTTCCTCCTCCTCTTCCTCATACTCCTGGGGCGCGGTGTCCACATTGATAACTCGTCTAGGCGGTTCGGGTTCTTCCTGTTGTATCATCACAGGTCGTCCGGACGCCGACAGCGGCACCAGCATGGAGCGGCGCGCTTCGGCACTGCGACTCTTGCTCGCGCGTTTTATACGCTCTTCTAGGAGGGACAGGTCTTTGTCTGATATCTGTTGAGGAAATGGAATGTTGAGTCAGTTTCAGGTACACATAGGTTACACTAGAACGGGGTTTTAACTTGTCATAGAAGAAAACAAGAGACTATGTTATAGAAATATTAGCAAAGAAACGTAATGAATAATTGGAACTTTTACATAAATCAGTTCTGTAGTTTTTGAATTCCTAGCAAACTAAAGGACAGAAAAAGCGAACAGGGAGACAGAAAAGGCTGAAGATTTTAAGAATATAAAATATATCTACCCCATTTCATTCCGTAGTGTCGTAAGAGGCGACTAAGTTAAATATACGTAGCAAATAATTATTATCCCTGTAGACAGACTGAAAGCTCGACTACAAAGCCTATCTATACTAACCCGTCCGGCCAACGTGGTATAGGCCAAACTCTCCCATTGATTGACAATGCTATTTCTAAGCATAACCCGTCCGGCCAACGTGGTATTGGCCAAATCCTCCCATTGATTGACAGTGCTATTTCTAAGCAAACTAGGCGAGCTTAAGTCTAGAAACGCATTGTACAAGAATGTTAAAGAAAACAAGAAAAGCGTCTAGAGTTCGTCCATGTGGTAATCGGCTATAGCGACAATCTTCAAACTCTTCAGCTTCTTAAGTCCTTGCCGCCTGGCCACAGCTAACGGCCCTGTCACGACCTTGCCGCTCTGAACGGCGGCTTAGCGCGGGGCGGCGAGCGGTAAGGTCAAATGTATGAAGACGTTCGAAGCACGCCACGAGCCGCCGCGCACAGCGATAACGCGCGCGTTTTTTTTGGCGCCAATGGCTGCGCGGCGTGCGGCGCGGCGGGCGGTGCGGCGAGCGGCGGGAACAAATGTACTGCGACCGAGTCCGACGCCACGACTCCGAGCGGCACGGACAGCGTTTCGCAAGGGACGAACTAGGCGGTTAAACTATTTGTTAAATATTTTGTGGCGGTAATGAATACGGAGACATTTAAAGACGAAATTTTAAAACGGTCGCGTGTATGGATAGCAACACATCCGCTGTATAAATACAAAAATGTTAATAAAACGTTGCGAGACGTAATGAAACAGTGTTTTACAGAATGTAATGGTAGGTTTTAATATAAATCACAAACATTAAAACATTGTGTAATGTACCTATTTAGGTACAGACACAGCTACTATGAAAGTTAAAAGGTGATTTACCTACCTACTTAACGTAATCTACGTTTTGTAGGTACCTATTCAACGCCTCATTAATTGCGAATATGCATTATTCCTTTGATATAAAATACTTGTAAGAAACGAAGATCCAATGTCGACAATTTTGTAGGTAAGTATACCGTATAGTTACACAAAGATATTTTGGTTATCGCCATATTTATGGGTAACTCCGTCGGCCCAAATACGTCCACATTTGCCGCTGCGTTTACCGCTGCTGTAGGGTCGTGGCGTGCACGACGCTCTGCCGCGCCGCCCGCCGCGACGCTCGCCGCTTAGACCGATCTCGTGAACAGGCCCTAACAGCGGCGGCGGCAGCGGCGAGCGATTTCGATGTACATGGCGCGGTTAATCTGACGCGACATCGGTCGCCGCGGCGTAGCAAAGCGCGCCATATACATCGAAAACGCTCGCCGCTGCCGCCGCCGCTGTTAGCTGTGGCCGGGCTGTTAGTCCATAACATGGCTCTGTTACGATGTGACAGAAGGACATACCCAACACAATTTCGCATTTGTAATATTAGTAATGATTATAATATAGTACATCACCTGTCCAATCATCTTGTACACCTTCTCCCCCTCCAGGAAGTAGGCAGAGGCGACACAGTTGAGTGCAGCAGATCTCACAGCGTTATCTCTGTCGCCGATGTGTCGCGCCAGTTCTTTGAGCGCCGCGCCGCTACCGCCGCCCATCACCGTCGAGCCGTACGTCTCTAGTAGGTGCCCGATGCACTCTAGACACTCTGCACGAAGGAAAGAAAGGTTACAATATGAAATAATATACAAAATTATAACATACAGATATTGGTTCTGTAAGAAAGAAGTTTACAATATGAATCAAATTCAGCACCACGTCAAATGCGACGTAATGTCGCCTTACGTCACATAAATTACTTGAAAAACACTGCGAGCGTATTCAACCGAAGGGTCAAAGCCCTAGGTTTCGCAGATGTGTCGCGACCCATAGTGCCCAGAACATTAATCGAATCAAGGTGAACCGACATGTGGCTTAAGTCGTACTAAGCCTTCAAATGTGTATATGCAGAAGCGATATTCATGAAACGTATAACATATTCGTAAAGTACATACCGGCATCATCAACAACCTACGTCACCATCAACCTGCCATAGTCCACTAAATATGGGCCTCTATGGAACGCCACTGAGCCCAGCAGCAACAATCTACATAACGCCATTTTACATACAAAATTAGCAACTAATCTAATTAACATCTACTACTACGAGAACTTACCAGCTCTTTGCCTCGCATTCTTGGACTTGAGTCCTTCCATCAGATATCCAAACAGCTTGGTCACTGAGTACACCACACATATTTGCTTGAACAAAGCCTTCACACCGTTACGAACTGTGTCCTTGGGATCTCCAACCTAAGGAAAACAACAACATGTACTAAAAGTATTATACATACCAAGAAAGAAGGATTGATGTAAGTTCTCAGTGAATAATGTAAATATTTGGCACTAGCTCCAAGTAGCAAGGTTCAGCAGCACAGTGACCTTTGACAACGATGTTTGACACTCGTCAACTCGCGAAAATTAAATTGTTTGAACCACCAATGAATTTAATCAGAACTATGTATATTTAGGTGTTGGATAATGTGACTATCTATTTATCTAGGGAATAAAGTATATTGTTATCTTGACTTATATGACGTATGACTATGTTATCGGTTTATGATTGTGATTAACATGTAAAGTACTTAAATAATAATAAATTTAAATAATATAAAGATAAATAAGGGTGCGCCAAAGTTCACCTAAATTTTCAACTCCGATAATTGGAAATCCGAAAATGTTCTTCCTAACATTTTTCATCCTAACAATCACAATTCCTAACTACTCTGTCTCTAATGTTCATAACTCCGAAGCATTCAACTTCATAATGACAGTAGCAATAAACATATATTCTACTTTTATTTGTTTTCCTATATTTTCTCAACATAACCATCTTTTACACTATTATTCAAAGTCATATCTTTTTTGTTTAGATCTCTTTTCAATCATAATAATCAGTATTATATAGATTAAATTATGCATAACTTTATTTTCACATAACATGTATAAGATATAAGAATAATAGTACCATGGCACAAATAAACAATAGTACAATGGTCAAGTTCCAGAAACGAATCGGTCGTATTAATAATTATTGGTTTAGGTTAGGTTAGAACTGTGACCACAACGCACGAGCCGAGCGAGCGAAGCGAGCGTGCCACGACAGCGGCCGGCGAAATGCCAGAACCGAATCGATCCTATAGTCATTGGTTTAGGTATGGTTAAAACTGCGGTATAAACTCCCAGGCCATAAACATAACCGCAAATGAGTCGTGTTTTTGAATTTCGGTTGGAGTGTAGCCTTGGGGGCGCTACGATGCGAGGACTTAGAAAAATGTAGCCAAAAAAGTGTTATTTTTGCAAATCGTTTATTTTCTCGATTCTATCGTATAAAACACCTAAATATAAGGCTAAAAGTGTCTTTGTAAAAGTGTCATACAGGGTGTAAAAAGACTCTTAACGAAAACTGAAACCACATATTGTACCAATCATTACGAACATTTTTTGCTTCGGCATCATACCTGGGAAATTACTGGTTTAGGAGATATTGAGGCTCAAAGTTACTATGGAAGTTTTGTAATTAGGTACAAAATCGATGCATTTACCCCGCTAACCTGTTCTATAGATGTCCTATGCACCCAAAGATCAGTAGGTATTTCGAAAATTGCACGCACACATTTTTTATAGCGGCTTGAAAACAGTGAAAACTTAAAAAAAAATGTCGTTTCCCAAGTTTTATTTTTGGTTAATAAGACTTGGCATGATGTCCAAAATGCGTAGACTTCGGCTTGGTGATGGGTCTTGTGACACCCTGTATATTACACTTGGTAAAAGTTTATTTCTGAGTATGAGTGAAAATATTATGGTAATGAGGTTTAGGGATAAAAGCGTTATGATAAAAAATAGTAGGAGTTTAAATATATTTACATTAATGATATTATTAATTACAATTTTCGGAAACATGAGTGCAACCGGCGATGTTCATAAACATCGCCGGTTGCACTACAAATAGTATGAATAAAAACTTTAGGATGAAAAATTTTAGAAAGAGTGATCATTCGGATTACAAATCGTTAGGAAGAACAATTTCGGGTAAAGAACTTTAGGTGAGCCAATATGGAACCGATAAATAATGATAAGTTGTATCATTATTATCATTATGTACGAAATGTCGAATATACATACATACATACATACATAGACTCACGCCTGTTTCGCGGAGGGGTAAGCAGAGACTACGGAACGCCATTTGCAACGATCCTGACATACCTCACTTGCTTCACTCACTCCCATCAAGTTTCTCATGCATGCTCTTCTGTTTAGGGTAGTTCTGACTTGTCTTTTTTTCAGGATGTCTCCAATCAGGGGAGCGATTCAGAATCGTTCGATATCTCATTTGACATTCGATTCCGTTAATTGTCAAATGGGCTAGCTCATTTTTTGTCAAAACTATCGCATTTCCTATCAATTTTACGCATTCAGTATGTAGTAAATTAATAAATAAACCGAATTCAATGAATATTTGTTCAAAATATCTCTGATAGGTGGCTAAAAGATGAGGACAATAATTTGACATATCGTACGATAACTTATCGTGACATTCTGAATCGGCCTGCTGGTCAGAGAACGTCCGCCTAAGTCTTCCCCTTTGTCCTGTTCCATTCACACTTGCCTTATATATCTTCTTTGTCAGTCTATCGTCATCCATCTTCTCCATGTGCCCAAACCATCTTAACGTGCCTTTCTCAATGCTTGTCACTACATCTTTTACCCCACACCACTCTCGTATCACACAATTCTTTACTCTGTCGGTCAAAGACACACCACACATACTTCTCAGTGCTCTCATTTCTACAGCATTTATTTTACTTTCAAATCTCTTCTGCCATACCCAACTTTCACTACCATACATAAGGGTAGGCACTAACACGCCTCTATGTACAGCCAAACGTGCCTTTTTAGACACGTTTTGACTGTTCATAAACGCTTTCAGAGCTCCATTCACAATATTACCTGCATTAACTCTCCTTTCAATATCTTCTTCATTCTTACCATCTCTTGTAAACAACGTGCCTAAGTACACAAACTCATTCACTTGTTCCACTGCTGTCCATCGATCAAAACATTACAAGCCGTAACGCATTCCTCCTTTTCAAAAACCATAACTTTCGTTTTACTTACATTCACTTTCATTCCTTTCCTCTCTAAGGCACCATGCATGATTGCTACCATCTCCTGCAACTCCTCCGCTGAAGATGCAAGTATTACCTGATCATCAGCATAAAGGAGGCATTTGACGAGTAACCCATTCATCCTTAATCCGCAGTCACTATGTTTTAAATCTTGCAAACAACTGTCCATGAAGAGGTTAAACAGCCACGGCGACGCTACACATCCCTGTCTAACACCTTTCTCGATGGTAAACCAGTCAGTGTATGCCATCACACAAGCTCTAGAATCCTCATAAAGGGATTTCAGAGCTCGAATGAGGCTGCTGTCCACCCCATTCATTGACAGCACCGACCACATTTAATTCCTCACCACTTTATCGTAAGCCTTTTCCAAATCCACGAATGCGCAATAGACCTTTTGACCTTTGGCCAAAAACTTTTCGGCTATGCTTCGCAAGGAAAATACCTGATCCGTGCATCCCATACCCTTTCAGAATCCCGCTTGTACATCCCATATTTTCTTGTCGGTTACTTCCATAACTCTTTCAATAAGTACCTTTGCATACAATTTGCCAACAATGCTGAGAAGGCTAATGCCTCTATAGTTTTTGCAATCTTGTTGCGAACCTTTTCCTTTATAAAGAGGCACAACTACAGCTGTGGCCCAGTCATTAGGTACTCGGCCGGTGGTCCAGCACAAGTTATATAACCGCTGCAACTGACCAACTATGATGCCCTGTCCAGCCTTCAGCATTTCGACTGTAATCCTATCATATCCTGCAGCCTTACCTACTTTCATACTTCCCAGTGCCTTCACGATCTCATCCACGCCAATAACGCTTTCATCATTGCTATCGTTACCATTAATTTCAGCTATCGGTGTCTCTATCGCCGACCTTTCAAATAAACTTTCAAAATACTCTTTCCATCTCTTCAGCACGCAAGATTCATCATTTACTATCTTTCCATTCTCGTCTCTGATGGATGTGTGTTCTGAGGATTGAGTTCTTCCTCGAACTGCACGAACGGATTTCCAGGAAAACTTAATGTTCCTCTGGAAATCGTCAGATAATCTGCTATCAAACTCATCTTTCTTTTCCTCTTTTTTCCTTTTAAAAATTTCTTTCACTATTCTTTTTGACCTAACAAACTCTTTTCTTGCTTCATCTATATCTACACTCGTTGCTTTTCCCATTCTTTCATTTGCTCTGGCAGCCAACCAATCTGACCAAGCTTTCTTCTTCTCTGACACTGCTGATTGTACATCCTTGTCCCACCATGTATTCTTAACCTTTCGTATTTTCCTTCTCTTGATCACACCACATACTTCAGACGCTACACATACTACCTCTTCTTTAAAGGCCTGCCATAATTCTTCCATATCATTTATGCAATCGAACATCTCAAATTTTGCTATCAGTCTTCGTTTATACTCATCTTTCACATCTTTCTCTTGTAGATTTTCTACCTTAATTCTTTCCAAGACCCTATTTTCATTACGCTCTCGGTGTCGCCATCCTTTACAGAGCCCACTTATCCGGCTCAACACCAAGAAGTGGTCTGTGTGGATGCCGATCCCTCGATATGCTCTTGTATCCAACACATTCTTTCTCAATCGTTCATCTACTATCACAAAATCAATCAAACTTCTTCTAACATTTTTCGCCTCTCGCGTATACATATGTATCCTTTTATGATCAAACATGGTGTTTGTCACACAAAGGCTCCACTCCAAACAAATCTCAAGCAGTACTTTTCCATTTTCGTTCACACTCTCATCACCAAATGCACCTAACACCCTTTCAAATCCATCTCGCTTTACTCCCACCCATCCATTGAAATCCCCTAACAAGATAAATCTTTCATTATCCTTGCCGTTCCTCAAAATCTCTCTTAAACTCTCCCAAAACTCCTGCCTTTCGTCTTGCTCATGTTGTGACATACCCGTAACTATATTGACCGGGGCGTACACCCCCACAATAAAGAGACGAGTAAGTCCTACTTTCATTCTCATCCACAGTAGCCTAGCATTTACACATTCAAACTCTTTTACACAGTCATTCATTCGCGCAGACAGTATTACACCAACTCCCTTACAGGTTCTGGTGGTACTATCTACCCCAGGCCAATACGCCGTATATGCGCCATGCTTGGTGGTTTCACACCCTTTTCTTTTTGTTTCATTCACACAAAGAACATCAATCTTTCTATCATCCATCATCTGACATACTTCATCCAATTTGCCGTTCATTCCTCCTCCAACGTTCAATGTTGCAAACCTGCTTTCCTGTCGAATATAGTATTCATAATATAAAAGTTGTAAAATGTATAAAATATTTTAGCATCTTCTATACATAGATAATAGATTAAAAACTAGAAACATTAAGTTTATAATGTTGATTTCAAAATTTCAATAATAAAGTTCAGTCTTTCTTGAAAAGCCAAAACTATTGCATTTCTAAATGATGTTACCACATTTTTGTTGTATTTTTATAGTGCTAGGATTACATTTAATTTTGACTATACGAATTTTGACCCATAAATAACTTAGAAATGAATAATTGGATATGATAGCACTCACCTTCAATACAAGATACGGTATAAAACAGTTGGCCTCATACTCCGCCATGGTGTAATCACTGTCTGTGAGGTATTGGAACACGATGGATAGGTACTCCAGACCCTTGAGGATGACCGAAGGGTTAGTGTCGAAGAACCGGAGTGTCAGCCACTTTAGCACTAAGTCGAGATTGGCCATGAGGGCTTGGCCATTCTCGTGTAAGTCTTCTGATAGCGCTTCTATTGCTTTCAGGTGGTACCTGTGAAATTGTAAAATCTCTCTGAAACTTTACGAAAGTATGATGGTAGGATCATTCTATACTAATATGATAAAGTTGAAGCACTTTTCTGAGCGCGTTAATCTCTAGAGTAATTCTACGAGTATTCTATACTAGCCGTTTCCCGCGGTTTCACCCACGTCCTGAGGGAACTACTTCGCGTACCCGAAAAACCCTAATATCTTACGGACCCCTATTTTTTCGAAAGTAAAATATAGCCTATGTTACTCGCAGATAATGTAGCTTTCTAATGGTGAAAGAATTTTTAAAATCGGTCCAGTAGTTTGTAGTTTATCCATTACAAACAAAAATACAATTTTTCCTCTTTCTAATATTAGTGTAGATCTATATAATATAAATGCGGAATTTAATCATTATGATAGACACATACAGGAAAACTATAGGCTACGTTAAGCATCACGACCTTTGGGTGTTATACAAATCTTCTTAATATATAAAATCCTTGCGTTACTGACTGACTGACAGACACGCTACGGCCGAAAGTATTGGGCGCATGAAGCTGAAATTTGGCATGTATGTTCCTTGGGGACCGTAGGGGTGCACTAAGAAGGGATTTCCCGAAATTCCCACGGGATCGGCCCAAACGGGTGAATTTAAAAAAAATGTAGGCGTAGCTGCTGGCGTCCTCTAGTAGAAAAATAAAACGCGAGAATGACGTTATAGCACAGGGAAGCAATGTGATAATCTGCTATTTTTATATCACATTGATATTATATTTTGAATGGATTTAAAAGCGGTATTCTGATAACCGAATGTCATTATCGTATAATTTAAAATAAACAGTTCGTGGTTAACACATACGATCTCGTTACAATTTCATGCAAATCTTAATGTATAAAATCCTTGCGTTACTGACTGACTGACAGACACGCTACAGCCGAAACTATTGGGCGCAGGAAGCTGAAATTTGGCATGTATGTTCCTTGGGGACCGTAGGGGTGCATTAAGAACGGATTTCCCGAAATTCCCACAGGATCGGCCAAAACGGGTAAATTAAAAAAAATGCAGGCGTAGCTGCTGGCGTCCTCTAGTTTAGAATAATACGCTTTTTGTGACGTAAGTATGACACTGACATGATATCGAGACTATATTTATTTAGCGGAATTGGGCCCCAGATGTAGGGAGTGAGCCCATGGGGCAGGGCTAGGGAGAGATTAATGACATTGTTTCAGGTATCCGTTTATTATTATTTTAGTTCAACTTAGGGAATTTTTCTTTATCGAAAACTAAGGTTTTCAAAAAATGTTATCGCTATCAAGTAGCCATTTATACACACGAAACAGCAAGAAGCCTAAAGCAGTGCTGCAAAGTCCGCTTCAAATACGATTTTAATTACAATCAGTTGGTGATTTTGTTTTTACCTGAAGTCATTATGGAACATGTTGGCGATGAGTTGTTTGTTGAGACCGGCGTTACCCATCTGCTCTTTCAACAGCTCGAAAAATTCCTCACGTGGTGTCGTGAAGTTCCATTTCAATACTACAATAGAAAAAATAACATGTTTTAAATTATATAGCTAAACTGATCATTTCCAATGCATTGCAGTGCGTAGACTCGTCCGTATACGTGCACGGTAATTTCTCGTAAGCCATAATTTAAAACTATGGCTTAACCATTACTTGCTGTTTCAATGGGTCTGTGTGGGTGGAGGCAACGCTAAAGTAGCCATAATTATTTCCTACAGTAAAGCTATACAATTTTTTTATCTTTTAATATAAAGCATGGCTAAATCAACAACAACTAACATAATACGTAGACGTATACGTACATCTATACGTTCCAAAAGTTGTTTATGCGTGAGTTTAATGTGTTTGTAGAAAAGCAGGGTCATAAATCGTCAATCATTGAAGATATGAGCTATAAAAACTAAAAGCAAAAGAGTAACCTTTCAGTTTCTGGTCGTCAATAATACGTTGGTTCTTAGCATTATTGTTTGGTAGCAGAGGCGAGCAGTCATCGTCGTCTTTCTTGCCGCGGTTCGAAGCTGACGATGGCTTAGCAGGACCCTGGTAAAAATACAAATCGTAATTTCTTTTCTTTCTGTTTTTCTTAATTGTGTTACTCTAGAAGGATATTTCCGAAATGGGATATATTACTATACTTAGCGAAACGTCGGTACAATCAGAAGGTCACAATTTTTGAAAGAAACTTTTATCTACGTAAGCGAATGAACATGAAGTAGGAGTACGTAACCATCGACAAAATTAGTATGTCATACAAAATGATTTTACGGGTCTTAATCGGAGGGACCGTAACACTGCGACCACGACCGCTGCAAGGGTATCCAAAAGTCGGAAGTACACGTATTTTTTCACTGTAAATAAGTTAATTTTACGTGATTAAGACCCGCTCAGTTATCAGTGTAATGTGTATGATGTATACAAATTAAAAAGTTTAAAGTTCATGAAATCAGTACGATTCGAGAGAGTCCTCAAATAACCGGCAATATGGGGATCGAACCCAAAACACTCGGCGCAGTTCTAAACGGCGAGGCGACTGTTTAGTCCAGTACGCTATGCAGTTCCATGTTAAGTAGTGGTCACCTTGCCCTTGACGGTGCCGCCCTTCTTCTCAGCGTCCTTCTTGAGTGCGCCGGCGGACTTGACGCCGCGCGGCTCGTCCTTCTTGGCCTTCGACGGGGGCAGCGGCTGGACCGGCAGGCTCGGCCGCGCCTTGTCTAGCGCCGCTTGGACCACGGTCTTTGAGCCCGGCTACAAGATCAATACCGACAAACTTAATATTTATTTTTAAGTGTTGATGTAAAACAAATGGTTAATATAACTATAAGTGATTATTGAAATTAAACTACAGTTTACGGATTTTATCGCGTTGTATTGGTTTCACTAAGTTATTACATTTGAAACTAAAGATCTAGAAACTATATTTTTAATTTATTACTAGCCGACGTTTCGAATTCTTTACAGAATTCATGTTCACGGCAGACTGAGGTGATATTTGTCTTTTTCTTGAATGTATAAGTTATCTCAAAGTACCCGAACATTTTTCAACTACTGGTGTTACTATTTACGCAGAATGAGCTCACAGTGTCCTTAGGTCTTCTGGTGACTTTGTCCTTCTTGGGTTTCATTAGCCTTATGACAGGGCCCCAAGCTGGAGGAACATTCCAACCATCTTCCCTATTGAAATTAGGGTGTTTTTTAATTTCAATAGCCTCTCGTATCATCCTTGGAAGAAAACGATGTTCTTTTGCGAGTATCTGTGGCTCATCAAATCGCAGGTAGTGGTTGGGTCCTTGTTCCACATGTTCACACACAGCAGACGTTGTTGAGCGTTTATGTTTTATGTCAGCTATATGTTCTTTGAGTCGAATGCCTATGCTTCTCTTGGTTTGTCCAATGTATGAGAGCCCACATTCACAGTCAATTTTGTAGACACCGGCCTCTTGCAAGGGTAACTGACACTTGACAGATGGTAATAATTGACTGATCTTCGTTGGCGGCTTGTAGTAAGTTTTGATAGAAGCTCGCTTCAAGATGTAGCCAATTTTGTCGGTCACGCCCTTGATGTATGGGAGGACAGCAGGTTGTCTTTCTACTGTGGCTGGTTTTTCTTTCTTCTGGGTCAAGGGCGTGACCGACAAAATTGGCTACATCTTGAAGCGAGCTCCTATCAAAACTTACTACAACAAGTCATACTATGTTTATCGTGTTTCTTAAAGAGCCGTTTTATTATGGTCCTTTTTAATTCCGTGGGAACTACTCCCTGCATAATACCGAGAATTATGTGACTCATTGGATTTGTTATTTTATTAGACACAGTTTTCAGTATCCTGGTTGATACACCATCGTATCCAGTACTGTTATTAAACCTTAGTTTAATATTGTTTATGCTCCGTTTAAAATATCTGCCACTATTGTCAGGTGAGGTGCATTCATCATTAAATACTACGTGTATATAAATTATATAAAGTCTGACAATAACAGTTTTCTACACGAGTATACATGCGCGGTATTTCGCAAAGGCTAGCTTCAGACCCGCCATGATTCGTCGGCCGTAGTGTAACGGGCTAAGAATTAAAAGTGTCAATGATAGGTGACGTAAGAGGCCACTAAAGCAATATAGCTCAAAGTAAACAGTATCATCTTTAGAAACAAACATTTAAACTTTCAAGTACCGCGCCCTCTAAAACGTCAATTTGGCTATACGACCGCGCCGTACGACATCATCGCGCGCGCGGTACTAGACATTGAATGTTATCGCTCTGAGAGGTCTTTGTTTATGTTTTCAAGAGTTCGAGTTATAATTTCTTGAAACCCACTTATATAGCCGATAATAAAAAAATATAATAATAAGTTTTGAGTGTATATTTAGTTTTGTGTAGCTCTCTATTTTGAATGGATCTTAGAACACTGGTGTTATCGACAATTATAGCGTATTATAATTGAAAATAAAATAATTTTTTGTTTATTTTTGTATTTTTATATTCTGTATAATATGGGTTTTCCAATTGAAACTAAAAATATGCATGTATCCATTATAATAATTCCCCCTTTTCAATAGCAAACATTTGCTAAAATTCTCAGTTTCGCGCGCATTGAAATGAAATGTCCTTTTACTTTTTAATTTGACATCAAATTGGATCAGAAGAAAGTTTCAGAGCTATCTATGATTCGTAAAAATACAATGCTATTTGAAATAGTGCATAAAATGTACTAGATCAGTGTAAAAAACGTCATAGATTGAAGGACGGAATCTGGACATGAATTCATGTCGTCGGTAAACAAGGGGACTTTTTTGTAGGACATGAATTCATGTCCTCGGTACTCGAAAGGTTAAACTTCATATCAAACCAATCCAGATGAGGTCAGGTTGGTAATTAGTATGGTAGACTAAATTCTTATATGGACTCACTCATAGTTGCTATTGAGACGCAAATTGAGAAAGGTTCATGTCTAGCAGATGGTTGTATAACCGCTTGGATGAATACGCCGTTATCTTACAATTGCCGTCGGGTGCACCCCGATAGCTTATAATGGCCGCCGCCGCGCGATAACATAAACAATTTTTGTCGACTCGTATATAACACGAATCTGCTCTGAAGTGATTTTTTTCTTAAAGCTTATGAATTACTCTTTCAAGTGTTAGCAAGTGTTTGTTGATATTTGGTTTCTAAATTATTATACTTAGTGTCAAACATTGACGAGCGTTGAAAACACAATTATATTAACTTTGAACGGGTTTATATTAAAAAGTAAATGGGTGACATATGTATTTTATGACTTTTATCGACGTAATGGTTATATCTGCTTGCGATAAATTAAAAAAATCACAACATTTTAATAATTAAAATAATTTTATCAATGTTCAATTGGCGCGAAATTTTTGCCGACGGCGGGACCGCACGGGAACAAAACTTTGAACGGGTTTATATTAAAAAGTAAATCGGTGACATATGTATTATATGACTTTTTTCGACGTAATGGTTATATCTGCATGCGATAAATTAAAAAAAAACACCACTTTCTAATAATAAAAATAATTTTATCAATGTTCAATTGGCACGAAATGTTTGCCGACGGCGGGACCGCACGGGAACAATTGACGTTTTGTGTAATGGTTTATTTAATCTAAATAAAGTAACTTGAGCGATGAGTGTGTGTGTGTTGTTGGAGATGTGGAGCCGTTAGTGCCACCGGACGCACATCACCCGCCGCTCGGGGTCCGCCTGAGTGTGCAGCACTCGGCGGCTGAGCGGGCTCAGCTTCCGCCGGCGCCGTCCCACACAGATCCACAACATGACTCACCTCAATATAATTTTAAACGAGCGAACTTTTATGTGTTATACGACTGCCTGACAATGTTATCATGGTCCGAGATATTAATGTGTAACAATGTTGACGACGCCTTAGGTATTTTCTATGCACATCTTATATCATGTTTTAATGCTCATGTCCCAACCAAAAGGAAGCCTAATTATTACAATAAACATACGTACCCAACTTGGTACACATCAAATATCATAAGGAATATTAAAAGTAAACATTTTCATCTGAAGAAATATAAGCAACTTAAGTTAGAATTTAATAAAGAAATGTTTAGGTATTATAGGCAACGCACAAAGGAACTCATAAAGCAAGCCTATGTTAACTTTATTGAGCGCGCGGAGACGGATATAAAGAAGGATCCAAAGACTTTTTGGACGTTTGTTAGAGCCCAGCGTTCGTCTCGAAGCACTTGTTCAGAATTTGAGTATAGCGGAAAAGTAGTGACTCATACCGATGCGGCAAACGCTTTTGCAAGTCATTTTAAATCTGTCTTCTTAACCGATACAATATCTTTGCCGATAAATGTAACGGAGAATGTGACCAACAGCCATTTTTGTTCCTCGCGGGTAAGTCTTGATCACATCAATGAATCTGACCTATTGCAAGCGGTGAAACGGTTGAAGGCTAATTCATCCATAGGTCCCGATGGTTTACCGGCCTACATTATTAAAGACTGCATCGGCATTTTTAAAGAACCATTGTTGCACATTCTTAACTTAGTTAGGTTAACTTAGTTTGGTTTCGCTCCTAAACTCCTCGACTTATTCACTAGCTATTTTTCTAATCGTACTCAATATGTGCAATTAGGCAAGTACCGGTCTAACTCGTATGACACTCGTTCTGGTGTCAGTCAGGGCAGTGTCTTGGGACCTACTCTGTTCCTGATCATGGTGAATGACTTGCCGAGCGTTGTCAGATCTGCTCAGTGTTTAATGTTTGCTGATGACCTGAAGCTATTCTTGGGAATCGGTAGCACAGCAGACTGTGACGCGCTCCAGCGCGATATCGATAGGGTAGTGGCTTGGGCTGAACAAAACCGCTTGGAGTTTAATGTTAGTAAGTGTAAGACAGTAACATTTACTCGTTCTCGCTCGCCACTCACATACGACTATAATATTTCTGGTGACCGGTTGGAGCGAGTCAGCCAAATACGAGACTTAGGTGTAACTTTGGATACATGTTTAACATTTAATTTGCACATTTCTACGATTTGTAACCAAAGTTTAAAAGCATTGGGATTTGTGATGAGGCAGTCAATTCCTTTTCAGAGCAGGTGTGCTATCGTTTTGCTGTACTTCGCTTTTGTCCGCAGTATTCTGGAATATAATTCCGTAATCTGGGATCCACATGAAGAGAAGTATATTACGATGATTGAACGCGTACAACGTAAATTTGCACGGTTTTTGTACAAAAAGTTGTATGGCTTTTACCCTCATTTATATCCGTCTCTTTTCGTGTCTGGTATGGTAGGCCTCGACACACTAAGACTGCGTCGTAAATGTAAATTAGTTTTACATTATTTTTTACTGCTACATAATGAAATAGATGACCCTAATACGTTGTCTCGCTGTTCGATCTCAGCACCGAACCAATATACGCGATTGCGCTCGCGGCGCCTACTGGCCGCGCCACAGGTACGAACCTGCACCGCGCAGTACGCGCCTACTACTCAGGCACTCACACTGCTCAATAATATAATTGTTAAATATCCGGATGTGGACATATTTGTCATCAAACTGTATATGTTTTTAATTGTATGTAAAATGTATTTTTCGTGTCAAATGACTTCATAGTCATTTCAACTATTAGAAATTAAGTTACCTTATATTATGTACCTATCTAAATGTAATGGCTCACTACACGTTTTGGGCAACTGTAAGTGAAGTGAGCAGTTGTACTACATAAATAAATAAATAAATAAACCATTACATTACTGTTGCAATGTTTTTTAATTAGGAAATGTATTGAAGTAAGAAGTTAAACAAAGAACAAGGCAAGTCACCGTGAAGTGAACAGCTACAAAACTAAAAACACCGCAATTGCTCACTCTAAAAAGTTGCGTACATTATTATAGCAAAAAAAGTGACAAAAGTCACTTGGGTTCACTCAACAGATATTGAATCAAAGTGACAAAAGTCACTGAGGTTCATCTGAGCGGATAATGAGGATGAATGTTTAGTTACCTTCAACTTATCCATCTGCTTGTGCATGGGTTCGTACCCGAGATGCAGCATAAAGGGCAGCACGCAGTCAGCGGCCACCTTGCGTACGTCGGCAGCGCGGTCCTCCAGGCACGCGAAAAGGATGGGTACGCAGACTGACAGCTCCTCGCGAGGGAACGATTTTGGTGGCACTGTAGATACGGGTAAACTTTGTTATGAACGTTACTATTTTACATTGACTGGGATTTTGTAAGGAAAAAGGTACAACAAAGTAAAAAAAATGCAATAGCGTAGCGTTCACGTAAGAGGTTATGAAGTGCAAAAAAACATTAGAGTATTTGAGTCCCTTACCGTTAGGCAAGTGTTCGGAGAGCCACTGCAGCAGCGAGGCGCGCAGCAGCGGGCTGCCCGCCTTGAGCGCGTCGAGCAACATCTCGCCCTCGAGCGGCGCGTGCGCGCCCGCCTCGCGGCACCACGCGTCCACGCACGACACCGCCGCCACGCGGATCCACTGCTTGCTGTCGCCGAACGCTGCAACCACACCATATACTTCATTGCATGCAACATTTATCTCTACCTGGGTGTGGCATAAAAAGCATGAAAAAGAAATTAACGCAGTTGAGATGCGTTCACTGCGTAGTATGTGGGGGGTAAGACTGATTGATAGAATTCCGAATTTAGAAATACGAGAGCGATGGGGCCTGGAAGAAGAGGTCGTGACAAGAATTGAAAAAGGAATACTGATGGGAAATGGTTTGGGCACGTGGAGCGAATGAGTGAAGAAAGAGTGACGCATCAAATTTATGAGGCTAACGTGTGTCGGCAAGTCGAACGCGGCAGACCTCGTCGGACATTCGTCGATCAATTTTGGGAACATCTTAAAAAATGGCAAGGTCCGAAGCACCCGCAACCGGCGAGCATGTATGAACCCCTGTTCATACATGCTCGCCGGTTGCGGATAATGAATGTAGAAGAAGCGCGTGAGGTTTGTAAAGATAGATGCAAATGGCGTTCCGTTGTCTCTGCCTACCCCGACGGGAAGAAGGCGTAAATATATGTATGTATGTATGTTTATCTTTGCGGTATCATTCACTGCCTTAAAAACTTGTTTCAGCTGCTATCACTGGCAGACTTTAGCTCACGTCACTTCTTACCTCAATCCAAACGGTGCTCGATACCTTATGTGGCTCACATAGAGTTCTCCGTCAATATAACCCTGTAACGAACTATAGTATTTTCGCTGTATGATGATATGCATAAAGGTTCTCATTTTACGTATCACGCATACTACTTTCAACTTATGAAAATAAATTGGCAAAAGAAAACAATTATTAAACAATATACCTATTAAAAATTACAAAGTAAATTGATACTAGTATGTCTCTCTCTCTTTTTTTATAATTATTAACTTAAACGTTAACCTTAACGGAAAGCAACATCACGAACTGTAACGCTGACGCTGGACGCTGTTGGCGGCTGGCGCGTTGAACGACAACGATTCGCGATCGCGAACGTTAGGTTGGCCGCACTGCTCACTGCTTTTTAAAGTAATATTGAAAATGAACTCAATGCATGTGAACATAGGGACTAATATACAAACAAACACGTCAACATTAGGATTAATCTACTAAATTACGAGTTGTTTGTTTACGTAATAATATTTAAAGTAAAAAGTATTTTGTTTTTAGTTGCATAAACTTTCGTTTAAACGATTTGTTTTTCCTTCAATGTATTGTTAGTATGCTTTTCGCGGCCATTACGTAAGTGCAGACGTACGTAAATAATATAAATTGGAACTTTTAGGTGCGAAAATTAAACCTGTGACTGTCTATAGTTTAAATTTTGTATAATATTGAATTAATTTAGTTCACAAGCGGGAAGCGGCAGCATGTCCGCTTTCACAGCGAATTGCAAAAAGCGTTTTAAGTGAAAAGCTTTTTCAAAAGCTCGCTTTTCAATATAAGTACAACGTTGTAAGCGCACCATTGAATCGGCATGAAATCGATGAATAGGAGCGGCCTTATTGTGATCGAATACGTCAGTACGAGCGCCTGGTATGCGGTTTGTGATTCTGCCTGTTTGGCGTGTGATTTTTAATTTTTTTGATGTTTTATTTAGTAGGTACAATGCCAAAAATAACAATAAAGATAGTTTTAAACTCTCAAAGCCGAGTTAGTGTTTCGTTTGAGGACTTTCTTTGAACGAGAGCGTGCAAACGGGGGCCCGGTAATACCGATCGACAGTGTTGATTACAGAGTTGCGGCAGCTCTGCTCTGCAAGGCTTCAGTTTCTCGAATATCCAATGAAAAATTTAGAGAAACTAGTTTTGAGGATAAGAAGCTGTCCACTCCGAAGAAACATGAGCGTAAAGCTTCAATAACTGACATAGATAGTTCCGATGTGGTGGCAATACGAAATCCCTACATCTCGATAAAATTAATCAGTCGTAGAAATAACACAATCGACAATATGGTAAAGGTTTCGAAATACGTCGCCGTTTTTAGGGTTTGTGAGTGATTGAGAGGGTAGGGCGGTAGGTCTCGCAACCCCCCTCACCATTTTCACTTGCCGGAAATACTTGGTTTCCTCTGAAAAAAAAATATCTCCAAACATCGGTGTGTATGGCACCGCCAACTTCCTTTTTATTATTCACACTAGTTTAATAAACTAAGGTTGACGGAGCCCTGCTTCACAGGGCTCCTATTATTATCGGTTTAAGGGTCAAAAGAGAACCTACTATAACTTATTTAGTTACTTATTACAGAACCCTAAGTACTCGAAAGCCATGACGGCAATGACGCACAAATTTGACGTTACCTGTCAATATCATTCACACAAGATGGCGGTTGCGTTTTGTATCACATTTTTTCACATAAAACCTAAATATCGCTTTTATTGATTCCACTAGTTTAATAAAGTGCGGTTGACAGTGGTTAAGGGTCAAAAGTGAACCGAACACAACCTATTTAGTTACTTTCACATAAAACCTAAAATTACGTTCCGTTTTGCATATTTGAATGAAGAATTGTTGGAAATTGTTTAAAAATATTTAGACGCAACTCCGGCAGCCAACATTACTTTTAGGGGATTAAGACTAACTCCCTTAAGCACCCTACACCACCAATACCCTCAGGTTCCGGCGACTCATTTCGAAACCCAACCCGACAATATTTACAGGCTGGAATGTCCACCTAGACCGAATTTGAGATCAGCAAATAATTATCTCTGTTGGAGAAGATTCAGATATGAGGTTTTAGTTCGAGTGACAGTGACTAATAATAAAAAAAAAAAAATTAAAATTACGGCGTTTTATTTGTGAATATATTTGCCAAAACACTTTTAATGAATGAAATGAATTTTATTTCGAAGATGTAAAATCGGTAACTACGTACGATTCCATGTCGTTTGCCAATTAATTCGATATTTATAAATAATCGCTTAAATTTCCTTAGGTTACATCACTATAATTGTCAGTCATGAACTGTCATGCATATCATTATACAGCGAAAATACTATAACAATAGCACTGAACACCGTTTGAATCGAGGTGAGAAATGCGATGGCTAAACTTGAAGTTTCCAGAGCTTTGCTTATCGGAATTAAAGCGTAAGGAAGAACCAACTTTTTAGAGTACATTTAACTGACGTTGAATAATCATGTCGTGATCATAAATCTTTACTTTTGAATAATTACACATTTGAGAACCATAGCTATGTTGAACCAGTTACAAAAAAGACAGTCATTTATTTCTACATTTTGGTTTTTTACAACACTTATACAAATCACCACTTTACTGTATTCTAGATGATGCCGGCTTTTACTACCTTTAGCAAGACGTTAATTATGTTTATGACTTCTTGAGAAGAAAGGCCGAATAAAACTCAGTAATTTTTTTGCACTTACCTTGGAAGAACGCCGGGAAGAACGTCCGAACATGCGTCTTGCACCGTGGCCCCATGGCGGTGGCGATCTGCTCGCAGATCTGCAGCGCGCTCTGAGCCAACTTCGAGTTGGAGTCCACCAGGCGCGCCGACAGCGCCGCCGGCAACTCGCCCAGCGATTGTTTGATGGGAGCCGAGCTGCTGATCAGGGCTTTCACTTTGTCTAGACCTTCGTTTCGTACCTGGAGACAAGAGTTTTCTAATTTAATTTATGACCAAAATTAGTTTCTTACTTTAGTATAAATTAATGCCTAAAAATTATTTACAATAAAATTGTAAAAGGAAAGACAGCCATGTTTTTTGCGAGACATTGATGCCAATGCATTTAATAATGTACATTTTAGGAATTCAGAACATATAAAATACTATCAACAATTTCGCCTCCCTCTCAGCTAACTAATGTTCCATTTTGACGATCTACGTACAGCATATACGACGATATTGACGACGTGTCGCTCGTTACAGACTATATATCATAGAAATGGAGCTCTGCCTCTTCGCCGAAAATTGTTCAGCCGATTATCACTTGCCAACTAACGTTTCGCAGAATTTTATTTCGCAGAATAATCATTTCCCCCTTTGTGATATAATTTTGTTTTTATTTCCCAACCTCACAGTTGCCAACTTTACTTTTTTTGGTCTTCCTTTAATTGTCGCAGTTCTAACCTAAACGATGTAGCATATTTAAATGCCCTGTGTAGTGAAATAAGAGCGATTTGGTTCTGGCACTTCGCCGGCCGCTGCAGCGGCACGCTCGCTACGCTCGCTCGGCTCGTGCGTTGTGGTCGCAGTTCTAACCTAACCTAACCAGCCATTGTTTCAGTTATGTGCATTGTTTATCAGCATACTAACCTAACCTAACCGATTCCTTTCGATTTCACCTGAACTTCCCGAAACATCACGTGAACAGACGAAACGTTATTCGTCTAAAAGTTGTCTGGCCTAATAATTTGACAAAAGATAAATGCCCCAAACGTTTTTCGTCATTACAATAATCAGCTTAACAATAATTCTACCAAATGAAACGTTGTCATACAAAAATTTTACAATCGTAAGTCGTCAAAGTGAAAAATAGGCGAAACGTTGGTTGGCAAGTGATAATCGGCCAAACAATATTCGGCGAAAAGGCAGGATCCCCATAGAAATACATAGAAACGAGTAGTGGCTTCGAACTCGTCATACCCTTGAGCCGTAAAAGCAAGCACAATATTGAATACCACAACACCAAAAACACTATACATCAGACGTCGTATCTTGGCAGCTCTGAAGTTAGCCTTTGCGAATTGCCGCGCAGGTACACTCGAGTAGAAAACTGTGATTGCCAGAATTCGTATAATTTTATAAAGAACTAGCTGACCCGGCAAACGTTGTTTTGCAATAATTTTTTTTTTTTTTTTGAAAAATAGATGTTGGCCGATTCTCATAGATACCGGATAAGCACAAAAAATTTCATCAAAATCGGTCAAGCCGTTTCGGAGGAGTATGGGAACGAAAACTGTGACATGAGAATTTTATATATTAGATGGATTTTAGCTGTCAATAGTGGCAGATATTTTAACCGGAACCGTCACGTCTTGCAATTAATTCAAATAAAGGTTTAGCAGACACTAAACAAAAAACTTTAACAATGTAAATTATTTTTATTTATGTACGCGCTACAACTAGGTATATAAAATTCTTCTTCTTTTTTTAACAACTCCCGCACTAGGAATAAATCTTGTGTCGCGGGGAATTTTACAAACATACAACCAACGGCCACAATGAAGACCCAGACTCGAAACAACAATTTATGGATCACATAAAGTGTTGTCTCGTGTGGGAATTGAACTGACAACACTCGGTGCAGTGCCAAGCGGCGAGGCGGCCGCTTAAACCACTATGCCAACCATGCACGTGATTACAGCACGCACGGTCTGCTCTAATTCAAGTGGGCCCATGTGTTTGCGGCACGCATGGTCGTGCCCTAAAAAAGTCGTCCTATTGGTCGCGGATTTTTTACGTTTTGTTTTACTTAAACCAAGAAACGAAAGTAGTAACTATTAGAATAGTTCATATTCTATGCAACTTAATCGTTTTAGAATGGTGAGGGAAACGAAACGCGCCAAAAAATATTGAAATACTAGAGGACGCCAGCAGCTACGCCTGCCTTTTTTTTTAATTTACCCGTTTTGGCCGATCCCGTGGGAATTTCGGGAAATCCCTCCTTAGTGCACCCATACGGTCCCCAAGGAACATATATGCCAAATTTCAGCGTTCTGCGCCCAATAGTTTTGGCTGTAGCTTGTTTGTCAGTCAGTCAGTAACTCAAGGATTTTATATATTAAGATAATTATCTGTGTCTCAGTTGCGAAAGCGTCCGCCATTGTTGTGTTTTGTTCCGCGATCTTTATAATAAAAGTTGTCTTGTGGAAGAAACCGGTGAATATTTTATAAAGATACTTATATAGATTTACTCAGAAATAAATAAATATTAATTGTGAAGTGGCATTATTCGTGAAAAAGACAAGAAATACAGTGATAAAAGGCAAAAACTTTTTAGAAGGGCTATTTCTACTCTTGAAACTCGCTATTTTTGTAATAGTTTTATGATAAATATTCTTTTAATAGTTATGAAAGACATAAAAGTACCCAGATTATTTATCTGAAAACATATTTTAGCAACTAAATACTAGCATTGTTGTACATTTTCACTGTTATCGTGTTTCAAATGGTAAATAATTCACAGCCAGTTCGTTACAGTAACATGGCTGCCTGGCACGGCGAACTTTTTGTTACGCGTTCAGATAATAATTTTTTTAGTGGCGTTAGATTCGTTTGTTACAAATAAATAATATATTGTGTGAAAACCTAAAGGTATAGGTGATAATGTTTTTGTGTTTATGAACCAAATAAGTAATGCAATTCATTAATATGTGATGAAATTTTTGTGTGAACGAGTGAAAAAAAACAAACCACTAAGTTTGTAAGCTTGTTTTGCCGGAAAGGTGAGTATTTAGTACTTATTAATATTATTTAAATAAGAGGTAATTTTATAACCAACACAATGATATGCAATTTATGTGATATAATTATATTAAGGTGTCATAATTATTTTTTTGCCGTGTGGTTGACGGCATAGAATACAAGTATCACCACCCCCTATCTTCCCGTGGGTGTCGTAAGAGGCGACTAAGGGATAACACGATGCAAATACCATCTTTGCGTAGAGACGGAAAACTCGACATCAAACCCTATACAACTGCCTCGTTGGTCTCGCGGCATAAATGTGCGCGTGGGATCAGGAGGTCCTGGGTTCGATTCCTGGGTCGGGCAGTGTTATTGGGTTTTTCTGTCACGAAATTCTCAGTAGCAGCACGGAGTCTGGAAATGTGCCCGGTACGGCAATAGACTCGCCCCTTATTACGTGGGACTAAAGTATATCTGGCGAAAAGTGGGTGTAGAAATACACCTCTGCCTACCCCTTCGGGGATAAAAGGCGTGACGTTATGTATGTATGTATGTAATTATTTTTTTCCGGTTACCTATGCCAATGAAAATTTGCAGCCACGTGACCTTTCGCACTTGTCTATGCCTTTAGTTTGATCGCACGTCAAGGGTTAAGAGATGCAACAATTACAACAAAGTACAAAGAAACAGTTCAAAACATAACGAACAACCACCACAATGAAAACTTTTGATGGCGTGTGCGCTCAAGACAGAGATAGTAACACGAATACTAAGGTGTGACAGAGACACATTACATCGCACCGAAAACTTCCGAAGTACCACGAAGTTGTAAAAAGTAAAAAAAAGATGTCCAATGTACGTCTTTAACGCTCAATTTAATCGATTTTTATTGATATCGATTAAAATTATTTAGAAAAATATACGTGTATTCAATTACATGTAAAGATTTTTAAATGTGTTCCAACTCTTTTCATTTATGTTATCCTTAAATAGATAACTGATATAAGTAAATCTGGTCTTTAAACCGAGAAAATTTCATTTTGTATCTTATAGTACTTTTATTATTATAACAAAAATAAATGAATTCAAAATCAATTATAAAACTAATCGATTTAAAGGGCTGTACTGTACAAATCAAAAACAATAATGTTGTGTGTTACCTTCCAGTTCTTGTCGTTGATTTCAGCGATGAGCGCGTCGGTGATGAGTGGCGCGAGGTCAGTACGCGGCCGGTTGTCGTCCACCACCACGGGTTCATCCTCAGCGGGCTCCTCGTACGCCTCCTCGATGTCGTCGCCCATTGACGCTTTGCTGGCAGACTGGAATAAATATATTATATGACACTGAAAATAACGGGGAACGCAGATATTTTATACCCTCTTGAGTGTTTTTAAACATACGGGGGTTGGAATGTAGCGACCCGACCTAAACAATTTATATACACTCATAGATGCAAACTAACATCTGTCTCAGTAAAACGTAATTTAAGGCCAATCGCTCGTCGGCATACTATGGAAACCAAGAAATTGAAAAGAATGCTATCAAAAATGCTAGTTTTGCGTTGACGTAGATTATGCAAGAAAAGGGCACTGTTATTTACTATGGGTTCCTACAAAGAAGGAATTAAAAAGATGCTAGTTTTGAGGATGCTATGTAAATATTTTGAACAAATTTAATAAAGAAATGGATCTTTTCAATCAAAATTGAATTGTTGTCGAGTTATATTATAACTCACAATATCACGGACTGAACACGAAATGTTGTAAGCTGATTTTAATAATACTATTTACACTTAAAATAATGTATATATGCACCACTACCATTTGTGATAACTGTTAACACACAATGATAAACATTTGCACAATGAATTATTTACAAAAATAAACAATAATGGATTTGATGACACAATTTCCTGAGGTATTTTTTTTTTATTATCAACATTTTTGCGCATTTCATGTGATCTAAATATGATTATAACAATAGAGAACATAAATATGCATGTGATATTGTTTATATTAAAATAACAAAGTGAATGATTTTCCTGAATATCAGCGCTTACTTTAGATAGGCAAGCAGGGCCGAGCTGCTGCTATACGCAATTTGTGCGCCGCACACAGGCGCCACGATAATAGGGGCGGCGCGCGCCGGGTGAAATGCGTTAATTATTAAAATGTCTTTCGATAAAGGCTGACAAAAAGGCGCTTCATAGATTTCGCACACAGGCGCTGGATTGGGTCGGCGCGGCACTGTAAGTAAGTGTCATCACAATTCTACATCGGATTCGAGACTTATACTTAATTACACAAAATTTGGATTATGGTATATATTAATCAAAGGCTAATATGAATATAGTTAAGATGAAAAAGAAAGGGATTTCATAAAAGCCGACATAAAAACTCTTTTTTGAGATAGGAAATTACTTAACATGCAAGAGGATAGTTTCTAGAAGGGTATTGCTATGTTTAACGACACAAAGGCATAAAACAGAGACATAACAAGATTAATCTACCTAACGTAAATTAGAAAGACAATTTGCAATTAAAAGTTAGAAAACAATGGTAAGTTGGATAGTTGAAGTTTAGCCGTGTGGTTGCTAGAATACAAGTGTCACCACCCCCTATCTTCCCGTGGGTGTCGTAAGAGGCGACTAAGGGATAACACGATGCCAATACCATCTTTGCGTAGAGACGGAAAACTCGACATCAAACCCTATACGACTGCCTCGTTGGTCTCGCGGCATAAATGTGCGCGTGGGATCGGGAGGTCCCGGGTTCGATTCCTGGGTCGGGCAGTGTTATTGGGTTTTTCTGTCAAGAAATTCTCAGCAGCAGCATGGAGTCTGGAAATGTGCCCGGTACGGCAATAGGCTCGCCCCTTATTACGTGGGACTGAGGTATATCTGGCGAAGGGTGGGTGTAGAAATACACCTCTGCCTACCTCTTCGGGGTTATAGGCGTGAGACTATGTATGTAAGTAGGATATTATATTAAAAAAATATTTATATTCCAAAAAACAATGAAAATTTGAAAATAGTCTGTTGCTAACGAAGCATTCGAGGATAAACTATTTGATGCATGCAGTCCCATACCTTTATAATCCCATATTTTTATGATCTCTTAAATATATACATGTTAGAAAATTTATTCCCGGCGCGGTCTTGTCTATGACGCGATAAACTACCAATCGGATTTTTGTACGGATTTCAACAATAGATAGTGCGATTCCTGAGGAAGGTTTACGATGTATAAATCACACAGATGGCGTCCAGCACGTATATATTAAAAATACCACCATTAATCTGCACTATGAATACGAAAAACACATATAAAGTAACTCACTTTCGTTACCTTGCTTACAGTCCCGCCGACTTGCCTCGTCGGTGTGGGAGGTGAGCTATTCGCGTGCTTGTCAAGCTCCAGGCTTATCAGCTGTCTTGTGGCGGGCTTCTCACTGTCGAAGTGGTTGATAAGCGACGGCCCCACGTATAGAGAGACTATGCCGAGGAAGTTAACTGCGGAGGTGCGGACGTTCGGGTTTGTGGCGGTTAGCGCCTTCTTGCAGTGGGCCACGATAGCTTTTATGTTCATGCTGTAAAAGTGATATAGTATTGAATAAAGATTTTATTATTACATTATAGAAGAGGTTACCGGCATGTTAAAGGTAGATTCCCAAACCAACTTTCACCCTCTATTTAAGAGGTAGAATAGTAGACGAGCCTTTCTCAGTCTTAGCTTATAAAATTAAAGGAACCATGGTACAAATTGCATGTTTGTAACTACAGTTGTTTAGGTTCTATGATGAAATGTTAGTTAGGACATGTTTCTTTATAGAAAAGTTGTCAACGGCGATTATACTATTGATTCTAGTACATATTTCAGACACAAAAACAAAGTAAATAAAACCAACTCACTTGAATCCAAACTCCTTGATAGCATTCGACATCCAGTTGAACATTTCAGACTGTACTTTAGGGTTCTTCTGCGAGTCCATTGCGAACGTAAGTCCTTCGTTGAGCACGTGTTCCAAGCCACACGCCTCGGCAAGGCACGTGAGGCAATCAGAGCATATAACCGCGCAAGATGACTCGCCCAATTTTGTCACTACGTCTTGGAGGACGAAGTCTGCTGCAGTGCTGGAATAAAGGAACAAACATACATAATTATACTATCGACAAGTATAATTTTGACTGACGAATATGCGGCTCTCATTATCGTGATTATTCCTAAGCGAATGGAGCTAATAAAATTACTGGACTACATTGACAAGGGATTGTCTAAAATTACTGCTTAGAATAATTTTACTATCGTCAAGTCAAAGTCAAAATCATTTATTCATCTAGGTCACAAGGTGACGCTTATAAACGTATTTTTTTTTTAAGTAAATTACTTAATCATCATCATATCAGCCAAACGACGTCCACTGCTGGACATAGGCCTCCCCCAAGGTTCTCCACACAGACCGGTCTTGATCCGCCCGCATCCAACCGCCCCCGCGATCTTGACGAGATCGTCGGTCCACCTTGCGGGGGGCCTACCTCTGCTGCGTTGTCCGGTACGTGGCCGCCACTCCAGAACCTTTCTGCCCCAACGGCCATCGGTTCTTCGAGCTATGTGCCCTGCCCACTGCCACTTCAGCTTGGCTATCCGGAGAGCTATGTCGGCGACTTTGGTTCTACTGCGGATCTCCTCATTTCTGATTCGATCTCGCAGGGAAACTCCAAGCATAGCTCTCTCCATCGCTCTCTGAGTGACCTTGAGCCTTCTGATAAGGCCCATGAGCGACCACGTCTCTGATCCGTAAGTCATCACTGGCAACACACACTGGTCAAAGACTTTCGTCTTGAGACACTGCGGGATATCGGACGAGAAGATATGTCGTAGCTTCCCGAACGCTTCCCAACCGAGATGGATTCGACGATTGACTTCCTTCTCGAAGTTGGACCTACCTAATTGGACTACTTGTCCCAGGTAGATATACTTGTCGACAACTTCGAGCGTAGAGTTCCCAACCTGAATAGGAGCAGGTACAACATGGACGTTCGACATGATTTTCGTCTTGTCCATGTTCATCTTAAGACCTACTTGTTGGGAGACTCTACAGAGGCCATCGAGCATTGTGCCTAGGTCTTCCATGGTCTCAGCCATGACTACGATATCGTCTGCGAATCGAAGGTGAGTGATGTACTCGCCGTTGATGTTGATGCCGAGTCCATTCCAGTCCAGAAGCTTGATAACATCCTCCAGCGCAGTGGTAAACAGTTTCGGGGATATGACATCCCCCTGTCTCACCCCTCGCTGGAGTTAAATAGGTTTCGAACTCTGGTCCTGGAGGCGGACTGACATAGTGGCGTTTTCATGCAAACACTTCAGCACTTCGATATATCAGTAGCCGCCAATCCGGCACCGTTGGAGAGACTGTAGCACCGCCCAAGTTTCGATCGAATCGAAGGCTTTCTCATAGTCCACAAACGCCAAGCATAGGGGCTGGTTATACTCCTCGGACTTCTGTTTAACGTGCCGCAGCGTATGTATGTGGTCTATGGTGCCTTTACGGAAACCGGGACGATTCGTGATGACCCTCGAAAACAGCTTGTAGACGTGGCTCAGAAGTGTGATGGGTCTGTAGTCCTTTAAGAGGGTTTTATCCCCTTTCTTGAAGAAAAGTACCACCAGACCTCTATGCCACGCCTGTGGCGTTTTACCCTCGACAATGACGGAATTAAATAGCTTCCGAAGGGCTTCTACAGCGGGTGTGCCGCCGGCAGAAGCTCGCTCGTAATTCCGTCATCACCCGGCGCCTTGTTGTTTTTGAGCTGTTCGAGAGCCACACTAATCTCGTGCACGCTGACGTCCGGGATATCTTCGGTATAGTGTCGGGTCAATCCAGCTCTAGGGTCTGACACTGGAGTACTTGCGGGTTGTTGCGTTGTCGTGTATAGCTGCCCATAGAACCTTTCGATCTCCTCCAAGAGCTCAGGCTTGGACGATACGATTCTGCCATATTCCGTCTTCAGCTTTGTCAGCTGACTCTGCCCAACAGACAGATCCCTCTGGAACACTTTGGATCCCTTATTCTGCTCGATCGCCTCACGAACACATTTTGTGTTGTATTGGCGGAGATCGCGAGTCAGAGACTTAGAGATCTGTCTGTTGAGGTGCCGATATTTCGGCATGTCGTCGAAGGATAGCAGAACCATCTTGCGCCTTTCCTCTAACAGCTCGAGGGTCGGACCCGAGATCTTGCTGGTTCTCTTGCTTTTCTGGGGCTTAAAGAATTTAGCCTCTGTTGTATGGACAGCATCCACAAACCCGTTACTGTACTCGTCCACATCTACGCATTCGCCCAGGCATTCGAAACGGTTCTTGAGGTCGAGCTGAAAGCTCTCAGGGTTTTGGATATGAGCCGGTGCCAGTCGGAGCGTGGACTTTATCAACCTCGACCGTTCGAGGCTTGTACAGATATTCAATGTGCCTCTTACCATTCGGTGATCGCTCCCCACTTTAAGCGAATTGATCACGGAGACATCATTGAATATCTGCCTCTTCGTCGACATGATAAAGTCGATCTCATTTTTGGTGGCGCCGTCTGGACTTACTTGCGGCATTCTCGCTTCCTGAAGAAGGAATTCATCATATAGAGTCCTTCCTGCTCCATAAAGCTAGCCAGCAAGTGACCCCGGGAATTCCGATGCCCATAACCAAATTGCCCCACTCTCAGCTCATCACCGTCGCGTTTGCCCAGTTTCGCGTTAAAATCTCCCATGACCACGGTGTAATGGGTTTTGAAGCCATGTATAGCCCGAGATATGTCCTCGTACATGGCTTCCACCTCCTCATCGGGGTGCGTCGAGGTCGGAGCGTATACCTGTATGACCTTCAGCGAATTCCGCTTGAAAATTCTGAGTATAAGGTACGCTACCCTGCTCGACACACTCCCGATATTTACCACGTTGGTCACGAGAGATTTGTGGACGATGAACCCGACACCACCTTGGGACTGTTGGTCGCCCTCCCGGTAGAAGAGCAAGTTACCGGCATTGAGAACTATCGAGTCCTCCCCCTGTCTTCGGACTTCAGATAGGCCTATGATATCCCATCGCAACTTGCTCAATTCTTCTTCCAGCTCGACAATCTTCTCGTCGGTCCGCAGTGTGCGCGTGTTCAGTGTTGCCAGGGCCAATTGTCGTTGGTGGTGGTAGCCCGATCTCTTCTGAGATTTGAGATTTGCCATAATCGCCACGCTTGGCAGGCGTATTGGCGATCGCAGTGGCGGAAGTTTTTAGCGCTGGACGCTGCTGCCCATCTAGCATCTTGGGATTTACTTCCGCCAGGTTCGGATGGTTTGACCGCCATCTTTCGGTTGATTGCTTGCGCTGGGGGAGATACTCTGACGAGTATCTACTCGTCAGAGTAACTCCCCCAGTGGGCGGTGGTGTCGTCACGTCCCGACGCCGTTAAATCATCATCATCGTCGAAATTACTTAATGCTTCTAGTCAATGAATCTTTAACATCTTTATCCAATACTTTGGAGCCCAAACTTCATAATAATGGGCTTTTGCTTTACTTAAACAATACTTACGTAGATACGGGGAAGTTCTCCGTGACATACTTGCACACCTCGAGGCGCGCCTTCAGAACTTGCACGTTAGTATCCTTGAGTCCCGGCTTCTTGTTCAGTATACGGTACAGCACTTGCGACGTGGCGTCCGCCGTGGTCAGACCTTGGACGGTCGAGTGGAAGCTCTGAACGGCTGCCAGACGGCTTTTCCAGTTGCCATCGCCGAGACCTTGAAGAAGGCGAAGTTATTGCAATTTGCGGGAGGCCAGCTCTGCTGTGACCTCCGGTGCCTGGCCGCCACTCTAAAACCTATATATATCTCGTCATGGGGGCGCCAAAACCATGACAAGGGCATTTTATGACGAATGTATATATACAGGGTTATTTGTGAAACACCGTTAACCTTTCAGGACTATGTTACTAACATCATCAATGATGTTACAAAAGTAAAAAGAAGTAGATATGTTACAGGCGTACCAAAAGCAGGACGTTAAACATAAGCCAGTTGGCAACTCTGACATACATAATATATGTGTGTGTGAAGTCGCGAGCCGGCGTCAAATTGAAACTGACACATCTTGTCAACCGAAAATAAAATAAAATATGGAGTTATCGATGTGTGCGTTAGTGTACCGTTTCTACGGTTTGTTTACTACGTAGATAACGTATCTACCTCTTTCTTGTAATATCATTGAACATCATAATCAACCACTTTTGTTCTAAACCGAGACGAAATAAAAGGGGACATGTTTTACACGTAGTAATGGTCTGATCTTGCTCTGTATACAAAAGGCTTTATAATTTTTTTTAGAACTCTGACGAGTAGGAGCGCCATTATCAAGTTCTTGCCCCGGTTTGATAATATCGTATTATTCGCTACTAGCCCAACGGCTAATCACTTCGTCAAGCTGTGGGACTTACACATAATGTAAATAAGTGTGAGTACGTACCAGCTACGACGTCAGCGGTCAGTAGCATCTCAGCTTTAGCGTCGACTTCTTCCTGCGACAGTTCCTGCTCGCGAGGCGGGCTTGGTTGCGCGCGGGACGCCGCCGCTTTCTTCGGACCTACTTTCGCTGTAACACAACAACACAATACAATATTACTTCTAATCACACAGCCGACGTGGGCCCTCACCTAATTTGCGCCACATTGCGTCGCATTTTGAGAACAATAGAAGCATTTGAATTCGTTCACCAAGTTTATTAGACTCTTCTCAAAGATACGACATTTGCTTTGAGAAATTTCTTTAGTCGCCTCTTACCAGAAATTGGATAGATACATAATAAATAAAAAAAGAAATTTGCTGGCTAACTGGCTTATAAACGCACAGCCCAAAGCTTAGTGCAATCCTTTAAAATTCTGCGGGTTTCTGGGATAGCTGTGGGTTATTATAGAAGGGCTTTTACTGGTATTGGTGATTCAAAACTTGTATGAAGTACATACCACGCCGACAAAACCACGGGCAAAAGCCAGTAAACTATACAAAGAATAAGTAGTAGTCAAAACTGGGTAAGCCATTGCTGGTTATAATCCTCTACATACATATACAGAACATATCGAACCTCTGAAGTGGTTTTTAGCAACACATATTGTAATAAAACATACATACATAGACTCACGCCTGTTTCCCCGAAGGGGTAGGCAGAGGCATATTAAACGCCCATTTTTCGCCAGTGTTTTGATCCAACGTAATAGGTGGCGAGCCTATTGCCGCTTATTGGGACATTTTGTTTGCCAGAGCCTCGTCCGTTGATCGGCAGGTGCACCACTTGCAGGTGAGGTTGGTGCGGGACCCTAAGTTCTTGGTGGGAACCCTATGCACCCCATATTGTAATAAAATGTGGGAGATAACTTACAAGACGCGGGTCGTTTGACAGGTTTAGGCGCAGCGGAGCCAGCTGTTGGTTTGGCGTCACCTTTAGCCGAGGGCGACGGTGTTGGTTTAGCTTTACCTTCCTTCTTAGGCGCGGCCACTTTCACGTGAATCACAGCCTGAAAACAATAAGGATTTTTTTGGTCAACACTGTTGCAAAAGGCAGATTTGTGTAAACTACTTTAGTCAAATTAATTTGTACACAGACTTCTGTATACTTTTTGGTGATGGAGCCAGAATGCACATGTTATTCTAACCAATATTTTCGAATGTGCTTGATGCTAGCTTTTGACGACTTAATTATGCACTGAACTAATCATCATGGGTGTTTTTCATATGCAACCTATATAGGTTGCATATGAAAAACAACAGTACATAATATCTTTCACCTGCAAAATAGTAGACATCATAAAATATTTTGATATTTTTTAAACAGCAAGTAGATAGATACAAGGCTCTTCTTATCTCAGAAAGGATAGAAACAGTATGAATAAAAGTACCTTGTCAGCAAACTCCTTAATCTTTTCTTCTTTTAGTTTGTCAATTTTCCCTATGTGTGGTGCAATGTTCTTCTCGCCTACTAGCTTTGTAGCTGTGCCTAATGCTTCTGCGGCAGAATCACGGACTACAGGATCTGCACATGAAACAGAAATAGAGTTAATATACTGATTCAAATTATTACGCAAAATTGTTGTAACGATTGATATCCATGATACGATTTTGAGTCAATCGCGTTCGACTGGGCGTGGCGAGGATATCAATTTTATTAATAACTTTTTTTATTGACGAAGGGGCAGACGGAGATGTAATATCACACTCACATTTCGCCATATAATGAATTTTAGGTCCCAGGTAATAGGGGGCGCGCCTATTACCATTACCGGGCACAGTGCCAGACTCTGTGTTGCTATTGAGAATTCGGAAAAACTCAGTGACACTTTTGCCGACCCGGAGATCAAACCCGGGACTTCCCGATCAGTAAACGCATCCGCTATCCACTACACACGGAGACAGTACTGAGACATGTACACTGTATAGATGACAAGAAATGTTTTTGTTGCAACTCACCGGCACTCTCAATAAGCTTGAGCAGTCCAGCCACATACGCCTTCATAAGTTTCTTGTTGAAGGCGGCGGGTTGTGTGTGACACAACGCGCGAGCCAGGAACAACGAGCTCTCAGCTTTGATCGACGGGTTCTTGTTATCGAAGGCTGCTAGCATGTCCTCCATTATCGCTTCCAAGTTTGTCTGGAAAAAGATAATAAATATTTTATGTAGTGCTCATAGCCTGATTAACTTGACTTCAGAAAAAGATCAGCAACGTTAGAACATATGGAGCAAAATCCTAACAGAATGGTATCCTAGACATGGCAAGCGAAGTAGAGGACGACAGCGGAAAAGATGGGAGGACGAACTCAGACTCACAGCTGGTCCAAATTGGAAAAGAGTTGCAAGGGATAGGAAACGGTGGAAGTTCTTAGAGGAGACCTTTGCCAAAAGGCACACTGAGCTCCGTGATATTTTATAATATGCAATAAGAAATGTTAATTAGAAGACAAGTAGACTCAGGATAAAAGGGCTATTGAAATTGAAATTGAACATTAGAACAGGTCCACACTTCGAACTATGTATGTGTGTGTGTCGTGTGTTGCATCAGAGCGCTACCGTGCTTTTATTTGGAGGGCAGTTAATGCTGATGATCCCGGCTATTAATATATTTAGTACAAGAATCATACTGACATATCGATGATTTTTGGTCGGTCTGTAAACTCTGAGAGCAGAGTTTACGAAAATGAAAGCAACATCATGGTAACTATGTATGACTTTTAAAATAGTAAATACATCTGATTACGGCTGAGCAAGGATAAACAAAATAGCTACTAGTTTTTTTTATCCTGTATACAGACCCAACACTGGATCTTCAGTTATCCTGAACACGGGTCAAAGCATATTCAGAGGAATAGAATCCAAGGCGAAGGTTTTGGATTGTAACCAGCTCAAAGTAAACGAAATGATGCTCTAATTGAAAACTGAGGCTTATAATACAAAACCATACTCACGCAAGGATATATCGCGTCAATAGCCTCTCTCAAAGCGGTGACTACGTTAGTTTTCTTCTCTTTGAACTTTTCTAGTATAGCCTGTACGCACGCCGTCGCGTACGGTGAGAACTTGTTGCGGAGTCCACTGGCTATCATGCCCATTAGTCGACCGCCGAGAGCCACTAGCATCACGTTTGTGTCTTTTGATATCACCTGAAATTAATAAGGTTAGTCTTTAGTAGCTATAACATTTTTAAACCAATCAATATATTCACCATGACTCTAGCGCCCAACATTCTAACAATTTCAAAAGAAAATGGTTTTGTTAGAGCAATTCTGTATGCGTTTATCAATTCCTGCATGTATGATGGTCAGTCATTTCATTATGGTATTTCGCATATTATAAAATGTAGCTCGGACACGGAGAGCTGAAAATCAAGCTCACTGGCTTGTCACTGGAGAAGGCTATATCCAGCAGTGAAGTACGGCAGGCATATCGCACGCTTAAACCAATACTGTCACTATCCAAAAATCTTAACTTTTCAGTAGAGCGAAAAAACGTTTTTTGTGGTGTGAATATTCATGATTCTTTAGAATTCATGCACAATTTAGTCATTCTTTGATATAGATAATATGGGTAAATATTGTATCTCAAATATGAAAACATAAAATAATTGATTTAGTTGTATATAATTTATATGTTTTCGTTATTATTTTAAAGTGTCACTTTGACTTTTATAATTTTATTTTATTTCGTCTTAGTGACACTGCGGCCTTACTTTTTAATAAAAATAAATAAATAAGAAAAGCATTAAAACTATATTTTATTACCAAAAATGGTTTTATTTACTTTTACAGTGATTTTATTTACTTTTATAGTGATAAGAAATATATACTTATTGTCACAAGGTAATAAAAAGAAACATTTTGTTCAGATACAAATTTATTTGAATAAATCTGGAATATGCTGGCTGCCTCCGTGGTCCAGTGGTGGATAGCGTATGCGACTGCTGATCGGAGGTCCCGGGTTCGATTCCCGGGTCGGGCAAAAGTGTTACTGGGTTTTTCCGAATTCTCAGTAGCAACACGAAGTCTGGTGATGTGCCCGGTAACGGCAATAGGCTCGCCCCCTATTACGTGGGACTTAAAAATTCATGGCGAAATGTGGGTGTTGGGTGTATTACGCCTCTGCCTATCCCTTCGGGTATACAGGCGTGAGTCTATAAATAAAAAAAAATTAAAAGATAATCAGACTTAACTCCAGTAGGCATTTTAAATTTATTCTAAAAAATAATAACGTCATCATCGTCCGGGGAAAAATCACCTGCTCTTGACGATGCTATAGAAGATCTGGATTTGGATGAACAAAAACTCAATGATCTTGCTCTAGATACCTGAACAGAACTTTGCAAATTAGCTGTGCTCGATAGATTCTCGCCCGGTTGTGTAAAATAGTGAGCTCTTATATTGAATTCCTTAGACTGGATTGAATCTGAAAAATATATGTCCCAATGCTATATATGAAGATGAACTGTTCGAAGAGGAAGAGCTGCATGAAGAAGATGAACTACTGCTGCGTAAACTACGTAACTTCTGATTGTTTCCAAACGAGATCTGTAGTGGCTCTACTTGAGTAAGAGTATGAAACACTGGTAGATATGAGTTTGATTTTTCATCACTACAGTCATTTTCTCTATTTTCAAGTGAAGCTTCAGTAATTTATCACGCCGCTGCATTCTTTTGCACACCTTATAACATGAAAGCCATAAATTAATGTTTGTGTAGTAAGAATACCGAAAGTTTAAATAATGGAATCATCCTAAATAATATTTTGAATCTTTACTCTAGTACGTAGTTAGTTACTAGAGTAAAGTTTCAAAATATTACGTTAGGGATTACTGTAGAGGAATCCCTAAAGTAATTGATCAATTTTAAATGCCAACCGTCGGTAAAAGTCATCGTATAAGTACGATAAAATGACACTTTGCGTTAATTATTGCCATAATCCTGACAGCAAAATGACACTTTATAAAATAAAATATTTTATCAATGAGTTTAATACGATTTTTTAAGAAAATGATGACATCAAAAATGACATAATAAGCAATGTGACGATTATGCTGTAGCGAACAAAATGATAAATAACTATAGTCCGTTCACAGTTATTTTACCTCTAGCTGTTAGATTGGCCAACCTGGGCGTTGTGTTGCTATATTTGGTATATAATACTCCAATTTTTAATATACAATATTGCTAAAATGTACTTATTTTTTATTGCCCAAGCGATTGTATTAAATATTTGGAAGTAATGTTTGTAACAAAACCTCTTGATATCGGCATGGCTATATGCATGTACATTTATTTTCTTACGAAATAACTAATTTCCTATGAATATAAGTCTATTTAATAATAAAGGTAAACGCATCATAATTACGTCAACGTGAGGTTCTAATTATCAAATACAAAAACTGCAAATTTAATTTTCATATTTATTTTGAATAAGAATGATGTGGGTGTAATATTACACCTCTGCCTACCCCTGCATGGAAACATACGTGATTCTATAAGAATGATCAATGTGGACTGCCAATGTTATGATGATTCGTAACTGCTGTCATATTCTGTATCAGACTCAGAATTTAATTCTATTATGAACCTGTCCATTTCAGCATCCGTAGACCCATCTGTTTCACGAAGCTTGTCTTCAATGTGGCGCTCATGTTTGCATTATTTTTGTCAGTCTTCTGCAGTGATAGATTGAAAAGCTTCTTCAGCTAAATTCACAATGTTGGTTGCCTCTTGTCCTAAATTTTTGCTTGTGACTCGCCTTTTAATGAGACTCCACATAAGTTCAATTGCGTTTAGCTCGCAGTGGTATGGCGGTAATCTAACCACTTTGCGGCCATGAGCTTCAAGCATTTGAATTTTTGAAGCATTTCCACTAATATTGGGTAAAATGTTATGCTCGGGTAACCCTATGGTCAACACAGAGTACAATTCCAACATAAAGAAAATAAACACCGACATCTGTCAGAGGTAAAATAACTGTGAATGGACTGTAATGATTTTAAGGCTAAACTGACACTAAACTGAAAGTGTCATTATAACATCAAATTATTGAATTAATAATGTGGTAACTTTAATGCAAAGTTGACACTAAGCAAAAAATGTCAATATTGCGTCAAACTCATGATATAAATAAGAGAAAAACTTAGTGCACATATGAACTTAAACGCAAAATGTCACTGTTTAAAATAAAATAATGCACTACTTACCAAAAAATATCACTAGTAAACCGGTTTAATCACTAAAATGACACTTTTGCACTCAAAAATTGTTAATTTTGTCCTTGGCGACACGTTTTCGTGACGACATTTTCGTTGAAGGTCAGTGTTCCACTGAGGGGAGAGGAATACTTTGTTTAGTGACGAAGCGAACTACTGCCATCTAGCGGGTATTCTTGTTACTTTTTGACTAGTGTCAGTGCGATTACGCGTAGGTCCACGTTTCCCAACAGATGACATAAAAAAGTCGTTTTGGCAAAATTTTGGATAGTGACAGTATTGGATTAAGCGTGCGATATGATGATCATTATCTTCACGGAACGCCTGGCTAGCTTGTAATTTCAAATCAGCACAAGATATGAAGTGAAGAATATGCTTTAATAAAAAAAAAAAAACACCAAGAAAAGCTTTCATTATACAAACATTCAGAGCTCAATAAATAAGGTATTATAGAAAATATGTCTGGTATTGTTACCTTCTTCAGTGCTCTAACTAAATCCGCATAATCCCCCGGCTCAAGCCTCGGCGCGGTCTTCAGCAACGCTTCTAAAGAATCGAGAGCTTCCTTGCGCTCCTGCCATTTCTTCGCTTCAAGTTTGTCGTAGAAGTCTTTAGGTAGCTTCGAGAGGATCTCCACTGGGTCAAGTAGATCGTAAGGGTCCATGTCGCCGGAGTCACCGCCACCGGTTTCAGCGTCATCGTCGTCTGCTGCACCTAGAAGGCGATATTTCATACATACATACATACATAGTCTCACGTCTATATCCCCGAAGAGGTAGGCAGAGGTATATTGCTACAACCAATTTTCGCCAGATTTATTTTAGTCCCAGGTAATAGGGAGCGAGCCTATTGCCGTACCGGGCTCATTACCAGACTCCGAGCTGCTACTGAGAATTTCCTAACGGAAAATCCCAATAACACTTTGCCCGACCCGGGGATCAAACCCGAGACCTCCCAATCCCACGCGCACATTTATGCCGCGAGACCAACGAGGCAGTCAGTAGAAGACGATATTTCGTTATTAAAAAGTGCAATACATATTTATAATTACATTAAGGATAAGTTATTATAACAGGTGACTTTATTTAACCAACAACAGGAATACACAGTTGCTTAGCAAAATGTTGTAGATTACAAAATCTTTTGTACTGTGTGAGGACCGATCCCCATACGTTAAAAAAATTTTGGGTTCGAACTCACAACAGTCAGCGCATTGATAAGCGATAAGAATACCACTAGGCCAGTTGGTCAGGTTTCATAATGAATTTGTTTATCAATTTCATACTTTTCAATAAAAACCGAAGAGCATGCAGTTTGTCCAACTGTAACACAAGTAACAATGATATGGCACGCGAGAAACAGTCTTGCAATTAAGGGGGTCGCTATGCTGATAGGAACTCTAGAAGCTAGGATTTATTCGAATAAGTTGCCTGGAAGTTTGATTTAAATATATGATAGGTATTCCGTATAGTCCGTATTTCTAAGTTTTTGTGCAAGTAATCAGTCGGATTCCTTGTGTTAATTTTTAGACATGTTTATAAACAAAATGTACTATAATTAGTCTGGCTTTATGCCATGCTTTTACTACGCTACAATATCTATTACGTAAAAATAAACATGTGTGTGCCACATATGAGCAATAATAGTAAACAAATAATTTGTGTTATTGATTGCCGACGCGTTTTGCTCTGTAACAGGCACTATCTAAATTAGACGTTTATTATTACTGAACTAGCGACCCGCCCCGGCTTCGCACGGGTGCAACGTGCATGTATTATACATATAAACCTTCCTCTTAAATCATTCTATCTATTAAAGAAAACCGCATTAAAATCCGTTGCGTAGTTAAAGATTTAAGCATACATAGAGACAGACAGACAGAAGACAGACTTTGTTTTATACTGTGTAGTGATCACGGTTTACTATTGTTTGACAAAAAACGTATGACAAAAGATCATTTTACAAACAACGTTTGAAAAACTAATCATTTGACAAACTTTCATTTCGCAAACATATTACTTTAAAAACAATCATTTGACATAATACAGGTTTCGCAAATGTTTTACTTGGAAAATAATTAAAATGTTAAATAATTATTTTAAAAATAATCATTTGACTAAATAATTCGTTTGCTAAATTGGTGATTGTACAAAAAGTTAGAAGATAAATTATTAGTTTTTAAAAATAACTAATTTCTAACCAATACTTACGCAAAGTTTTGAAAATATTTAATTGCATGGTTGCAATTTTCATCTTGGACAGATTATTTATAGGCAAGCAATAATTTTGTAATAATACTAATTCCAAAGAGACTTAAGTCTTTAAAAAAAAATACACACTGCCTGAATTAAACGAAATAAGTAGATTTCGGTTCTGGCAGTCGCCGGCCGCTGCCTCGGCACGCTCGCTTCGCTCGCTCGGCTCGTGCGTTGTGGTCGCAGTTCTAACCTAACCTAACCAGCCATTGTTTCAGTTGACCCTACACAAAGATTGTTGTTTTAACGTAGATTTTGGTCACTAAAATATTTACCAAGCAAGGCATTTTGTCAAATGTTATTTATGCTTTACGTTGTTTTGCCAAATAACATGTTAAAAAATAAAGTTGTTATGCGGCCGCCCGAAAGCCTCTGACCTAATAGCTTTTACGTAATAATAGCTTATTATCTGATCTTACAAATTTACAATAAAGACTCTTCGTCACCATAGAATACGGACGAAGTCACAGGCGGAAGCCAGTTAATAAATAGTTTTGTATAGAAAAATATATATATATATATATATTTCATAAATCATAATTGTCTTTTGAATTGCATCAAAACACAGGTCAAGAAATATCTAACATAAAATCCAAATCGATGCGTAAATGTAAACAAGTCTTTTTTATAATCAATTACTCACCATCTTTCCCGACCCGGGAATCGAACCCGAGAGCTCCCAATCCCACGCGCACATTTATACCGCATATATCCATTCTGTTTAAAGCTTAGATATCGTGTTTTTTGGACCAAGCTACAACCACAGCACGGTTGTGTACTTATGAGTCTTAGGCCTGAAACTGCGTTAATCGGACGACCGCGACGGGATCTCGTTGAGAACACTGCTAACTCGAGTTGAACTCGAGTTACTTGAATTTAATTCGGGTAAACTCGAGTTATGTTTATCTACTATATGCACCGCGGCTTGGCCGGCGGCAGTGCCGGCGGCATATGCTGCCGGCTTTGCCCGACATACGCTCGGCAAAAGTCGGCGCCACTCCGCAACGGAGCACTTTTGTATGGGATCGCGCGAGCGTCAGCTTTACGCAGTTTTACGCCTTATATCTGCTCTTATCACTTACCATCGGCGCAGTCAGTGGCCGGCGTGTCCCGCACTCTGTTCTGTTGTGAGCGCAAGTAGCGCGTCGGTTGTGCCCCTCCGCCGGCGCTGAATGCTTCTCTCAGCTCTTGTTGTACTACGGCTTGCAGAGATGCTATGTGGGGCTCGATGGCGGCTCCTATCCATCTAGAAAAGAGTTTATTTTTGTTTATAAATAACAAACACAGAACACCACATAGAGACAGTGACATTTGAAACAAATATATAAGAAGGTTCCTACGCAACAGACGAAACCCTTCGTCCGCGAGTCCGACTGTCACTCGGCCGGTTTTTATTACTTTACAGTTTCGCTCGACATTTGTCAGTATAGAGCTTTGATGGTTGCGTACTTTAGTCACTTGGTTTTATCCTGAATCTGTTATGCAATTCTTAGTATAAAAAACCCGCCCTAGGATAAAATTTCCGAGGGAGATTACTAAATTAAAGCGACGAACCAGAAGGCACTCGACACGGAACACTGTTCATAAGTTTTTAGGATTAAACTCACAACGCTCAGCACATTGTAAAGTATAAAGGCAGCTGCTTAAAAACTGCGCTATAAGTGCACCCAAAGAAATGAAAGTACCGTGTTAATCTTAAAATATTGTTAGACTCACCTGTGCATTTCAACAACCAGAGCCTTCATCTCATCTCTGACGCCCTTGTCCCTGTCCGCCAGTAGTATTGGTATCTTCTTCACCATGGGTTTGATAGCTATGACCTTGTTGCCGAACTGTTTGAGCGCCGTGTTGAGTGCGGCCGTGCACGCTGCCACCACCTTAGGATTCTTCTGCTCCATGCCTTTGAGGAGTTCCTCTTCTACTATCTCGTGTTTTTCTATTTCTATGTACATTAGTGTGATCTGCAATGAATTACGAAAATGATTAATGAAGAGTTAAAAGTAAACCACAAAGTTTTGTCATCAAAACTAGTTTTATGTAGATAGCTGTGTCATCATCATCATCATCAGCCTAACAGTCCACTGATGGACTAGGCCTCTCCTTTGAAAGGAGGAATTGGGCTACTATACCACGCTGGCCAAACCGGTTGGTATAGGGTTTGTATCAAGTTTTCCTTCTCTTACAGTGCTGTTCTGTGTATAATATGCTCCCTCTGTCGGCTCTTACGACACCCATGGGATGATATGGGGTGGTGACAATCCGTATTCATAATCCGTCACCACACGGATGATATAGTTGTATAGTTGTATATTAATATACGCTGATGACAATGACAAATATATTTTTATCACGATGTTGGCAGCGAGCATTATTTGACGTGAATACTAAAGATAACTTAAGAGGTAGGCCAGTTGAAATACGTAAAAAACAGACTGCTGTGCAACAGAAGTAAAAAATCTTATATTCTGCCAAATCTTTTGAAAGTGGACCCTGAGCTGAAGATCTAGCATGAAACTGGGATACTGATAAGGATGATGATGAACGTCTGTATTTAATTAGTCGACGTGATTGCATGCATACGACAGCTTATCTTCTAACTTTAGACACAGAGTATAAAAGTTCCACACCGCCATTAACTAAGTACCTACTTCTTTGAAGAAAGTTATGTTTCAAATTAACTGCCTTACACCAAACCACCACCAAAAGAAGTATAATATAAATCCTAACTACAAACCTAATTATCTCTGAACTCCGAAATGTTCATTACGTAGCAAATCGATTGACCCTAATCACCTACAAGTCATGACCGTCAATTTAACAAAATTGTAGTATAATTTCACAGGCGTTTTCCCTATCTTCAATAATAATTACGTGGACACGAATTCACTCTGAAAAGCTAAGTATTCAAGGAGGGTAATGACACTTGCAAGTTCACGGAACGACGGACTAGTCAGTCGGTTGATCGGGGAGAACCAGGTCAGATACACCACAACATTAATAGGTGCAATTGAAAAATGTATTGCGGTTAACCAACGTCTGGCGTGCTTTTTATTTAATTTGTTTATGCTTCTCTAGGCAGATGGTGAATTTCATAAGTGTCCAGTTGAAGATTTTTTTAATATTCGAATTGAAATCAGCCTTGGTACAAGTGCTCAGATGCAGTGAACATCAATGAATGTAAAGTCGAGCAACCTCCCGCTAGACCACCATAAGGGCGAGAATCGCTCAGCAAGACATCGTCGCTTCCAGTGCTACTTTACACGCACATTGACACTCGTATACAAAACCAGCTTCTAGTGTGCCTCGACTCTATGTGCGAGCCAAGGGATGTTTTTTTTCAAACTGGTCCAGCGCCGACTTGTTTGATTGTACCTAAGTAAAGTAAATGAAACAATGTTCCGCCGCGGTCGTGGTGTCAGAGTAGGTAAACGCGCCGTTATGCAGACACCGCAACGGCACAGTTCCAATCCAGCGAATAATTTGTCATTTCAATTTGACCATGAAATCGTATGTCCTGTCATAACGAATACAAAATGCGGCAGGTTTTCTGCGCCCTTTCCCGTACCTAACAACTTATAGACCACGCAGTGCTGACGCTGCGCCTGTACCATGCAGGTTGAATGTGCCATTACGTGACATAATTGAAGGTAATATCCAAATAACTTGAACTTTGTCTGTGAACAAAGTACCTGTAACGCGAGGTCCTTAGTCTTGGTCTTGGGCGCGGCGATGCATTTCGCGACGATACCAGACATGACCTCGCCCGTAGTCTTGCCCGCATGGCCGCAGTTTTCCACGAATACCAAAGCCGCTTCCAAACCTATAAACAATAAGTTTCATACTTTTAGAAACAATAAAAACGTTTTAAATTCCAATCGATTATTGGAGCAGATTTCATCATCACCATAACACTTTCACATTCCACTGCTGTACATTGGCATCTTCTAATTTGCGTTACAATAGCATTGTGAGAGAATAGGTATTGCTTATTATGCCATGCTGGCCAGACGGATTTGATATAAAGATTTTTTTCTTCCTAAAGATACTCTTACGCCTAACAACAAACAGGTAACTGACAACTTTGTAACAGCTGAATTTGCAGCTGCATATACACGGGATTAACGCGCCCTATGCGCTTACGACGCAGTACCTGTTATTTAGTAGGTACCCTTCTCTCTGTGCACTCGACCGCCCCAATATCAGATTACAGGTTTAGCTATAGACTGATCGGACTCACGAGTAAATGATCACATTCAGCGAAAAGTGTAGGTATCTCATTAGTGCTACAAATGATTCCCCTATTGGGCTGTGTAGAGCACTAGGAAAGGATTGTTGCCAATTCTTTCCCTAAGAAGGTAATAAATGCCACGGGAGGAGCCGCGGGAAAAGTCTAATGTAAAACAAACCACATCAACTAGCATGAAAACACTGTTTCTAGCTAAATAATAATCATTGAATGTTCAGTATATGGAATAGAATGTATAAACAGGTTTCCAGTGTTAGTCTGGCAGGAAATGGCAAGCGTTGTATTATTGTCTACACTCTACAGGAAATTAGACAGACCACTCACATATGCTCGACGTGTACCTATCTCTAAGTTTTTTAATGCAAACGTCTACACAATTGCTACTTATGTCGTTTGATCTATGGGGATTATAGAAGAGCTAGTCGTGTCATCTTATAACAAACGACTTAGATTTAAAGATTACCAATAAACGCGTATATATACAATTTTTGTAAACATATTAAATGTAAACGCAGTAAGCATTTATGTTTTTAGATGTGGAGCAGTGACCAGATTCGAACTTGAAAGCCTTGATTCTTGAAACTAGATTTTAACCTAATATAGAGCAGACTATTAGCAGATTCACACAGCCAAACAACCTTGCTTAAATTATACAAGACCTAAACAGTAGAAGTCTTCATCGCCTACGCTGATAGAACAGCGAAAGTTTTACTGAACGCATCCATGAACGAAAGTTGGATTACCATCAGGCGATAAGCATTAGTCATACCTGTTTAACAGCCTAGCATAAAATGCAAATTGAAAAAATTTAGGCTTAATACTCTAATAACTAAGTTAATAAGCACACCGGCCTAATAACAATCAAAAGTACATCTTAAGAACAGGTAAACGTACGTTAAACTTCATGTCGCGTGCTAGTGGGTTCGAGGTCACGACTTACTAAGCGGATCACTATTGAAACAACAAATAGTGTATGATTCGGTCCACCACGTGGTGATACCATACAATAAAAGTGTGACCACGATCACCATGTGATCAAACATGTGACGGAAACCTCGCGAGGCAGACGAAATGCTCCGAATGTTTGCATACCTCTATTGGATTATGCTGGTGAGTCATACTCGTAAGCTGCAGACAGCATGTGTAAACAATTGAGGCTGTCATATAGTTTAATACCGAATAGGTCGCGAATAAGAACACGAGACTAATAAATTATTTTCAGATAATACCAGGTATTATATTCATGATTCTTTCTAAGGATTTAGAGACCTTATGATTTAATGAAAAAGGACGTAACTATTTAGAATTCTTGGCAAATGTGAGAAGTCTGTTACTAGCAATGCTGCAGAATTCCAAGACGAAGCGTCCTTAGAGCAGGAAGTCATAAATAATATGGTGGATTAGCTGCGTTCTACTAATATAATCTACCAAGACAGTCCGATGCATTATTGGCCATCACACATGACTAGGATGACTAAAACACACATATATCAGGAAATCTATCTTTTACGCAATATTAATACCATCAAGGAAGTAGAGCCTTGCTGATTTCAGCATGAATGGGCCGGCTCGACCGGGGAAGTACTACCCTCTCATAGAAAATCGACGTAAAGTAACAGTACCTAAACTGTTGCGTTTCGTTCGGTGAGTGAGAGTGCCGGAGGCTCTATCCCCTATCACTTCTCCCTGATCCCACTCCTCATCCTATCCCTTTTCCCAACCCCAAGGGGCGGCAACGCACTTGTGACTCTTGTGGTGTTGCTTGTGTCCATGGGCGGCGGTAATTGCTTACCACCATCAGGCAATCCGTCTGCTTGTTTGCCGCCCATTACCATAAAAAAATAAAACAATATCGATTCAGAAGTTTGACCTTTACTATACAACATTGACAAACGCATACTAAATTTGCATTGTATTACTGATTCAGAATGCTATCTATATCGGTATCTAGATGTAATAAATAAATGCTAATAACCAATAAACTGGCTGCAAAAACCGATGAATCATACTTGAGATAAAGAGCGCCGCAATTGAATGAAACAACTATGAGACGGATCTTGTAAGGTCAATAAACTTCAATTACACTACGACCTGCTTGTATTAACGGTTCAGATTTACCACTATGCCAAAAAAGTAATAAACATGAAAGCAAAATTAATACGTTGTACAGCTAAAATGGCCTTGGTAAAATATAACAGAGTTTTTAGTTTAGAATGTACTATGCAGTATATCGAATGATGTTCGACAGGACCCGCATACAGTTTTATCGTATGCGTTGCAAGTTCCGTTCTCATTTCATTTATGACACCGATTCTGATAAACTTAGGGAGACATTTGGAGACATGCTAACAGAAAAATTGTAGCAGTAATAATTATCTCGCATAGATAGACAATCATATGATCACATTATGATCTCGAATATAATGCAGTCGCTTTTCTACAGGTTGGTCTAATTTTACGGGTACACGGGACAGGTAAGTAAACAGTAAATTGTAGCATGAATTTAGTGCGTAAGATACACCAATCAAAAATAGCCTAGAAACAGCAGAGACTGGTGAAACCAGAAATATCACATTTGGTACTTTAGTACTTGTTTGTACTTATTCTGTGCATTTGGTCACAAGGCAAAACGCATCTTATTAGTGCTGCTGGCCATTTTGGCTTTAGCAGTGCACTGAAGCCAAAAATGGTCCATTGTCTGCAACACACCATTGTCTATCAATTCTAGTTTACTATCTACAGCAATCCCCCTTTTAACAGCAAAATTCTTACTAAACGTCGACCAATTTCCTGTAATCGTGATAAAACATTAACTTCTCGGTATTCGATAACAACAGATGGTTGGTATCGCGCTATCGCTATATTTGGTCACGCCTTACCGTCACACTACTAAATGCCGGTTGAGGAATTTTAAACGGTAAGCACGTAACTTGATACGGAAAACTACTATCGTCATCAACAAAACAATCATCTGAATTTTAATTTGATGTTTTCTCAAGGTCGTTTCGAGCTTGTTGTCGATTTCCTTTGAAAACTCCGGTTGATTGACACAATCTTAATATATAAAATTCTTGCGTTACTGACTGACTGATAGACACGCTACAGCCGAAACTATTGGGCGCAGGAAGTTGAAATTTGGCATGTATGTTCCTTGGGGACCGTAGGGGTGCACTAAGACGGGATTTCCCGAAATTCCCACGGGATCGGCCAAAACGGGTAAATTTAAAAAAACTGCAGGCGTAGCTGCTGGCGTCCTCTAGTATCTTAATATATAAAATCCTTGCGTTACTGACTGACTGACAGACACGCTACAGCCGAAACTATTGGGCGCAGAAAGCTGATATTTGGCATGTATGTTCCTTGGGGACCGTAGGGGTGCACTAAGAAGGGATTTCCCGAAATTCCCGCGGGATCGGCCAAAACGGGTAAATTAAAAAAATTGCAGGCGTAGCTGCTGGCGTCCTCTAGTGTATTATATAAAGTAGGTATGTGACACACATTATTCTAGAAGATGTAGTGACAAGCATCGTGAAAGGTATGCTAAGATGGTTTGGGGACGTGGAGAGGATGGATGACGAAAGACTGACCAAGCAGATATAAGGCAAGTGTGGAAGGGACAGGACGAAGGGAAAGACCTAGGCGGACGTTCTCTGACCAGATTGGAGACATCCTAAAAACAGGACAGGTGAGAAGTACCCTGAACAGAAGAGCATGCATGAGGAATCTGATGGGAGTGAATGAAGCAAGAGAGATATGTAAGGATCATTGCAAATGGCGTTCCGTAGTCTCTGCCTACCCCTCCAGGAAACAGGCGTGAGCCTATGTATGTATGTATATATTATTCTTGAATAAGCGTGTACGCAGAAATTTGTCGCTGGCGGCTTAAAATATATCTGTGTCACGGTTTTTCAATAATGCAACAAACAATATTTTCTGAAACAATCAAGTAGCATTTGATTCATAAAATAATTGATTTTCCTTTAGTTACTCATTCTAGTACTCGGTAATTTAGTCAAATATGATGCATCTTTCCACAGCCTAAATACAGCAACACATGCTTTAATTAAAACACGGACTTTCATGTACTAGCCAAGTAATGCGACAGACCTAGGTTTTTCCAGACCACCGTTTGCCGACTACCCCATTTCATTCAGTGTCGTAAGACGCAACTGGGGCAAACTACACGAAGCAAATGGTACCTTTACGAAGAGACAACATCAAAACCTATACCACCCCGTCTAGCCATCGTGTTTAGTAGACCAAATCGACTAGTATCAGTAGTACTGTGTGTCAGTAGATACTGACGCACATAGTACTATACTGAGAAGCATAATTATTAGAAGAAGCTTAAGGGTTGAGCTACACCTATCAGCACCGCAGAAAGAGAAAGGGAACACGATCGCCTTTTCGATTCCGCGGCGTGCTGAAGCGTTCCCTCTCTCTTTCTCGGTCTAGTAAATGGCAGTCCTAAGTGACAGAAAAGGATAGAAGCATAGGAAAGTGCGATGCGGTGCTGATAGGTGTAGCTCAACCCTAAGTCCAGCAGCAGGCTGTGAAAGGCTGTAAAACAACCACCTGATTGAAGTTTCCTCTAAATCAAATCCTCACAATGTTATTTGGTTCGCTTCTAACTCATGAGACATTGATACTTAGGTAATTGAGAACAGCTTCAGGAAGTTATTTATTACTCATATTCAGACAGAGCTCAATTGAGTGTGACTAGATAATTACGGTTGTTGAAGAGTCATAGGGACTATACAACAAATCTCCTTAAATCCTTGTTGGTTCAGCAGTTTTGATTTTATCGTGAACAGACAGGCACGGCACAGGACTTGGTTGTAAAATGAAAGTAAGTGATATAGGACATCCTCTTCCTCTTCTTCGTTCCAGAAAGTCATTGGCAAAAGATATTCCAATACTAGTGAATCACAATGAGCAATGAGTGAAAGGATGTGAAGATGGAGAAAACGGCGATCAAAACAATAATAGAATCGAATTATTTGTTCATTGGTAAAGTGATGAAAACATTTCAATACTCTAAAACTAAGGAAATCATTTCAAATCAATGCTAATTGTTAATGAAATCCACAATCGCTATACTTGTGACTGTCGTTTCACATTTTCTCTATCAATGGATTTTGGTACCTGAGTTAGATATCTTAATATATAAAATCCTTCCGTTACTGACTGACTGACACGCTACAGCCGAAACTATTGGGCGCAGGAAGCTGAAATTTGGCATGTATGTTCCTTGGGGACCGTAGGGGTGCACTAAGAAGGGATTTCCCGAAATTCCCACGGGATCGGCCAAAACGGGTAAATTTAAAAAAATGCAGGCGTAGCTGCTGGCGTCCTCTAGTTAGGCATAATGACTTGATAAGAGATTTGAATTTACCCATTAACAAAGCAGAATTACTGACTTAAGGTTGCAGCAATGGAATCCATGTGAATCGGATGTGAAGGTAACTTTTTATCTTAAAAGACTAAGTTCAGGTCAGGTCTGTACTGTTCTGAAGCAGATGGCTGGGGTTTTTATAATGATGTGAATGAATTAAAGTCACAGCTGGGACAAAATCATGTCGCTACTGTGGCCGTATATTTATTGACTCATCAAAAGTAGCCTGCTCCATTTAACAAGCGGTTTTTCTAATTAAAACAAGAATAAAACTAATAATTAAACCTTAAGATAAAAAGACATGGCTGTTTTTCTGGAGATGTGACCGAAAGTGTTTATGCATGTTATCTTAATATATAATAAAATTCTCGTGTCACAGTTTTCGTTCCCATACTCCTCCGAAACTGCTTGACCGATTTTGATGAAATTTTTTGTGCTTATCCGGTATCTATGAGAATCGGCCAACATCTATTTAAAAAAAAAAAAAAATTTGCAAAACAACGTTTGCCGGGTCAGCTAGTAATATATAAAATCCTTGCGTTACTTACTGACTGACAGACTATTGGTAGCAGGAAGCTGAAATTTGGCATGTTTGTTCCTTGGGGACCGTAGGGGTGCACTAAGAAGGGATTTCCCGAAATTCCCACGGGATTGGCCAAAAAGGGTAAATTAAAAAAAAAAATTGGCGTAGCTGCTGGCGTCCTCTAGTTTTATTATATCAGAGGCAACAAGGAATAATAATCACATAATCCAACCTCAGATAAAATAAAAAGTTAGAAATTTGTTGAGTAGTGTAATTCGAGTCTCAAATAAAAAGTAGGACACAAATGTTTGTTTAAAACTATACTGCAACATGAGATACATCTATTTTGAAGTATTAAAAGCAAAACACACTAAAATAAATAAGGAAATGTTCAGAAGTAACAGTTTGTTTACAAACTAGTGAACACATTTAGATGCCACCAAAATGTTCTATTTATGTCATCTTGCATTGGATGTTTTTATTCTACACCATGGATATTGTGGTTTAAAATGAGGAAAAAACACATTCAGGTTGAATAGCATTGTAATCATAACAAAAATAGTGGTAATTCAAATGTGTATAGTAATTTTATTCATCTGTTTGAAAAGTTGAAAAAATATTTTGTTTATTGCATTTTATTTTATAATTTATAACTTCCTTTTATTAATTTTGATGAAGTATAATAGAAGCAAAATAATAACTGTTTATAACATTTAAATAAAAATCTGCCCTGCTATTTCAAATATTAGAAGGAATAAAAATATAGGCAAAAATTAAGCAATGTCTGTGCATGTGCCATTCATAGGTTCCTGCCATATTAGAAGTGTTTTTTAAACATGCACTCTCAAGCTCTATTCTGATTAAAATATTATCTTGAGCAAATGGCACACAATAGTTGCCTATGAATTTGATATTTTTTATTTGCTTTACACAATTAAAAAAACACATTGCTTAGATTATTGACTACATAGAACAAAATAAAGATAAATTAAAAACCACATACCTCTTTCCTGTGCCACTGCATTGCTGTCTACTACAAATTTCTTGATCAATCCTAAATATTTATTCCATTCAGGTGACTTCTCATCATCAATCTGGTTGAAGAGTTTGATGGATTCCTCGTACCCAGCCACTCGAGCTTTCCATAGCTTGTGAACGCATTTCTCTTCTGTCGGCAATTTTTTATATTCATTCTCATCCTCCATTTTGTGTTATGGGCGACTGTCAAATTTTGGTCCTGGATTTAAAAGAAAAGTATTGTTAAATGATTATGCAAAAACCATGTTATTGTTGTATAATGTAAAGCCTATGTCAATATTATTATCAGGTTTTGAGGATATATATCAATGGATATATATCAAGATATATATCCGATATATATCAACCTCGATTCAACGATATATATCAAATGTTTTTTGTGATATATTGCAATACAAAAATGGTTTAAAAAGAGTATTATTTTAGCGTTTGTTACTGTTTTTCTACTTGCCAAATGTAGATGGCGAGGGAGTAGAGTTAAAACATACTCCCTAATGGTAAGTTCTAATCTAAAAATGGCAACACTTCTGCCGGTATCAATGGCGTCAGTCCGTCAGTGGTGTCAGAAAAAATTCGTTACAAAAAAGTAAATAAATTTTTGTGTTTATTGATTATTTTATTATTTATATAGTAGTATTCATAAATAATACAATAGTATTCATAAATAATACAATAAAATAATAATATGACTTTTATACAAAATTGATATATATCAAACTTGATATATATCCGATATACATATATCATAAATATCCAATATTTTGATATTTATAATAAATATCGGATATTTTCGAACCTTGATTATTATAATGAATATTCAGAATCTAAGTTTCCTGGTGAAATTTCATTACGCTTAACTTGTTTTGTTCCATAATATTCTTACATTTCATTGTTTAGTAGGAGGAATATTCAAAAAGTATGTAAGTTTTGAGGAGATTTTGCTCTGGTGATCATAGGTTTTTTCAAGGGAAACAAAGTAATAAGCATCTTCTTCTTGGCAGTCAATACTAGATATAAATTTTAAGAGAAACCTGTTTCAAAGAAAGCTATTAAACAATTAATCAATCATTGCCTTTCACTTTAATTATAATATTAATAATTACAAATGAATTATCATGTCAATCACAGAATATAAATATATATTCCTTGTAACTGGTTTAGCTTATCTTATAATTTAAGAAAAAGATAAATATTCTTGTAATTTTGAATGTAATGTAAAAATCACTGGTAATATTACTTTTTTAAATACAAATCAAGGCATGATGATACCAGTATTCACAAATATGTACATAATAATTGGCAATAAAACTTACTATATTAATTCATAATCATGTCTGGTACAAGTATAACATAATTAATAAATAAAAAAGGCAATTTCACAAATCTTATAATGTACCTAGTTGCTAAGGAACATACATTGCATCAAATTGTATACAACACACTAACAAAAAATTACATTTCCTTCCTATAGTATACTTTCTAAATAATTGTATACAAGAAGTCAATCATGCTGCTATGGTTCATACTGGTGGTATATGGAGATTTTCATGATCCATTTAACAAAGCTGTAGGCAAATAAATCAGATCTTTATAAAAATAAAGTAGACCACAACATGCAGGCATGTAAGCATTTAGCACCAGTTTCCTTTAATGGAATCAAGTTAACCCTGACTACAATAACATGTACATAATGTGCAATTTGTGTTTGACCTTTTGAACATTACTGCAGTTGCCTACCAAGGTCAGGCTGCTAGTTGCACCCAAAAAGGGGGTAGAAGGATAATTACACTTCAGATATCATCAAAACGCACCTCGATATCGACATTTGTATTACAAATACTATGGTAAACAAAGCCCATGTCACGCATTGTAAAGATTTTGAATATCAATGAATAATAACTGACTCATACAATTAGCAATGTGTATAGATATTAGTAAATAACGTAGGAACTATTGTATACCAACTTTCTTATCGCGTAGGCGTATATTTTAAGTCGTTGCGAGCTAAAACCAATCACAAATACGTTAATTCGTAAGACATGGTGAATCAACGACACCTGCTTTCGAATATAATAATGGCTACCTGGCCAATATTGCGGAACAAATAGTTAATTACGAGCCGGTTCATTTATAGCTGTGCCCGTTTTACACCGAGATGTGAAATTGGATCGCATCTGCGCCGACAGAGAATGCCCGACAAACGGTCACTTTCTCACTTTACAAACAAATCGAATCAAATGTCATAAAACTTACCGTTAATGTAGCTGTTATTGCTGTGTCCTCTTGTTAAAACTAAATATATTAATACTAAACAACGTAAAATACAGAAAGCTCACATTATCCAACAACAAGCAATATTATAACCGACAAAAAGAAATGCCTTTTTCTTTTTCGTCGTCGTTTTTTTAAGTTTGCGAAATGAAAATGGACGGACGGAAGATTAGTGTTGCCAGAAACAATTTTATTTAACATATACAGCTTAAAAAATTCAATAATGTTACTATCTAATCTGTCAGAATCCTGCGGAGTGGACCCAAGGATAAATAATTATTGCCCTTTGAGTGGACCACAAACGTGGAGTGGACACGGTTGTCGTATTAGCTATATTACCCAAAATTCACGATAAGAAAACATTCTGAAACCATAAAAAGCTTTTTTAAAAATTACATTATTTCGTAAGAAACAAGCGTTTCTGTATTTTTCCTTTGTAAAATCAAAAGTAAATGTTCCTTGAACTGGCTGGCATAGCTCATTGCACAAACATTCATAATATAAAAAGGCAGATTTAAAAACAGACAGCATAATTATTCTGTATGAGACAGCTCAGGCAACAACAATACTTTTAGATATTTTCGGAACTATTTACAGTCACACTACGCACACTAAAAATCATGCAACGGAATGACATCTTCCTTTTACGTCCATTTTAACAATTTTCACTTGTAATCCACATGGCAACTTAACAATCTCTCCAAAGTTTACTTGCCTGCAGGCTGCATCAGAACAAATAATATTGTGAAACAGCGGGCAGCAAAATGAAATGAAAGTGCAGGTAAAATATTATACCTATATACAATTTGAGTAGTTCAAAGTAACACTCATAAATGAAAATCCTCAACGCATGGATTTTATTTTTTACTAGTAACACTAAAACTAATTTCAGTTACGAATATTCATTCACTCATTCTTGTACGGTATCATTCTATTTAGTCATTCAGCATTCGTTCCTTTGTTTGCTTTGATTCATTCATTTTGCACTAAAACAAAATTAACAAAACAGTTCGTTCTGAGAACAACAGCGAGCGAGACGTATGTCGCGTCGTATTCGTGACAACTGTGCGTTCGCAGTTCTTATAGTCGGCGAAAATAAATTATCACGTTAAAATACAATTTGTTTTGATTCCATTTTAGCCATCTGTGTGTGTAAATGTTGAGCATTATGATGAAGTAATTAACATAGATGTTGAGGTTTGTTGAAATAGACTAAATAAACAACAGTGTTGTGTTTTCTTTCGGCGTTGGGGCGATATCGGAGAGAAGGGAATTCAACAGCTGTCTGTGCATAGTATGCTTCATATTGTAAGTATGTTATGTTTTACTGAATATCTACGCAAGTATTGTTTGATTTCCACGTGAGAAATCAAGCGGCGAGACGTTATGTGCACTCATAAATTACATATAGGTAATACTTACTATTTACCTTTGTTGTGTGACTTGTGTGTTTGTTGATTTTGAATAGATCTCTATAGAAATCTTTGCACTTCGTTGATGTTGTAAATGTAATAAAGACTTGATGCGTGGGACCATAGTAACGAAACTGGTTTCTTCCTACTTTAAGTTCACTACAGTAGTATTATGTACCTACTTACTTACTTAGGTACTTACCTATAAATGTGTTAACAGTATTAGGTATAGTAGGTACCTACCTACGTAGAGGTAGATACAAAAACATATAAAACCAGCATATTGCTACAAATAGTACAATCCTATCTCAATTCTTGCACTTCTGCCTTTCCGGTTAGTCGACTAACCGAAAAAATCGGATAGGTAGCTAACAAATGCTACCCTAATATTTTTTTTTACTTTGTCCAGGTAGGTAGCCTATAATATACCTACCTACCTAGCAGGGTATGTACCTTGCATATTATCTTTACCTTGCGATAGTGATGAATGGTGATAGCTGCACTAGTACTACTAATAGGTACCATTGGGGTTCCTACAACTACAAGTAACACCACTAATTGCCAGTGGTATACTGACAAAAAATAGTCAATCGAATGCAATGGTTCAATTGATAAAAAAATTCAAAAGCATGTAAACTCCATAAACCGTAAGGGTAGGTACCAATTGGGGTTGTCGCGTAATCTTTACGCTCAAGCAACTTTGATACCTATAGCTTTCCTACCCAGAAGTGAAATTGGTCGATATTTGCTGAGGTCTCCCTTCTATCCTCCCTTAAATATGCGTACTAACGCTACAGTCTTCCAGGTTTTAGGGCATGTGCCCGACTTTAATTTGTCATATTAGGTATTTATGGTTGCAATAACTGAAGAAGTAGGTAGCTCAAGCAATTGCTCTATTGCAACAACCTCAATGTTTGCATACATACCGGCCTAGTAAACCACAAGGCAGTCTGCCATGTTACCCATTTACGAAATTGCTGAAGACTTGTGACTTTTATTGGAGAAGAAGATTTGGTAAAAGGTTGTTGCACACTAAACTGAGATGAACAATTCATTGCAAGTTCTTTTGTGATAGAGCAGACTCTGATTTCTGTGATCTCCGATCTGATTTCCATCAAACAGAGCTTCTAACTAGCTAGCTCTGTTCAATTGAAATCAGATCAATCAATTTAGAAGGAGTGAAAAGGCAGTCAATAGATGACCATTCAGAAGACTGCTCAAGACAGCTATTTGACCCAACCTACACGGAATCAAAACGGGCCCGCCAATGGTCCAGTAAAAAAATCGTCGTAAAGCTAGCGCACTGCCAGAGATAGAATCCTATTGGACATTTTGTAAGAAGAGGTTATAATACATACATACATACATAGAATCACGCCTGTTTCCCGGAGGGTTAGGCAGAGACTACGGAACGCCATTTGCAACAATCCTGACATACCTCTCTTGCTTCATTCACTCCCATCAAGTTTCTCATGCATGCTCTTCTGTTTAGAGTATTTCTGACCTGTCCTTTTTTTAGGATGTCTCCAATCTGGTCAGAGATCGTCCGCCTAGGTCTTCCCCTTCGTCCTGTCCCATTCACATTTGCTTTATATATCTTCTTTGTCAGTATTTCGTCATCCATCCTCTCCATGTGCCCAAACCATCTTAACATGCCTTTCTCGATGCTTGTCTTCTGTTTACATCTTCTTTTATCCCACACCACTCTCTTATCACACTATTCTTTACTCTGTCGGTCAAAGATATACCACACATACTTCTCTAATAAAGTTTTTGTTTTCACATTTAACGTGTGATAATTTCAATCGAAGTATATTCCTATTATTATTTTCATAATGTTTCTATTTTGACTAATTATAATGTTTCTATGTACTATGCATTACTTTACCCATCAAGATTGGTATTGCTGGTTACTAACTTAAAAAGCTGAGCCAAAAGTTCAATTTTTAAAACTTTTAAAACCATGATAAACTGCGCAAAGTTAACCAATTGGGCAATTTTATTGACGTTCTCGTTAATGTAATACAATACTGTGAAGAATATAAGACATTACAAAACTAATCTCTAATTGCTTATTCAGAACTTTACTTACACATACATACATAGTCTCACGCCTATAACCCCGAAGAGGTAGGCAGAGGTGTATTTCTACACCCACTTTTCGCCAGATATACTTTAGTCCCACGTAATAAGGGGCGAGCCTATTGCCGTACCGGGCACATTTCCAGACTCCGTGCTGCTACTGAGAATTTCGTGACAGAAAAACCCAATAACACTGCCCGACCCAGGAATCGAACCTGGGACCTCCCGATCCCACGCGCACATTTATGCCGCGAGACCAACGAGGCAGTCGTATAGGGTTTGATGTCGAGTTTTCCGTCTCTACGCAAAGATGGTATTTGCATCGTGTTATCCCTTAGTCGCCTCCTACGATACCCACGGGAAGATAGGGGGTGGTGACTTTTGTATTCTATGCCGTCAACCACACGGCTCTTTACTTATTTAAAAATATTGTTTTCGGTTTTATATTTGTACCTGTTGTGGACAACTGAGCTCAATGGTTCAGCAACTAGACCGATATCCATAAAATTGATCATAAATATACTTAAACTAGACGTCGCCAGCGGCTTCGCCCGCGTCAAAATAATACATATTATAAAACTTCTACTTGTATCATTCTATCTATTAAAACAAACGGCATCAAAATCCGTTGCCTAGTTTTTAAGATTTAAGCATACAGACAGGCAGAAGACAGACTTTGTTTTATACTATGTAGTGATACAATTTATTGTCAATTTCCCTGTTCCAACCACAAATACCTATTTTGTCTTCAGTAAAAGCTAATTAAGTCACTTCAAAAACCGTCCGCGTAACTCGATCTCCGTCAATATTTCCTGAAAATTCAAAACACGATATCATGGGTATTTTTAAATGAAATATAATGAACACCGGCAACAGACCGAAAATACAGAATTGATTCTCTTTACAGAGTCAAATTCTATAGGTACCTTTATTCAAAACGAACTCATGAGACCAAGCGTGAATATATACATGAATACACATATGAATCACAAAATAACAAACCCAGTAAAGTAGAATATAAAATTGGTAAATGAGGCTAAATAAAATCAAATCTATATATCCTGCGCGATATACAAACAATCATAGGAATCCAAAGACGACTTGTAGATAGACTACCAGATATCCGGTATTTAAGCGGCTAATGTTTAAATAGAGAATCAAAATCTTCGTGGTTAGCATAATGTACGTATATTCCTCTGTTCTAAGTACCTACTTAACGATATCAAAATCCTTTTACTGCGGCTCTGCTAATTAAACACTTCAGTATTTTATCTCGTTTATGGCACGTAAATGGTTTTAAAATTAAACACTAAAGGTAATCTGGTTAGATAACCTAATTGCTCAATTAAGGCATAGTGTTAATTCATTTACGACTTTACGTTATGCTCGACGATGCCTAAGGTTTTTTGTGTTTCTTGCATCATAGCATCTCCGTATATTAGGTACTGCCCACAATAATAATACAATATTGATAAGTCCAGGAATAGCTAACCAATAGTAATAACAATAATGTATTTATGTGTTTTATCATCCGTTACGGATATATTTATTGAAGATGAAAAAAGTAATAGGTTATCAGAAGCTGCCCCATATTTTATGAGAACTGGAAGAAAACAAATTGTATACTCGTAGATAAATGTGGTAATTGAATTACTTTAATGCTGGCTGTTATCAGTAGTATGTTTTGATACATAAAACATATAGTATCTAATATCAATTTTAATTTTAGAAATATTACCTAATGTAATTTATTTTCTCGCTCATTACTTCAGACGATAAATGCTGTAGAAATGAGAGCACTGAGAAGTATGTGTGGTGTGTCTTTGACCGATAGAGAATTGTGTGATACGAGAGTGGTGTGGGGTAAAAGAAGATGTAGTGACAAGCATCGTGAAAGGCATGTTAAGATGGTTTGGGCACATAGAGAGGATGGATGACGAAAGACTGACAAAGAAGATATATAAGGCAAGTGTGAATGGGACAGGACGAAGGGGAAGACCTAGGCGCACGTTCTCTGACCAGATTGGAGACATCCTAAAAAAAAGACAGGTCAGAAGTACCCTAAACAGAAGAGCATGCATGAGAAACTTGATGGGAGTGAATGAAGCAAGAGAGGTATGTCAGGATCGTTGCAAATGGCGTTCCGTAGTCTCTGCCTACCCCTCCGGGAAACAGGCGTGAGTATATGTATGTATGTATGTGTACTTCAGACGATATGGCCCCTAATCGATTCTATTAATGGTATAATGACCGATTCATCATTTTGTTTACTGTATCGACTATCTACTTAGCACCTGTTATGCTTGTTATCAAACGGTAGTCTCTATGGCGCTTCCGCGATGTTTTTCTGGTGCTATTCAATTAACTTTTTGTCAGTAAGTACGATAATCGAAGTTCGTTTAGTGTCGGACCGGTAATTAGGCGATTTGATGGGAACTCGGATGGTACAGATTAATGTTGGTGCGGAGAAGCGTGAAATGCTCTCAAAGCATAATCGAGGTAATGGAGCATTGTATTCGTGATCCACTTTCTGGCGATAACATAAAAATTCTCGAGGTGAATGAGAGAACGACCTGAATTGATTCATATTTTTAATATAAACATCGATCGATGGTTATAAATTCATGTTATTATGGAGTGATAAAATGTTCGTTTCACGAAACTACCTATCAGCTGTACATTTTTATTACTTACATTATTTATAACAAATTTATATTACTCTGTTACAAGCGGATTCTAATCATCAATATTTTGCATGTAACCATAATCTCATAATAAAAATAACTACTGAAAATACCCTAGTGTTCTTACTTATAAAATGTTTTAACCTTGTCGAAGGCACAGAGGCATTTCTTTATTTTTTATAGGTAACTAGCTGTTTCCCGCGGTTTCACCCGCGTACCCGAAAGACCCAAATATCTTACGGACCCCTACTTTTTCGAAAATAAAATATAGCCTATGTTACTCGCAGATAATGTAGCTTTCTAATGGTGAAAGAATTTTTAAAATCGGTCCAGTAGTTTTTGAGTTTATCCATTACAAACAAAAATACAATTTTTCCTCTTTATAATATTAGTGTAGATAATAGCTGCACGTCGTTAAATCGGGTACTAAATCGATGATAGTTTTTTTAGGGTCACTGATATTACTAATACCTACATATGTGAATATTATTTTAAACATGTCCTCCAATGTTTGAATATTATTTATTTAGCATATTGCTATATATTATCAGAAACCAGATAAATATGTCTAGAATTAGTGACGAAGTCTCAAGATATATTTGAAAAATTCAAATAGTTGCAGCTGTATTAGTTTAAGTACATTGACCGACTCAGTGTGTGGTCTTGATTATATTTATATTGATATTAAAAATAAACATCGGCCACATGCGAAGAAATGCGGTTGTTTGATAAAGTTATTTAAAAATATCTGTATTGTAGACTAACATATTGGAATATGTTTGTTGTAAATCCCTGTTTACTGTGCTTCGTTGTGCTCGAACAATTGGCTAAATGTTATCTTTCTATCTTTATCCACGTCTTTCAGAATGTCATTCTGAATTTGGCCTGGCCTGTTTAACTAAAGGCCTATTCAAACCTGAGCTATATTCGCTGCCGCTGTGGGTAGAGGTACATACCGTGCGGGTTTCGCTCAGGTATTTGGTATCAAGTACCGCGGCTAGTTCTTACCTCTCTGAGCGAAACTCGACTACCGCGCGTTATTCTACCCACAAGGATAGCGAATACCGCTTAGGTCTGAACAGTAATATTACCGCATACCCACTGGGTTTTCTCTGCCGCAGACGGTAGCGAATACCGCTTAGGTCTGAACAGGCCTTTACTGCAACGCCAAAGATTTCATTCGCCTTTGGTACTACTGAAAAGATCTGACTCTCTAGTCGGTATAAGTATAGCTTGAAGAAACTCAGAAATATCTGAATGGCATCAATAGTCCTGATTGGGTTTATTTATATTTTCAAAGAATATTATGTCTTTTTATTTGACTACGCCAAAGGTTTGCTTTTGGCTTCTGTCTGCGTGTCTTTTGACATGATTTTAAATGCCAGATTAGATATTTTAAGAGGCTTAAATATACCAGCCCCGCCCTCGTTCGTGACGCGACGTGTGAAAATTGTGTGGTCAAGCACATTATCACGTTATAAATATCACATGTTTGTAGAAAATTGGATTACAAAGGTCTTTAGGTCATTTAAGTCTCAGCTTAGTGCCAAATAGATTTATTACATTCGCAAACGTACGTACGTACCTATTTTGTCCGACTTGTGGCAGATTATTTTCGGTAGTTGTCATGTGATAATTTGTAAATTAAGTAAGAAAAAATCTGTTGTGGTCTCATGATGACCAGTTGGCGCAGCGGGAGTGTAAGCAACTGCTACGCCGATGGTCGCGGGTTCGATTCCCGCTCAAGTCAAACATTTGTGTGCATGAACATGGATGTTTGTCTTGGTCTGGGTGTTTCTATGTATAAAATGTATGTATTTACAAAAAAAAAGTATATATGTATGTTTATCCATTATCTAGTACCCATAATACAAGCTCTACTTAGTTTGGGACTAGATGGTGATGTGTGTACGTGGTAGAATATTATTATTATTATATTTAGTATAGGTCGCGAGATGGTTGTGATTGGAAGATTTTGTGATGCTGAACAACTTTGATCAACTGCGTCACGGATCAATTACCTACCTCAAATACAATATATCATTATGACATTGTAATACACAATGGATTGTATAAGTAGAAGTGGAAATATTCTGATACGATATCAACTCCTTCATATGTCACCTTAGTCACGACCGCGGCTGATACAGTTCTAAGTAGCAATTGATATTCTAGCGAGCGATGCACTCGCCTAAGATGAAGAAACAATAGCGATCTGCCGTGATTAAAATTAAACATGTTGCTGGTCACGTATACGGCACACCTCGTATCGAATATGGATAATGCAATCCCGCCGCAATCGCCGCTACCGGGCCGCCATGTTGCATTCGCCATGTTGAATCATGCGCACGCGAAGATCGCTGTACTCTTTATTATCTAAGGAGTCTTCATAACGCATTTCTTCGTACTTTACGAGCGTTGTAATTACTTATTGTATACGTTGAAATACAATGTCTGCGTGTGTTGACATTGTTGAGTCAGACTATTGAGTTTTTTTTCTTATCTTTACAATGTTAAATCGCAAGTAAAAAGTGTTCAAGGTTCAATTGTTTACAATAGAATAATTCGGCTCTATCCACGTGACTATATTCTAAGGTGATGCTAGTTACTAGGCTAGGCTGAGCTAGGCTGTATTTTTTATGTAGTTGCAGCAAGCAGAAATATATTTATTTTTCGAAAAGTGATACCAGTGTGAATGTAACATAAGAATGTGTTCTCAGCAAAAGCTTTTATATGATTGTAATGAGATTTATGTGTAGTATGTGACATGTGAGCTTGCACTGCTGAGGATTCCTCGTGCACTGCTGATTTGATTAAAGTCATGTACGTGGTACAAGGTTCGCTTCAACCATGAGAAACACAACTTACTTCAGACATTATGAATCACCAGTAATAAAAAGTGGAGACGCGTGATGTTCATATCCAATTTCATACTAATGTTTTTGGAATATTGTTAATACCTAACCTAGCGACTAATGTCCAAGGTTTAACGCAAATTCGTCTGATATAAAATAAAGATATGTGAAAAGAGAAATAACACGAATTTATTGCTCATGTCCAGTTACAGATACTCCACGAAGTTTTGAGACCAAATACTGCTTTATTTCAAATTGGCTATCTTCATTTTTATATCTAATTGTTTGCTAGAAATACTTCTTTGTGGATCCTAAGAACTAAATTAAGCTTTAGCACCTGGTAATATAATGTGTCTTAAATTTTGCTGTGGGCATCAAATATATAAAAAGTCGTCGAAAAGACATACGATTATTGTAATTTTGACCTGACCGCCTTTTGTCCGTGACTTCGTCATTTGCAGACCGACAGCATGCCCACCATTATTTTGATTATAAATTCGTACTTCCTTCAAGTTTCTCGTTTTAAATAATTTGCGTTGAACATCGTTACCATTTTGAAGTATGCCATAGCCGATCAAAAGGAGATGTGACTGTAGTAGCTACTTACAACATCTGCTACTCTTACGAAAACTGCAGAGCACCAATTTTTTATCGTAATAAAATCTCGCAAACTGAAATCAGGGCAAAAATCATGATATCAGTTATATTCCGGCGTTAAGATTGTGTAAGTTATACACCGATTTTTGCTTTATGTCTGCCTGTTATTTATTAATAACTAATAAACAAACGGACTTGAAGGCAACCAATCATTGTTTCGAGTTCAGAAGGTCATAGTAGTTTCTTATTATCTTTGATCTAAAGACACGGTCTTTTTCATAGTAGATATTTGTTTATAAATCGTGAAACTTTGCTTCAAACTGGTATACAACCGGATCCATCCGTCGTCGAACTCAATACTACTTTAATATGTATAGGTGGAGAAAAATATTCATTATTATAATGTGTCCATGTCATTGTCCTCGAAATGCAGCGGAGTGGACGTCTATGACCCTCAGACAGTCACTGGGTACTTAATGCGCCGCGATTACTAATGTTCTACGGGTCAGCTGCCTGCTGTTATTGAATTACCTAATTACATGTTCGAGTATCGTTTGATGTCGCATGATTAGGGTGTGTTTCCAGCAAAGTTGTGCTATGTGACGAGATTTGAAAGTCAAGGTAGGAAACTATGCGAGCGTTCTAAATTATGCTAAGATGTGTAGCGGTGCGAGTGGGATGTGCAATAAAGTTGTGCCGTCATGACTCATGTGGAAGATGTGCAGGGTGCGGTAATAGAGAAAACACAGGTAGCAAGCGCAGTTAGCTGGACAAGCTACACCATTTGCGACGGTCAATAGCACGCTTTCAGTGCTTGCATCAAAAGCTTGCATCCTTCCGTATAAAAAACTAGCTTTCTCCCGCGGCTCTTAGATGAATCCGTTTTCACCATCCATTTCTTCATTCATCATTCCATTTAGGTTGCCAACCTATGTATATGGACGACCAATGAATACGGTGGATATTAAACACATCTAAAGCAAGGTAGCAGAACACATCTTTTATGGAATAGTACCCTTAGATTAGACTGCAATGACGAGTTCAACAATTGAGGTGAATGAGATGAAGTCTGGTAGATTATTGCAAATAGCTGCTTTACCTTCTATATTGTTATCATTGCAATTGATTGTAGCCATTCAGATAGAATATTCTATTTGCTTTTTTGCTTCAAGGAAAAAAGGTTCAGTGCGTCATAGCGTCTTATTAAAAAAACTATTGAATACGTGACGTATTAAGTAGAATAGGGTGCTTGACACCTATAAAAAATATGATTATCTGTGTAGTATGGAAACAAGATTACAACCTACATTAACTATACCTACTTATATAATAAAGTTTGTTTGCTTACTTGAACGCGCCAATCTCTGGAACACATTATTATCCCTGGGATACCTTTTCTCACAATGTCAATGATCAGGCCATTGTCCACCAAGCTAGCCAAGTGTGGCTTGGCACATGTCTTCTTACAATGTGATGAAGAACTGTCAGGCGTGCAGGTTTCCTCGATGTTTCCTTTACCGTCAGTATGACCATAACTTCACCCGAGGCACTTAAGTTTGAACCTGCGAATTCGGTTGGTTTCTCCATTAGACTATTGTTGCATATGTATCTGGAACTGACAGTTAAAAAGAAGAATAGATAAAACCAAATATATGCATGAAGCGTAATAGCTCTTCGAATAAGGGACGAGTTTTTAGGAGGGTTACTTTCATACCTAGAATAACACGCAGTATGTAGCCTGCATACGGCACTTCCGTGAGTACAAGGTTATTGGAATGTGACGTCACATTGCTGTATTTATATCTTCGTGGTTTTCAATTTATTTTATTTTCGTCTACACTACCAAAAAACTACAGGTATACTATAAAAATGTAATAAATAGTCAAATAAATAATATACTTGTTTTTATTGTGTTTATATCACTAACGCAATTTATCTGCGTTTTGCAAGGTCGACTTTGGACTTAGTAAAGTATTTCCTGACTCCATTTTATTACAAGGACCGGATAAGAGGTTATCAAAGGTGTTCCGAACGTTTCTACCAGGAAATTTTCTTTAATGGACTGATAGTAACGAACATTCAAAGCGATAAGCTGTCCTTGAGACTTCGAGTTTGTACATTTTGAAACGAAGATGATTAAACCGGTTTTCGAGTTACTGTGTTTTAATTACTAGCCAATTTTCAGATAGTGGCAAGGAATAAATTACGATTTCGAAACATTGAGACTATAGTTTTATTTGTCCTGTGAATAAATTAATTTTCTCTTACTAACTACTAAGTATTATGTCTAACTAATTACTATTTACAAGTAATTAAGTACAATGTGTAACAGTTGCAGCTCCTTACAAAAATAAAAATATGTACCATAATATTGGCGATTGAAAAGAGTGGCCACGAGTTTTATTGCCCGTTCTTGCTCGTGGTTCTACCTATTGCTTTGCGAACGAGGCAGTAAATGTAAATGTAGAAGCATTAAGCATTAAGTAATTTAATTCTAAAATTGACGTTCATAAGCGTCACCTTTTGACCTTGATGAATAAATGATTTTGACTTTTACTATTTTAAAATAATGGTCATGTTTATGATATGCTAATGAACTTGACTATAATTTTATACTATTAAGATAAAGTTCAAGATTTCCTTGTTGGTATTAACATTTAAAACCACCTGTGATTTAACTCGTCCATACATATACGTATTTTATTAATATCGATGAACATAATCTTTGGGTTAAAAATAAACTAACGTTATCTGTTATTGATCAAGGTTAAAAATAAAGTTACCTTATCTGATAATGGACCAATTTAGACGATGATATTTTAAATTTAGAAATGTCAATCCATTCCAGTTATATCTTAACATACCGTAGATCACTGATTTACCAGTTATTGAACCATTTTTGTTAACCGACTTCAAAAAAAGGAGGAGGTTCTCAATTCGTCGGAACCTTTTTTTTTATGTATGTTCCCCGATTTCTCTAAGACGCCTGGACCGATTTCAAAAATTCTTGTTTTGATTGAAAGAGTATACCTCCTAGTTGGTCCCATAATCATCAGGTCAGGATCTGATCATGGAATCCTGAAAAAATCGGAGGAACTCTTCAAATTTTATTAGCACATTTGAAGCGATTTGACGATAACAACCCAATGCCGTCGAGTTTGGGCTCGTTTGAGTCGTCTTTACATAGACTTTGATGCTGGATGATTTCTATTGTCTGATGATAGAGCTGGAAGGTAACCATGAGATCTTTGTGATACAACAACCCCATGCTAATTGAGTTTAGGGTCGTTTGATTCGTCTTTACATTGTCTTTGGTACTGGATGTTTTCCAGGGTCTGATGATGGAGCAGGAAGGTGGCCATGGGATCTTTGTAATACAAAGACGCAATCCTATTGAGCTTGGGCTCGTTTGATTCGTCTATACATGGACTTTAATGCTGAATGTTTACCAATCTCTGATGATGGAGCAGGAAGGTGGCCATGGGATCTTTGTAATACAAAGACGCAATCCCATTAAGCTTGGGCTCGTTTGATTCGTCTTTACATGGACTTTAATGCTGAATGTTTACCAATCTCTGATGATGGAGCAGGAAGGTGGCCATGGGATCTTTGTAATACAAAGACGCAATCCCATTAAGCTTGGGCTCGTTTGATTCGTCTTTACATGGACTTTAATGCTGAATGTTTACCAAACTCTGATGATGGAGCAGGAAGGTGCCCATGGAATCTTTTTAATACAAAGATGCAAACCCATTGAGTTTGGGCTCTTTTGATTCGTCTTTGCATGGACTTTATTGCTGAATATTTAGCAAACTCTAATGATGGAGCAGGAAGGTAGCCATAGGATATTTGTAATAAAATTACGCAATCCCATTGAGTTTGGTCTCGTTTGATTCGTCTTTACATGGACTTTAGTGCTGAATGTTTTCCAAAGTCTGATGATAGAGCAGGAAGGTGCCCATGGGATTTTTGTAATACAATAACGCAATCTCATCGAGTTTAGGCTCGTTTGTTTTGTCTCGAACGTGTTTAGGCTACTAAGTTGAAAACAAAAAAAAATACTTGAAATTGCCAGAATGGTACAGGTCTAAATTTCAGAATTGAGGCACGTAAGGAAGGCCTCCACATCGTGTACCACCTACACTATCCTATGTAGCTACTTACCACCTATTACATTTTTTTATTACTAAGTATACCACTAAAAAGCAAAAAATAAAAAATATTTTTAAGTAACAAAGAAAAGCGACTTCAAAAATCACTAAGGAACTAAAAAGCAAAAAATAATTGGTTTTGGAGCAAAACTTTTTGGAGTCCATGCCAAGCCCTTAAGCAAAAAGTTACTAAACTACGAACTATCTATTTTAATCAACAACGAAAGTTATATAAAAAAGTGTAGAGGTTTTATAGTTAGATCAGAAATACTTGGCTTGGCACCGACTCCAAAAATTTTGCTCCAAAACCAATAATTTTTTGCTTTTTAGTTCCTTAGTGATTTTTGAAGTCGGTTTTCTTTTTTACTTAAAAGTAATTTTTATTGTCATTTAGATAACATTGACTCGTTGGTACCTAATAACTGCAGGGAAAAAGGATGTAGAAAGTAGTTGGTAGCTTATTTATTTAGATAAAATAGAGTAATTTGCACCTTAATATTAAACTCTCTAATTATTTAATTTAAATATTTTCAAATTCCGAGTTTCACTCACCTCAGTTACTGAGGTTGCAAAGTGTCGAGCTATGTAACTATAATATATGAGTGAACATGCACGAACTGCGTAACTATATGTGCAGAAGCATGCACTTACTAAAATGGATCTCAACTGTGTGGTTAACACAATGGTTCTTCACACCTCCGTACTACGCCGTATTTTCATTGATATACCCCGTAGAATAAAAAAGACATGATTCACCAAGTTTTTGTACTTCCAAGTGTGTTCTTTGTGTGAACAAACCAACGGTAGTCCAATGGACAAAGCATTGGTCTGGGTGTGGAAAACAAGTTATCTGGACCAAATGCATAATGTATACTTCCAAACTTTCAGATGGACGTGAAACATTTTTAACCTACTCCCAAGTAGGTTAACATTTTTAAATCGACTTGAGTATTTATTGGTAAAAACATGTTAGAAAGTGAGGAATACTGGATACAGCTCTTTGGCAATATCTTCAATTATACCAAACTACCAATATGTATATTATTTTTTAAAAAAGATGACTCATTTCGCGGTGGTCATTATACAAATTCACATATATTTGTTTATTTGAAACAATTTGTGTATCACACGGCTGTGTGGCGATCAAACCTGGATTTTGGCACAGACCACAGTGGTAAACAGCGACTAGTATGTGATACGCGTAGTCGAAATTAATGTATGAGAAGAATTCTCCTACCTACCATGTACCTACCACATATAGGTAGGCAGATTCCTCATGCATGCTCTTCTGTTCAGGGTACTTCTAACCTGTCCTGTTTTTAGAATGTCTCCGATCTGGTCAGACGTCCGCCTAGGTCTTCCCCTTTATCCTGTCCCATTCACACTTGGAATCTGATGGGAGTGAATGAAGCAAGAGAGATATGTCAGGATCGTTGCAAATGGCTTTCCGTAGTCTCTGCCTACCCTTCCGGGAAACAGGCGTGACACTATGTATGTATGTATAGGCAGGCAATACCTATTGCAAGAATATTCCATTGATTTATTGCACCATTATAAGCTGCACGGAAGCTGCATCTGATCGATAATTCCGCTATAAAGCTGGCTAGGACCCAGTTAATCTCATTCAGGTCAATGGTGTCAATGGTTCGTCTCCAGGTCAACGACACCGCGATGATCTAAATACGTCCCAAGCAGAAATATACCCGATATCGAAAACATCATCCGCGCGAGATACATTTTATTTACGAAACTTATAAACGTGGGCGAATTAAGAATGCTTGACCCATTTACGCACCTCATAAGTTTTCGCTATGTATCTTCATCACCTTCCTAGCGAGAGCCCGGAGCCATTCTTACCAGATTTGACAAAACTAATATAGAGAAGGATAGCGAGATTTATTTTGTTTACAAAACTTATGAACATAGTGCGAATTTCTGACCTATTTGCCGTACATAAATGTTTTCGTAATCGTGTATCGCAGATTAGGTATAGATATAAGTTTGCACACATATTTGCTGTCTCCAAGACCTAATATGATACAATATGACTGATACATGCTGGGTTAGTCATCAATTGTGACTCAACTTTTGAATGGATGATTTATGTTGTATATTAATAATAATAATTTGTTGATATTTAAAACAAAGTGTCGTCATTTATGCGTTATTCTTAGCATTTATATAACATAACATAATTTAGCCGACAGGCATCAGCTCTTTACAACCATGGAATTGGACGAACTTATAATTGTGCATTTCGGCAATATTTTTAGCAATATTAGATCGAAAACTTTTAAATTTCAAAAGAAGCCCGAACACTGCAGACCTCGAATATTTTATCGTCATCCTACCGTCAACCCAATTTTCGAGAGCTACGTCTTCCTAATTTTTTTAATAATTTATTTTCTAAAAAAACGCGTGTCCGTTAATGAATATGAATACAGTTTCTTATGTTGGCAATATTTTAAGATCTTAAGTGAATATTGTGTGCAAGTTTTGATTTCCATAAAGCACATTCAGTGTAAGTTCATTTCCAGAAGGTATTAAGGTGCTGCTTATACTTTTGTTTTGTTTGGGACACTGACCTTACTTAGCATATAATATTCAGATTTGCCGTGTGGTTGACGGCATAGAATACAAGTGTCACCACCCCCTATCTTCCCGTGGGTGTCGTAAGAGGCGACTAAGGGATAACACGATGCAAATAGCATCTTTGCGTAGAGACGGAAAACTCAACATCAAACCCTATACGACTGCCTCGTTGGTCTCGCGGCATAAATGTGCGCGTGGGATCGGGAGCTCCCGGGTTCGATTCCTGGGTTGGGCAGTGTTATTGGGTTTTTCTGTCACGAAATTCTCAGTAGCAGCACGGAGTCTGGAAATGTGCCCGGTACGGCAATAGGCTCGCCCCTTATTACGTGGGACTAAAGTATATCTGGCGAAAAGTGGGTGTAGAAATACACCTCTGCCTACCCCTTCGGGGATAAAAGGCGTGACGATATGAATGAATGAATGAATGAATAATATTCAGAGGTAAAAATTATAAAGTAAATAATAATATATCCCTTGCTGTGAACTATACTCGTATTGTGTCGCAAGACACATTTAAACTGCATGTAGACTCTCTTCCTTGTACGCGGAGATTGTTGTTGCCTGTACAATGAAAAACAACGGCATTTATTGCAATTTATTTTGTTTTTACCGATTATTGAAATTTTCTTAATTTTATTGATTATTTTCTCGTGCCGTTGGCAAACGGCCATTTAAGGCAGAACTGCTATGGTGCTGGTTTTTTCTAATAACTTAGTAGCCAACCAGCTTTGACAAACTGTGACTCATCATCAGCCCTATATACCCACTGTCCCACTGCTGGGCACGGGCCTTTTCTCGCTATGAGGAGGGTAAGGCCATAGTCCACCACGCTGGCCAAGTGCGGGTTGGCAGACTTCACATGTCTTTCGAGAACATTATAGAGAACTCTCAGACATGCAGGTTTCCTCACGATGTTTTCCTTTTTGATTGTGACTACGGCTGTAATAAAACGATCGAATCTGATGGTCTGTATGTAATGTCTGGATGAAAATAACGTTTTTTTTTAATTAGTTGCAAATAAATTAAATCGACATGTAAATAAATACATAGGTAGTATATTCCAAGAATCCCACGAAATGTTGATGACCAGATTGACCGCAACTATTGTCAGTCTTTGGAAATTGGCACAGTAAGTCAGTTCAGTGACCAGTTCCATCACATTGGCCTCACTATCAAAACCAATCATAACAACGAAAGCTAAAATAAAATGATAAATAAACGAATTGTTCCAAAGTAATGGCCTATATAATTCGATCGTTTAACAATAGGAAGCGTTGCCAAGCCGAGTTCCGTTCGGTCGCGCTTGGTATAAGATTAAGAAACCGCTTTCGACTGGACTTCCTGCGGTGTACTATAAATAAACTAATATCGTGGACCGGAAGTGACGCGACCTCGGTGACGAGTATTCGAATATTGATGCACGGTATCTTCAATAGCATTGAATATAAAATTGTTTATTTTCCTTTTGGGCAAGGTAATTGAAAATATCAACTATTACACTATTGACGTAAATAATCATGCTAAATTGGTTTATAATTTTTACGTGTTAACGTCTTAGGATGGAGACATCATGGAGATGATGGATGACGATAGACTGACAAAGAAGATATATAAGGCAAGTGTGAATGGGACAGGACAAAGGGGAAGACCTAGGCGGACGTTCTCTGACCAGATTGGAGACATCCTGAAAAAAGGACAAGTCAGAAGTACCGTTAACAGAAGAGCATGCATGAGAAACTTGATGGGAATGAATGAAGCAAGAGAGATATGTCAGGATCGTTGCAAATGGCGTTCCGTAGTCTCTGTCTACCCCTCCGGGAAACAGGCGTGAGTCTTTGTATGTACCTATGTATGTGTACATCTTAGGATCTTAGGGGACCTCTTAAGAATTTTAATTTCCCTCACAGCGATTTGCTCTTCTGTTAAATTTCTATCTTAGCCTGGAGATGGATATACTGCAGGACATAGGCCTACCCCAAGTTTTGCCACACAGACCAATCTTGAGTCGCCCGCATACAACCGCAAGATACTCTTCCGTTTAGCAAGCGATAAATAATAATTTTGTACTCATTACTTCGAAGTGTAATCGGTGCCACCGGTCTGAACTCAAAACATACTGTTTTAGACTGTCGCTGCCGTTTACAGCAATACGTACAAAACATAAACATAACGAAAATGGTTTTGACTTACGTTGATAAAATGGCAGCAATTCCTTGGATGTCTTCACTTGACATAGACAAAATTGCGTGCAACATCTGGCCTAGAATATAATATTACACACCGTACGTGACGCTCATATTGGCGAAAATTTACCTTCAGTTGATGCCCTCATTCATGAATACTACAAAAGATGACATCGTAGAACAAAATCTGGTTTAATATAACCCTAATTTTGAAGGAAATAGCAAGGAAGGCACCAATTTATCCTCGCAAGATTAGAGGCAATTAAAGTCTGAAACAACTGTTTGTGAATTACCTGCCATATGGTTGTGTGCGTTCGCGCAGCGGAATGTTGTTAAATTTAAAGATTTTAATTATGCAGATATTTAGTGTATGACGTCGTATAATTGTGTATGGTAAAAAAAAATTTGTGCACGCAGCCATTGTGGAGAAATTCACCAAAAACTGATTCCGCTGGGCGAACGTTGTCCTGGCGGAACTTTTTTTAATCCATTGACTTTAGAAGAAAAGAGATGTGTCCAAAAATTAGTGTGTATTTGTGTGTAATTGTGTATGTATGAATAAAATTAGTGCATGCATAAACTTCGGAGAAATTCAAGTTTCCGTTACGCGAACGTTTGGTCATTAGCTAGTTTTCATATAAAGCGCTTACATAGAGAGCTGTAGATTTTTACATACGTTGTTTTGAATTTGTTTATATTTGTTTAAAAAACAGATCTAGAAAAAATCGTAGGACTTAAAAGATAAAAATATAAACGTAAAATACGCTTATTAGGTCTTAGTTCTTAAAGTATGCTCTATGGGGTCTAGATTTTCACGTTTATACAAACCTTGTAAGTGTCTGCAATATGTTGCCAAGTATCAATGATGTTTCCTTAGTAATTAAAGAGTTATAGGACAATCTACCATGAATAGATCACTGTTTACAAAGCAGTCAAATATCACGACGTTCTAAAGGAATTGCATGGTAAAATGTATGCCAATAATTAGTGTATTAATTCAACTATTCACATGCAAAATTTCATGTCATTAAATTCAGTAATTAAAGAAAAACAATTATAATACTGACAAAGCATCGAAAACCTACATAACCCGACCAAGTTCGGATGGCTACAAAAAAGCGGCCGTGCAATATATTTAGGTAACATCCCAAAATTTACAGTATAATACCGGTATTGAATTGGTATAAGTTCAAAGTTCCGCCAGGACAACGTTCGCCCAGCGGAATCAGTTTTTGGTGAATTTCTCCACAATGGCTGCGTGCACAATTTTTTTTTTACCATACACAATTATACGACGTCATACACTAAATATCTGGATAATTAAAATGTTTAAATTCAACAACATTCCGCTGCGCGAACGCACACCATATGGTTACCAAATTATCATACCAAAGAGGCAGCGATAGCCTAGTGGAGATACCAACAGACTGCCATGCAAAGGGTATCGGGTTCGAATCCACGGCGCGCACCAATGACTTTTCGGAGTTATGTGCGTATTGAATTATAAATTATCGCTTGCCCCGTGCCTTGGAGAGCACGTTAAGCCGTCGGTCCCGGTTGTCATGAAGATCTTTGACAGTGGTTACAGGACGCCAGTACCTTCTAAATAAACTGACACGAGTCTAGACCATGGAATATGGCTATCCCTTCGGGTTGCGGAGGTTAGACAGTCACTCTGTGGAAAAGCTAATATTCAGCCAAATGCGGTTAGACTAGAAAGCGGACTCCAGGTTGAAACTGGGATAACGCAAGGAGAATGATGATGGTTACCAAATTATCATGTCTTGCCTAATAAAAAAAGCGATATCTTCCAGTTTCAAATCATCACTATATCAATAGATTTGTATTAAATTATAAATAAATGTCAGCCCAGGGACGTCCACTGCTGGATAAAGACCTCCCGCAAGGTTTAGATAGCACACAGCCCGATCTTGAGTCGTCCCCGCATCCAACCGCTTCCCGCAATCTTAACAAGATCGTCAGATGATAAATAAATGTGTGTTTTAATATATGTATTTCCTCATTGCACGAGGTCTGACTACATTATATCGTAATGATAAGTTACTATGACACTACGGAAGCGCGTCACTTAGGGCTAACAATGCTAGTAATGACTACAACTAAGTTGCTGATAAACAAATAATGCCGTTCACGTAAAGTGTTCGTAGTGATAACAAGGGTCTCAACCTTTTTAATTCCTACGTCATTAGACCACACTTTGTTGTAGTGTCAGTTTCACAGGACACGTGTACGGCGGTTCGCAGCCTTGTTTCCGAAGCACGACCGCATGCTTTTGACCTCAGTGGAATCAGAGTATTTCATGTTTCCTAAATTTATCCGATGTCAAACAGTAACGGTTACTTTATAACTTGATAAGTGATCATGACTACTAAACATAGAACACAACATCGAGTGAAATTTAAATAAAATATATTACAAACAAAATATGTTTCGAAAAGTTTTAGCGATTTTGTTGTGAATATGATAAGATAAAACTAACATCAATGCCTCTAATTTATTCTAAAATAACCGAGTACGATATGATATTATCATATATTGATTTAAACTTAACAATTCTTAATAACAGGTCACCTAGAATGAACAAGATTCGTTCATTGTCTGATCAAGTCCAACGTACTAGAGGTATGATCTAGCAGAATTTGAAATATTATTTATTTTCAAATTATGAGCCCAAGATAATGAAGCTAGGGATATTTAGCCTGTGAGTTCCTTTAATGATGTAACAATCCACAAAGGTATCATTGAAAGTTACTTTGATCGAACCCTCGGCGCAATGTTAAGCAGTGATGCGGTCGGTTAAACCACTACGCCAACCGTGCAGTACTTAGATAATCTTAATATATAAAATCCTTGCGTTACTGACTGACTGACAGACACGCTACAGCCGAAACTATTGGGCGCAGGAAGCTGAAATTTGGCATGTATGTTCCTTGGAGACCGTAGCGATGCACTAAGAAGGGATTTCCCGAAATTCCCACGGGATCGGCCAAAACGGGTAAATTAAAAAAAATGTAGGCGTAGCTGCTGGCGTCCTCTAGTTATCTTATACTATTGAAGCTAGCACCGTGAACAGTGTGCCAACAGCTAGTATGAAATAAACTCCAATAACGTAAAAGTACATCATCGTGCGCTTTTGCATTATCCGACCGGATCTCGCATACGAGGAAAGATATTGTCATGCATATCAGTTAGTAAATAGCAAAGGTGCATGGTTGACCGTGAAGTGCCCCTTATGGCGGAATAACAAACGGGTTCGGGGAAGCAAGTTTGGACCATGAGTTGACTTGGCACTCGCATCGGTTGTAAAGTACACTAGCTTGGTAACGTTGCTGTGTTGGTTCGGAAAATAATGGTGATGATTTATAGTTTATCCTTGAAAAATACTTCTTTATTATTTATCATTTAGATTTTAAGAAAGGACATAATATGTAGGGCTCTAGATTTCAAAAAAATATGCCAATTAGGACTTTTATATATTGCATTATAGGTATGTACATGTTGCAGTAATGTTGAAGATGCTGCTGTCAAAAATATTGCCGATACTCTACACGGCTTTTTACACCCTGAACGAAAATTTTAATCCCATATTGTACCAATCATTACAATTTTTTTTACCTCTGTACCATGTCTGGGCAATTACTGCTGTGGATATTGAGGCTTAAAGTCACCATCTTTTTTTTTCTAATTATTACAAAATCTATACATGTCCCAAGCACCCATGGATAGGAAAGGCTAAAAATATTTCGTGTCCCAGGTATTTTTCTTGCTAACTATGACTCTTCTAGTTCTAGTAGACTTCGGCCTGTTGATTGGTCTTTTGACAACGTGTATTCGGTCGAGGTTAATTATATCTGTGGTAGAGGTGTAAACAAAAATAACACAATAACATACCGTGTATGTATTACTCTTATTTTAGTCGCATTCTCTGATTGCACTTTTCAAGGACCTGCACACCATCAGAACAAATCATTTGGCAGCGCAGACTGCCTGACGTCTTTATGTCACGCTACAGAGCTTCCAATCTAAACTTCAATTTGTTCCAATTGATTGTGTTGCTACTCGTATATTACTGGTATGTGATGTTCTAGATATTAATCGACTCACTGGCTAACACCTATGAGTTAAGCAGATGATTCAAAACCAAGTTCTTTTAAGTTCTCAGAATAAGTGTCCCTTCTTCCTCTCTTCTCACTTTTATGGTGTTCGTGCTTATAAAGTATTCGATTTGCAATTCAGTTACTTTCATTTTGATAATGGTGTCCAAAATAAATATAAATACATGAAGTAATATAAAACTTATAGGTACCAATTTGGTTACTATGGCCTATTTTACTTTGCTCTGCTGTTGAACAATAATTATTTTGACTATATACACAAGATTTCTACATACGCAAAACTTAAAGCCGGTAAATGCTGATACTTTCATATACTTCGTGATGAAGGGTAACTAGATGTATGCTTACTGCATGCGTAAACGACAAACTACGGCGATTCAAATATATTCTGAAGAGAAATAAGATAAATCTGACTAGCGTGAATAATGTCAAAAATTAACGGTAGTAGAGCCTTGCTGATTTCAGTATGAATGGGCCGGCTCGACCAGGGAAGTACGGGTAGTACTTCCCTGGTCGAGCCGGCCCATCTCACAGAAAATCGACGTAAAATAACAGTACCTAAAGTGTTGCGTTTCGATCGGTGAGTGAAAGTGCCGGAGGCTCTATCCCCTATTCCTTCTCCCTCATCCCACTCCTCATCTTATCCCCTTTCCCAACTCCAAAGGGCGGCAACGCACTCGTGACTCCTGTGGTGTGGCTTGTGTCCGTGTGATCCGTCTGCTCGTTTGCCGCCTATTACTATAAAAAAATTCTCATTAATTATCGTCATCACGGGATTTTTCATACGCTCTTTCTAGTTTACCGTCTTGTGGACTACTCTCCATACCTAAGCACTACAGCCGAGGTAATTCTACGAAGTGAGTGCATCTATCGTGTTTTGATTAGTTGCCGTAATTAATATTTCATAGAACGCTGGGACGACAGCACGAGAACATACATATAAGAACAATTGCTAAGCTAGACAATAGTATATGAGACAGATACGGGATGGGAAGACCTCTATAGCTATAATATGTATGTGTTCTCAATAGCAGTTGGTTGACCTAGATCGTGGTTGATGATAATAAATGTTAGGATCTTTTATACGCCCGTAAAGGTAAGCCGAGGTGTCTTGCAGACTCGCATTACACATTTTATGGTGCTATTTATTAGGTTTTACGTAGCAGACACACACCTAGTGTATAGAGCATATTGTAGTAGATATATGGTAAAATATACGTTTAGACCGTTAGACCATAGTCCACCACGCTAGCCAAGTGCGGGTTGGCAGACAAATAATAATGTTAAAATCTTTCAGTCGCCCGTTGTCATTTGATCCGAATTTAGGCGGAGCCTGTACCTACTAAGGCGAGCAGACAACTGATAAACGTACAAAACAATCGTGCTCATCCCACTAAGATTTGTCATGGGATGGACTCGAACACAACCTCCTGAGAAGTCGGTACCACATTGCTAAAATAGGTACCCAGTATACACTACATTTAAACAAAGAAAATAACGCGTACATAAACGATTAAAATACAGTGTTATAATGAGAAATTAGGGGCTAAATATTGTTCATAATTAATCTTCTAATATTAACTGTGCTTGTGACTACAAAATGAGTTTACGTTAATGAAGTTTTTGAAGTTAATTATGAATGCGAGCTTGTTAAGACCAGATTCGCTCCTAGGTTAACTCTTTTTTAGGTTTAGACCATATTTCAAAGAAGGTCGTGGGTATTTATCTCCTTTAGTCGCATTATGTCCAATTCGCAAAATGTCGAACCGTCCAATTCTCAATAGGTCCAGTTCGCAATTAGTCCAAATCGCAATTGGTCCAATTCATAAATAATACAAATTTTAATATTTGGCAAATGATTTTACCTTAAATGAAGTGTTTCGTATAAGTAAATAAGACGCTTCAGTCTTTTAAGCCAAGTTGACGGAGCCCTGCTTCGCAGGGCTCCTATTTTTGGGTACAGGGTCACAAGAAAACCAAACATAACCTAACTGGACCATTTGTGAATTGGACAATTTGCGAATTGGACGTTGTGAGAAGTGGACAATTTGCAAATTGGACGTTGTGAGAATTGGACATTTTGAGCCCGCTGGACATTTTGCGAATTGGACATAATGCGACTAAAGCATTAAAGCATTTATCTTAATTTGACATTTGATTCGAGTTTTATAGACACCTGTCGCCAAAAGGACAATGGCAGATCTCCATACATAAATGTCTGAAATTAAATTGAAGCGTACAGTAATCAAAAATATACCAAAAAATTTGGCGTGAGTAACAGAGTCTATAAATGATTCTATTTTCACTCAGGAAAGGCGTTAAAAGAAGATATCGGTGTTTGAACTATTAGTTAAGAATGAACAATGTAGGTAAAAGCAAAGTTAAAGTATGAAAGGTAAACAATGTAGGTAGGTACGTTTGAATTATGAAATGAAATTTATGTAAGATTGACATAAAAAAACAGAAGTATTTTGTAGCATCTAACTGTCACAGCCAAAGACAAAAGCAGAGCTGCACATTTTAAATCGATTTTATGTGAAATCGATACAACATTAAAATGATGCTGTGACATTTTTATTTGATTTAAACGTTGTTTTACTTCAAAAATATTAGCTTATTGGTATAATGTTGATTAAATATTAAATAACTGCAATTTAAACCAAACCAACTCTATAAAAGTCGATCGTATCGATTACTTAATCGATACGGATAGCACTCACGTCTATTCTTGTCACACCATTGTCTATGGCAACAATCAAATAATAAAGTATTCGTAATCAATCGGAATGCTTTTTATAATCATAAAATACTCCAGCTTTAATGAGACAAAGTGAAAATATTAAAAATCGTAGAAAAAAAACCAATTTGTTTTGTTCATATAAAGCTTAAGTTCGCCACAACAAACCCAGACCAAATTCTGCCATTGTTCTTTGTTGAATTTAATGTCTTTCCATCAAAAACGTTTTGCGATAGTCTACGTATAATAACTTGGACACAGAAAACGCCTGAACTGAACTTGAAACTATACCTACTGCTGTGCCTACATTTACAATAGTCTTGTATTTTTACTTAGCTTATACTTACATACACACAAAACTTAGATATGTGCTATTTTCTTAACCATCTAAGCATATACTTACTTACATACCTACATATATCTTATTAGAAGTAATCTGTATATATAAAATCCTTGCGTTACTGACTGACTGACAGACAAGCTACAGCCAAAACTATTGGGCGTAAGAAGCTGAAATTTGGCATGTATGCTCCATGAAGACCGTAGGGGTAGACTAAGAAGGGATTTCTCGAAATTCCCACGGGATCGGGCAAAACGGGTAAATTATAAATGTGCGGCGTAGCTGCGCGCATCATCTAGTACATACATATATGTCTCTGCAGTATATGAGGTCAGAGTATGTTCTCTAACCATATACACTTGTGAATGTTACTGCGAAACGTACAAGTATAATTGCACACGCATTTTTCTCTCTAGATTGCATTGAGTTCTCCAACCTATTAACCTCCAATGAAACCGGACTATGGCTCGAGTTGTGTCTATACATATTACACATACGTTCGCATGTATGAATGTGTATGTCTCGAGCATGCACCACATGAATGTACGGCCACTCAGTCAAGTATATCACTTAAGCACTATCCTATATTATAAACCACTTGCTTTTACCTGCGGCTTCGCGCTCCTGATAATGATAGGTAGAAGTTTTCTTTTATTAAAAACCTGCTGTACTTGTGCCCAATTTTAGACCCTTAATAGATTTTTATTTAATTTTTTTTTTATTAAAAATAGCCTATCAATTTGACTTCACGCTGCCTGATGGTAAGCTGACAGTGAAGTCCTATTGGGAAGGCCACCATCCCCAATTGCTGGTTAAGCAATGTGACATGACAGCCCTCACTTTGACGGCCTTGAGAGATGCTTTTTCACGCCCCGCTTAAAGGACCCAGGATCGAGGGAGGAGGAAAACACGTGAGCTGGCAGTGAGTTCCACATCTTTATGGTACGGCAAAGATAAGATGTACCGAACCTTTTCTTATAGATTATAGATAGATTTGGGAAAAAGAATTGTCTATGTCTGTGTATGATTCGAGTCCTTCAACTCCTTTCATGCCAAATTTCATCAAAGCCAGTTTAGCGATTTAGGCGTACGAGCGTGCCAGACAGTCAGTCTGGGATGTATATCTGTGAGGATTGTGTACAATCCATTTGATGACGCAAGCAACACGGTAGTGAGTTCTCTACGTTGTTGAGTCTTTGATAAGCAGTTCTTATAGTCGTGCGTGAATCCCTACTGAACGTAACTTTCCACTAGAACAAGGCCTTGTTTGTTCACGGACAATAATTGCCACTAATTTTAGAGCAGCTGTGTTGAAACCAAGACTAATTCAAACAATGTTAGCCACTAAATTTACTTACACATTTGAATTATACTTCAGGTTGTAAATGCTGTACAAATTATGAATAAATAATATTAGCTGTACCTATACAAATTAAGTGTCCCATCGATAGGCACGGACCTATTCTAACTGAGAAAGGTGAGACTACCACGCTGGCCTAGAGCGGGTACGCATACTTCACATTTCTTTCGAAAACATTATGGAGACCTCTCAGACAGGCATCATCACGATGTTTTCCTTCACCGTTTAGCTAGTGATAATATGTGAACCTACTCTTTTTTGGGAGTTGTTTAAACCGCGTACATTTTACTGAAATAAACACAGAATTAAATAGGTCACCGAAAGATGTTTTATATAAATAATGTGTATAAGTATGTTTAATAACAGCTGCTAAATTAAGCATTCGAAGAATTGATTATTACCTACTATAATACGTTACATAACAATTATTACAAGGAAGGTCGTCTATTCAACAGGAACAATGCCTTTTTAAAGTTGTTAAAAAGTTATTGGCATTCCAATAAAGCGAAGGATCTTTTATTCGAATAAATAGAAGACAAAGGAATCTATTTTTTTTGCTGAAACAATATTTTGTCGCAAGTCTATCTTGGTACCTACACTGAAGGCGACCACAGCAGCATTTGGTTCATTATTTTGGTATCTATCTAATCTACACTACTTAACTGTTATCTAATGCATCGAAAAATTCCATACAGCAATTTATTCGAGTAGAGGCTTATGGGATACCATAAACTGTGAGGCAATACAAACAACGGGCGATCGTTCGTATCGTAACACAGCATGGGGTATTTTTTCAGCTTGTCACACTCCCAGTGGGACAGTAATAAACCGGGTGTGTCTTATTTACTCGCCATATGTTAATGTAACGATGTGGTTAGGGTTACCATGTGTTGCAAGTACAGTTAAAAGCTGATTAAAATGGAAAAGGGTGATAAACTTAGCGCCCTTTGTTTCACCCGTAACATTTGGCAAATAAGTAATAAGTTTAATAAGTAACGGAATACATAACAAAAATTATGAGAGAGAATCAACTTTGTACTATAACTTGAGTACATACCTTCAAAGTTCTAAGATCTTTTGAAAAAGATGTTTTGGCTTTTCGGAACTGTGGCCGCCATTTTGACGTACCTACCTACCCATACATGATTGTAGGCAAAGAAAAGTCCACTAAAGTCCTAGTTGTATAAAGACCAACAGGATAAGTCAGTAATTTAACTAAGCCTAATGCCTCGGCCAGAATTTAAAAAGGCTAGCATTAGGTAACGAGGTCAAGGGTCTAGTCACAGAATAGATAGTACTAACGTACTCTAGTGCATAAGGCAGCATTTCTAGGCGCGGCACGCATTGTAAAGAATTCCTTATATCCAGACCTGCTATATTCTACCTACCTCCATTTACACCAAAACTTTTAAATAAATGGCAGTAAAAATATGTCACCACAAACATTGATATTAATATGTATAAAAAGAAAAGTCTTAACGAGTATTATTTTTCCTTTTTAAAGAAGTGATGACGCTGAAAAATTTGTATCAAGTATTTAGGTAGACTAGAGTCTACTAAATACTTGATGATTTTTCTAAACTTCATTGTACCTACGTAGTTATGTAAATTGCGGTATTTTCAAATTGTCCTTTTTCGTCTCATTCGTGGTATCTCTAAAAGTAATCTGAATGATGGCATGTGGCACACAGTCGGATTAGGATTATTTAGTTCAAGTACTGAGCCTAATTCTGTAAAAAGGCATGACTTCACGATTGCATTGTTTGTTTTTGTTTATATTTTAAGAACATACCTGCTACTTTATAACATTTAAAATGAAATCCTGTTTGCACAAAAACCATCTATTGCTTCTATATAGTCATCAAATTAAAGTAACTAAGTACCGCATCGGTAAATATACATTATCATGTCTTGTTTTGGTAACTAATAAGTTCATTATGTACATTGATATACATACAAAGTTTTTTTTTTATATATCAATGATTATGTAGAACTAATAAGTTCGCTGCTAGTTGATAAAAATGTATAGCAGTCATTTAAGCAAAGATATCTCATGATAATGACATTATTAAAAACTATGTACCTAGGTATTAACGACCCATTCTTCCGGAACACTGGCACGAGCCTAAGCACTTATCATAATTATGTACGTTTACAAAAAAAGCGATGACTAGAATTTATGGACTATAGTCATCGTTGTAAATATTATGTGTTCAGCATCAGGCTCTATAGATCGAGAATGTTTCTCATTACCTATAACAAATATTTTTATAATTTGGCTCTATCTGTATTACTGGTTTCATGTCTTGATATAAAGAAAGCATTTTGCTGCAATTAGGGCCAGTTTTACCACCTCTATATTGCCATCGCCCTCCAGCTAACTTTAGAACTAGAACATTGCATTCTTATGCTACGGCATTTAAACAAATCTCATCTGATCCTGGTTAAAATGAGTCCTAATATAGAACTATATAGGACTGCACGATTGGCGTAGTTTAAGCGGCCGCCTCGCCGCTTGACACTGCGCCGTGTGTTGTGGGTTCGATCCCCACACGAGGCAACACTTTTTGTAATTCACAAATTATTGTTTCAAGTCTGGGTGTTCATTGTGTCCGTTAGTTGTGTGTTTGTTAAGTGCCCCGCGACACAGGATTTAGTTCTAATGCGGTATTTAAAATATATAAATATAGAAATAAACATGACAGACACACATAAATATTAGCATGAGATTCTACTTAATGTTGATTAGTCGAATAAAGTAAAGTCAACAACTCCCGTTGTCTGACACGTCGGCCCACGCAGCTAAGCAGGAAGCATCTCTGAACATCGCGACTTTCCGTCCGGCGTGCTCGCCCGTCAATGTTCAGCTTTATTGGCATATGCTGTTACTTGTCCGTGATGTTGTCCTGACATATCTAGTGCCAAAAATCATTGGCGTTTGATCCTTAAAATCTAAAATGGAATGTAATTGGTCATTGTCACCGATTCATGTTACAATTAGTGTGGAATTGGTATGGCGCTAGTCTGATCGACTTGCAGTAGCAGTAAATTTAAACCATTTTCAAATATCGACGTTTAGGTAGGCAATATACATTTGACACTAATCATTACCTTGCCATACTCACCTACTACCCACTAAAGTGTTGTGAAAAAACGATAGTATTTGAGTATCCTGTAGAATCCAGTTACCTACTAGAAATTTTCTCACAGCTTGGTGCTTGTGGCCTTCTGAGTACACCTACGGCAACCTAGGTTAAGCTTGGTCCAACACATGATTGGCCTGCTTTTTACAATAGTTAAATACTTACTTAATACTTTCTTTCCAGAACGAAATCACGTCTATAGGCGTTTACTACACCTATAACAGGCGTGATAACAATAAAAATACTATTGAGCTTAGTTAACTATTATTATAACCATTAAATTAACCTAGTTAACTATCATTATAACCATTAAATTATTTTGTTATTCTTCACGCTTAGGTACCATGGCAAAAACAATTAAATTACTTACCAAAGTATTCATTCTTCATTGTACTTATGAAGCAATTAAATAATAGGTACCTACCGAAAAGTTTTCTTAACCGTACTCAAAACAACAATGTAATTATTAATTTATTAAAAACATTTCTTGACTCCACATGAACGTAACAGTATTAAATGAAAAGAATTTTATCACATTAAACCTTGAATTCACATATAAAGTTATAAACGATGACACAATACATGATTAGTTTAATATTTTAATAAACCGTCTTTGTTCGTAGTTCAACGTTCGTTTTTCTTTGTAAGAAAGTTGATCAGTATTCTATCCTCGTACCTACTGCTCAGAGATTCTATGTGTGGCATTCGCTGTTTCATTACGTACAACTTTTGAACAATAAAGACTGATTTATTTATTTATTTACAACAAACTAAACACGTTTTACAAGGCCACTTTTTTATGAATCTGATCTGCTTTTTTTGAGACTTGTGCTAATTTTTAGCATGAAAAGTTCAACATGTTTAGTTTATGTGGAAATAACAGCAACATAACACTTATTGGTACCCGGATTTATAATCTCGCTGTATACCTACCTAAATGTTTAAATATCAATTCAATAACCTAAATTTAAACTTGAACGCACTTATATACTTTAAATGGATAGAAACACTAAATAAGCAGTGAACAATAGTCAAAGTTACATAATCTATGTATGTATAATGTATATTTTATATAAAAGTCTTTCACCAATTTTTCATATTTAACATGCAAGTTGCAAAGTTCAAGCTTAAAATATTTTGGATGAAATGGCTAATGTAATATAAATATTTGAGATTAATTTGTGCAGTAATATATGCGTGACCTTTTATTCTTGCGACGCGTAGTAAGTGTGGACTAAGCAGCATGCTCTTGGCCCAATAAGTATTCGCAATACGCGTATTGACGAAACGTAAGACGAACCACAGATTCCGTTCTAAGCTAAGACGCGCGAACATAACAAGTACGACGCACACGGCGCTATGCTTAAACCACAGCTAACACTGGGAGTGGCCATATAAGAACGCTCGTCGAACCTGACATAATATCATTGTAGAGCGCGCTAAAACCACAGATAACATTACACTGGGAGTGGCCATATAAGAATGCTCGTTCTTCCTAACATAATATCATTGTAGAGCCCAAACATCTGCAGCTGGAAACATGCGATTTGTGTTTAAGGTGGTTTAAATAGGTGTTGAAAGATTTGACAATCCGTTAAATTCAATACATTTTTTACACCAATGTTATTTTTCTGCTTGGAACTGACAGATTGTCCAATTATCTTATTAAATATAATCATCATTATTTCGTCGTCAGGAACAGCATCGCTAAAATGAACGAATTTAAGCTACTTACGCAAACTTATCACATCTCTCTTTTTGATAAGCCAGCTGTATATATTTTACAATATAATTATGTATTTACCATTTACTATACTTAGTAGTTAATCTTTATTGCGTACTAGAGGACGCCAGCAGCTACGCCTGCATTTTTTTTTAATTTACCCGTTTTGGCCGATCCCGTGGGAATTTCGGGAAATCCCTTCTAATTGCACCCCTACGGTCCCCAAGGAACGTGCATGCCAAATTTCAGCTTCCTGTACCCAATAGTTTCGGCTGTAGCGTGTCTGTCAGTCAGTCAGTAACGCAAGGATTTTATATATTAAGATAATACAATAACATAAAGACGTCTTTGTGTGCACAGTTTATTATAATCTTTGTTAGCAACAGATTGTATTGCCCGCCACTTTCTTTTGACCTCAGCCAGTGGGCAAGCTGCGTACATAATAATATTAATTCATTATTGACACTAGCGGTTACTTTCAACTCCATCAATTTCAATTCATAGTTTACGCATAGGTACCTAAATATAATTACACATATTTTTACCGTGCATAGAATACAAGTGTCACCACCCCCTATCTTCCCGTGGGTGTCGTAAGAGGCGACTAAGGGATAACACGATGCAAATACCATCTTTGCGTAGAGACGGAAAACTCGACATCAAACCCTATACGACTGCCTCGTTGGTCTCACGGCATAAATGTGCGCGTGGGATCGGGAGGTCTCGGGTTCGATTCCTGGGTCGGGCAGTGTTATTGGGTTTTTCTGTCACGAAATTCTCAGTAGCAGCACGGAGTCTGGAAATGTGCCCGGTACAGCAATAGGCTCGCCCCTTATTACGTAGGACTAAAGTATATCTGGCGAAAAGTGGGTGTAGAAATACCTACACCTCTGCCTACCCCTTCGGGGATAAAAGGCGTGACGATATGTATGTATGTATGTATGTATATTTTTAACCTCAAGAAGATTTAAGACAAAAGATGATGGTGAATTTCATATAATCGATCAACATAAGGTTTATAATTAAGGAACTGCTGGTGATGCATATGGTTGGATGATACTGATTCAATACGTATGACGAGTATCAGAGGTGAATGCCTTTAAAGCAGTAGTATGATGACGTCAAATCTCTACTAAAGATAAAAATTGTACAACAACAAATTGACCGGCTCGTTAGTGTGACTTGTGGACTGGTTTCTTATATGTTTCTGGTTGATTACGGCGACTAGTAAATATTTTTATCGCTCTTTGTGGTTTTCTTTTTCCGTGAATGTTGACACTGACGTCTGAGGTCGATCAGGAATCAGGACCTAACAACTTTTGTCCAGAGACCAAATTAAAATCGATTTTACGTGCTCATCGATGGCGCTATATAAACGCCACAATAAGCGATCACCCATCCAAAACTTGACCGAAGCGAACGTTGCTTAACTTTGAAAAACGTCAAAATGATTTATGATGTGAATAGTCCGTGGTTAAATGGTTATAGTATTCTAAACACGCAGATGAAAAGACCGGGACTAGTAAGTCCATTAAGGATAGTCAATGGACCGTTGAAGATATTCAATTTTACACTAGTTTTTCCTCGAAACTTTGTCTGTCTTATTCTGAAACTCAAAACTATTGCACCCTTCGAATGTTAACCTTATCCAGAGTTCCAGGCTCTCATTCATGGTTTTCGAATTTCCACTGTACAATTTATGTTTCTGTAAACAGGATGGGCCTTGATTAGTAAAACGTATAATGCAAGGTATTCAAATAGGTAATTTATGAAATTCCCGTACCTTTTTATTGCGATGACGTAGGAGATTCATTTTAAAACACAAGGGCGCGTAAACCTAAGTACATATCTCTTAAATATTTCAACTTATTACCGTCACACGTGCCTGAGAAAAATGGTCGACTGACACAGACAGACAAAAAGCTTAAATAGAGTGCAAAACATTTTCACATTATGTAAGAAGTAACCTTAAAATATTGTTATTATAAAATGCCTTCTGATAATGATCTTCATATTACAGTCAGGCTATTTTGATAGCAGTTTTAATTTAAATGGAAATCCGATAAGTAGGCAGTGCACGTGGACACTATGTATTTTTAGAGAATAAAGTGATAATTGCGTGTAGGTTCCTATGTGCACAAAAGCATTAAGTGCGCCATTAATGTGTTGTGTTAAAAATAAACTTACGCCTGTTTGAAAATGTGGTTATAATTTTTTTAATTTCACATTAAAATTGTAGATACATCTCATACGCAGACCCCGGGCTCCAAGACGAAGGACTTGCATCGCAACCCAGGTCGCGATAGCGCTGTAAAGAAGACCCGTAATCTGATCATCTTATCAGTCACCCTTATAGCCGTGGTGCCCCTGATAAGTCTTTCCTCTGTCCTCCTTACCAGAAACACTTCTGTGGAAATATCCCTCCATTTCTGCGCTTCAGCAGTCATGGTAGTATTTACTAAAAAAATACGTAAGTATCTACGTTTTTTTTTCGACAGACCCAGAAAACGGAGCACTTTTAATATAATGGAACAAAGTAAATCCTCGAAAATACTTCCAGAATGTACACATTATTCACACATGTTTTTATCGAGTTCAATATTATGGATAATCTGTAACGGCGGGCTTTGCAAACACAAAGAACACTCGATTTTTTATCTGTGTATCTTTTTTATTCAGTGCCAGGATTAAGGTTGAACTCGTATCAGCCAATGTATTGATAGAGTTGTTATCGGACAAACAGAATATCAGTCAAGAGTAGTGTGTCCTATGTTAGAGCAGCCATTCTCAAAGTATGCTCAGCGTAGCCCCAGGACTCCATGAAGCATCTCTAGGGGCTCCACGAAGATGTATGTCAGTAAAATAAATTGTTTTAGAGTGCACGTAGCACTCGGCTTTGTTTTATTTTAGGACTCCGTCAAATATTAGGTGACCCATAAGGGTTCCATCCTAAAAAGTTTTAGAACCACTGCGTTATAGCAAAGGAATGAGTATTAGGATTGGCAGAGCTGCCTTTTGATTTCCAGCGTGTGATGATGAATCGATATCCAGGTAATGAAAAGGTTATAGACAGGACAGGTTAGAAGTACCCTGAACAGAAGAGCATGCATGAGCTATCTGATGGGAGTGGATGAAGCAAGAGAGGTATGTCAGGATCGTTGCAAATGGCGTTCCGTAGTCTCTGCCTACCCCTCCGGGAAACAGGCGTGAGTCTATGTATGTATGTATGAAAAGGTTATTATAATATGGCAGCAAAGCTTGAACGAAGCAATGTTTAAAATTAATATATTCTTTGTTATATAGATATACGTAGAAAAAATTGCATTTATCTGTGCAATTTCGGCTGTGCCCAATATAGTGTAAGCCATGTAGACCATTAATTAGAAAAGACAGCTATTGTTTACAAAAATAAACTGTGTTACAATAATTACTGTTTTGGGTTAAACATATCATTGGGATCATTTTAATGAAGAAATTAATTGTTTTGATCTGAAAAATATGTGAAAAATGAAATATTACTCACCAACGTACCTACGTAATTTTACGAATGCAGATTGGCTCTTTTTACTCATTATCGAGGCTGTTACTATAACTTACTAAATACAACATGTCACTTATCAGTCAACATAAAAACGGCTACACTGAGGTCTAAATAACTGTACGTAGTCACAAGAAGCAGTTGCACCTAATACAGCACTCGAACCAAAGTCCTTGAATTACCGGCGCATTATGTACACACAGTTACATGACGTGTGATGCAATTCAACAGCCATAGTTTATTTTAGATCGATCTTATCTTACAAACACAACTACACATTATACCTTAATACTACTAAATAAGGTTTAAATTCATTCGGAAAGGTGTGCTCCACATTAAAAGCTTGTACCGTGGGTGCATTGCAGATTACAAGCCGCATGGGACATGATATTCACTTTTTGTCGCTGTTTGGTAATCGTTAAACTGTTCTAGTTTAGAGTATTTGTAATTAATTAGGTGTATTTAGGTCAAATTATAAAAAGATATATGGCTTTTTATGAGCCAGAGATTAGGCCGGGCTGTAATTAAACCTCTTTTACTTAGATGATAGGGCAACACTGAAGAATTGGTGTTGATATTTGATCGGAATGTTAAATTACTTGTATAACAGTGAAACGACTTTCTGCATAGATAACCTGTTACATATACTTACTGATAATGATATTTTGTCATGATATGTAGTCGAGTATGTAATATGAGCGCCAAACATTATATGTAGATACTTATGAGTAGATAAGTCTTATCTCACTATGTTTATTAGACATTGTAGTGCCAATATCTTCTTTATGTCAGTAAATACTAGTTGTTGGCCGCGTAGGTAAATGTCTATACCTCGCGGTACTCACCGCAACCTAACCTATTTTAAACACACAAAAACTCATTTGAATCTGTCCAGCCGATACCAGATTTATTGCCAAAACTTTTCAAGGTAGTAGACTGATTTCAGCATGAATGGGCCGGCTCGACCGGGGAAGTACTACCCTCTCACAGAAAATCGACGTAAAGTAACAGTACATAAACTGTTGCGGTTCGTTCGGTGAGTGAGAGTGCCGGAGTCCCTATCCCCTATTCCATCTCCCTCATCCCACTCCTCATCCTATACCTTTTCCCAACCCCAAGTGGCGGCAACGCACTTGTAACTCCAGTGGTGTTGCTTGTGTCCATGGGCGGCGGTAATTGCCTACCATCAGGCGATCCGTCTGCTCGTTTGCCGCCTATTACCATACAAAAATTGCGTTTATATTTTGTAACCTAATATGTCGCTTTTGATGAAGCTAAGTTTTTTAAGAGGTTATTGATATTATCCTTATTACCTATGTCTTTTTATTCTTATAATAACCTTTACTGTCCTTCTGTTGGGCAAAGGTCTCGCTTACGGCCCGGTCACGGCCTACAGCGACGGGCGGCAGCGGAGAGCGTTTTCGATGTACATGGCGCGTTTACTGTGAAGCGGCAGGCGGCCGGCTCAGAGTAAACGCGCCATGTATATCGCCCCTGCCGCGCCGCTTGCCGCTTAGACCGATCTCGTGATCCAGGCCGTTACAGGTTACAGCCCGGCCACGGCGCACAGCGGCGGCGGCATGCAGCGGCGAGCGTTTTCGATGTATGGCGCGTTTACTCTAACGCGACATTGGCCGCGGCGGCGGAGTAAAGCGCGCGATCTACATCGAAAACGCTCGCCGCTGCCAGTCCTGTGTCCAGTTGTGCCAGTTCATATCGAAGTCGCGCCATTGTTTGCAGGGTAGGTATCTAGGTACGGTAGTTTAAAAAATATATATTCAAAAGTATTATTGGAAACGGCAACAGCATTTTCCATTAAGTATGCCTTGTTGGTTACAGAATAAATTAGTGGCCGCCTCGTGCAAGGACGCAGTACTTTGAACATCGGCGTAAAATATATTTATTGATTGTATTTAACAACCGTGAGCCCACTTACTCGAATAACATTTATTTAAATCACGTCATCAATAACCAAGGAACAAATACGGATATGCTTTGAAATTGACATATCCTTATTACGATACGTGTTTGGGTTTTAATGCCAAACCTTGCGTACCTATTTAATAAGTCCTTATATTTATGGTCAAATCAATGTGAAATTGTTCAGAGTTTTGTCCTCGACCTTTGCGACGATTATATTATTACTGGGTTTAATTACATATACTCTGACACACACCTATGTGCCAAATAATGTAACGTATATAACGTGCTTATCTCAGGAGCTACCGGTCCGATTTGAAAAATTCTTTCAGTGTTAGATAGGTCATTTATCGAGGAAGGCTATAGGCTATATAACAGCACGCTATGAGCCACGAGAGGGGAGCAGTAGCCTTAAATAACGCGGCTCTAACCGCGTGCATCATCTAGTATAATATAACTAGAGGACGCCAGCAGCTACGCCTGCATTTTTTTTAATTTACCCGTTTTGGCCGATCCCGTGGGAATTTCGTGAAATCCTTTCTTAGTGCACCCCTACGGTCCCCAAGGAACATACATGCCAAATTTCAGCTTCCTGCGCCCAATAGTTTCGGCTGTAGCGTGTCTGTCAGTCAGTCAGTAACGCAAGGATTTTATATATTAAGATTAGCTATAATTTAAAGTAATCTAACATTCAGCAGTATCTGCTTTATTAACTTCTTTTCATGAGTACATATTACTCTTCTTATATTTGAGAAAGATCGCAGACTGGAGTGGTCGGTCGATTGACCTAAAATTCTGACACAGCGTTGCATTTTATACGGAATTCGTTCGGGAATCTGTTAGATGTTGGGTGCCTTCGTCTATATTTCGTGTCCGATTGGAAAGTACGTTTGACGCGTGTCCGAATTTAGCTTTCATATGTATACCTATAACTAAAACACTTGAATATGATTTCTTTTTATTTATAGACTCACGCCTGTATCCCCGGAAGGGTAAAAATTTCTGGCGAAATGTGGGTGTAATATTACACCCACATTTCGCCAGAAATTTTTAAGTCCCACGTAATAGGGGGCGAGCCTATTGCCGTACCGGGCACATTACCAGACTCCGTGCTGCTTCTGAGAATTTCCTAACGGAAAAACCCAATAACACTTTGCCCGACCCGGGAATCGAACCCGAGACCTCCCAATCCCACGCGCACATTTATGCCACGAGACCAACGAGGCAGTCCTTTCATATGTGTATAACCAAAACACTTGAATAGTCTACTGGCAATATTTTTTCTACCATTACTCATGAACATTACCATATAGGTGCTCTTAAGAGTTTCTAGCCTTGATGGGACTTGGGTGACATGGTTAGATTCATGCATGATTTATTTCTTGTTTGGTATTCAGACACCGCGTTAAAGTGCCTTTGTGATTCTGCGATTCTGCTTGTATCACTATCATGGTCGACAGTTAGATACATATTCAGACTATGCGAGATTAGTTTGACCTAGTATAGTATTATATTATCTGTGGTTTGACCTAAAGTCGATTAATGCCAGACCCAGACCACCTAGGTGACAGGCAATCATTTTTCGATAGGTTTTCCTGTCAAAGAGTATCTGTCATCTGGACCCGTAGTGCCTGTATAGCCTGGACCTCGCCTTAATAGTTATGTTGTCAGCCATGTGCATAGTAATGTTACTGAAATTTGTACTCCTCCTTTATATTATTTAGAATAATATAACTTATGTTTCTTTTAATTTTCAGGTAAGTTCGCGCTTGAGACTAGTACATAATCCTCGTGTAAGACTGCAGTAGTAAGTAATTGTAGGATACATCTTAAAGTATGCACATGCGATACATGTATGCACATACCTCATCATCATCAGCCCTTTATACTGTCCCACTGCTGGGCGCCTCTTCTCATTATGAGAAGGGGAAGGCCATAGTCTACCACGCTGGCCAAGTGCGGGTTGGCAGACTTCACATGTCTTTCGAGAACATTATAGAGAACTCTCAGACATGCAGGTTTCCTCACGATGTTTTCCTTCACCAATTAGCAAGAGATAATTAACAATTTAATACGCACTTAACTCCGAAAAGTCATTGGTGCGTGCCGTGGATTTGAACCCGAGACCCTCTGCATAGCAGTCCGTCGGTCTCTTCCACTCAGCTATCGCTGCTATTGCATCTACGTACTGCACCTACGTACGGTGTAGTCTTCGTAGTTGCTACTTTCCAGGTCAGTAGCTTGTACATTACGGAGGGATGAAGAGACAGTTCAAAGAGCGTAATTGCTACAGGTAGATGTGCATATACGGTTGCAAAATGAGAAGAGGGATTCAAGTTCTTTAAGCACATCTGTATATTGCTTTCCTGCGAATGTTCTAGGTTTATCAAACTGTTCAGTCAACGTTGCCGTCACTTTTAAATGTAATAGAAATTCACGGTAATCAATTTAAAATATACCTAGTATAAATTTATTCTACGGTATTTATCGTGCGGTACAAAATTCAATTTAATTAATTTGTTAGCAATACTTGAAACTTACTATCTAAATTGAATAGTAGATTAAGGTGAAGTGTTTAACTAGTCTAAGTAGTTCTTGTCTATGACTCAAGTGTCTATCTAGTACATCAACGAAAACTATTAGAAACAGTTGAGCATGGCTAACCAGGAAATTCAGGCATGCCAAATGTGCGATTTCAGGTAATCATTGTGAAGTCAGCAGCATAAGTTGTTGTACATTTACCTAATTTAGAATGGTTTTGTCGTCCCAAATAATTATGCCTATTTATATTTTTTAAGATTTTGAGACGGAGTAAACTCAACTAATTCATAAGGTTTCACATCATCAGCCTTTAACAGTCCACTGCTGGACTAGGCCTCTCCTTTGAAAGGAGGAATTGGCCTACTATACCACGCTGGCCAAACGGGTTGGTATAGGGTTTGTATCAAGTTTTCCTTCTCTTACAGTGCTGTTCTCTGCATAATATGCTCCCTCTGTCGGCTCTTACGACACCCATGGGATGATATGGGGTGGTGACATTCCGTATTCTTAATCCGTCACCACACGGACCAGGTTTAAATTAAGAAAAAATATCAAGAGGTTTAAAACATAAAAGTCTCAGCGAATATTTTGAAGTGACTGCGATCTAGTCGACTTTTGTTGTCGACTGTACCTCTTTCACTAACGAACCAGTATTCAGTAAATAAATACAATATCAGATTCTGGTGCAAGTCTATTGGAAACACGAAGACGATTTTGTTTAAAACTCAAATGAAATGACAAATGTCCGTTACTTGTAGGTATTTGTTACTATATCTGGTATATAGAAATACACCTCTGCCTACCTCTTCGGGGATATAGGCAAAAATCTAGTATTGTATATTACGATAACGCTACAAATAGGGCATTGTGTCTCAGCGTTCATTAGAATAACAATAAGAAAAAAACAAGGGGTTTTCTGCTATACGGTAGACACTGAAACACAAATCGATTTAGCTCTGGGGATTGACTTAATATCGCACCATTTACTACGGAATTCAATATTCGAACTATAGATAGAACTGTAGATTTTAGATTCGTTTTTGACATAAGCTCCATACAAAATATGTCAAACACGAAACTCGAATCTCAAAATCCATGTACGGATCTAATATTGAAAATGGTCGTTGGTCATTACGACTATCGTAAAAGCAGTCGTTTAACTGATGACTAACATGCACTTATCTGGCGATAAGGAGCACAGACTCCTTCCTCCCCCTCTGTTCCCTCCGGTGTTCAGGGCTGAACTTCTGACCCATTGATAATCATTATCATCAGCCTATATCAGTCCACTGCTGGACGTAGCCTCTTACCTTCCCTAAATCATCTTAAGTCCCCTGAATGACAATTTTTATGTGTTCCTTGCTAAAACTAAACCTCACCAGGGTCGGACTTTCCTCAAACCTTTTAACTTCAAAATAACCCTGAATTCGCGACTGGTGGTATCTATCTTTAAGCGTGAGTCTTAGTGCGAATTACTATAATTAGGTTTATTTGACACGCCACACTGCGTTTCGCCGTATGAGTTAGACTTTAATTCCATTAGTGTCATACTGGACAGCTAATGTGAGGTACACTATGATTCAGTATACGAAGGATAAAATTACCATAGAATTAAAGTGTATTAGGTGTTTGATCTAAGCTTTGATATAACTTAAACTTTATGCACACTTTTAAGTTTATTTCAGCGCTTTTGTGTGGTGGTTTATTGTGTGTATGAAAGGAATTAAATACAGACAGATGATTATTTGTACCTACGTAGCTAAACATAGTAACAATAATTAAATACATAAATTAAAAACTAGATGTGGAATGGGCGGTGTTATCGCATATTGCTTTTCTGCCAAACAACCTTTGATGGAATAAATTAAATACTGTGTGTATATAACTATTTATTTTATAATAATAACGCATCTGATGTTCCGATATATATATGTAATTCTAAAATACTTTATTTTACTATTCGTGTGAGTGTGTGGCGCCATCTCTGGTGTCGTAGTTTCTAGGTCCGAAGTCCTCCGAGCGAGATGGGCTTTGGTATACTGGGAGTATCTACTTATCCTTTCAAATTTCAAAATGTTTGGTAAAGAAAAGTTCTATTGTATGTGTCTTCTCATGCCAAAGAAAATGTTGAAATAGAAAAAAACTTTTAACATTCAACAGGTGTAACAGATAAGGAAGCGGGAAACTATTTAAATATCAGTATGCACGTGAATACTTGCCCAAAGACAAAAGAATAGCTGTTGTTTATGTATCAGTAATTTATTTAACAAAATACTTTTTAAATGTTTATTCTGATCACGTATTTCATTTGCGTAAGGTCAAATGACAATTGTCGAGTTAACTAAGTTGATACTTAATAATTGTCATTTGACATTATTAAGTCAACTACGAACAACTATAAAAGTAATCGTTAATTAACGATTGCTCACGGCAGGTACCCGAGACGGGCGACCGTCGATGGAGCCTGCCCGCTGATGTACGTGACTTGTTGCGGCGTAAGAACGCAGCGATTCGTGCCTACGACCGATACCCGACTGAGTCCAATCGTTTCACTATGCGCTCTCTACAGCGTGACGTCAAGTCGCGTATTAAAGAGATGCGTAACTCTCGATGGGAAACTACACTTAGCGAGCTAGAACCCACTCACCTCGCCTTCTGGCAGCTATCTCGTTCGCTCTCTAAAGATGTCACCAAGACCTGTTTACCACCTCTAAACAGGCCTAATGGTCCACCGGCTTTCGAGGACGGGGACAAGACAGAATGCCTGGCAGACAGCCTGGAGCAACAATGTACGCCGAGCACGTCACACATAGACACAGACCACCTAATAGAGGTAGATAACGAGGTGGAGCGTCGAGCCTCTCTCACGTCGCCACCTCGTCCCCTGACAGACAGACATGACGTAATAGGAGACGACGATGACGAGCAACACATACCCCTAGCCACCCCCGATGAGGTTAGGATGATCATTAAGGGTTTACACCCCCGTAAAGCTCCCGGCTCGGACGGCATAACAAACAGGGTCATTAAAATGTTCCCCTTAGCTTTCATAGTCATTTTGACTACTATATATAACGCCGCAATTAACAACAACATATTTCCACATCAGTGGAAAGAAGCCGTGGTAATAGGAATCCACAAACCCGGCAAGCCTAGGTCCGAGCCTAGTAGTTATCGTCCTATCAGTCTGCTTAAAGGTTTAGGGAAAGTTTACGAGCGGCTTTTATATGTTAGGCTGAAAGCATACGCTGATGCATCGCTCTTGGTCCCTCACGAACAGTTTGGGTTCCGAACCCGTCACTCGTGCGTACAACAGGTTCACCGTATCGTTGAGTATATCAGCGTGCGGTTGCAGCGCAATTTATTCACCGGCGTTGTTTTCTTCGACGTAGCGAAAGCTTTCGACAAAGTGTGGCACAACGGCTTGATTTACAAGCTTTTCACTATGGGAGTGCCTCACAAGCTCGTGCTCATCATACGAGACTATCTGTCGGATAGAAGCTTTCGGTACCGCGTTGAAGGCACGCTCTCTTCGAGTCACGCCATCCGCGCCGGTGTCCCTCAGGGGTCAGTGCTCTCGCCTCTCTTGTATTCATTGTTTACCGCTGATATACCGATGCATCGGCTAGTGCAGACAGCGCTTTTTGCAGACGACACAGCCATCTATTACGCAGGCGCAGACCCTAGCGCAGTCAGTAGGAAGCTCCAATCCGCAGCCAACGCCCTAGGCGCGTGGTTCCGGAGATGGCGGATAGAGGTCAATCCCGAGAAGAGTCAGGCGGTGCTTTTCCATCGTAGAGCCCCTCACCTGTACCCTCCGGGTGCGACCCCACAAATAAGGATGTTTGGGTCCCCTATTCAATGGACTAGGGAAGCCAAATATCTAGGTGTGATTCTTGATGATCAACTATCGTTCCGCTCACACATTACGAAGGCTCGCAATAGAGCCTCCTTTGTGCTTGGGCGCTTACATAGCTTAGTCAACCCTAAATCTAAACTATCGCTTAAGAACAAGATTAGGTTATACACATCGTGTATTAGGCCTATAATGACATACGCTAGTGTAGTTTTCGCACACACTAGGCCACACAGGATCCATAGGCTACAAACACTTCAGAATAAGTTCATGCGGCGAGCTACGGGCGCACCGTGGTACGTACGTAACGAGGAGTTACATGTAGACTTACAACTGCCGACCATCAGGCAATTCATGAAACAGTGCTCCCGTAGCTACTTTGACTCTGCTTCGACACACCCCAACCCACTATTGGTTGCGGCGTTAAACTATACACCATCTAGGATTTCTAAGATTAGGAGACCTAGGCACGTATTAGACGAACCTGACGATAACACTACACTTGCTCAAATCAGAGCACACACGGCTCGCGCAGCCATACAACTTCGACCGCGGTTCCGTACTCGCCGACGAGGACGGAATACGCGACGCGTTAACGTTAATACCGCGGGACACCTTAGTCCCGCATTGCCGGCAGCGCCCCAAGCCGAGGTCCGTGGGAGTCCACCCTTGGGGAGTCAAAACGCTGTCTAGTATACTTTAACGGGTTGGGAGCCTTCTGCGCTCACCCATAGTCCGCGTAAAGTTGTCAAGGCCATCAGCGGCCAACAACTAGTCCACACACACAAAAAAAAAAAAACCTTAATGATCACATTTTTATGTTTCTATTTGGTATGTACTTTGTGATAAGATCAGTTTCTTGCAAGAATTATTTAGATTTATTTTACTTGATAAGCGGTGTGGCATTCCGGAAATGCATACATGTAAAGTCACTGCTTTCAGTAAACTTGTTACTTTATATCATCATATATCTATTTATTAACACGCTGACAATAAAAAGAAAAGCAAATGTTTTTATCTTGCTTCATTATGAATAATAAAATTGAAGTGCTAATTTATATGCCGTTTGGCGCCAAAAGTGCATTGCTGGGAATCGAAATTTGAATTTCCTATCTTATTTTTATATATTCAGACTGTATTTTAATTATTTTCTGAGGGTTCATCGAACTGGAATTTGTAGATAGGTAGCCAGACTCGTTTTCATTGCTGTTTTTTTTTGCAACTACTACAATACAGAGTTGTTCATTGCAGCAATGTGATACTAGGGCGAGATAAAATGCCCTATAGCATTAGGTAAGTCAGCCTACGTAGGTACAGCGTGTTGTGGTTACTTGTAACCCGAGATTTAGCTTATAATGGTAGTGGTGGTAGCCTCTGCGTTACCTTTGCAATTGCTGCATTTTTGTCATCAATATTTCGCGTGTGTATTGTGTGATTCCCTTGCTAATCGGTGAAGGAAAAAACCTCGTGAGGAAACCTGCATGTATGAGAGTTCTCCATAATGTTCTCGAAGTACATGTGAAGTCTGCCAACCCGCACATGGCACGTGGTGGATTATGGCCTTACCCTTCTCATAATGTGAAGAGGCGCGTGCCCAGCAGTGGGACAGTATAAAGGGCTGATGATGATGATTGTGTGATAATTTACAGCATCCTTCATGGTCACCATGCTTTCCTACGTTAGTAATAATAAAAAATTATACCGGAGCATCCATAGTTAGCATGCGCTTCGACTTATAACTAACTTGACTTTGCCCGCGGTTCCGCCCGTGTAGATTATACACCTAAACCTTCCTCAGAAATCACTTTATTTATTTATTTATAGTCTCACGCCTGTATTCCCGAAGGGGTAGGCAGAGGTGTAAATATTACACCCACATTTCGCCATGAATTTTTAGGTCCCACGTAATAGGGGGCGAGCCCATTGCCGATAACGGGCACATCACCAGACTCCGGGCTGCTACTGAGTATTCGGAAAACCCTAGTAACACTCACTAAAAATCACTTTAGTACTGGTGAAAACCGTAAAAAATGCCGTTCGGCAGCTATTGAGTTTATACAGAGAGACATTAAGAAAAGAGGACTTCATTTTACAATACTTATAGACATTGAATCATAACAATAAATCTAGCAGTACAAGTGTATCGTGACATTGTGATATCGTGTATCAATTATATTATCGTAGTTACGTGTTCGATTCGCACAGGTTTTGTTTGTTACATAACTTCCTACTGTTTCACTGTAACGTTGCGTAATTTAAAACAGTGGTAGGGTTGTGCCTACTACCGGCGCACAACCGGCCACTCATAAATTGACTGATTTCGAATAGTTCGGATAGAAATATTTAAGGCTGGTTTCAGAGTCACGCGTTTGGCCGGCGCCGGCCACACGCGCGCGCTTACAATTACACTAGATTAGATGTAGCGTTTCATAGTCACGCAGTTCGAACGCGCCGCGTGTGAGACGCGCGCGCCGGCCGCGCTGCCGAAGCTTCATACATTGCAATGAGAAACGCGAACTCGTTTCACAGTGGTCCGCGCGCTAAACGCGCTGTTGAGACGCGCTGGCCGACGGCGCGTGCCGCGCGCGTCTCTCTGAAACCAGCCTAAGCTGTTAACTGTTCATGTCATCATCAGCCTTTAACAGTTCACTGCTGGTCTAGGTCTCTCCGTTGAAAAGAGGAATTGGCCTACTATAGGTACCACGCTGGCCAAACGGGTTGGTATAGGGTTTGTAGTAAGTTTTCCTTCTCTTACAGTGCTGTTCTCTGCATATTATGCTCCCTCTGTCGGCTCTTACGACACCCATAGGATAAATGGGGTGGTGACATTCCGTATTCTTAATCCGTCACCACACGGAAAACTGTAAGTAGGCAAGTTATGTAGGTACAGGATGATGATGTCTTCTAGCGTTAACCAATTACAGTCTTTGGTCCGCTTACTAGCCTAACAAAATTTATCTTATCATTAGCTTTTCCACTGAGCGATTGCCTGTCTGCCTTCCACAACCCAAAGAGTTTATTCAGAAGTACTTACCTACTTCTCATAACGATTGTCATAATCTTCGTGACAATCGGGACCGAGACGGTTAGACCGTAGTCGCACTGATTCGGTATTTGCAACAGTCGTGGGCATTCTAAGGTACCTACCCTAAGACGTTCATCATAGTTACATAGTCTCACGCCTATAACCCCGAAGAGGTGGGCAGAGGTGTATTTCTACACCCACTTTTCGCCAGATATATTTTAGTCCCACGTAATAGGGGGCGAGCCTATTGCCGTACCGGGCACATTACCAGACTCCGTGCTGCTACTGAGAATTTCCTAATGAAAAAACCCAATAACACTTTGCCCGACCCGGGAATCGAACCCGAGACCCCCCAATCCCACGCGCACATTTATGCCGCGAGACCAACGAGGCAGTCGTATAGGGTTTGATGTCGAGTTTTCCGTCTCTACGCAAAGATGGTATTTGCATCGTGTTATCCCTTAGTCGCCTCGTACGACACCCACGGGTAGAGACATTAGAGGGTGGTTACATTTGTATTTTATGCCGTCAACCACACGGCTAAATTTTAGCGTTTTTTTTTTTCATCATAGTTAGCGAAAGTAAATATCCAAACTTCAGTAACAAATACGATAATTCTTTTTTTAAGTAGCAGCTAAGAAACAACCTGAAATAGAATTTAAAAGTATATTGGTGACATCTGCGTCCGCTCCAAAGAAATGACGCATCATCGTCCTAACCTCAACACTTGATCCTGACAGGATATTTCTAATTAAGTGAGTTGTGTGAACAAAGCGAAATGTGATGTCGGCAGTAAAATGTCAATGAATGCTGTCGTGGTTGTTATACATGCAGCTGAGCCGTATCAGCGGGAAAGTGCGCTAATAATAGTTCAGACCACACGCTTAGGCGGCCACACACCGCACTATATTTATGATATCCTGAATTACTTTACTAGACCGGTGCGGAGGGTTGTACGTTCGGATTTTATTAGTTGACAAGTATGCCTATGGTTTTTTAGAATTGAGTTGGAATATTGTGTTAATGTGTCATGATTTGTTAAGTCCTGGCACATTATGTGTGGTATTTATGCCTCTTTGCCAATTTTCTTTAAACCTAAAAATAGTAATTGGTGTAATTTTATACATTATGCATGTTTGTGTTACGATCACGGAGACGAGAGGACAAGCGCCTCTTGTCCTCTCTACATCTCGAACTTAACAAACAAAAAATAGATAAATCCCAGATTCTGGAAGTAGATGAAGAAGTCGAAAGACTTGACATTCATATCAATTTGTTGAAGGACTTGTGTTTTTAAGATCACAGCGTCTGGACCGAATAACTGAAGTAACACATTAATAAATTAAGTCACTCAGTCATAATAATATTATCATAATATTTACAATGCAATCAATCTAGCAGCCCTATTGGCCATTACCGTAGTACGTGCTACCGTCCACCTTTGTAACGTATCGACCTCATTCGACCTCGCCTCTCGATTAGTTTCTGAACTTGACAGGGATTGACTTCTTGTGTTATGAGGGAACGGTTCAACCTTAACCAGGGCCGAGCAAACAAAGACTTGTAACCTTTTACACATCCGTATGGAATTATGACGTAATTGGCTTGTAAAGGGCTTAAACCGGTCTCATTGCGTAGAGTACGTAAGTATTCCTGAGAAGTATTTGTACTGGGTGCGCATTGGATGCATTTCCGTTGAATAGAGTCATCATTAGGCATCACAAAGTGATTTGACAAACAATATTACTTTTTCGTAGACCAGTGTACCTAAGTTATTTCTAAGAGCAATCATAAGGAATGTACAGTCGATGCATGTTGTTAATCGTCAACGGATATTAAATTGCTCATTTGTGCTTTAGTAATAGGAGAAAAGTGCAAAATGCTTATACTGCTATGTAATTACGTGTTAAGTTATACGAAATTATGAATCAAGATGGCAATAAAGATGGCTAAAGTAATGTAGGGGCATTACTTTAGCCATACTTAACAGTTTAACACATACAACTACAAAGTTGCATTCAATTGGCAACAAAACGGATATTCTACGACCACCGCATTCAACACCTCATAAAATAATGGTTATTCGGCTAGTAGTTAAGACTATAACACAGTTGTTAGATTATTTTCGGTACCTAACAAAAATCTGAAACTAGATTCTCGGTCTAGATTTCACAGAATAATAACTAGTTTGGTTTATTGGTATTTCGCACGCTACAGTCTAGACGTTCAGCTGTACAAATGAGTTTTCTTAATGATATCATGATAAAAGCGACTATAATAATTATATCCGTAATAAGCCATAATGATTTCTAGTGATTGTTGTTGGTAGCGCTGTTCTTCTTTGATATTAAAGGAAAGTCAGAGCTTAAAGGAATTGGAAGAACTTTTCTCCTTTTTGTGGGTTCTCTCGGCGTTTCTAGGCGTTGAATAAAAGTTCGATACATTAGTGTTACTATGGCAACCTAGTTACAGAAATATAAAGTCTAGAACTTTCACCAATGTCTTAGTACATTATGTCGTGGAAATTTCTGCTCTTTACGACCGTTGTAATAATACACAGCTTACGCGTGCGAAATTTTAAACAAGTGACGTTTTCCAATAACTCTGATCTTCGTTCAACACTCAACTGTTCAATAGGCACGCACGCCCTTAAGATTTTAATTGATGTCGCTCTCAAAGTTATATCTGTCTAATTTTGTCAAGATACTCCATGGATTCTACATAAAAAAGTTATTTTAAATATTAGAACTTTTCCATTAATAATTTGTAATGTTAGAGAAAATAAAATGTTTGATCATTATGCATTTATAGCACAGATAATTAAATGTTTCTATATGTATAACATAAAACTTTTTTATTTCGAATATTGAAAGTCTCTGTCAATTGCTTATTATTCGTAAAGTGTTTTTGTAGACAAATGATTTTGTGCCTAAATGATTAATTCTGAGATCTCTAAGGGCTGTTGCGGGACCCGGAATTGTAGAGTCTGACACGCATAAATACCGCTTCTGGTTTAAACTTAATTAATTTTGCAACATCTTGGCACAAGTGAAAAATTAAAGTTCATTAGCATATTTGAATTTCGTCGGCTTCCTTTTTACCCGGGTTTTCCGAAATATGATAATGAAACTCCCGTTCCGCACTAATTTGAATAGAACATACATATATTTTTGTTTAAGTATATTAGATAGAAAAAGAATATAAAGAATCATGTTCTTCAAAGGTTCTTCAAAGAAATTTATAATAGATGTCTCGTATTACCGCCTTTTCAATAAGTTTGAATAGAATTAATATCATGTTACGCGCACCAATATTATAAATGTCAAATATACAGTCAAATATAACAAACTCTACACATGCCTAATTTATATCTATAAATATGACTGTTTTACAGAGATTCTAGATCATTTTGTAATATCGATATCTATACACATAAATAAATTGGAGTGTATGTTTGTAACAGGGTTCGAAAATATCCGATATTTATTATAAATATCAAAATATCGTATATTTACGATATATATCGGATATATATCAAGTTTGATATATATAAATTTTGTATGAAAGTCATATTATTATTTCATTGTATTATTTATGAATACAATTTGCATATGTGTTTCATAAACATACTAAAATGATCAAAAAATAAAAACTGAAATGTTTTTAATGTTTTATTAATTTAAGTTTTTTCTGACACCACTGACGGACTGACGCCATTAATACCGGCAGAAATGTTGCCATTTTTAGATTAGAACTTACCATTAGGGATTATGATTTAACTCTACTCCCACGCCATCTACATTTGGGAAGTAGAAATACAGTAACAAACGCAAAAAATATATTCTTTTTAAACCATTTTTGTATTGCAATATATCACAAAAAACATTTGATATATATCGTCGAATCGAGGTTGATATATATCGTATATATATCGGATATATATCTTGATATATATCCATTGATATATATCCTCGAACCCTGGTTTGTAATATTAAAATAACCGCTTTTTTCTAAATGCATATGGATGTTTACACGGTACATATACCGAAATGTCATTTTTTACAATTTTTGTCTGTCTGTCTGTCTGTTTGTTCTCGCTATTCTCTGGAACGGCTCAGGACCGATTTTGATGGGACGTTCACTGGCGGATAGCTGATGTACCAAGGAGTAACTTAGGCTAAAAATTAACTGGGTACGCGAAGTATTCCCCTCAGGGCGCGGGTGAAACTGCGGGAAACAGCTAATAATAAATGTTTTATATTCATTTGTATATGGGCTCAGATAGAGGCGTTCAAAAGTCAAGCTATGTTAACTCTTATACCTACTTTTACATGGTTTTGTATCGACTGAAATTATTATTAATTGTTAGTTTTACCTACTGATACCTACCTACTGGCCAAGTCGGTATTTTAATTGAGAGATTCACAAAGACTCGGTTGAAGACTGGTGTTAGGATGCTAGAGGATTCCCGCACCATCGCATGCATATTTTTTTAATTTAACCGTATCTTCCCAATCCCGTAGGAATTTTGTGAAATCCCTTTTTAGTGCACCTCTACCCAAGGATTCTCCAACTCCATCGAGATTTAACACCATAAAAGTTGTTCCATATAGGGATGTATACAATAGGATATATTTATACCTATAATCTGAACTTCGCAAATCAGAATGATTTAATGACAACCAGCACGATTTGACGTTTAATTGTAAGTATGCCTACTATGCATGTTCGTACGCTTTGTTTATACTCCTAAACAGCTGAAGTATTTGCACGCAATCAACAATTGGATAAGAAGCAGTGGCTAGCGTGAGTGACGTCACAATCTGCGTCTAATCGTGACATTACGTAATTTGCATTGATTACAATCACAATGCGATCAATTAAATGCACGGAGATATGTCTTAATTGTCAGTCATTGACTAATTTTGCAGGCATTTTTTTCTTTGCATAATTTATTTGGATTTTTTTGCTCATTTAATTGCAGATTGAGTAGAATGAAGATTTGAAACTCGTTATATGTACGCTTTACCAGATGCATCTTTTCTTTTGTCCCGGGCAAGGCATGGACCGAGCCAAGCTCATAAACACATCCACATCTTCGATCTATCTTGACATAATATATGTCTGCTATCCTACTAATTTGCATGTGTTTGCCATTTGACATGAGTTGACATGACGGATACTCCACCTGTCATGTCCACTTACATCTAATTTCATAAACCATATTGCCTTAATTAGAGCTTAATATAATTAATTAACAGGACCGTTGGTAGACAGCTGCTTCACAGGTTTAAAGCAGTTTAATCTGGGATAATGTTATTTGCTACAACTATTTATTTTCTTAGTTCTGCACTGTTAATCTGGTCGTTATCATTACGGAATATTTTATTGAAACACACATCAAAACAAGTAAGGTTTGGCTGCTACGATAAAATAAAATAGCTCCAATTATTAGAACAAAAGATTTGTTCTATAATCTGAGACAAACCTTATTTATGTATGGATACTGTTTTACAAGCAGGAGGGTTGCGGAGGGCAGACAGAGGCAGTCGCTCCGTGAAAAAGCTAATATTCAGCCAAATACGGTTAGACTAGTAAGCGGACCCCAGATGGAAACTGGGATAACGCTAAGAGGATGATGATGACTGTTTTACAAGCAAACTATGGTTACAGAGTATTTACTAATACCTCAATTTTTAAGTAGGTACGTTGCTAGAATTAGACAGATGTGGATACTAGATAGCACACACGTTATAATGATTAAAACAGTGAGCGCATTTTTGCATTTATTTTAGCTGCGGAGTGTAGAATCCTCCTTGGATTCTACACCCCGCAGCTAAGGGCAAATTAGATCAATATTGGGAATGAATACGAGTACCTAGTATACCAAAAACAATCTTGAATCTATATTACCATAAGTAAATAACTTCGTAGTACGTCTTTAATGAATATACTTGAAAGTCATTAGTACTTTATTACCAGAGGCTTATAAGAGAGTTCTAAGAAATATGCACGAACTTCATCACATCGTCGAAGACAAGATGATCTTACGATATACTTGAGAATAATAAACGTCTGGGATAAGTCATTACCACCTTTATGTGAGGGCACTCATGAACGAAATAATATCTTACAAATGCGTTGGAATTCTGAAGGCCGGCCATTGAAAGCGGTGCGAACTCGAAGCCATTGATTACTTATTTTACCTCGCAAGAGAAACCAAGCAGGAGTCGAGCGGCGATGATATGACACAGCGGGCGAAAAGAGTTAACTCGCTTATCTCTACCTAACTAACTTACCCCCACTCGGTCATCCCGTGACCACGTCTGGTGTAACCCATGCCGAAACGTCGGGGCAAATAGAAAGTTATTTCATCTTTCTTTTCGTTCAGTTAACACGATACAGACCCGTTACATATAATATATATAATCACAATACAAATATGTGTACAAATCGTGGTAGTTTCAAAGTAGTTATTAACTCGCTTATTTCTAGAAAACTTATTAATGTCATGAATTTAAATCTGGTAATCATTTTCTATTTTTCATTCAGCTCACTCTGCTTGCAGTGGGAATGAAATAACTAAACTATTTCTTGGTGCTAACACAAACCTCTTTCGTAAAACGAAGTTCTCGTTCCGCTTAGCCATGGCTCTTTCGCGCTGGAGACCTAGCTTTAGACCTTTTTGCACTGAAAGTAATTAAGGGAGACAGCCTTAGAGCTATTAACCTCTTTTTAATATTGGCAGACGACTGTTTAAAACCTCGACCTAAGCTCTACATCATTCATTTATTCAAATTTTACTTAAGGCTTATATTTCATATCTGAAGTCTGAAAATAATCTGTAAAGGTCGTGTTAAATATGAATTATGTGGCAGCAGACCTTGGCATTTGATATTCATGCCTATTTTATATTCCTTTCAGCTTGTATGCTAAAATTGTTGGCAAGAGTGTCGACCGAAATTATGTCTTACATTTAAGTGAAGTCGACTACGTTATACGGATTTATTTCAGGCAAAAAGTCGGATAGTATAAAAAAAAATTGTAAAAACTGATAAGTTTATACTGCGATGATGTAAAGTATTCTTGACTGACGGAAAATAAGGCACGGCTTTTATTTTTTAAATTACAAATTAGTATATTACAGTATTTACAGTTCTTCTAGTTAAAAGGATTTAAACAAACAAAACTGCAAAACTCTAATTTATATACTTAATGTACATATAACACCAATAGCAAGGTATAACCCGCGTCTTCAAATTACTCGACTGCTATGCTGCTAAGGAACAAATATAATACTTGTCGCGTTTTCTCGAAATATTTGTACACATGTCAAGCTGAACACTGAACAAAGAGCTCAGATATTTACATAGAGGCGCATTTCCTATGGGCGCTCTGAAGACAAACTTTCTGTGACACAAATTGCCGCTTGGCGGCGTAGCAGTCGCGCTGTGATACCTGTCTCTATGAGAGCAAGAGAGACGGACGTTCCTCCTGTGTATCTTAAGAGGAAACACTACGAGCGAGAGAATTGAAAAATAGGTATTTGTAAAATCTATTGCTGTCGCGCAACCTCAAACCTCCGCCCGCAGAGCGCGATAGAGACAACTGCAGCTTGGACCAAAAATACCTATTAAATGTACACAAAATCAACGTTTCGTATTCCCTTGATTCCTTCTCCAAAACTTCATCGATTTAACTAGTGTTAAATTAAAGAAAGGCTTTGGGCGTGTTCCTATGTTTTCTTTTTTTTTTAAATAATCTAGCCAAATTTGTTTTTTGGATGTTTGAACACAGCGGAAAATCTGGCCAATTTTTAGGTATTTGAAGGTTCATATCTTTTTTAATATTTTATTTATGAGAAAAAGGAGAACATAGGGACATGCCAATCGGCGCCATACATCTTTTGGAGAAAAAAAATAATTGCTCCACTGGCATTATCCAGGGAGAAAACAGGAGACTAAGTTTGTATGGAAAAAACGGCCGTTGTGTTTCCTCTTAACTACGCAAGAGAGACGGAGAACGACGCCAGCGCTGCCAACGGAGCCAACTACGAACTAAACTGGAGACAGTCCCCACTTGGAATCGGCATTCGAAATCCTTAAGAACTGCGCTTCTATGTAAATCTGTATTCATTGCTCTGACCTTTGTACCGTTCTTATAGCGTAGGAAATAAGTATGATAATCGTACTGCAATTACAAAGCTAGAGATCACGCTGTGTGTACTGCTACTTGCACCTAGATACGTCCTTTATGTTGTTTATATCTCGATAGCTAGTTCAATTTATTACACTCACAAACCGGTCCTACTTTCGATTGGGTAATACACGTTGTAGTGGATGTTAAACGTCCAACAAAATACACTTTACGATTCTACCAATGAGGTAATCTTGTAGCGCGTTTCGTTAGACAAAATAACGTTTGTATTTTAATGTAATGTTTTGATGCGTAAATTTTGTGTAGATAAGACAGTTTGACAGTTCAGTTAATGACTGTTTAATACATAGGTAGGTACCTACTATTGGAATAGGGAAATATTGTTGTAATAGGCTGACTTTGAAATCTTATAGATACTAATATATAAAGCTGAAGAGTTTGTTTGTATGTTTGTTTGTTTGTTTGTATGTATGTTTGTTTGTTTGGTTGAACGCGCTAATCTCAGGAACTACTGGTCCGATTTGAAAAATTCTTTAAGTGTTAGATAGCCCATTTATCGAGGAAGGCTATAGGCTATATAACATCACGCTATGAGTGACGGGAGCAAAGCAGTAGCCTTAAATAACGCGGGTGTAACCGCGGGCAACCTCTAGTGATAATATACTGCTTTACTTTTAAGTTCAGGTCCCATACAAATACCTATAAATCTCGATATGTTTTAACCAAATTTTGTTAAAATATGTTTAGCAGCTTATCAGTATTTTTTTTTTATTTACAAAAGTATGCGACTCAGCAATAAATGAAATAATTTACACATAACTTTTGACTCATTGAAATTTTCTTAGACTTTTGGTTAAATCTATGGATATAATTATTGACATACATATAAACACATGGCGGTATATAAAAAGATGTCAGTTAAATTAAACCTCTACAAATCTAGGGACTTACGCAAAGCTTTCTCCTATCGCTTGACCTATTCTCCAGACGTAATAGATGTTCGGAAATGTATTTATGGACAAGTATTCCGGTACTTACTCGCATACGTTATGGGCATGTCGCAGGCATACCGTTTAGTATGACGTTATACAAATAGCATCGTATCTTACAAACTATCGTCGGGTCAGTATGTGACGGCAACTTGTAAAAATGTCACCCTCGTCCTTCTGGTAACTTAATAGTTTAAGTTAGGTTTTCTTATAAATATGCACCAAAATTTAAAAGCCCTTTAAATCCTACAACTTAGCTTATCAGACTAATTAAGCATCAATATTCCTTCATACTAATCATTCTTTAAGTCATAACAATTGATAGAGTCGCTATTACACAACTGCAACCGATTGTAAAGGCACCACGCTGTTTGTAAAAAGCCGAATCAAACAAATTGCCTGCGACATACATAGTTTGTGGAAAACACTTGAGTATGCCGTAACCGTCAGCCGTAAGCTGGTGTTGCAACATCAAAAAACTAACATTATACTCGTGTGAGGCATCCACGAACAAGGTTTGATACTGCGACGATGTGAAATCGGAATATTTAAAAGTATCCCGAATACAAACTTTGCATATAAACGATCGGTTCTCACATTTGCATGTGTATACCAATATCTTACGTATCTTGAACCGTGTAATACAACGCTTAATTTTATTTCCAATAGGTAGGGCAGAGGTATTTAGCTCATATATATTTCGACAGCCAACGTCGGCCTTATTAGTGATGGTTACCGGCCAGGTCTCAGCTCGGTGTCCCTTCTACAAGCCTGGCTCGCGAGGAAGGCTAGGGTCTCCATACAGGCTACATCCCAGCTTGCCAGGGAGGGGGAGCTTATGGGCAGCCATTCAGGCCCTGTCAACCCAGTCCGACCGTGTAAAGACGGCAACTTTTTTTAGGATCAAGGATCAGCGCATTGTTTAAGGCAGATCGCATATCTAATTCTGCATTTAAATAGACAGTAAATGGAAGTGCAACTTAATAGGGATTGAAATAAAAAACGTACAATTTGTTGAAATTAAACTACAGTTTACGGATTTTATCGCGATGTATTGGTTTCACTGAGTTATTACATTTGAAACTATCTAAACTGTCATAAGGCTAATGAAACCCTAAAAGGACAAAGTCACCAGAAGACCTAAGGACACTGTGAGCTCATTCTGCGTAAATAGTAACACCAGTAGTTGAAAAATGTTCGGGTAATTTGAGATAACTTATACATTCAAGAAAAAGACTAATATCACCTCAGTCTGCCGTGAACATGAATCCTGTAAAGAATTCGAAACGTCGGCTAGTAATAAATTAAAAATGTAGTTTCTAGATCATTAGTTTCAAATGTAATAACTCAGTGAAACCAATAAATCGCGATAAAATCCGTAAACTGTAGTTTAATTTCAATGTGTAACATTCGCGTAAACCCAAGAAGATACTAAACGTACAATTTCTAAAGAAGTATGCATAGATTTGATGCAGAATATCTTAATGTCGAAACCACTTATCGCCGTTTAGTTCCTCGTTCCCAAGGATCTTCCTACAACAATTATGTTGCGTCGAGAACACCATAGGCATTCATTGAGCGTTTCATGTAGATAATTACATGTGTTTTCCGCGTTTGTTCCGTATTCACCAGGGAGACTGCACTTAACTTAGATGGATATTTATGCCAATTGCAAGTGTCATGTCATATGTCTTGGTTTATGATGTTGTTTCTCTTATATCAATCAGTACTAGCAGTCGCTTGCGGTTTCGTCTGCCCTAAACTGTTAACCTTTATTTTCTTAGTGTGACGTAGGTACTACGTCATAAAAGGAACGGGCTGTCAAAATTTCAGATTCATCATCAACAGCCTTTAACAGTCCACTGCTGGACTGGCCTCTCCTTTGAAAGGAGGAATTGGCCTACTATACCACGCTGGCCAAGCGGGTTGGTATAGGGTTTGTATCAAGTTTTCCTTCTCTTACAGTGCTGTTCTCTGCATACTATGCTCCCTCTGTCGGCTCTTACGATACCCATGGGATGATATGGGGTGGTGACAATTCGTATTCTTAATCCGTCACCACACGGAATTTCAGATTACTCATGCGGTAATTTGAGCTCTTTAATGATATCATTATGTCAGTCAGGGCAAATAATTTTATGTATACAATATTATGATTTTGAAGACTGTTTTTAATAGCTTAGAGGCTAGGCTAGGCTAAGATCTAGCTGAATGTACATACATACATACATAGACTCACGCCTGTTTCCCGGAGGGGTAGGCAGAGACTACGGAGCGCCATTTGCAACGATCTTGACATATCTCTTTTGCTTCATTCACTCCCATCAGATTCCTCATGCATGCTCTTCTGTTCAGGGTGCTTCTAACCTGTCCTGTTTTTAGGATGTCTCCAATCTGGTCAGAGAACGTCCGCCTAGGTCTTCCCCTTCGTCCTGTCCCTTCCACACTTGCCTTATATATCTGCTTGGTCAGTCTTTCGTCATCCATCCCCTCCACGTGTCCAAACCAGCTTAGCATACCTTTCTCGATGCTTGTCACTACATGAATGTAACCGATGCTCATAAACTTTGATAATGTCAAGGATATACAGGCAAGAAGTGTGTAGGTATATCGAAAATCTGGTGATGCCTCTGTTTTTTTTTTGTGTGGTACACCCACAAAAAAACAGAGGCATCACCAGATGGTGGTTGTCCAGTGCATTTCCACAAAAATAAATATTTGTTGTGGACGTCAGGTTCTAATAAATTTCAAACATCCGTTCAAGATTAGAAGAGGTTCAAGGCAGCGATAGCCTAGTGGATATAAGGCAGCGATAGCCTAGTGGATATACCAACAGACTGCCATGCAGAGGGTATCGGGTTCGAATCCACGGCGCGCACCAATGGCTTTTCGGAGTTATGTGCGTATTGAATTGTTATCGCTTGTCCCGTGCCTCGGAGAGCACGTTAAGCTGTCGGTCCCGGTTGTCATGAAGATCTTTGACAGTCGTTACAGGGCGTCAGTACCTTCTAAATATACTGACACTAGTCTAAACCATGGAATATCGCTATCCCTTCGGGTTGCGGAGGTCAGACAGGCAGTCGCTCTGTGGAAAAGCTAATATTCAGCCAAATCCGGTTAGACTAGTAAGCGGACCCCAGATTGAAACTGGGATAACGCTAAGAGAAAGAAGAAGATCCGTTCAAGATTTTCACGATACCTACCAAGAAAATCTCGGGCCATTCTTTTAAATTGAATACAAACATCACGAAACTCAAACTTCAAGTTTGACTTCTCGCGTCAACTCAAATAGAGTAAAAAGGTTATACATATATTTGTGACGAAACATCAGACGCGACGGCCGAAGAATGACATTAGACTGCGGAAACCTTGAAATTATTCAAACACTTGATACAAAAACATACATACATATACTCACGCCTTTTTCCCGTCGGGGTAGGCAGAGACAACAGAACGCCACTTGCTTCTATCCTTACAAATCTCACGCGCTTACTCTACATTCATTACTCTTTTCATGCATACTCGCCGGTTCCGGGTGCTTCGGACCTACAAAAACACGAAAAACAATTGTTTGTTGGCTACTATATCATACGATTCATAAGTAAAATGAGTTATTTTGCTTTCGAGTTTATGTTGTTTTTGTTTCCGAGTCGGGCAAAGTCGGCAAGCAACTTAATATGTTGACAGATTTGTTTACTACACTCTGATTATGAGCTGTAGCGCCATTGATGTAGCGCATTTAAACAGCTCCTATATGGGAGCTGTCTAAACAATATGCTGTAAAGATGATACAACGTATGGGATGAAGGTGTCATTTTATAATTTCGCTTTGTGTTTAATTCGGTTTCGAGAGAATCAAGGGAGACGCAACTATACGCTGGGTAACCACTGTCTGTGTCCAATACAAGAAATATTTCAATGCAAGTCGAAAGGATTTCAAGATGTTTCACATACAATCGACAGCCAATAACGCTTGAAATAGCTGACAATAGTTCGCAGTGACAGTATTTGTGATGTAAATGTTGCCATTCTAATTTTACTTAAATTCTGAGATACCCACTGATATAAGTAAGTTAGTTCAATAAGATAAAGAATATAGATATTTTAAAACATCATGACCTAATCATCATCATCTAAGCGTTGTCACTATTGCGATTCACGACTCTGGCCTTTGAGCCGGTGCAGTGGTCCGATTTCCTGCTATGACATCTCTATATAGCCCGCTCAATGAATACAGATTTACTTATATAGAAGCGCAGTTCTTAAGGCTCAGTTTAGGTCGTAGTTGGCGCCGGTGGCGGCGCTGGCGTCGTTTTCCGTCTCTCTTGCTCTCGTAGAGACAGCTCTCACAGCGCGACTGCCACGCCGCCAAGCGGCAATTTGGGTCACAGAAAGTTTGTCTTCAGAGCGCCCATAAGAAATGCGCCTCTATGTAAATATCTGAGCTCTTTGGCCCGGTCCTCTGCATCCTTGATGATAAGTCGAATGTCATTTCAAATTACATCTTTGAATCAATACCTACTCATAACTTCAGTCCAATCATACCCATCAATGAGGTACTAAAGATAGCTAAATATACGCTGAGTCATCGATGTTTTGTTAAAAAAGCTAAACATATGCTAATGCCATGTTAATGGATGCAAATCACTCTTGCATTGACGTTGGTTTTGTTGCTATACCACTTCGGCAAGAAACGTCATCGATAATGAGACGTACTCAATATAAATAAACTAGCCGTGCCCAGCGGTTTCACCCGCCAAACCTCGTCCATTGAACCTCGTAGCGCGTCGGTCGCCCGTGCTTTTTTTTTTTTATAATAGGCGGCAAACGAGCAAACGGATCGCCTGATGGTAAGCAATTACCGCCGCCCATGGACACAAGCAACACCACAGGAGTCACAAGTGCGTTGCCGCCCCTTGGGGTTGGGAAAAGGGATAGGGTGAGGGAGAAGGAATATGGGATAGGGCCTGCGGCACTCTCACTCACCGAACGAAACGCAACAGTTTAGGTACTGTTACTTTACGTCGATTTTCTGTGAGGGGGTAGTACTTCCCAGGTCGAGCCGGCCCATTCATGCTAAAATCAGCAAGGCTCTACTACCGTGTGCTATTACAAACTTCTCGCGTTGTTATCTTTTTTTTTCTGTCCCTAGGGGTTTTAGGGTAATGATTCCTAGCAGTTCATTGTCTTCCTCTTGTAGATATAGAACCCCACACGCTTAGTGGCGAAGACACCACTTCGTCATCCGTGCGTCGAAAATTTTCTGGTACTTTGCTGACTTCACGTTCAATTCGCTAGTAACTACTCGCGCAACTACATGTTTGACAAGCTAAGCAAGTATCGGTAAAGTTCTTACAATCATCATCACATCACACACATCATCAGCCTTTAGAAGTCCACTGCTGGACTAGGCCTCTCCTTTGGAAGGAAAATCTGGCCTACTATACCACGCTGGCCAAACGGGTTGGTATAGGGTTTGTATCAAGTTTTCCTTCTCTTACAGTGCTGTTCTCTGCATAATATGCTCCCTCTGTCGGCTCTTACGACACCCATGGGATGATATGGGGTGGTGACAATTCGTATTCTTGATCAGTCACCACACGGACCAATCATCATCAGCCCTCTATAAAACTGTCTCCTGCTGAGCACGGACCTCTTCTCACTGTGAGAAGGATAAGGCCATAGTCCACCACGCTCTAGTTCTTATAATAGGGACAGTCAATTATAACACTATTATATTCTTATATAGCTGCTGCTGTTCCTAATTAAACAAAATATTATTCATCATCAACGTCCTAGCGTTACCCCGGTTGCATCCAAGACTTTTACAATGAAGCCCGGGTTTCAATTTCCAGTCTAGCCAAATTTTATAGAATATTTTTAAAATTTACCCGGTTTGGCCGCGGTCGTGGGAATTTCGGGAAATCCCTTCTTAGTGCACCCCTACGGTCCCCGTGGACATACGTGCCAAATTTCAAATTCCTGCGCCCAATAGTTTCGGCTGTAGCGTGTCTGTCAGTCAGTCAGTAACGCAAGGATTTTATATATTAAGAAGATTAGAATAGGTATTCACAATTACTTCCAAAAACTAGAATTTTAAGTTTGATCGCGTCAAGCGAACTAAAAATAAATTGGAATAATATAGAGCTGGCCTGATGCGTCAACGATGAGGTCCAACACAATAGTATTAATTTATAAAGGTCAGTATATCTGAAATAACTCACAGCATTAACAATTAAATACCTTTATAAACAGTAGGCACGGGTAAATAGGCACGTGAATATTTATGAATAAGAGGAAAATTTCTACTCGAAATAGTTAAGTAGTTTGAGCCTGTTAAATGATTATAACACAATACTAACTACTTAAAACATTAATGCGAGTATATTTAATCGCTAAGAACTTCTCAGATTAAAGAACAAAATTTGTTTCCTTTTGGTCTATTAATCTGAGAATAATATTCTTTAAGGTGAAGGTAATGGTGAAGGAAAAACATCGTGGGGAAACTTGCATGTCAGAGTTGTCTCCATGTTGTCGAAAGACATGTGAAGTATGCTAAGTACGCCAACCCACTTGGCCAGCGTAGTTGTCGTTGCCCTTATTATACATAGTAAGGAGAGGCCTTAGCCTGGTAGTGGGACCTTTTGTATACGGACCTGTGATTACATAACTTAAGTGCGCGTTAACAAGCATGACCTAATGCGATACGCGTTGCCGAGTACTAGGCCAAAGTAGTGTGGACAAGTGTTGAAATCGACACAAGAAGAAGAAGAAATGCAAGTTGAAGAACTCTTTTTTCTTCACGATAACGGGCTCTTCCTCCGCCTTTTGGGGCAAGCAGAGCGTGTCTGTCGGTGGAAACTCTCCTTGAGAACCTACTCAGAAACTCCAGGCATCCTAGGGTCTGTCAACGTGCCATAATGCCAAAATCGTGCGTATCTCGGTTAAGACACTACCTAAGTTTAAGCATAGTTAGAATTATGTAGCCAGGTACATAGCAGCCATATGTATATAGCCAGATACAATTCATTTAATTTCTTTATTGCTTCCTTTTATAAACAATATTTTTATGCCTGATATTTATAATATACAAGATAATTTTAATACATTTATAAAGAAGAATAAGTGGCGGCCTTATATAAAAATCTTTTGTTCAATTAATTATATACGGGTCACTTCGTTATCTAAAGTGAGTATAAAATTATAATTACCAATAAAAGTTATCGCGAGTGATTAAAATGGAAAAATAAATACGTAAACCAGATATAAACTTTATTTTAATGAGGCTCTTTATAAGTGACTATAGTTTAAACTTAGGTGATTAACAACACGTTAGAATGAGTGTATCCCTTTCAAGATATACCGGTGGGATCTCTGCTAAGCTACACTGATGAATTCACAATGATCCCGCTACTGAGGGAAGTTGAGAGAGAAACACTTAGGTGGTTTTAGCATAGTAAAAACAGAATAGTAGGTTAGCTAAGGCCGCTCGGCGAGTTAATTGCCTACTCTTGCGTTGACGCACGGGTTGTCACTTGTTTACACCGCGGCGCCGGCTTTGTCGGCGCTCGCGCTTTTTCGCCACTTTTTTAAGTGATCGCTCTGAATACTTCACAATTTTAGCTTGAATTTATTTTTTCTCAAATACCTACTGACTACCTAAGCGTTATATAACTACCTATCTAAATGCCTTTTTTAATGAGAAAAAGTAACAAGTTAAATTTACTGTCGTTTAACACATTGTATATTATTAATAACGTTTATTACAAAACTGAATGTATATAAACAATTCAAGCGGGCGAGCAGTGAAGTACCTACATGAATGCGCTCGATCAGACGCGCGGCGCATCCCGTACTGAATCCTCGCCAAGCTTGCCGCGCTCGTGTGATTGTGTGCGTGAAAAGTGCGTGCGTACACGGCGCCGCCGGCGACTCACGCGTACATTCAAACCAGCGCGGCAGCGCGGCGGCCGATTTGTATGAAGCTATCTTACTATTCTGTTTTTACTATGGTTTTAGTGCGTAGGCTGCACTACTTGCGGGAGTCGCACTACTAGAATCGAAACTCAATAATCTTATGTGTTCGAGGAGTCGGTGAAAAAAATTGAAACACTTTCATAATAAATGCTTTGAGTAATTATTTATTATATTATCATCATCTTCCTTGTGTTATCCCGGTTGCATCCAACCAGACTAGGCTTTCATTTTTGTTGGATAACTTGTGTCATCCATAGTTATCCAAAAATAATGTAGATAAAAGTATACTTGTTACAAACAAGTATTTTTCTTATTAAAAAGTAAAACAATACCAAAAGCAAAATGACATCGCCGTATACGAAATTCAGAGCCCCTATACGAACACGATTATGCCTTTTATATTGTCTTATAGCGCTCTGTAGAAAGCAGAGGATTCTGTTTCATGTATTATGCACTTTAAAAGGACACAAGGAAATTGTGTGGCTAAACAATAGCGTATACGATTACAAAGCTTTCACATATGTTTTATATTTAACATTTGTTCATGTTCCGAAATAATAGTAGGTATCTTTTGTGCTGTATATTGTTCGTATCAATAAAATATCACTTATACTAGAAATAGCGGCATTTTTCTTCTATTTTCTTTGTTGTTCTTTATTATATTGGATTAAAAAGTGTGTAAATTTACCATGACGTTTACGTCTTTGTACGAGAGTCTAATACAAAGACTTCCTAGACCAGGCAAACCAATTCTTGACGTTGAAATTACACGTTACCGAGTAAATAAAATTATTCTCTCTTTCTTCCTCTCTCCACCTCTCCGTTGCTCCCCCTTTATTTATTTCAATTATACGGTCTGGTTTGATTTCATTGTAATGAGGTCGAAATGCATCCGATACATCACAGCATCACGAGATAAACAGCGCGGATTTCACTTGTCAATCGACGCGACGGCGCTCAACGCTGCCACTTCGTGTTTCAAACATCGAATGTGGGACGCGTTCCGTTTCACGATTCGTAATCTTCAATATAATACTTTTATATAGTAACACCGCCTTATATCTATTAAATTACTAGATGCGAATGCTGTTACGTTGTGTAATTTTGGTATTGCTCTAGCTAAAAACTGATCGACTCACAACTCTGAACAAATTATTTTTCTTTCAATACAATTAATACTCTTGCACGGTAGAACAGATACAGTCACGCACCAAACGGTTCGGCGCCTCTTATCTCTGCCGTACCATTAAGATGTGAAACTCATTACCAGCCCACGTGTTTCCCTCCACTTATGATCCTGGGTCCTTTAAGCGGGGCGTGTAAAAGCATTTCTCAAGGAAGTCAAGGCGAGGGCCATCATGCCATAATGCCATGCTGGCTGCTGGGATGATGGCCATCACTATGGGACTTCACTGACTGCTTGACATCAGGCACCATGGAGTCAATTTGCCCTGATAAATGCCCAAAAATGTCCCGGTTATATAAAGCGTTTTTAAAAGACATTTACTCGTCACTTACTTATATTTGCACAATCGTTATCCTTGAACCTTTTTCTAACCAACAGAAAAGATAAGATTACGAACACATTCCTTGTTTGCGATAGACTCTACTATATCTTTTCCTTTTTCCCCCAGCACTTTCTTACATAAGTGCGCGCCATGTTTATATATCATTTGCAGAACCCACTTCGTAGTCCTCTAGATATTCCTAATTTGTTTATTTAGTGTAAGGAGGTCGATTACTTAATGTCTCTTAATATTACCCCAATTGTTCAATTTCCGTGTCATGTAAATTAGTATTTTGATTACGGAGTTTTCTTAGCGCTGAGATAATACCTTTATAAACAGTCAGTTTATTCCTTGCTTGTACGTTTTATTGCGGGTGTTACCGAGCATACCTACCTTTTTAGTCCATTTAGCTAATGCTGGTAAGCTTTGAGCAATATTTATGCGACAAGCAATACGATCAGGCTTATACATCTGTACTCGTAGTCACGATCAGTCGTTATTCATACTCAATTATCCTTTGCTCGACGTTTGAACATCCATTAAAGCCGCTAGTTTATCTAGGTAATTTCTCATCCACATAGGTACTTTCAAAGACGTGTGTTTAAAGAGACGCTGTTCGAAATTCAAATGTATTTTTATTGGCGCCAAATATTTTTCGTGTCGCCATTTTAGGCAGCTGACATTTTTTTATCGAATTTGCGACTTCCAAATACAGGCAATGTTATGCCAGCTATACAAATAGTCAAGCACACACTAAACAGTTATGTGACAATTATCACGGCGTGATAAGATTGGTGTTTTATCAAGGTTGCTATCTTAGTGGGGCGGCGGCTGGTTGTGTTAACTGGGACAGGCTTGTCAATCTTGCATTGTAAGGAACCGTGTCACTTTTGTGATTAGGGTTCTATCGCTCATGTGTATCTACAGTCTGCACCATAGTTTACTAAGAATGTTTGATGTGACTCATGAGAACTTATCAGTTTATCATTGATCAAAATACATGGGCTGTTTGTGTGGACATGGTAAACAGCTCAAAGCAAATATTTTTCAGTGTTTCTGACAGCCTGGAGAAGTTAACTGCTTGAACAGTGCATTCCACTAACAGAAAACATTCGTGAAAGAAAATTACCAGTAGTATAGAAAAATATGACAAAAGAGATTTTTGTAAACGTCTAATAATTTCTCAATATTAATGCAAAAATAAAATAATTCATGAATTATTTTCAATACACATTTCCCAAAGGAAAATTCCAAATTTCAAAGTATGCGTGTGATTTTTGCGTTTGTGCAGTACGCTTCTATGAAGACTTTCTTCGATCAATCATCTATCTAAACCGAGTAAAATCAAAGAATAAAAGTAATTGAACAACTTTTAAGATGTTCCTTTACCATGTCAACAAAATTTTGCAGTAAAAATGAGTTCCTTTGAGTTCCGCATTTTCCACTTTCTGTATCTCATGAATAAAATATGAAATGAATTGAGTAATCTACAAGTATCTGTTACAAAACTGTGTCGTGTTTATTTATAATATTATAAAATATCAACTCTAAGGGCTAGCGCATACATACAATTTTTAATTGAACAAGTATTTTGTTGTGTATCATAATTATGTCTAAAAGAATATATTGAAACGTGCATACTGTCAACTCGATAGTTGTTCGACAAAAAAGTCAAAAATGGTTATCGATTTGCTTTTGATTTAAAAGTTGGACAACTATCGATCAAGCGTTCAATTTGTATTGCATTGTATTGATGTGCGCAGACCATCGACTAAACAGTCGATCCGCGACTGACCACCACTACCAATCTCGTATAAGGATTTGAAGCGGGCCATTTTAGGAGATAAAAAAAGTCGATTGTATGGGCACTTCCATCAACTAAACTGTTAGATTGAGTAGAAATCACGAAAAGTCACAACTCGACGAAACAGTTTAGTCGATCTAACAGTTGTATGTATGCGCTCGGCCTAAGGGTATCTATTTCCAACAAAGGTTTTCGTTTTGGTCGCGTTAACCCGGTTGCTAGCTGTCCTCCTCTAAATTGGGAATGGTGGAGGAAATGTGTGAGATTGAGCGATATTCGGGGTATTCCTCTAACTACCCTTCTGAATACCAGTCACAAACATATCTTATGTTTGTGACCCATGCAATGCGAGTAGAGTAGCATAGATAATAAATAAATAATTCTCGATAAAGAGAATCGTCAAAAAATACTCAATGTTCGCAACACCGAATATTTTTCATGTTTTTACTCCGCAACTTATTTTTAGCAATACTGGTTTTCGTATAAATGGCGTTAAATGCTTCCTTCCATTAGTTAATTTCATTATTACGCGAGTATTGAGTCAAAACATTGAAAAAAATGTCCAAATTGGCTGTTCACGTAATTAAACAGGTACAATAAAGTGTGCAATAAAATCCATTCGATTTCCGAACACGTTTTGAGTGCATGTATGTAGTCTGCTTTTTAGAGTTAGTGGTAAAAGCGTATTTTTGTAAACTATTGCTTTATCAAAAGGTCGTTCCAATACGGGCGGCAACGTTGCAAAGGATATAGGCCTCTTCTCGGGAGGATTTACCTATGTTTAAATACTGCATAGGCGTATATAACAAGGGCGGCAGGTAGGCCAGTGCCCACACTAGGCTTTGAGTTACCAATTTTTTTATCTAAATACATGTACTCTGTATATAATCATTATCACCAAATCAGCTTCTAGACGTCTAACAAGACATATGAGTCTGTTTAATAAGATTCAAATCAGCTTAACTCAACTGCTGCATCAGTTACAATAATATTAAATGTACTAACAAGCAGTCGCAATCAACACAATGGTACACTTATCTCACAAGCTGATCGCTTGAACCATAGAAAAAATGCTTGAACCTTGGCCACCGCAGTGCAAGCTAAGCCTCCGTCTTATATGACACTTATAGGATTACTTCACGCACACACTTTACAAACTTGTTCTACTGGTTGCTAGTGTCAGATTGCGTAATATGCCATGGAATACGTCATGTTATGGGTTATGTTTTGCTTGGTAGGTAAGCTTGTAGTTATAGCGAATGAGTCAAAAACAATCGATGTGTTATATGGACCCCGTTGACATATGTTCATGTCCGGGCTAGAGATGATACACACTGTGTATCATCTCTATGTGTGTATTACACAGCTCCTAAGAATGGGAGAAACCATTATCCGTCTAGGCTAGAGAGTTACCGGTTAAGTTTAGTTAGACTTTTATCTGCCATGTTACCTAGTTAAAACACCTGTTTTACTTTTTGCGCGTCGCTATATTATTATTGCCCCTCTAAACAAGCCCCAATATGGAGTTTGCCATCGTAGAATAAACCTAATGTTTTTAAACAGGCATATGAGACCTAAACATATTTAGCTTCACTGGTAAAAACCTAAGTTCACCTTTTTTATTAAAGGTGTGTAACATTTACTGGCATAAACAACATTTACATATATTTATACAACGTCTGAAATTTAGTTTTATGAAAATAAACAATTCGCTACAAGGTATCACATAATTACATTAAAATGTTCAAGTAATTAAGGTACCATTGTGAATTTTGTTCATTTTCATGTAATAAATTCACAAAATGTACCCAGCTTTTTAGATAGTAAAATACTGGTATATTATTTTTGTCTTATATGGCTTATTATTATTATTGTTTTACTAGTTCGTTAAGTTTTAATTACGATACACGTTCCTAGAACCTACGCTAGTTAGGGGTGCATAGGGTTCCCACCAAGAACTTAGGGTTCCAAGCCAACCTCACCTGCAAGTGGTGCACCTGCCGATCAACGGACGAGGCTCTGGCAAACAAAATATCCCGAAAAGCGGCAATAGGCTCGCCACCTATTACGTGGGATCAAAACACTGGCGAAAAGTGGGCGTTTAATATGCCTCTGCCTACCCCTTCGGAGAAACAGGCGTGTCTATGTATGTATTTCTGTTAGGCTAACAAAATATGATTGACCTTTCATTTCATAATGTCACAGAAAAAGAGAGCTCCATTTGTAGTCGGTCGGTTAATTAATTCTTGGCATTCGTCACAGTCTGCTGCAAAATATCCCCAAGGAAAGGTATGTGTGCTTCATTTTGCTGAGGCAATTTAGTTTTCTACGCTTGGCTGACTGTTCGGCAATGACATTGAATTAAAAAGTAATAGCCTCATTTGAAACAATTTCGATTTAATATCTGTATTCAGTATAGTTTTTGCTTTGAATTCTACGTAAAACGGGTCACGACTTCTTTCAACATATTACTGTTATAAATACGCCAGTTTGTAAGGGTGAATGGATGGAGGAATAGACGTCTGCCTGTTACGCTTTCACGCAAATACTCTACAATGCATTTTGAAGAAACATTGCACAATCATATAGCCAGTGGCGTAGCTAGCTGGTTAGCTTTTTTTTTAGTCGATACCTAACAATTACGGGCTAACTCCCCCAGGCTGACTTGGTCAATTGTAGTGCTGAGCTAGTTCCTATGTTGTTTTATATTTTTGTACATTGTATTTTGTGTCTTGAAGTCGAGTTTGGGGTGTCACCCTTTTTTGGATGGGTGGCACCCCATAAAAGGGTGACACCCGGGGCGGACCACCCCCGCCGCTCACCCCCCCCCTTGCCAGAGGGTAGGGTAGGGTAGCACAGAGGGTATTGCTGTTATAATCGCCACTCACGCGGGCGCAGACGTATGTATAGGTTAGTAAAATTGTTTGACGGAATGCAATGAAATGTATATTATGTCCTCATTATGTAAACATTTTTAAGCTCATAAGAAGTCATTGTTCTTTTCCTACAACAAGTTTATGAAGAACTGGCAAGGAGAGGAATCCTTTCAAAATGAATCATTAAGAAATTATTAAATGGTATAAATACAATAGGGTTGTTTCCAACTAGTCAAATCAAGCTCTTTTAATGAAATGTCAAAAACGACCTTTGCACAAGCACTTTACAAAAGCCTTATTTTGTATGAAATATGACGTAGTGACGTCATAGTGTTTTGCTTTCAAGTAGAATACTTATTATCAATAAATTGACGATAAAAATGTTAAAAAAGTTTTAACATTAATTGATGAATGAAACTACTATTATTTTGACATGTTTCACTAAAATACTTGTATAATTTATTTCACTTGCAGGAAACTTCCCTATTGTTTGGGTTCTGTTGGTTGATTAAGAGCAGAAGTAAGAGAATAAGCCTTAAGCGGGTACGGGCGTTGATGACCTTCCGTAATCCTTTTTAGCCGCCGCGCCGTGAGTACATAAATGGCACGAATCGTTCGAGAAGAATACACATTTTGAATAAGTACGTAATAATATATATTATATGAGTCAAAGGAACCTGTTTGTATATTGCAAATAAAAATTCTAAATATATACTACCTACTAATTACGTTTAAAAAAATAAACATACTTAAACTTGCTTGTTAAATTGTGTTCGCTGTATCCGTCTCATACTTTTATGTTTATTTGCAAACCATTAAATTTTTGCAGACTTATTTTTTAATTAATTTAAAATGTAAAGCCGTGGGAGAAAAGTTATACACCTAAGAAGAAGAAAATTTGCAACGCAACTGCATTGCGTGAAGTGCCAACGTATAAATATATATTTATATGTATATGTTATGATGGGCTTAGATGATGGATCATCAGATGACAGAGACCAAATAGCATCGTAACATTCGTAACCGTGATTATTAGGTCAAAGATTTTGATTAAGGTTAAACTTTCGTTGGCATCTTAAATTACATAACCTTAATTAATTCACTGATAGTCCATTTAGTGGTATGTCGTCGTGACTAATATGGATAGAGCAGGTTATAGGCGAGCGGTCGAGTCAATGTTATGTAATCATGTTTATATGTGTAAATTAGCTCTAGCGTACGCCTGCTGTTGATAACCTACTATTTATTATTTATACGACAGCTATTTTCGTTAACCAATAACCACGATAAAACTTAAATTTATTATTGGGTCAGTGACACTCAGAATCAAACCTAATCGAAACATCTCGACGAAAGTTAGTAACCCTGATTTAATTTTATGATTTGATCGTTTGCCTCTTTGGTAAACGAGATCTTTTTTCAGCCAGGTTGAATGCGTTCTTTATTCAAATTTATAGCCCAGCTCATAGACAAAATATTGAAAACTATATGGAGTTTGGGAACGGCAATAGATTTTTTCTGTAATGTAAAACTGGTAGTAAATGTAAAACTGGTAGTAAAATTTTATGTTCCTGTGCCCTTGCTTTGAATAACCTGCTAATATACTGTAGACAAAGAGACCATTTAAGTAAAGATGCAAAGCCACGTCTGTGCGCCCACTATAACACTCGTTAAACATACTCAACACTGATACATGTCCCATATTGTTATTATAGTATGCGTTTACTTCGCTCGTTAGACATAAGTATTCACCTTCAAACACTTTGTTGTCATCATTTGTATGAACAGCCGACTCTAATATGTGCGCCTCACAACGTCACAGTATTTAAACGTTTACTCGAGCCATTGGAATTTCTAACTTAGTAGTCAGATACAAGACAACAGATCATTATGAAGAAGTTAGCCAAGCAAAAAGGCATCCCGTCGATAGAGAAAGAAAGAAAATCAATTTGGCACTCGCGACAGTTTTATTTTCCAGCATTTTCACACCTCAATTACAGAAAAAACAATGAGATATAAGTGTAAAAGAGAAATTCGTATACCAAACGTATTCTTTGTCAATAACGGATAATTTTCACTTATTTAAAGGGCCCACTCTATCTATGTATTATCTCTATGCAGACAAGTCACGGGGTCTTGGTTGCTGATGTTTAGTACCTACCAAATACTGTAACTATCAAATTATTCACGAAATAATATAAAAAAATACTTTATTTTTAATAACTTCCAGACAAACCTGTTCAATTACTATTCATATAGTGATACATTTATCCCAGCTTTGTCTACTTCTATAATAAAAAATCTAGGATACAATTTTATACTCATTGTTGCTTGAGAACAACAAACGTCACTCGTATAACATATCAAGTTGCAGTTCTAGATTATTCCAACGATTAACTAAGTAGGAAAATCTCGAATTGATATATTAATAGTTTCTTGTCAACATACCTGTTTGTGACGTATTTAAACGTATGCTTTTTTTCACCGGGCACTAGGTTACGCGTGTATTATACGCTTTAATTAAAAATAAAGGTGTTCAAGGTGCAACATCCTGACTAAAACGGTTGGTTCAGATATCTGTCAACCTGTGATCAGTGATGTGACAAGATTACCGAGTCTCGTATAAAATATATATTATACAAAAAACTACAAAGCTCAAAATTACTTGTTTGATAGTAAAAAAAAATATTTTCCATAATAAAATGGAAATATCGAAAGGCCTTTGCCATGCAGTGGGAAGTCACAGGCTCTAAATTCTTTTTTTTTTTAGGGTTCCGTACCTAAAAGGTAAAAATCGGAACCCTATTATTTTTAGGGTTCCGTACCTAAAAGGTAAAAATCGGAACCCTATTACTAAGCCTCCGCTGTCTGTCTGTCTGTCTGTCTGTCTGTCTGTCTGTCTGTCACCAGGCTGTATCTCATAAACCGTGATAGCTAGAAAGCTGAAATTTTCACAAATGATGTATTTCGGTTGCCGCTATAACAACAAATACTAAAAATAAAAAAAATGAAAATATTAAGGGGGGGTCCCATACAACAAACGTGTTTTTTTTCGTATTTTTTGCTCAAAATTACTAACTGTAACAGGTAGACGCTTTAAATTTTCACAGAATATGTAGTTGTATATAACCTTTCAAAATAAATAATTAAATTTAAAAAAAATAAATAATAAAGGGGGGCTCCCATACAACAAACGAAATTATAATAAAGTATTTAAGTATACATACAACGAACGTGATTTTCTTTTATAGATGATGGTACGGAACCCTTCCTGCGCGAGTCCGACTCGCACTTGCCCAATTTTTTCAGCCCATATACATATATCTGTACAGAGTCCATCCATAAAAAAAATTGTTGGCAAAAATATAGGCACTTCAGTCATTTCCTTCTGCGAGATATAAAAAAGACTAATATAGCAGTTACATCAGACTTATACAAGTTTTTTTTTTACTAAACATGAATGCTCTTTGATAGCTTCATTCGACTAATCTTCATATAAATGAGTTGCCATCCTTTGTGTATCGATAATAGCTATTGTCAGTTCCCACACATTATCTAAACGCATATTATTCTATATTACGTAATTGTACATTCAGTATACTACCTATTTTAATTTAAACATGAAATACTTAATATCGTATGTACATACTTAATCCTTTTATACTAATAACTAAATGAGCCGTTTACACCCTGCTCCGCTCCCTTGGCTCATAGCGTGATGTTATATGGCCTATAGCCTTCTTAGATACATTTATCGAAAGCCCATTGGCTTTCTAACAGCCAAACATCGCGCGTTCAAGCAAACAAACAAACAAACTCTTCAGCTTCATAATATTAGTAAATAATAAAGACATGGATAAAGGCAGCGACATACTGCTACGCAGAGGGTATTGCTGGTATAGCGTTCAATCCCACTGCGCACACCTCTGACTTGTCGAGGATATAGGCTTATAAAATAGTTGATTATCACATGCTCCGTGCCTCGAACATCACTTTAAGCTATTATTCCCGGCTGTCATGAAGATCTCTGACGTTCGTTATGGGGGGTCAGTAAGTACCCTTGAATATACTGACATTGGTCAAAGTCGCAGAATATCGCTGTCCCATTAGGTTGCGGAGGTCAAGCAGCAGTTGCTCTGTAAAAAGCAAATATTCTACCAAATTTAGCTCGACGTGAAAGCCGATCCCGAGCGCTAAGTCGAAAAGATAGACTGTGTGGAATAAACATACTTTTCAACTAGTTGATTGTCATTAATTGTGGCGGACTAATATAATCAAACATAATATTTATGTGTTGAATGCTTCTACCGCTTTATGGTTAGACACGCCGATCGTAGGATGTATTGTAATATCCTTTTACTTGCCGTCAGTGTTCAGTTATTTGCTAATTGAACTTACGTACCTACTCCTTACGTATGTGTTTACTCAATGATAATGATAATTGAGTTCAATCACGATAAATAATTAAAAAGACCTTAAGCATGATTTTTTTTTATAAGGTTAGCCAACAGCTGCTTACATCAATACATGTTTTGTTAAGATATTATTATTTTAAATTATAAATGTAGCAACTACTTACAGGCTAACACCACATGCATAATATATACCTTATATTTCACAATTTCACAAAATAATTTCTAACTTAATAAATTTAAATGATTAACAACTAGTAAAACAAATTAAAATACACGAAAAAAAAAAGAAGATTAAGCCAATATTATTCCACAATAATAACAATATAAATATTACAATTTTCATAATAACAATTACAGAATTATCATTCAATACTATTTTTTGCTTGCGTATGATATAACAGTTTTGCAAAATTTACCCATGCTATCATTATGTATCAGCAATCATTTATGGTCTTACATAGTCAACATATCGGTGAGTTAGAGCCAAGCACTGTTCTCCTTAATGGTGGACATAAAGGTGTGATCATATGTCTGAGATAACGAGACGGAGCATGTAACCTTAATAGACCCAGAAGATTCGGACAATCGATTTTATTATGCAGGAGTTTGTACAGAAAAAGGCTGTCAGTTACATCAGAGCGACTAGACAACGAGAGCAATCCAAATTACTGAAGCCGTGTATTATACGAGTGTAGAGATTTTGATTTGCCAATAGCAAATGCAAGGTGCCATAGGAATCGCTTCTGAACACGTTCCAAGCGCAATGCATGCACTGCATAGTGACGTGAGGCCTCCATACAACACTGCAGTAGGTGCCTACTCTAGAATGCTTCGTACCAGGCTATTATATAACATTATTTTTGTGTTGCTTTTAAATTCTTTGGTATTTCTTATAACAAATCCTAACATCCTAGAAGATTTTTTTATTATATTTTCAATATGTGGCGTAAAGGTGACTTTTTTATCGAATGTCACTCCTAAATGATTTAGATAACTTTGACAGGAACTGGCGCAACTTGACAGAAGTCTCGCTCCGAAGAGTGTAATTGAAACCTTTGCACAGGAGCGAGGCGGTGGGATAGCTAAGGTTGAAAAAAAAGGCATTAAAGTTATAGCACTGGCTTCGGATGTCACTTAAAATCCAAATATAGATGGCAAGGTATGAATTTGTACAATTTTCTTTCTTCATGCTGTTGAACAAAATAATCAAGAGTTGACGCTCAAAGTTATCTAGGTAGACTGAACAAATTTAATATAATTTACCCTTTTGTCTTACTCCATTGAAAATATTAATCACAGAAATGCCGTTAAATAATTAAAACTTGACAATCGAAGATTTACGGCAGCTATCATCATTTACAGGATAATAAGTGAGTATTGATTGAACAATGGATGTGCTGGCAGTGAGAAACCGATGGTCGGCCATGACCTGGACGGCACCCTGACCCCTTGGATATAAACAAACTCGACGCACGAGGTCGCTGTCACAACGTCATATTTGCAATAAAGCAAGCTGCTAAGTTAATTATGTACGTAAGACATCGACTCGTCAGTACTAAAGTGACGTCTCTTATGTTTTACAAATACAAATAATGTATACAAGTACCTATACATTATTTGTATGGGACAGGACACAGGGGAAGACCTAGGCAGACGTTCTCTGACCACATTGGAGACATCCTTAAAAAAGGACAGGTCAGAAGTACCGTAAACAAAAGAGCATGCATGAGAAACTTGATGGGAGTGAATGAAGCAATAGAGATATGTCAGGATCGTTGCAACTGGCATTCCGTAGTATCTACCTACCCCTTCGGGAAACAGGCGTGAGTCTATGTATGTAAGTAATTGCGAAATATGGATGTGCAAGTTGTCAATTTTGGTACCTATATTAGGGTCACGAAACACTCTAAAGTGTTCTGCAACCTCAAGTTTTAGGAACTACCTCAAGCTTAGGAACTACAACTAGTGTAACTTTATTTACTCCCGCAATAATGCAATCACTTAGACAAAGTATAGTATTGGAACGTTACAATGATAATTTCAGGGCACCTTGGTCTAATAAGAGAACTTGGGCTGTATTTGCTTTATTTTCTTCTTCTTCTCATCAGCCTTTAATAGTCCACTGCTGGACTAGGCCTCTCCTTTGAAAGGAGGAATTGGCCTACTATACCACGCTGGCCAAGCGAGTTGGTATAGGGTTTGTATCAAGTTTTCCTTCTCTTACAGTGCTGTTCTCTGCATAATATGTTCCCTCTGTCGGCTCTTACGACACCCATGGGATGATATGGGGTGGTGACAATTCGTATTCTTAATCCGTCACCACACGGACAATTTGCTTTATATGTGCATTTTATTACGCAGTTATGATTTGTGATTGCACCCATACTAAAAATCGTCATATACTTCGGTCAATCATGTCGATCCTGTCATATAGGTATGTACAAATAATCCAGACAGAAAATTTGTCTGCTCCAACTCTTGCAAATCAAAACAATTTTTTCTTGTCTGTCAACAAGACGAAATCTGATTACCTACACTTACTAATATACAAGGGCCGTCAAAATATTGTACTTATTAGGGTGCTTGACAATATACATACATATGTACACCCACACGCTTACATTGAGACTATACAAGGCTTACTGTATATCTTATTAGTAACACAAATGGTCTAGACCTGTAGGTACTGATATTTCACCTGAAGCTGCCTTCAAGCTATTTATAAACGTTTGGTCCATTGTACCCTACGCATTTACTCACAGTTTAATGTACGCCCACCGGCTGTCGATCAGTTTACACCAAAATACGGCGAAACACGACCAATTAAAACTAAGTGGGTGATGAGTAAAAGGACTAAAAGGTTAAGTGACGTTTTCGACATGTTTATCGATATTCATTTACATGTATAAAAAATAAATTATTTTTTACGAACGATAATCCAAAAAGGAATGGTGCGTAAGTTTGTATTTATTGACGCGGTAGTGTTTTTTGTATTGCCAAGGTGACAAGCAAGCGTACGGTCTTGTACGGTGTTTTGGTTGTAATGTATAGGTGCCGTAGGCATATACTTACTGGCTGATAACCTTAGAGCTATGATATGAGTAGGCTATCCATATTGCGCTATGCTGTTAACCTGGTTTTATCTGTGTGATGGTCCTGTCTTCCCATGTACTCTGGGCAAGACTATCCTTAATAAAATATGAATTATTTTAGTATTATCTTGTGTTCATATGAATGTTACACATTGAAATCAAACTTCTGCTTACGGGTTTTATCACGATATATATTTTTTATTGTATTTTACTAAGCGATTTCTTAAGATACATCGATGACGTAAAACCCAGGAATCTCTGTACTGTGTTGCACATTTATGTACCGAAAATTACTATACAACAGAATACGCACGTACCTACATAATAAAATTCAGAACAACACATCAGAATCCTACACCTGATTCATAACAAATGGAATACAAAGTAACCTTGAATCTGTTTTATGTCTTTTTTGTTGCACATTCCGTATTACAAAATCTTTTATGGTCGAGTTATTCAATCATTGTTGATAGTTTTTCATCTCGTATCGCCATGGCAACCATCACAAACCATTTTTCTTATCAATACGGAAACGTTGGGTGCAAAAACGTGGTCAATTAGGCTTCTTCGCTCTATTTCTTGTCATGATTGTCTGACGCAAAAACTAGCCATGAGGAAGTCATCTACCGTTCTGAACGACTGATGGTAAAAATTATGGGAAATTCGTATTAGAGAGGTTGCGGAAGAAATGGGTGTTGAAGTGAAATTGCTGTTGGTTATGGCTGGACTACAAAATAACATTTGCACATTAAGCTAAGATTGTAATGAGTTAATGACCCATCGTCCCCGCTTAAAACAAGACGGATAGTTACTTTAAACTACTACCTACCTACGAACAAATTCGAAACTATACAGCCTCGGAAGTGACCTATATCTTAATTTAAGTGTAGGATATTTATTATTTACTAGAGGACGCCAGCAGCTACGCCTGCATCCGTGGGAATTTCGGGGAATCCCTTCTTAGTGCACCCCTACGGTCCCCAAATTTCAGCTTCCTGCGCCCAATAGTTTCGGCTGTAGCGTGTCTGTCAGTCAGTCAGTAACGCAAGGATTTTATATATTAAGATTATTAGAGAATGTCCGCAGCTACAGCCGAACATGTCTTTTATTTAACCTTTTTTCCTAATCCCTTTGGGAATACTTCTTTATGCTACGGTCCCCAAGGAACACGTCATGTCAAATTTCTGCTTCGTGGGCTCAATAATTTTTCCGTGGATTGTCTGTCAGTCATTCAGAAACGAAAGAATTTCCTATATACAGATTTATATCAGCAAAATTTAACGGGGATTTCTAGCTCTCCTATCATTATGTTATAGATTATAGACATTTGTCAACTACATAAAGTAGGTAGTTAGAAATGTGTAATCTAAAATTAATTAAGGTACTTTAATCATCTCCTGCGAATAGAGATGTAATGTTTATAATGGCAAAACTTGGAATATTCAAGAAATAAAAGCAATATCCGAGCGACTGAAATATTTTCCACAAGGCACAAAAAGGTTATAACGACTATTTACGATTTTGTAGTAGTTTGGCGCCAACTTAACATGGAATAAAAACCAGTTTGATTAACTTATTATAACAATCGACGGTACCTACTTCAACGTTGTAGATATGGTTTTTTTGCCTAACGTGGGATAAAAGGCCGGTAGTTACGTTTTGGTAGTCTATTAATAAGTTAATTAGTGCAGGTTCGTGTTTTTCTGGTTTGCAATACTAAACTTTGGCAACAAACCTTATCTTTAGCACGCGAGGAAATTCCCCGTATCAATTAAAGTTTCCCAAGCAACGGGCCGATTACTTATTTTTTTTTGTAATTAACAAACTAATCGTACCAAATAAATATGGAAAAATTAACAAATATCAACTGGTGTAAGTCATGAAATAACGCTAGCCCTTTAGGTTGTGGAGATCAGATGGCTGTCGTTCTGTGGAAAAGCTAAAATTCCGTCAAATCTGGTTAGGCAGAACTCGGGCTCTTAGTTTTGGATGCAACCAAGGTAAATCTAGGACAAATATAAACAGCTAATATATACAGGGTGTCACAAGACCCATCACCAAGCCGAAGTCTACTCGTTGTGGACATCATGCCAAGACATACTAACCAAAAATAATACCTGGGAAACGATTTTATTTTTAAGTTTTCGCATTTTTTAGACCGCAATAAAAAGCGCGCGCGTGCAATGCTTGAAATACCTACTTATCCATGGTGTCATAGGGCATCTAAAGAACATATTGCCGTAGTAAATGCATCGATTTTGTGCCTAATTAGAAAAATTCCATACTAACTTTGAGCCTCAATATCTCCTGAACCAGCAATTTCCCAGGTATGGTGCCGAAGTAAAAAATGTTCTTAGTGATTGGTACAACATGGGATTTCAGTTTTCGTTAAGGGTCTTTTTACACCCTGTATAATAAGGATGTTTTATTAGACATTGTGTGTTGTTTTATATTCCGAGTTTAATGTCCACGTTCGTTCGAGGCGTTCACGGTAAATAAATGTTTAGTATCAATTTGAACAGTACAGCACAGCCATTTTGTTGGAAGATGCCCTCGTCAAGTTAACGATGTCGTTACAAATGTTACGAGCCTTTCTACTTTTAAAATGAAAGCACAATTAGTAGAATACAATGACTTTTTTGTGGTATTGACCTATTAAGTTATGTATTTATTATCTGTACAATCATTGACACAGAAAAGATTAATTCACTTACTGAAAATGTCCTTAAAACACAATACCTACAATCGTTGTGTGTACTGTAATTTCAATTATAATTCTGTCTAATTTTGATTGAAAAGGAATTTAATCGTGTGCCTTTGTGTTTATTTTTACTTTATATATTTTGCTAGTGTTTATCTTTGTCACATTTTAACGTTAGAGACTCTTAATTCTGATTAAGGATGAGGCATGGGCGTTTTCAGATTTTTCCGCAAACCGATACAAATCCGATTTCAGATTTTAAAACCGATTTTAGAAATTGATTTCAGTAGCGCATGTCGGAGCGTAGTTTCTAGTTAGTATCTTATACGACAAATCCAAACAATCGAATTGTTTGCAGCTTGGTTAGAAAAACTACAAAAACTTAAATCAAGCAAATATGCTTGCAGTTTGGTTCGGATTTTTGTAGTTTGATTAGCAAAGCTACGAAAACTTAAATCAAGCAAATATGTTTGCACAGTTTGATTCGGACTAGATTGTTTGCGTTATCCTGGTATTGTTTAGGAGCTTTCTAAAATCGGTTTTCTCATACTGGAATATCGATACGATACGATATCTGACTGAAATCAAATTTCAGGTTCGTTTTGATACATCGCTCTCATGCCTATAAGGATCTGAATGAATTGAACAATTCGGAAAATTCTACTTTTAGTGATTTTTGACTTGCTTACAATGTTACTAATATGTTGGTTAGATTATCATAAAGATATGCTAATTTCTATGATATCGACCTAATGGTAGGCCATTCAACCTTCATGTGAACGTTATACCATAACAAAACAAAAAGCCATAAAACACACCTTATACTTAGCGTCGTTGAAAACCACAAACACCAATAACCTTCTAGCACTAAAGCCATTATGTACCATTAAATAGCCACGGTGCCCATGGCCGATGGTGGCCGATGAAGGCCGAGGGGTGCCGAAGGCATAGGGAGGCTCAATGCCGCTATAGACCAAGTTCAGGGCAACCTTGGTCTGAAGTTCATGATCGACGTAGTCACGCGACTAACGATACGACCCTTTCGGGTAGTGAGGGTGGTTTTATCGATTTGTTTGTTTTACAGCTTTACAAAGGCGTGTATGGTGATCAATTAGTCGAGTATACATATTAAACAGAAGATGTGAGCCGATTATCAGTCTGTTCACGAACTACCATTATAAGTAATCACTACATAGTATAAAACAAAGTCTGCCTTCTGTCTGTCTGTCCCTATATGCTTAAATCTTTAAAACTACGCAACGAATTTTGATGCGGTTTTTTTTAATAGATAATAATGATTCAAGGGGAAGTTTTATAATAGTAGAATGTCTATAATAGTAGAATCTTCTAATGCGTGTTAGAAAGTTCGCCGGGTCAGCTAGTTATTAAAATAATTGTTAATATTTATAACAAATATTGTACGTGGCAACGATGTTGTTATAAAATATAATACTGTTTATTATAAGGTGTGTGCCTTTCTACAAACTTTCCTTATATATAATAGAATAGTACAGATAAATTTATTGCCATTACGCATCGAAAAAAACAGATACTACGTCAAAAAAAAAACTTTATAATATTTTTTTAGTCTTTGATTTACGTGGCTTCGTCATTTGTGACGATGACGCTCCATTTTTTCTATCTACTTACGTTTAACACACAAAAATGAAATATTACAAGACAAAATTAGATAGTTTGCATGGTGTGTTGGCGTCTCCTGACATGGCTTTACAAAAATGAAGCTAAACAAAAACGTATCGACACAGTCACAGCACTAATGTCGTCGCAGCACTCAAATTATTCCTGGACAGGCCTTTATGAAGGACGGGAGCATTCACGGCCATAATACAATCTTGCACCGTCACCAACCTTCACAAGTATTTCGGGCTACTTCCTGCTTGATCAGAAGCGTGATTACTGGTCGTAAGGAGCACAACTTTTTCAATAATAGTTTGTTTTCGTTGTGTATACGATGTTTCTTTTCAACTTAATTACAATTTGGACATTTCTGACATTGTTTTCTGTTTTGCTCGGCTTTGACGTTTTGTTTACGATTTGTTAGACGTTAAGTAAGCAATTGTTTATAGAAATCTGATTAGTTGATTGCTTTTTGATAAAGTAATACGTGTTCTGTTTCTCATGAGATTTGGTTACAATTTGTTTTGATAAACTTTCGTGTGTTTTACTGAAATGAGATAAGCAGATAATTAATTAACTTTAAATAAATCCAATCACATCTTTCTCTCATAAGCATCAAATTGTCGTCAAAAAGCATTATAAATCACAGTAATCACTAAGATAATTTAAATAATGCCTTGTATTTTTTAATTACTCAACAGTGCCTATAGGTAGTAGATAATTACTGATTATGTGGCATCGTTCGATGCCACAACGGCTGCCTTTCCAATATTTGGGCGTGAATAATGGTTTCTACTTTCTAGTGATATTGTATTCCGGTAAGTGATCATTTGTTTTGTAGTTGAGTAGAAACACATAGGCAATATTTCCAACCAGTATTATCCTTATAATTGGAACAATAAATGACCGCAAACTTTTATCACTAACGAGGCAGGTAGCATAGAGGTTGCCCAACCAAGTACCTATTACATATTTTAAAAACATTATTTACATTAGCTATGCTTAGTTTAATCAGCCGTTACCAGTTATATTGAATTATATCCCACCTACATTTCTAGCTGAGTGCTAATACAAACAGTATTGTTAAACATAGTTTAGTAAATATTATATTAATGACATGTGGTAGTTTTGATAACAGCCCGCGTCTAACGGAGGTCATTCGCTCCTCCAAGTCGTTCAACTGAGATATAACTTAATGGACGTGACATACTTATGGATGTAATGTAAACAAACTAAATGCTTCTTGGTTTTTATTGTTTTTTTAATATTTCAAGAACTAAGAATAAAAATGTTGTGTTGCGGTGGATAGCGGATATAAAAGTGTGCTTACAGAGTTGGCTAATTTATATCTAAAGATACTTAAATGATGGCAGGAAGAGATGTAGCAAAAAATGGCAGCATGTGGTGGTGGTCCGGTTGGCGCAGCGGGAGTGTTAGCGACTGCCACGTCGAAGGTCGCGGGTTCGATTCCCGCTCAAGTCAAACATTTGTGTGCGTGAACATGGATGTTTGTCTTGGTCTGGCTGTTTCTATGTATAGTATGTATATGTATGTATTTACAAAAAAAAAGTAAGTATATGTATATTTATCCATTGTCTAGTACCCATAGTACAAGCTCTGCTTAGTTTGGAACTAGATGGTGTGAATGTGGTAGAATATTATAAAAAAAAAAACAAAGTATTCGTAGTAGTTCGTAGTAGTAGCTTCATCATCATCATCAAGTCAGCCTAGAGACGTCCACTGCTGGAGATAGCTCGTTTAAATATAGCCACAATATATCAGGGTCCTCCCAAATTAGTCACTCCAGAATTCTCAAGCATATAATGCCTATACGAGGGTCAAACTGAAAGTTCTTAGAAAATCAAAAACTGATTACATTAGCCAGTTATTAGTTTTATTATATCTTTTCAAAATATTGTCCATTGACGTCAATACACCGCTGCATGCGATGGAACCACTGGGAAAAGCACTTTGCCCACTCGTCCTTAGGGGTCTCTTCAATGGCATCGCGATACGCAGCCACCGCTTCTTCAGCATTCATAAACCGCTTTCCTTTAAGTTTTTCTTTAATTTTTGGAAATAAATAAAAATCACAAGGCGCGAGGTCGGGGCTATACGGCGGGTGACCCAGTAATTCAACGTTTGATGTCGCCAAATAGTCGATCGTTCGCTTGGCGGTGTGCGACGAGGCGTTGTCGTGGTGAAGGAGGATCCTACTGCGAGGTCGTTTCTCTCGAACTTTTTCCAAGACAAGTGGCAAACAATTGGTAGTATACCATTCTGCAGAAACTGTTTTTTGATCCTCTAACACAATTGTTGCGAAATGACCTATCCTTCCAAAGAACGAGGCCACCATTTTTTTTCCCGCACTTCGATCTCTCTTCACTTTAGTTGGCAACTCCTCGAAAGGAAACACCCACTGAGCAGATTGTCTTTTGGTTTCAGGATCATAACAGTAAATCCAGCTTTCGTCACCTGTTAGTATGTCGAACACAGCATTTGAGTCACCTCCGTTAAATCTTTCAATCATTTTACGGCACCAATCCACACGATGGAGTTTTTGAGCCTTAGTCAAATTATGAGGTATCCACCGGGCGCAAAGCTTCCTGACCGCTAAATGTTCGTGGAGGATTTTGTGCACTTGACTCATACCGATGCCTAAGCTTGTCCGAATCTGCTGATAGGTCACTCTTTTGTCAGTCTCTATCATACGCCGCACAACACAGATGTTATTTTCAGTCGTCGCCGTAGAAGGCCGTCCCTCACGTACATCATTAGTGAGATTAGTGCGACCACGTTTAAACTCATTAAACCAGTTGTAAACAGTCGCACGAGATGGGGCTTCATCGTGAAAGGCCAATCGTAGTCTATCATAACTTTCTTGTTGACTTAAATGACATCGAAAGTCATAAAAAATCATTGCACGAAAATTTTCTCGTGTTAAGTTCATGTTGACGTGACACAGACAATTTTCAATTTGCCGCCAAATCGTAAAACAAATGACAAATGAATGAAATATATACTCAGTAATATTGGCAAAGAGTTCTATTTTCAAATTTTAGAATATTTTTTTTATTATATTGTTTATAAGTGGCCAGTTCTAAGAACTTTCAGTTTGACCCTCGTATCAAGCATACCCACTCCTCATTCGGCCTCTATGCGACAAATACCACATAAGCAAAACTACTGTATGTTTGCTTTTAGCTAAAAATAATATGTTGACTTGAATAAATACAAGTAATTTATATTATTTGTCAAGTACATGTCCGCTCTAAAATGTACTATCTGTTAAACGTACATTGCTAATCTTCCACAAATATAAGAATGAGATAACTGTTGTAACAGCTTATATAATTAAAAGAGTTTTCTTCAGGAAGTACAGCGTTGTTGTAATATTACTTAATAACCAGAAAAGTTGTATTTCTGGGGTGTATCGTATTTGTTTTGATATAAATCGTTTTAAAACTAGGAAGAACATTTCATTACGTATCATTAAATAAAACTCTTTATTGATAAGATTTTATAAGGAAACTTTGTGGTATCTCTTGGTAAATCGTTTTTCATTCTCTTCCTTTTTAATTCACTAATTCATTATGTAACTATTACTTATTATCCCTAATACACCAGATAACTGGTTAACGTGACCAAAATACTAATAGTATCACTAATTACTTACCACAAAAATAAGTAGCTGTAGCGCACCCGCCTTAAAAGCCGAAAAAGCTTCTTAAGAACGACTTCTGCCACAAATAGCACCCCAAAGTTGGCAAGAGAGCAACTGTGGGCCTCCCACTAAATTCCCCCCTCCCCCTCCAAACTTCCCTGAAGCAAAGGAAAGCTGGCCCCCTGGTCATAACTTGCAGTGATCGACCTGGAGATCGCTTAATCGTTTGCGAACTCCGGTCGGGCTCTGTAGGGAAAACATGGCAAGATGGGGATTCATAGAACACTCACAGGTCCACTGCGACTGCGGAGCTCCATCACGATCCTGGCGCATTTGCTTTCATGCCCTCTTTGCCCATCTACCTGCAATAAACCAGATCTTAAAGTGGCCTCAGACAATGCCGTTACCGTAGCCAAGTTTTGGGAACAGAACATCTGAACCAGTGACACGATGAAGAAAAGAAGTAGCTGTTGTACTTTTAGAGTAGGTAAAGGAGAAATATCGCACTAATCTACTGCAGAGTAATAGCCACTCTGACGTCTCCAGGAGACCACCACAACACCAAGATTTTCAGGCAAATGGCGAAGGTACCTAAGTACTTAATTTAGGCACAAATTGAAAAAGCCTGATTTAAGCAAGGATTGGGCAAGGCTGTTTTATGAGGTTGGTGAGAGTGAGCTCTAAATCACATTAATTTAAAACGATTTTAAGCATTACTGTTATAAAAGTCCTTCAATTTATAGTTTGTACCCAAAGTTTATGATAGAGAAAACTTTAGTTTAGAAAGTAATCAAAGTGCTTTGATTGGGTTTCAGCCCACGTTGAATTGATCACAATATTAGAAGCTGCAGCAATTATTCGTTATAAGAAAAAATATGAATTTTATTTTGGAAGTCTTAATTTTAGTCGATACATGTGTAAAAAGATTTCAGACCAGTCTATAGTTCAGAATGGTAGCAATAAAAAGATTATTCACAGGTAACGCGGGTATTAAAATAAACTATCATTAATTCCTAATCCTTTTTTGGCTGTCGCGCTAGATTAAGTTATAATAGGCCTATCAATTTAGCTGTGAAAACGTATAATGCTAATGTAATGTTTACTTAAAATACCTAGTAATTTATGCCATACCCACTAATTTCAGTAGGTATATTCTTACAAGTTAGCAAAAATATTCAAGTTGATACTAGTAAGTATGTCCCGACAAAACTAGATATAATACTAATAATGTAGTAATGTATGTACCTACAGTATTAGGACTGATTTTTAGTCTGGCCACACGACAGAGAAAACTAAAAAAATTACATGAAGTTTACGAAATCATAATCATCGTGATATCGCGAAGCTGATCAAGTTGTATAAATGAGTGTTTATATTGCCGCTGATGTTTCTTCCACATCATCGTCGTCGCCATATTGTATGACTTGTATGGGCCACGTAATCTTATTAACATTTTACTCATTAGGTTAGTATAGGTATGGCGAGGTTTATAAACTTTATATGAACCCCAGGTGCCCGCCTATGTGATAATTCGCATAGCTACATATTTTTAACATGTTTTTTTCTTAATTGGGAACATAATAGATAAAGAAAGAAAGAAAAAGCGTTTATTTTTATACCAGACAGAGGAAGGACATGAAAAATAGAGATTTGTACATGCCTGTCGTCTGCATAAAAATAGGAGGCCAGTTCAGCATATTTCCGGACAGACGTGCCCGGTGCTGGTTTTCAACTGGAGTTAGTTCATTCCTTCGTTCCATAATAAGTAAAAGTAGCTGAATCTATAGATAGATAGAAATGGAACCGGCCGTAAGTTATTACATACATACATACATACATACATACATACATACATATCGTCACGCCTTTTATCCCCGAAGGGGTAGGCAGAGGTGTATTTCTACACCCACGCCAGATATACTTTAGTCCCACGTAATACGGCAATAGGCTCGCCCGAGCCTATTGCCGTACCGGGCACATTTCCAGACTCCGTGCTGCTACTGAGAATTTCGTGACAGAAAAACCCAATAACACTGCCCGACCCAGGAATCGAACCCGGGGCCTCCCGATCCCACGCGCACATTTATGCCGCGAGACCAACGAGGCAGTCGTATAAGGTTTGATGTCGAGTTTTCCGTCTTTACGCAAAGATGGTATTTGCATCGGTTATCCCTTAGTCGCCTCTTACGACACCCACGGGAAGATAGGGGGTGGTGACACTTGTATTCTATGCCGTCAACCACACGGCACCGTAAGTTATTATCAACTGAAATATTGAGTTTACTGACGCAGTTGCATGGTCCAAACTTTTATTTTACCGTACGTTGGTCGTGATTAAAATTCGCATGTATTTTTGATCTCATCAATGTTTTATCTTGAATCTCGTTTGAAAAGTTTGTTTCGTTGTAAGCACTCAATGGACAGGGTGTTAATATTTATAAGGCTATGATTTATTCATCTGTGAATATATGAGTTGTTTAATGGTATAATGAATATATTATTGCCCCTCAATAAACCTACCTATATATTTTAAGTGAGATGTCTGAACACTTTGATCTTGGTTATGAAAATGCTCGTCATCATCTTAGCTAGGGCTGCTATCCGTCCGGGTTTCCCCGGGTTTATCCTAGTTTGATGGGCGTCTGTGGCCCGTCTGGACGGGGATTTTGAAACTAAAAATAATAATAAAATACTTTTGTTGTCAGGGGAAATCCAATTTTTTTTATAGATAAGCAATAAATGGTACTTTTACACAGGCGTCCGGGGAAAACCATATTTTGCGCAATTGTCCGGGATTTTTGCCGTGTTTATCCGGTGTCGGCAATTTAGGTGATGGCAGCCCTAATTTCAGCAATATATCTTTTCTAAGTATACCTAGAATATTTGGTGTTCAATCACCTTCTTGCCTGTCCAGAGTAATAAATACCTAAATATCTCGGATCCATTCCAACCTTATGCCGAAATTATAGAGTCAGTTTTTAAACAATATTTTCTAATGCCAATCGCCTGGTCAACCAAGATTTAAATGAACATGTAGCTTACATTTGTTGAAAACATGAATGTATTTCACTACCTTTAAGTTTCATGAAACCAAAGGCTCAGGCTGTTTTTAAACCACAGTATAAATATACTGTAGTTTAACTATAGAACCCTAAACAGAAGAGCCTGCATGAAGAATTTGATGGGAGTGAATGAAGAGAGGTATGTCAGGATCGTTGCAAATGGCGTTCCGTACTCTCTGCCTACCCCTCCGGGAAACAGGCGTGAGTCTATGTATGTAGGTATGTATGTTTAACTATAGCTTATCTGTATCTTATAAAGTGCCGCGCTAAATAGGAGGAGAAAATTTCGGAGAAGTTTTCTCGCTAGCAGTCTCACGCTAGAAATACATCCAGAGGTATCTCCAGAGGCGACAAGCACTTTGAACAAATGTTCTGTTTTACTTTAAGTTCGTAACCCTTATTGTTATCACAGGAAGCAGTGAACTGTTTATTTCTAGTCCAGACTAGCGCGGCTAATGACACAGGTATATTTTATAATTCAAACGTTCGCTTGACGACAACGTGTACGAGTTTGTTGGCTAAATAAATATGTGCTCAGACGTACTGTGTAATCAGTGATGCCTGGCTTCAGTGCTACAGCACAGAGCTGTAGTATTGCGTGATCTTTGTACTGTGCGAATATTATGTAAGCAGACATAATCGGTAGGTATACTTTATGACATTTCCAGCCTCTGTAATGACCTCACTGCCGCGGTGTAACTGAAAATGGAACACATTATGATACCTACATACAATTTATAAAAGCTTAGTTCTCACGGGCCTTACTTCATACAGTGATCTCAGTAAAGTATTAACAAAAAATGCATTTAGCGAACGACAACATAACTACCTATACAGAAAGATTTTTAAGGTTTCATTTAAAGAGCGCGTGCAAGTGGACTATAAAGCTTCTATCTAACAATATTTAAGCATTTTTATCCTTCATCATGATGATGAAGGATAAAAATGCTTTTAACAGTCCACAGCTGAACTAGGCCTCTCCTTTGAAAGGAGGAATTGGCCTACTATACCACGCTGGCCAAACGGGTTGGTATAGGGTTTGTATCAAGTTTTCCTTCTCTTGCAGTGCTGTTCCCTGCATAATATTTTCCCTCTGTCGGCTCTTACGACACCCATGGGATGATATGGGGTGGTGACATTCCGTATTCTTAATCCGTCACCATACGGACAGATTTTTATCCTTATAATTTATATATTTTAGTAATAAGGTCAATGAGGATAAAAAGCAGCCGTAATCGGTAGCTCGTAAAATGTTGGTAAAATCCGTATAATCTCTACTTCTAAAAGAATATTTAAGCTAGCAACACTTGTTTATTAAAACCTCGTTTTAATCTTAATGGATGTAAGCCGCTAGAGACATAGAATGCAATAAATTTTTTTCGAGCGACAGTCTGATGAGTTCCGTCTAGTCTCGCTTGTAACTTACTACGAAATTCAATATTAGAATTATAGATAGATCTGTAGATTTTAGATTAGTTTTTGACATAATCTCCATACAAAATATGTCAAAGACGAATCGAAAATCTTCAGATCTATCTATAGTTCGAATATTGAAAATGGCCGTTAATCAATCTAATGCAATAAGTTGCGATTGAAAATATCATGTGTCAAATTCATGTGCGAGTTTTGCTTAGATTGATTTATTCCATTGTTCGATAATGCTACTCGGATTGGGCGCGGGGTTTGTTTAAATGATTAGACCTCTGCTGTTAAAGATTTGATCAATATACATTATAGGTACTGATGTGATGTACAGTGATATACAGATGTATGGATGTCGCATAGTATTGGAAAGGGGTTTCTGATACCGTTTCGTTCATTCGTTGTATGGTAAACAACACCAATATTGAGCACGATTCTAAGGTTTAATTCCCATGCTTAGCAAAAGTGACAACTGTTAATTCGCATCTCGCGCCATCTTGTATTCAGACATTCCATTGTCATGTGACATTGATGTTTCACATACCCGCATTAACATCGGTAACTTTTCTCTTGGCATTGTGAATATTGCATCAAATCGAGTAACGGATGACGATATCGGGTATTTGTCAATCGTGAATTAGAAACCCTTGCGGTGGTGCCATCTAGTTGGTATTTTAGGTATCGTTTAGATCAATACCGATATAATTTTAAGATGACACACAAATATAGAAGATAAATTCAGTGTTAAAATAAATATTTATTGAGATCCATTGCTTCCTCAGATCGACCTCAGTGCAGAGGGACAATCTCTCCCTCATTATTAACATTTTATTCATTTTATTATACCAATGTTTCAGTGTAAAATTAAATAAAGTAATTATGATAATGCAAAACTCGACCACAAACTCACTGCATTCGGTTTATATTATTCGATCGGATCCTTAAAATACTCTAAACTACTGCAGTTTCAGTTACCGAGTAGGTACCAGTTCATATACCTATCTTCGGCAATATAAGTCGCTCAATAAACCTATCTTCGGCAATATAATAACACACGAAACTTATGACACAAGTCGGCAGTGAACCTCATCACGGTTTGGCTGCGAGCCAACGGAAGTGATCGGCTATTGTTCCACATAACCGCACCCCGCTACCCCTCACATCCTGATTACCTTCAGTGGCAATGAACCTTAATCTTATATAAGTTCAAGGATCAGAGAAAGGGAGGAGAGAAGAATCCATCTTGGTGGGCTATACTATGTAGCTATACATAATATGTTATACATATGTATAGCACACCAAGGCTATACATACTTCTTTTCTCTCTGCACCACTATTGGGAGATAATGCCCATGGCATTAAGTTCGCCTGTATACGTAGTAAAGCTTTAATAAATAAATAAATATGTACTAGCTAAGTAAATGTACAAATTATAAAATCCAAAGAGACGGATAAAATTTACCTACTTGTTTTAAACTAAAAAAGACCTGCTAAGTTACCACAAGAGGCAAAACCTCAAAAAGCTACTCCATGTTTAGCTATGTACGGTCTGCCTAATGGGTTGATTACACCTAACGAGTACAGTGGCGAGTCAGTGTCCTCGGCCGAGTACTCGGTTGGTATAAACACTTTAACGAATGCAAAGAGGCGAGAGAGTCACTAGAATCCCAATCTGTTTACTAGGCCGAGTACCCACCTCCCCGCATAATTTTTCTACCCCCGCAGCGACTCGGTATCCCGCTCGGCACGTATGAACACGTTTTCGATTGTCATTCGGCCACTCGCCACTCGTTCGTTCGTAATGTTTGTTTATGTTTTTGTTTTCAAATTATCTTAATCTCGATTAAAATGTCCGTTAATAACAAGTGGAGTTTGGAAACAACAATAACATTTATTCAGTGTTACAAAATACATTACACTCACTAAAATGCTTGCAAATATCGATAGCTTATCCCTGCTGCTAAATAAGTTAATGTTATTAGCAGTTTAACCTTTGCTGGTATTGCTTCTCTCAGAATTGTATCTTGTCTTTGTATAATATACATGGTTATATATTATATTATATGGTGTTATGTTCTCCAGTAATGTATCAAAACGTTCTACAGCCATTCTCAAAAGCGCCTTGAATTCTTTGGGATCTTCTGACTGTAATTCATTAAAAAGGCAGTTTTTTGCTCCAAGGGCATTTCGCCTTAACATCCATGTTCTAGTTCTAATTCTTCGGTCTTCATCTTCTAATAAATCCCAAAATTCGTATATAATATCTGGTAACAGCTGGTTGAAAATATTTTTAAATTCTTTTTTTTTTTGCGATCCATTGCAGACGGAAGCGTGATCAAAACTAAACTGTCTCGCCACTATAGTAAATACGTGTGACCACCCACTCGGTTCGGCGATTGTCTCGGCCGAGAGCGCATTTACTGACTCGCCACTGTACTCGTTAGGTGTAATCAACCCATAAGCGATTGACTATCGATACCTTTTTGGTGGCTCTTCGTAAAGGTGTCAGTGTGAAGTAAAAAATCTTTTAAGATTTTACCTTCTAATATTTACTTCCTAAAAATATTACATCAGCACATATATAACAACGATTATTTTTTTTTTATAGACTCACGCCTGTATCCCCGAAGGGGTAAGCAGAGATGTTATATTACACCCACATTTCGCCATGAATTTTAGGTCCCACGTAATAGGGGGCCAGCCTATTGCCGTACCGGGCACATTACCAGACTCCGTGCTGCTACTAAGAATTTCCTAACGCAAAAACTCAATAACACTTTGACCGACTCGGGAATCGAACCCGAGACACTCCAATCCCACGCGCACATTTATACCGCGAGATCAACGAGGCATAACAACGATGTCTTAAAAATCACATGTTATCGGCTATTTCAGCTCTGTCCTCCTAGGAAATAGTACACTCACCCTCTTAACAGGATCCATTTGCTGTAGGTACATATATACCTACAAAAAATTTACATTAATATTGTGAAATACCAATATTTCATCATACTTTTTATTAGTCACAAAGAAAGATAACCTCAAAAAATCGCAGGCCAGACCCACTTTGTTCATATTATGTTAACTTTTGTGATATCAAGGAAACTATGCAAGTTATTTGCCTTATTTTTAGTGTTTATTATAATTATCTTCAAGGTTTACACCAAACGTGTTTACAAATTGTTGGATAACATATTTATGTATTGAGTATATATTTGAGACAATCACTTGAACTTATACTAAACATACCTGTTATTCGTATTAGGCGCTTTTGCTTGGACCTTAAATTTTAATATCACATATTCCATTGTGCAATTTTAATATTTATTAGGGTTATTTAATCATACTACTTATCTGATAGCTATAATATACTATTTAATTTAGGCTTATTACACGAACACGATTGAATATGAGTGCTGGAAATTACCGACGTATACATTATATATTATTACCATAACTATAATTATCACTTAATTCACTAGGTGTCTCATTTAATTTTAAAGATTTCTCTCAATTTACTCCACTATTTTATTGTAACTATGTAATCAAGAGACATGCCTTCTGCGATAAAATCTAAATATGAGATTGAACAGTCTGTATTTCGCTTATTTTCAACACTAAATTGCCCAACATACTTCCACGTAACTTGGGAGAATATTAAAGGTGGAAACAGACTATTCTGTCTTTATGTCGATCTTATAAAGGTGCCTCCACAATACAACACACTGTAATTATGTGTTTCTAGCAATATTAAATATATGAAACCGATACGCTTCTGTTGCGACACGACACAACACGACAGAATAGTCTGTTTCCACCTTTAGTAATGAATTAATCAAATACTTACTTATATTTACAGCCATTATGTATTCAAGGAGAACTCATCCAAAAACCACGGCCATCTGCGGTCAACGATGTTTAACCTATGTATGTATTTACTTTGACAGGAAAATTATTTGTACACCGCGCCGGCTCGGTCAGATCTTTTAATTCATATGATTATTATTATTACAATAACAATGTGAGTAATGTCAACAGTTTTACCGCAAACGCAACTTTCTGTCCGTTGACCCCGTGAATAAAACTATAAATAAATTCAGCTGAGATATCTAGTCTTGATTATTTCGATACAAAATTTCGTTTTGAATATATTTTTATCGCTTCTCGTATAAATAACCTCTTTGACCTACTTCTCTTCACAGTTCATTGACAAGCCGACAGCTCACATATTTGTCAACGCTTTTAAGGTATTCATGACAGAGTTTGATTGTTTTGTTTACTTACAAAGGCACGGATGGGTGACCGTTAATCCTGTGTCAATATAATCTTCATAAGCATAAGGGACGTGACCGTCCTTTTATCGAACTTAGTGTTCGATAAAATGGACGCTCCTTTGCCTTATTTGTTGGTAGTTTTTAGAGGCAGGCTGTAGGGACGCCGCGACGACGACAGGATACTAAAGCATCCTTAGCATTTCTACATTTACGCTGTGGTGTCATATATCATCTCGTTTATATTCATACTGTCCTAGATAATATTAGATATATCGTGGGACATGTCTTGAGCGATGATTCTTGTCGAAGAAATAACTTTAATGTATCTTCGGTAAGTAAAGTATCCCTTGCAGTGCCATATGTACCGTGATTGTGCGACGCTATACTTCGAATATAATAAATAGTGCTCATAATGAGTAACCTTTCAACAGCCAAAACATAGATAGATTGATATTTAATTTATGCGATTGCAATGTAATTAATTAATCCGGATTTTGGACTGACCCCATGTTGCGACCTTGTTTCAATTTTGGAATAATAAACACACGATAAATGTTTATTTACTCTCTTTCCTATTTTAGAATAGAAAAGACCATCTATAGTTTGAAATTGGAAACAGTTTGATCGATTCGATATCCGAAGGAAGGAAACTGATTAATTTTCTTTCATAAATAAATCCTATAGGTACTTTTTTTTTTATCTGTTTTCCCCTTCTTCGGCAAAGGTCATCGATCATCATCAGAAAGCAGAAAGAAAATGAAAGATATAAAATAGTTCATTTTTAAAGCAATCTCATGTTAAACCTACATTTATTATTCTAACCACAGCCATCATGATCTTGCAATGAAAACAATAAACCAGTTTTTATATTATATTTTTTGCTATAATAAACATAATGTCAGTGTATGTTCTCGAAATAATGAATGTAATGGTTCTCACATTACCGCCTGATGATATCATAAAATGATCGAAATAAATCACTGTGAGAAGAATAAAATTGAGGTGCATACAAATACTCGATAATTAAGTAGGTAGTTTTTTTTTGTTTTTTTATTGTTTTTTTTGTTGGAATGGCTGTCTGTAGTCTCTGTCTAGCTCTCCAGGAAAATGGCATGAGTCAATGAGTCTATGTATGCATTCCATCGCGGTTAGTTATGTTAGTTTTTGTAAATTTCGTAGTGTTTTTTAAATTTTCTCGCATTGTCTTGACCAAAATATGTCTATTGCTATTCTTTGGAGGAAAGCCGACATGTTTTAGAGCTATCAAAACTTGTGGCGTGTCTTGTGGCGGTTTAACATCGCCATAAATTGTTTAAATTAAAAAGCAAAACGATAAATATAGTGATCAATCAAAGGACAGGTCTTCATCTACTTAAGAACCTGAGACAAATAGGTACCTAGTAGTATTTAGTTTAGTTAATAACAATAAAAACGCCAGCAATATCTGATTGGCACATGAGTAACGAAACTGAATTAAATGTGATTGTATTGGCTCTGCCTTTATACGTTTGTTAATCGTACCTATTCGTTACACTAGCACAATAGTTTAAACACTCTTGATGTACATAATTTATAAAGCATAGTAATTAAAATGACTGCGTGATACGTGACCACGAACCGAACGATTGACAATTATGTTATTGACGTCAGTATTCTATTGTTTCAGTTGCCCGATGCTGTGAAGTTTCTCGCCGGTTATGGGGCAGCCATCGACTTCAACAAGATAGAACACAGATAACAAAGAAGCATGCAGCTTGCCAGAAGCGTATCATGACAGTTGCTTAATTTTAAAAAAATACGTCGACTTTTGAAAGTGGAACGCACAAGACATTTGAAATTAGAGCAGCAGAGTTCCAGAAGGAAGCTAGTGTTGTGCCTGTGTTAATAGTCACTCCGCGAATGATAACGTATCGTTATCGCGTTCTTAACTAAATCCATTGCGTCTGTTTTCGTTAACCGATAGCACGCTGATAAAGTCTGTGTCGAGTATTCATTTAGCGGCACACCGTAGACGGTCGCGGATCTATCGAGACGTGAAAATAGTGCTAGTGAATACTGTGTACTGTAATATTGTTTCGCTCGCCAATGTTTAAAAACATATCGACCGTTAGTCGAGTTATTGCAGCTACGTTGTGTAGTGTAACTTTTTTGTTTAAATACCGGATGTGTATAACCAATTAAAAATGAATGTGGCTTTGTGGTCTCGTGTGGCTGCTCTGGGGTGGATGGTGACACTCGTGGGGTGTCACACGCCGGGAAGTGAACTGGAGTCAGTGCGATATGGGCCGACAGACGAGCGTTTCGTCAGTGACACGTATACTGTCGCAAACATCAACATCACATACAGGGATGAACACGGAGAAGAATACACGGAAACATCTGAGGTTAGTAACATATATATTTTTATAGAGAGACTGGAATATTAGCTTATTATGTTGGACAAAGTTCACTTGGCCGCAGTCACTGTTAAAACTCGTTTTACCTCACACGAATGTAATGTATGCAGCTGCGTGTCTATTTTTCAGTGAAACTGGTAATACTGCTTTCGATCTTCATATAAATAGATAGTTATATTTCAATATACAGTTAATAATGTCATGTTATTCTCGTGATTAATTCGTTTTAAAAATATATTACATTATTGACTTACCTTACCGGTAAACGAAAACTCGTTCCTAATAAATTTTTAAGGACCTTGATGACGGGAAAAGAAATAAAACTTACATCGTTGGAAAAATAACGTAATGCTCATAATATGTACGTTTGTAATATGATAATTGATAAGATATTGTTTATCTTGTACATATGTATGTATAACAAATTGTACAAATGAAAGAATTAACTGCTATTTGCTTGAGTATCAGTGCAATCATAGTATTCATAGTGTCTTAATGCGAAAGAAGTACCTACCTAAGTTCTTTCGCATAAACAATATTTTAGTGGCAAACATTTTGGGCTGTGTGCCTATGAAGTTAAGTGAAATAATACGATAAGGGAGGATATATTAAATATCATTGTTCGTGGATATTTAAGTCTGATTGATTATTACATATCAGTTAGAATTGAATTAAATATCAATTTATGTTGTTAGTAGTAGATAGCTACTAGTTCATATTTTACGAGGGATTGTAATAACCTAGTATTCTTACTACTGCATGAGGTCGTTGTCTTTTTAGAAGAGCAGGCACTCCAATTTTATGCTATTCTGTAGAAATATTGTGAAACAGTCTTCATAGATAGATGACTGCCTCCGTGGTTCAGGACAGGACCTCCTGGAGGTCCTGGGTTCCATTCCCGGGTCGGGCAAAAGTGTTACTGGGTTTATCCGAATTCTCAGTTGCAGCACGGAGTCTGGTAATGTGCCCGGTAACGGCACTAGGCTCGCCCCCGATTACGTGGGACCTTAAAATTCATGGCGAAATGTGGGTGTAATATTACACCTCTGCCTACCCCTTCGGGGATACAGGCATGAGTCTATAAAAAATAATAATAAATAAAAATATAGTCTTCATAGATACTAGTAAAATAAAACTTTAGCATACGATTATCCAGGTCTTTGTTTGTCTACTGATAAGACATAATATAGGTACATGATTGGATGATATCCGCCCGATAATATTTTTATTTAAAAATCATAACCATTTGCAAATCATTTTAAAGCATGTTTTCACTATGATAATTATGATTCATATATTCATATATATATCTTAGAATTTTCGTCATATGAAATAATTTTTAATCTGTTTTGATATAATCTGAAGACTTACGATAAATACCTACCACATGCAACACGATGCAATATTATTATGATTAATACAATTGATGACATTCCAAAATATATCGATAACTGCTTACTTCAAATCAAAATAATAATATGTATATTTAATCTGGAAGTTTCTATAAAAATATGATGGAAGGGTTAGCGTAAAAAACAGATTTCACGCGGTGATAGATTTTAATCGCTTTCTTTTTGTAATTTTTGGTAACAGATCTATTTCTAAATAAATATGGCAATCCTATGATAACATACCTACGTATAGTAATATTCACACAATTTTTCACAAATAAATGGATTTGTTTCATGGTTCACAATGTTTCTTTATTGAAAATATATCAGAACAATGTAAGTAATGTAACCTAGTTTCGCTGTTTCTAGGCATGTTATATTTTCAATTATACTGGTTATGTTTTGTAGGTAGAAGAACTACACAAAATCACTTTACTGAAAGTTATCCACTAATTCCACTATTTGACGATGTAAACAAAAATACATATATTTGTTATAATAATGTATACCTGCCATTATCTGTTTGGTTTTAGTCAGTATATGTTATATCAGTATATATTAGTCAGTATACAGGGTGTAAAAAGACCCTTAACGAAAACTGAAACCCCATATTATACCAATCATTACGAACATTTTTTACTTCGGCACCATACCTGGGAAATTACTGGTTCCGGAGATATTGAGGCTCAAAGTTAGTATGGAATTTTTCTAATTAGGTACAAAATCGATGCAATTACCATGCCAACTTGTTCTATGGATGTCCTATGCACCCATAGGTCGGTAGGTATTTCGAAAATTGTACGCGCACAATTTTCATTCCGGCTTAAAAATGTGATTATTTGAAAAAAAAAATCATTTCCCAAGTTTTATTTTTGCTTAGTATGACTAGGGATGACGTCCAGAACGAGTAGACTTCGGCTTGGTGACGGGTCTTGTGACACCCTGTATATTATAGCATAGTTTAACTTAAACCTACTATCTACGTGTAATACATTTCCACCGCAATGGGATATAGGTAAAGTTTGAAACACAGGTTTGAAACGTATCAAATATTTTTCAACAGATTGCTATAAATTCAGACAAACAACGGGAAAAGCCACTTATTGTTATAATAATATTTATTTATTATCTGTGTCTTATACTTAATGTGTTTCATTCCCGGTGAGTCCGCACCACCTAAAAGCTATTGAACTCATAAATAACAATAAAGTCTTATCTTATCGGTTAATGAAGATTTCATAGCAATCGTGTAATTTTGTTTGTACGTTTTTGCACGCAAACAAATATTTTGTTGTAATTTTTTCCGCATAGGTACAAGGCTATATTATTATAAAATGATTTAATGCTGACGTTTTAATATATACTTAATAATATTTACGGTATAGTTCGTCAACATAATTATATACTCGATCTGAATAAGGCCGCAATTCGCTCGATGTATGTATGTTCACCTACTTAAGTAAATATTATTGCAAACCTATTAGTATCTATTAAACTGTGCTATTAGTATGAAGTAGCTACACATGTAAGTGGATACATTGGTGGGCTTTTTGTTTATTTCTCTCCCAATCAACTATAGGATAAGGCAAAAATGGAAAGTGGAGAAAATAGTTTTAACTTAATGGAGTATAAATACATACATACATAGACTCACGCCTGTTTCCTCGAAGGGGTAGGCAGTGACATATTAAACGCCCACTTTTCGCCAGTGTTTTGATCCCACGTAATAGGTGGCGAGCCTATTGCCGCTTATTGGGACATTTTGTTTGCCAGAGCCTCGTCCGTTGATCGGCAGGTGCACCACTTGCAGGTGAGGTTGGCTTGGGACCCTAAGTTCTTGGTCCCTAAGCCCTATGCACCCAATATGATACAATAAAAAATAACATAATAAGTAGTTTGTTACATATTCATAGTATCCTGTAGTATAACAGGCAGCTACTCTATAATATAATGTGTATAGTTACATAATATGTGCATATATATTATGTAGGTATGTACTCATATAGTATCTAAGTAGGTATATGTTATGTTATTATAACTGTGTCAATATTTTCTTTCGAATATATCCAAATAGCACAATAGTAAGTATGTAGTAACTATTCCTAACTTACCTAGAGTATTAGAAACAATAGATCGATCGCGACGTAATTTCGCCACAATACCTAGTTTGTTCACATGAATGCAGTAATATTTCATCTTAAGGCCGCAGCGTGCGTAACTGTTGATATTATCCGCACTTGCCGCAGTCGCCATTTTGCTAACACTATGTGGGTTAGTATTATCACACGTTATGGCACCAATAACAGTTTGCTTTTTCTTTTTAATCTTTGCTTTTTCAGTTGCGAACTAGAAACTTTTCAGTTGGTTAGCCGGTTTTGCGTTCACAGCTGTTTTACTTTTACGAAGTTGAAATGTTTTTCGTAGGTATCTTTCAGTGTATGCTAAACTAATATTATGTAGTTTTGCACCTGTATTGAGATACTCAAGTAGGCATGTAGGTAACATGCGTATTTGTTTATGTAATATGTAGGTTATAGAGGTCTTTTTAGTTCTACTTGATAAGAGCAAGCTGGGAACGCTGCTGATTTTAAACCGTCTGTAGCTCTTAAGGTATACTTACACATAAGTTATATGTAGAAAGACAGTTATGTGACATAACTGGGATATGCCAGGACATAAACGGACCGCGAATCTAGCACAATCACATTATTAAAATATTTTAAACTTTCGCAAGTATAGATACCTACAAGTTTATTTAGCGTTTAATTTATTATTATTATTTTTTATAGAGTCACGCCTGGTCCCCCAAATGGGTAGGCAGAGGTGTAATATTACACCCACATCTCGCCATGTTTTTTTTGGTCCCATGTAATAGGGGTCGAGCCTATTGCCGTTACCGGGCACATCACCAGACTCCGTGCTGCTACTAACAATTCGGAAAAACCCAGTAACACTTTTAGCGTTTAATAAACTTGTATAATCATATTATTGTTTAAGAATAAACCCACAATTCTCCTCTGTCACGCCAGCAAAACTACTCGAAAGTTTAATTAAGTGGGTAGGTGCTATTTCTCTCGCGTCCGAGTATTAATGACAGACTTACCGAATTTCAGACATTTATTGCCAAGCTTGCGGTCGGCTATTTTTGAATGTGGAATGGGGATTTATCGTATTTTCTTTTGTCGATCCCCGACTAACATTTTGATAATGTTTTGTTCCTACGTGCGTTTTGTCCAATCTCAAGCACTTTAGTCTACAAATCCATTAACTAAATAATGGCAACCCTCACGACTCTGTAGTATTTACACATTTAATGCGTTCCTTATTACCGTATTTCACTAGTGAATATCTATAAACGTTTTTAAGAGGCGCAGTCTTATTAGACGCATCCGTCGGGTAATAAACTTAATGACGTAATAAATAGGTGTATACGTCGCGTTTCCCGCCATTTTGTCGTCTCACGTCTCCCTTAGGAAATCTACTGCGCAGTTCCAGTAACGAAGATTACGCTTAAATTATGTACTAAATGTTGCCAGCTACTTTGTTTGTGTGGGAATTGGTATATTTTTTCTACTGTTTACTCAGGTCAAGTCAGATAAGTCTCAACGTTAGAAATAATCAGAATCGGTACTACAGTTTACACATATATACGCAACAAACAGTACAAGAAAATAATTCCATTAAAATTAAGTTTGCACTCAAATTTAGCGTTTTCTTGTCATACCTACTTCAATTTCAACTGTCTAACTAAGCTAAGCAGTTGAGATTGAAGTATAACAAGAAAATGCTACTTCTCATTGACTGCCTATACCTAAGCTTCATAAAAAATCTGTCTAATAGGTATGTTTCTCTAGTAGCCACAACCATGGCAAGATCAAATACATATTGAGACCGGCTGTAACTAATAGATTGCCGTGCAGGCAATTACTAGTACGGAATCTACATCGTTGAGCAAATATATAGAGGCGGACGCTGCACAAACCGCAAATAGCCTGATAGCTGTGCAGCACACATTATACCGAGCTGTTACATATTGCCTCGCCATCTCGACATAACCACAACTCGGTACACGTCGAACTGTTATTGCGTGTGCTGTAAACTTAAGTATGTTTGTATAGCAAGGCTATAACATGAAGACTTTATTTAAAGCATGTAAAACGTACTGTGTATACTGGCATAATATATCTATATTAAACTAGATGAGCCCGCGGTTACACCCGAGTTATTTAAGGCTACTGCTCCGCTCCCGTCGCTCGTAGCGTGATGTTATATAGCCTATAGCCTTACTCGATAAATGGGCTATCTAAAACTGAAATATTTTTTCAAATCGGACTAGTAGTGTTTGAGATTAGCGCGTTCAACCAAACAAACAAACTCTTCAGTTTTATATATTAGTATTAGATTAGATTTTGACTTTGACTGGCGAATTCTGGTGTCACTATATTAAAGTGAAGTATTCGGGCATAATATGTACATACATGCTTAGCAACTAATTCGTTTGATAAGATCCTTACGATGCTAACCTTTTCTCCTAATACGATAATCCGAGATTGATTACATTGAGTGGATTATAATGCGATTAGAGAAATTGTTAATAATTAAAGAACTTTATTAATTTTAATGCCTTAACGCATAACATTAAATAATAACATCTGTTCATTTGGCCGACATGGCAGATTAACCCGTTTAACTTTGCCAATATTTACAAACATTATAACAATTTGTCACGCTTGAACACAGGGTTACCAACCTTACCACATTTAAATACAGTAAATATTTGAATGTCACAGTCTTATTAATATGCGAATTCTATTTTCGAATTCACTTCTAATTTTAAATTGAATTCTATGTTACCAGTAATATCGTACTGAACTGTAAATAAGTATATAAATTGTTGATAGCTAGCTATACTATAAAATAAATTAAATAAACTCAAGGCCAACGTATGAATTTTGTGGACGCTGCCGAGCAATGTTCATAAGCATTATGGATTCTGCTCGGTATGATGTCTATATTATAGCTACGAGATGTGCCTTTACTAGGGATATTCAAATGTGTGTGCATGCATATAAGCCTGTGTGTTCCCTAGAGGGTAAACCACTGCATTTCGATAGTGGTCGTACGGGAATCTCATGTGCGGTTTCCGAACTACGTATGTAACGACCTAGGTCAGTTGTACCGAAGAGATTATGTTTTATGTATATCTCATCGATTAAAAAAATATTATTTAAGCGTTTAATTTTATAATAAAAATATGTCACCGTTTGATTGTGGTTGATTTTCAACGAATTTATTAGATCGATTTAATCGATTATTAATTTGAGTTTAATTTGAATCTATTATCAGAGTGTACAGATGAGTAAATTTTAAAAATAGAATTCTTTCTGCTGCCTTGCTTTGAGCTTTATTAGTTGGAGTACTCAACACAGTCAACACTGCCTATAGGGAAGAACATCACTTCTTTTACTGACATCATCGCACTTCGCTGAGCCTAAACTATTGAAGCTGGCAACATGTTTAGACAAAAGATTATTCTTATGACGTTGGCATTGGCACCCATTAATAATATAATAGATAATAATAATATTCTACCACATTCACACACCATCTAGTCGCAAACTAAGCAGAGCTTGTACCTACTATGGGTACTAGATAATGGATAAACATACATATATACTTTTTTTTGTAAATATATACATATTATAAATAGAAACACACAGACCAAGACAAACATCCATGTTCATGCACATAAATGTTTGACTTGAGCGGGAATCGAACCCGCGACCTTCGACGTAGCAGTCGCTTACACTCCCGCTACGCCAACCGGCCGTCACTAAGAAAGATCTTTTTACATTCCTCTCTTGAATAATGGTAGTGTAAAGATTGAAAGATGGTCTCAAAGTCCGCTGGTAAACTTGAGTACGAGCTCTACGAAAATTTAGGCAACAGCACCAGCTAGCAATAAATACGCGTATCCATTGTTTTTTTTTATGTGAATAGGCGGCAAACGAGCAGACGGATTGCCTGATGGTAAGCAATTACCGCCGCCCATGGACACAAGCAACACCACAGGAGTCACAAGTGCGTTGCCGCCCCTTTGGGTTGGGAAAAGGGATAAGATGAGGAGTGGGATGAGGGAGAAGGAATAGGGGATAGGGCCTCACCTCTCACTCACCGAACGAAACGCAACAGTTTAGGTAAGTACTGTTACTTTACGTCGATTTTCTGTGAGAGGGTAGTACTTCCCCGGTCGAGCCGGCCCATTCATGCTGAAGTCAGCAAGGCTCTACTACCTTAAAAACATGTAACACGAATGTTTAAAGTAAAAATATGTAACACGAATGTTATTCCGTATGCGTGTGTATGTGTTATTATGTATACAGAACAACTGTACCGATGCCGATGTCGCAACTCATTGTTGTAGCTATTTGCTATTGTTTGTTCGTTTGTTTGCTCCAGTCCACACCGCCACACATAGCTGTTACGTAACACTAGCTATTGTTCAATCAATTACATTCGCAAACGTTACTATGATCGGCTTTTTCTGATTTGAAATATTTTATATGGTTTTATTGTGTAAATGCATGGGAAATGTATCAGACAGACATAGACATTTTTCAGGTAGATACAATCAAACAAATGACTGCCTCCGTGTTCCAGTGGATAGCGTATACGACTGCTGATCGGAGGCCCCGTGTTCGATTCTTGGGTCGGGCAAAAGTGTTCTGAGTTTTTCCGAATTCTCAGTAGCAGCACGGAGTCTGGTGATGTGCCCGGTAACGGCAATAGGCTCGCCCCCTATTACATGGGACCTTAAAATTCATGGCGAAATGCGGGTGTAATATTACACCTCTGCCTACCACTCCGGGGATACAGGCGTGAGCCTATAAAAAAAAAAAACAATCAAACAAGTTCGTCGTCGATCAGTTTAAAAACGTTTTCTTTGGCTCGCTCATAGAGTCGGAGCACACGAACACTAATACAAAACCACTCCCTCATATTACATTTGACAAGAGAATTGGACGCAACCATGTCTTGCTGAGCGATTTTCGCCTTTATGGTGTACTAGCGTCAAGTTTGGCCATTGTACCTACTTACATGACAGGCTAAACTGTATTCAAGGTCAAAGTCAAGTCAAATCATTTATTTGTTCATAGGTTCATTACAAACACTTAAACAAAGTCATACTTAAAAAAAAAACTAGATGAGGCCGGTGTTTCCTAACTGACTGCCCTGAGAAGAAACATCCGAAACAAACTCAGAGTATTGTCAATTACATTTACTGTTAAGAGGAAAACTTATCACAAAATATGAATCGCTCGGCTGCAACGAAATAAAGCTAGATTAATTTCTTGGTTGCGGTGGATCGGGTATTTTTAACTTTTGAATAAATATCAACGATAATCAACTATGAAACTATCCTCCGCTACCCTACGTTCGGTTACTGAGAGTGTTCCTTTCATCATTTTGATTCTGAGACACCTTGACCCAACAAACTTATTGCATTGAGGGAGGACTGCCTGAAGGTATTTGAGAACTCCACTCTCAAATATCATCATCCTCTTAGCGTTATCCCAGTTTCAATCTGGGGTCCGCTTACTAGTCTAACCGGATTTGGCTGAATATTAGCTTTTCCACGGAGCGACTGCCTGTCTTACCTCTGCAACCCGAAGGGATAGCGATATTCCATGGTTTAGACTAGTGTCAGTTTACTTAGAAGGTACTGACGCCCTGTACCGACTGTCAAAGATTTTCATGACAACCGGGACCGACGGCTTCACGTGCTCTCCGAGGCACGGGACTAGCTTTAATTAACAATTCAATACGCACATAACTCCGAAAAGTCATTGGTGCGCGCCGTGGATTCGAACCCGATACCCTCTGCATGGCAGTCTGTTGGTATCTCCACTAGGCTATCGCTGCCCTGAAAAATACAAAAAGATAATATGACGAAAATAATCGTATCTTATCCAAATTGGCAATTACTTATACATTTCACACAATATGCAAGAAAATCGACGTTTCCTGAACACGATAATTATATATACCTATTGGTACAAATATTACGTGTTAGCTCTAGTTAAACCGTGCTATTAGCAGACATGGAAAAAAAAACAAAGCTTATGGCCGTAATAGGTACCTATGTACAGTAGGTATGCATACTTATGGGCCCTAAGGTGACCTTTATAAAACACAAAGTCTTACCGAACTAATTAACACAATTGTGTAAACTTACGCAACAACTTCTCTTCGTGTATTTACGTTTATTATTGTTACGAGCTGGGGTTCGTGATAAATTATATGCACTATGCCAGAAAAACTGCACTTTATTCACTAACACAATAACACTAGATACACACACTTAATTTTCCAACACTAATAAAACACACTATTCACACCACTAGTACAACACTAAACACTTCCGAATTACTTCCTTCGCTTGATCTTGATCGCTTTCCGTATTCAATTGAACTGTCCGGTCCGTTCGCTCCCGCTCTATTTATACTGGCCGGATAACATCACTAGGCTTTTCGAGACGACTCACGATATTTCTGGAAACGTGTAAGGTGTTTCTAGAATTGCGTAAATGTTCTATTTACACCTACGCCATCTATTAGAGGATAGATGAAACAGCCTTAAACAACCGATACATCTAATCTCATGTAGTTCTCCCATTCACTGATAGATGGCGTTATTTTCAATTCGTAACACGGCCTCCCTCTTAAACGTGTTCGTCTCGAACATCGTTAGACCCATAGTAACGAGCCAACCTGTCCACATGAACTATCTTCGGTGCACCTCGCGACCCCTTCTGGATTCGATAGGTGACGTCGTTCATCCTGGTAATTATGCGATATGGCCCGTCCCATCTGGCTTGTAACTTAGGCGATTTTCCTTTGCTTCGTACTGGGTTATGAAGCCACACCAATGATCCCTCATCGAAGCCTTTGTTGTTTGCCTTCCGGTCGTAGCGAGTCTTCATCTTCTCAGACATCTGTTGTCCAGATTCCCTGATGTGCTCGTATACGTCGTTCATCCTGTTGCGTAGCTCGGTTGCGTAATCCGTTATATTGCGTGGAGATTCTGGTGGAATACCGGTGATAAGGTCTGCAGGTAAACGGAGCTCTCTACCGAAATTGGCAAAAGCTGGTGTTACTCCTGTAGTTTCGTGGACCGCACTGCGATATGACAGGAGAAATGGTTGGATGTGCTTGTCCCAATCTCTTTGTTTGCTGTCCACGACCTTCGCCAGGTACCTTTCCAGTGATTGGTTAAACCGTTCAACCATGCCATCTGATTGCGGATGATAAGCCGTGGTCCTGGTTTTATGTGCACCCATTACGCGACAAGTCTCCTTGAATACCTCAGATTCGAAGTTCCGGCCTTGATCGCTGTGGATTTCCAAGGGCACCCCGAACCGACAAAAGACTTCATGCACCAGCTTATCGGCCACTGTGGTAGCTTCTTGATTTGGGATTGCAAACACTTCAGGCCACTTCGTGAAGTAATCCATCACAACCAAGAAGTATTTGTTTCCGTCCTGGCTCTCAGGAAACGGCCCAGCGACATCCAACGCTATGCGCTCCCATGGAGCTCCCACATTGTACACCTTTAATGCACCTCTGCTTCGAGTATGTGGCCCCTTGACAGCCGCACAACTTGTGCATTTGCGGCACCAATCCTCGACGTCATCTCGACAGTGGAGCCAATAAAACCGCTCCCGGATCTTAGTAAGGGTCTTCTTAACTCCCATGTGACCTCCCGAAGCACCATTGTGATAGAGCTGCAAGACTTCCGGCACCTTAGTTTTGGGCACTACTATTTGCAAATGGCACTGGTTACCGCGAGCGTTTTCCCATTTGCGGCACAGAACTCCATCCTGGACGACCAAGCTTTCCCACTGTGCCCAATAACTCTTGGTGATGGGGCTCATTGCTGCGATATCACTCCATTTGGGCCTAGGCGCATCTGATTTTTTCCATTCAAGAATCGGCTGTACATCCTTGTCATCTTGCTGAGCACTCTGCAAAGCTTCTCTCCATTCGTCGCTTAGATCCGTCTTTAACATCCTCACTAGCGCTGCCTGCTTTGCTTCCTGTCGGCTACAGTGCTTGCACTGGTCGGGACACGGCCTACGCGATAGGGCATCTGCGTTACCATGGGACTTGCCGCTGCGATGTTGTATTACAAAATCAAACTCTTGCAGTAGTTCAATCCATCTAGCTACTTGTCCTTCTGGGTCCTTAAATTGAAGTAGCCATTTCAGCGCTGCATGGTCGGTTCGCAGGTGGAATTTACGGCCCAACAAGTATTTGTTGAAATGCTGCAACGTCTTTACTACAGCCAAGAGTTCCCGCCTGGTGACGCAGTAGTTTCTTTCGGGTTTGGATAAGGTCTTGCTGAAGTATGCTATAACAACTTCTTGATCACCCTTCTTCTGTGACAGCACGCCGCCAATTCCGGTGTTACTGGCATCTGTGTCAACTATGAATTCATGCTCATTGTCAGGGTAGCCTAGAATAGGTGCAGTACACAGATGTTCCTTAAGCTTTTGGAATGCAACGTCACAGCTCTCATTCCAACAGAACTGCACTCTGTCTTCGGTGAGCTTATGAAGAGGTCGAGCAATGTCAGCAAAGTTCTTCACAAACCATCGATAGTAGGAGCATAATCCGAGGAATGCTCTGACCTGCGTTTTGTTCTCTGGAACTGGCCATTCCTTCACGGCAATGATCTTATCCGGGTCAGTTTGAATACCGTTCTCCGAGACCACATGTCCTAGAAAGTTCACTTGCCGTCTGAATAATGCGCATTTCTTCGGACTCAGCTTCAAATTAGCTCCTCGTATCTTTGACAGCACTTGCTCCAAGTTTCGAAGGTGATCCTGGAAGGTGCGCCCCACGATGATGATGTCATCCAAGTAGACCAGGCAGGCGTCTCCAATCAGTCCCATAAGCACTCGCTCCATCAGTCTCTCAAAAGTAGCCGGAGCGTTGCACAATCCAAAGGGCATGACGTTAAATTGCCATAATCCTTTCCCTGTGGAGAATGCCGTCTTCTCCTTGTCTCGAGGATCTATTTCCACCTGCCAGTAGCCACTTTTTAGGTCTAAGGTAGAAAACCACTTCATCCCCGTCAGCGTATCCAGTGTGTCATCGATCCTTGGCAGCGGGTAGCTGTCCTTCTTCGTGATGTCATTCAATCGGCGGTAGTCTACACAGAAGCGCATGCTGCCATCCTTCTTCTTAACTAACACCACCGGAGAGCACCACGGGCTGGACGAAGGCTCGATTACGCCTTCTTTCACCATACCGTCGATCATAGCTTCTACTTCACGTTCCCGTGCCACTGGCACACGTCTTGGTCGCTGGCGAATCGGTGCTTCACTTCCCGTGTTTATTTTGTGCTGGACTAGTGCTGTCTTCCCTATGTCGGCATCACTGGTCGAAAAAATATCGGCGAACCGGTTTAACATCTTCTTAGCCTTGGTCTTCTCTTCTTCTGACAGGGTACTTTGGCAGTCCTCCAAAAGTGAAGACACGTCGAATCGTGCAGCCTGAACCTTGGCGCTGGTAGGTTGCTCCTGACATCTACGCATCCAAGCCGCTCCTTCATAGGTGCCCAATTCCGTCCCTTTCTTGAGCAACACTTCCTTGTCACTCGCATTTAGTGCGCGTACTGATGAAACTTTGGTACCCCTTACCAAGGTTCGTGCAATCTTCCACGATGCCTCTTTCTCTAGGCCTTCGATAAGTACGCAGCGGTTCCCTCGACCAGAACTCCCGGGTAAACAAACCGGTACAACCGTTTCCGACCGCGGTTGAAGCGTGACATTCTTCAGGCAGTACACTTTTCCTGAAGTTGCGCCTTCCATGAAGACTTCTTCCGAGCCACATTTCAACACTCCCTGGTTAACATCGATCTCGCAGCGATTATCCCGCATGAAGTCTAGGCCCAGGATGCAGTCGTCCACTATATCGGCCACGATGACTTTGTGACGGTAAACTTTGTTGCCTAGCTTCAGATCCACCTCCATTTCACCTCGGACGGTTATGTGCTGACCGGTAGCTGTTCTCAGATTCACACATTCATTGTTCCTGAAGCAGCCCCGAAGAACCCGTCTTGCCAGATGGAAACCGACGACTGTCCGAGAAGCACCCGTGTCCAATGTCAGCTTGCATGGTGTTCTGTTAATTTCGCCTTCGATGATCAGGCTGTTCCCGTCGCATGATTGCGAGATCGAGATACTTGGGGCTCTTCCATTACCAGCCAGCACCCGCCCCGCAGTCCTGGCTTCTACTCGTTTCCCTGCTCTCGCTGCCTGGCAGGCACATCAGGCGACCCCTTTGGTGGAGACAGGGTGTCACCAGGCTGCCTACGCTTTGGGCAGCTCAAACGGATATGGCCTCTTTCTCCGCAGTTGTAGCACCGAGGTGACGACACAACTTCCCTGATGCGGTGACCTCGGTCGTCGCGTCGCACTGCTTCCACCTCCAGAGCGTGGGCTAAGGCATCCTTGAGGTCCTTGAAGTGCCCAAGCCTCACTGCTGCTCTTACCTCCAGGTCCCGGATCCCATCCGTAAACGCCTGTACGAGGTTCCCATCAATAAGCGCAGGAGACGACTGGTATGCCTTCCTGACCAGCATTTCCACCTCTAGAGCCCACTGCTGCAGAGTTTCTCCGGTGCGTTGCGTCCTGTCCTTCAGCTGAGCACGATACACATGTTCGAGGTGCGCGTCTCCGTACCTCGCCTCCAGCGCCTCAAGAAGCTTCTCGTAGGTGACGTCTTGTCCGAGTGCCTCCAACACTGTCAAGGCCCGGTCGCGAAGGCCCAAGGTTAGGGCGGTTAAGGCCTGTTCTTTGGTCCACCCATTCGATCGCATCACAGCCTCAAACTGGATCTTGTATGCAGACCATGATGACGAGCCATCAAATGGTGGAACCTTAAACCCACGAGGTGAGGGCACTACAGTCGCAGATGTCACTTCGTTGGATCCGAGCCCACGTAATCTCCTCTCCACTTCAGCGACACAGGTGTCGTGATGGTCGTGTACACGCTTCTCTATAGAGGCGACGCGAGTCTCAAGCTGGTCGTGTACGAGCTTCTCCACGTCGCTGATACGAGCCTCGTGTTGCTGGAGCTCCTCCTTTACCACCTTCAGGTCCTTCCCTACAGCGGCGCTGAGGTCTTTCATCACCACCAGCTGTTCCTCCAAACGGCGGGCCTGCTCCTCCTTGTCGCGCTGCAGCTGTTCCTCTAGGCGGCGCGCGTGCTCCTCTTGACGGCGAGCCTGCTCCTCTTGACGGCGAGCCTGCTCCTCCTTGTCGCGCTGTAGCTGTTCCTCCATGCGGCGCGCGTGCTCTTCTTGACGGCGAGCCTGCTCCTCCTGACGGCGGGCCTGCTCCTCCTTGTCGCGCTGTCGCTGTTCTTCCATGCGGCGCGCGTGCTCCTCCTGACGGCGGGCCTGCTCCTCCTGACGGCGGGCCTGCTCCTGCATGAACGCCATCAGAGCCGCGATGTCGGGCACCGCCATGGAGTGTGCGCTGGCAGGCTCCACTGCAGCCGCGGAGTCGCCTGATCCACCAGACGATGGAGAAGGAACCTCTCCGAAGCGCCTCTGGTCCAGGTTTTGCTGGCGCTGGTTCCTGGTACGCACTCCGTCAGTTTCTTCCTTCGGCATAACCGGCATCATTTATCCCACTTCTGACACCAATTTGTTACGAGCTGGGGTTCGTGATAAATTATATGCACTATGCCAGAAAAACTGCACTTTATTCACTAACACAATAACACTAGATACACACACTTAATTTTCCAACACTAATAAAACACACTATTCACACCACTAGTACAACACTAAACACTTCCGAATTACTTCCTTCGCTTGATCTTGATCGCTTTCCGTATTCAATTGAACTGTCCGGTCCGTTCGCTCCCGCTCTATTTATACTGGCCGGATAACATCACTAGGCTTTTCGAGACGACTCACGATATTTCTGGAAACGTGTAAGGTGTTTCTAGAATTGCGTAAATGTTCTATTTACACCTACGCCATCTATTAGAGGATAGATGAAACAGCCTTAAACAACCGATACATCTAATCTCATGTAGTTCTCCCATTCACTGATAGATGGCGTTATTTTCAATTCGTAACATTATTACACAATTCTCAAAACATTTCAAATGTGCCCTTTTATGAGGTTACCTACATTATTAATTGAATTTTCGTTCATAATTATTGTTCAAACAACGTTTAAAAAAAACTTTTCTTACAAAAATGGTTTACTAAACACATTTTCTTTAATTTTATCCTTTTCCAGATAATTTAATTTTAATTTAATCTTGATTGTTTCATTGTTCAAAATTTGGTGGGGATTCTTTATTAATTATTTTTAATGAATGCATATTTTTATTCTGTAACACAAGAGACATCCGAAATATAAATTTCAATTTTGGGCACTTATAAAGGGCATTATCTTATAATTATGAATAAAAGTAAAATTATACTTAGTTTATTCTGATAAACCGTACCCTCATTATACGATCACAAATATCACAATCATGTCCGTCTGTCTGTCTGTTTTCTGAAGCGAAGATTTTCAGTTGAAATTAACCTGAATGAAGACCATCACCAGTTCCTCCGTTTATAGACTTCCATTGTTGGACATAGGCTTAGCCCAAGACTCCACACGGATCGATCTTGCGCCGCCCGCCAGGTATCACATACAAATACATTTTATTTATTCCTTTTTTTTATAGACTCACGCCTGTATCCCCGAAGGGGTAGGCAGAGGTACAATATTACACTCACATTTCGCCATGAATTTTTAGGTCCCACGTAATAGGGGGCGAGCCTATTGCCGTACCAGGCACATAACCAGACTCCGTGCTGCTACTGAGAATTTCCTAACGGAAAAACCCACTAACACTTTGCCCGACCCGGGAATCGAACCCGAGACCTCACAATCCCACGCGAACATTTATGCCCCGAAACCGACGAGGCAGTCTATTTCTTCCTTGCTTAAAATAACTTGTATATTAAATATAACAAGTATGCTATCAACAAAAATAACATGAGAGGATATCGTACTCATAACGTTATTGTTACAAATAGCGCGCGTTACTTCGTCACACCTGTTATAACAGCCTAGAGGACGCCAGCAGCTACGCCTGCATTTTTTTTTAATTTACCCGTTTTGGCCGACCCCGTGGGAATTTCGAGAAATCCCTTCTTAGTGCACCCCTGCGGTCCCCAAGGAACATACATGCCTAATTTCAGCTTCCTGCGCCCAATAGTTTCGGCTGTAGCGTGTCTGTCAGTCAGTCAGTAACGCAAGGATTTTATATATTAAGATTACGGCTTACAGGAAATGTCGAGTTACTCTAAAATAAAAACTAAAAAAGCTAAAGTAATTTCCGTAGATTGTAAATTGTTTGTTGCGTGATAGACGAAGTATCAATTTTATTTAAAGAACGCTCGGACGTGGTCCTTTTCGTGCATGTCCCATCGATTCGTTATGGTCAGATTTAATTCCGTTCACTTCTATATGGGTTACTATGGCTGATAAATATTAAATGGCCGTTAATTATTTCACTCTTGATTTTCTTGCGTAATACGTGTTTTGGTTGTATTCTTTCACTGATTTTTTTGATGTAGGTAATGGCGACGATCATGTCCCACTCTTCGAGTACAAATGTGAGTGCCAGAATTAATATATATATTCAGGCACTTTTTCTTTTACAATATATTAATTATTGGTACAGTGGTTTTTGCACATTATCTGTGTTTTACTACTATTGTTAATATTTCATGTATAACTTATATTCTAAAGCCGCGTACAGATTTGTGAAACGTAGCATACAATGTAACATGAAAGGAGCATTTCATAAGTGTGGACGCAGGGCACGCACGAACCGAGCATGACGTGCCCGCATCTGTTTCCAGCATGCACCCGGCGAACATATTATGTAGCTCAGTCTGTCAAGAACACGCGAAGAGAATGCATTGTGATGACCAGTTGGCTACATTGATTGTCATCTATCACGTAATAAAAAGACGCCCAAGACCTCGACGTTGGTGGCGTACAGAGTTGTACAGTCAGAGACCTGGTGCACAATTGATGGCCGACATGAGATTGTTTATGGTCATCTTCCATGGCTCGCGCGCGTTCCGCAGTACAATCACACACAACCCGTCCACACTGACGCTCCGTGCACACTGCGCGCCCCTTTGTGTTCGGCGAAAATACCGACAAATGACGGATCGCGGCGCGCACGAGTTGTAATGCTCTGTTCGCGCGCGTGGTGTGCGCGGTTCGTGCGCGCAAGGCGTCCACACTATGGGAATTCTGTTACATTGCATGATACGTTGCGACAATATGGACGGCAAATTATTTCATTGCGTGTTACATTTCATGTTACATTTCGTAAGTCCGTACCCGGCTTAAATGAATTCCGGGTCCGAAGAAAGTATTGAACGCAATATTGATAAAGCTAGGACGATGATGAAGAGAACTTATCCTCAAATTGAACTTTTTCAGTCATCCTTGCCGGTGTATTAATCTAAATTTAAAAAAAACTAGTGATATTACCAATACCTTAGTCTGGTTTCGGCTTTAGCAAAGAAATCATTAGTATCAGTATTCAGCAGTATCATAATTCATAACGAATCAACACAAAACATTAAATAATCGACATAAAGAAACAAACAAAATATTGTCTTTTTGTTGTCTACCCAGTCTGTCTGTATTATCATACATACATACATACATAGACTCACGCCTGTTTCCCGGAGGGGTAGGCAGAGACTACGGAACGCCATTTGCAACGATCCAGACATATCTCTCTTGCTTCATTCACTCCCATCAGATTCCTCATGCATGCTCTTCTGTTCAGGGTACTTCTCACCTGTCCTGTTTTTAGGATGTCTCCAATCTGATCAGAGAACGTCCGCCTAGGTCTTCCCCTTCTTCCTGTCCCTTCCACACTTGCCTTATATATCTGCTTGGTCAGTCTTTCGTCATCCATCCTCTCCACGTGCCCAAACCATCTTAGCATACCTTTCTCGATGCTTGTCACTACATCTTCTTTTTTTATTATCAGCAAAGTTGAATTTCAATACAGCCTCTAAAAGTACCGAGAAAAGGAATCTTCAATTAACAATTTTACATAGAAGATTGACATAATCCGTATTTTGTTCTGTACAAAAATTCCATTAACTTTGTCATTCGAGTTCCTGTGCCTACACAGCCCACGTAACATCGCGTGAAATTTGATTACCAAGGGTCTGATTGAACATCTAAATAAGGAAACACTCGGTAGGTATGTGAATAATGCTATTTATGGTACTAATGGCAACCCCATTTTTGTTGGAAAATCAATATTTTACTTTTTTCTGCGTCTCGGGACAGTTTTAATTTAACGGTATTTGAATTCGGTTAATTTAACGCTATCGAGGCAGATATCATCAGACTCCCATGTACTGGGTCCCGAGGTACCAGACGCGCACCACTGCCTTTTCAAAGTCATGAGCGTATTAAATTGTTAATTATTATCGGTTGCCCCGAGACTCGGAGAGTACCTATGTTAAGCTGACGGTCTAGGCTGTCATTACTGGACATAGCACTCACACTCGCACACTTTGGGGTGTAAGAGTTGATATCATTTAAATATTTTAAATGTTTGGAGCGCGTTCCGTGAACGCACTCTCGGCGCGGGTGTTTATGGCACGCGCGCCAGGAGCGCATAATGGATACGCAGCTTAAGTCTTGCATGCAAGCGGGATTACGCTAGAATGGTGACGGAAACTTATTCAAATGAAGCCAGAACTTAGTATGTAAAATGATTACTTTCTCCCTTTTTGAACCAGACGTGAGTTCCTTCACGTAAACATGTAGTCGCTGATTTATTGAAACGACTGAAACATAATTTTATTTATATCAGTTGTCTCCGAAATACTGACGGATAATAACAATTCAACGTTATTTATAAATTCATACAAAACATTTACATAATCTCATTTTGTGGCATTTTGACAATGTTAAGTATGAGAAAATATTGTTTGTTTATTTTTCGCAACGGCTTATATGAGGAGTAAGGGCCGGATTCATTATCCGTAGTTAAACTCAAGAGATTTTGGCAATGTTTTCCAAAATAATTGGTTTAACTCCGGATAATAAAGCCTGTGTTGCTGGTCTTAGTGTAAGACTATTCTTTGAAGTAACTTAAAGTACTTATACGTTGGTACATATGCATGTGTCTTATGTACATACGTGGTCCTAAGTATATTAAAAATCACTAAGTATACAGTATAGTGACATATAGCTTTGAAACTCAGTAGCAGAGCTTGTCATCTTATATACTTACTAAAATATAAAGCTGAAGAGTTTGTTTGTTTGTTTGGTTGAACGCGCTAATCTCAAGAACTACTGGTCCGATTTGAAAAATTATTTCAGTGTTAGATAGCCCATTTATCGACGATGGCTATAGGCTATATAAAATCACGCTATGAGCGACGGGAGCAGAGCAGTAGCTTTAAATAACGCGGGTGTAACCGCGGGCATCGTCTAGTCTAGGTATATTTATTAACTAGCTGACCTAGCGAACTCCGTATCGCCTTTTTAAGAGTTTTTTATTTAATTCCCTTTTTTCCAAGCCCCTTTTCCAAAGTTACCATTGACTTAGCGCTTAATCTCTTATCATTCCAGGGTCTATAAATGATGCAAAAACAAACATAGATTTTTATATAATATTGATTTTCCCATTCCTTAAAATATCGGAGACGATACCCATATCGACTTAAAAAAAAATCCCGTCCGCCATCTTTGATTTCCTATCCGCCATCTTTGATCATGAAAATGATGTTGCATTTGGATTCACCATCCCTTAAATCATCAGAGACGATACCCATATTGATTTTTTAAATTTTTCCCATTCGCCATCTTTGATTTCCCATCCGCCATCTTGAATCACGAAATAGATGTTGCATTTGGATACCCCATCCCTTCAAACATCGGAGACGATACCCATATTGATTAAAAAAAAAATTCCATCCGCCATCTTTGATCACGAAATAGATTTTGTTTTTGAATTCCCCATTCCTTAAAATATCGGAGACGATACCCATATCGACTTTAAAAAGATCCCGTCCGCCATCTTTGATTTCCTATCCGCCATCTTTGATCACGAAACAGATGTTGTATTTAGATTCGCCATCCCTTAAAACATCGGAGACGATAACCATATTGATTTTTTAAAACTTTCTCATCCGCCATCTTTGATTTCTCATCCGCCATCTTTGATCACGAAATAGATGTCGGATTTGGATTCCCCATCCCTTTAAATATCGGCGACGATACCGATATTGATTTTTTAAATTTTTACCATCCGCCATTTTTGATTTCCCATCCGCCATCTTGAATCACGAAATAGATGTTGTATTTGGATTCCCCATCCCTTTAAACATCGGAGACGATACCCATATTGATTTTTTAAATTTTTCCCATCCGCCATTTTTGATTTCCCATCCGCCATCTTGAATCACGAAATAGATGTTGTATTTGGATTTCCCATCCCTTTAAACATCGGAGACGATACCAATATTGATTTTTTTAAATTTTCCCATCCGCCATCTTTGATTGCCCATCCGCCATCTTTGATCACGAAATAGATGTTGTATTTCGATTCTCCACCCCTTAAAATGTCGAAGGCGATACCCATATTGATATTTAAAATTTTCTCATCCGCCATCTTTGATTTCCCGTCCGCCATCTTGGATCACTACATAAATTTCATATTATTAATCAGCGTCCCGAAAATCTCGAAAACGATACCCATATAGATTGTATCCTATTCGTTTAGCCTTTTTTTGCCTTTGACCCAACCCTCCCCCTTCTCGTTTGACCATTTTATTATTTTTGTCTGGCCCCTAAAAGTTGTGGCGTAATTTAATATAGCCTATAGCCTTTCGGAATAATGGGGCTATCATAGGCAACAACAATTTTTAAAATCCGACTGCCAGTTCCTGAGATTAGCCGACATTATGTTTTAGCCTTTTTAGCCTTTTGCCCGGCCCCAAAGAGTCGAAGCGTTATGTTATATAGCCTATAGCCTTCCGGAATAACTGGGCTATCGTATACAAAAAGAATTTTTCAGATCCGACCGGTAGTTCCTGAGATTAGCGCGTTCAAACAAACAAACAAACAAACTCTTCCGCTTTATTATATTAGTACTAGCTGTCCCGGCGAACTCCGTATCGCCTTTTTAATGTATTTACATTTCATATTAATTTTTAACTCTTTTCCAACTTATTCAGAACAAACTTACCAAGAACATCAGTGTTTAATCTCTTAATTGCTAGGCATAGTTGTTTTGCCATATAAATTATTTCTAGGGTAGAAAAACTAACTTATTGTAAGGAGATGAGAAGGTGGTATATGAGTGATATGGTTAGATCACTGATCTAGGGATATGATAAAATTACTAATACTATTAAATACTATGGCTATTAAATAATTAAATCAAGTGCAAGTCTGACTCGCCCATGAAGGGTTCCGTAGGAGAGGTATCCACTGAACATAGCCATTATCTGCATCGAACATCAAATACCACTACCACTTTTTCACCACCAATAATAACTTTTTTTATATTATTATATTTCCCATCCGCCATCTTTGATCACGAAATAGATGTTGTATTTGGATTCGCCATCCCTTAAAACATCGGAGAAGATACCCATTTCGACTTTACAAAAAAATCCCGTCCGCCATCTTTGATTTCCTATCCACCATCTTTGATCACAAAATGGATGTTGTATTTGGATTCACCATCCCTTAAATCATCAGAGACGATACCTATATTGATTTTTAAAATTTTTCCCATCCGCCATATTTGATTTCCCATCCGCCATCTTGAATCACGAAATAGATGTTGTATTTGGATTCCCCATCCCTTTAAACATCGGAGACGATACCCATATTGATTTAAAAAAAACCCATCCGCCATCTTTCATCACGCAATAGATGTTGTATTTTTATTCTCCACCCCTTAAAATATCGGAGACGATAGCCATATTGATTTTTCAATTTTTTCCCATCCGCCATCTTTGATTTCCCATCCACCATCTTGAATCACGAAACAGATGTTGTATTTGCATTCCATACCAATATTGATTTTTTAAATTTTCCCATCCGCCATCTTGAATCACTAAATAGATGTTGTATTTGGATTCCCCATCCCTTTAAACATCGGAGACGATACCCATACTGATTTAAAAAAAAAAACCCATCCGCCATCTTTGATCACGAAATAGATGTTGTATTTGGATTCTCCATCCCTTTTAACATCGCAGACGATACGAATATTGATTTTCTTAAATTTGCCCATCCGCCATCTTTGATTGCCCATCCGCCATCTTTGATTTCCCGTCCGCCATCTTGGATCACTAAATAAATTTCATTTTATTAATCAGTGTCCCGAAAATGCCGAAAACGATACCCATATAGATTGTATCCTATTCATTCAGCCTTTTTTTGTCTTTGACCCAACCCTCCCCCTTCTCGTCTGACCATCTTATTATTTTTGTCTGGCCCCTATAAGTTGTGGCGTAATTTTATATAGCCTATAGCCTTTCGGAATAATTGGGCTATCATAGGCAATTACAATTTTTGAAATCCGACTGCTAGTTCCTGAGATTAGCCGACATTCTCTTTTAGCCTTTTTAGCCTTTTGCCTGGCCCCAAAGGGTCAAAGCGTTATGTTATATAGCCTATAGCTTTCCGGAATAACTGGGCTATCGTATATAAAAAGAATTTTTCAGATCCGACCAGTAGTTCCTGAGATTAGCGCGTTCAAACAAACAAACAAACAAACAAACAAATAAACAAACAAACAAACAAACAAACTCTTCCGCTTTATTATATTAGTATAGATAGATAAATTTCCATACACAATATTCAATTTAAAATAAAGTAAGCTTGTATCACCAAAAAAAAAAATTTTTTTTCCGAATTCAAGATATACCTACGCCAAATCTCATTAAAATAAATAAGTACCTTATTGTAAATCAATTCTTATACAAAAAGTGCGTACATTATTAGAATAGAAAGAACATAAAAAATCTCATTTCTTTTTCAATTAAGTATCTACAACAGATTTTAATGAAAAATCGAACCTTTAAAGATACTTCACGGTCTGAAACACTGAAAAGTGTTTATATACCAAAAGGTGATTTTTATCTATTTTAGAACAAGAGCCCTTAATTCTTGGAAGTAAATTGAGTTTAATTATCTTCGATTCAATGCAATGAATTACCTACGTTTAACACATTCAGATTAAAATTTATTCGTACCCAGTGTAATCCAATTTCATTCAGCCTCATTCTGCAAGACATTCCTTTGCATAATACACTGAATAACTGAATGCTGTTTCCTGAAACGTGTTAACACGAGGGCTGCAAACACTAGCTACGTAAATATAGCTATCAAATACAAGCATTTGATGTTAAGTGTTATAAATTTATAAAATGTTATTATTTTGTAGAGTTTTGTATTTAAATGTTAATGTCAGACTAGTTACTGAAGGATTTGCTTGTTTTTGGAATTGATTATGTCAGTTCTAAAAAGTCGAATAAAATAGACATGTAATGGTATCTTCTCATATCACCAGTATCAGCATCAACTAAAATTTATTGCAGGGTAATTTTAATAGAAAGCAGAATTCTAATAAAGGTGCACAACATACCAAAACTGTGCCCTACTGACAGCAATCCCCTGGCGTTAAAAACAAAGAACAGCTGTCAATAATTTTCAATCTAAAGAAGATTGCTACTTAATTTCCGTTGTAACTGGTTGGAAATGTCAATGTTTTTCTTTTTCAAACGAGTATAATTCTTATTTACGATAAAGGTGCTATCACGAAAACAATTGCATTTTTCTGTTAAGTATTTTAAATGTTGAATTTGGAATGTGGTAAATGCGTCTTTCTGTGTAGTTCTTTAGAGATATTCTATTGTTTGTTAATTGTTTATCACTCTGCCTTCCTCTATGGTTCGTTGTCTTAGTCATAAGCATAACGTTATCTCCATTGTCATATATCTAAATAGGTAAGTATATTAAATTCCTCGCATCGGCATCGTACGGAAGCTAACGAATGATCGTACATACTGAATGGATTTAATATGTATTGTTTTCGTTCACAATAATAAACATTATGCGTCTGTTCCGTACGGGCGCATAATTAAAAACAAACATACACTTAATTGGGAAGTAGTTCGTATTACTCGGGTACTAAAGTTGATAATCGTGTGTAGGTTTTGATATGAAGTATTGTAGGGTGATTGTACAGTTGTTATATCGGCCGCAGTGAGTCAGCCATGATTAACCCTGCACCGGCAATCGTACGGTATCGTTAAATACTTTTATTAAACTGTATTTTGAGAGTAACTTCACGCAAGACTAACCATTTATTTTTCTTTTGTTCAGGTATGTACCGACGACCACGACCAGCTAAAGAAGTCATGTATACGGTAGGATAAACGATGCTTGTTACATAATATGACATTTGTTTTCCAAACTATGACTTATAGCTATCCAAAAACTATTAGGGATAGGTCATTGGTCATAAAATCATCTCGTCTTATTTTGGCCAAAGAAATCTTGTCACCATGGATTAGGCGCACAACGCCACATTCACAAAATGACAAAAAAAAATCGCAAAAGGCTATATTCTCAAATTCTCAAAATGCCGCATTATATTATTAACGGATCAACATCTCCGTACTATGATAAGTTTACTTTGTCAAATAAAAAGTGTGTAAAGTAAAAAGACTGAACCAACCCATAATTAAATCAAATTTTCATTTCATTATTTTCTTGATTTCGATTTCGTTACATTATTCCGCGTTTTACTTAAATGTACAATATTATAGTGAAATCTATATAAAAAATAACAATTGCTCAAATCAGCAAAAAACACAGGTTACCGCTGACGTTTTCAAGGAAATAACTTTCGCTGTAGCTTGAGTTTAAGGCTACGTATCTGTTGAGATGAGCGAGGCAACTAGAGAGCTGAGATGCGAAGAAAACATTCAAAATTATTTGTACCTCACTAAGCTTAATAGTAGATCCTCATATCAAGAGTTTTTTTTTTAGATACAGCGCGGCCTATACGAAGCAAAATGACAATAGTTGAGGCCTTTGTATAAATACATATATCTAGGTACTGATAAGGCAAATTACTTACTTTATATAAAAGTGATATACCTATGTATTTATTTATTTTATTAATTTGTAGTCTCACGCCTGTATCTCCGAAGGGGTAGGCAGAGGTGTAAATATTACACCTACATTTCGCCATGAATTTTTAGGTCCCACGTAATAGAGCGAGCGAGCGAGCCTATTGCCTTTACCGGGCACATCACCAGACTCCGGGCTGCTACTGAGTATTCGGAAAAACCGAGTAACACTTTTGCCTGACCCGGGAATCGAACCCGGGACCTCCGATCAGCAGTCGCATACGCTATCCACTGGACAACGGAGGCAGGGCTATGTATTACTGAAATATTTTTTTAGTAAATGTTTGGCTCAGATCAAGTATTAACTTTACTTGCACTGAGGTGGTAAGTTAACTGTCATTAGATTGAAAGCGTATATTCACATCTTCCGTTTTTTCATTGGTAGTAAAGACTGAAATGTCCGTAAATTGTAACATGTTCTGAGGTTGGATGTTGTACTCGCACACCGCCTAGCTTCGTACATCTTTCGCAGATACGCATCCCTAATGTGGTTGAAAACACTCAGCAATTGCTGGCATTTAATAACAGTATTTAGATTTGATTGCTCAGACCATTGGCCTGCCGGGTTAAAAGTCTTGGACTTGAACCTCATGACGTCAGCATCGGTAGCATTGCAGAAAAAAGTTGCAAACAAATAGTATTCATTTTCTCATTAGATATACCTACTGATACCTACACGGTTCCGAAGGGAACAAAAATTCAAAGTGGTTGGATATAATTATTGAGTTCGTCTCCATGAGAATTTATCCAATTATAATAAATTACTTACATTATGATTATATTAATACAAATTCGTGCGTCATCTCCATTAATGTTGTAGTTTTAGGTATATAACATATCGCGGTAAAATAATGAATAAAGCCAATATGCGTCAGCACAATTTGTGACAGTATAATATATTTCTAACTACCAATTTGTTCCTCGCTGTAATTCCCGCATTGTTTTCTCTATATCGGATTAACCGAATTATTCATTAATTAATATCAAATCTACACCGAACCATGTAAAGACTAATTAATTATCACAAAATACAACATCATACTAATCAAGCTATTACTTACTTAACTAGGTTTATTTTTGTGTAATTACTTAGCGAAAAATAGTATTTAAAATGTTTAGGTAAGTAATAAAAGTAACTAATTTATTTATTTCTATTATCTTCATTGTTTAAAAGTTAGTTATTGTCAGACCTGAACCTGTTAAACTGGTTGCTGATAATTCTGTAAAATTGTCAAACGTCTTGAAAAGTCTTTCCCCACAATTAGAATACCTGTTTTAACTAAACAAAACTACTATATACAGTCAAGCAGGTTTTATTTTCTATAAGGCTGGCATTCTTGATCCGTCTGGATTCTTCCTTTTGTCCAATACTGCCGTGAATTATAAGTTCCCAATAACTTGCATGGGTCCGAGACCACAACCACTTAGCTTACAACTTACTGACTATCTAACTACTGTTTATTCATACCTAAATTAATGAATTACTTATCGACATTTTTATATTGTTTACCTTTACATAAAACACTTTACATAATATGGTGATAAAATATATTTTTGATATATTGACTTGTAGCTAAGCTATATAAAGGTCTTGCAATGACGTAAAACGGGACAGGTAGGTCACTATTATTTGTAGTCCGTTATAAATGTTATAATGCATTACTCAGTTACATACATATTATGTACTAGAGGACGCACAGCTACGCCTGCATTTTTTTTAAATTTACTGATTTGGCCCGATCGCGTGGGAATTGCGGGAAATCCCTTTTTAGTGCACCCCTACGGTCCCCAAGGAACATACATGCCAAATTTAGGCTTCCTGCGCCCAATAGTTTCGGCTGTAGCGTGTCTGTCAGTCAGTCAGTAACGCAAGGATTTTATATATTAAGATATCCTGGCAAATCAAAAAGTCTATCACGCATAAAAAAAAATCTAATATCATTTCTGTCTATGCTAAGGTTGTCTAGAAGGATCTCTTCTTCTTCGCAATTAGCGATAATATAAATATTTTGGTGAGCAATAAAGTAAATTATCTACTAATCTAAAAATAGATTTGTAAATCTGGCAACCCTAGCATTACGTCAGATCCTATGCGATCAAACCTCAATTCTAATCGAGTAACTAACGCAGGGAAGCGGAAACTTCGCGAACTATTTGTCATTGCGAGCACGATCTATGTGAAGACGAGGCTTTAATACATAACAGGTCAACATAATACATGTAAGCATAATTATAATTTCATAGTCGAACAAAGGTATGTTAATTTTTCATCATCATCATCATCAGCCTTTAACAGTCCACTGCTGGACTAGGCCTCTCCTTGGAAAGGAGGAATTGGCCTACTATACCACGCTGGCCAAACGAGTTGGTATAGGGTTGGTATCAAGATTTCCTTCTCTTACAGTGCTGTTCTCTGCATAATATGCTCCCTCTGTCGGCTCTTACGACACCCATGGGATGATATGGGGTGGTGACATTTCGTACTCTTAATCCGTCACCACACGGACAATGTTAATTTTTAGGCAGGTCTGTTTTCGCAGTACGTCTGATCTGAATCCGATCTGAACCCGTCAAAATGCAGTTCTAGAAAACACGTGCCGAATTCGATATCAATTGAATGACAGATGTCGGATGTAGTGCGTAACGTACCATAGAAATAGTTCTACGTCTACACTGGACCGTATTTTCACGGGTTCGGATGGGAACAAGTGCAAAACAGCTCTTAGGATAAATGGTAAACCATGGAGGTTCCTTGTACCTTTGAAATATGTTTATTTTGATTTTCTAAGCCATTTACTTGATCATCGTCTCACGTGACCAGAAGGCTGGTTTATTCTTTGCTCAAAGAATCAGCATGGCCATCCAGCGTGGCAATGCTGCCAGCCTTCCGGGCACGTTACCCGTTGATATTGATGTGGAGGCCTTCTACGACGCCTAAACACACCTGTACATATACATTTTCACTTTTTATTTTTATGTACATATATATTCTTAGAAATTATGATTATTTGAGATAGTAATGTATATAGTTATATTTAATAATCTGTAATGTTATTGTAAAAATTATTCGAAAATTAAATGGTGACATTATTCTTAAAGCATAGATTCCAGCTATATTTTCTTCACGAGTAGACGGGCAGGTCAATGCATAATTATGAAGATTCACATCTCCTTGTTATTCAAGAATTCTGACACAAAAGGACATTCCACACTGTTTAATTTGTAGGTCAATTTGTCTCTAGATGTTGCTTGTGATCATACAGTCACATCGTTTTATGTCAATGTGAGGCGGGTTTTATAATGAAGTGTATTTATTAGAATAATTAATAATAGTTCTAAGCGCATGTCAGTCATCCTTTTGTCACCTTGATAGCTTGATGATAGATTGATGGGCTACTGGTTTGCGCTTAGTATGTTCTTTATACATAGGTACATACATACGTAGACTCACGCCTGTTTCCCGGAGGAGTAGGCAGAGACTACGGAAGACATATCTCTCATTCCTGACATATCTCTCTTGCTTTATTCACTCCCATCAAATTTATCATGCATGCTCTTCGGTTAAGAGTACTTCTAACCTGTCCTTTTTTTAGGATGTCTCCAAGAATGACCAAGAAGTTAAATAAGTCAAGTGTGAATGGGACAGGAGGGAGGGCAAGACCTAGAAGGACGTTCTCTGACCAGATTGTTCTTTATATTGCGCAATATATAAGCGCCTAGCCGCTAGCCTGTTTGATACGATTTTGAGACGAAATATAAAGAATCCTTCCACAATAGATTCCTGCGTTATGAATCTGTTCTGATTTCATATATTTGGCTATCTTAGTTAAGGTTTCGCGTTAATATTTCAGCCTGGGCAAGTAAATTATTTTATATCATACATACATGTATGATAATATAGACTACTAGCTTTTGCCCGCGGCTTCGCTCGCGAAAATTCGGGGTTCTTTAGTTATAGTATATCATCTATGTTCGGGGTAACACAAAGCTCCTTTATTGGGCGGATACTTCTATAATTTTCGTTTTAACTGTTTAAAAAAAAATATAAGTGCAAGAAGTATTACACATACAAACTACTTAGTACTAAGACTTAGTAGTACTCAAAATGTTATCCGGTATCTGTGACGTTTTGCTAGAGTGGCCAATATGGCGACTGTGATATGTCTGGCAGAACCATTAGAATTCGACAAAATACTCGCCAATCCGAATTTTGCGGATATATGTTGTCGACTCGAAATCTTTATTTTTTAATGTTTTATTATTCAGGTAAGGTTTCGATGTACTCCTTGACGAAATTATTAATATAAGATTTGACACTGCGATAGCAGTCCGTCGGTTTCAATGTGAAACATGGAACCGACAAAATCCACAACTACTTAAAATTAAAAATTAAATTAAAAAGCCATTTTCCAGTGGACTTAATTGTGAATCTAAACCATTCTCAAGTCCCCTTGAACACACACAAAAAATTTCATCAAGATCGGTCCCGTCGTTTAGGAGGAGTTCAGTGACATACACACGCACACAAGAAATATATATATATTAAGATATTAGTCATTTAGTATGTGAGACAAAGAAAACCCTTTACCTTTAAGTATTCCAGTCCAGTACTTACAATTGTCAGATGACAAAGAACAGTACACAAATACACTGTTTCAGTAACGTGGAACACCAAAGGCCTTGGCATCTGATGTTTATTCAATAAGCACCACCACTGAACCGAGTCTAAAATTATAAGATACGCACATACCTGCGCGTAAACTTTGAATCATGCATATCGTGTAGCAACGGCTTAAATATTATTTTAATACGAGATACACGATGTGTATCGAATCCCATGTATCTCGTAGTAGGTACAGGTACATATTCGCCATATGTAGAGGCACGAAGAGATTCATAAAAATTGTGATGGAAGTTGCGAGTGGCAAATACGTTAAACCTTAGACATGAAGACATGGTGTACACTTTCTAGAAGCATATTATTTGACATTCTTCTATGACTTTCGTAGCGTATCTCCTTCCGCACATGTTTGGTAAACATTATTTAGCTGCCTTCAGAATGAAATGATTAGAAGGCAAATATCGATGCAAAAGAACAAGCCCTCATTCCTCATTCACGCGTACCAATCATTGGGATTTGTTGCTGGCAAATCTATAACGATCCCATTTAGTCTTTATTACGATGAGAAACTCAATTTGGTTCTGCGACACATATAACAGACATAATTCGTTTCATACGCACATGCATACACGTATACGCATAGACTCACACACGCAAACTAGGATGGCAAAAATATTATTATAGCAGCGCGGTTGTATCATTTTATACAAGCAACTAGCTGACCCGGCAAACGTTGTTTTGCAAATTTTTTTTTTTTTTTGAAAAATAGATGTTGGCCGATTCTCATAGATACCGGATAAGCACAAAAAATTTCATCAAAATCGGTCAAGCCGTTTCGGAGGAGTATGGGAACGAAAACTGTGACACGAGAATTTAATATATTAGATATGGTGTTTACAGCTCGAATCTAGCGGCATAGATAAGCAGCTTCATAACCATAACACATGTACATACAGGGTGTAAAAGGACCCTTAACGAAAACTGAAATCCCATATTATACTAATCATTACGAACATTTTTTACTTCGGCACCATACCTGGGAAATTACTGGTTCAGGAGATATTGAGGCTCAAAGTTACTATGGTTTTTTTTTTATTAGGTACAAAATCGATGCAATTACTATGCCAACCTGTTCTATGGATGTCCTATGCACCCATGGATAAGTACCTACTTCGGACGAAATACTAGACGACGAAATACCTATTTCGGAAATTGTACGTGCACAATTTTAATTGCGGCTTAAAAATGAGATTATTTGAAAAAAAAAAACCTAAGTTTTTTTTGCTTAGTATGACTTGGCATGATGTCCAAAACGAGTAGACTTCGGCTTGGTGATGGGTCTTGTGACACCCTGTATATGCGACCTTTCTTTTGTGTTCCCCTTATTGTGCCGGTGTGTGTAGTTGCTGTATGCACACTGACACATGTATAGGTATAGGTGCTATTGGATGTCGTTGATATTTCATCACTTGAGTAGCTACGTGACGATTAGTGTATCACTTATCAACGTTTTTGAGCAATAGGACTCATTATAATTAAGTTTCGATTATTTCTGAGAACTCTCAATGTATTGTCGTAGACTATTTTACCAAAGACACGCCTATATGTATAATTAAGTACCGGGACTGAATCGCGTAATTACTAAAAAGTAACTTTAATGCCGACGTTTCGACATAGGTTTCACCACCGTGGCCATGGGATTATTGCGACTTACGGAAAGATTGGTTGTCAGCGAAAATGCCTGACCCATGCCAATGACCTCTTCAGCAAATGATGCAAATGATACCAGTATGTGTATTATTTTATTACTTCACCCGCGTGGATCCCTTTTAGTCCTTTAAGGGGAGAATTTTCAGAAATCCTGTCTTAGTGCGGGGTGCAACGTGAGGGTCATTATTATATACTTCAAGGAACATACATTCATGCCAAATAACTTTTTGCGACCAGTAATTTCGACTGTGTCAGTCCGTTAGTAACTCAGTAAGTATACAGGGTGTAAAAAGACCCTTAACGAAAACTGAAATCCCATGTTGTACCAATCACTACGAACATTTTTTACTTCGACAACATACCTGGGAAATTACTGGTTCAGGAGATATTGAGGCTCAAAGTTAGTATGGAATGTTTCTAATTAGGTACAAAATTGATGCATGTACCCCGCCAATATGTTCTCTAGATGCCCTATATGATACCCCGTATATAAGTAGGTATTTCGAGCAATGCACGCGCGCGCTTTTAATTGCGGTTTAAAAAAAGTGAAAACTTAAAAAAGAATCGTTTCCCAGGAATTATGTTTGGTTATTATGACTTGGCATGATGTCCACATCGAGTAGACTTTGGCTTGGTGATGGGTCTTCTGACAGTCAGTATCAGAAGAGTTTTATAAATATTGATGATTGGTACAGGAATGAGATGGTAGGTATATTCCTTTAACCCAAATGGAAGCACCTTCTGTCTGGCTCGGTTGAGATTGGAGGGCCGAGGCCCTTTGATGTAGATGCCTGTAGCTGAATAATTTAATCAGTAATGCGCAATACGTGTTCCGTACATTTCAGTAATTGTAATGTATAAATTATAATATGTAAAATAATATTTTTAGTTGTACTTTTGTAGATAAGCTAGATGTATTTTATATGACAACTATATTTACAAGTTTTTTTATTTATTTTTATAATCTCACGCCTGTATCCCCTAAGGGGTAGGCAGAGGTGTAAACATTACACCCACATTTCGCCATGAATATTTAGGTCCCACATAATAGGGGGCGAGCCTATTGCTGATACCGGACACATCACCAGACTCCGGCTGCTACTGCGTATTCGGCAAAACCCAGTAACACTTTTGCCCGACCCGGGAATCGAACCCGGGAATTGAACCCGGGACCTCCGATCAGCAGTCGCATACGCTATCCACTGAACCACGGAGGCAGTCGAGAGTACAGTACAAGACAAGATTTTAAAGTAAATTAAAGCCTAAGACTATTAAACTAGGAAAAAAAATTACTGTTTTAGGCTTAAAAATTAAAATGAATTTTACCAACTTTGATCTTCTTTACTTACTAAAGCTTAGTTTTCTTGTTGATGCTTCTGCGGCGTCGACTGCATAAGAAACACAGAAAAAGTGGTAAAACCGGTCACTTACTTAACTGATAGCTGGGTGTCCCAGCTTCTCTGCCACTGTTAGGGTTGTAAACTTTATATGTTTGTTTAATATTATTTGCCTGGTAAAAAAGTGACAATAGATTGCTCCGACTGTTACATAAATTAAGTAACATTGGTCTGAAAAACTATTGCAACTTTTTTACTGGACGAATATATACTTGTGTATGTACTTTTCTATATTAGTCAAGTATTCTCAACACTGTATACATAGCCCTTGTAACAAACCCTCTACCATCTCATCGCTGCGTGAATAATAAATTATATTTACTTGTACCGCCATTCTCAAACAACATTTATTTTCGCGAGATGAATATGCAATCTTCTTTTAAGAGTGCTACAATATCGACATGAAATATCGAAGTAGATTTTATATGAGTACGTGAGAACATGTTGGAAATGTATTTAGAATATTAAAAGCACATTTATTATTGAATTTATTGGAAACATCTTATTCTGCTTATCCACAAGAGTGTATTAGAATCGAATATACTACGTACGTAGTAAGTAAATGTATATATTTACCATGCAGGGTTTATTAGCTTTTCTACGAACTGACTTATTTTGTAATTGTGCGAAGGATCTAATACTAGAAAATGTTATTAATATGGGCGAATAGTACTCTGTAGTTACTGGAATCCCAGGAAAGCGGTTGGTGTGTCGTCGAAATAAATAACGACATTCTTATAATAATAAGTTTATCTCCAGATTTCATAGTAGAAAAGCTATATTTCTGTGTTATCTGGATTGACTAGAAAGCGGACCCCAGGCTCCAAGCCGAAAATCGAATGCAACTTTGGTACTGATGATGATCTACAGCTATCATAGCCTGAGTATATCAGTGTAAGCAAGTAATAGTTATCTCACAAACTACGTCTCGCGGCAGATTTCTTATTTCCGTTACCGGAAAATTGATTTCAAGCAAGTGAATGAAACCGGGCCATAGACATGTGTCTTTGTGTCTAAGTGTATATATCCACCCGATGCTGATAATGATTCAGATGCACTTTTAACAATCATGATTAGACATTTAATATTCTAAAGTCGAAGACAAGCCTTATCATGCGTCGAACTTTGATAAATATATTTTTACTGCTTATTATCGAAAAATAATCTTAGAAAATAAATATGTTATTTTCCTCCTCTGCATTAACTCTGCACACGTTTAAAAATTGCAGCCTTGCATAGTTGAAACACGGTTAGACATTTATTTTTAAAACGCGCTGAATCTATTTCCAAAAAAAACATATAATCAGCTAAGAAGTTAAAAAAATCATTTATGCACATATTCCATTCCATTCCAGAAGCAATTTCCATGTATCAACTCCTTGGTTGGTATTTCCGTTTAATTGCTAATTGTTAACATCACGAAATTTCGTCAAAACACACGTCGTTAGAGTTATAAATAGATCTGTTGTTACCACAAATGAATAAATTAGATCGGGTAAATACATTTCAAGGGTATATTAACATATTGCAAAGCATTGAATACGTAATATTACGTAAGCGCGTCAATATTATGTCACAGCCAACGATTAAACCGGTTAGTAGACCACAGAATATACCTAAGTTTATTGGAAGACCAGATCTACTATCAATACCTTGAGTTTTTATTTTACTTTAGCAATTTAAAGTATATGCTATCGACTTCGTCCGCATGGTAAGTATGTCGATTAAAGTGTACTAATGGTAAACCGAAATAACTAATGGGTGCTTAAAAAGACAAACACGCATTTTTAATTATAGCCCCTACATTATTGAAAAAAAATTGCTTATTTGGCTACGGATCTTCAACTAAGTTCTTAATTTTTGGTCAAAATCGGTTCAGCAGTTAGCCGTAAAGTGTAACACACAGACAGCCTTTTGCAGATAACGTTTTACTAGTTCCAGCCCGCGGTTTCGCCTGTGCGTGGAAACCGGTTATCAGAGCAAAAGGTAGACCATGTGCTTTTCTGATGTATATACTGTCAAGTTTTATCCAGATCCGTTTAGCAGGTTTAGCGCGAAAGAACGACAAACCTCTCACACTTTCGCACTTGGCTTCTAATTACGGAATATTTATTAATTGTTTCAAGTAATGTTTTCAAAGCTGTAAATTTCTTATGTAGGTAAGTATTATATAATATTATTTAATTGCTTTGCGTCGTTGACCTTGTAGTTTTTACTTACGTTTGCGCTCGTGGATTTTTTCTATTAGATAATATGTCAAATCAGCTTTGTATGCATGCTGTAAACAAATTTAATTTGACATTAATTCTTATCTTGATAGTTGACATAATAATGATGTAAGTAGTTAATTCGCTAGTTTTTATAATGCTCATGTTTCCGTTACATACGACTAAACTACATATAGTATATTGATCTTTGTCTCTGTTTGATAAAACTAGTTTCTGGAACATTATATTTTTCGCATTGTGAATTCGTAATAGACAGTAGTAGATTACTTTTATTTACGGCTATTTTCAATAATCGAACTATAGATAAATCTGTAGATTTTAGATTCGTGTTTGACATATGTATTTTGTATGGAGCTTATGTCAAAAACGAATCTAAAATCTACAGATCTATCTATAGGTACTTTATTCGAATATTGAATTCCGTAGTTAGTGATTTTCTCAAGAGATCATCATCCTTCTATTAGTTCTAGTGCTATCCCGGTTGCATCCAAGACATTGGCTTTGGTGTACGCACTCTGCTTTCGAGTCTCATCAGATTTTAAAAAATATTGGCTTAGGGCGGTTTCAGATTAGCGTATTTTTCTGCGCGTATACGGTCGTTTCAGCATACGCGCGTGCACGCGCGCTACATTACGCGCTGCTAATCTGAAACCGCCCTTAGACGGAGCGACTGCCACCAGATCAACACAAACTAAAAGTATTGCGATGTGCCATTGCATGGTATGGCCCAAAGTCAGTATATTTATAGGTGCTGAGAGTCAGTGTAATTGCTGCTGTGTAAAAAGAACCAATAACGTTCCTGTTTGTAAGAAATATACAGTTTATTAATTTTAATGATAAACACATAGACCTACATAATTATGTTACGGCTGATCCTAGAAAATTGCCTAAACCTAGGTTTACCCGGGTTTACTTTCACTAGATTTTCCGTGTGGTGACGGATTAAGAATACGGATTGTCACCACCCCATATCATCCGATGGGTGTCGTAAAAGCCGACAGAGGGAGCATATTATGCAGAGAACACCACTGTGATAGAAGAAAAATATGATACAAACCCTATACCAAGCCGTCTGGCCAGCGTGGTATAGTAGTCCAATTCCTCCTTTCAAAGGAGAGGCCTAGTCCAGCTGTGGACTGTTAAAGGCTGATGATGAACTTTCACTAGATTATTTTCCAAGATAGAGCTACTATCTAGCTACATTTAGCTTTCAGATTTTACCCAAAATGCTTAGGTAATGAGTAAGTCCGGCTAAAGCAAGGTTTGTCCCTTCTTCTAGCATAACCCATAACATACAATTAGGTATACGTAATTAACTAAACATACCGATGTCAGAAGCACAGTTTACTTGGCAAGTAGCGATTGTATACAAACAACCACTATGAAACATAAACTAAGGAATGCTTGTTGATTCCTTACGTAATAATACAGTAGCTGTATGTTTATTTGTCATAAATAATATAAACATTGAGCGTACGGATGATTCAACAGTACAAAGTAAAAGTAAGTAAGCGCTTTCTTAGAAATGGCGCATCATTTGATAGGTATGTCGTAAGAAGTATAAGTATGTATTACTCATTTACCAGCTTGTTGACATCACGTGAAATGTGAGAATCTTTCATTCGTAATTGACTTATTAAGAAAATATTTATGTGAGTCAAGTTTTATTGGAATGCAGACAGCATACATTTTATATTTTTACTGATATATAAAGCTGAAGAGTTTGTTTGTTTGTTTGGTTGAACGCGCTAATCTCAGGAACAACTGGTCCGATTTGAAATAATCTTTCAGTTTTAGATAGCCCATTAATCGAGGAAGGCTTATAGGCTATATGACATCACGCTATAAGCGACGGGAGCAGAGCATTAGTCTATAACGCGGGTGTAACCGCGGGCATCCTCTAGTCATATATAAATTTAAACTTTCGTTGTCACTGACACTAGTTCCAATTTTTTGTCTTTCGGGATATTTACCACGTACCTTTGTTTCACATATCCGATATTTCATTAAGACAAATTGGAAGCAGAATACATCATTATTATGTCGTCGCGCGTCGATTAGTTATAAAAGTAAAGAAATTATGTTTATGTGCGTGTAAGACCTTTTTATAATAGATCACATATTTTTTACACTATTTTTGCAAGAGCGACAGTTTTTATAATTTAGGGTTACATGTAAAAATACGGCATTGTTCTAATTGCTGACATACCTAATATGATAACGGGTATTTACTTGAAAACGCCGTCCATTTTTGACAATGATTTTCGTCAAACGGCCACGCCGCATTCGGCTAAGGTAATTCCCCCAACACATAAATAACTTTACAACTAGTCTGAGATCCGCTTTAAATCCGTGAGTTGCTTTGGTACTTTATTGTTATTTAATGATGCGGGCGGCTCAAGATTGGTCGAAGTGGAAAGCATCGGGAAGCCCTATGTCCAGCGGTGGATGTCTTTCGGCTGTCATGAGTATGATGAGAACAGGTGTACACGTCTGCTTATCGTTATTTGAAGCGGTTCATGGGTCATCTACCCTTTGACATTAGCTATGGTTATGCAAAGCCAATGTCACCGGCAAGTTGATGTCCACTTTCACCGGCCGCTCCGTCAATCCGTTTAGTTCTGGTTAAATTACTTGAAAGAAAACATCAGACTTTCGTTTTAATAAGGACTATTCAGAGGTGGAGGAACTGAATCTTAGTATTCTTGTGGTAGGTTAATTAGAGGCAAATAGGTATATTTGATATGGACATCAGATAAATACCTAATAGTAACGTAGGACATCAAATATATCACAAACGTAAATAATCTATTTTGGGTACCTAATAAAATATTATTGAACGAAAAAGCCAACAACATGTGTTTGCGTACCAAATTGATTTACACCTAAGTTAGATTTACTTTTTCAAGGAAAGTCAATAATAAACTAAAAATAACTCGAACACAAAATTTTCCATATTGGAAATACGAGCAAGATCGCAAATATTAAAATTTTCCTACTTTTGCTCTGCCCTTGGGTCCGCCCGTGGGAGTGTCAGTCATAGCGACAAAAGTTAGGGCGGTTTCAGATTAGCGTATTTCTCTGCGCGTATACGGTCGTTTCAGCAAACGCGCATACACGCGCGCTACATTACGCGCTTCCAAAAACCGGAGTCGGGTAAACAGGCATACCTACTTGGCGTGTTCGCTCGAAACGGTATTGACATCTTGTCAGTGTCAACATTGATTCTGACGACTCGCTCTTATATACGAGCTTAGAAGCGCGTCAACGCTCGTGCGAGTTGGGCTTGTGCAAAACGGCGCGACTATACGCGCCTACATGCGCTTCCAAAAACGAGCTTATACGCGCGTATAAAACGCTAAACTGAAACCGCCCTTAGCATAATATTATGTGCTATTCTGATATCTGTATATAAAAAATGTTGCGTTACTGATTGACTGATAGGCAAGGCACAGTCAACCCTATTTAGCGCGAGAAGCTGAAATTTGGCAGGTCCCCAAGTGGATCATAGGGGTTCTCTAACGGCCGGTTTCAATATTCGATCCATACATAGATTTTGAGGTTCGAAATTCGTATTTGACATATTTTGTATGGAGCTTATGTCAAAAACGAATCTAAAATCTCAAAAAAAGAAGAGAGTTCGAATATTGAATTCCATAGTAAGAAGGAACTCGTAATTCCCACGCGATTGTAATTTGAATAATAGTACGAACGGTTCTATCTTTAGAATTTTTTGCAAATTTGGTTTTGCGGCATAGCTACATATTTTAATATGTTGTTATCAATTATCAACTAAAAAAATTGTTCAATTTAAATTATTTAATCCTTACCTACTGTATCAAATTATAATGCTTAGACGAGGACACTGAATTGATTAAGGTTATATTGTTTTCATAATCGCCGTCGTCACAGCTATATTTTCTTTACGTAATTCTAGATAATAGGTAATGCTTTTTCGATACGCAAATTATTGTTATCTGTGTAATCTATACAATAATCTTTTATTATAAATTTTTGTTTCATATATTTATTTGTAGGTAAATGTCATTAGTATCAGTTCGTTTATACTCGTTATTTGCAAATGCGTGGCTGCTAATGTGTAGTTCCAATTTATGGGTATTATTTTTTATCAACTCTGTCTGTGTATTACGTGACATTATATGGCGTTTTATACGTACGGACGTATAAAACAAATGCTGATTTCTACATTTTCATACACATGGATATTCTAAAGGAATACCTACGTATTGAGTACTTTTAAACTTTCGCGACCTGTACCTACACATAGGTTACCTATAGATATCCTAATATGGGTGCATAGGGTTCCCACCAAGAACTTAGGGTCCCAAGCCAACCTCACCTGCAAGTGGTGCATCTGCCGATCAACGGACGAAGCTCTGGTAAACAAATATCCAGAAAAGCGGCAATAGGCTCGCCACCTATTAGGTACGTGGGATCAAAACACTGGCGAAAAGTGGGCGTTTAATATGCCTCTGCCTACCCCTTCGGGGAAACAGGCGTGAGTCTATGTATGTATGTATGTATGTGTATCCTAATATGAAACTTATTAACGAATAACATTTTCATCTAAAAGAAAAATTCAAAAGGATGATTTTTTATTTAATGTTTTTATTTATAGTCTCACGCCTATACAGGCGGGGATACCCCCGAAGGGGTAGGCAGAGGTGTAAATATTACACCCACATTTCGCCATGAATTTTTAGGTCCCACGTGATAGGGGGCGAGCCTATTGCCGTTACCGGGCAAATCACCAGACTCCGGGCTGCTACTGAGTATTCGGAAAAACCCAGTAGGTAGCACTTTTGCCCGACCCGGGAAACGAACCCGGGACTTCCGATCAGCAGTCGAATACGCTATCCACTGGACCACGGAGGCAATTAAAAGGATGATAGAATCCAATTTTGTCAGGTCTAGTAGTGGTTGTCTACCTACTTGATACAAGTATTATTTTTACCACATTTGAAAGTTTTGAAACAAAAAATGGGATCGTTAATCCTATTACCACTTTATTACCACTATAACACGACACATATCATTATTTAATGTTTATATTTTTTTTTGGCGCCAATATTTTGTATGGTTCTAAGTAATTAGTCGCTATATATTAACCTCTGGATAAAAAATAACCTTGCTCTGTAACTATTTAGCAGCAGATTATAACTAGTTTTGCTATTTGTTATCTATTATTACAGCGTCTTATATTTGGTTAGGGCGGTTTCAGATTAGCGTTTTATTCGCGCGTATAAGCTCATTTTTGGAAGCGCATGTAGGCGCGTATAGGCGCGTCTTTTGGCACACGCGCAACTCGTACGAGCGTCGACGCGTTTCTTAGCTCGTATCAGCGCGAGCCGTCAGAATCCATGTTGACATTGACACTGACACGATGTCACTACCGTTTCGAGCGAAGACGTCGAAATATACCCGTTTACGCAAGTTCGGTTTTTTGAAGCACGTAATGTAGCGCGCGTGTAAGAATTTAGCTGTCAAATGTCCGACCATAGACTTCACAAGGTCACAGAATAGATAATGATTAGTACTACGACCCAGAGTTATAAATATAAAGCAGCTGGCACCGGTTTATCTATGTTAATTAAGCATGCAGTACTTAGTACTTTGGCAACGTACTGTATCGTTTGAAGGATTCAATATGGTTTTTCACAGACGAAAGATACACAGATTTTGAGAATTTATATGTATCTGTCTTTTTACCTTTGTGCAGTTGAATACTGCTTTGTCTGTGTAATCAGTCTACACTAGTTCGTATTACAAGAACAAATCGTAAACATATATCCTACTATCATAAGTAGCCTTTTAACTCATCATCCTCTTAGCGTTATGCCAGTTTTCAATCTGGGGTCCGCTCACTAGTCTAACCGGATTTGGCTGAATATTAGCTTTTCCACAGAGTGACTGCCTGTCTGACCTCCGCAGCCCGAAGGGATAGCGATATTCCATGATTTAGACTAGTGTCAGTTTATTTTAGAAGGTACTGACGCCCTGTAACGATTGTCAAAGATCTTCATGACAACCGGGACCGACAGCTTAGCGTGCTCTCCGAGGCACGCACGGGACAAGCGATAATTCACAATTCGATACGCACATAACTACGAAAAGTCATTGATGCGCGCCGTGGATTCGAACCAAATACCCTGTGCATGGCAGTCCGTTGATATCTCCACTAGGCTATCGCATCCTTTTAAGTATACCAGAAAAACATTTAAGTACATTTTTATGACTTAGTAAACCTTTTTGTGTAAGTTACCGAAAGTGAGTGAAAGACATTTGCCCTGTGAAAGAATATACCAACTCGCGAAAAAAGAGGATTGAAATGCATACTATTTGTAGTACCTAAAGTAAAGCAAAGTATGCCAAATGAATATCATCATTGAGAATATACATATTACTTCAAGTATCGAATCAATCATTTTATTACACCTATTACACATTTAAGCGAGACTGCGTAGGTGTTACACAGGGGAATAAACGTTTATCCAGGGCAAAGGCACAGGGGTTACCTGTGTTATCAGATTGTAGTGATCAATCACTCGCCCACCTATCTCTGAAGGCTAGCCTACCCTACAGCCCACACTTTATTAACAGACAGACGAAACAATAAGCAATTTATTGGAATATATTTAATGTCTTAAAGGAACGCATTATTCGTATAATTCTCGTGATAAAAAATGGTTAATGAAAGATGTAGTACTATATTTATTCTGTGGATGTACTGAATTTATTAGTTCAGTAATTTGCTCTTAAGTTTGCGACCTGAGTCTGTTTCGATTTGAAGACATCATCATCAGCCTTTAACAGTCCACTGCTGGACTAGGCCTCTACTTTGAAAGGAAGAATTGGCCTACTATACCACGCTGGCCAAACTGGTTGGTGTAGGGTTTGTATCAAGTGTTCCTTCTCTTACAGTGGTGTTCTCTGCATAATATGCTCCCTCTGTCGGCTCTTACGACACCCATGGGATGATATGGGGTGGTGACATTCCGTATTCTTAATCCGTCACTACACGGACGATTTGAAGACATATCTTCTCCTATTATTTTAACTATACCTACCAACCTTACGTCCCAAAATGAGATCACAGACATAACACTATACGAAACAAGATATACCTACCTACTTTCAAAAGTTTTAAAACAGTGCCATTTACAAAGGCTTAATAGTGTTTCGTCTTCATTTGGGGATACACAAGTGAGAGAATTTCTGTCTAAGTAGAAAACTGTTTTAGTCATTCCAGCTGTTTAATTAGAATAGTTAGGAATGAATTAAGTCCCGTAGGGAGCTGGAACAATTATTGAAAGAGGTCACGTTACAAAATATACATTACTTTGTATGGTATAATTACAAACATTTTAACTCATTTAAATAAAGGTAAGTAACATAGATGTTGGTAAACAGTTAAACACGTAGTTATATGGTTGGTATGGTGCTGGGATAACGGTTACTGTGGCAAATTTAATTTGAGAATTTTATTTTGACTGCACGGTTGGCGTAGTGGTTTAAGCGGCAGCCTCACCGCTCGACACTGCGCTAAAGTGTTGTGGGTTCGATCCCCACACGAGACAACACTTTGTGTGATTCATAAAATGTTGTTTCGAGTCTGGGTATTCATTGTGTCCGTTAGTTGTATGTTTGTAAAGTCACCTGTGACACAGGATTAAGTCCTAATGCGGGAGTTGCCTTTTATTAAAAAAAAAAAATTGCTTCCTTTCAGACAAGGTATTGAAAATAATATGGTTTATTTTTTGCATCGTCATCAATTTCTACAGATATAGACAGAGATCATGCCTCCGTGGTCCAGTGGATAGCGTATGCGACTGCTGATCGGAGGTCCCGGGTTCGATTCCTGGGTCGGGCAAAAGTGTTACTGGGTTTTTCCGAATACTCATTAGCAGCCCGGAGTCTGGTGATGTGCCCGGTAACGGCAATAGGCTCGCCCCCTATTACGTCGGACCTAAAAATGCATGGCTAAATATGGATGTAATATTTACACCTCTGCCTACCCCTTCGGGGATACAGGTGTGAGACTATATAGACAGAGATCACTGAAGTCCTGAAGTAATTCAAATATTTTCTACTAAGTGCTACTTGTTTTTAATTCGGAGTGAGGTGTTTTTTATTTAAAAAGGTTCTTCTACGCTTGGGATAAATCACTTATGCCGTTTGTGTCAAACTACTCATATGAAATCCTCTAGTATTGGCACAGCAATGTGTACATCAAAATAATAAGACGTACTTCGTAAAGACCCATATAACTACTGATAAAATTTCACATTTGTTTATGAAGTTATAAACAGACAGACAGATATATAGACTAATATATAGACATACGGACATTAAAGTTATCCTATAGGGGCTAATTTTTTTCTTTTTTCTCCCTGTGGAAATGCGTTTACGCATACCCCCGCAGGATGAAAAGCGAGGGGTATGTGGGACTCGGCAGCTGGAGTGCAAAACAAAACAAAAAACCCACTAAAACCTCAGAGCATACGTCCTCGCCATTTTGGGGCGCCAGGGGTCGCGTTAGCATTCTACCCTGGCACCCCGGCGGATAGCCCGAAGGCCACAACCTCCTTGGCGGCGGATGAAGGTGTTGGACTCCGCCGCCAACACGCCCAGCGGCCGCAAAGGATAGGGAGGACGACAACCAGGCAACACCGCATCTCCTCTTCCTCTGCGGCCCCACTGCGACGCAACAATGGTGCGCCCCCATTTGGTCAGGGACAGATAGAACTGTCCCCCGCACCTTTGGACGCATCTTGCGCAGGCCCCCTCCAAGCCCACGCGGAGCGTCCACTCCCGGGATCTCTCTTAGCTTCACCGGGGTGTCCAAGCCACGGTTACTAAGCCCCTCCACTACGACAGGTGGAGATTACACTCACTCTTTTTTAAGTGCCCACGGGACCCCAAAAACTATTCTAGCACCTTTGTAGAAGCTTTAAGTACTTACTACGAATTATTATATAGTGCTAAAATTCTAGTAGGCACTATTCAAATAGTTCTGTCGAACCTAAAGGTTCAGTGATCCTAATTGGGTTGCCGTAACAGCCTCCATTATCTCCGTAGTTGGAACGTTGCCCAGCAAATGGTGATAGGTTTGACGTGCCCTGTCTTTAAACTAAATGTTGCCATAATTGAACTATTAGTGAGAGAATTTTGGTGTTTTACCTTTACGGGTTATCGATTGGGTTCGGAGGCAATTTGCGTAGGCATTATTTTATTGGAACTTTATAGATAAAATAGATTAGAATATTGTAAATACCTTGAGATCTGAATAAAATTAATTAAAGGTCGTCTATTTAAGAAATTTATACTTGGGCTGTGCCATTTTTTATGAAAATCTGTTTATTGTAGGTATACGTAAGTACTTATAGCCATGTAGGCGTAACATTGCGTTTATTAACTGCACCGTCATACGTAGGTACATTAAATAGTGCTGTATGCAGCGCGATAGTACCTGGTGGTTAAGCCACCTCGTCTGATCGAATACCTACTAATATATTATTGTGTGTTCTATTCCGACGCGTTTTTTGAGTCTGGGTGTTCATTCTGTCTGTCACCGGAACATAAGAAGATCCGCAAGTTAATAAATTTCCTAAACTTGCAGATAGGTTAGGTTAGGTAAGTTTATTTTGCCGTTTGCGGTTCTCGATATTTTCCGGTGACATGTCCATTTCAACATTCAGGATTAATTCCTGACCGGAGATATCATATAGGTAATGAAATAGACTTTTTAAATTTTATTTGATCTATTATACAGATTACATCGGCTTTTTGGACATCGAATGATTATTCAGGTTAAAGTTTAATAGTTTCTCAAACTTGTTCGAAACTTGGAATCACTAATCAAATTGAACTGTCTACTTAATCCCTATAGCACAGTCATGTTCACCTAATCAAAGAGAGTGAGAAACTATTAAGTGAACTAGTCTTATCAAGCACCCACACTTCGCCACTGATTAGTGGAGAACACAGTTAATTGGCATTGCTGTCGATCCCTTTAATCAGTTGATTGAAATTCAAAGCACTTTATATATTATGTCGCTCTCTCAGAATTAAATTACACTTACCAAGTAAATAAATTATAGTGAAGACATTTTTTACGATGAATACTTTCTGAAACTTTAGCGATTTGTACTATAGATCCCGTAATTATTATAGAAATATAGTTGAAATATAAAATATATAGCCATCTCGCCAAGGCTGCCTGGTTCCTTCGCGTACCCCGTTGAAGTATAAGTTTCTTTTGAGTACAAAGTTGATGATAAAATATAGCGTGGGAGACCAACAGGCTGCTAGAAAGTTCTGCGACGTCTTCAACCTAGCAATTAAGTAAAAAGACGCCCGTGTCCAACAGTGTGTCAGGCAGAGCAGATATCATTATTTCATTATAAAAGAATTTCCAGTTGATTTTAGTAGGCGCGAGCAGTAACTAACAAGGCTAAAGTTACTGGTTAGTGATTTATTTAGTCAAAACATGCTTTATACCTTTAAAAGCGTTTTGAATATTCTTAGCTATCCACAACATGATCGGAATGAATCAGAATCCAGTCAACACTGGAAGCAACCAGTGCGCGTCCGACCACGTCTGAAATCGTCTGATTTTGCTCAGCACTGCTGTGTATAACCGTGACCGACGTTGTGACGAGCATTCAACATCGGCACTAATCACTAGTTTAATCCTAAACTGTTAAATAGATGTAGTGTGATGCTAGTTTACATGAAACTGATTTGCGGGTACAACTTCGTCCACGAAAGTTTACTATGTATTTGTCAAATTGCATACTTAAAAGTTTTGTATACATAGAAATCATCATCATCAGCCCTTTATACTGTCCCACTGCTGGGCACGGGCCTCTTCTCACTATGACATACATACATACATAGACTCACGCCTGTTTCCCCGAAGGGGTTGGCAGAGGCATATTAAACGCCCACTTTTCGCCATGTTTTGATCCCACGTAATAGGAGGCGAGCCTATTGCCGCTTATCGGGATATTTTGTTTGCCAGAGCCTCGTCCGTTGATCGGCAGGTGCACCACTTGCAGGTGAGGTTGGCTTGGGACCCTAAGTTCTTGGTAGGAACCCTATGCACCTCTCACTATGAAATATATTTAAAAAAAATATATATTTACATACGAGTATATACAAAATTTCATCGTTTATTCAGCGTTTTAGCCGTGGAAGTACGCATTTAGTATATGTGTAATGTGTATTCGGTAGATCCTTTCGATGTTTATGTACAGCACTACAACTTGAAGTTCTGCTTAAACCATTGATAAAAAATCCTGCCTAGGTCATAAACCTATGTACTTATACGTACAGAATTTTAAATATAGACATACATTTTTATTTTAAAGCTCAGTCAGGTTTAATTTCGCGCTCCGCCAGGTGTAACGTCTTAGCGTCTCTAGTGAGAGTGCCGGAGTACGAAGTTCACAAAACTTTACGACAATCGCTTTGACGGCCATTTTGAATTTTGCTAGGATTTTGCAGATTTATATTGAAAATAAACTACATAAAAATCATTTTATTGCGATTTGATAAATAATATAGTATTCTAATATTCTACCTAGGCATGGGCGTTTTCGGATTTTTCCGCAAACCGATACAAATACGATTTCAGATACTGAAATCGATTTCAAAAACCGATTTTAGAAATCGATTTCTGTAGCGGATGTCGGAGCGACGAGCGTAGTTACTAGTTGCGTAGACAAACGCAAACAATCGAATTCTTATTGTATTGTCATGTCATGCGTCCATATTTCGCTTGGTTTGCGTGACATATGTAGGTATTGAAAAAGAAAACCTACTAACTACCTAAAACTAAGTGTTAAAAAACTCAGTCGCCAAACAAACTAAAATTACACAACACGAATTGTTTCTATTTGTTTACACTTTACAATCCTAACCTACTAACTACCTAAAACTAATTGATAAAATCTCAGTCGCCAAACAAACGAAAATTACACAACACGAATTGTTTCTATTTATTTACACTTTACAATCCTAACCTACTAACTACCTAAAACTAATTGTTAAAAACTCAGTCGCCAAACAAACTAAAATTACACAACACGAATTGTTTCTATTTATTTACACTTTACAATCCTAACAACGTAACAATAAAACTTTTTAAATCATAATATTATAACTTTCACGAAAACAAAATATAGGTACTTAATTATTATTACGCGCGCACCGCACTGCACGTGTCACCTAGGTCAAGTGAACAAATAAACATTGAATCATTGATCAAGTCAAAACTCTCCAAACATAAATCCCTCATAATCATAACTATTAAAACTATTTGCAATTTTCAAAACAAACATTAAATAGTTGCAATCTGAATTAGATCTTATCGCCTCAATGTTTAGTTTTATTTTTTATATTCAATCTGCGATTCATAAAACCGCCAAAATCCATAACGCACGACTACGGCTTGCTTGGCGACAATCGATTCGCTTCATCTCTTTTGCTCTTTAAACGGATCACTAAGTAAGAAAGAAAAGGATATGAAATTCGCTCTCTCTCATTCTAACTAAGTAGTCGTTGGGTAGAGTGAAAGAGAACGAATGAATATGAAAACTATCGAAAACGTAAGCTTTAGATTTACTTTGTAGTTCGGTTGCGCTTGCACCGTTTTCGTTTGGTTTGGATTAGATTGTTTGCGTTATCGTGGTATTGTTTTGCGTTTTCTAAAATCGGTTTTCTGATATTGGAATATCGATACGATACGATTTCTGACTGCAATCGGATTTCAGTTTCGTTTTGATATATCGGTCTCATGCCTAATTCTACCACATTCACACAACACCATCTAGTCCCAAACTAAGCAGAGCTTGTACTATGGGTACTAGATAATGGATAAACATACTTATATACTTTTCTTTTGTAAATACATACATAGTATACATAGAAACACCCAGACCAAGACAAACATCACAAAGATTTAGATGGACAGGCGATTCAAAGTTAGGTTCTTGTAAATATAGTGGCAGTGACATTGAGATGGTGTCTATGGGTAGTGACCATAATGTATTATGAACAACTACATATATTCTGCAGGCGGCTCTGCCCGCGCTGGTTTCGGTTATCGCGACAAAAGTTAGCCAAAATAATTTTATAAGTACCTAATAGATAATAATAAAAATGGTGTCAAATTAGCTAAAATTGTAATGAATTTTTTTTTAGACCAAAATGTCATTAACAAGTGAGGAAAAATTAGAAAGAAAGAAGTTATCTGAAAGAAGAAGAAGAGAGCGGTTTAAAAATAATGAAGAGTTCAAGGCCAAGAACCGGGCAAGATATTATAAAAAGAAAAACTGGAGGCAAATACTTAGTATTCATGACTAGAACATTTTGAACATTAGCCTATGCGTTATTTTGACGAAACATTGCAGTACTATATAAGCTACTTCTATATAAGCTATTTTATAGGTAGTAGAGCCTTGCTGATTTCAGCATGAATAGGCCGGCTCGACCGGGGAAGTACTACCCTCTTACAGAAAATCGACGTTAAGTAACAGTACTTAAACGGTTGCGTTTCGTTCGGTGAGTGAGAGTGCCGGAGTCCCTATCCCCTGTTCCTTCTCCCTCATCCTATCCCTTTTCCCGACCCAAGGGGTGGCAACGCACTTGTGACTCCTGTGGTGTTGCTTGTGTCCATAGGCGGCGGTAATTGCTGACGATTAGGCGATCCGTCTGCTCGTTTGCCGCCTATTACAATAAAAAATAAAATAAAATCTATTATACTGCAATGTTTCGTCAAAAATCGTTCAGTAGGTTTAGCTTGAAAGAGTGACAAACATCCTTCCATCCATACCAACATCAGACAATGTCATACATGTTCTCCATAAATTGCTTGAAATTATATGCGCAATCTATTCCAAGATTACATTGCTTTACGATTCGACTTGGTTTTGCGCATTATTTCGCATCTGCGCGATATAACGTAAGCCAGGTCTATAAAGGACTTATCTATGTCAAAGACCTATACATTATATTTATCAAAGGAATTCAATAACTGATAAAAGCCGGTTATTAGCTAAAGCCGTCTTTCACTTGCTCTATGTTTATTCAAACCGGTTAAATAGAGGTTGGAGGTGAATGGTACCTAAAATAAAAGATCTTGATAGGTTGCGGATAACTTTGGTCTTGAAAACCTTTGATATTGGATAATCAGGGAATCTATATATACAAAGGAGATGTTAAGATCCTTTTCAATTTCTTACAGCGTCTATACGTCTTACTAGATGATGCCCGCGGTTACACCCGACTTATTTAAGGCTACTGCTCCGCTCCCGTGGCTCATAGCGTGATGTTATATAGCCTTCCTCGATAAATTACCTATCTAACACTGAAGGAATTTTTCAAATCGGACCTGTAGTTCCTGAGATTAGCGCGTTCAACCAAACAAACTCTTCAGCTTTATATATTAGTAGGTATTAGATTATATTTCTAAAGATATTACAGCATATTCGTTTCAACCTCTATTTAAATATAAAATACAAAGGTACAGATTTCTTTCGGAAATATACAAGTAAATTAGAATTTAAGAATTGATTAGGCGGTACAACTATTTTCAGAATGTTCGTTTAATGTTGTTCGCGACAGACATTAAAACTATGACAGTGAATAGTGTATTCGAAACCGCGAGTGAAAATCGTTAAAATCAGTGTTATCTAATCGTGCGGTACACCGGGTTCGGTTCCCGGACGTGTCAAAACGTTACAAAATAGCTAAAATAGTGTAAATGGTTAGATTGCTAATATATAACAACTATGTAATACATGAACATTAGTCTTAAACTTGTGCTAACCGTAGGGACCTTAGATATCGAATCATAAATAGCCTTATCAGTAGTGACAGATAAGAGTTAATGCTTCATAAAACAGCTCTGTTTGTTTACATATTCGTATTATAGTTTTATAAGTGTTTTTTAGCTTCATATAGACTTGAAATCATGTCTAGATACCCTTTTATTGCTAGTTATTACCTTATATAGTTAAAATAAGCATAATAACAAACATTCGTATGTTTATTATAAAATTTGTTTACTTACGATAGTATTTACTTAAGAAATTCTGTAAAATTTTTATGCTTCAAAGTTATCATGTCATATGCTCGAATTGAATAAAGATATTTTCATGGTGTTTGTTTTAATAGATGCCCCATATAGTTGCACACAACGGCCTACCAAAATTATATATATAAATTTAGTATACGATAGTTTTTCAATAGAAAATATAGTGGGCGGGCCCTTGTGTGGCAGCATTTTTTGGGAGTTTTTATGGAATAACTTAGTGACGCTAATAGTTAGGTTTAGGTATTGTATACCAATAGATAGAACTTAATGAGACCTATCTAACGATGTATAGAACATGTATGTATGCATAATAGGATCTAAACATACGTAACATTTGTACTGTTTTGTAAATAAAAATAAAGGAAAGATTCCCTGTGCACGTGTTCGGTGCGATGGTCGTCGATAAGGTAAAGTTTCGAGGTACTTAAGCGACCACCAATTCGGGCAGTTGTTGCCGTCTCAACCACCATCTTGTAACCATCAAGCACCGCACACCTGAACAGCATCGCTCTCAACGTATGAAGATGTTTCATTTCTGAAGCCCTTACACATCGAAGCCATACAGTCCACACACATAGAAGAACACGCATCGTCGTAGGCACACGTCAGCAGCACACTACCAGCGCACTGTAGCGGACTAGCAAAGGTTCGATTCCTGGCATCCGTTACATTTGTTGGTCCTATCGAAGCCGGATCACCTGTTGCTGCAGCGACCATTTGTTGGTCGCTTCGAGCCGGATTGAAGAATGCCTACGACGCGTTCAAGAGGTCGTGCTCCCGAGGTCGCCGGGGGAGCGGCCGGCGCCGGGCCTAGTTCCAGTACCCCTGCCCGCGCCGCCGCTGCCCGCAACCCAGCCGCCGCGGTCGTCCGTCACGACGGGCCACCGCGATCGCCGTCGACAACAGTCGGGAGCGACGCGCCGCCGCCGGCCCCCCCCGGCCCCGCGGGGAGGGACGAACGAAACATCACTCAAGATGCAAGGGAGCGAGCAGAGGTGCAGTCGAAAAATGAAGATGGCAAGGAAAGGACGTTGCAACCATCCGATAGATCGAGCGTTTGTACAGCGCAACATAGTATAATAGAAAATAGAGATAGAAAGAAGCCAACGAGGGAACGCGACCAACGCTCAGCAGCTACGGGACGCTCCAATAGAAATGTGATGTTGGCTCGAGAAGAAGTTTTGAAGATAAAACTACAGTTAGCACAGTTAGCACTACAGAAGGCTGAAGAGGAGGCGGACTCCGATGACTACGACGAGGATGGACAGTCAAAGCAAGATTACATACGTTCGTGGTTGGAAGAGGCTCCGGAACCCCAGCCCGGCCCTGAAGATATAGATATAGTGGTATCGGCGCCCACTAAGAAGAGGGACGTCGACGGGGCACAGAAGATAGATATAGAAGATGGACCGCCCTCACAGAAGATGGACGTTCATCAACAGGGAGGTGATTCGCTGAAGCCGTTCATCACGGATCTCACCTCCGCGATCGCCGCGCTCGCCGACAGGAAGCCACCGGACACATCGATAGTTGCACCACACCCGGCGGTTTCGAAAGTCATCATGACGCTACCGACGTTCGGCGGCGCGCACACCGAGTGGCTGTCGTTCAAGGCGATATACGACACCACCAAGAATTTCTTCAACGACGTGGAGAATACAGCGAGACTGAGAAGAAGTCTCAAGGGAAGAGCGTTAGAAACAGTTAGCTCTGAACTGATTGGGCATGCGCGACCAGATGAGATCATGAAGGAGTTGGAGCTGCAGTTCGGACGACCAGACTCGATCGCACAGGCAGAGACGGACAAGCTGAGGACCCTGCCACGCTGTAGCGAAGCACCTAAGGACATATGCGCGTTCGCGAGCAAGATTAGAAGCGGCGTCGTCACACTTCGTGCGTTGAAAAAGGAACACTACCTCATCAATGCGGAGCTAGTGCGCGTGTTGACCGAGAAGCTACCGAACTCGCTACGTGTGCAGTGGTACAAGACGTATACCGAGAAGTGCCAGTCGAAGCCGGACCTCAGCCGATTCAGTGACTTCGTGACAGAGTACGCGCGTTACTGTAGCGCGTTCGCGCCGGCTGAGAACATCACCGACGGGCCACCAAGCAGACGTACCGTGCAGAGGACGTACACGGCGACGGCGACGGAGAAGCGAACGCATACGGACACGTCTAACGCGAAGTGCAGGATATGTGAACGCGAAGGACACTACTCGTCGGCCTGCAGCACGTTTCGTAACGCCAACGCAGAGAAGAGATGGCAGCTAGCTAAGCAGCATGGATTGTGTTTTCGCTGCTTACGCATACGCCGAATAGAACACTCGTGCAAGCCCAAGAAGTGCGGTGTAGAGGGATGCCGCGCTACACACAACCAGTTGCTTCACTACGATAGAGGAGCCCATAAGACCGAAGACGTGAACATAGAAAAGCAAGAAACGGTCGCCAGTTCGTGCATACGTGCAAAGGCTCAAGCATACTTAAAGATAGTGCCCGTGCAGATAGTCGGACCGGCGGGAGAGGCGTCTACGTTCGCCCTACTCGACGACGGAAGCACCGTATCGCTCATAGACGAAGACATAGCCAAGGAAGTCGGCGCGGAAGGGAGCCTGGACCCGTTTACGATCCGTGCCATAGGCGATACGTCGATCGACATGCCAACGTCGCGACGCGTAGACATACAAATACGAGGAGCCGGCGCCGACAGCAAACAAGTGCCTTTGTGTGCGCGCACCGTAGCCAGCCTACACCTGTCGCCGCAGAAGATCGCCGAAGAGGACCTGATAGACTGCAAACACCTCGAAGGCATCAAGAAGAAGCTGGTGTATGACATAGGCGTGCCAAAGGTGCTAATAGGTCAAGACAACTGGCACCTGCTCATAGCGAACGCAGTACGAAGAGGACCCAACGATCAACCGGTGGCATCGCTTACATCGCTGGGATGGGTGCTGCACGGCGCGCGCTCACGCACCTTGGGAAACACCGTACACTTCGTCAACGGTCTCTCCGCTATAGATGAAAACATAGAAGCGCAACTGAAAGAATATTTCGCACTAGAATCGCTCATAGTGAACCCACGTCGACCGAACACGGACCCCGAGAAGCGGGCTACAGATATGTTAGAAAAACATACGAAACAATTAGAAGATAGACATATAGAGACGGCTCTTCTGTGGAAACAAGAAGACATCGTCATGCCAGATAGTTACGAGAACGCGGCAAGGAGGCTCGCACACATAGAGAAAAAACTAGATAGTAACATAGAATTGGAGGATAGGAAAATAGAGACGGCTCTTCTGGGAAGACAAGAAGAACACGTCGGACCCGATAGTCAAGATGACGCGGCAAAGGGGCTCGCGGATATAGAAAATATAGAACAGAAGAACTCGCATATAGAAACGGGTATAGATAAAGAAAATACGGCACAGACGCACTCTCTCATAGTATCGGATAGAGGATACGTGCACTCTCCCATAGATTCGAAGGCCGTCGTAAAGCCTACCGTCGCAAAGACAATAGGGGAGCAGTGCATTACGTCCTACATGGAGAGTCGTCGACAACATAGTATTATAGAAGCCGTACCGGACCCGTATAGTTTTTCCAAGCGGAAAAGGCTCTTACGAGCACCAGCGAGAGTTCTACCGTCAATAGCTTTGTGTGAGAAAACCGCAGAGAAGGTTCTATATAAAAAAACGCAGAAAAATAGACAGAAGGATCCAGATTGGCGTCACGTGACGAAGACGAAGCACAACATCAAGTCGGGCAGAGCGGCACCTCGTCCAGCCGCCGACTCCCGAAACTTCGTGCTTCACCCCGCTGAACACACCCGCGACGCCGAGGACCTTCTTGTGAAGGCGGAACAAGAAAACTCCTTTCGGCGCCGACCTTCGGGAGCTGCGGCGCGGAGGAGGTGTCGCCAGAGACAGCCGCCTGTATTCGTTACCCGTGGAGATGAACAACGGAATTATCACTCTACGCAGTCGTATAATAGCTACAGAAGAAATCTCCGAACAAACAAAGAGACCGCCGATCTTAGACGGCGATCATCGTATTACACAGCTATACATAGATTGGACGCATAGAAAATTACATCACAGCGGTACAGAGTTGGTAATCAATGAAATACGCCAACACTATTGGATTCTTCGTCTGCGGCCGACTACAAAGAAAATAGTACATAGATGTCTACCATGCCGCATTAGAAAAACGCAGCCGCCTGAGCCAGCCACAGGGGACCATCCAAAGACGCGCCTTGCTCACCATCAGAGGCCCTTCACCTACACGGGTCTTGATTATTTCGGGCCGCTCTCCGTAACCGTCGGTAGACAGCGTCACAAACGTTATGTGGCACTGTTTACATGTCTCACTTCCAGGGCAGTACATCTGGAGGTCGCCGCCAGCCTGAGCGCCGACTCCGCAATCTTGGCGCTGCGCAGGTTCGCAGCGCGCCGAGGTTGCCCCGCAGAGATCTACTCGGACAACGGCACCAACATGCACGGTGCCGACCGAGAGATGAGAGACGCCGTCGCCGAGGAAGCGAGTCGCCGTGGCATCATATGGCGCTTCATCACCCCCTCAGCGCCATTCATGGGGGGCGCATGGGAGCGCCTCGTCAGGTGCGTGAAGACCGCCCTCTATACGGTCCTTCATGAGCGCCATCCGCACGAAGAAGTCCTAGCTACACTACTGTGTGAGGTCGAGTACACAGTAAACAGTCGACCCCTCACACACGTCTCCGTCAACGCAGCAGACAGCGAGGCCATCACCCCGAACCACATCCTGTTCGGTGGTTCTGCTCGCCTCCCTCCGCTGGGCGAGTTCAGCGAGGCTGACCTCAACAGCAGCAAGCACTGGCGGCGCGCCCAAATCCTCGCCGACATGTTCTGGCGCCGTTGGGTGCGCGAGTACCTACCCGAGCTGCAACACCGGCGGTAGCCCCATGGGTCTGGGCTCAACCTCGAGGTCGGCGACCCCGTCCTGATCGCCGACGGCCAACTCCCGCGCAATACCTGGCCGCGCGGTCGAGTTGTGGCTGTCTACCCGGGCGCCGACGGCGCCATACGCACTGTCGAGGTGCGCACAGCAGCAGGCGTCCTCAAACGGCCGGCTAAGAAGCTGGTCCCCCTGCCCAAGTGACGAGGTGTCGCTCACCGGGTGCTCTGCAGCACCGCCACACGACGGGTCACGCGCGTTGCTGCACGGCGGGAGAGATGTTCGCGACAGACATTAAAACTATGACAGTGAATAGTGTATTCGAAACCGCGAGTGAAAATCGTTAAAATCAGTGTTATCTAATCGTGCGATACACCGGGTTCGGTTCCCGGACGTGTCAAAACGTTACAAAATAGCTAAAATAGTGTAAATGGTTAGATTGCTAATATATAACAACTATGTAATACATGAACATTAGTCTTAAACTTGTGCTAACCGTAGGGACCTTAGATATCGAATCATAAATAGCCTTATCAGTAGTGACAGATAAGAGTTAATGCTTCATAAAACAGCTGTTTGTTTACATATTCGTATTATAGTTTTATAAGTGTTTTTTAGCTTCATATAGACTTGAAATCATGTCTAGATACCTTTTTATTGCTAGTTATTACCTTATATAGTTAAAATAAGCATAATAACAAACATTCGTATGTTTATTATAAAATTTGTTTACTTACGATAGTATTTACTTAAGAAATTCTGTAAAATTTTTATGCTTCAAAGTTATCATGTCATATGCTCGAATTGAATAAAGATATTTTCATGGTGTTTGTTTTAATAGATGCCCCATATAGTTGCACACAACGGCCTACCAAAATTATATATATAAATTTAGTATACGATAGTTTTTCAATAGAAAATATAGTGGGCGGGCCCTTGTGTGGCAGCATTTTTTGGGAGTTTTTATGGAATAACTTAGTGACGCTAATAGTTAGGTTTAGGTATTGTATACCAATAGATAGAACTTAATGAGACCTATCTAACGATGTATAGAACATGTATGTATGCATAATAGGATCTAAACATACGTAACATTTGTACTGTTTTGTAAATAAAAATAAAGGAAAGATTCCCTGTGCACGTGTTCGGTGCGATGGTCGTCGATAAGGTAAAGTTTCGAGGTACTTAAGCGACCACCAATTCGGGCAGTTGTTGCCGTCTCAACCACCATCTTGTAACCATCAAGCACCGCACACCTGAACAGCATCGCTCTCAACGTATGAAGATGTTTCATTTCTGAAGCCCTTACACATCGAAGCCATACAGTCCACACACATAGAAGAACACGCATCGTCGTAGGCACACGTCAGCAGCACACTACCAGCGCACTGTAGCGGACTAGCAAAGGTTCGATTCCTGGCATCCGTTACAAATGTTTTTTATTTATTTTACTAAGAAACTGTATCAATATTTATTGTCAGAGACGCTTGATATACATATTTAAATATAATTCGCTACAAACAAACAACCTTATCAAATGACACTCGCTTTTATAATCCATGAGACAGATAGATCTCCTATCTTTGCAAGTCAGAGTGCATAAAACAAAAGCAAATCCCATATATAGCCTTTTCGAAAAAGTAAACCAATTAGGTACTTGAGTAGACTGTCGTAATATATGAGCCTTGCTAAATTGCGATGCTTTGTGTCTATATACTTCTAGTTTTAAGCCATGGACGGACGGACATGAAATTATAAAGAGTATTCATAATTTATTACAAAAGCCTTATAAGAACAAATATAAAATTAAATAACAAGCAGTGCTTAGAATCCCATTTCTCTTACGGACATCTGCACCAAAATATTACTCATCGTACGTCTTTGACAGTTTATCATCAAATTCCACCGTTATCTATGCAAATATTTTTCCAAATGCATGCCACGACATGAAAACAGTCATATCATATGTTATTTTGCCGATACTTTCTAGAACCAGACGGTATCGTGACGTTATGTATCGAATTGAGATACGGTATCTTTAGGCGTCACACACACAAACTGATCAAAAAAGTAAGGAATAAGAAAATTGAACGGAAATTTATTTTCGTCTGTTTACTATAAATGCCTCTTTGAATGAGAGAAAGTTTTGTTTTTCTTATATAACGAGTTGTACGTGTTGTTTTTCTTATATGACTGTTGTAAAAAGAATCAGAAGAAATTGACATCGAAAACTTTGTGGGGTAAAAGGGGAAGGCTTTTTGCTAAGAGCTTGGCAGAGATTTATGTCCCGCTATGAGTCAAACTTCTAACGGTTATATCACCAGTGTTCCACTTCTTGTCTATGCTGGAAGTGTGGTATCGAATAAGCTATCACAACTCCTCCAAGAGCCAACTAGTACAACCTAGAAGAAACAAAAAGTCCTCCAAGATACATAGCGTGCTTGGGTAAATTTTCGAATCCTAAAGCCTGCTTCCCGCGGTGCATGGTTTTGCACCCGGACTCGTTGTGTAACTTTTTATTTTTCGGTTTTATTCCAAATGCAAATATTTTTATTTCAAGTTGATAATTTACATACTCTTTTGAAACGTCACTGACTCTAGTTGCCGGTTCCAAAAGGTAGGGCTAGGGAGAAGACTCCGCCCCCCCGTGGGATCTCTACCTTGTCGTGGTGGGGGGGCTCAGTAACCGTGGGTTAGAAGCCACCCACGGTGAAGCTAAGCGGGATCCCGGGAGGGGACGCTCCACGTGGGCTTGGTAGAGGCCTGCGTAGGATGCGTCCCATGGTGCGGGTGCGGGGGACAGTTCTGTCTGTCCCACGCAGTCGGGTGCGGTCGCGGGAGGAGAGGCGTGTGGGTGTTGCGTTGCCCCGCGCCCTATCTCACGCGACCAAAGGGGGGCGCACCATCGTTGCGTCGCGGTGGGGCCGCAGAGGAAGAGGAGATGCGGTGTTGCGTTGCCGTCCTCCCGATCCTCTGCGGCCGCTGGGTGTTTTGGCGGCGGAGCCCAACACCTTCATCCGCCGCCAAGGGGGTTTCGTTCGGGGCCCGCCTGACCATCTGGCGGGCCAATACCCGTCGGGGGGTAGCGAGGAATGCTTTGGTGAAACCCTACCCTCCGACACATGGTTACATGAGGAGCACGGGTTGGTTTTTAGTCAGTAAGAGTCTGACAGTCCCCTTCGTCCTTCCCCCCCGGGGCGGAGGGACTCCATGAGGATTTTCCAACCCGATACCAAAAAAAAAAAAAAAAAAAGGGAGAAGACTCCGGCAAGAAACTCCTCTGGGTACTCTTTTAAAATATTTGGTTTGTTACAATTTTCTTTTAAGAATTACAATATCTTGTCAAGAAAAAGCGAGCAAAATGTAGAATAGCAAATGAATTAACTGTGAGTTGTAGTTTGTAAGATTAATGATCTGGACTTTTATATGAGAGATAATTTGACGATTATAATATTATCAGCTAGCATTGTGCTCACTTTACAAAGTAGGTCACTTTAAAAACAATTTAACTTCTTAGAACTTCAAAGACTTCTTTTAACTTCAAAGATGACACGCGCGTCCGTCCGCAAAACAACGCACCATGAGAAACGGGCTTAACACCTCAAGACTTCCAAGACATGTAAATACCATTATATCACGTTAATCCGCAAATCGATGATACTAAAATAAAACTACTTTACCACAGGGTCAATAACTCTACAACAGCGCATAATTATAATGTTTGTAAATAAATCACTCGTGAATTCATTCTGTCGTTATCTCTTGACGAGAGTATAAATTAGGGATGTTAAGGATATCCATATCCGTAACCGAAACTATCGGATATCCGAAATAAAAAAATATCCGTATCCGTAACCGAAACCGAAATAAACGTTTCGGATAATTTCGGATAGAGGCGGAGTCAAATATAATAAATAATACAAGAAAGCTAAGATTGTTATGTTATACTTACCTACTTAAATTATAGTAAGTAAATAAATACGTGCAATGTGCATACCAAATATATTTTCTCTTTAATACGAAATGAATAATTAAATACTTACCTATAATAATTTTGTTATAGCATTTTTATTTTTATTACCTAGATAACACCCATTTACTGAATAGTAAATATCTACCTATAATAATTACTCAAAGGCTGATTGTAGTACCTACCAAATGATGACCTATATATAAATAATAGTTATTTGTACAACAAGAGAGCAAAGTTGTTTTTTGTTTCGAGTGCTGATTTTGAGTCCCGAGCAAGCGAAGGATTCTATGATTGATTCACGAGCGCAGCGAGTGATTCAAAGTTAGTATCCTGAGCGTAGTGAGGGACTCAACAGCACGAGATACAAAAAACTTTGCTCTCGTGTAGCACACATAACTTTTCACCTCAGCGGTGAGAACACATATTAATTAGGAGACATAGCAATGAACTGGAATAGATTGAAATAACGGTTATTATTTAATATAAATCAAAATCATGCTAAACATTTTAAAAGTTACAATTATTAAAGGTAATTTTTTTTAAAGTAACAGTTTTACTCGGCATCGTTATACTCTTTGCATTGACTTAAGTTTCCGAACGTGTTTTCTTTGAGGTCGAATTCTAAAATCGAATTTCGAAGGGGTTTGTTTTTTCACTCGCTTTTTTATATGCATGTGAAAGAGACAAAGCACAGGAAAATTCGAATGTTACAAATTTATGTCTGAACAATGTCAATTCGTGGCACTGACGATTGAAAAATTAAAAAGCTACTTTGGCTCTAAATCGCGTTTTTTTCACTGTTGTCTAGCAGCAAAAGCGGCACGTTTGAGCGGCTGAGGTGAAAAACCATTTTATTATCTATTTGTATGTTACTTTTGAAATTCTTTAAAAATCTAATATCCGTAACCGAAACTATCCGAAACTACCGGATAATCCGAAATGATTTCATATCCGTATCCGAAACCGAAACCGATATAAAAATTTGCCAATATCCGTATCCGTATCCATATCCGAAATTCCATATCCGTAACATCCCTGGTATAAATATGCAAACAAACGTAGATTGGCAGACTCACAGTTCGCATACCTTCGAAAATGATGCAGACGGCTCTCAGACTGGCAGGTTTTCTCACGATGTTTTCTTTCATTATCTTCTCAAGGAATCTATTGATATGTTATACTTTTGCTCGACAGTAGTATTACCTAAACCAATTAGTACCTAATAGCAAAAGCAAGGGGCTATCGAACGCACTGAAAAAAAATCGGGCAAGTGCGAGTCTGACTCGCGCACCGAGGGTTTCGTACGCATTTTACCTTATTTGAGGTTGAATTACGCTAGTCCTCTAAATCTGTATGAGCGCCCATACAACTTAGAGGACTATCTTAAATGGAGTTTACTATGTATGTATGGGGACACCCTTAAATTTTCCACTTTTTTTATTTTTTGTAATTTTTCCTTTATTTGTGCTGTAAGACCCTACTTTTGGCCAAATTTCGTGATTCTAGGTCAACGGGAACTACCATATAGGTTTTGGACCCAAAACCTATAGGGTACTTACGGTTGACCTAGAATTGGCAATTTTGGTCAAAACCTAGGTCTTACAGCACAAGTAAAGGAAAAATTCCGAAAATTAAAAAAAGTTGAATATTAAGGTTAATTTTGGTACTTACAAGTTTTCGCAAAAATCTAATTTTGACCATATCTTTTTATTGGGTTGACCCAGGACCCTGATTTTCCTACACCTAATAGCAACCATAGAACCCAGTATCTGGTATAAATTTCAATTTGCTAGGTCCACCCGTTCCTGAGAAAATCGGTGGTGACACACGGACAGACAGACAGACAGACAGACAGACAGACAGACAGACGGACAAGAAAGTGATCTTATAAGGGTTCCTTTTTTTACCTTGAGGTACGGAACCCTAAAAAACTAATATGTATGTTTATTAAAGAGTTATATATCAGAAATTGTACTATTTTTTGCCAGTCTGGCTGCTTGTTTCTACCGGGTAATCCCGACCGGTTCTTCACTGGCAGACAGCTCATATTGTGAAGACTAACTTAGTCTAATTATACTTCAAAAAATCATTAAACAATTAACAAACAAAAATTACATACAAAACAAAATAAAAGCCACAATACAAATAGAGATATCTAATAATCTGAGGCAGAAACTCTGGCACACTATATTGAATCTAGTTATGGACGCGCCCTAAGCTAGCCAGTTTAGTAGTTTCCATGTGACGTTCATTGCATGTCTGCATCGATATGCATGCGAGTAAGACCACCATTTTATAATTGACTTCGTATCGATTGCGGACCCGTCTACAGTTCCTGGATTAAAATACGCTAGGTAGTGAATTAAAATAGATTGCGTAGGACTTTGAAGAAGTTTAACAGAGGAAATTATGACTATATGCTTACTAAATTGTTAATAGTCCCTTGCTAAGCGGTGATGCAAACATAATAATATATGTACATACCTACCAAATTTCAGCGGCTCAGGCGCAAAATGTCTCTTTCGCAAAATGTCCCCTGGTCGTAAAACGTCTCTTTCGCAGAATGTCTCTTTCGCAAAATGTCTCTTTCGCAGAATGTCTCTTTCGCAGAATGTCGCGCCAGGGACTTAGAGTAAAATTAAGTGTGTCTCATTCATTATTCCAGAGCTGTGTCGTTAGGTGCGACGAACTAAATAAATGGGTTATGTTATTACTTAGAGTAAAATTTCTATTTTCAAAACAAAAAGACGTCTTGGTGACGCCCATGGGGTCCGACTGTAATTCCAGCAACTAAATAGGTTATGTTAGGTTCTCTTTTGACCCTTAATCCGAAAATAGGAGCCCTGCGAAGCAGGGCTCCGTCAACTTCAGTTTATTAAACTGGTGTGAAGAATGTGGCCTAAGAGACATTTTGCGCCTGAGCCATTACAGCTTCTTGTGCCCAATAGTTTCAGCTGTGAGTTGTGTGTTAGTCAGTCATTAACGGAAGACTTTTATATATAAAGATATCCTTAGCATTGTTTATATATGTATGTTTGTACTTTCTTGGTTCCTAAACCTTTCATATCATCGCTTAATGTGATACAAATTATACCTAACTTTAATCTGTTTAATCTCAGACAATATTTTTTGCACTTCATAATAAATGTCAGTGACGTCGTAGATTGTTTCAATTATTGATTGATTGTTTACAAAATAAGGTGATTTTGTACTTTCTATCATATTATAAAGATAACGGTCCCATGTAACAAAAATGTCAATAGCATCATGCGCTTCTTGAAAACAAATATTAGATTGATATGAATTGGCTGATCGATTGCGTTTTTCCCTTGCAATGAAAGCCGGTCGTCAACGAATCCTATAGTTTGGAACAGGAAAGAGTTTTATGCTCAGTCGGAAGAAATATTACGATGGATTTATTATTTTTAATTTCATCACTGCTTAATTTAGTCAAGATGCGGTGTGGTAGATACCTAAGCGGCAATAGTTTCGGTCCATTAGAATTCTTATTGCTATTAGACATCTTTTTAAGTTCTGTCTATCCTTTTAGATATGGATACACGTGTTAGACAATATACCTACGCATACATATAACTCAATAAATTACACTATAGTTGTTCAAAAGTCAAACAACGAAACAGTAGTCTCATTTCTCGATTGTACTCAACTATTCCAACGTAAACAAAACGGAATCAATTAACATTGAACAATACAAGTTTGAGTTGAAAATTTATTCTCAACTTTATGTACGAATCTATTATTGGAGCTTTATTAAGGATTCTACTTTAAACTTACTACATATATGTTGAACCTGAAGCCACATATGATCAGTTTCATGATTGTTCTTGTAGTACAGATCCTTTATCTAGAAGCTTCGATTGAGATTAATATCAAATATAATGTAAGATGGTTTGGACACATGGAGAAGTTGGATGACGAAAGACTGACCAAGAAGTTATATAAGTCAAGTGTGAATGGGACAGGAGGAAGGGGAAGACCTAGACGGACGTTCTCTGACCAGATTGGAGACATCCTAAAGAAAGAACAGGTTAGAAGTACCCTTAACCGAAGAACATGCATGAAAAATTTTATGGGAGTGAATGAAGCAAGAGAGATATGTCAGGATCGTTGCAAATGGCGTTCCGTATAGTCTCTGCCTACCCCTCTGGGAAACAAGCGTGAGTCTATGTATGTATAATGTTTGTAAGGATCTCATAAGCAGTGGTCTAATAATATGTTAATTTTGTAGATTTTTTACGGGCGATTAGAATTGATTTAATCGTACCTATGTGAAAAGCTAGATTAAATAAAACATTAGCCGCTGTAATTAAAATTATAGCGAAACGTGCGTAAACAATACTTACTTCATAAATTGCTCTCGTTATTTTCTATTCTAAGAATTTTTGATTGATCGCATCTGCAAAGTTATTTTTTAAAATGTTACACGATAAATAGAAATAAAAAAACTATTTGACCGTTCTTAAGTTCTATTTTGAGACAAATTCAACACACTTAATATTTTTCTTCCGGGACCAGTTATTTCGAATTGTGCAATAATAGATTAGTGAAATAAATTATTATAATTTTAAGAATTAAGTAGGTATAATTCGATCTTGTATAAATAATATTAATAAAAAACTAGAATTCTACATTTTGCAAATCATGGTGATATGGCATTCTATAATAATTATTAGGTATAAACCTGCATTAAAGTTACGTAAAGAATTGGAAATATTTTTCTTCCGGGACCAGTTATTAAGAATTGTGCAATAATAGATTAGTAAAATAAATTATTATAATTTTCATAATTAAGTAGGTATAATTCGATCTTGTATAAATAATATTAATAAAAAACTAGAATTCTACATTTTGCAAATCATGGTGATATGGCATTCTATAATAATTATTAGGTATAGGTAAACCTGCATTAAACTTACGTAAAGAATTGGCAAAATGTTGTGGTTGTTTTTTGCAAAGTCATCGTCATCAATCGTAGCTGTCTTCCAAGGCCCGAACTCTTACTCGGAGTTCGTTTCTATTCTAGTCTAACCAGATCAAAGATGACGGCCGGTTGGCGCGAGTGTAAGCGACTGCTACGCCGAAGGTCGCAGGTTCGATTCCCGCTCAAGTCAAACATTTGTGTGCATGAACATGGATGTTTGTCTTGGTCTGGGTCTTTCTATGTATAATATGTATGTATTTACAAAACAAGAAGTACCCATATATGTATGTTTATCCATTGTTTAGTACCCATAGTACAAGCTCTGCTTAGTTTGAGACTAGATGGTGTTGTGTGAATGTAGTTTGAATAGAATATAGAATATATCAACATTATCTGAATTCATAATGAAATAACTAACATGGTCAATGTACTGAACTCCACAAATAACCAATTTATATCATGCTCAATTAGATCTTGAAATTATCATTGTTTCAAGTAGTTTTATAATAAGTCTATTACAATTATTTTGTATATAAGTCTATGACAACTTTCTTTTTTATTAGATTTTTACGCTATGAATATGAATTCGTAGCGCTAAAATCTGATAAAAAGTAAGAATAATAATATTCATCTCATACCTACCGACGAAGGTAGGTATGTGATGGCTATTATATTCTTTCAATTTCTTATCACTACATATTAAATAGCATACCAAATTCATTCCATATACATTTTTTATCATTTTATCAATGAAATGAGTGCGGTGCAATGCGTCGCAGTCACTAACTTAGGAACTTGTAATACATATTATAATAAATATTTACATAAGCATTTCTACTTCAATAGTCTTTGATTTATCAAACCCAGATTCTAATTATAAAAGGCCAAAATTAATTTGGCTACTAAAGATATTTTTGACATATTTTGAGCAGCTTATTGCAAATATATATCTGATGCTGTTGATTCAGAATTTTCAGCATCACCTATTCATGTAGGTATATAAGTAAGTATATAAGTAACCGGATTACCACGATAAGATAATTTTTTGTGTCTTACGGGTACTTTTTTGTCACTAATTACAGACAATCCTATAAATCTGATAATACATTGATTGATTTCATGATGATTATGTCAAGTTTGCTGACGAAAACATGACAAAAATTTTGGCTATCGTGAGCTTCGGAATTGGCTGGCTGGTTATAAAAATAAGTTAATTATAATATAACGCCTGCTTATAAACTGTCCCACTGATGGACGCAGGCATCTTGTCACTTTGAGAACTTGAAATGTCTCCCCACTAGGGTATCGCTGCTTGACAAGCTGGTTATTGCAACTAAAGTACACTTTAAATTTCGTATAATCTTACGAAAATAACGGTGTTGCATTTAGGAATAGCAAAGCATCTAAAAATTGCACAATTCTTCGTTTCATCATCATCAGCCTTTAACAGTCCACTGCTGGACTAGGCCAAAGGAACTAGGAAAGGGGGATATGGCTACTATACCACGCTGGCCAAACGGGTTGGTATAGGGTTTGTATCAAGTTTTCCTTCTCTTACAGTGCTGTTCTCTGCATAGTATGGTCCCTCTGTCGGCTCTTACGACACCCATGGGATGATATGGGGTGGTGACAATCCGTATTCTTAATCCGTCACCACACGGACAGTTCACTGTAACTTCTTCGTTTAGTAAGATACAATTTTGGACTGCTATCGTAACAATCGTGCTACACAAAAAAGTATTACTCCTGAAATTACTGAACTTATAGCGACATGGGGATCATAATATGGTAACATCCTAAGACCATTCTAATAATTTGCCATCCTGCTTGCGACTCAACAGACTTGTCGCAGGCAAGAAAGGGATGGCTATATGAAGCATGACTCAAGTGATGTTGTTAGAACTAGCATACATTAGTAAGACACAGGACCTCGTTCACGAAGTCGATTTACGGTCACGATCGTTTTGGCGGGATGCCAGACCACACGTCTTTCTAAAGTGAGGTTAGAATATTCATCGATGATTAAGTACTTCATTTTTATTTGCTTGTTTACGTAAAGGATACTCTGATATTTCACAAGATTTTCGATGAGAATCTTCTACATCCTCAAAGCAGTCTCAGTTCTTAGTTAATTTGATTAACGGCCCGTCTTCTAACTTGATCTGTCCATGGATTTAGTTATTTTGTATGGAGTTTATGTCAAATATGAATCTTTAGTAACCAAATAGGTACATGGATAGATTAAATATTGGGACCGGCTGTAAAATAAGTTTATGTGTGTTGTGTACTGGACATATCTTAATATACATATAAAATCCTTGCGTTACTGACTGACTGACAGACACGCTACAGCCGAAACTATTGGGCGCAGGAAGCTGAAATTTGGCATGTATGTTCCTTGGGGACCGTAGGGGTGCACTAAGAAGGGATTTCCCGAAATTCCGGTAAATTAAAAAAATGCAGGCGTAGCTGCTGGCGTCCTCTAGTTTCTTATAGAAACATTTGCTTCAGTTCGCATACAATGTTTGTTCATGTACAGATTTATTTTCTTATCAAGAGTTACGGTGATTTACTAGATGTAGGCTGTGAGTATGCGTTCATAATATGCTTCAGTCAAACTTGATAACGATGTTGGTAAACAATATGCCAATACATTTTCTGTTATCTCGAGACGGTAATAAGTGCATAGCTGTTTTTAAATTTGGTCAATGATCTAACCAGCATGTTTTTCTATTTGAATTGAGTACTCCTGCTCTGAGAACTAGTATGTCCATGGTAGAGATAAGAGATCGTATGTATCGTATCTGTAGTTATGGTTACTAAACAAGAGATACTTCCTTAATTATGCCCTTCCACATCTTGTCTTAGGTACAGGTAGATGCACTGCCATTCCTCCGCAATCCTTTATGGAACCATGTCTACAAACCAGATTTATTTCTTCTATCAAGTGGACTACCGTACAGATTGCTGTGAAAATATGTTGCTTTTAAACTCAGACTGCCCAAACCCGAGGTCATGATTGCTGAAAATAACCAATCGTTAGGCAAGTTTAACATTTCCCGCTTGCGGTAAACTTCAACTTCACTTCAAACTTCTTTCAATTTCGTGATAGGTAGTTAAATAACAATTTTCTTTTGATGTCTAACATTTTTTTTTCTCTTTTTCAACAGTCCGGCAAATACGGCGAAGGCTACATCGGGTCATCACGCGGCGTGGCGGTGCACATTCGCGCGAAAGGCGCGGGGGGCGAAAGGGATCACACTGGGTGTACCTGGCCGCTCCTGTCAGTCGCCGCGCCGAACGACCCGCTGCCTTCAGAGCCTTGGGTCGCAGTTATAAGGAGAGGCAGTTGTAACTTCGAAATTAAGGTAAATATCCTCATGAATGCCTGACTATTTTCACCAACCAACTTATAACTTCAAGTAGAAAAGCACAGTAAAAGTGCTATGCTGAAGATGCTCTTTCTAATGAGAACAAGTTCGAAGAAAATACTGGTAGGCGGAGTATGAAATAGTTTTTGAGCTGTTGTGGATAGTTGGAGTGGCGATTTTCGTAAAGTGGCTGGACACGAAAAGGCGAAGATCGAGCTCAGTGACGAGCTATCGGAGAGGCCTATGCCCAACAGTAGACTGCAGTAGGCTGATGATGACCAAATAGTTTTGTATCGACTTCAGTACTTTCATTACCAGTGCAACGTCTAAACTAGGGTACTGCAACTCACCCTTCATTATAGTGACTGTGCTGTTGCAATCAATGAGGTAAAGCGGCTGATATACGAACGCACAACGGAACTTCCTAGTGTAGCGTCCCGTCAGCACAATTTGGGGCCGGAATCTTAAAAAAACAGTTTAATTCAAACAGAAAACAGCATCTTCGCACGATTTTCGTCCTTTTTGTAAAACCCTTTGTGAACTGTGTTATAAGATCTAGTTACGTAAAACTACTTTAGTAGGTGCATTTAATACTTTTTATTATAAAAGTAAAGTTTGTTTACTTTTCACTGAGTCAGTTATCAGATGAGTAAAGCACTTCACATATTTTAGTCATAGACCGTAAGTGGCGGGACAAAAATAGAAATAAAAACTATGCGGAGCATACTACGAGTGATTTAAATCGTACAATAGTAGTTTTGATGGAATGACTTGCTTTTTATATTACGAACCAGATTCTCCAACTTAGACAGACCTGTTGTAGTATAGACTTGTCTTATGATGGTGTATGAGGATATACTGGACGTGTGGCTTGATGTATCATCTGTGCTAGAGTCATTGTGCTCAACTGATTATTACGTTGTTTGTTTTTCTTTATTCCTGCTGCGGTATGCGACATATTTGATTACGTGAATGATTGAGTGATCTAAGTGGTAGACACCCGTGTCTTGAGCGGGTTACCTGTATATTTTTGGGTTGTTATTGGTCGTCGTAGGTCGTCTTCTCTCCACCCCCTTCGGGTTAGTTGCGGTACCTTTGGGACATTGACTCCTTAGTTAGTCCTTTCCTTTGCTAGTCTTCGCGGCCCAATACTGTGGGCCGGTCATTGGATTGGTTGCCCTCGAGGCTGACCAGCGGGGTGAGTCTCCGTTGGGAGAGGCCCAGTTAGTCGCCTGCGAGAGGGCGGCGGCTGGTCGTCTGGCTGGTGTGGTGGTGGTGGTGGTGGTGAAGCCCCGCTCGAGGTAACTGGTATCAGTTCCCGAGCGGGGCGCTTCAGTCTCCTCCGGATGAGTATTGTTGACTCTGGATGGGGGAGGGGAGCGATGTTGACGAGGTGGGGTGTTCTGAGCGATGTGCTCGCTCGAACATATCCCGGGCAACCCACTCACAAATCCTTCGATCGGCTCTCACTTGAGGTCCCGATATATGGTCGCGTTCCTGAGGTACCTGGGCGCGTCCACCATCAGGCGAAGACGCTTGTTCTCCACCCGCTGCAGTCGCTGCCGCGTGGTCTCTGCTGTCAAGCTGTACCAGGCCGGGTTACCTAAGGGTTACTTATGAAAATAAGCGCTGTTTAATGGCTCAAGTTGCTGCATAGTGCTGTGTTGGTAATAGTTGCTCAAATTACTGCACATCCCTATTTAGTGGACTAAGTCATTGCAAAGAACTGTTGTGTATGTCTCACTATTTTTTTAATTTTATAAGCTTTAGATAAGATAAAATGTTCATGTCCATATTGCAACAATAGTTAAACGATCCTTTTTGTTCCTTTATCACATAATAGTCATGTCATGTCTTTTTATCTATGACAATAATTGATATATTATCTTGCTATTAAGACTCAACTGCCTCGTCGTGGGATTGGGAGGTCTCGGGTTCGATCCCCGGGTCGGGCAAAGTGTTACTGGGTTTTCCAAATACTCAGTAGCAGCCCGGAGTCTGGTGATGTGCCCGGTAACGGCAATAGGCTCGCCCCCTATTACGTGGGAGCTAAAAATTCATGGCGAATTGTGGGTGTAATATTTACACCTCTGCCTACCCCTTCGGGGATACAGGCGTGAGACTATAAAAAAAAAATTACGACTCAGGTCTTGCTGTATAGCCATACACTCACACCAGTAAGACTCAGTACTGATATGTACCAACTACATCAGTCATGTATGAAGTATAATAGAATACGTCACTTACAAGTAAGACCCACATCACAAGAACTTCAACTTAAGTGAAACCTGTCTTACACTGCGAAATCATAGGTAAGAAAACTGTTTCATATGCCTACTTCACACACACTAGCTGTGTTTACGGCTTGTCAGTTTCGTTTTTCTTTATAAATAGTAATTGTTTTGGAACCTTCAAAGCAAAAATAAGCGACACAGAAGTTTTATGTATTTATGTTACATTCAAACTCCGAAATGTTTTATTCATTGTAACAATGCATTGTGATCGTATAACATGACAGCCAGGTCAAGAATTTCGTTGTGTTCTTGCCACCAAGAACTTAGGGTCCCGAGCCAACCTCACCTGCAAGTGGTGCACCTGCCGATCAACGGACGAGGCTCTGGCAAACAAAATATCCCGATAAGCGGCAATAGGCTCGCCACCTATTACATGGGATCAAAACACTGGCGAAAAGTGGGCGTTAATATGCCTCTGCCTACCCCTTCGGGGAAACAGGCGTGAGTCTATGTATGTAAGTATGTATGTATGTATGTTCTTGCCACAACGCCTCGCGTGAACGTTTTAGAACGTAGAGTCATTACACGATTTTCGCGATGAGGATATTTACACTTTATTTTACAGTAACCAATTTCGGCATTTGAGCGTAATATAAATAAGTTTACAAATATTTTGCGACTGTTTGAAGTACAATAGCTCCAAACTGATATGATAACCGAACTGATAGCAAAACAATTAACTATTTATTTGCCAGCGTTAATATTGCATTGCATAAAAAAAGAACATAACTGAAGAATCATCCAATATATTTTGTTCACCTCAAGGTTGCCTGGTAGAGATCGCCCTAGGCGATAAGGCCCCGATTGTACATTATCGTAGTTTTAAGTATCTTTACAAAATATGTACTGTGTAATGCTATGTTGGTGTGCAATAAAGCGTATCTATCTATCTATATTTTGAAGAAGTTTCTCCGTAAATAGGATACATCTGTTATGTTGGTTAGTGCGGTTTCAGATTAGCGTTTTATACGCGCGTATAAGCTCGTTTTTGGAAGTGCATATAGGCGCGTATAGGCGCGCCTTTTGGCACACGCGCAACTCGTACGAGCGTTGACGCGCTTCTAAGCTCGTATAACCACGAGTCGTCAGAATCCATGTTGACACTGACAAGACGTCACTATCGTTTCGAGCGAACACGCCCGTTTACGTGAGTCTGGTTTTTTGAAGCGCGTAATATAGCGCGCGTGTAAGCGCGTATGCAGAAACGACCGTATACGCGCAGAAAAATACGCTAATCTGAAACCGCCCTTACTTATGTCAAATTCTATTCAGACCCTTAGAGGCGAGGTTTGATAAGATACTTACTCACTATCTTATCTTTCCTACATGTAATCTTACTTTATTTCTAAGTAAATCTATTTATTAAAAGAAAAATGTTATTAAAGAAATACTTATCATTGTTTCTGATTGTCACGTAAACATATGCAGGGGATTGATTGCTACTGATAACAGAATATTGTCGTTGGGGCTTCGTTGGGCTTAGTGTAATGATATAGTACGTATTATTTTGATAGGAATGATAACGTGTATCAATAATGGCGTAACGTGCTATATTAATCACCTTTTAACATTTGGGTCAATATCATTTAATTGCGCAATTCTAAAAGGTACTTTCCCTGAAAGTACTTTTTGAAACTGTAGTTTCTGTTGTTTATGGAGCGATTGCAAATCGTTTGAAAGAAAACGTTATATCAATTCTAATGATCCCGTTTGGTTGGAATTCGACAGTAGGTAGGTAATATTAGTTCCTACTCCTCACAAACATTAAGCATGTCAAATCTCATACTCCTTGGTGATAAAGGATACCTACATTAATTATTCTTGTCTCTTTCGGCGCACTTATTATAGGTATAGATTTTGACTAAGACAAATAGAGAGAGCGACAAGGGTAGACGTGAAACTTATATTCTTGTTCATACATCATGAGTATTAGTACAAGTAAATTATTTAATTTGTTGTCTCTTGATTCAAACCTTCAAGTTTCAACAAGACCTCACTGTTAAGGATCACCTCTTCCTAGTTATAGCAAAAGAGGACGTCAACTTTTAATTAAGGAAGTTTAAACGTTCTTTGAAAATAAATGCAGTGTGGTTGACGGCATAGAACACAAGTGTCACCACCCCCTCTTCCCGTGGGTGTCGTAAGAGGCGACTAAGGGATAACACGATGCAAATACCATCTTTGCGTAGAGACGGAAAACTCGACATCAAACCCTATACGACTGCGTCGTTGGTCTCGCGGCATAAATGTGCGCGTGGGATCGGAAGGTCCCGGGTTCGATTCCTGGGTCGGGCAGTGTTATTGGGTTTTTCTGTCACGAAATACTCAGTAGCAGCACGGAGTCTGGAAATGTGCCCGGTACGGCAATAGGCTCGCCGCCTCGCCCCTTATTACGTGGGACTAAAGTATATCTGGCGAAGAGTGAATGTAGAAATACACCTCTGCCTACCTCTTCGGGGTTATAGGCGTGAGACTATGTATGTATGTATGAAAATAAATGCAATGCAATTTTAAATAGCTCTCAATAAAGAGATGTAAAAGAGATGGTCCCTGTAGCTCCAGTCATGGTGTATAAAGGTTCTACAGTACCTAAAGATTAACCAAATTAATCATTTGTGATGTGCGTTTAAGTATCCCTTTATCGCTCTCAGTCGGCTTTTCGCTACAGTGAAAGAAAAACTTGTTTGGTGTTTGCGTGGTAACAGACACGACTACTTAAGTGTGTCACATGAAAATGCATTAGCTACAGAACAAAGACATTTAAAGGCCAATCTTTGAATGTCTGCTACACAAATGATTTGATTTATGGTTGGCAATAAATACTCAGCTATAAAATTATGTACTGAGATTATTATTGCAAATAGTATAATTGTATCTTAGCTAGCTGTTCAATTCGACGGAAACATAGCTTCAAAATGAACTATTTTCAAGTCATATTTACCTCCTTAGGGGCAGAATATTAAAAATCCTTTTTTGGCATACCAACTTCTTATAAAGCAGCCATGCTTACCTACGTTATAAAAGGAACGCTTTGGGATGATATTTTTTTTAAGGACTGCCTCCGTTTCATTGGATAGCGTATGCGACTGCTGATCGGAGGTTCCGAGTCCGATTCCCGGGTCGGGCAAAAAACAAAGTGTTACTGGGTTTTTCTAAATTCTCAGTAGCAGCACGGAGGTCTGGTGATGTGCCCGGTAACGACAATAGGCTCGCCCCCTATTACGTGGGATCTAAAAATTCATGGCGAAATGTGGGTGTAATATTACAGCTCTGCCTACCCCTTTGGGGATACAGGCGTGAGCCTATATACACCAGCACCAGGAATAAATCCTGTGTTGGGGATTTTACAAACGTTTTAAATCAACGGACACAAAGAACATAATATGTATATCAGTCAGAATATGTTTTTTGATATGTATATTGATCATTTAATGGAAGGAAAGAGGAACCCACCACGCACCCTCGGATTGCCCACCCCAATTATTGCAATAGAAAAAGGTTGACAATACCAAACTCCTCTAAAGACAGATGATAAGGGATAGATGGAATAATGTGGAAATGGGTTCCAGGGTGCATAGGGTTCCCACCAAGAACTTAGGGTCCCAAGCCAACCTCACCTGCAAGTGGTGCACCTGCCGATCAACGGACGAGGCTCTGGCAAACAAAATGTCCCAATAAGCGGCAATAGGCTCGCCACCTATTACGTGGGATCAAAAAACTGTCGAAAAGTGGGCGTTTAATATGCATCTGCCTACTCCTTCGGGGAAACAGGCGTGAGTCTATGTATGTATGTATGTATGGGTTCCAGGAAAATACCTGACGTGCAGTATCCCGCTCTATGCGCCGACAATGCTTCGTCACGTGTTTCGCCTCTCCACGAGGCATCCTCAGGACCAATGGGCAACGTCTGCTGAGACTGGCTCAGTCGTTGCCCATCGGTCCTGAGGGTGGGCAATCCGAGGGTGCGTGGTGGGTTCCTCTTTCCTTCCATTAGGTTACAATGGAATTCCGCCAAGTAACGCCTGATTCAATCAACTATATTGATAATTTGATCAATAACATGTTATGTATTTTATAATGTAGCTATTCTCAGATGCAATGAAATGCAAATTTATCGCGTTTATCGAAGTGAAAGTAATGGCAGAGGAAATGCAAAAGTAGTCGGGCAAGATCGCAGGTCACGGCACGCGGCGGGTTAAATGTCAAGAAGAATTTATTTACTTACATAGTAAGGGTTTATTGTACGAATTGTAGTTGGACTTACCCAATGGAGTTTGCAGAAATGTTTGTAGTGAGATGACACACTCACACCTACAGCTGAAAACGATTTCCCAATATTGTACATCATCATTAGCGGCCGTGTTCCACTTGGATATATGCTTCTCCGATGGCACGTTTCTAAGGATCTCTCATCATCATCGCCCTAGCGTTTTTCCGGTTGCATCCAAGACTGACACGCCTTGGAGCCCGAGGTCCGCTTACTGGGCTAACCAGATATGACAGAATATCAACTTTCCCACAGAGCGACTGCCGTCTGACCTCCGCAACCCAAAGGGATAGCGATATACCAGTATCAGTTTATTTGAGGGTACTGACTCCCCGTAACGACTGTCAAAGATCTTCATGACACGGGACCGACGGTTTAACGTGCCCTCCGAGGTACGGAACAAGCGATAATTAACAATTTAATACACACTTAACTTCGAAAAGTCATTGGTGCGCGCCGTGGATTCGAACCAGATACCCTCTGCATGGCAGTCCGTTGGTATCTCTACTATGCTGTCGCTACCTTAAGAATCTTGCATGCTTCTAAGCATCTCTATCTACCAAGATTGAGATCCAAATTTCATGTGAACAAAATCCTAGTTTGAGGCCAAATGTGTGGGCCTCTGTGAACCATCCCGGGATATTATTTATTGTTTAAAAAAGTAAAAAGAGTAAAAAGTAAAAACAAAGTTACAGCTTTGTACTAAATATGTTTCGTATTTGTTTCCAGGTGCAGAATGCATGGCGCGCTAACGCAACAGCGGTTCTTATCTATAACGACCGGGATACCACTCTTTTGGAAAAGATGAAGTTATCCACAGATAATGGCCGTAAGTATTTATTTTATAAATATATATATATGTTCTTCGTTCTCGTCATATTTTTATATGGATGATGATGTCGAGGCAACACAACACTTTTGTGTTATCTTGACGATAACCTATAATAACTCTTTATAGAACTCCGTATTAGAGATACCTGGAACAAGAGATCTATTCATAGTTAGTAGAGTCCTTGTTTTAATTCACTCTTAGGTTTTTATTTATTAGCCATAATAGATAAAAAACGAGAGAGTACTTTAAAATCGATTAAACTGTAGTTGGTGTCATGAACCTTATATGTACCTATGTTCATAAATCTTAATATTATGACAATGTTCGATTGGATACCTCGGTCGAATCAATCATCAAAACATTTACAAAACTCACTATTGTTCATTCTTAAATCCAGTCATGATTACTGGACTTGTATAGTCAGCTATTTATTGATGCGGAAGAGATCGCTTCATACCCGTTGGTTGTTCACGAATGGTGCGCGTGCGCTTATAGCGAAACTTTCGCAGGATCTCTGCGTCTCTCAAGGAGAACAGGCAGCACACGCTATATAAGTTATGTTCTGTATGTGACGTGCTTGTATGATTGTTTATGTCGATTAGCTTTGAGAATATCTTCCGGGATATGATATTATCAGGGCCAGATTTTGAGGCCAGGATGCCCTGGGGCAACAAAGGAGAGAAGGTCCCTAGACTTTTCAAAACATCAAAATATTTTCGAATAACATTTGGTGCTAATAGCCCATCACAAATTTAACTATAAGATTTATTCACCAAAATCATAAAATTTGCTGGCTATGGATTTCTCTATTCTGGGGTCTTCTCATTTAAAGATGCCCGTGAGCTTTTTCTCGTCTCCTTAGCCCTAAATCCGTTCCTGCTTATTATGCTCAGAATTAAAAACTTAAGAATAGTACGTATTAGGATCTAATGCATCACTTTAGTCTTTTTTGTACCACTATCGTACATGCAATTTTAAATCTTCTTCTTCGTGCCTTCAAGGTGGTAAGCAAGTATTCGGCTTGGTCACCACCATCTTACGACCAGGTAAGAATCGTTCCAAAATTAGTATCTGAGTCGATGGAAGAGAGATTTTGTAAGCTATAGCCAGTCTGCTTTTTGCAGTAGCGTGCTCCACGTAGTTCTTCCCTATTGTCTCGTGTTTCTTGCAAGCGAATCAAGTAAAAGACGTTCGTTAAAATCCGTTCGACATTTACCGACTTGATTGCTCCTGTGACCAGTGACATTCCTTCCAATACGTTCGTCCTTCGACAGTTAAAGACATTCTGTAGCCACTTTATGTTCATATTCTTCAAAGAAATGTATTTGGATTTTCTTGTTATGAGCTTTTTTGTATAGTACTTAGCTCCAAGGACTAGAAGCCGGTGTACTTTAAGTCATACACTATCACTATTGAAAACGTGAAGATGAAGACGTCACGTCTGTCTGTCCGTTCGCGATAAACCCAACAATTTCTATGCAATTCAATGGAATAAAAAGTATATAATTAATGCCCATTGTATTTTAACAATATATACATAGGTACATACATAGACTCACGCCGGTTTCCCGGAGGGGTAGGCAGAGACTACGGAACGCCATTTGCAACGATCCTGACATAGCTCTCTTGCTTCATTGACTCGTCAAGTTTCTCATGCATGCTCTTCTGTTTAGGGTACTTCTGACCTGTCCCTTTTTTAGGATGTCTCCAATCTGGTGAGAGAACGTCCGCCTAGGTCTTTCCCTTCGTCCTGTCCCATTCACACTTGCCTTATACATATATCATCTTTGTCAGTCTTTCGTCATCCATCCTCTCCATGTGCCCAAACCATCTTAACATGCCTTTCTCGATGCTCGTCACTACATCTTGTTTTACCCCACAACGCTCAATATATTGTGCTAAGTAATGAGAATGACGTTTTGCCTTTGCAATTAGATTTTCTGGATGGGTCAAAAAATCTGATTACGGCGAAGACTCTATCGTCCTGATTCAATCTAAAATCTATTCAAACACGTTAGATTATCGCATACTTACCTACTATCTGACAGGTAACAGCTATTTTATAAATCAAACTAAAGTTTCGTAACAAATGTTTATACAGAAATATAATAATAATGTAGGTATATTAACGTATTATAATTAAACATTAAACAGGGTACGTAGGCTATTGCAAAATATATGTGGTGTGTAGGCTAAATATAGCCTGACCCGCGTACCAAAGGGATGAGAAATGATACCCACGCAACGCGTAGGATTTTTGCATGCCCTAGTTAGTGTACATAAATTATGTTGGAAATTATAAATTTGTGGAAGGTTTCATAACAATTAAAATAATAATTGTATATTAGGAAATCCAAATACTGTAAGCTTGGATAGAAAGTAATTACTGGCAACCCAAATTGTAATGTTTAGAAGCACGAATTGGGTAGGTGTTTATAGCAGAGGCGTTTCTCAAATTAGGTTTCGCCTACTGCTTGTGTAGGCCACTTACAGAGATCCCTTGATGTAAAACGTCACAGAAGCCATTACATTATTTTAATATCGGCTATCTATCAGCTCTGTTCGGTAGGTTTCGAACTGGCGATCTTCTGAGATGGTAATTCTCGCTTTCAACTAGGTCCTTGAATTCATATTCGAATGCAGATTGCAGAGCCTACCACATTTTAACAGTTCGCAAATTATTTCTATCCGCATCGTCACAACTCAGTAAGTCAGTACACATATAATATTCACAATATGTAAATGTAGTCATAATTGAGTGAGCACAAAGCGAACTCGTACCGTGCGTAAGTATGTACGATATAATAATATCGTACATACTTACGCACTATAATAATGGTGTGTGGACAAGGCCGCCCGGTCAGTCCCATTGTTCCACAGTACTTCGCATCGACTTACAAATGAAATAATTTTAATAACACCTACGTATGTACTTGTCTTCGATTCTTCGATATATCGTGTAGGTGCCAGTTTCTAACCCCGGTCTTACCTCCCATGGGTGAAGGCTATCGCGATATAGTTGACCTATATACTATTGTGCATACGAGTATGAATGACATACATACATACATAGACTCACGCCTGTTTCCCGGAGGGGTAGACAGAGACTACGGAACGTAATTTGCAACGATCCTGACGTATCTCTCTTACTTAATTCACTCCCATCAAACTCCTCATGCATGCTCTTCTGTTTAGGGTACTTCTAACCTTTCCTGTTCCAGTTCAAAATTCAAATGAGTAAATTTCTATGCGTCTTAAACGAATATGAGTGATCGTTGAACCGTGGGGCTATTACCAGTGAATATTTACACCTACCAGTAGATCATTATCAACGTGTAAACATAGACGTGTCACTACAGTCGGTCAGGACGGCTCACCTTGATTGATGTTGTTTAATAACTGTCGTGTTTACAAATATATGCCTAATTCTCAAGAGACTTGTAGGCTCCGTAGCTATTTACAATAGCCACGATGGGGTAGTGTCTGATAACGAAAGTCCCAGCAGGCAAGTAAGACGACAAAGAGCATGTAAAACCGTCCTGTCGTATCATGAAGACCTTTGACAATCGTTATGGGTAGTCATAACTAACATAACATAGCTTCACGCCTTTCATCCCCGAAGGGGTAAGCAGAGGTGTATTACACACCCACACTTCGCCAGTTATATTTCGGTCCCAATGTAATAGGGGGCGGGCCTATTGCCGTCTACCGGGCACATTGTTAAGCGAGCGATAATTAACATTTTAATACACACAACTTCGAAAATGGGTAGTCAATAACCTGAAATAAACTGTAACTGACTGCTACTCTAAAACATGGACTAGCGCTATTTCTTTGGGTGGCGGGGCCAGAAGACAGTCGCTCTGTAGCCAAGCTGATATTCTTGCATAGCTGGGAAGACTAGTAAGCGGTTCCCGGGCTCCAAGCCGTGTAAGTTTTGGATGTAACCGAGATAGTGCTAGGGCGATGATGATGATAACTGCTATTTATAAAAACGCACCAAGTTTTCAAAGTCTTTGCGAAGTTGCCAATCATAATGAGAAATGACTCGAGTAAACTCGCTTCAATAGGCCTAACCCGTTCTACAGTATCTAAAATAAGCCTTATAAAAATCTCTACAGCCGTGTGGTTGACGGCGTAGAATACAAGTGTCACCACCCCCTATCTTCCCGTGGGTGTCGTAAGATGATAAGCGACTAAGGGATAACACGATGCAAATACCATATTTGCGTAGAGACGGAAAACTCGACGTCAAACCCTATACGACTGCCTCGTTGGTCTCGCGGCATAAATGTGCGCGTGGGATCGGCTCCCGGGTTCGATTCCTGGGTCAGGCAGTGTTATTGGGTTTTTATGTCACGAAATTCTCAGTAGCAGCACTGAGTCTGGAAATGTGCCCGTTACGGCAATAGGCTCGCCCCTTATTACGTGGGACTAAAGTATATCTGGCGAAAAGTGGGTGTAGAAATACACCTCTGCCTACCTCTTCGGGGTTATAGGCGTGAGACTTTGTATGTATGTATGTATGTAAAAATCTCTACACACTAATCTCATAATCCAAAAATAGCACTTTTTTATGATAACGCTGTTATTTATACACGAAATGAATAGTAACAATGAGAATCAAATTCGCAGTCCAAAGGTACGCTTGATACAAAAACAAATATGCAAATAGGATTGCTCAGACAAACAACTGATAAGTCTGTGAAGAATTAGGTAAAGATTATTTTTGTGATATCAGCTGACTGGTTGGAAACAACAAGTTACGTACAATCAAACAACTCGGCGCTGGACCAGTTTGAAAAAAAATCCCTTTGGTTCGCTCATAGAGTCGAGGCACACTAGAAACTGGTTTTGTATACGAGTGTCAATGTGCGTGTAAAATAGCACTGGAAGCGACAATGTCTTGCTGAGCGATTCTCGCCCTTATAGTGGTCTAGCGGGAACTTGTTCGACTGTACATATTAGCTGATAGAGTTGTTTAATATAAGGCTGAGCGTCGTGGGTTTGATATCCACATGGTACAACTCTTCGTTCGTATGATTCACAAAATGTTGCATCTCTCTAGTCTGGCTGTTCTTTGTCCGTGTTGATTGAATGTTTGAAGGCCCGCGCGATGTATTTCAAGCGAGGGAGTGGCTTTTTTAAAGATGTTAAATATAATTATACATCTAGTAAAAAGCAGTTTTATGATATACATATTATTCGTTCTGCGGTGTACGTAACTTTGCCGTTAGGCCGTTACGCGATATGGACGATAGAAAATTTTAGTGCATATTTCTTATCCTTTATTTTGTATTAATTTAAAATCTTGAATCAACCATTTTTCTCGGTTCACTCTTTGATTTATTATCATCGGCTCTGTATATAAATTGTCCCACTGCTGGGCACGGGCCTCTTCTTACTATGAGAAGGGTAAGGCCATAGTCCATCACGCTGGCTAAGTGCAGGTTGGCAGACTTTACATTACATGTCTTTCGAGAACATTATTGAGAACTCTTAGACATGCAGGTTTCCTCACGATGTTTTCCTTCACCATTTAGCATGTGATAATTACCTAACAATTTAATACGCACATAACTTTGAAAAGTCATTGGTGCGTGCCGTGGATTCGAACCCGAGACCCTCTGCGTAGCAGTCTGTCGGTCTCTCCACTAGGCTATCGCTGCTTGACTTAAGCCTGTTCCAATTTACTTCTCAGTAGCACTCTGAGTCAATAGGGGGATTCAGCCTACGCTGGCTAGACGGGTTGGTACAGGGATTGATGGCGAATTTTCCGTCATCGCAAAAATTAATGTTTCCTGATTTAATCTACCACGTACAATCAAACAAGTTGGCGCTGGAATAGTTAGAAAAAAAAATCCCTTGGCTCGCTCATAGAGTCGAGGCACAGTAGAAACTGGATTTGTATACGAGTGTCAATGTGCGTGTATGCGTGTAAAATAGCACTGGAAGCGACAATGTCTTGCTGAGCGATTCTCGCCCTTATGGTGGTCTAGCGGGAACTTGTTCGACTGTGTTCGACTTAAGTTACATGTTACGCAACATACCGAGTTCAGTCAAAAACAGATTTCCTTCCATTATCACCATTTTTGTATTTAAGTATCCGACATTTGCGTGAGTAACCTACTTAATATTTATTTTTGTATTTTCCTCCTGTTATCTGGAAGCTAAAAATTACTTGAAATTGGATAAATCTAAGACTACAGAACAAAAGGCAGACAGAGCGCGCGGAACACTTGCGTGAGGCCACTAAAGCAAATACAAAATTGAAAAGCGAATACAAACTCGGCTCAGTGCGCTGCGAAGCATCGCACAGTTCACACGCCACGATCAATCAAGCTTTTAAATTCATAAAATGCCGTCTTGCGTTTTTAAACATTGTAAAAGTTGTTTCCAAAAGCAAAAACTGGAAGATGGTAATATATTTTTACAGATAACTATGGATTATTTGACTGTTTTATAATATTATTTCGATAAAATTCGTATTTCTGCAGAAAATATGTAAGTGTTGCCAGTTTACGTCGACGCCGTTCTCCCTGAATTAGGGAAAATGCACTTGTTAATTGATTATGTAATAATGATGGTCATGTTAATGAAATATACATTAACGTAATGTAAAATTATATTGTAGACTATCTTTCTTCTTATAAAATATAGTAATAGAATTTCCATTAGTATATACATTGTTTTGAGTTCGATCCCCAAACGATCCAAATATTCGTGTATACATGGCTCCTCGTCAAGCTTTATACACTTTGACCTTTGTACCGTTCTTATGGCGTAGGGAATAAGTATCAAAATCGTACTGCAACTGTTTAGCTTGACTTGGCGCCGTGTGTACATTAAGTACAGAAACAGAAATCATTGATTGCAGCCATTATTAATTTTTAATTGCAATTTTTTTTTGTTTTGATTTATGAATCATAATATTCATAATTTATTGTGCGCATGACAAAATGTTTATAGCTAATTAATGTTTAGGACGCAAGCCTATTGCAATCAACCAAACATTTCCAGATACTATACTGAGAATGTATATATCTAAACAAAAAATAAACAACATATTCGCCGATCTAAGATCTGAACCCCATGATTGGTATTCGTAAATATATGTAGTTGGTATTATATAAGTATTTCTTCTGGATCGAGGGTATTAATCACAAAACATAATCTATTTATTTCTCAATTTACGAATAAAATTAGTTAAAACTTTACTCAGTACCTACATTTAAGAAATGTATTTATAAAAGCATACATTAATGGTTTCTTTTATTTGAATCATTTTCATAACAGCATTACATATTAAAATTGAATCCATGGTAAATTCTTCAAAACCGCAAACGAATATAAAATATGTAATATTTTTATATCCGTTTGCAAAAACTATATACAAGATAGTGGGAGATTATTCATAATCTGGCAACTTTACACACACATAGGCGCGCGTGTCCGTACAGTGCCAGTCGCCAAATGTCACGCACACATAGCTGTCAACGTGCCTCACTTAGTCGGACGAATACGCTCCATCTGAGTCTTAAATCTGTGGGATAAATAATTTTAACTTTATTTTTATATTTTCCTTTATTTTTTAATTCATTATGCGAGTATTGAAAAAGCCAAGTGTGTTGAAAGAGAGTTTGAGGAAAGTTTTTTTAGAAGACTTGACTTTTCAAAGAGCGAAAAAAGATCGAAAAAAATACCGGAAATAATGGCTATTATTTCCGGTACTTATATTTTTCGATCTTTTTTCACCGCGCATTGATAAAATTAATTTTCATACTATGAGACTTAGGTATTTGTAAGAGTTGATACAAAGCTTGTATTGGGTAACGTTTGAGATCTACTTGTCAAATAGGGTACTATTCAGTGCTAGATTATATTGAAGATAAAAATGCTTGGGATTAATTTGCTCGGTCCCACATGCTACTTATGTTTGATTAGTGTTAAGTTTCATGTGAGTGAGTTATTGTGTCTATATTATGCTAGTTAGTACTTTTATATTATTATTAAAAAAGCCTTATTAATTGACAACAACATTATAGACACATCAACTCATATACCTATGAAAATTTCAATGTAGTTACTAAGTTTTTAAATTGTATAGAATCAAGACGTAGAAAAGAGTGGCCCGGAGTTTCTTGCCTGATTCTTCTCACGAGGCTCTACTTTCTGAACAGGCATTTTTTTCAATGCTCAACTATGTTAATATGCATTTAAAGTTACTTTTTGATTTTTTTATTTGTATGTCTTTCTGACGTGTCCAATAAATTTAAACATTTTCATGGAAATAAACATATTTGAGTTTGAGTGAGTTTGAGTTTCGAGAGTAGAATTCCCACGTAAGAATTAATTACTATACCCTTTGACCCTGAAACTGCATTTCTATTTTTACTCCAACCAACGTATAAGTGTACACTTGGACGTCGCCTTGACTGTGAAACCTGACTAGATGATCACATTAGCACCTACACATGTCACATAAGCTAGTCTTTCACATAAGATAGTGGTACGTAACGTCAGGAATAGTACTGAGTTGTGCGTCACAACGGTTTAACTTACATACATACATAGACTCACGCCTGTTTCCCCGAAGGGGTAGGCAGAGGCATATTAAACGCCCACTTTTCGCCAGTGTTTTGATCCCACGTAATAGGTGGCGAGCCTATTGCCGCTTATTGGGACATTTTGTTTGCCAGAGCCTCGTCCGTTGATCGGCAGGTGCACCACTTGCAGGTGAGGTTGGCTTGGGACCCTAAGTTCTTGGTGGGAACCCTATGCACCCAATACGGTTTAACTTGAAGCCGAGTAAGCTGCATTAGATTAGTGTTGAGATATCGATTATTTTGGAATTATGCCTACGTTTTCCTAGTTGCGTATTAAAGTTTTGGGAAAGAGAGCTGTGTGTGTATGTCATTGCGCTAAGATATCGACGTTTCTGGAATTTATACGTTCATTTCTAGTAACGTATGAAAGTTTTTAAATAGAGAGATTGTCGGTTCCGTTGTAAAAAAAACAATGTAAGTAGATAAATGCCCTTCCCCTTCACTCTGTGACGACAAATGTTTCCTATGGGCTAGTTAGTTAGCTGGTGTACATTGATGGCAGTGCTCTAAGGAACTGACGGATTTGTTCCTATCACATATATCGTGCAACAGCAACGTTCAATGAAAACATTTTGATGTCTTAATTTCGTAGTCTCTTACGTATAATACGAGTATACAAATATTGGCCATACCATAACTGCTTCAAGCAAGTGTTGGTCAAACAACACAAACATTTGAACCAACATACATCTGTTACAGATCACTTGAATAGTTCAAACACGACATTATGCAACAATAGTAAACTGGGTACATTATCTCGGATTGTTGCGCATGCCGCATCTCGAGATAAGATGCGTGCACCAAGTGACGTAATCAAGACGAGAGCACGTTCTGTGCTGTTAACAGATACGAGAGTTATCTGTAGACATGCAGATTATTAGGCAACCGAATTTCCAGGAAACTGCTAAGCTAGGACTAAATAGACCACACATAAAGGCATCTTAATGAGATTAAATCATTTTGTGGCTGAGGTTGGTGGAATTCAGTTGAAGTGCCGCGCAATTCATTGTACTTCACGTTTTTACGTAAGATGTATACGTTTTCGTGGTCATATTCAACCACCACAGACCACTTACTACGCCGACCGCTTGCGAGCTCGCAAACTTCATAATTATGTCTTTCGTGAATAATATGGAGAACTCCTAAGTCATGCAATTTTCCTCACGATGTTTTCCACTGGGCTAAATTTAAGTAATACTTAGTTAAAGCAAATAGAAAACTCACTACTGACACCAAGCCTTCTCATATAAAAGTCGTAACTTCATCTACAATGTTTACCATTGACACTGTGCAGTATGAACTATTTTATTTATCCAATCTTCTAGATAAACAAGCAACGTTTCATTTTTTACAGGTAACATAAGCGCCGTGTTCACATACAAGTGGAAGGGCGAGGAGATCGCGCGCCTGGTGGACAACGGCACCAGAGTCATGATCGGCATCATCAAAGGAAGGACCTTCGCACACGTCAGCAACAATATTAACAAGTAAGAATACTTTACTACCATCATATTTAGAATAATTATGCCCTCGTGAGAAGCTAGCTATAGCTAGTTTTATATAACTACTCGATTACTATGGACATTTGCCAAATATGCCATTTATACTGCGTCGCTTCGCCTTCTATATTATGTTGCTATAATATGTAGGCCGTGACCTTTCCCAACTAATATGCTATAGAACGTAAAAAGATTTCCTCTTTGGACATTTTGAGAAGAAACATCTTTTTGAGTTTCGTTATATTAATAAAGAATATTTAAATATCCCAGACAAATTCAGTGCAGAAGTTAACAGTGTATAGGTAACCCTGTCTTCAAAACGCCCACCCTTTGTCTTCAAATAGGTAGGTACTGGCAGCTTAAATGTACTTTACATCATACGGAGTTCTTCATGGATATGGGCTAGGTGAATCTCTGCCTTTTCACCGAAAATTGTGCAGCCGATTATCACCAACTAACGTTTCGCAGAATTTTATTTCGCAGAATAATCATTTGCCAACTTGTGATATAATTTTGTTTTTATTTCCCAACCTCACAGTTGCCAACTTTACGTTTGGTCTTCCTTTTATTGTCGCAGTTCTAACCTAACCGATGTAGCATATTTAAATTCCCTGTGTAGTGAAGTAAAAGCGATTTGGTTCTGGCACTTCGCCGGCCGCTGCCGCGGCACGCTCGCTTCGCTCGCTCGGCTCGTGCGTTGTGGTCGCAGTTCTAACCTAACCTAACCAGCCATTGTTTCAGTTGACGTGCATTGTTAATCAGCATACTAACCTACTTAACCTATCCGATTCCTTTCGATTTCACCTGAACTTCCCGAAACATCACCTGAACAGACGTAACGTTATTCGTCTAAAAGTTGTCTGGCCTGATAATTTGACAAAAGATAAATGCCCCAAACGTTTTTTGTCATTACAATAATCAACTTAACAATAATTTTACCAAATGAAACGTCATACAAAAATTTGACAATCGTTAGTCGTCAAAGTGAAAAATAGGCGAAACGTTGGTTGGCAAGTGATAATCGGCCAAACAATATTCGGCGAAAAGGCAGGATCCCGGGCTAGGTACACCGGACCTCATCGGGATGACTATTCGAGTACAATCCCATATATTATTATAACCTACGTATAAATTAAGATAATTGTAGATGAAACCTCGTTGTGGGTGACTGCGAGAAGCACCCTATTTTAAATACCTACTGCTATACGTGTCTTCTAGGGTGCTATTTATAAAACAATAAACCTGATCTGATAGGAATGCTTGCCAATCTCAAAATAAACATTACCCATTATGATGCACTAAATGCATAATATAACAACATAATCACGCTGAGAATGTCCCGCGTCACTTACGTTTTAGTGCCAAAGGCATGACATCAGTCGGGCTTGCATCCAGCTCTTCATTTGTCAACACATTCATTTTTGATATTACGTTAATTATGTCAAACATTTCAATAAGTACTTTACCGTCTACGTATTTCAGTTTACGTCAGGCAGACTAAATCAGATCTATAAATGAGTTATCAGGAGGAAAAGCGTCTCCATACAACGTTAGTTAAAGTCATATTTTGGTATATTTTCGTTGTGTCCAAGATTACAGTATTGCATCGTCATTCGACTTTCATGCAATGTAGCTGTTAATTCAGTTTATTAGGAGAAATGACATGTCTAAATAGCATTAATCTGTAATTCTGTACATTCATGATCCACCAGCCCATCTTCTTTCAGCTGTACGCCGATATCGATACCGTAAAGATACGCAACTCGAACAATCCAGATCAAATTTAGAACATTTTCCATCATTCTCGCTGCTACTATGCAACTTGTGAAGTTGAGATCCACCTGCTCACCCGCGGATGCCATTAGCCCTTCCTTTATCAAAATATTGGCGCTACTGGTCGCACGTAACTATGTACCTATGTGAATTGATACTCATCATCATCATATAAGCCGATAGACGTTTACTGCTGGGCGTAGGCCTCCCCCACGGCTGTAGGTACTAAACCTATCAACCTGCACTTAGCGTGGTGGAATAAGGCCTTTCCCCTCAGAGCCGGCCTATCCATATAGCCGAGAGTCTTCGCGTAGAAGCAGAGGCCCGAGCGGAGTACGGTATTTTTAAGTAACGTAATGGGCGCCTTAAATTGATTTCGCCCCAGCCTCCAGCCATAGTGAGAAGCGACCCGTTCTCAGCAGCGAGACAGTTCATATTCAGGGCCGGTGATGGTGATGATCTAATTTCCCTCATACTTATGAACTTAATTTATCCGTTATTGGTGGTGTATTATGTCTAAGTGTTATTGCTTTGTTTCAGGACGTCTGTGCTGTTCGTGTCCATTTCCTTCATCGTGCTGATGGTGATATCTCTCGCGTGGCTCGTCTTCTACTACATCCAGCGCTTCCGATACATACACGCCAAGGACAGACTCTCTGTTAGTATATTTTTACTATTTTCTCCCTCACTTACAGGCACATAGATAAATATATTAGATGGCGAAATGGTTTAAACAGCCGTCTGGTCCCTTGATGATGATGACATTGCGTCGAGTCCCACAGGACTACACTTTGCGTGATCCACAGATAGTTGTTTGCGTTTGGGTATTATCTGTGCGTTGATGATAATGTTTGTAGAGTTCTGAGTTTCCCTCAATAGTAAATTAATTCACAATGTGAGGAGTTCTCTTCCAAGAAATAGAACAACGCGATTGTGAAGAATTTGTGTGCGGTTTTTACTGCACAAATAATGCGAAGGAGACATAGACTTCTAAGGCATTAATACTTACAACTGCCAGAACATTAGCTCGCACTTCCAGCAATGTGAAGGTTTAAATGCAACTTTTACGATCCCAGCGGTTGAAATGACGGCCTTCACGCGACCTTCGCTATTGAACTTTATGTCTAGTTTACCCTTAGGCCACGTGGAACCAATTTGTCGGTCAGAAATAATAAATAACATATTGTACTTACTAGTAACTCATTAGAGTTCAAAATATAATTCTATGATACATTGCCAAGCCCTATAGGGCCAGGTAGAATTTGTAGACAGCACTTTGAACAATCCGCATATTTAAATTATGTTTGGGTGTTTCCATTGTACCATGCTTTTAATACAGACATCAAAATAGGTTCGCAATAATAAACATCGTAGCTCAACTTGTTAAAATTCATAGAATCGAATATGATTGTACTGTGATGTGGCTAACAGGCGCTCTAACGGACAAGGAAGACCTTACGATGCACCTGTACCTACTTTATATGGTAACAGTGCCATTTGTTTATACATATTAGCTGTATCATGATTGATTTAAAATCCAAGGAAATCTTTTACGATTTTTTCTGCACTATTATATGCTGTGATTTATTTTGTTTTCGTGTTGATGACTTTTTAATATTATTTTATAGCAATACAAATTTCTAAAGATATAATATGAGGCAAAGATCTCTTAATAAAAATGCCAAGTAGAATGAAACTCTATCCATCACAGCAAATACTGAAGATTTTTCTCTGATTATTTGTTCATTCGGCAGTTTTCGACGCAGTCCTATTCATCCTATATTAATAACGTATTTGTGGCAATATATTAATTTTATTTGTTTTTTTGTTTGTTCCAGAAACGTCTTTGTTGTGCTGCCAAAAAAGCGCTTTCCAAAATACCTGTTAAGAGTTTAAAGACTGAAGATAGGGTAAGTTATAAACAAAAACATAATTTAAAAAGATATATTTATATAGAAGATATTATATTATATATTTATCAAAATCCATGCCCTCATTTAAATTTTGCCCACTAATGTAATATTGGTACATTATACATATAATTATCGTTTGTAGTTTAAAGACTAAAACTGAAATGTTTGATTCTTCTCAGATAATTTACTTAGGTTTGTATGAGTGTTTAGTTAATGTTTTATTATTTTGTTTTCAGGAAGTTCAAGGAGACGGCGAGTGCTGCGCCATCTGTATAGAGCCCTACAAAGTATCAGAAACGCTTAGATCTCTTCCTTGTAGGTGAGTACTAGTTACAAAATGATTAGTCCTATTGTAGATTGTAGTAAGGGGAGTGGTGTAGCGAATATTCGACGGTTCCTGTTAATTTTTTAACTTCTTGTATTTTTATTTTTTCCCTTCGTTTGGACATTTCGAACAAAGGGTATTTTTTTTTATTTGCGTACGTATTTTCGGTGCCTCTGTACGGCGGTAGTTACGCCCCTAAGTGAGGATAAAATACTAGCACATTAAAATATATACGTATATATTTCTGTTGACACGTTGCTAACTCGTTCAAGCCTTCCTAGCTTGTGATCAGATGGCCCACTGTGAATTCTCCCAAGAAGTTATTATTATTTTCTATTATCTATAAAAATGTGTGTGTTTGTCTACCGTAGTCGGCTCTCAAATAACGCAGTAAAGTCAAGATGGTTTATGCCCGTGCCAGTACCGAATACCGATGCATCTTTACCCTTATATGTGTTTTACTTTATAGTAATGTGTATATTTGTTGTTCCAGACACGAGTTCCACAAGAACTGCATAGATCCATGGCTGCTGGAGCACCGTACGTGCCCCATGTGCAAAATGGACATACTCAAATATTACGGCTTCGTGGTCAGTATTAACTACTAGAGTTACTAGACTATATAGTATGAGTACCTACTCATACTATAAAAGTAACAAACCTTGCCGTAAATTATGCTAAAACTGTTTAGTACTAAGACGCTATAGCTTCTTTTTGGTTTCCGTTGCTTGAATTCGATTGCGAGCGTTGTCCTTTGAAATAACAAACATCTGGTATTAAAACAGTAAATTATGCCAATACCGTTTAGTATTAATGTTTGTAAAGTCCTACGTGATGCTTAAAAGTTTATACCGACTGCGAGCTTTGTCTTTTGAAATAACAAACATCTGGTATTAAAACAGTAAATTATGCCAATACCGTTTAGTATTCATGTTTGTAAAGTCCTACGTGATGCTTTAAAGTTTATACCGACTGCGAGCTTTGTCTTTTGAAATAACAAACATTTGGTATTAAAACAGTAAATTATGCCAATACCGTTTAGTATTAATGTTTGTAAAGTCCTACGTGATGCTTTAAAGTTTATACCGACTGCGAGCTTTGTCTTTTGAAATAACAAACATCTGGTATTAAAACAGTAAATTATGCCAATACCGTTTAGTATTCATGTTTGTAAAGTCCTACGTGATGCTTTAAAGTTTATACCGACTGCGAGCTTTGTCTTTTGAAATAACAAACATTTGGTATTAAAACAGTAAATTATGCCAATACCGTTTAGTATTAATGTTTGTAAAGTCCTACGTGATGCTTTAAAGTTTATACCGACTGCGAGCTTTGTCTTTTGAAATAACAAACATCTGGTATTAAAACAGTAAATTATGCCAATACCGTTTAGTATTAATGTTTGTAAAGTCCTACGTGATGCTTTAAAGTTTATACCGACTGCGAGCTTTGTCTTTTGAAATAACAAACATCTGGTATTAAAACAGTAAATTATGCCAATACCGTTTAGTATTAATGTTTGTAAAGTCCTACGTGATGCTTAAAAGTTTATACCGACTGCGAGCTTTGTCTTTTGAAATAACAAACATCTGTCTGAAAAATTGTGATTCTAAGAGCTAATAAACGAGATAATAATAATGTATGTTTGTTTGTGGTCACAGTTCACGGGTAGTCAAGAGAGTATCTTGCAGCTGGAGGTGGAAGAGGCGAGGAGCCGCGCGCTCAGCCCCGCCAGGAACAGACATCCGCTCACACTGGTAACTATAACATTATGTTTTATATTGAGTTAATATATTTTATATTTAGTTATTGGATTTCCTCCGTGGTCCCGGGTTCGTTTCTCGGGCCCGGAAAAAGTTTAACTGAGTTTTCCAACTTCTCTGAAGCTGCACGGAGTCTGGCAATGTGCAGTAACTGCAATAGACTCGTCCATGGCACCTAAAATTTCATAACATGGCCAAATGATGGTGCAATATTACATTTCTGCCCACCCCATCTAGAGAGGGAGGTGGTGGGAGGGGTTAATAGGCGTGAGTGTATAAGTTATTGGTAAAACTAAGATAGGTAGGTACCAATGGGAGGACTATTCAAATATAGAATTATAACTTTAAAGATCAGATCTTGCCTCTTGTCATAATGAGTGGTCTTATTATATAAATGGTCAAATCCTTGCTTCTTTAGTCCGAAAAGTCTATTTCCACAATCCTTTGGAAGACACAGGTTGAAAATATTTTTTTGTATGTAAAGCAAAAAATAAATAATAAGAACAATATTGTATTTACAGTTGACGAGCGACAACTCGTACGAGGAAGCGGGAAGCGAGCGCAGCAGTCGCGCGTCGTCGCCCGACGAACTCGTGCCGTCCTTACAGAGACCCACACACAACAACAGGTATTATATAACTCTTGTTCAATTCTGCCTCTAGATAGAGAGTGAAGGTAGAATCTTCCTTCATCAGTAGGTATCATGTAATAAAATAAGCTCCCCCACAAACAAAATTCTAGAATCCCCACTGAGCAGTGCTGTGTCAATAGTAAAACCAATAGAAATGCGTTAACGGTTAAAACTCCGCTGCAGCAATAAAGATTTTTTTTATTTGACAACATTCGATACACTAAAGAGCATGAAATTTACTCTCTTTATCTCGTTGTTTCATTTCTCCTGTAAATCAAACTGTAATTGTTATTTTAAACTAAATGCTCTTTTTTTGCCAGGTCTTGCACATCATCGCCTACAGGCTCGCCTCGCGCGGACTCTTCGCGGCAAGAGGCCGCTGCCGGCAGTTCCTCAAGCGACCAGTGAGTCGCAAACACACCGTGCCAAATAGTCGCTAGCATAGTGATCTAATAACGGACTCAACGCGCCTACACACTGAAATCACTGACTGCTACTGTCAAAATGACAGCTAAATTGGCGGGAAAACATCGCCGCTTCTTCCAATGGCGGCTCATCTAGTGTGGTGACAGTGAGACAGTGATGTGTTCATATCGATAAAAATACTCAAATTAATAAAAAATAAAAAAAAACAATCGCAACCTCCAGTGATAGTGACTGTGACTCGTTGCTTTGGTGGATGACAAGTGATATTTTTCGTAATTAAGAATAAACATAGTGTTATGGACTAAATGGATATTATGGATATTCACCGCAACTCCGCCTAGTCAACGAAATAAGTGTTCTTCCTAAAGCTTCACCTACGACCCAATAGTTTAAAAAATCGACCACTGTAATCAATCAATGTTGTACTTAATGTTTTTGATTGGTTCATGATCTCATAAGTTAATCTTATCCTATGTTACTGCATATTCAATTGTGACTAATATAGACGTTGTGGTGGCCCTGTGTTTTTGTAATTATAACTTGTGAGGGAATAAGGGTATCCGTCCATATGATAATAACTAACAATACATTAAACAGTGTCGTTTGTACTGCCTCCTATTAACGGTATAATGTTTGAGCACCGATAAATAAACTTGAAAACTTTCTATAAAAATCTGTTTCTGTCTAACAGTTTCTAACTCCATCTATTGTACAATTGATGTGAACTCCTAACTCTTCAGCTTATTTCAAGCTTTAAACCCATAAAGATGTCGGTTTATTTATCCGTGTGATTCAATTTAAACTTCGCATTGTATCTACGGCTAGGAAATGACTAGCACTGTGTAGTGCAGCTAGTCAGTCCTTGGTCTTATAGTGTGTGACCCAAACTTGTATAATTATGTAACAATATTATTGAAAAAGAGACTGTATCCTTTTTACTTAATATCATGTATTGGTATCAGCTTATTAATAATCAACAGTCATAAGATTTCTGTATTAGTCGTAAGTTTTTTTTTGCTTTCAACCGTTTGAACGATATCGTTAAGTATTCATATTGATGTTAAGGGGCCAGTTCGCAACCATTTTCATATGAAATTGTAAATGTAATTGGTGAGTTCGGAACAAATAGGTACCTAATATCGAAGGGTGCATCTTTGATAATATTATAAACACTAATTTCGTGACTCCGAAAAAACGTAGTTAATAAATTCTAGTCTGAAGATAGGTCGCTTTTAAATTCAATTATACTAACGATAGTTAGGTGCAGCTAAGCGCGTCTTTTGCGATCGTAGTAGTTTCTTGTAATCAAAAATATTGTGTTCATTCGATTGCATTTAAAAGCGATTTCATTCGTTCAAACTGTCCTTATCTATAAAAAGAAAAATATTTTAATTATAAGGTATGTTAAGTAAGCATTTAAGTTATTGTGTATGAACATAGACAGAAGGTACTTAAATCCATTGGATTTTTATATAAACAAGGAGACTGGTATGTACTTTTTATTAACAGAATAGAATTGTGTAAAGATGTTTACATTCCCATTCTTGTTCGAGTATTCTACTTTACTCCATGTGAACATGAAGTGTTGTAATAAAAACCAATACAGTATTCATATAGTTTGTCTTTTATTATATGTACCCCACTTTTCAAGTAGATAGATGGCATGGAAAACTTCAAAGTCTGCGCCGGCGCCGGCAGGTACTATCTGACCAAATTCATTGTGCACTGTAAAGAGATGGACTGCCTCAGCGTAGCTACTTGGTCCTAACATATTAGTCTATGGTCCTAACATTTTGACACTGACAGTGTTAAAGTGTTTAACATAGTTTACGATGAGGCGTTCTTCGTGCGACTGCTATATTTTCATCTACGGTGCCACATTTGATACACCTACTTTTTGCATCCTCAATCATTCAGCACTGACATGACAACGAAGTTTTAAAGAACGTCCACGCACCTCGAATATTTCAGTATGATATAAGCTAAACATAATTACTAAACAATAACGCTCTAACTTCACCGACACTAGATGTCCAGTGTCCAATTTTATGCACCCTGAGATCCTGGCCACACGAGGGAGATCATGCAAAATAACGTGTTGCTGCAACTCTGAACTTTTATGCTACTGCTACACCTGCGTTAGCGTTAACGTTAATGGCAATGGCCAATAACGCGTTATTTAACGTGTTAAAAAATTAGCGTTGGAAATTAGTATTTTAACGCGTTAAAACGTTGGCCACGTCTACGTAGCGCCTAAATTAACGCGCTAATTGACGCGTTAAGACGCAGGTGTAGCAGGAGCATTAGAGTGAGGCCAAGCGAGAATCTGCGCGGCAGCTTAACCTAATTTCAGTTGATCGTAAATTGTGTTACTTACGCAAAATGTGGGACACAAGATTCGCAAAATGATGTTCGTTTATGCTTACCCTTAGTCCCTATGCATTATTCGACGCAGTTGTGAGCGATATACGAATTAAAAATACGCTAGAAAAAATCGTATTAGAATTCGAAACTAGATCGTCCGTAGCTCTTAAAATAAATAAACGTAACCTAGTGAAATTCAGGAGTGCCTTAGTCAATACCATAAAAAAGGAAATTAGATAAACTATTACACACACAAAGCACAGTCACTAGCGAGCATGAATTGTTCTCAGGGGAGCACACGAGGCCACAGGTAGAAATGCATTTAGAATTAGAAGTGACCAACCGCTTGCCTGGTCACTTCTGCACTGGATGTAGTTAGAGATAGAAACGCTTATAACTGTATGTTTCCTACATGCCTAATTTTGCGCGCCGTCTCCTCAGCCACTCATCGCGGCTGACAGAGGAGTTATGTGAGACCCTCCAGCTCCCCTGGCAAACGCGGTCTAAATCATCGTGGTGTGGCAGTGACCTCGATGTCCCGGCATGGCGGGTCACGGGAATAGCGTTTGACATAGTATATTTTGACTCCACCAGGTTGGCCCAGGCATTTGGTATTGGCGGGCTCCGCCATTTCATTTGTGACCTTGGGCACATGGCCTCTTCATCTTAGTGGCGAACAGTTTCTGAGTTGTTTGCTGCCTGCAGGCTTAATCGCTTATGGTGGTTGGTGGTCAACTCGATGGCTACGTCCTCAACACCCGGGGTTTCAATTGGGGAGAGGCTAGCGAAGCTCTTTCTTCCACATCGCCAGACTTTTTTAATCAGCATTAATGAGTAATGCTGATTAAAAAAGTCTGGCGATGTGGCGATGTCAACGTTCGTTCAAAAAGAGCCAAAGTTGGAAGAAAGAGGGTCGATTGTATCGCGACGGTTTCTTGACACGCTTTGCCCTCGACAGGATTGTAATCGACTACCAGAATGTTAGCATGCGGGCGTGTCCTGGTCCTACATTCAGCTATAACAACCATGATCATGTTCTCACCACCACCGGCACCACCTCAAGGTCCCTTCTCATCATCATCATGGTTTTAGGAACCAAAAAGCTATAGGGAATACACGCGCAGTAGGTATACTTTCAACAAAATTCCACTGGCAATTGAACAGGAGAGCATTAATCATTATAGCTCATCCCGATGCTCCAATCACCTCCCACCATGTTGTGGCCTCTTAAAGTTGCCGGTTTCGATGACCGTCGAATGAAATAGTTCTGAATTTCGAATGATTACCTTAAGTTACCTTAAGTTTGTCTGTGTGGTGACGGATTAAGAATACGAAATGTCACCACCCCATATCATCCCATGGTGTCGTAAGAGTCGACAGAGGGAGCATATTATGCAGAGAATAGCACTGTAAGAGAAAGAAAACTTGATACAAAACCCTATACCAACCCGTTTGGCCAGCGTGGTATAGTAGGCCAATTCCTCCTTTCAAAGGAGAGGCCTAGTCCAGCAGTGGACTGCTAAAGGCTGATGATGGGACCTTAAGTTATGACCCAAACGATGCATCTGTCTAAGTACCTTATGACTTGTGCGACCAAGCCCCTCAGCTCAGTGCAGTAATTAGTCGCTGTGACGTGGGTATCGCCAGCGCTTCCATACGAGCGGATCTGCGGCACACCGCACGACATCCCGGATCTCTCGCAGACTGCAATCAAAGACAAGCCGAAATAAAGGCCATGCTTGTTCCTTTTTAAAGCAAAGTCGGGAAAAAATGCATCCGTGTCTAAGGTTATTCCTGGAGTATGAGGTCCGCTTACTAGTCTCATTAGATATTATGGCATAATATCAGCTTTTCTACAGAGTGACTTCCGTTTATCCTGCGCAACCCAAAGAGACAGACATGGTTTAGACTATAATAGTCCGGCAGTGAAAAATGCTTTCTGCTTCGCTTCGCTTTACGTGCGCCGGCCTCAAGACTAATTTTTTTCTTTATGACTTCTAAACAAAAATGATTGTATTTTTCACAGATGTATTTTAATATCTAAAACAAATTGACACAGAGTTTTATCATCATTTAACCCCTCACCGCAGCAATCCTTTTTTACACAAGATTTTTTATTTTATTCTCAGATGAACTAAAAAGAAGTTCTTTAGTTCATCTGAGATTTTATTTTGGAATATTACTGGAGCTCTATGACATCAATGTAATGACGAGAATGTCGCGCGCGTCACTTATTATAATCTGTGCTTTCTCATTTTTCATTGCCGCGCCTGCAAAATTCCACAGATAACAGATAACAAAACGCTTGCCATTTCTTGGAGCAGGATTGTGATAAAATATTTCTAAAATGTTTTAGAGTGCCCATGTGTTTGTTTTTAGTGAAATTCTAGCTGCTAAAAGTCGATGTAGACTTGTTTAACGCCTAACAAATACCATGACGTCTCAGATCACTGATGAAATTGCAGACATTGCAATGACATGTACTGAGGCTGACTCGTCTCAAACACAGGGACACGAAGGTAAATAAACATTTTTTTAGCAACAAACAATTACATAAACAACATCTTTACATGAATAGGTTACTATACAGAGTCTAGAAGTATGACCTTTACTCCGAATTTTATAAATTAAAGTAGCCAGGAAGTAATAAGCAGAAAAATATCTAAAAATTATTTGTTTTTCAATGGGAGATAAGTTACTTTTACTTCTAGCGGTTTAAAAGTATCACCATGTTCATCATGGGCTACTCAAACACATACTTGTGCGACAGCATCACATAATTATACCTTTCCTAGCACAGTATTTCAATTTCAATCTTGTATCTATAAAGTTATTGTTAATTTTTCTACAATTCGTGTCTTTTAGCTACATCCAGCGCCAGTGCCGATGATGCGTCGTCAAGTAACGCTGCCACTCCTGCTGGGAGTGAGGGCCAGGCCTCGAGGCAGTCAAACCTTCAGCGCATACAACAGAGGAAACAACAAGTTTACAACTGGCCACATAATAAGAAACTGTTGAAGTTGGCTATATATTCAGCTTGTCAGGTATATAATATTATGAGGTCCCGTTTTCAGCCTGCCTGTCTGTATTGTATGAACATGATTAACTCAATAACTATCTATTTTTGTTCAGCTTACCAATAGATTGTGTCATTAAGGTTAAGGTTTATAATGGGTAAGGTTTATAATTCACATGGGCAAAGCCTAATACACTATATATAACACAAATTAATTGGAATAATATCTTGGTGGCCAAAAGTATAATTTTAAGTTGGTCATAAATACTAACTTCAAGATTTTAATATTTGTTAGCAATGTAATTTACACAAGTTATGCTATCTTATGAGGTTGTATTCATAGTCAAAATGCCATTGTGGTTTCACTTATTAGTCAAATATAAACAGCTTATTATTTTGCACGTGACTAATAACTTAAAAGATGACTAAATGTTTGCAACTAATAGAATAACTTGCTAGCGATTCGTGACTATTATATTAGATAAGATTCAAAACTAAGGGTGTTATAAAAACTATACCTAGCAGCTGCGTTTAGGTAGCAAATAAACTATACAAGTCAATTGACATATTAGCCGGCGAGCTATAAATAATGACTTGGCGACTAATAATGTTAGTAGTAGGTTATGTTAGGTTTTCTTGTGACCCTGTACTGTTTATATTCGTATTACTTAGATGCTGCATTAAATACAAGCCTTAATAAACATGTCAATATCAAGTATTAAGTAGTTCTATTAACATTATATTAAACTGATTAAGTATGCCTGGTAATCAAAACAGATTTTTCAATTATCAAAAAAAATATCATCTAAACATAATTAAATCTTCTCTGTCCATTCCATTCCAGACTCCAGACTGTACATGCAATGGCTGGAAAACTCCAGCACCTCAACCAGCAGTGAAAGGGAATCCGAGAGCTGATAACCAACCTCTGGCCAGTTTTAATGATCCTTGTCGCAACTGTAATCATGTTTTAGGTTAGTATTTAAATGGTAATTTAACATTGACAATTCACATCATCATCATCCTCTTAGCGTTATCCCACTTTCAATCTGAGGTCCGCTTACTAGTCTAACCGAATTTGGCTGAATATTGGCTTTTCCACAGAGCAACTGCCTGTCTGACCTCCGCAACCTGAAGGGATAGCGATATTCCACGGTTTAGACAAGTGTCAGTTTATTTTAGAAGTTACTGACGCCCTGTAACGATTGTCAAAGATTTTCATGACAACCAGGATCGACGACTTAACGTGCTCTCCGAGGCACGGGATGACGGGACAAGCGATAAATATCAATTCAATACGCACATAACTCCGAAAAGTCATTGGTACGCGCCGTGGAGTCGAACCCGATACCCTCTGCATGATAGTCTGTTGGTATCCCCACTAGGCTATCGCTGCCTAGTGGAGATACCAAGAGACATAATATATCCAAGAGGTAGCCAAATTTCTTGCATGTTCTAAATAAAATATTCTATTACAGAAAAGCATGTGACTCAACTGCAAGGCTTGCCTGTCGCCGAGGTAAACCGGCTCCTCGGAGCTGTTGTGGATGTTGAGAACATCTTTATGTCCATGCACAGAGAAGATGATCATGACACTAAGAGAGTCTACTATTATTTGTTCAAGGTTTGTGTGGTTTAAGTATATTATAATATGTATTTAGAGATTAATTCAATAGGCTTGTGTCCTAAAATGTAATTAGCGATTGATTCGTTCCTTTATTAGATGTTAAACTGAAATACCTGATTTTTTATTCAAAAATCGATTAGCGACATTACTAATTAAGGTTTTTTAAAAACCTTTTTGAATTTGACACGAAAACGGTGTAAACCATCATGGCCGTTGAGTGATATCACAAAGTGCAAAACAAAACAAACCATGAATGAAGTCTGGTCTGATGTACCCACTTTTATTTTGTTATATTCGATTTGACAGGTAGAAATGTTGACGTTTCAGTTGTATTTACTACTAAAACGTCATCAACATGAATGGCGGGCGGACTGTTAGACGTAATGCTCTCTGATTGGTGTTCACTGTCACAAGAATAAATACATTATTTTTAGTTTTAGAATCCTAAAAATAACATTAATCTTACGTTTTTATAATAAGTAATAAACTTTATTGACATCTTAAAATCATAATGAATCTATAGATACTACAATCATACCGATTTATTCTTAGTGGACACAAGCCTATTCTATTGGTCCTTTAGTTATTAGACTTTCATAAGGTATTGTCTCACAATAAAAAGTAATTTGTGTTTGTTAGATAACAGATGCTTTCGAGGGGCTCCTTTCTCTGCCACCCTGGCACCGCCAGGTGGTCCTTTGTATCCGTTTATTGATTGTTTGTAAAGTACTCCGCAACACTAGACAGTGGCCTAACCTATTTAACGAGTCATTAAAAACAGCTACATTCCCTAGCTATTGGAAGAAGAGCAATGTTGTTCCTATTTATAAAGAAGGTGACAATGGCTCGATTAAAAATTATAGACCAGTAACGCTTTTGTGCATTTTTGCGAAGGTTTTTGAGTCCCTCATTCATCCTTTATTGTTCTGGCATGTAAAAGAGATGATATCTCCTCTTCAACACGGATTTGTTCCTCAGAAGTCGACAAATACCAATCTCATGTGCTATGTCAGTGATATATCATATGCTTTGGATGCTGGAGTTCAAATTGACGCAATCTATACAGATTTTTCGAGCGCTTTCGACAAAGTTGATCATAATATATTATTGTATAAAATGGAAAATAGTTTTGGATTTTCAGAAGATATAATTTTATGGCTCAAGTCTTATCTGACAGATAGGTATCAGCGTGTGGTAAAGGATGGATACTTTTCAGATCCTTATTTGGCTTCATCAGGGGTACCCCAGGGTTCACACCTAGGGCCTTTATTGTTTGTGTTATTCATTGATGACATAGTTAGGCAGGTAAAACATTCGAAGTGCTTATGACCTAAAGCTATATAGAACTGTAAACTCGGATATGGACGCTCATATGTTACAAGAGGATTTGTCGCTTATTAATAACTGGTGTGCCTCAAATAGGATGACAATGAACGCTAATAAATGTCATCATATTAAGTTTACGAAAAAAATACTACCAGTTTCTACGATATATAAGCTAGGCAATGTTATATTAGATGAGGTTAGTTCTATCAAGGACCTGGGTGTCATTATGGATAGCAAAATGAATTTTATTAGCCATATTAATAGTGTAGTAAGTGATAGTCAAAGAATGCTCGGTCTAATAAAACGCGTGGGCAGAACATTTAGAAACATCAAGACATTACAGACTCTTTACTTCGCGTTGGTCCGTAGCTGTCTTGAGTATTGCAGTCAAGTATGGAACCCATCTTATCAGGTGCATATTGATCGCTTGGAGAGGGTGCAAAAATCTTTTACTCGGTACCTTGTACACAAGCAAGCCAATACCGATAAGCGCTGCATTAATTGGAGAGCAGATTATAATGAGCGACTCAAATATTTTAAAATGGATTCACTGCAGAAGAGACGTTCTTATCTTGAATTGATATTCCTACAAAAGGTCATTACGGGAAAGATTGCCGAACCTTATCTTCTGTCCAATTTAGATTTTTACCTTCCTAAGGTTAATAGTAGTTCGACGTAACACGAACGTGTTGTTACGTGTAACCACGTAACAACACGTTCGTGTTACGTCGAAACAGAACAAATGTCGGGCAATTTTCGCCCTTACAAAGACTACAAAGAAATTATAACACACTACAAGATAAAATTAATTTCGACATTTTTCATAACACCCCATCGCAACTCAGGCGTCAAGTACTGCAACCACAAACGTGATTCGCTTTGTTATTTTGGTGTACATGTTTAGTAGTAAGTTGTTAATTATTATTTCTTTTATTATTGTTTTTGTTTTGTCTCATAGTAATATAAATACATGTCTCATAGTAACATAATAAAGTAAATACTTGTTTATGGTAAATGTTGTCTCACACCTGTTATTAGCTCTTAGGCTAGATAGTTAAGACTTGATTAAAAGATAATTTATTGTATTATTCGTCTAAAAGCTGTTGGTGTGCCAATATAACTAAATAAATAAATACACCCAGTATGATAAAGCAACTGGCTCCTAGCTGAAGCGGCGACCCGAACGCATGTCCTTCGCTCTCGAACGCCAACAATATCTACGCAATACATGACACACTAAAAGTGAGCAGGTTCATGAGGCCATGAATTTGCCCCGGGCACTCAAAAGCGTAGTTACGCCACTGTATATAAGACTTCGTCTCTACTACCTACCTAGCAAACACAAAGTGAATAATACTTCAAAGCTTTAAAATAAAATATTTCTTTTCCACAGATACTCCGCAAATGCATTCTAACCCGTTCGCACCCTCGTATCGAAGGCCCTCTCGGTCAGCCACCGTTTGAACGACCCTCCATAGCCAAAGCAATCACCAATTTTGTTCTATTCAAATTCAACACCCTGCCGCAAAGAGAGTGGCAGACCATGTACGATCTGGCTAAGATGTTCCTCCATTGCTTCAATCATTGGAACTTTGAGACGCCCAGTGTTAGAAAATTGGTAAGAATTATTTTTAATTCTTTTGTGAGATTTAAACATGCGTAAGAATATGAGTGGTTAGCATAATTTGACATCAGTGTATAAAATAAAAAATATTTTCCAGCAAGTATCAAATCCAGAGGACATATCGGCATATCAAATCAATTACACAAGGTACGTTTTTTATATCTTGTCATCATACTAACTTTCCCACTCAGATCTTATAAACACGCTTGAGAAGCATGTGCGTAATTATTGTAAGGGCCATCAAATTTAAGTTCAGCATACGAAGTTAAGTTTAACAGTAGTTAGCATTGAAAAATAACTAATCATGTTTAGGGCCAGTTGTCTGATAATTTCCTGTTAAATTTACCTACAAGCTAAGGCCTGTCCAGATGTGTTGGAACTGGGCCTTGAGAATAATAAACCATTGAACATTTAGTTCTAGTTTTTGAGTTGCAAGAACCACTAGCTTATATTCCTTTTCCAAAGAGTAATAACAGAGTGTGTTATACAGATGGTTGGTATTCTGCCACGTGCCTGCGTTCTGTGACTCCCTCCCTCACTACGACACATCGCTGGTGTTTGGTCGGACACTACTCCGCGCCGTATTCAAGTCTGTGTGCCGACAGCTCATGGACAAATGCCACTCGGAGAGGGACCGCATGCCGCCGGAGAAAAGGGTATGTATAATGTACACACCTAATGATCTTGTATAGCCAGGGCCGTCTAAGTTCTGGGCCCTTGGACACAAAATAATTGGAGGCCCTTGGGCACATAAGATTTAGAACACCTTTTGAAATGTAGCTGGTAGAGGGTGTGTAGAAACAGTTTTGTGCTATTATCTTGTAGTTATTTGGTAAAAAGGAATGAACAGTAATTATTGTTATGTACTTAAATCAATTATTGATTAAATGGCATTGTACTTGAAATACAATAAAATTAAATGATAGTGTCCAAGGCAAACTTCCACCAATTGTATCACTGCTTGAAAACCTGGTGAAAATGTTTTAACCAGAATGTTGTGTGTTTTAATTACAATTAACAACAATATAACAATATTCTACCACAATATTCTACCACATTCACACAACACCATTTAGTCCCAAATTAAGCAGAGCTTGTACCTACTATATGTACTAGACAATGGATAAACATACACATATACTCTTTTTTTGTAAATACATACATATTATACATAGAAACGCAGACCATGACAAACATCCATGTTCACGCACACAAATGTTTGACTTGAGCGGGAATCGAACCCGCGACCTTCGGCGTGGCAGTCGCTTACACTACCGCTGCGCCAACCGGTCGTCGACAAAATTATTTTACCATAATGTGTATCTTGCTGTTATTTCTATTTTCCCGTCCCCAAAACTCCAATAGGCAGACAATATGATATTTTATGTTAAATGTCATTATGTTTTATAGGTGCTGGTCCTGACACACTTCCCGCGCTTCCTGGCGTTACTTGAGGAGGAGATATTCAGCGCTAACTCTCCTATATGGGACCCCGAGTATAAGCAGATACCACCCAACCACTTACAGGCCATACTAGACAATAAGAATCGTAAGTTTTGTTTATTTACCTACTTCTTTGTAAACAAATTGAGTTGGTAATCAAATGACCTCTAAGAAAATAGATTCAGCGGTGGGATAAAATTATCAATTTTAGAAGTTCGACCTGTGCAAGCGTTGCTTAACTTTACCGACCTGTCACGAACGGCAAGCTAAGTCACGCTACGATCTCTGTTACAAGATTTGTTTCTTACTTCTTTATAAACTTAATTTTTTTTATAACTTGATTGTGCATGTACATAATTAATTATTTTATCAACAGCCACGGCGGCGGGCAGGCGAGGCGAGTTTGAACGAGTCACCCCGACGGGAGATAGTAAGGACGGCTTTACTACGGTCACTCTATCCTCAGGTAAATAACGGAGATCAAATAAGTAAAAAAGTAAAACGTTACGACGTAGCATTTAACTTCAGGGTTATAATATAACAAAATCATATAGTTAAGCATGTTGTTGTGTGATCAGTTGATCACAATAAATAAATAACTATTTACTCACAGGTTCAATAAAAACAGAGGGTGGCAAGCGAGCTAGCGAGCCGACGGCGGGCAGCGCGGCCAAACGTCGGAGGGTCAACGACGACCCGCCCGATGACGTCAGCGAGCGGACCGTCGCCGACATAGTGGCCACCATCACCGACCCCAACTATATGTGCGGCCCTGATGTAAGATATACTCACTATATTGTACCACATACACACAACACCATCTAGTCCCAAACGTCGGAGGGTCAACGACGACCCGCCCGATGACGTCAGCGAGCGGACCGTCGCCGACATAGTGGCCACCATCACCGACCCCAACTATATGTGCGGCCCTGATGTAAGATATACTCACTATATTGTACCACATACACACAACACCATCTAGTCCCAAACGTCGGAGGGTCAACGACGACCCGCCCGATGACGTCAGCGAGCGGACCGTCGCCGACATAGTGGCCACCATCACCGACCCCAACTATATGTGCGGCCCTGATGTAAGATATACTCACTATATTGTACCACATACACACAACACCATCTAGTCCCAAACGTCGGAGGGTCAGCGACGATCCGCCCGATGACGTCAGCGAGCGGACCGTCGCCGACATAGTGGCCACCATCACCGACCCCAACTATTTGTGCGGCCCTGATGTAAGATATACTCACTATATTGTACCACATACACACAACACCATCTAGTCCCAAACGTCGGAGGGTCAGCGACGACCCGCCCGATGACGTCAGCGAGCGGACCGTCGCCGACATAGTGGCCACCATCACCGACCCCAACTATATGTGCGGCCCTGATGTAAGATATACTCACTATATTGTACCACATACACACAACACCATCTAGTCCCAAACGTCGGAGGGTCAGCGACGACCCGCCCGATGACGTCAGCGAGCGGACCGTCGCCGACATAGTGGCCACCATCACCGACCCCAACTATATGTGCGGCCCTGATGTAAGATATACTCACTATATTGTACCACATACACACAACACCATCTAGTCCCAAACGTCGGAGGGTCAGCGACGACCCGCCCGATGACGTCAGCGAGCGGACCATCGCCGACATAGTGGCCACCATCACCGACCCCAACTATATGTGCGGCCCTGATGTAAGATATACTCACTATATTGTACCACATACACACAACACCATCTAGTCCCAAACGTCGGAGGGTCAGCGACGACCCGCCCGATGACGTCAGCGAGCGGACCGTCGCCGACATAGTGGCCACCATCACCGACCCCAACTATATGTGCGGCCTTGATGTAAGATATACTCACTATATTGTACCACATACACACAACACCATCTAGTCCCAAACGTCGGAGGGTCAGTGACGACCCGCCCGATGACGTCAGCGAGCGGACCGTCGCCGACATAGTGGCCACCATCACCGACCCCAACTATATGTGCGGCCTTGATGTAAGATATACTCACTATATTGTACCACATACACACAACACCATCTAGTCCCAAACGTCGGAGGGTCAGCGACGACCCGCCCGATGACGTCAGCGAGCGGACCGTCGCCGACATAGTGGCCACCATCACCGACCCCAACTATATGTGCGGCCCTGATGTAAGATATACTCACTATATTGTACCACATACACACAACACCATCTAGTCCCAAACGTCGGAGGGTCAGCGACGACCCGCCCGATGACGTCAGCGAGCGGACCGTCGCCGACATAGTGGCCACCATCACCGACCCCAACTATATGTGCTGCCCTGATGTAAGATATACTCACTCATTTTATCAACAGCATTTACGGCCCAGTCATAGGCTACAGCGGCGGCGGCAGCGGCGAGCGTTTTCGATGTACATGGCGCGCTTTTCTACGCCGCGGCGACCGGTGTCGCGTCAGAGTAAACGCGCCATGTACATCGAAATCGCTCGCCGCTGCCGCCGCCGCTGCAGGCTGTGACCGGGCCGTGAGTTCGACTATCACTGACCCCAACTTTATGTGCGGGCCTGATGTAAGATATACACTCTTTTTACCCGACTACGGCGAAGCCAAAAGGAAGGGTTATGTTTTTGGCAGTCTATGTATGTATGTTTGTATGTTCCACCATAGCGCCTAAATTACTGAACCGATTTTAATAAATGGAGTGTCAATAGATTCGTAATAATGGCCTAGGTGACATAGGCTATACAAATTTTATCAAAATTTTCTATTACGGAATTAATAGCTCGGATTCCAACCTCAAAAAAAATTAAATTGTGATAATCATTACGTGTTTGGTATCAAAAGAAAGGTATTGGTGAGCACATTACAAATATGTACAAATATTATACTGCTTCAGTTAATTAAAATATAACTTCAAAACGCGGTTGTACGTACGCGTTCAGACGCTTTGTGTTACCAATTTTTTTTTCTTCTTATAAATATGACAATGTAAATATTGCACGGTGAGTTTGTTTACATGCCTCATTGGGATACGGAAAAGGATTAAATAAAAAAAAATAGTTTAAAAACTAAAACCCGACTACGTCAAAATGGGGTCTAAAAAGAACGAAACACGAAAATAGCTCATTCAGATACAAATCCAGAAAAGTATAAGTACAGAAATGCTCAAGCTAGAGCCGTGGTCGCACCTATTGTATACCTATTGTGGGTGCCGGGAACACTCACCTGCATTAAACAAACATGGCAGGCTACATGTACACTAGTATAAAATAGGTGCGACCACGGCTCTGGCTTGAGCATTTCTGTACTTATACTTTTCTGGATTTGTATCTGAATGAGCTATTTTCTTGTTTCGTTCTTTTAAGACCCCATTTCGACGTAGTCGGGTTTTAGTTTTTAAACTATTTTTTTTTATCAACAGATTTTACGGCCCGGTGCTTTAGTTTCCATTAACAATTCAATACGAATGTAACTCCGAAAAGTCAGTGGTGCGCGCCTTAGATTCGAATCCGATACGCTCTGCATGGCAGTCTGTTGATTCCTCCACAAGTCAATCACTGTCCTACCACTGACCTATAAAAACTCTATGAATAGGCACTTGTCTACATTTCAATATATTTTTACTTGCAGGCATTATTCCAAATGCAAGCGCCTCGCGACGAGGCCGCCAAGTTGGAGGAACAACGCAAGATGATAGAGTTCCACGTGATCGGCAACTCGCTCACCGGCCCCGTCAACAAGCAGACCATGCTGTGGCTCATAGGTAATATTTGTATCATTGTCCAGTGCCAGTCTCCATGGGGCTAGCTAACTGCTCACCAAGTATTACTTAAAAATGTATCACAATCTCACGTAAACTAGTACAGACTTCATTTTAATTTAACCGTTTCTTTCCAACCCGGGGGAAATTTCGGCCAATCCCTTCTTAGTTCAGCTGTAGGGTCCCCTAAGCGCCCAGTAGTTTTAAAGCGAAATAAGCAATTGGTCCACTAATTTCTCCCCTGCCGTATTGTATCAGTTTATTGTATCACTATCAGAAGGTTTGGAATTTTATGTATTGCACCCATTGACATATACTCTAACGATAGACGGAGCATTCCCTATAAATATTTTGTTCAAATTGTCTAATGTATGACGTCTAATCGTACTAGCGCAACACGCAGGCGCAAGCAGCGCCAATGACTTACAGTGTCTAGTTATTATTATAGCCAATCAACAACAACAAGTCCTGGCATCTTACCAATGAGTATCCAATAGTTATCTAACGCTACTGGCTACTTATTGCCATTTGCAAAGATTATTTACTTCACAGAAGAGATGTTTTCTGCCTACAATATTTCATCAACATAATAAGAACAGTTTATTTATGAAAATAAAAGGAATTAATTTCTAGGGGTTTATTTAAGTAAAAAAATAGAATCTATACACATATTCAGATGTTTTTATTACAAAATAGAAAAATGTATTCGTGGGCGTAAGTTCAAGACTTGCCTTAGTTGCTTCACGAATAATTCTAATATTTAAACTTTATATTTATATTACTATGAGAATTGCTTAAGCATATTTACCTAGTATATAAGGCAGGATTGTTTGTCATTCTGTAAAGATGCCCTTGCTGACCACATAGTTCTAAACCTACAAATGTGGCAGATGGCACTATGTGCTACCATAAGGAAACCAACTTTAAAAAAAAAACTATGACGAAGTGGCCTGAGTAGCTTAGTCGGTACGGTATCGACACGGTTCTTCGTTGTCGCGGGTTGAATTCCTGCCTATAAAAATTATTTTGAATTGCAGTTAAATTTACTCTAGCAAGAAATGCTCAAAAATATATTTTAATAACTATTCAATTGCCACCAAACACAACTAATTTTGTGGTTTTTTGTCTATTGGTCAGATAATGGAAATCAGGATCTGTTTTGGTCTCATGGTTCAATATTATTTTTGCGTATTTTTCTATAACTGCAAATGTGTACCTACCTACTATGATGAAGTGTTGAAATATTCGTTAATACGGTCTTTATGATCAACTTACCAAAAAATAAAAAGAACACAGAATTAGTGTTATACAACGTCAAATCCTACTAATATTATAAATGTGAAAGTTTGTGAAGATGTATGTATGGATGTTTGTTACTCTTTCACGCAAAAACTACTGGACGGATTTGGATGAAACTTTACAGTAATATAGTTTATACATCAGAATAACACATAGGCTACAATTTATAAAGTTGTTGTATAATGTTGCCATACTATAAGGAAAAGTATCAACTAAGTCGGCAAAACTCCTGTATTATCTTTATTTGTTTGCTTGGATCAAATTTAGTAATTGCAATTTTACCCCCTTCCTGATGATTGATCTGATATTTGGTATACACTCATATTGTCATCGAGATTAAAAGATAATATTTAAATGATTGTAAATCCAAGATGGCCGCCGATACAAAATGGCGAATCACATTCACAACAACCTCAATATGGGTATCAAATGAAAGGGTTTGATTGGTAGAATGGAGCTCACTATGAAAAATTCAAGATGGCCGCTGCCACAAAATGGCGGATTATTTATTTTCCACAAATAACTCAATATGGGTATCAAATGAAAGGGCTTGATTCGTAGAATAGAGCTCACTATGAAAAATCCAAGATGGCTGTTGCCGCAAAATGGCGGATTACATATTTCCACAAATACCTCAATATGGGCATCTAATGAAAGGGTTTATTCTGGTAGAATGGAGCTCACTATGAAAAATCCAAGATGGCCGCCGCCACAAAATGGCGAATTACTTATTTTCCACAAATACCTCAATATGGGTATCAAATGAAAGTGCTTGATTCGTAGAATAGAGCTCACTATGAAAAATCCAAGATGGCTGTCGCCGCAAAATGGCGGATTACATTTTTCCACAAATAACTCAATTTGGGTATCCAATGAAAGGGTTTGATTGGTAGAATGGAGCTCACTATGAAAAATCCAAGATGGCCACTGCCACAAAATGGCGGATTATTTATTTTCCACTAATACCTCAATATGGGTATCAAATAAAAGGGCTTGATTCGTAGAATAGAGCTCACTATGAAAAATTCAAAATGGCTGTCGCCGCAAAATGGCGGATTACATATTTTCCACAAATAACTCAATATGGATATCGAATGAAAGGACTTGATTGGTAGAATATGGCTCACTATGAAAAATCCAAGATGGCTGCCGCCACAAACTGGCGGATTACATATTTCCACAAATACCTCAATATGGGTATCTAATGAAAGTCACTGTGAAAAATCCAAGATGGCCGCCACTACAGAATGGCGAATTACTTATTTTCCACAAATACCTCAATATGGGTATTTAATGAAAGGGCTTGATTCGTAGATTTTTCATAGTGAGCTCCACTATGAAAAATCCAAGATGGCTGTCGCCGCAAAATGGCGTATTACATTTTTCCACAAATAACTTAATATGGGTATCGAATGAAAGAGCTTGATTAATAGAATAGGGGTCACTATGAAAAATCCTAGATGGCTGCCGCCACAAACTGGCGGATTACATATTTCCACAAATACCTCAATATGGGTATCTAATGAAAGTCACTGTGAAAAATCCAAGATGGCCGCCACTACAAAATGGTGGATGACATATTTTCCACAAATACCCCAATATGGATATCAAATGAAAGGGCTTGATTGGCAGAATAGAGCTTAATACGAAAAAACCAAGATGGCCGCCGCCACAAAATGGCACATAACCTATTTTCCACAAATACCTCAATATGGGTATCGAATGACAGGGCTTGATTATGAAAAAAGAATGAGAAGTATCAACTAACAACAAAACTAAATATTAATTAAAAAAAATTGTTTTGGGCGTAGCGTATCCAGAGTAAACATTATTAAAAAAATCACTTGCCCAACGATTTTATATTTGTCTGATCAATACCAAAGATCGATGAGCCGATCTGGTAGCCGAATTACTTTTTAGCTTTTAGTATATAAGCTAACTACCTACATAATTTTTATTGTAATAAAACAGTATAACATAAAAAAGTATATTTAGGTTTTTTACAATGCTCATTCTAGAGTAGTTATCAAATTGTTTTCAAAATTGATAGATTTGTTGCCAGATCATTATTTAATGTAGATGAACATTGTCTTTCACATTTAATAGTTATCACGATATAATTGACCTAAGCGCAGCGGGGCGGAGGGGCGGTCTGATTTTGTACTTTGTGGTAATGCTTTCATCGGTTTTTATTTTTGCTGCAATTCTACTACATACTAATCTTTACCTGAAGTTTGACGACAATGAAAACAAAAGTCATTTTAAGTATTATCTGTTTATAATATATGTATGCTACACGGCTAATGTGCAGATCCATTTGTAATGAAATTTGATATGGATAGTCTGAAACGTGGGGAAGTACAAAGGCTACTCTTTATTAAAATTTCATGCGGGCGAAGCCGCGGGCGAAAGCTAGTTGGTTTTATAACATAAATCAAACTAAAAAATTCTTAAAACCAATACCTTCACGTAGTCTGGTCTTGGTCTTATATTTTACCTACAATCACTTGCAATGTATTTCTGCATAGTAGTTAGTCTATGATCGTAAATGACGTCACATAAAAATAAAGAAATACATTTTAATGTGGTATTATGATACATTTAACTCTTTTATTTACATAAATAATTAAAAATATTGACTAACGATACTACAGATACAAGTTCTGATGCAAATTAATCGATGTATCGTCGCCACACAGTCAATAAACGAAGCGGACCCACACCGCAGGAAAGTCAAAGTGACACTAGATTGCTTTGCCGGTATGTTCATGCAAAGCATTTGAACAAAGTAAATGTTCTGAATGCTACATCTAGTACTTTAGTACATATATATCGATGATTGCACCCTAATATAACGAATATGATGTTATTCTGATGTTAAGATAAAATTATCGTAAAGTTTAATCAAATTCTTAACAATTTTTATGTGAAAAAATAACACACAGTCATGTCGGAACCTCAGTTGTAGCAAACAGATTTCAACCAGGCAACCTTTACATTCAATTACTATGCTTACGATCTAGATTTGTTTATCAGCGATTTATTTTCTTTTTTTAGGACTTCTCAACGTTTTCTCGCATCAACTGCCTGAAATGACAAAGGAATATATATCTCAGCTCGCTTTTGATCCGTAAGTATTATAATAATATTATTATTTACTTATGATATTGCAGTGGTCCAAATTCGACAAAAAATCTAACTTTGTTTCTACATTAGCGAAGTTTGCAAATCCGTGAACACGGACAAAATGGAAATAAAATGATTTCATCTATAAATTAATTTAATAGTTGAGCACAAACTATACAAACTTGACTAAAAAATTGTGTTCATTGATCTTAATCTCATCCTCTAACAATTTTAATTTTCAATTACATACTCAAATGTACCTTTTCCAAAGACGTTACGCCGTCTAATATTTAAAATGCACGTTCTCAGAAAACATAAAACGCTGGCGCTAATCAAAGAAGGCAGACCAATTGGAGGAATCTGCTTTAGAACATTTCATTCACAGGTATGTTATACTACAAGACCAATATTATTTATAAGCAGTGTTTTGAGTTAAAACTAAAACAAAACAAAAAAAAAGAACAAAAATGATTTCAATCAGTAAATAAAACGTCTGTTGATTTCGCCAGCTAATCGAAATCGATGTCGAATCGCAGTCATCAGACCTAAGGCATTCTCTGCCTCTCAAATTTAGGATAGTGTGGAGGTACATCAAGGTGGGTCCATAAAACTAATTACATAAATTGTCTTTATATACAAAGTGAAAATTTCGGCGAAATATACGAATAATATAATGAAATTATGAGAATTTATACGAATAATATTTGGATCGGTGACACGAAATGGGTTTGACCAGGGACTCTACCTCAATAGAATAGGCATAATAATTTAAGACGGTAGGCACTTGCGTACGTTGTGTAGTAAAACATTGTCTATTTTCGCAGGGTTTCAGTGAGATAGTGTTCTGCGCGGTGACGTCTAACGAGCAAGTGAAGGGCTACGGCACTCATCTCATGAACCACCTCAAAGACTACCACATTAGGAACAATATACTGCACTTCCTTTCATTCGCTGACGAGTTTGCGATAGGTCAGTACAAGCTACATTTGTTTTGTGTTTTGTTTCTTTTGACGTGACAACGTCTTATAAATTGGTTTGCCGGGTGACACTTCAAGAAACTGCGTTACGCTCCGCTCACGTTATGCGCTCACAATGAGAGCGAGTGAGAGGCACGCGTCCCGCCTAAGAGCGAGAGAGACAGACATAAAAAGTGAAAGGCACGCGTCTTTCATCCTTCTTCCTACTATACGAATGAATATTCACATTAAAATTATTTTACCACTCAAAGTCGTTGTCACGTAAAACTTTCGCCCGTATACCGACTTTACAGGCAACCAGTTTTTTAACCTATGACATGGATGCATTCTACAGCGACTGACCGAACTTAACACGAGACAGGGATGCATGGCGGTCTAAGCGGACATATGACTATGGGATACGTTGTGAGCCTAAGAAAAACCCATACTGTTCCATTGTTGAGCAAAGATCTTGCTTACACTTCTCCAGCTATTCAAGATTTTGATAAGGCATCCATTTTATCTCGCCAGCGCTTTCTGGGTCACTTTAGTTAAATTGGTTATACTCAACATACATTAAAACTGCGATGTCAAACGGCCCTCTGACACATCCAACCTGCTGTTTACTAGGCGGAATGAAAAGGGAAAAGGGAGAATTAAGGTCTTGTTCACACTTTGTAAATGGATTGACTGGGTCCTAGAGGGACGGAGCATTATAGTTATCCTTGACAGTTGCCATTGCAGAATCAAGATCATTGTTCTGGTGTGCAAGGCATGCTGCTCTGTCCAATACTGTTCATCCCATTCAGATTTGAAATAGCTTCTTGTAACATGTTTTTGGAATGGCAGGTAACAGTTGTTTATGTCCAGAAACAAACTTTTGTTCTATTCAACCCTTCAAAGACACAAATGTGTGCGTTTACTATGAAGAAAGACCCTTCATAACAGTCCTTAGGCGACTTGGGAGAGGCCTGGCAGATAAGCCTAAATTGGAACTTACTGTATCCTCCTTGTCTTTCTAGGCTTGTACCATATTTCGCAGTGCTAACAACGTTTATTTGTGTGTGTCGCCAGGCTACTTCAAGAAACAAGGCTTCAGCAAGGACATAAAGCTACCGCGCGCGATGTACCAGGGCTACATCAAGGACTACGAGGGCGCCACACTCATGCACTGCGAGCTCAACCCGCGAATCGTCTACACACACTTCACCAGCGTCGTGCGCAAGCAGAAAGAGGTGAGTATATATACTAGCAGCAACATGTACCAGGGCTACATCAAGGACTACGAGGGCGCCACGCTCATGCACTGCGAGCTCAACCCGCGAATCGTCTACACACACTTCACCAGCGTCGGGCGCAAGCAGAAAGAGGTGAGTATATATACTAGCAGCAACATGTACCAGGGCTACATCAAGGACTACGAGGGCGCCACGCTCATGCACTGCGAGCTCAACCCGCGAATCGTCTACACACACTTCACCAGCGTCGGGCGCAAGCAGAAAGAGGTGAGTATATATACTAGCAGCAACATGTACCAGGGCTACATCAAGGACTACGAGGGCGCCACGCTCATGCACTGCGAGCTCAACCCGCGAATCGTCTACACACACTTCACCAGCGTCGTGCGCAAGCAGAAAGAGGTGAGTATATATACTACCAGCAACATGTACCAGGGCTACATCAAGGACTACGAGGGCGCCACACTCATGCACTGCGAGCTCAACCCGCGAATCGTCTACACACACTTCACCAGAGTCGTGCGCAAGCAGAAAGAGGTGAGTATATATTATACTAGCAGCAACATGTACCAGGGCTACATCAAGGACTACGAGGGCGCCACGCTCATGCACTGCGAGCTCAACCCGCGAATCGTCTACACACACTTCACTAGCGTCGTGCGCAAGCAGAAAGAGGTGAGTATATATACTAGCAGCAACGTGTACCAGGGCTACATCAAGGACTACGAGGGCGCCACGCTCATGCACTGCGAGCTGAACCCGCGAATCGTCTACACACACTTCACCAGCGTCGTGCGCAAGCAGAAAGAGGTGAGTATATATACTAGCAGCAACATGTACCAGGGCTACATCAAGGACTACGACTACGACGGTACTTGGTAGCACGGGCTGTTGCCGCAACTCCACCTCCTGGCGTGTATCATGCGTGTGGGTGGGAATGGTATTGTCACTCGAGCCATCCCAGCTCTTCGAGGAAGGCCAGCAGACTCTTAACGTGGCCCACGTGTTTCCCTCAGGGTGCTGTGTCTGGTCTATACTGTGCGACCTCAGGGCAGTCGAGGAGCAGGTGGGCTGCCGTCTCATCTGCTGCCATACAGGCCCTGCACAGCGGGCTGCCGGTGATTCCTATAGTAAATAAGTGCTTATTAAAGGATCCGTGTCTAGTGTAGGCGGCCGTGGCTGTCCGTAGTTGTTGTTTGTACAGCAGGAGGACTAGTTTGGCTATCTTACCATCTGCTGCGGTAAGAGCCTTCTTGGCCTGCCTACATGTTTCAATACCAATTCAGGACTGGTTGTGATGGGTTCTGGTTCTATTTTTACCAGGTACCGATAAAAACCAGAAAGAGGGGAACCAGGGGAGGGGAATAATGGGCTCGTGTCCCACCACGTCTAAAGTGGCCCCTCTTCTGATAAGTACGTCGGCTACGTCATTCTCTTGATTCACTGTTGTTTACTGTGTTAGTTTGTTTACTTTACCTGCCTCTGTTAGTTTCTGGTGGCATTAAAGTGTGAGTGCCGAGGTGATAGTATGGCTTTTGAGGGCTGAGAAGATCATCATACTATCCGAGAGGATCTTAATGGATCGTGCCCTTACCTCACGTGCCATGATTGCTGTGTCAGCTAGGATTATGCCGAAACATTCGGCCTGGTAGACCGTGTTATAGGCTCCCAGCTGTGCTGAACCCGTACCTGTATCCCTCTAAGACCCATATGTGTAGATAGTGTTGGGTACTCAGCACATGTGCTAGCACACTTGTATTGACTCACTTCGGTGTGGTGAGTTACTTCCTCTTTTTATTTTGACGTGCTAGCACACAGCACAGTTGGGGCACACTCGATGTTGCTTGAGTTATTTATTACTTTTGTGCTTTGATAAATGAGATGCAGAAAAACTTAAGTAATATTTACTATATACTCAAGTTATTATTTGAATATTACAAATCTCAAAGCATATCACAGTAAGTTACTTATTTCAAATATGTCTTATCAAGCGGTGAGTCGGCGAATAACGTCAAAATGTGCCGTGTTCTGTGAGTGTGCCAATGTGTGCCGTGTCACTCACGACACGCGGTGCGATGTCGCCTGAGTGCGGCACACTATGTGTACTCACACACTCACTGTGCCAACAATACCTCACGGCCTCGCCTCATTCGTGCTACCACAGTGTGCTAGCACACTTCGGAAAAAGAGTGACTCGCACGATACTCATTTTGAAAGAGTGTGCTACCCATCACTATGTGTAGATCGTGAGCTCGTTGTGGTTAACCGCTCCTCCGTGTAGATCCTCGTGCAGTTGGATTTTGTATTTCTTGACAAATACGGAGTGTTTTGTTATTCGGTCGCCAATGGCTTTTGTTAGAACTTCTTTGAAAAGTGTGTCTTAGTTGCTGGTGTGCGGTGTATTTTTGTCTTTGCAGAGCTTCAGAGCTCTTAGCCGAACCGCCGACATCGTCGCTTCCTGTTGTATGAACAGATGCAATGGAGGCAGGTCCAGCAACACTTCGAGCCCGTGGCCGCTAGGCATGCAAGTCTTTGAAGCCCTTGAAGCTTGTTGGTGGCCGTTATTAGATTAGTCCGAGGCCACCACACTACTGCGCTGTAGCTTACCATCGGACTCATAGTTGTCTTATAGAGCCATAAGATAATTTTGGTGGATAACCCCCAGCAATTGCCTATCATCTTCTTGCACTGCCAGAAGACAATGCTGGCTTTATTGAGCTTATTTTCCATGTGGCTGTTCCATGTCAATTTGCTGTCGAGAATGACACCCAGGTACTTGACCTCGGTAGACAGCTTAAGCTCTGTATTAAATAACTTGGGCAGGTGGTAGGGACCCAGAGCACGTTTTTGTGTGAACATGACTAGTTCAGTCTTGGTCGGGTTTACAGAGAGTTCGTACCCGTTACACCACCACTCAACTATGCGTAGTGCTTTTTGGGTAAGGTCGTACACTGTACTAGTTACTTACCTGTAGTGAGAATGGTCAGATAATCTGCATATCCTATTGTGTAGAAGTATCATGCGTTGAGTTTGTCTATGAGTTCATTGATGACTAAGTTCCACAACAGCGGGGAGAGAACACCTCCCTGTGGGCAGTCTTTAGTTATTAAGGCTGTCTGGGTGTCGCCGTGCAGGTGTACTACCCTTTTGCTGAGCTTGTTTTGCGTACTATCCTTTTTTTACTCAACTGTCTTTAGGGACAATTTAACTGGACCACCTTTATTTGTTGGATGGCGAGGGGCTTCGTGGTTGGGCGTTCTCGCTCGAATTAAATACACCGTGTATTATTAGTTAGTGTTTTCCCGTTAAGTATTTACTGTGGGTTACCGCGCGCCGCTCACATTAGACGTCGCACAACGAGTGCGACCGCTCCGTATTCTCACGCGCCGTGTTCATACACTGTTCAAATTATACAGGGTGGCGCTACCATAGGGGCACTTTTTGAACAGAGGCATAGCGTACAACATTCTGAAGCCTTGTACCAAAAATCAATTAAATCGGTGCAGTAGTTTAGCCACAATATCGATTTTAAGATCAGCAATTTTTGCACATGCTTTGAATTCCACACAGCTGATACAAAACGGTCAACGACCCTACATTGTGCGCCCCGACTCGCTACGACGCGACGCCTTGAGGTCATCGAAGTTAGGCTCAGCGCAGATAAAACGGAGCGCAGTGGAGAGGATTTTATTAACGCACTTGAAAATAAACTTTATTTTTTTTACAATAAAGTGCATAAATGAACCTGACAAAACACATTCGCGCGTCCTCGAAGATACGCGGGAATCCTCGCGCGGCGTCGAGTCGGCGCCCGCGTCGTAGCGAGTCGCAGCGCGCAATGTAGGGTCGTTGACCGTTTTGTATCAGCTCTGTGGAATTCAAAGCAAGTGCAAAAATTGCGGAACTTAAAATCGATATTGTGGCTAAACTACTGCACCGATTTAATTGATTTTTGGTACAAGGCTTCAGAATGTTGTACGCTATGCCTCTGTTCAAAAAGTGCCCCCATGGTAGCGCCACCCTGTATAAACGCCTTTAACAAGAAAAATGTATCATCACAAGTCTAATGCAAAGTATTGCTCAATTAACTGTGTGTCGAAAGTGACTTGAAAATTTGATTTATTTTACGAGAACAACTTGAAAATTAGATTTTTTGTTTGTTGAGATATCTCAAACGATTATGGTGTCAAATTAAAGATCTAGTTCAAAAACCATTTTATCTGTTTGAATCATGTAAATCGGTCCACGCGTTTAGGAAATAACTAAGAATCAGTATAGTAAAAATGTAAACAACCAGAATTTTTGTGGTTTTTGTTCTACGAGCTCAAATAGTGGGATAGGATACTTATAGGATAATTATTTATTATTAGGTACGTGGTCAAGTAGGTAGATAGACGATGAATAAATATTATAGTTGCAGCGGCAAGTCAACAACCCTAGCGCGCCACTCCGCGCCAGACAGCGACAGCCTTATGTGTTAGAAAAGAACGGGAACGGTTAGGTGAATATCGCATTAGGCACTGAGTGCTTATGCGAGCTGAATTGCACTTTGTTGCTTAGTAGCAAGAGTCGCAATTTCGATAAATTGGTTTGACAAGTGAATCTTCTGTACGTTAGTACTCTCTTTATTCTGTGATTTTAGTCACATTCAATATTACAGGGCATTACAACTTGACAGCAGATGCGTTAGGTCGATGTACTCTATTTGGTACCTACAATGAAGCTTAACTCTCATACGCGTCACGTTATAGTGCTATGAAATGCTGATTTTGACGAAAATGCTTCATTGAAAATAATTTATATTTACTGTATTTTTTTAAAATACATGCTATAGGTAGCTGCTATGTCATGGGTAGAAGACATACTTTTCGGACAAACACTGTTATCACGTTCTTAAATGGTATTGTAATCAAATAATAAATATAATACTAATTGTCAGTTTATTTATTCGAATTTCGTTTATAATATTGTTTCAGATCGTTAAGAAACTGATTGACATGCGACAAAAAGATGTGAGAAAAATACATCCAGGGCTTACGTTATTCAAAGAAGGCGTAAGTAAATATTTTATTATGATCTTAAAATTATACTAAATACAAAGTAATCGAAATCATTTACTCAGTAGAATTTGATTATCCACAATAGAAAGACTATAAGCCAGCTTTACCTATCTCTACTAGATATTTAATATGATTCAGATAAATCCAACAGCAGAATGCAATTCAGGTGGTTTCATCCATCAGGTAATTTTAATGGAATTCATCGGAAAGTTGTAAATTAAAACCGTCCGGAAATCATGACTGTGTTAAAAACAAAATATTTTAACGCCCATATGCGTTACGATGCGACCGATCCAAAAAAATATGCATGTAATAATAATGATTGTAATTGTTTTTGTAGGTTCGCAGTATCCCAATAGAGTGCATCCCGGGTCTCCGTGAGACGGGGTGCCGCGGAGGCCTGGGTTCGAGGCCGCATGATCACGATCCGGAGCCTGACCCAGGCACGCTCAGGAACATATTACATGCGGTACGTATTGTGTCTTAGGTTTATAGGTTGTTTAATAGCAAGAGGTATATGGCAAAAGGACAGGACGAAGTGAAAGACCTAGGCGGACGTTCGCTGACCAGTTTGGAGACATCCTTAAAACAGGACAGCTTAAAAGTACCCTGAATAGAAGAGCATACATGAGAAATTTGATGGGAGTGAATGAACAAGAGAGATATGTCAGGATCGTTGCAAATGGCGTGCCGTAGTCTCTGCCTGTATAATTATGTATGGTATATGCCCATGGATTAATGGATGAAAGTGACGTGGTAACAGTCCGTGCCACCATATCATACCATGCCCATGGACATTAAGTATAAGAGTGTTACATAATAAGGAAAATTGTACGTGGCAATTTTGTGTACATTAATAATAAATTAGGGCATTGAGACAGTGACTAAACTTCTTCTTCTTTCTCTTAGCGTTATCCCAGTTTCAATCTGGGGTCCGCTTACTAGTCTAACCGGATATGGCTAAATATTAGCTTTTCCACAGAGCGACTGCCTGTCTGACCTCCGCAACCCAAAGGGATAGCGATACTCCATGGTTTAGACTAGTGTCAGTTTATTTTAGAAGGTACTGACGCCCTGTAACGACTGTCAAAGATCTTCATGACAACCGGGACCGACGGCTTAACGTGCTCTGCGAGGCACGGGACAAGCGATAATTAACAATTCAATATGCACATAACTCCGAAAAGTCATTGGTGCGCGCCGTGGATCCGAACCTGATACCCTCTGCATGGCAGTCTGTTGGTATATCCACTCGGCTATCGCTGCCTGAGACAGTGACTAAACATTCCCTTGAAAGCTGTTTAATTAAATGACCAAAAACAACGGCCAACTGACGTGCGAAAAAGATAACTTTATATGTTGTTCTCTCTTAATAGAATTCGGAAAATAATGGAATAAAGGAGACAGCATGTCGAATTACTTGCTTCGTCTCTGTCAACGGTGGCGTCGATTTGGTGAAAGTATCGCACAGTTTGCATATTTCAATCATTCCATTTGGGTGGTGTTTTCAGACTTGACTCAACTAAAATAAATATTCGTAAAAATGAAAAAGAGAATGAAGAAGGAATATACAGGGAAAGTTTCTTGTTAAAAGTTTACAATTTAATCATCTTTTCTAATGCTAGGTGAAGAATCATGCGGCAGCGTGGCCGTTTCTGAAACCGGTAGACAAGTCGGAAGTGCCGGATTACTACGATCATATAAAATATCCTATGGGTAAGTAATAGTATCATTCATCAAATACTTTAGTAGTGTAGTGTTGCTTGCTATATAAAATAAATACAACGCAAGATATTTGTAATTTAGTCCCATACATAATGTAGATTATTATTATTAAATACCTAGATGACCGAGCTTTGCTTCTTATGATCCTGTTTTCTATAAATTCATCCTAGCTATAGTATTTTCGCTGTATCATGATATGCATGATAGTTCATGACTGACAATAATTATAGTGATGGTGCTAAGGAAATTTAATCGATTATTTATAAATATCGAATTAATTGGCAAACGACATGGAATCGTTCGAAATAAAATTCATTTTAAAAGTGTTTTGGCAAATATATTCACAAATAAAACGCAGTAATTTAATTTTTTTTTTTATTATTAGTCACTGTCACTCGAACTAAAACCTCATATCTGAATCTTCTCCAACAGAGATAATTATTTGCTGATCTCAAATTCGGTCGAGGTGGACATATTTATCCCAGTCTGTAAATATTGTCAGATTGGGTTTCGAAACGAGTCGCCCGAACTTGAGGGTATTGGTGGTGTAGGGTGTTTAAGGGAGTTAGTCTAAAAGTAACTTTGGCTGCCGGAGTTGCGTCTAAATATTTTTAAACAATTTCCAACAATTCTTTATTCAAATATGCAAAACGGAACGTAATTTTAGGTTTTATTTGAAAATAACTAAATAGGTGTGTTCGGTTCTCTTTTGACCCTTAACCGCAGTCAACCTCACTTTATTAAACTAGTGGAATCAATAAAAGCGATATTTAGGTTTTATGTGAAAAAATGTGGTCCATCTTGGGTTAATGATATTGACAGGTAACGTCAAATTTGTGCGTCATTGCCTTCTTTGCTTTCGAGTACTTAGGGTTCTGTAATAAGTAACTAAACAGGTTATAGTAGGTTCTCTTTTGACCCTTAATCCGATAATAGGAGCCCTGCGAAGCAGGGCTCCGTCAACCTTAGTTTATTAAACTAGTGTGAATAATGTGGAAGTTGGCAGTGCCATACACACCGATGTTTGGAATTTTTTTTTTTCAGAAGAAACCAAGTATCTCCGACAAGTGAAAATGGTGAAGGGGGTTGCGAGACCTAAAAACGGCGACGTATTTCAAAACCTTTACCATATTGTCGATTGTGTTATTTCTACGACTGATTAATTTTATCAATGTAGGGATTTCGTATTGCCACCACATCGGAACTATCTATGTCAGTTATTGAAGCTTTACGCTCACGTTTCTTCGGAGTGAACAGCTTCTTGTCTTCAAAACTAGTTACTCCAAATTTTTCATTGGATATTCGAGAAACTGAAGCCGATGTCCAGAGCAGAGCTGCCGCAACTCTGTAATCAACACTGTTGATCGGTATTACTGGGCCCCCGTTTGCACGCTCTCGTTCAAAGAAGGTCCTCAAACGAAGCACTAACTCACGGCTTTGAGAGTTTAAAACTATCTTTTTTTGTTATTTTTGGCATTGTACTTACCAAATAAAACACAACAAAAAAATAACACGCCAAACAGGCAGAATCACAAACCGCATACAAGGTGCTCGTACTGACGTATTCGATCACAATATGGCCGCTCCTATTCATCGATTTTATGCCGATTCAATGGTGTCAATCTCTACTGACAGAGGGTTCGTTTCATGCATCTAACATTTTGAGGATTATATTTTATTATATTTAAATAATTTATTTACAGTTAATAATAATTATAAAAATAGAGAGAGACATACTAGTATCAATTTACTTTGTAATTTATAGATATTATTTTTTAATAATTGTTTTCTTTTGCCAATATATTTAGTAAAGCCAAAATATAAGTTGAAAGTAGTATGCGTGATACGTAAAATGAGAACCTTCATGCATATCATCATACAGCGAAAATACTATAGATCGAGTTATCGCCGCTGAAAGCCTTTGCATACTTCGTCAAAGTCGTTGGAGCTGTTTTCGAGATTCAGATTATATTTACAAGTATAGGCTTGTGTCCACTAAGAATAAATCGGTTTGATTGTAGTATCTATAGATTCGTTATGATTTTAAGATGTCAATAAAGTTTATTATCTATACTAATATAATAAAGCGGAAGAGTTTGTTTGTTTGTTTGAACGCGCTAATCTCAGGAACTACCGGTCGGATCTGAAAAATTCTTTTTGCATACGATAGCCCAGTTATTCCGGAAGGCTATAGGCTATATAACATAACTCTTCGACCCTTTGGGGCCGGGCAAAAGGCTAAAAAGGCTAAAAGATAAAGTCGGCTAATCCCAGGAACTAGCAGTCGGATTTTAAAAATTGTTTTTGCCTATGATAGCCCAATTATTCCGAAAGGCTATAGGCTATATAAAATTACGCCACAACTTTTAGGGGCCAGGCAAAAATATTAAAATGGTCAAACGAGAAGGGGGAGGGTTGGGTCAAAGGCAAAAAAAGGCTAAACGAATAGGATACTATCTATATGGGTATCGTTTTCAAGATTTACGGGACGCTGATTAATAATATGACATTTATTTAGTGATCCAAGATGGCGGACGGAAAATCAAAGATGGCGGATGAGAAAATTTTAAAAATCAATATTAGTATCGCCTTCGATATTTTAAGGGGTGGGGAATCGAAAAACAACATCTATTTCGTGACCAAAGATGGCGGATGGGAAATCAAAGATGGCGGATGGGAAAATTTAAAAAATCAATATTGGTATCGTCTCTGATGATTTAAGGGGTGGAGAATCCAAATACAACATCAATTTCGTGATCAAAGATGGCGGATAGAAAATCAAAGATGGCGGACGGAATTTTTCTCAAAGTCTATATGGGTATCGTCTCCTTTATTTTATGGAATGGGGAATTCAAAAAAACCATCTATTTCGTGATTAAAGATGGCGGATGTGTTTTTTTTTTAAATCAATATGGGTATCGTCTTCGATGTTTAAAGGGATGGGGAATCCAAATACAACATCTGTTTCGTGATTCGAGATGGTGGATAGGAAATCAAAGATGACGGATGGGAAAAATTAAAAAATCAATATGGGTATCGTCTCTGATGATTTAAGGGGTGGAGAATCCAAATACAACATCAATTTCGTGATCAAAGATGGCGGATAGAAAATCAAAGATGGCGGACGGAATTTTTCTCAAAGTCTATATGGGTATCGTCTCCTTTATTTTATGGAATGGGGAATTCAAAAAAACCATCTATTTCGTGATTAAAGATGGCGGATGTGTTTTTTTTTTTAAATCAATATGGGTATCGTCTTCGATGTTTAAAGGGATGGGGAATCCAAATACAACATCTATTTCGTGATTCAAGATAGCAGCGGATGGGAAATCAAAGATGGCGGATGGGAAAAGTTTAAAAAATCAATATGGGTATCGCCTCTGATGATTTAAGGGATGGTGAATCCAAATACAACATCTATTTCGTGATCAAAGATGGCGGATAGGAAATCAAAGATGGTGGACGGGATTTTTTTAAAGTCGATATTGGTATCGTCTCTGATATTTTAAGGAATGGGGAATTCAATATTATATAAAAATCTATGTTTGTTTGTTCATCATTTATAGACTCTGAAATGATAAGAGATTAAGCGCTAAGTCAATGTTAACTCTGGAAAAGGGGCTTGGAAAAAAGGGAATTAAATAAAAACCCTTAAAAAGGCGATACGGAGTTCGCTGGGTCAGCTAGTTTATTATAAAAAGGTAAGATTAATGTTATTTTTAGGATTCTAAAACTATATTTAATGTATTTATTCTTGTGACAGTAAACACCCATCAGAGAGCATTACGTCAAACAGTACGTCCGCCATTCTTGTTGTTGACGTTTTAGTAGGTAGTAAACACAACTAAAACGTTAAATTTTCTAGCTGTCAAATCGAATATAACAAAATAAAAGTGGATACATCAGACCAGACTTCATTCACTGTTTGTTTTTTTTTGTACTTTGTGATATCACTCAACCGCCATGATAGTTTACAGCGTTTTCGTGTCAAATTCAAAAAGGTTTTTTAAAAGCCGTAATAAGTGATGTAGCTGATCGATTTTTGAAGAAAATCAGGTATTTCAGTTTAACATCTAATAAAGGAACAGATCACTCGCTAATTACATTTTAGGACACAAGCCTATTGGTCGTTCTGCTTACATCTTTAAGGCACAAAACTTTAAACCTTGAAATCCTCTCTAAACGAATGTAAATTTCTCAAATAATAGCAAAAAGGCGAGGAACCTTTTTTTGGAATTTCTTTTCTCTCATTTTTTTTTTAATATTCTATTCTATATTCTATTCTACCACATACACACATCACCATCTTGTCCCAAACTAAGCAGAGCTTTCTATAAAAACACTAAAGTATTTGATGTGTGATTGAAGTGTTTGCCTTTTATACACTGTAATTCACTAAGTTTTTGCTACCTTTGGTGGTACAAATGTTATGTATCACCATTAACCCTTGAGGTGCGATCAAACTAAAAGCAAAGTGCCACAAGTGCAAAGGGTCACGTTGCTGCTAATTTTCATTGGCATAGGTTACCGAAAAAAAAAAAATTATGACACCTTAATATAATTATATCACATAAATTGCATATCATTGTGTTGGTTATAAAATCAGCTATGATAATAATAACATAAATTACTACTAAATACTCACCTTTCCGGCAAAACAAGCTTACAAACTTAGAAGTTTGTTATTTTTCACTGGTTCGCACAAACATTTCATCACCTATTAATGAATTTCATTACTTGTTTGGTTCATAAACACAAAAACATTATCACATATACCTTTAAGTTTTCACACAATACATTATCTATTTGTAACAAATGCATCTAACGCCACTAAAAAAATTATAATCCGAACGCGTAACAAAAAGTTCGCCGTGCCAGGCCGCCATGTTACTGTAACGAACACTGTGGCTGTGAATTATTTACCATTTGAAACACGATAACAGTGAAAACGTACAACAATACTAGTATTTAATTGCTAAAATATGTTTTCAGATAAATAATCTGGGTACTTTTATGTCTTTCATAACTATTATAAGAGTATTTATCATAAAACTATTACGAAAATAGCATGTTTCAAGAGTAGAAATAGCCCTTCTAAAAAGTTTTTGCCTTTTCTCACTGTATTTCTTGTCTTTGTCACGAATAATGTCACTTCACAATTAATATTTATTTATTTCTGAGTAAATCTATATAAGTATCTTTATAAAATATTCACCGGTTTTCTACCACAAGACAACTTTTATTATAAAGATCGCGGAACAAAACACAACAATGGCGGACGCTTTCGCAACTGAGACACAGATAATTATATTTCAATATTTTTTGGCGCGTTTCGTTACCCTCACCCTTCTAAAGCGATTTAGTTGCATAGAATATGAACTATTCTAATAGTTACTACTTTCGTTTCTTGGTTTAAGTAAAACAAAACGTAAAAAATCCGCGACCAATAGGACGACTTTTTTTGAGCACGACCATGCGTGCTGTAAACACATGGGACCTCTTGAATTACAGCACGACCGTGCGTGCTGTAATCACGTGGGGGGTTAAGTAAAACAAAACGTAAAAAATCCGCGACCAATAGGACGACTTTTTTAGAGCACGACCATGCGTGCTGTAAACACATGGGACCACTTGAATTAGAGCACGACCGTGCGTGCTGTAATCACGTGGGGGGTTAAGCATTTCGCAGTCCACTGCTGCGTATTAGTGTCTCGCTAAATTTAGTAAATAGCATTGTTAGTCATTATAATAGTCATTTAAAATTTGTCCATTCAGGGTTGGTATATGATTCGACTTGGATTACCCGTCTCTTCCCAAAGATGCTATTTGCTAATTGTACTTTATTTAGTCGCCTCTTAGGGCCTTATCATACTAGCGGTTTGGGAACGGTTACGGAGCGGGGCAGACGCGCAACGAATGCGTCGCTCGCAAGCCGCGGCTGCGCGGCGAGGGCATCGCGGACGCGTGGCAAATACGTTACGTTTTTGTCGCATGTTTGTAGCAAATTATCGACGTACCATACATCCTGTAACAAAATGGATTCCGACGAGGAAACACTGCTGTTGACTTTATTACTTTTACTCGTTGCGCGACGCTTTGTACTCTTTACGCGCCGCAACGAATTCGTTGCGCATGCGCGGCGTGTTCGTTGTGACTGCTGTGAGCCCGTAACGAATTCGTTGCGCGTCCGCTCCGCTTTGAGAACGTTCGCAATCCGCTAGTATGATAAGGCCCTTACGACAACCGCAGTAGAAAATGGGTGTATTATGGACCAGTTTCACCGTTGCCTGATAAGTGCCTGTTAAATTAATTTACCGGATAACCATATCAATTTCGTTCCAATTTTATATTTGTCTCTACGTTGAAACTGGGACTATGGATTTTTAGTCAGTATGTGTAAAAACTGTTTGTGTATTAGACCTGCGCACGATGGGTGAGCGTCTAAAGGCGCGCTACTACGTGTCCAAACGCCTGTTCATCGCAGACATGACGCGGATATTCACCAACTGCAGGCTCTACAACTCGCCTGATACTGACTATTATAGGTAATATATTTATATATTATTGGTATTGGCTTGTTACGCGATTGGTTTAAAATAACAATAATATGTCGCGAAGTTTGCGATCTTAGGCTCACTTTCATGACTATAATAAACACTGCGATATGGGATTTTTACATATTAAATTGTTTTAAAAGAATTAACGGGAATTATTAAAGATAAATAAAGTATATTTCTCATAACGGAATCAACAGATAAATAACTTATTGATAAGTTTTAAATTTTGACTTAGCACTTGGTGGTTATTAAGTTTTAAATTTCGACTTAGCACTTGGTGGTAATTCCAGAATTTGCTCAGCGCCTATTCTTAGTCCAGTCGGGGGGTAGCGAGGAATGCTTCGGTGAAACCCTACCCTCCGACACTTGGGTACATGAGGAGCACGGGTTGGTTTTTAGTCAGTATGAGTCTGACAGTCCCCTTCGTCCGTCCCCCCAGGGGGGAGGGACTCCATGAGGATTTTCCAACCCGACAAAAAAAGAAGCGCCTATTCTTAGTAACACAAATATCAAATTATGAATGCATAATGATATTTCTTTTCCTATTGTACAGATGCGCGAACACATTAGAGAAATACTTCCACACTAAGATGAAAGAGGTCGGTCTGTGGGACAAATGATCGGAGTTCAACTTCGACGCGTTCTTCGTGACAGAACTGACGGCCGGCAAAAACAACAATACTAAAAACGCACCGACGCCAGTCAACAACGAAACAACGCCAGCGTAGCATCGACTCAACGAAAAGCTACAATAAACAGTAATTTATTAATTTGTAAGATAGGTCATATAATACACGGTGGCAAAAGACCAGTCACCAAATCGAAGTCTACTAGTTTTGCACATCATGCCAAGGTTTGATATTTTTTACATCCTGTATAGTAAAATACAGGATGTCATCGGACGTATTTCGACTAACGTCAACGTACTTTCGGTACATTACATGCGGCTCTTGCTTTGAAATTGAACTGCTTCTTGCGCGCCTTCGGTGTTCATGAGTTACGTATTATCTTTTATTTTTCATAATCTACGGCTATTTGATTTTTTATCTTTGTAACGTGAATCGAATACTAAACACGATCCTGAAATCCGTCCAATGACTTACAAAACACTCATTTTTAGAAATGGACGAAGCCCCTCGCTTCGTCCATTTCCATAACTTAGGGCCGTGGAGACTACTAAGAACCTGAAGTCTCTTCCCAAAAGCGTTGGCATTCTATCATGACCAATAAGTCCTTTTGTGTATTCTCTTGATAAAGTCTACCCTCCACAGGGTAAAGCCTCACCCAAAATAGCAGATATTGTGCTAACTATTTAGTGGTGCTTGTCTATTTGGTTGTATATAAAAATAATTTCGTTAGAGAAATTACATATTGTCTTTAAAATAAGGAGCTCATTTCACATGCATAATATGTATTAAGTTCCAAAATTGAAACAAATTTCATGTTTAAAAAAGAACGGCTTGTGAGACAAACTTAGACTTACCGGTATTATTGCAAATTAAATATTAATTTAATAGTAAGACAGAAAATGATTTATTTTAGTTTCTTATAGTTGATTGATAGAAACTATGATAATGTTAACCAACGATGTTACAAGTAAAAAGAAGTAGATACGTTATAGGCGTACAAAAAGCAGGACGCTAAACATAAGCCAGTTGGCAAGTCTAACATATGTGTGTGTGTGTGAGACGTCGCGAGCCGACGTCATAGTGAAACTGACACATCTTGTCAACCGAAATTTAAATAAAATATGGAGTTACCGATGTGTGCGTTAGTGTACCGTTTCTACGGATTGATTACTACGTAGGTAACGTATCTACGACTTTTCTAATATCATTGATGTTAACATGTAGTTTCATAGCGATTTATCCATAGGGTTTCTAGGTTGAAATGAAAATTACAAAAGTATCGATTGATACCGTGATTTTCGAGACATTGTTTTGCTAGACAGTTTTCGCCAATATCTGCTAAGGATTATGAAAATGTTTCTCCTTAGACTGTATTTTGTAAATAAAGCTGTTTTCTCACAGTTGTGGTTAAAATAGTGTCAATCTTTATGCTCGGTTGGATAAAGACGAAGAATATGCTTGCTGTCCCTATAGGCCGAGTCGCCGCAAAAAGTAAATAATGTACAATTAAAAGAAATTTCTGTCGGCCTTGAGGCGATCGACTTAAAGCTAAAAAAATATATATTTTTTTAAGTATAAGGTTAGGCCCAAGTATGCAATAAAATGGGGACAGCTGTGAAAAATGACTGATGCTTTTCTGACATGTATCTCGCTAACTTCAGACCAAGTATAAAGTTTGCTACGAGAGTTTTGTGAATGGATTTTTCTGATACACAATAGTTAAAAATGGGTGCAACATCGCCATACTTGTAATGATTACCAATTCTCTACTAATTAGTAATCAAGTGATCCTAAAAAGTTTGTTTTTATACGGATCTGATATCCGTATCAGTAATTAGATTCGTAAAACTTTAAGTGTGACTGCATTGTCACTGTGTATATTAATATATTATTATATGTTATGATAAAGTGATTGATGGAGTATTATTTATAATGACCGGGTAATGTGGCTATATTATTATAATAAACTTGATTTTTTATCACAATTACAATTCATTGCCCATCCATCCAAAAGTCATAATATAGCGAAATGTGCCCCTTCGGGGACACAAGCGTGAGTATATAAAAATAAATCATTGTGATAAAAGTTATAGACCATTGAAAACGTATTGAAAACGCCATTTTCAGGTATTTCCTACATTAATCACTTTGTCCATAATATATAGATTTTAGAATTAAGTTAGTGCAAAGCCTGTATATAATAAGACTGACAAGTTTTATATTTAAACTGCGAGTTAAATCGCTCTTCGACGTCTACATTGTAAATAGTTGTTTATTATTATTTTTTTATTATTTCGGGACACATACTGTAAGACTAAATTAACGGTCATTACCTATTAACATCGTTTGTCAGTTTATCCTTAGGAAACGTCAAGTACTTTAGCTAGTAACATATTGTATGATATACAAATTTAATATGGAAATGTCTAGACCATTTAACATAGAATTACTTATGGAATATAGACTTCTTGGCTGTAGCAATGAATAGCGATTTACATAATAGAAGCTCATTTCTTAAGGATTTCGTGTGCCGATGCCAATTGACGAGTCTGCGGTTGTCAATGTAGTACGTAGTTGGCGCCGTTGGCGGCTCTGGCGTCGTTCTCCGTTCTTGCTCTCGTAGTTAAGATACACAGGAGGAACGTTCGTCTCTCTTACACTCATAGAGACAGCTGTCACAGACTCACAGTGCGACTGCCACGCCGCCAAGCGGCAATTTAGGTCACAGAAAGTTTGTCTACAGAGCGCCCATAAGAAATGCGCCTCTATGTAAATATCTATGCTCTATGGCTGTAGACTATTACAATGCAACGATTCATAATAAATTATTTCGTATCTTTTGTTGAATATGTTGCATGAAAACTTCTTTAGTATAATTGTGTAGTTAGTTTTAGCAATTTTAGTTAGTTCTCTACCCTTTTCTTTTAGTTTAATTTCTTTTGTGCAGAAGTGTCGGTTATTTTCCAATCTATATGAGTATTAATGGCCTGATTCTTCGCCTATCAGGCAATTTACAAAAGATATTAAAGATATTTCCTTTGTAAAGTCTGTCAAAGCGCCAAAATTGTTTTATTGATATATCTTGTGACTAAAAATGGCTTATGTGACAGTTCAAATTCGTGTAGTCTTAAGTTGTATAGCACAAACTTAATGTTATATACATTATTGATCTATATTGCAACGGAATAAAGCACATATTTCTGAAGATAAGTTGTATGCAAAATACCGCGTGGATTCGTATCGTTTTATTCATACAAATGTTTACTTTGTACTCTGGAAATAGTGGTCAAGATGCTGTATTTATTGGCATGTGGGTTCTTCAACTGTTCGCTAATCTGACCTAAGTCAACTGTGTTTCTAGCTTCGACTTAAGAATGTGTCCCTTACGTATAGAAAATTGTTATATTGTTAAGTAGAAAATCTTAAAAAAAAGTGATTGCTTTGGGTGTAGCGTAAAATACTAGTGTGAATAACTTCTATTGTTACCTGAAATGTTTCTAAACGAATCGATTGTTAAAATGTTTAAAAAGTACTAGAAATAAGGGCTTTGCGTTTCTCATACAGGGAGTGAAGCACGTTAATAATACAAACACACGGCTACTCGTCAAACTAGACACTTTGACCGTTGTAGCGTTCTTATGCTGGTAGGCAATAAGTGTCAAAATCTTATTGCAACTGTTTAGCTTCACTTCGCGCCGTATGTACGTATTTTAAAGACAAAACACTCGGCACAGAGTCAAACTTTGAAGCAGCCTGTTCAACTATGCCACTATAGCCTAGACAACCGGTTGGCGCCGCGGGAGTGTAAGCGACTGCTACGCCGAAGGTCGCGGGTTAGATTCCCGCTCAAGTCAAACATTTGTGTGCATGAACAAGGATGTTTGTCTTGGTCTGGGTGTTTCTATGTATAATATGTATGTATTTACAAAAAAAAAGTATATAATAATATGTATGTTTATCCATTATCAAGTACCCATAGTACAAGCTTATGTTTAGTTTGGGACTAGATGGTGTTGTGTGAATGTGGTAAAATATTTGTGCACTGAAACATCTTACAGAAAAGACGGAAAAAGTTAAAAAAAAAGACATCCATTAGTGGATATTTTAGTGATTCGAAGCCAATTTTTTGCAATTTTCTTTTGTGATTCGAAGCCAATTTTCTGCAATTTTCTTGTGCCAATTTTGAAACATATATTGTATCCACCCATATGGTGCTTCACTTTCTGTAGAAGTGACGTAGTCCTCTCGTGTTTCTGGTACATGGTGTTTAATGAATTATTATTATAATGTGAAATACATAGTGTTACTTTTCGTGGGGAATGAAAATTCATGTGATTTTAGTAGGTACTTGGGTTGTACAATTAGTAAGAATAAAAAAGGGGTTCTCTGTCTCAAAGATCTTATTTTTTTTTGTACTATCTTGTATATATTGTATTTGAATTTCTGTATTTTCAGTCAATAAAATATTTTTTTTGTAATGTTGCATTTTTATTGCCATATATGTCTCCTGGATCTGGGTTATTCCTGTTTGCCTTCACTAGCTCGAAGACTGCCGATGTACTAATGAGTGTGAGACATAATGGATTTGCTATAGTCCCTGGTATTGTGACATTCAAGAGGTTAGACGCCGCCTCACTGAGGGCAGAAAGGAATTTGTTTTCCTGTTTGCTGCCAGTACAATTTTCTGGGAGCAAACAATTAATTACATGCATATTAATCAGACTCGGAAAACTACAATTTGTGGGTCACACAAAGTTCTGTCTCGTCTGAGTTCTCAAAACCGTTTTTTTATTAAAAAACGGTTTTCATTGACTATTCATTGATTCACTGTTGTCATTGACAACTGTAGAGTTTAATTTCGACTGAAGCCCGAATACATAAGTTCAGTGCAAGCGAAGTGTTGGACGCTCTTCGTCCAGATGCACCGATGACCTAAGGAGGGTGGCTAGTAGAGGCTGGATGGAGAAAACGAACGGGAGCGGGTCGCAGCGTAACCTGGGAGACGCCTACGCCCAACTGTGGAGTGCAATATGCTGTTGAGACGAGATGAGAAGTACCTACATTACACATAATAGCCAGTAAGCACATCTATATATCAAAAGAACTTGTTTTTTATAATACGAGTCGGCCAGCCCGTTCTACCCAACCGATTCGCATGATTTTTTTTTTCAAATGAAAGCTCTCGCTGCATAGATTTGTCAAAAACAGTTTTCTCCCATACATTTTTTACGTTTTCGTAGCCGTAATCAACGACTTTCTGCTTCTATATAACTGGTTCACATTGAGGTAGGCGTTTTGATATAGGCCTATAACACGCGCTGAAAAGAGCTCTTTCATTTGATGGTATGCTCATTTAAATTGGGTAAGTTTGAAGGAAGATAGGTGTGGACATTGATTATTCCCGGTGTCCACCCCCTGCTTGTCCACCGCGGGTGGACAGAGACACAAATATTTAAAAAAATTCTCGCTGTGCACCCCTGGGGGACAGCGAGAATTAATTTTAAATTATTTTCGCTGGCCACCCCGGGTGGACAAAGACACGAGTTTTTTCATCACTTCTGATTCGGGTAGATAGGTTATGTTAGGTTCTCTTTTGACCCTTAACCCAAAAATAGGAGCCCTGCGAAGCAGGGCTCCGTCAACTTAGTTTATTAAAAATCAAATATTTAAAAAAATTCTCGCTGTCCCCCAGGGGTGCACAGCGAGAATTTTTTTAAATATTTGTGTCTCTGTCCACCCGCGGTGGACAAGCAGGGGGTGGACACCGGGAATAATCGGTGGACATTGGACTTATTTTTCAATATTTTCCTATATTTTTTTTAAGATTTCATTCATTGACTTATGATTGGTCTCACTCTAAGCGATACCAATCATTTGTCTGCAAGGAGCAAGTACCTATACTTGCTCCTTGTTTGTCTGAGATTCCATTGCTTTCTCTCTACATGGACGGTCCTAAATTCAAAAATATTTTTATGGCATCTAATAAGTTCCTTGCAGTAACTGCCAGGCAAAACCTTTATGCCTCCTTAAGGTGACCTTGCCTTACTTTCATACGGGTGTGAGTGTGGTGGTGTGTAAAATTATACCCGATGTTGGTAAAATTATCACTATAGTGAATTATCGCTGATGGCATGTAATATTCCCCGAATGTTACCAGTTAACCCTTAATGTTGGGTGAACTGATCTCTGATGTTCTCTCGGCTCTCCCCCTTGGATGTTCGGGGTGGCATACCCACTAAAACACCGCGGTGTTCCTCTATCGACCCTCATGACGGGGTCGCGGTAACGACGTCAGTATACCTGCGACCCGAGGAATTTCCCCAAATGTAGTGAAATTTCCGCCTAATGTTGGAAAAATCAAACCAAATCAAACAGACGGGTAAATTACGTTTTATGTTAGGATTTTTTTTGTGTTTTTACATTACGGAGTTTCTTCGGGCATCTTTATTTTTTTTATGTGCCACATATTACAGCGGTTCATAGTACTATTGTAATATAATTATATTATTACAAGTGGTAGTTATGGTAGAAATTGTAGCTTTGGTAAGAATAGTAGTTTTGAGACAAAAGGTACTTTAACAGCACCGGCGGTTTTGGTAGAAATGGTAGTTTTGAAAATGGTAAATATTATGGTGTTAGTACGAATAGTAGTTTTGGTACAAATAGTAGTTTTGATAGGAATAGTATTTTCGGTAGGAATAGTAGTTTTGGTAGGAATTGTATTTTTGGCATATATGGTAGTTTTGGTAGCAATGTTACTTATGATTGCTAGCAAAGCTACCACACTAGTTAGACCATATCTTGAAAACCACTGAACCAAATTTGATGAAACTTGCTGTGTTCCCTAATTTAAGTTTAAAGTTAAATGAGCAGACCTTAGTAACTGAAAAACCTTCTCAAGTTTATCTAAGCCTTCTTCAATTGTTTGTGACGTCACCATAGGTCATCCATGTACGCCAGGGCTAGGTTTTGTTTGCTCTTTAGCATACAGTTGATTGTTCTTTGAAAAACGCTAGGCGCGTTGGCGAGTCCAAAGGGCATTCTCTCGAACTCGTACAAACCATCAGGGGTTACAAACGCGGTAAACCTTTTACTGGATTCACTCATAGGTACTTGGTAGTACCCAGAAAATAGGTCAAGACTTGTGAAGAAAATATTGCCCCGTAGTCTATCTAACTGGTCTTCAATACGAGGTAACGGATATTTGTCCTTTAATGTCTTTCTATTAAGAGACCTATAATCAATGCATAGCCGTTTATCGCCATTTTTCTTGCTTACAAAAATAACGGGACTCGAATAGTCCGATGTGCTCTCGCGAATTACACCATTTGTCGGTAAGTTGTCAATAATTTTATTCAAGTGGTCACGCTCGCTCTGTGATATCCTATATGGGTTAGGTATATACTACAGGCCTATCATCCGTTAACGTTATATTCATTTCTGCTAGGTTAGTTTTACCTAATTCTGCTAACCCAGCCAACACAGATTAGCTGAATAAATTTTGCGTAAAAGCAATCCTTTTGACTTTAAGCTGTATAAAGTATTTGTATAACTTCTGTGTAAGCGCTTATACAGATGATATTCAAGCAATTTGGGCACAAAATATCTTGCTTAAATTTGGATAACATTTGATTAACAGCCACATAGCAGCTGAATAAATGTACAACACACTGCATATCTTCTGCATAAATTCTGATTTTCCTTTAGTCCAGAAATTATACATATTTTATTCAGTTGTTAATTTGTGAGTTCAGATATACAAATGATATTCAAAATTCCGATCTCAAGAGTAGCTTTACAAAGAAATTATGCAAGTAAAAAAAGTATAAATGTATTTTTCATTGTGACGAAATCATTTTGTGTTACTTAGTTCAAAAAATTGTACGTCTTCAAAAATTTGGTAAGTACGTAAATTGTTTCATACATTTTAAGTAAGTTTAAGGTGAATTATATAAACGCATGGCACTTTACTGTGAATTATCAATATGATTCATGTACATTTTTTGAGCGCCTTAAGATAAAGCTACAATTTAAAAGGTAAACAAATGTGAAATAATATTTAAATTAAATTATCTTTACTTTTTATCAAATTTCAGTCCCAGCAAATAATGAGAATCAAATTTTGTATAACTGCTAATGTTTCCTACTCACTAAACAAAGTGTTTCATAAGATAAATGTTGAGGATTTTTATAAAAAGAGGTTATATCGATCGTTAGTTAATGGCGGACGGCCAATTTGAATAAAAGTGTCTATTTCAGTGGTTATTTTGCTTATTTCTGCATAATAGTTCACATACGACTACATATCCAGAAATTATTTGGTTTAAAGTACAATAATTATACATTTCGCAGAGAAAGGTCTTAAATTACATAATGCAGTATACTCTTCTTCAGCTTTTTAGGGTTCTTTTTTATAGAAAAGAAATCCATGAATATTTGAGGTTGATGGGATCTGTAGGTATTAATGTAGGTAGGTACTCGTAGGACCCACTATTAGGTATTTAAGGTTATCTACAGCACTACCTACTATGAATGACGCATTGCGTAATATTTAGTTGTTTGACAATTGTTTATATTACCAACTAAATGCATAATTATAAACACACAGTACATTGTAGGTAGTCGGAAGCAAAAGTATCGCGCTTTCTTGCCTCGGCTTGCTATCGTGCTATCGGTTTGCGCTCGGCCACGCTCGCAGCTCGCTGCGTTGTTGCTCATTGAGCTCATTCCAAATTGTAACTTTACGAGGTCCCCGTTATCGTAGCTTCCTTGTCGCGCTCGTGTAGTCAATAAGTAAGATACAAACGTAAACATTGAGATTTATTATATAAAATTAGTATTTATAATAGTGTTGTTGTTGTTTGTAATAGTGTTGTAGTAATTTTGAAGTGTTATAGAAAAGTTATATATTTTTTTCAGAAACGTGTTCAAAATCGTTTCGACTCGTAAAAAAGGCCGGGTTGAATTATCAAGAGTGCCCACTTCTTGGGAGAACAATGGAAAGTTATACTGGCCAAAAAAAATGGCGAGCTACCTACTTTGCAAGAACCCTGCAATCCTACCACAGCCGGACTGGAACACCTACAACTGTACATTAAAACGCAATCATTTCAAAACTTTTGAAGAAGCTGAGGAAGAATTATGTCAAATTTTGAATAGAACTGATACGGATAATACGGATTACGAACAACAACAAGATCCACGCGTTAATACATCTTCTCGTATTTCACAAAATAAAGATTTTAATTCGATGGCAAATTGTTTTCTTCCAAATCAGTAGAACTTGAATCACTATCAAATTCTACAGTCTGTGATTGAGATGCAAAGTTGTCACACATATAACTCTCGTTATCTGCACCTAAAGTTGGACCCGGTCTATTTGTTTGAATCACTTATCCTGATGGTGATGCACAATCATCGTGTACAGAACCCTCTTTAACTGTATTGGTCGCACTTGACCCGGGCCTATTTGTACATACCAGTTGTCAAACCCTTTTCTATTACTGCACAGATACTATTTTTATCTTTACATACTCTCGTGAACACTTTCTTCTTATTCCTCCCGTTCTCTTTCTTTTTTTCCATGAATAATTTACGCTTTTGTTATTATTTTTCTGACGAGGCATATGGTTGATGAAGCATTTATCAGTTTTGTCACAAAATGGTGAAATATCTGGATATAAACATACGATATCTTCAACTAATCAGTTATTTGCTGCTTAAATACCCACATTTGTAACTGATATTACTGATTTAAGCTGAACATAATGACAATTGTACGCTTACAGCGCTATAAGTTAGGTAAAACAAGGAGTTTATTTTCAATTATGCAGAAGTCAGCTGTGTAAAGAAGAAAAAATCTAACATATTCAGCATCTGAATAAATGAGTACCATTTCGTACACTATGCAACTTAATGAAAATATTTCGTCTAATATTCAGCGTTTTGCTGTTTAACTTCTTTGCTTAAATATGTTATACAGGACAATGCAGAAACTTCAGCTACTGTGCAGATAATAGCTGTTTCAATTACTTTTATTTGAATATCGCTTGTTTAGCAGATTTTACTCTTGACTACTATTCAGCTTAAAAAAATACGGCGAACTTTATACAGAATTTAGTAAGCTTACAACATTATTTTAATTTAAGAACTCTCTTATTCAAAATAAAGCCATAACATCAGCTGTAATACAAAAGTAATAAAGCTTGACACTGCTTATTGTGGTAAATTTTCGCTACTATCTGACTTATGTGTTGGCTGGGAAGTCCATTGCAAAACAATCCCTATACCGTTTCAATAAATTGAATAGGTTATATTTTTGTTCCTCAGTCACTTCATTGCTTATTATTATATCTGTTAACGGTAATTGTTCATAATGTTTAGTTTCAGCTGTTAGACCTACGTATTCATAATTAACTTCTTGTCTTGTTCCTCCATTAATCGTTAGTTCATTAGACGTCAAATTAGCTAACATCAAATAGCTTTCATTGTACGAATAGAAACACTCCCGGCAATACAGCATATTCATTAGTAGGTAAAATACGGAGACTAAATGGCACTAATAAACTACCTGTATATTTGTTTTCAACGGTGACGTCAATTGGCATACCTAGTGTGGTTTTCTGCTTAACAATTATATCACGATCTACGTAAACTTTAATCTTAAACTGTTCATCATTTAAATCTGGCGTATGCGTGAACCTTAGTTCATATACTGTTTTTAACAGTATAACGTTTGGCTTCTCCGTAAAGGACTGCCCTACTAAGATTGGTGTTCGTAAATAGTGATCATCTACGACAAGAACTTCCGTTTCAGCTTTAACTAGTTCTATCTCTAAGACAGCTACAAACTTTCCTAACGGTTTATCAGCAGAATTACCGAAGCTCTGCAGAATGGGTACCGGACTCACTATTAGTAATACACATCACTGTTTTGTTATGATCCGTTGAAATATTAGTTTTAATTGGTGTTTCGCTATTCGTTCTCTTTCTAAAACAGTCTTTAGTTTCGTGTCCTAACTTAAAGCAAAGGTTACATTTTTTATAGGTTTATTACATTTCAGGCTTATGTGACCTACTGCATGACAATTGAAACATCTAATCATATCAGTAGCGGTTTTTGTTTCACTGGTCGCTTTATTCACATTTTTAGAAACTACGTTACTTCTATTGCGAACATGAGATGTCAATGTATTAGTTTCGTGCTGCGAAACAGTACGTAAATAATTAAGGACCTGCTCCGGTTCATCAAACATGCACGAACCTGCTCCCATTGTTATAAACTTGTCATCAATGCCGTGTACGAGACAGCCAACGGCCTTGTTACCAGTAATCTGACATTTATTTATAAGTGCCATTTTATCATAATAATAATGTTCTAGCGATTGACCGAACCTACACCGAAACTTTAACATTGACATCAATAGATCCCCATAATTTTCGTTAGAGGGAAAAGCTAGCTTTAGTTTTTGCACCCATTCCTCCCAATTATATAAAACTGAGAGTAAACTTAATTTAGGGAGCGCGTAGTGACATATTTGACGATCGTTCCAAGAATAGATCTGCGCACATTCACTCACTTTATTAATCCAACTTTCTATTGTTTGACTATTATCACTAGGGTCAAATTCGGGTACGACACTAAAAGCCACAGGGAAGTTGTTTTGAGCCCAGAAGTTGGTAGGTGTTCTGGTAGCTGATGCATACATGGATTCATTCACTATTGGCGGAATATTTGATGAGTTACTATCATGAATTAATAGATTAGACGCGCTTGGTCTTGTCAAAGAGGTCAATGGAGGGGTCTTAGTGCGTTCACGGTTTTCACCTTTCCTATTTGATGCTCTACTTCTCTTACTATGGTTACTGTTACTACTACGCTTTTTATCACGCCGGTTTTGACGACGCCGCGACCTACGATGGTGGGTATCACTATCACTAGAACTTATAGAATCGCTACTCTCACTTAAATCGCGTAGTCTTCGCTTATTTTTGCCCATTGTACACGATACGAAGTGATTCAAAGAAATACCTTATCAAAATTGTATGAATACTATATCAAAAGATAAATTTCAATCAGCAACAATCACGTAAAACATAAACAATTCATTTCCTTATGCTTATATGCATAGCTTAATCATTATAAACGTTGTTATTAGTCGCAAATAACATAATTTATAACTCGCTTTCTCATATAAAAATATGTAGGTAGTAGGTAGTAATAATCCGATATCAGTAATTACGAACAAATGTTGGTTTCATATCACCGATTGTAAATATAGAAAAAACGTAGGTAATTGCAATAACTGGTTCACATTCGTCCGAGAAAAAGGAAAAGTGCATAGAACTGTCTTCGGTTTGTTTGACTTTATACACATTGATAATATTTTCACTGTAGGTACCCGCAACACTGCACGTTCAAACGTTCAAAATGTTTTATTCCCGCTATGGATCACATACATGATGTTAAGTGCGAAGTAAAATTGTCAGGAGAAGTTATAATGTGAAATTCTGACCTTAAATCCTTCGTCCAGGTAGCCGCCGCGTCAGGCGCGTAGATACTTATCCCACTTCTGACTTGAAAGAAAACTACAGCTTCGTCGCACAATATAATAATATATTACTTGATATTACTTTACTAGACAGTGGACACTAGTAGCTTCGTCTTGGCAAGGCAACCTTCCACGTCCGTAGCTAAGAAAGAATAGACCTGAACTTTAACCGACTAGCTCTGAACTAAGGTCGGTGCTGCCACTAACAACAACTTAAAATATTATAAACCGGTGTTCCCGTATTCAAATACTCAATTACCCATTTATCGTCTATGCTAACATAATATTTATGGTACCCACTCTAATTATTTTTGAAACTTGTATACGTTTTACTTAGATGCTGCATTAAATACATGCCCCTATAAACCAATGCCAAATCATGCAATACCATAATTCCTCAAAAAGGCAATTTGTTCGGCAATCTTCTTCGTCTCAGAAGGGCAGTCTCCTAGTGGTTTTGGGATGAAGCTGCTGGATTCACTTCACTACACAAATCACCTTCACTTGCGATCGGTTTATATAAGCGGTAATAACTATAGCGGGAGCGGCGCGGTGATACGGTATGGCGGACGCGTATTTACCGAATCGAATGTTCTCGAAAGTTCTGGACTGCCACTCGCGTCGACGATCGCCGCGACCAATCCGCGAAGGCGTGCCCCCTTCTTGGGAATGGGATAGAGAGGGATAGAAACAAAAGGCATCGCTCGCATTGGCCAAGCAGCGACCAACCATTGACGTTGATGGGATTAGTTTCGATGGAAAGGTAGATGGCGCTACCATATCCCCCCGGCCCTAAAGGGTTGCCTTTAAAAGAAAATAGAATTGAACTTAGCTATGTTGGGTGTACTACCGCATAACCCATCAATAGGCTAAGACAGTGATATGACAATAAAATTAATCTAAATTTAACTTTAGCGAAAAACTACAAACGCAATAATAGCGAAAACTACTAACTAAATACTTAAACTAAGAGGTAGGTCCAACTTCAGGCTAGATCTCACTGAGTTGGAAGCGGACAGAGACGTACAACAGGGCTCAAGTAACTCCCTTTAGCGGTTTTCATGGTAACAACGCGGGTTGTACCGTCCTTGGAAGTATACAATTTCTCTACGATGGCTAACGGCCATGAGAGCCGGAAGTGACGATAACGGCACTGTGTTCAGAAAATGTGCAGGGCTTAACGTGGATGGTTCTGCAGGGTCACTACTCAATGCCGTGAGCGGACGCGAGTTGATCAGTGCCTCAACTTGTGCAAGGACAGTTAAAAGCTCTTCGTAAGATAGGATCTGTTGACCTATAACTATGAAGAGACGCGCCTTAATTACTTCGACCATGCTTTCCCAACATCCACCGAAATGTAGAGATGCTGGCGGAATAAACTTCCAGTCAATATGATCTATGGAAAGTTCTTCCTCAAGACGAGTACGATAACTCGCGACGTGATTGAAACAAGTAGCGGGAACAAGTTCAATCAATTTACTAACGCGGTTGGCGACAATGTCTGCCAGCGGTGAGGAGAAGAATAAATCCAAGCAAGCACTACCTTGGAGTCGGAAAATGCGTATATTTATTAATAGAGTAGTGGGGCAAAACTGTGTCTTGAACCTTGCGGAGCAACTGAGACAGCAGAAGGGCCGCGCACAACTCCAGTCTCGCAACCGAAATGGTTTTAACAGGCGAGACCTTAGACTTGGCGCAAACTAACTGCACCGAGTAGTTAGAACCAATGCGGACTTGCAGATATACGACTCCGCCGTAAGCACGCTCGATGGCGTCAGCGAAACCTATTAAGTTGACGGTACATCCATCTACCAACCCAAGATGACGCGGAATAGTAATTTGATTGAGCGCGGTAAGCTCAATACAAAACTGGCCCCAAGCGGCGACAATATGGTCAGGGGGTGTTTCATCCTACTCACACTTTGATAGCCAAAGTTCCTTGATCAAGAGCTTGGCATACAAAATTGTGGGAGCCACAAAACCCATTATGTCCCATAGTCGAGCCACTGTGGACAGCATAGTGCGTTTGGTGCACTTATCATCTGGTGGTGAGACGTCAAACCGAAAACTATCGCAGGATTTGACCCAGCGTAAACCGAGAACCTTATGCGGTACAGACTTCTCAAACTCAATGTCTGGAGAAGCCTTATGAGAATCTGGTATGCGTGCGAGAACCTCCTTAGAGTTGCTTGTCCATTTGACAAGATCAAACTGGCCTCACTTGAAAAGCTGAATGAGCTCTTCACAAAGCGAAATTGCTAGCGGAGCGGGTATGACATTACAGGCAATGTCATTCATATACAAAGCGGATGTGTAGTATAGTATAGTGTAGCGTAGTATAGCTTAGCATAGCATAGCGTAGCGTAGCATAGCATAGCATAGCATAGCGTAGCATAGCGTAGCATAGCGTAGCATAGCGTAGCATAGCGTAGCATAGCGTAGCATAGCGTAGCATAGCATAGCATAGCATAACGTAGCATAGCATAGCATAGCATAGCTAATTAGTGCTTTATCTTACACACTGTTTTAGCACCCACCTTGATCTCTTGAAGAGCAGAACAACAACAAGATGTAATACAATGAGAAGTATGTAACGTAGGTACGGTACCCATAATCACATACCCAAACACCGTCTCAATAGCGGGCGGTACATCGTATCGCTCACTACGTACTATTTTAGTTAGTAGCAAGTGCGGAAATATTGAAGCTCCGATCAAAAGATCAATGCCTGCCGGATTCGCAAACTCCGCGTCTGCTAGCGGCAATGACTCGAGGTGAGTGAGTGATGCTACGTCTACATTAGCGTTCGGCAATGTGTCCGTAATACGCTCCACGATAAGCGAAGAAATATTAAAATTAATGTCCCCATCAAAACGCGAATGTATTTTAATATCTACGGAATCCTTGCAATGTTTTTCTGATCCGCCTATCCCTCGGATTATTGAGTTCGTATTTTTAAAGTTATTCCATAATCCGAGGCGTTTGAACAATTCTAACGTTATTAAATTGGTCTGAGATGCGCTATCTAGCAGACAACGTACCATGTGCGGCGACCCATTAACATCATATATGATAACTTGCGCTGTCGTTAACAGAACAGTCTTAGACGCCATACACTGCGTTTTGGCCCTGCGCGGATCATTATAGATCATTATAGTCGTACACAACGATACTTAGAAATACACCTCTGCCTACCCCTTCGGGGATGAAAGGCGTGACGATATGTATGTATGTACAACGATACTTCGCCCTGAGGCGTGCAGGGGGAAGGCACCGTGGTCTGCACCGGCGACGTAAGTGTGTCAAGGTTAGCGGCTTGGCTTGACAACGGGTTATCTTTATCGAAATGTAGCAATGAATGATGTTTTTTATTGCATAAGCGACACTTTGTCTTACTAGAACAATTACTTGTTTTCTGTTTTATGCTTAAGCAATTAATGCAAGCTTTGTTATCTTTTATGCATTTAAAACGAGCGGTTGCATTCAAATTATCGAAGGCGGGACACTTGTATAGATGGTCGTGCACTATATTACTGCACAGACACTTCTGTGAATGATTACTATTTGATTCTGAGCATGTTACGTAAGATTGTGGATTAGGGACCGAGTTATTATTACTATTTCGCGATTTATTCAACCTTTGTTTGTTGCTGTTAGTGTTAGACGGGCCAGGTGAACCAGACTGCGTATTATGAAATTTTCGACACTGATCTTTGATGAACGAAATAAAACTATCTAGTATAGGTATTTTATTATTGCGTTCCGTCATCTCGAATGCGCGAATTGTAACAGTGTCAAACTTTTTTAAGCGAGTTGAAGCAACATAAAGTCGGAAAGATCTTCTAATATTAAGTTCCTAAGATAATTAACTGCGGTTACGAAGTTATCAATAAACAGCTGGAAATTCGCGACAGACGCGTTGCCGGACAGTTTGAAATTTAAAGCTTGGTCAAAGTAAGTAGACGCTAGGACGCGCGTGTCTTGATATCTGTCAAGTAGTGACTGAAATATGACCTGATAATTCTCAGCACTGGGTGTGACACCTGCAAATACGGACTGGGCCTTCGGTGACAGTTTACCTATTAAATAGTACAACCTGTCAGCATCTGTCAGAGAACCATTATCGTGCACTGTAGACTTAAAACTCGCATAGAATAACGGCCAATTTCGTATATCTCCGTCAAACGACATAATCTCGATTGGCGGTAATCTCGGTTTGCGGGCAACGGGCTCTGCTGAACATTTACCCTCCAATTGCGATTGTATACGCTTAATAATACAATAAAGATCTTCGAATGAGGTGTACGCCTGATAGTTCGGTTTTTCATCAGGATTGATAGAAAGTAATCTTGCGTTATAATCGTCTAACAACTTATGAAAATCTGTTCGAATACTATCTACTGTCATACAATAACTGAGAAATGCTTCGCTATTACTGTCAGACATAGATGCGGTTTTTGAGCGATCATAGATGTTTTGAATGCGCTCAAATAAAATATTGCGTTTTGCTTCTAAGATTGTCATCTCTTTGTCTTCCGACACGCGTGACTTCTTTTGTTGTGACATGCTTACGTAAGTATAAGCTAATGAGAACGAAACAAAATAAGAATATCTAATGTACCTATTATTTTACCTAAGTAGGCTAAGTAGGCAACACTTTAGAGCTGTGGAATTAAAAGGTGCTCGAAATATGAGATTTACAAGACAACTATGATAGTTCCAGAAATAATAATTGAGTTAAGTTTACCTACTGATGCGGGCGGAAACAACCATGTGACGGTTATGTGAATATATTAGGAGTATAGCTAGGTGCTATAACTGCCTAGGTATAGCGATATAACGTATAAAAACGTAAATGAATCCGGCTCGAAGGACCAAAAAGATGGTTCGGCGATCCACCGAAACCGTAGGTTCTAGGCGACTTGGGAAGGATTAATGGAATGGACTGTATTCAAAGGATAGCGGGTTTTAGTCGCCTAGGATTGGAATGGGAGAGATGATTGTGAGTGGGTATAGGATATTCCAAGGATGAAGGGGACTTACCTTGTTCGGCAATCTTCTTCGTCTCAGAAGGGCAGTCTCCTGGTGGTTTCGGGATGAAGCTGCTGGATTCACTTCACTACACAAATCACCTTCACTTGCGATCGGTTTATATAAGCGGTAATAACTATAGCGGGAGCGGCGCGGTGATACGGTAAGGCGGACGCGTATTTAGCGAATCGAATGTTCTCGAAAGTTCTGGACTGTCACTCGCGTCGACGATCGCCGCGACCAATCCGCGAAGGCGTGCCCCCTTCTTGGGAATGGGATAGAGAGGGATAGAAACAAAAGGCATCGCTCGCATTGGCCAAGCAGCGACCAACCATTGACGTTGATGGGATTAGTTTCGATGGAAAGGTAGATGGCGCTGCCATAAGCACTTTTAGAGAATGTAGGTACCTATGGAAAAACGTAACTAGCGACAAACGATACGAATGCTATTATACGATTAGCTTCTGTGCTAAGAGGAACTAGGGCCCTGATTGGTCATAAAAAACAAAACAAATGATACGGATGTCTTCGTTTTTGTGTTAGGTAAGTTTGGCGGTTTCAGTGATCGCTGCGTATAATACCTACAGATGAAACACAAGCAGGTTAAATTGTCAGGTCATAAAGTGCAATATTTCTAGGACCATGGGCGAATATCGGAACTCATAAAGGTAGGTAATATAATAACAGAGATTGTGCACCTAGATAGAGTTTGCCCTATAGGTCCCTAAGGATAGATTACACGAGATTTAGGATTATTAGGAAGAGAGGGCAGTGACCAAAGTTGAGTAGGTACCAACTTTTTAAGTGATCGTGAATACACGACTGCCTGTCGGACCTCCGCTATCTGAAGGATATCAATATTAAGAAGGATAGCTTATACAACTGGAGCACAAACAACAAACTTGGTCTAAACGTTAGCAAGTGTGCAGTTATGTCATATTCGAATGCAAAATCACCTATTTATAATACTTATACTCTTAATAATGACAGCCTTAATAGAGTATCAACCATACGAGACCTGGGGACGCACTTTGACACCCAGCCAGGGTTGCCAGACGTTGAATGTTTTTCCTCGTACCAGGGTTGCCGAATATCTCGTAATTTCAGAACATAATTCAAATCGTAAAAGTAAAAAAATAAAAATGTCGTAAAATCATAATTTACACTGTATTTTACCTCCATCTGGTTTGCATTAGGTATATTGGCTGTAAAATGAATCAAATTACAACTGTGATTCATATTTTAATAAGTTTACTTAGATGAGTACAAAATATTAATTAATAGAATAAATTCTAGTACGTAGCTAATTACATTAGAATGCCAGGGATATTGTTTAAATCATCTTTGTTATTGTTGTACAGTGTTTCAGCCTTACTTTCATTCTAGAATATATTTCCTTAGAGTTTCCAAATGTCGTACAATTTCCTTGACGATTTGGGCCCTTAGCACAATCGGAAGCTAAAAGTGTACCATTTACTGTTTCTGTAATAAGACGATTTCTAAGGTCTGTTTTAATTAAATTTGTTTTACTGAAAACACGCTCACAGTCTGCATTTGCACGAGGCAAAGACAGAACTGCGAGAGTGAAACTGGCCAATTCGGAGAAATCTTCTGTTTTAAGTAATATTGCCCAGAGCTCATCAGGATATTTAATATCTTGAAGCCGTTCTGGGTAAAAAAAAAAAATATGAGATGGTAAAAAAAATATACGAGATATTTTTTTTCTCGTATCTCGTGGAGAGCGCGCGCTAAATCTCGTAAAGTTACGAGATTTCTCGTACATCTGGCAACACTGCACCCAGCTAACATTTAATTACCACATAACACAGACATGCAATACATCCTGCAGAAAACTTGGTTTTGTTATGCGTCAAATAAAATCTTTCACTGACAGACAGGCTATAGTAGTATTGTTCGTAGCATTATGGAGACTAACAGTGCAATTTGGAATCCACACGAAAAAAATACACGTTAGTGCTCGAGAGAATCCAAAAAACATTTATACGCTACCTGTACCTTAAAATACATGGATATTATCCTTACATGTACCCCACCCCTTTTGTATTAGGAATGGTTTCTTACCAAAGTTTAGAAGTGAGAAGAAATCTTGCCTTAGTAAAATATTTCATCCGTCTCATACGTGGGACACTCACCAACCCATCCCTCCTATTGCATGTGTCGCTGAACGTCCCACCAAATTCCAGACACTCACTTCGTCCGCGTAACCGTCCTCTATGTCATATACCAACAAATATTACCATAACCCTGTTACATAGTCCTTTGTATTTGGCACTTAGCCATATTAATAACATATTGACATTGGATTAGACTCTTGATTTGTTTAGCGACAGGGACCGAGGCTTCTTCTTAACTGCTACTATACGTTACTTGGAGGGTATTTCTACTACAAGTACAATTTGTTACTAATAATTCTATTTTTATATGTTATTTATTTTAAATTTTGTTTCTTATGTTGTATCCTTTAATTATAATTTTTATGTATGTGTGTTGTACCTATCTGTCTTAAATTTATTTACTTTGCTCTTTTAACTATTATGTACTTGCCAATAACTTATACGTGTGGTTTTACTGTTAGTGTAAGTTGGTAGTTATTAAATAAATAAATAAATATTCTATGGTTTAGACTAGTGTGAAAAAAATGTGCAGGCGTAGCTGCTGGCGTCCTCTAATTACTGTTATAAAGTCATTAATTCAATGATTATAAACGGTCAAAGACATTCGATTTGCCGCTACGTTAACGACTAGGATACACTATAGGTACCGACCAAGGCTGGTGTAACAAACGCTTATTATTATAATTACTTTTATTTTATTGTAAGAACGCGACAATTTGTAAGGTAGTATGTCTTATTTTCGTATTATAATATTCGTAGCCATAATGTATAAAGAATATTGTGTTCTTAAATAGCCGATTCTGCAGTTTAAGTACTCATACTGCGCACCGCACGTACCTATAGAAAATTCTCTAAAAGACCTCACCTCAAAATTACTTTATTCTGAGAGTTAATGGTCAATATTAAACTGATGGTAACATACACACAAAAGTCTATAATTTCTCATGTATGTTGCCAACTCTGGTGTTGGACTGTTCAGATTGCCCAAAGGCCTTCAAAAATAGTTAGGCCATGTAACGATTCTTGTCCTGACCAAGAACCGGGTCTGACGCTTTTACGTGCCCTCTGAAGCATGGTAGCGCTCTTGTGTAAATGCCACATGTGGACAACCATCCAAGTGGTGACCTGGGCCAGCGTTGCTTAACTTTGCCGGCCTGTTACGAACGGCAAGCCAAGTTTCGTTATGAGCGCTACACAGACAAAATAAAACCGAACAACCTAGATAGATATACATAATTTATATTAATAGATAGATAGAGATACTTAGTTTCCTTTACTGGTTTAATTAAAACTTTATACAAGATAGAGTTTAAAACTTGAAAGTTAGTAATATTACAAGAAACCTCAACAACCGTGCATATCACTCCGCACTATCTGAGAGAGAAACGAAGAACTTTCCTAGACAGTGCACTTACGGTATAATAAGATACACCGACATGCTAACAGCAAAGGTCCCTTTGGTATCATATTTGTCTAATGTCTTGTCTTATGATTTTTTCCCAGTACATGTAAACCTAAACGCAAACTCAGTACCTACATAAGTTATATCTTACAGAAGGAAGTAAATGATTAGGCCATGTAAGGTGAATAGGGGTAAGATAAAAACAATATAATAACGCTGAATATCAGGGAATTCTTTTAATGCTGGCAATATCGTTGTGGACACCATTTTGTCTTGCCAAATCAGTCGCTAAGTGAGGGTACTCGTGTGTTATTTGACATTTTTCCTTACATTACATTTCCCGCGTAAAATTGAGTTTTTCAATCTTACCCCGCTCACTGTATCTCCTTACAAAGATAAGTAACAAACATTTTGTTTTGATATTCGTAATTGGATTTGAAATGTAATATTATCTATAATGTGGTGATTAGTATATTTCACGTATTTTAAGATTTATAGTGCCTTTCAAACTTTCCCCTGCAAAATTTAACGGGGTAAGATGATAATATAAAATTTTCCATCTTACCCCGTTTACGAAACTCATACAAAAACGCTACGTGGTACTAAATGAAAACCTGTATTTTATTTATTGACCCGAGTTAGACAGTCATGCATGAGCATGATTATTTTATTCTTTTAATATGCATAACATGTTGAGAACCCCTGACTGCCAGCCGTTTCAACAGATTTTTTCTTGCATTTAGAATGCGATTTTTTGATGTAACTGATTTTAAAGTTATTTAGGTTATTGAAGCAGAAGGTTTATTGATCGCCACACAAGCATAATGACCATGAATACGATTTTAGTCACTATTTCAATCTTACCCCTTCAGGGTTTCATCTTTACCCTACATTTTTTTTTCTTAATACCAATTTTACTAGCCTTTTTTTCATAAATTATTGTTTCAAAAAGATTGCTGTCAACATTATAGAAACAAGTTGACTATACTTTTTTACCCAAAACATAATTTTATGCATTTGACTTAAATCCCTTTGTTTCACAACAGTTTCAAATCGACACTGTTTATCTGATCAAAAATCCATTCCAACTTACCCCCACTCACCTTATGCCTTTTGACGGTCTATTAACTTTATATATATAACTAAATTATGTAGCGCTTATAGCGAGACTTGGCTTCCCGTTTTTAACAGATCGACAAAATTAAACAACGCTTAACATCATCACTTGAATGGGTGAGTGTGTGGTATTAAAATCACGGCACGTAAAGCTATTCTATATTCTACCACATACACACACAACCATCTAGTCCCAAGCTAAGCAGAGCTTGTGTTATGGGTACTAGATAATGGATAAACATACATATATTATGATACTTTTTTTTGTAAATATGTACTTCAAATCGAATCGGAAATCAGTCGCTTACACTCCCGCTGCGCCAACTGGTCGACGGTCTCTTAGGCAAAATAGGCCATAACGGAGGCTGTCGGGCGGTTTGAAAACGCTGGCACTAGAAATGGTTACACACGAAATAGAAAAAGAACTCTTTCCATAACTAGAGCGAATTTATTCTAAAAATATGCTTAACAGGCAAGGCAAGGTAGCTAGAATGTTTCAATTTTTCTAAATTACTAGCCATTTACAATGCGAATTATTGCTGGTATTTTAAAAAACGGTTCACGATAAAATTGGGATAATATTTTCAATTTTAGAGGTCGTTCTCGCCGTTCCATTTTAACCGTTATAGGAATTTTGGCAGACGAGCGAACGGCCCATCTGATAGTAAACGGTAACCGCTGCTCATAGACTTCGCTAATGTCAGGGTATACACAGCAAAGCCGCTGCATACCGTGAAAGTAATGCTCTCTTTAAACCTTGTTTGAAGAAGGACAAGTCATAGCGCTCGGGAAACACCGCAGCAGGTAGTTCATTCCAGATCCGCTGCTCCAGCGACTCTAGTCTAGCCGTGAGATCGGGATCATCGACGATTCAAACAGCTCGTCTCTGTAGGGAGTCAAGTGGATCAAGCTGATATTTTGGCGCTCCGGCCCAGAGATGTGAGCAGTACTCCACATGTGACTGGACTTGCACTTTATACAACACAAGTCGTTGGCTTGGTGTGAAGTATCGCTTAGCCCGGTTCAGCACTACCAGCTTTTTGCTTGCCAATTTGGCTTTATCCTCTAAATTACTTCCAAATTGGACATTGTTCGATATTTCAACGCCGAGGATCCCAATATTCTCGGGAATATGCAGGGGTACTCCTTGAAACCGAGGCGCTATAACGAAAGGGTCCTTCTTCGCAGTGAACGCGCATACTTGTGTGTCTTAGTGGGGTTAAATTGAACAAGGTTCTTTTCAGCCGATTTGGAGGCGCGCCCTAGAGAGTCCTCGACTTCAGACACAAGTTGCAATCGTCTTTCCTGTACCTGGCTCCGAGGGACATTCTGGTGGCTGGTGTACCGCGCATCACACGTACTGTCATCTGCATAGCAATGCATGTTCTCAATTGACAACAAGTCATTGATATGCAAGATGAACAGCGTTGGGGAGAGCACCGAGCCTTGTGGGACGCCAGCGTTGATGGACTTCATTTCGGAGCAGTTGCCGTCTGCGACGACTTTAATGCTCCAATCAGCCAGAAAGCTGGCAATCCATTTGCAGAGTCCCTCGGGGATTCCATAAGATGGTAACTTGGATAGAAGTGCCCTGTGCCAGACGCGGTCAACGTCTTGGAAATGTCAAGGCTAACGGCTAGAGCTTCGCCCCCACTCTCCAAGCCTTCTGCCCAGCGGTCTGTAAGGTACACTAGAAGATTACCAGCCGAACGACCATGACGGAAACCGTACTGGCGATCGCTGATCAGCTGGCGATCCTCTAGGTACTGGAGGAGTTTGTTGTTGATGACTCGCTCCATTACCTTGGAGAGTAAGGACGTTACCGCTATTGGCCTGTAGATTGACGGGTCCGATCTGTCACCCTTTTTAGGAATAGGGTGAACATGGGCTATCTTCCACGAAGATGGAACCCTGTTAGCATTATAGGAAAGACGATATAAGCGCGTTAATACGGGGGTCAACTCAGGGGCGTGCGTCTTCAGCACCACTGCTGGGATGCTGTCAGGCGCCCTTGATTTGTGGATGTCCAGAAGTTTGAACTATATATAACACCTTCAGCGATTGTAAAGAAGAGACATTGGAGACCTGGCAAAAATAATTAAATTATTTTTTACTAGCCGTTTCCCGCGGTTTCACCCGCGACCTGAGGGAACTACTTCGCGTACCCGAAATACCCAAATTAAATTTGGAAAATGGGAATATCACTACATACGCCGATGGCACAGTGTTACTTTTCAGGGGGAAAACTTGGGACGATGTATACTTAAGTGCTAATAAAGGCCTAAATTTGGTAACAAAATGGCTTGACAATAATCTTTTATCACTTAATTTATCTAAGACTAATTATATAAATTTCAGTATCAGAAGCGATGGTCAAGCAGCAAGGCAACACAGCATTAAACTTCATTACTGCAATAAAGATAACGCCCACACAATAAATAACTCATGTAATTGCCCTACTATCAGTTCGGTCACATCAACCAAATATTTAGGAATCCAACTAGATAGCAATTTAAATTTTAAAGTGCAAATTAACAACCTCGCGTCAAGAATGAGAACATTTATATTTGCATATGTGACGCAAAACAAATAAAATCAATATATCTTTCACTGTGTGAGTCCATTCTAACATATTGTATTATATGCTGGGGAGGAGGTTGTAAAACCAACCTAAAATACTGGAAAGAGCTCAAAGGGCGCTGCTTAAAGTTATATACTTTAAGCCCTTTCTATTTCCCACATCACAACTATACCAACGATCGGCAACTCGCACAATAAGACTCGTTCATCCTCCATACTGCTTTAGACCAACATAAACTACTCTGTCATATCCCTTAGCAGTAAGCGACGCAAAGACAAGGTGTACACAGCCCCGTTTTGCAGAACTATCTTTGCCCAAAGATTCAATCAATTTCTCGGCCCGTTCCTTTACAATAGACTCGCTAAAATAATCTCAAATATTCATAAACTAACAAAATTTAATTGTAAAAGAGAAATTTTTAAATATTTAAAAACTTTAAATGATGAAGACACTGAATCCCTTCTAAATACTGCTGGTTACAACTTTTCCAACTTTTGACAACCTAATCTCAATTTATTTTCATTTGTATTGTTGGTTTTATTTTGTTTTTGTTTTTGTATCACACCAACTCCACCTATTTGTAATTTAGGGTATTATTAGCAAGAATGAACAGTTACCTTCTGAGTCACAGTCTAAACTAGTTCAGAAGGTACGGATATACTGCTAACAATAACCTAAAATCAATCATTGTTTATTATTTCATTTCATTGTCATCAGTTTTATAGGTTTATCATGGCAATAAAGAATTTTGAATTTTGACTATGTGAATATTTACAATTTTTACTTTCTTTATTTTGTTTAGGTACTTTTGAAATTAAACTACAGTTTACGGATTTTATCGCGTTATATTGATTTCACTGGTTATTTGTTATTACATTTAAACCGAAAGATCTAGAAACTACATTTTTATTACTAGCCGACGTTTCGAATTCTTTACAGGATTCGTGTTCACGGCAGACTGAGGTAATATTTGTCTTCGTCTTGAATTTATAAGTTATCTCAAAGTACCTGAACATTTTTCAACTATTGGTGTTACTATCTACGCAGAATGTGCTCACTGTGTCTTGATGTCTTCTGGTGACTTTGTCCTTCTTGGGTTTCATTAGCCTGATAACAGGGTCCCAAGCTGGAGGAACATTCCAACCATCTTCCCTATTGAAATTAGGATGTTTTTTAATTTCAATAGCTTCACGTATCATTCTTGGAATAAAGCGGTGTTCTTTTGCGAGTATCTGTGGTTTATCAAATCGCAGGTAATGGTTGGTTCCTTGTTCTACATGTTCACACACAGCAGACTTCGTCGAGCGTTTGTGTTTAATGTCAGCTATATGTTCCTTTAGTCGAATGCCTATGCTTCTCTTGGTTTGTCCAATGTATGAGAGCCCACACTCACAGTCTATCTTGTAAACCCCGGCCTCTTGTAAGGGTAACTGACTCTTGACAGATGGTAATAATTGGCTTATCTTCGTTGGCGGCTTGTAGAATGTTTTGATTGAAGCTCGCTTCAAGATGTAGCCAATCTTGTCGGTCACGCCCTTGATGTATGGGAGGACAGCAGGTTGTCTCTCTTCTGTGGCTGGCTTGTTCTTCGGGATCTGTGACGTTGGCGCGGCGGTCGGAGCTTGTTGTCTTGCAGAACTTGCTTGACATGTTGAAGCTCGGCGTCCAGGTGTTTCTTGTCACAGATCCCCCGGGCTCTCTGAAACAAAGACATTCCCACGGTAGCTAACTGTTTAGGATGGTGGTGAGATTCACCGTTTAAGTACCTATTTGTATGTGTCTTTTTCCTATACACAGTGTGGCTCAAAGAGTTGTTTTTGTTCCTGATAACAAGTACATCTAGGAAAGCTAAAGAATTGTTTGCCTCTAATTCCATTGTAAATTTGATGTGGTTATGAATAGAATTAAGATGGTCTAGGAATACATTAACACTATCTGTTGGTAAGTTCATTGCCACACCATCTACTTGTATGTAGTATTTCTTGGCATGGGCTCTCCAGTATCGCCTGTTGTTGCTGACATCTTCATGGAGGACTTCGAGGCGCGAGCCCTGCAGACTGCCACCATCACACCGAGGTTCTACAAGCGGTATGTAGATGACACTTTTACAATTTTACCAACAGATAGTGTTAATGTATTCCTAGACCATCTTAATTTTATTCATAACCACATCAAATTTACAATGGAATTAGAGGCAAACAATTCTTTAGCTTTCCTAGATGTACTTGTTATCAGGAACAAAAACAACTCTTTGAGCCACACTGTGTATAGGAAAAAGACACATACAAATAGGTACTTAAACGGTGAATCTCACCACCATCCTAAACAGTTAGCTACCGTGGGAATGTCTTTGTTTCAGAGAGCCCGGGGGATCTGTGACAAGAAACACCTGGACGCCGAGCTTCAACATGTCAAGCAAGTTCTGCAAGACAACAAGCTCCGACCGCCGCGCCAACGTCACAGATCCCGAAGAACAAGCCAGCCACAGAAGAGAGACAACCTGCTGTCCTCCCATACATCAAGGGCGTGACCGACAAGATTGGCTACATCTTGAAGCGAGCTTCAATCAAAACATTCTACAAGCCGCCAACGAAGATAAGCCAATTATTACCATCTGTCAAGAGTCAGTTACCCTTACAAGAGGCCGGGGTTTACAAGATAGACTGTGAGTGTGGGCTCTCATACATTGGACAAACCAAGAGAAGCATAGGCATTCGACTAAAGGAACATATAGCTGACATTAAACACAAACGCTCGACGAAGTCTGCTGTGTGTGAACATGTAGAACAAGGAACCAACCATTACCTGCGATTTGATAAACCACAGATACTCGCAAAAGAACACCGCTTTATTCCAAGAATGATACGTGAAGCTATTGAAATTAAAAAACATCCTAATTTCAATAGGGAAGATGGTTGGAATGTTCCTCCAGCTTGGGGCCCTGTTATCAGGCTAATGAAACCCAAGAAGGACAAAGTCACCAGAAGACATCAAGACACAGTGAGCACATTCTGCGTAGATAGTAACACCAATAGTTGAAAAATGTTCAGGTACTTTGAGATAACTTATAAATTCAAGACAAAGACAAATATCACCTCAGTCTGCCGTGAACACGAATCCTGTAAAGAATTCGAAACGTAGGCTAGTAATAAAAATGTAGTTTCTAGATCTTTCGGTTTAAATGTAATAACAAATAACCAGTGAAACCAATATAACGCGATAAAATCCGTAAACTGTAGTTTAATTTCAATGTGTAACATTCGCGTAAACCCAAGAAAAATTTTTAGGTACTTTATTTCGGAGGTCTTATAAATATTCCTTATATGTGCATAGTCACTAAAGTCAACAACCTTGAATATGCAGAATGTTTCAATAAATTGTATCTTAATAAGGAAACGTTTACAAACAACGATATAGACAGTACTTATTTTGAAACCTAAAACCGCTTCTACGAAGAAGGTATAACTTTATCGGGTTATTATTTTACGTGAGTAATCACAAACGCTAGGACATAATGAAAGGATGAGAAGAAATTATATTATTAGGTAGGTGTATGTTAGAACATTTTAATTTAGCGATGCAAGTCCCAATTAGCGGGTGTCCCTCCGCCCTTTAAAACCTACTAAACAAGTTTTTTATTATTCCTTTTTATTACGTCACTGTAATGATTTTTTTAGTTCTTTATTATCAATGTTATTTTTAATGTGAATGCTGTTATTGTTAGCATTATAACTATAAAATTGATAGTAAATTAGTTCATAAATGTGGACGATGTTTCTCGTTATCGTTTTAAAGGTTGATGAGTTCTACTTTGTGAATGTATAAACCTATAATGTACAATCAAACAAATCGGCGGTGGACCAGTTTGAAAAACAAATCCTTGGTTCGCTCATAGAGACGAGGCACACTAGGAACTGGTTTTCTATACGAGTGTCAATGTGTGTGTAAAGTAGCACTGGAAGCGACAATGTCTTGCTGAGCGATTCTCGTCCTTATGGTGGTCTAGTGGGAAGTTGTTCGAATGTACGTCATAATTTAAGTTGCGACATTGTGTCACAAATTGAATTAAAATCGTAGCGATTTTTTTGGTGGTGGTTAAGGAAGAATGGAAGGGAGTGCAATAAAAATGGATATAAATTAAACGGACTACGACCTGTTCTAATACAATTCTGTATATGTTTGCGATCATGGTAGATTTATAGCAGCTACGCGTATTTCGGTTCGCCCGACATATCTAAGGCTTTAAGACAGAAAATCTGTAATTTCTGGGCTTAAACAGATTGGAGTTAGGTATAATTTGTATCTCGTATCACATTAAGCGATGATATCAAAGTTTTAGGAACCGTAGTTTTACAAATATATAAAAGGTTACCTCAGTTACTAACTGACTGAAAGATAACGCACATCCAAAATTATTGGGTGCAAAATTATTGGGTGCAAAAAGCTGTAGCATGAGAGTTCCCAAGTTCCCATGGAATCGGGAAGAAATGGTTAAATTTACATTAAATATGTGAAAGGCTATCACTCTCCTGCTCTGAATTAATACAGTGTTTATCGTATAGGCACTGCCTTTAATATATAACCTAAATACCTAAATGACTTTAAGGCTCTCAGTTAGTATAAATATTTGGTCTCTAAAGCTGAAATTCGCAGATGCGATACGCTAAGCGCTTCTACCTATTGCTTTGCGAACGAGGCAGTAAATGTAAATGTAGAAGCATTAACCTTTAACTACCGTAGTAATGAATTTGGTGCACATATGCCGTGGTGCCGTATGTCAGACGCTGATATTAGAATCGTCGTTTCTAAAAAAGTAGCTTGTCTTTGCTATTTCCTTATTATCATAGCTTTGTGGAATTAAGTTTTGTTAATAAAACAATTAAATAAATTGAACACAACTTTTATTTACTGAAACTTACATAGAATGAGATCAAAATCTATATTTTTTAAAGGCACTATGTTAAAATCACTATAAATCACAGGTAGAAGTTATTAACCATTTAAAACTATGTTTTACTTATAATCAAAACTCTAAACAATAATGTTCGTTCGTAACAAGCAGCCTTCAATATACTTTTAAAAAAATCACAAGGGTCAAAGTGAGCACCTTTGTAACAATTTCTGCATACTAGTAGTAATTTTTTGTTCTTAACAAGTCCTAGATTTCTTATCATAATCAGTCTCTTATTAAACACTATTCTAGTTTCATTTAAGGTTTTTAAAAAATAAACATATAATAAAACATAACTTGCAGTCATTGCAAATCTGACTACAGCAACTAAGGCACATTGGTTTGGCACAAACACAGCAAAAATACTTTGTTCGCCTTCTCATCTTACTCGGACATATGGCACACGTGGTCCTGAAGTGGACGGGACCGGGGGCATATCAGATTTTCCTATAACTCTTTGAATTGTGTATCTCAGTTCCCTGGGAATTTTTTCGTTGTAGACTCTCAACTTGAGTTGAGGTAGCACTAATGCCAAAGCCAAATTCCGCAGAAAATCTCCCCGATTAATATTTTTTGCGTTTTCATAACCATTATGCAATATGTATGCATTAACACCGCTCATATCAAGCACCCTGTAAAAGATAGCGATTGGCCAACGTCTAGTTCTTCGAGAACAAGAATAGTTAGAGCATTTCTTGTCCCCCTCGTCAACGCCTCCTTTTGTGTGGTTATAATCGATAATTATCATAGGTTTCTTCGTAGCCGGATCTGTCTCCTTTTTGTGGTGCATAGATGAAACGACGAGAACAGCTTTATTCGGTTTCGGCACATATGATATCAATGTATAATGTCTTTCGTAAATCCATATAGTACTTCTCCAACTTTTCTCTTCTTTTCAGCTTGAAACTCAGGTGGTACTTCATTCACATTTACACAACACCATCTAGTCCCAATCTAAGCAGAAGCTTGTACTATGGGTACCTACTAGATAATGGATAAACATACATATATACTTTTTTTTTTGTAAATACACCCAGACCAAATGCTGTTGCTATTTTATTTCAGCGGTACTAGTACAACAAGCGGAAATTACGTATGAATTGTTGAATAACTGTTAGCTACTACTTAACGATACATGAGTCCATTCTCACTAACTTAAAATTGAGCTGAAGTTTGACGCATAGGTCCCGTTAAACAAAAGGTTTATTTAGTTTGAGCATACTATGTAGGCTCCATTTTGAGTTACCTACTAAAAATCTTAAGCGCAATTATAACATTTACTAACGGAAATTACCAAAATTAGTGTGTGCCTGTGCCCCCGAATGTACAGAGTTTAAATACATGAGTACGTTACTTAAGCCCTAGTGCATAAAGAAAGGTTCATGAAGTTAGGCAGGATAGGCTATAGTCCACTACGCTGACCAAGTGCGGGTTGGCAAGTTGGCAGACATCACAAGTCTTTCGAGAACATTTTGAACAGATATCAGACATGCTGGCTGGAACAATAAATACGCACTTAGTTTCGAAATAATAGTTCTGTGCGTGTACCGTGTACATAGATTTTAGTATACAGCAGAGGGTCGGTTGGCATATGCCTACATATTTATTATCTAATTTCTATAAAATCTAATTATCGTGCCCAATTAAAGTGGCTCCCTATACGTCAACGCCGTAGTTTGTGTGCTCTCACTACTATACACTTTTCTAACATCTCCTACTTCTCCTCAGTTTATGATTCCTTACTTTCTGTACTTAGGTTCTAACCATCAGCGAAATCTTCGCTCTTCTAATAATCTTCAACTCATGGTGCCTTCTCACAGATCTGATTTTCTTCACTCTCCTTTCACCATTCAATCTATTCTTCTATGGTATGCTCTTCCTTTTGAGATCAGGATGGCCAAAACCAGAGTAGCAATAGCCGAGTGCAGAGACCGACAGACTGCTATGCAAATGGTCTCGGGTTCGAATCGCGCACCAATAACTTTTCGAAATTAAGTGCGTATTAAATTGTTAATTATCGCTTGCTTATCGGTGAAGGAAAAAAACATCGTGAGGAAACCTGCATGTCTGAGAGTTCTCCAAAATGTTCTCAAAAGACATGTGTAGTCTGCCAACCCGCACTTGGCCAGCGTGGTGGACTATGGCTTTACCCTTCTCGTAGGAAGAAGAGGCCCGTGCCTAGCAGTGGGATAGTATAAAGGGCTGCTGCTTTCACACTTAGCTTACGCGCTGTCTCACCAGGTGCGTTGGAGGGTAATGTGAATTCGTTTGAACAATATCTAACAATCCTGCCATACTGACGAGATATTTTTCGGTTCTCTTTACTTAAATTATGTTGATTCTAAATTTTCACATAACATCCGCTCTCGATAAGAGAGCGCCTTTAGAACACTTTACATTATATGTCTAGTCTTATATGTCTAGAGTTGCCGTAGGTAGGCAGGAAATTGTTCAGAGTGCGCAATGGAAGTTGTAATACATCCACCTGACCACGACAAGGCAAAAATCTAGACACCTATACTGTGACTGCACAGCGATGAATTCAAACTTATATGCAAATTTACTTATCAAATCTTCACTGATGTTCCGGAGTGGACCTATAAGATTAAACTCATAATTTTGGTCAAAATAACAAGCAAATCGTTATAGTTATACTCGAAGGTCCAGGTCGGCGTCTTTTTTCAGAACACGATGCACGTTGGCGGATTCACACAAGTTTTTCAATGTTCAATATGTTACAAATGTTCAATATTTCACAAGTTTGACTTTTATCACAATATACCTGTGCCGGTTATAGATCAAAGAAGCGGCATTCACTCGGGTTTTTAGTTTTACAACCAAATACAAGATGAAAACGCGCACACAAAACGGAATTTTCCAGAGCGAACCGAGAGAGGTTTTTCGCTGACCGCGGGAAACGACAATGAACGAATGGATTGACAGTTCATAGTGTGACCATAGTCAGAAATTTTCAATAGCCAAACTAAACGTTAGTAAACCGATATATCGATTTGACTTATCATAAATAATATTTCTATTTCAAACATCCACCCGCCCCGGACCGGCCTACCGGTCCGCTAATCAGTTGGTAGATGTGACAACGTTGCAACCGCTCTCCTCAGAATCGAACCGTCCACCAAGACCTCAGCAAATCGGGGAACTCCATCAGTCCCAGTTACCAAACGAAGGATGCGCCCCCTACGCCATCTGAGTGGCGGAAGGTTAGCCTCCCTGATCAAAACGAGGTCACCAATCTTGGGTGGATCGGTCTTGTCAGTCCACTTAACGCGTTGCTGGAGTATGTGCAAATATTCCAAATTCCAGCGTTGCCAAAAGCTCTGAGTAATCTGGCGTACCAATTCAAAACGCGAGAGACGACCAGGTCTCGTATCAATATAGGGGTACTCAGGCAAGGCGACTAGTGGGCGACCAATCAAAAAATGGCCCGGCGTAAGGGCCTCCAATCATTCGGATCTGAGGAGATCGGGCACAATGGCCTAGAGTTCAAAACGGCCTCAATCTTACAAAACACAGTTGCGAGTTCCTCAAATGTAAGGACAGATTCACCGATTGTCCTGCGTAAGTGTGTTTTGGCCGATTTTACAGCGGCCTCAAAAATACCACCAATGGTGGGGAAAACAACCAATTTATCCCACGTTGGGCAAGCCTATTGCCTGTATCAGCCTTGTTGGTTTCAAGGAAATTAACAACATCATTCAAATATTTATAAGTGCCCTTAAAGTTAGTGCCGCAGTCAGAACGGATCAAGGAAGGCAGCTCTCTGCGGGATACAAATCTGTCAAATGTGGCTACAAACGCCTCGGTCGTAAGCGAGGAGACCAGTTCTAAGTGTACGGCCTTTGTGGAGAGACAAACATAAACACACAAGTAGGCCTTAACAGTCTTGCTGTTTCGAAGTGTCGACGTTTTCACCAAAAAGGGACCAGCGAAGTCCGTGCCAACACCGTCAAACGTTCTGCTCTCAGTTACGCGATCTGCCGTAAGTCTCCCATCAAGGGCTGCATGGTAGAAGCCTTGAGCTTATAGCAAGGGATGCAGCGAAAGACTACTCTCCGAATAATTCTTCGGGCAGACAAAATCCAAAACTCGCGTTGCAAAATGGCCAACAAAGCATTACAACCAGCATGCGAATTTTTAAGATGACGGTCAGTTACCAACAAGCGTACCAAATGACCGTCCTTGGGTAACAAAAGGGGGTGACGTGCCCCGTAAGGGAGGTTGGCGTTTTTGATACGCCCTCCAACGCGCAAGATAAGTCACAAGTCATAAGTAATTTATTTTCATAACAATAAGTACATTGTGTTGAAAAATATTTATACATTATAAAATTAACTAAGTACACAAAATTAGTCAAAATTATCACAAAATAGAGGAAAGATAATAATTACTATAAATGATATACCAATGTCAACAAATTCATTACACATATAAATTACACATTTAATTAATTCAAATAATTCATAAACAAATAATTCATACACAAATAAGTCATTTTTCATTTTCATTACACAATACTTAATTACCTAGATGGAGGAATGTCTAAAATTAAAATCAAGAATAATTATAATTATATAAGTATATCATTATGTATGTCATTTGTCATTTATGAACTCGTTAATACTATAATAGCCTTTCCCCAATAAGTATGTTTTTAGTCTATTTTTAAATAAATTAGCACTGTAAATACTTTTAAATTCTATAGGAAGCTTATTAAATAATGTAATTGATTGTGCTCTAGTGCTATGTTGAACCACATTAAGTTTGGGCTGTATTGTTGAGACTATATCATTTCTACGCGTGCTATCTCTAATTTTTCTTTCCTCGTCACTTTCAATCTTATTGAGATTCTTAATCAAGTTAGTCAGCAGAACTAAAATATATAGACTCGGCACAGTTAAAATCTTAAGATTAATGAAGTGTTCTCTGCATGATTCTGTTTGCTTAAGACGAAGCATTGTTCTAATAGCTCTTTTTTGCATGATAAATGTTGAGTTTAAATTATATTGATAACTATTTCCCCAGAATATTATACTATATCTGAGCTTCGATTCCACCAAAGCAAAGTAAATCATCCTAAGTTGAGCTACTGTTAGTTCTTCCCTCAAACTTCTGATTGCGTAGCACGCAGAACTAATAGACTTTGTTATAGCTAGTGTCTCCAGCTTCCAGTTTAACAAAGCATCTATATTAACCCCTAAAAATTTTACACTATCTACCACTTCTACTTTATTACCGGCGGACACTACTTCAATACTGCTTTGATTTCTTATCGTAGACTTAAACAATAAACATTTTGTTTTTTTTACGTTTAGGTTTAGATTATTGATGCTAAACCATTTCTCGAAAACATTTAATGCCACATTTACCTTCGATTCCAAATCGGTCGTGCTATCTGCAGATATTATCGCGTTTGTATCGTCAGCGAAGATTATTAGTTTCGTGCCCGATGTAAGGCTTTTTACATACCCAATCATGTCGTTTAGGAAAACAATAAAGAAAATCGGACCCAAGACAGATCCCTGGGGAACACCACGGGATACTGTGGTTAAATTGGATTTGAAAATCTGTTCTTCTCCGTTATCCACAGACCTGACTTCTACGTATTGTCGTCTGTTATGTAAATAAGAGGTAAATAAGTTTAACACATTTTTTCTTACACCGTAGTGTTCCAATTTGGCCAGCAGGATGTCGTGATCAACTGTATCAAACGCAGAGCTGAGATCAAGGAAAATACCTGCGACTTTACGCTTGACGTTTAAATTACAGACGACCTCATCAATTAAAGCCTCTATGTCATCGGTAGTACCAACTGACTTTTGATACCCATATTGCTCGTTGTATAGCAAACTGTGTGATCTTATGTGCTTCATCAGTCTATCCTTCATAACTCGTTCTAGCAATTTTGATAAAACCGGTAACAAGGAAATCGGTCTATAATTCAAAGGGTCTGTCTTATTACCCTTCTTAAAAATTGGGAGAACTCTAGCAATTTTGAATTGATCTGGAAAGAGACCTACTTCAAGACATTCATTATAAAGAGATGCTAACGGGGCTGCTAACAAGTCTATATTTTCTTTAATAATAGTCAGAGGTATTTCGTCAAAGCCAACAGATGCTTTATTATCCATATTTTTTACCATTTTGTATATCTCTGAGGGCGTAACTTGATCAAAACTCACGTTTGTATCTACTCTGTCAACACTTTCGTTTAAATACGTCATAGCTAACAATAAGTTGCATGAACTTAAGCGCACAGAGCTGTCAAATGTTTTCGAAAAAATATTAGCTACATCTAAAGCATTACTTATAACTGTGTTATTAACTTTGAGCAAAATACGTTCATCGCTATTTGGCTTAGTAGTGTTGCGCCTTAGATTTACTATTTTCCATATTTCCTTACTGGAATCTGATGCTTTTTCTATTTGCTTCCTAACAAAGTTACGCTTTGCAGTGTTAACAACTTTTCTGAACAGTCTGATATACCTATTTCGATATTCCAGAACGGAATTTTGACACTGCTTCTTATCGATACTGTTAAGAAAACGTTTCATTTTACTAGCTATTCTTATACCATTCGTTATCCATTTAGAGCCACTATTTCTTCTAATATAAAATTTTCTAATACGCTTTTTAAAAATTGTTGAATGAATATATTTGAATTTGCAAAGAAAAGTATTTACACCAGTGTTCCAGTTAGTCTGCAATAGTGTGTCTCTGAAAAGTTTTTTGTTTTTATCATTATAACTTCTTCTACGTAGTAGCACATAATTCGGCAGATTTTTATGCTCAACAATATCTAAGCGTATTTCACAAAATAGCCCTGCGTGTCCATCAGATAGCCCATTGTGATCAACATTTAAACCATCAATACTGTTTTCTGGTAAATTTGTTAATATATTATCTATGCATGATTCTGATTTATTTCGTCTAAATGTGGGTGAGTCTATTAAGTATCTAAAATTATAGCAAATAAGTAGTGATATGAAAGAATTCCGTCTCGTGTCATCATGAAGTATATTAATATTATAATCACCACAGATTATACATTTTTTATTTAGGAAAAACTGTAATAGTTTCTCAAGCCTGTCCATGAAGTTGTCAAAATTATTATTTGCAGGTGTTCTGTAACAACAAATGATACACAGATTTGTTTCTAAATCTTTGACTCCACAGACTTCAAAACAATCCGTTTTATACAATTGCTTACATATTTCTAGTTCCTCTACTTTTCTATACTGACTTGCCAAAATCAAAGAACCTCCCCTTTTCTTTTTGAGCCTAGTGTTATAAGCCGCCATGTTATAATTACCTAAATTAAATTGTTTTACTAAAATTTCGTCGAGAAAATGTTCTGAAATACATATAAAGTTGAGTTCATTTGACAAATCATTTAAATATATCTCGAGGTCATCTTTTTTACTTATTATTCCACATATATTTTGATGATATACATTTATCGTACAGCTATGTGTTAGTTTATTAACAAAAACACATTTTACTACTGTTTAGTTTCATATTATCTATTTTCGTTTCACTATTAATTGTTTTATTGCGATTCATCAAAGATAAATAATATGGGATGGTACCTTTACTGGGCAACAATTGTGTACTACTCTTAGTGCCATGACCCGTCATATTATTTTGAGAACATGTGTTTATTGTCCTATTCGAAATTTTTAGAAATTTATGTTCATAATAACACATGTCAAGAGCCTTGTTTATGTATTTACACATATCAACATACTTAGAAACCACAACATCTTGAAAGTTGATAAATTTTACAAAACTAAATTTATTACAAATAAGTCTTAGCGTGTCATTGAGTTTGGTCTCATTTAAATGTGTACTATTACATATTCCTAAAACAAATACAGAACAATTTGCTAGTTTCTTTAGACAGGCGCTTAGCTCAATAATAACATGCATTGGATTAGTGTCATGTTCACCGACAGACAATATGATAGTGTCGTTTTTGGTAAAGTTTAGGGATAACAGTGATTTTACAATTTCTTCTGTTGTCGCTCCTGGTTTTGTGTTCGCGCTGAACTTGTAATTTTCATACTGTGTGCATGTTCTGGACCATATTAACCTTGACGCTAGTCCTACGCATTGTTGCCCTCCATAAATATGCACTGTTTTATCCATTGTAGACGTAACTTGTACATGTTCCTTAGGCCTTGTTGGTGGAGTGGATGTATTTTGACGTTCTGCACTTTTGGTCGTTTTAACCGAATCCGTAAAGTTCTTTCCAGTATTCTCTCTTTGCTGAGTACTTTTGGGTGTGTTCATATAAATATTATTCACTGATTCATTTGACAAGGTTTCCGGTGAATTCATACGTGAATGAACAGCATCGCTCTTATTAGCTATTGAACAAATGCGATTTTTAAGTCTAGGCGAGAAGAATTTTTTGGGCGTAGTGTTTGATTTGCCAGGGTGCTCTTGAATTCCTATTGCTTTCAAGAGACCCTTATCGTCCAAAAAGGGGTTCAATTTAGATACAGCTCCCGATAACTTCGATCTCTCTGACTTAAGGACAGCAATCTCCTTCTCAAAATGCGCCAATTACACAGGGAGGCATTACACAGGGTGAGGGACTCCTGTCGCTCCTGTGGAGAGAGAAACGGTGTCAGTCGTTTCTGTTATGGGTGCCTAAAATTAAAAACAAAACGCTTTATCCAAGCAGTAACACCTAACAAATTGTCAAGGAAGCTGTAGCGATTCAACAAAATATCGGGGTCGAAGGCGCATTCCACCTTCTCAAGAGCGAGTGTTCGTAGACCCGGCAAATTGGAAGTATTCAAAACTGGCGTTCGAGGCCAATGAATTTCTGGTCGACTCAACCATTCCGGAGCCCACCACAGCGAATGACCTATCAAACTAGGCGTCAAGCATCCGCGCGAGGCACAATCAGCGGGGTTGAGATCACCTGGCACGTGTCTCCAAACAAGCTTGACTTCAGATTACTGTATGGGAAACGCGATTAGCGACAAATACCTCCAAGGTGTGGACAGAAGCCTTCAACCAACAAAGAACAATTTGGCTGTCTGTACAGGCGTAGGTCCCATTAATACAAATGCTTTTACCCAAAGTACTGGACACGTTGTTCAATAAGCGTACAAGTAGGGCTGCTCCCGAGAGCTCCAATTTTGGGATGGTCAGAGATGTCCGAAGGGGTGCAACCTTGCTCTTCGCCATGATCAGGGAAACGCTCACCTGACCTGAGGCACTAACTGTGCGCAAGTACACCACGGCTGCGTGACCCCGTTCCGAGGCATCACAAAACCCGTGAAGGGTTGCCTTGTACTTCCCGGGAGGAAGGATGGGACGAGGCAAGGAGATCTCATTGACGGCAGGAAGTGAGGATACAAAAGAGGTCCATTCCTCAACAAGAGTACCGTGTAGAGGTTCGTCCCAGGTCAATCCTGCTGTCCAAAGCTTCTGCAAGAAGTATTTTGCCCAAAATATGACAGGACAAATCCAACCGTTTGGATCAAAGGTTCTGGCGACAGTAGACAACACGAGACGTTTAGTCCAAGAACAAGGCAATTTCAAGTCTACGTTGTACGTAAAGATGTCTTGGACTGGTCTGTACTGAACGCCGAGAACAGCCATCATGGCGGAGTTGTCAAAAATCTCAAATAAATGTGGATCTTGCTGATGATCCTCTGGCAAGCCTTCCAAAAGCGCTGGAGAGTTGGAAATCCATTTGCGTAACTCATAACCAGCGGAGGCCAAAATACCTATCAATTCGTCCCGCAGGAGGATCACTTCGTCCACTGTGGAGGCGCCCGAGCAAATATCATCGACGTAAATATCGTCCTTCAAGATGGCGGAGGCTCGTGGGAAACGTAAGCCTTCGCGGTCTGCGAGCTCCCAAAGAGAACGTATTGCCAAGTAGGGGCTTGACCTTAACCCGTACGTATTGGTATTGAGCTCGTAGACGACCATAGGATCGCGCGGAGTCTCTCTCCAAAGGATCAGCTGGAAACGACGGTCATCAGGGTGGACAATCGGACAACCTGATGTCGTCGGAAGCTGGTGATGACGTCACAAAGGTCCTTGACCAACTTGGGACCAGAATCTTGCATTCTGGTTTCTATCTTACATTGGTTCAAGGATACACCCATAGAAGTCTGCGCAGAACCATCAAACACCGTGCGCAGCTTGCCAGTTGATGGCTTCAATATCGCATGATGCGGGAGAAAGTAGTGTTCCACCGAACGCCAATCCAAATTTGACACGGACATGTGTCCCAATTGTTCATATTCTCTCATGAACTCAATGTACTTCTGTCTGAACTCCGGATCACGACCCATGCGACGCTCCATAGCCAACAATCTCTTTTCGGCTAAAGGTCGTGAGTCACCAAGCGGAGGCGGAACAGACAGAAAAGGTAGCTTCGTAATAAGCCGACCAGAACGGAGTCGACCAATGTTGTTCTGGAAGAACAGCTCGCACTCCTCATGTTCTGGATTCAAACGAGCAGCTTGAGGGGGCTCCTCTACCTCCCAAAACCTCTGAACCGCATCAGAGAGAGCGGAGCCTACCACCAACAAATTATCAAGTTCAGGTGGAGGGGGGTCCCTAGGTACAGGTCCCATCAAAGCAAATCCAAATATGGTCGAGATGGCAGTCAAACCATTTGGCACCAAGACCCGTTTCCCATAAATCAAAATTCCACCGAGGACATCAGAGCCAATCAATAAGTCGATTTGTCCTGGTGTGTCAAATTTGGGGTCCGCCAGTTCCAAACCCGATGTCAAATTCACCACAGCAGCGGGTAGCTGTTTCTGTGGATGCATACCCAGAATATTCTTCAGCACAATAGCCGAGGTTTTAATCCTCGGGTGTAAAGATTCAACAAACAAAGAAAAAAAAAAGCCAAACAAAACCTTAACTTGCCCTTCAACTTTAGAGGCTGCGTCACCTATTCCCCGTATACAATTCGGAAAAGAGCCCATATTTAATTTAACCTGCCCTACCAAAAGTTTATTTCAATTCAATTATTTTACAACGAATTACATTTTTACTAACTATTACTTAATTACTATTTACAGCTAAAACTATACTTGTAAACCTATAACAAAATTAAAAAGAAAATAAAATAATATATTCTTACAAAACGCAAGGCACGAGGCGTTTAGGCGTCGTAGTATACCTCCGCATCAATGTCATGGGGTAACGTGCCCAGAAGGCTGGCAGCATTGCCACGCTGGATGGCAATGCTGATTCTTTGAGCAAAGAATAAACCAGCCTTCTGGTCACGTGAGACGTCGATCAAGCGTTTCGAAATTTCTCGGTACAAAATACGAGCGCTCGGACCCCATGGGCCCAACGTTTCTACCCCAAACGGCTCAAATATATAATTGCCGACTAAATTTCCGTATTTGCGCCGTTTGAGGGTTTCCGCCGTTGCAGCAGCAGCGCCGGCATGACCTGCTGTGCTTGGAATTTGTGATGGCGCAAGGGTATCTACGCACGTTGCGTCCCACACCAAAGGCCTACCCATTTTCCATGGCAACAATGACATACCGTCAGGTCTCTTCCCGTCGTCTCGTACCAAACCATTTGGTTCGAGTACAGCTGGTATGCCAGACGCGGCAAGAGTACGACGAATTATGTCATTCAAATTAGCATGTCGTGGAATTCTACCTGCGCTTCTGCTGCAAGAAAGCCCATGATGTCCGAGGCTATCGACGTCTTCTCCACAATGGCACCGATGCGGAGAAACACAAGGAGCACCCAAACGTAGGCAAGTGGCAATACGCAACGTCTCATCGTCCAACATGGTTCCTGTGTTGGAAGATGGTAGTGCTTGTAGCCAAAGACCGGACTCCCATTCCCCCACAGCCAGCAAGCGAGCACGCTCTGCAACATTAGAAGCTGTTGACAAAATATTTTTTCTTACTAAGTTACAGAGCGGCAAGTCCCACTGTCTCTGGAAGAAAAGGTTGGTAGGCAATTCAGTGTTTGGACAAGCCATTTTCCAGGCGTTTAAAGCCTCGGCTTTGCACAGCACTTCCGAATCAACTAGTGTAGGTGTTAAAATTTTCCTAGTTAACTCTTCCGTGCTGTGAACCGAAGACAGAAACGCCGGTAAACTGACACTGGAAATTTTGTGAACGCCGAGCCCACCCAGACGTATAGGTAATGACGCTTGTAGCCAGGCTCGGTCGTCCATGTCCACATTTAATATCTTTCTTAAGGTTGTTTGAATAATTTGATCAATTTTTCCTAAAAGTGCATTTTTCTTCCAAAGTTGTGACGATCTTAAAGTATGAGTAAATTTAGGGACGAAAAGGCAATATCGAATAATTGTGTATGCTGAATGAATATTAATATTTAATAGGCGATCTGAAATATCATTAAAATTTTGTATCTTTTCTTCTACGAAAGATTCAAAAGCTTCTTCAAAAATTGGTGAACCTAGGAGGCGAAGAGAAGTTTTTTCAACAATTTTGATATTTGGTGCCAAATTATTAAATTTCGATATTGCCAAATGTTTGTTCATTGAGTTTGTTGTATTTATAAAAAGTTCACATTTACTATAACGTAGTTCTAAGCCAATGGAGTTGAATTTATTTTTTAGAAAAGCCATGTCTTGTAATACAATGTCTAGATCGCCTCCCAGGGTTCCATCATCTAAAAACCACACATTAAATGTTGAATTTATTTGCCGAATAATGGGGTGTATGGCTAAACTAAAAATGACTGGTCCAAGAGGGTCACCTTGTTGGCATCCAACTGCTGAGTCCAAAACATTGTCCTTGTAAAGTAATTTTGTGGGATATCTGTAACATTGCCAAAGAAATTTAAAAATTTTAGGTGTTTCTAATTTTGCCTGAGCCAACAAAGTGTCCCTATTCACTGAATTGAAGGCGTTTTTCACGTCAACCTTAAGGATGACCCCTCCATCACTACTTCCAAGGTATGTAGAAAGGGCATGTATAGCAGCCTCATAACCCCCCTTGGAACCAAAACCTAGTTGGAGGGGTTGGAACTTTTCGGATAACTCTCTGGTGTAAAATTTACAGCATATCTTAGCTGCTATACGCCGATATGTGCTGCCCACGGCAATGGGACGAATGCCACCATCCCTCTTGTTTAGGGCGCACAAGTTTGCCCCATACAAGATTTCAATGATCGCATCGTCCACATTACCGGAGAGCATCATATTAATTAGCGCAGTTAGCTCCTTCAGAAGGGTCTCGCCGGCCACCCCAGCACTTGCACACACTAAGTCTTTTAGGTGCTGCGGTGTCAAGGCATCAAGGCCACCTGCCGAGCCACTTCGGAAGGAGAAAACTGCTGCTAATACATCCTTGGCCGTAGTGATCAGATGTTCTGATTCCCTGTCGGGAGCTTCAGGGAAGGAGAGATCATCGATAGGCGCTAGATGCTTGCTCTTCAGACCCGCAAGCGTCTCTGGAGAGCAAGGCGCCACCACATCACTACTAAATAACAGTCTAGATGCGCCCCGAATATTACCCTCCCTTAATTTGGATTCTACATATTGACTAAGCAATTTCTGCTTGTTAAAAGTGAATTTAGAATCCAAAGAGTTGGCCGAAACGTGACAGTTATATTTAATTTGGGATGTTAATGTAATTTGGGCTGCCTGACTTTTGTCAACATGTAAAATCCTATATGGGAAGGTCAATAATTGCTTCCAGGCCGTTATCGAGTTCTCCCTTACGACAAGACCTATACATTCTGCAAATTTTTTTGAAACTGCAGGTCTTGCCCCACGGGGAACTCTTTTTAGAACCGGAATCGAATGTTTCAATTTTGTTAGGGTTTGCCAAAAAAGAATTTGGGTGATGTCTTCTGATGCACATGGTGTAGATATTGGAGGGCCAGGAAATGCATTTTGGGATTTGTGAACTCTACCAAAATGCACTTTCAGGCCCCGCTTACCTTTAAAAAAACGATCCTGGGAACATTGTGGGCAACGCACCAGACCAGATAGCGATGCGGCAGGTTGACTCACACTCACTTCCGCATTGCCAGAGCCATTATCGTCTTGCATAAGTAGTATTTACACTATATTTACAAAAATAACGCAGTAAAAATTTAATAACATATACAAAAGCTCGTAACTGTCAATGTCACTTGCACTGCTTTTTATATGGTATAAACACTTTGTTTATTGTCGACGGCGACGGCGTCCTACCAAATAAGTGGAAACAATGCAACCTTGTGAACCTGTGTCCAATATGGCACGGACAACAACAGAGGCCCCCTTGGGTCCCCAGACCCAAACAGCAACCGTTGGCAGGCAAACATAGGGCAGGAGTCAATGACCTATTGTTGCCTGGGCGGCGACCGTTGGCCAGGACCAGGCAAATCAAAACGAGGGTGCGGCTTTAAGTCCTCAAAGGCGCGGTGACTCGATCCGCGCGCCATCTGTGGGGGGTCATAATGACGCACCCGCTCGAAACGAGGTGGGCGCGAGTCAAGGCGGGGACGCTCCGCCAAAGGACGGGAATACCTGGGACAGCAGTCATGGTGCTGGTGACGTTAAGCAGTCGCACATTCTGGTGCGCGAGAGAGAGGAGGCGTGCGCACGCTACGGTTCTCCAAGCGGGGTGAGCGGCGGTCAATTAAGCGAGGCGACTCTCGGCTGCGCGCCGGTGAGCCTCGGCTGCCACCTTCAAAACACCCGCCCGTGCGCGGCATCGGCTGGTTGGACAAGCGGCCTATCTCTCTGGCATTCATGGAGAGAATGTCCAAATGCTGTCCTCCGCAGTGAGGACAGGGGCGAGAGTTTGGACAGTGTCGCTGGTAGTGGGACCCCAAGCAGGAGAAGCAAAGGCGGCGGGCATTCGCGATGCGCCTACGAGAGGCGACATGCAGGTCCAAGAATGCCCTACAACTGGCCGTTCTGTGCCCCGTGACCTTGCAGTAAGAGCACTCCGCTGGGCTCTGTGTGACTGCAAAGCGAGGAGGGCGCCGGTCAACATTGGCTCGGGTGTGGACGCGAGCCTGCTCCTCGATCTTGGGCGGCTGCGACTTAGCCAGCGTGTCACCACCGGAGTTATCCAAGACCCGGCACTCATCCTCGAGGAACCTCTCCAGGTCAGCAAAGGGGGGCAGATGGGTCGCGCTATCCCCACCAAAGCGCTGTTTAAAACGCGACCACAGGTCGGCAGGCAGCTTCTTGAGCACAATGTGCACCAATAGGTAGGACCATTGGTCCACGGGCAGGTCCAAGCACTTAAGTGCATTGATTGCCACCAAAAGCGGGTTCAAAAGTTGGGTGCGCAACCCAAAGACCCGGGTGAGCGTGGGCAAACTCAAAATCTGCTCTATGTGCGTGTCTGCGAGGCCACGCTTGTTGTGGTACCTACGGGTAATTAAGTCCCGAGCCGTCTGGTGCGCCTCGTCAGACACGGGCAGATGCTGGATGAGGCCTTTGGCCTCCCCATCCAGAACCGACATCAAATAAGCCAATTTTTGTGCCGGCCGAAGGTCAGCCCTGTCATCGACCAGGCTGTCAAATAAGTTAACGAAGCCCAGGTAGCTTCCTAGGCAGCCATCAAAATGCGGAACGTCTAAAGTAGGAAGCCTACTCACCAGTCCCGGTGCTGTCCTAGGAAGCTCCTGCTTCAAGCCGGGTTGCCCGTCCCTCTCGGCAATTAACTGTCTTGCACAGTTGGAGACAGCATCATACAGGTCTAAGACCTGGGCATAATCCTCGCTGACTTTATTTCGCTGGTCAGCGGTGAAGTCATTAACTGACACTTCGAGACAGCAAGCGCTGAAAGTGCGATATTGCTGCTCTACACTTGCCAGGCGATCATCGATCCGCTCATACCTTTGTAGTAAGGCCTGCTAGCGATCAGGCCGGTTCACCAAGGCACTGGCTGAGGCAAACCAGCACAAATCTGATGCAATAGCACCAGCAGCCGCACGCAAGTCCTTGATAGCTGACATATTAAGTTTCAAAAGAGCTGGACAAGCGTTAAATAATATTATCAATTAAAACTTAGTATTTGTTAATTCTTTGAAACCAACAAAGTATTAGCCTGTTTACTGGTACAAGCAATTGACAGGTATTTACTGCCCAACAAAATTATATAACAAGCTTAAAATCTGCTTGTTTCAATATATTGACGTAAGGACAAAGTTATCAAAAGGTTTATAACTTACAGCAAATTAAAAGTTGAACTTTAAATCAATTAATTAACTATTTGCAACAGACAGACTAAGTGTGTTATATATTACAACTATAGCCACCAGTTTGTGTTACCTAACAATATTATCAACACATTATAGCAACCAAGGTTTATCAATGTAAGGTCAAGTTTGGTTGTTATAATGTTTCAAACTCAATATATACAATTAACCATTCACAAAATTAATTGATACATATAACTGTTATGTATCCAAACAAACTGACTTATTAATACATAACAACAAATTATTGCTAGATTTCAACAATACAAGTCAAAAAATTACTGATTGAGGTTATGTATGACATGTGTTTCAAATTATGTAGGTCAACTTATACAAATAAATATTATGTATTTTAGACAAAACTGACCTGAGAACACCACATCACTGTTAACAAATGAGATATATAGCTCAGATACAATACAAATCTGAGTTTAGATACAATCAACGGCTAGATACAACAGCGTTCTGCACCAAATTTTATGTCTAGAGTTGCCGTAGGCAGGCAGGAAATTGTTCAGAGTGCGCAGTGGAAGTTGTAATACATCTACCTGACCACGACTAGGCAAAGATCTAGACACCTATACTGTGACTGCACAGCGATGAATTCAAAGTTATATGCAAATTTACTTACCAAATCTTCACTGATGTTCCGGAGTGGACCTATAAGATGAAACTCATAATTTTGGCCAAAATAACAAGCAAATCGTTATAGTTACTACTCGAAGGTCCAGTTCGGCGTCCTTTTTCAGAACACGATGCACGTTGGCGGATTCACACAATAGTTCACAAGTTTGACTTTTATCACAATGTACCGGTGCTGGTTATAGATCAAAGAAGCGGCATTCACTCGGGTTTTTAGTTTTACAACCAAATACAAGATCAAAACGCGCTCACAAAACGGAATCTTCCAGAGCGAACAGAGAGAGGTTTTTTCGCTGACTGCGGGAAACGACAATGAACTAATGGGTTGACAGTTCATAGTGTGACCATAGTCAGAAATTTTCAAAAGACAAACTAAACGTTACTAAACCGAACTAATATATGCGAATATAACTAAAACAGTGAAGTCTGTACAGCTGTTACACAGACAATCCTATACTTAACTGTGATCACTGCTTTATAATTTAGCGTTGTGACAATGCGGTATTTATGCGGCGTCGGTGCGGCGTCGACGCGGTGGCGATGCGGTTTTGATGTGAATACACAGTATTGCGGTGCGGCACCAGTGCGGGTCCCGCGTCGTATACAGGAAGCCTAACGCACCGACGCGCCACCGACGCCGCATAAATACCGCACTGTCACAACGCTAAGGCAGCGATCACAGTTCAGTATAGTATTGTCGGAGTAAAATCTTTTACATTTATTATAATTTATTTCCGCCGCTGCTTGTAGATTAAAATAACAAAGTTCTACTTAATACTTTCTTTTTTATGCTTAATGTTAATATTACGAATATATGCGAATATAACTAAAACAGTGAAGTCTGAATAGTTACACAGACAATCCTATACTTAACTGTGATCACTGCTTTATAATTTAGCGTTGTGACAATGCGGTATTTATGCGGCGTCGGTGCGGCGTCGACGCGGTGGCGATGCGGTTTTGATGTGAATACACAGTATTGCGGTGCGGCACCAGTGCGGGTCCCGCGTCGTATACAGGAAGCCTAACGCACCGACGCGCCACCGACGCCGCATAAATACCGCACTGTCACAACGCTAAGGCAGCGATCACAGTTCAGTATAGTATTGTCGGAGTAAAATCTTTTACATTTATTATAATTTATTTCCGCCGCTGCTTGTAGATTAAAATAACAAAGTTCTACTTAATACTTTCTTTTTTATGCTTAATGTTAATATTACGAATATATGCGAATATAACTAAAACAGTGAAGTCTGAATAGTTACACAGACAATCCTATACTTAACTGTGATCACTGCTTTATAATTTAGCGTTGTGACAATGCGGTATTTATGCGGCGTCGGTGCGGCGTCGATGCGGTGGCGATGCGGTTTTGATGTGAATACACAGTATTGCGGTGCGGTACCGGTGCGGGTCCGGCGTCGTATACAGGAAGCCTTAGAGGCCACTTGAAATAAAGAAGAAACGAAAATAACTTCGTCCTCCTTTTGTATCCAAATTAATATCATCGACATTATCAGCTCTGTGAATAATGTCTGTCTGTCCAAATGCTGGGTACGGGCCTCTTGGTACTTTGAGAAGGGTAAGACCACTGTTTAGACTTCATTTGCCTTGCAAAAACATTAAGGGGAACTCCCAGATATGCAGATTTCATCATGATGATTTCATCATGATGTTCTTGGGAGATGGGGTAGCTTCATACAGATTTTATTTTTAGTGTTATAGAATTCTCTATGGTATAGATATCTATATCGATTCATCAAAAATCAATAGTCTCACTATCTGACTTTATATTAAAACTAGCTGACCCAGCGAACTCCGTATCGCCTTTTTAAGATTTTTTATTTAATTCCCTTTTTCGAAGCCCCTTTTCCAAAGTTACCATTGACTTAGCGCTTAATCTCTTATCATTTCAGAGTATATAAATGATGAACAAACAAACAAAGATTTTTATATAATATTGAATTCCCCATTCCTTAAAATATCGGAGACGATACCCATATCGACTTTAAAAAAAATCCCGTCCGCCATCTTTGATCACGAAATAGATGTTGTATTTGGATTCACCATCCCTTAAATCATCAGAGACGATACCCCATATTGATTTTAAAAAATTTTCCCATCCGCCATCTTTGATTTCCCATCTGCCATCTTGAATCACGAAATAGATGTTGTATTTGGATTCCCCATCCCTTTAAGCATTGGAGATGATATCCATATTGATATTTTTTTAAATTCCCATCCGCCATCTTTGATCACGAAATAGATGTTGTATTTCGATTCTCCACCCCTTAAAATATCGAAGGCGATACCCATATTGATTTTTTAAATTTTCTCATCCGCCATCTTTGATTTCCCGACCGCCATCTTGGATCACTAAATAAATTTCATATTATTAATCAGCGTCCCGAAAATCTCGAAAACGATACCTGTATAGATTGTATCCTATTTGTTTAGCCTTTTAAACCAACCCTCCACCTTCTCGTATGACCATTTTATTATTTTTATCTGGCCCCTAAAAGTTGTGGCGTAATTTAATATAGCCTATAGCCTTAGGCAATAACAATTTTTAAAATCCGACTGCTAGTTCCTGAGATTAGCCGACATTATCTTTTAGCCTTTTTAGCTTTTTGCCCGGCCCCAAAGGGTCGAAGCGTTATGTTCTATAGCCTTCCGGAATAACTGGGCTATCGTATACAAAAAAAAAAATTCAGATCCCTGAGATTAGCGCGTTCAAACAAACTCTTCAGCTTTATTATATTAGTATAGATAACTGCAAAAAGTATTTACACATACAAACTACTTAGTACTAAGACTTAGTTGTACTGAAAATGTTATCCGGTATCTGTGACGTTTCACTAGACTGGCCAATATGGCGACTGTGATTTGTCTGTCAGAACCATTCCAATTTAACAAAATACTCGACAATCCGAATTTTGCGGATATATGTTGTCGACTCGAAATTTTTATTTTTTGATGTTTTATTATTCAGGTAAGGTTTCGATGTACTCCTTGACGAAATTATTAATATAAGATTTGACACTGCGATAGCGGCGCAGTCCGTCGGTTCCAATGTGAAACATTCCAAAATCCACAACTACTTACAAATTAAAATTTAACTAAAAATACATTTTCCAGTGGACTAAATTGTGAATCTAAACCATTCTCAAGTCCCCTTGAACACACAAAAAAATTCATCAAGATCGGTCCATTTGTCTTGTGTGTATGTCAGTGACATACACACAAGAAATATATAAATTAAGATTATGATTTTTTTATAAATACACTTGTACGTCTTTTTATAAAATAAAATATAAAAATAGAGAAATCTATGAATGTGCCCTACATGCGGGGCACTTTCATGCAAGTGAAAAATACACAAGTTGTACATGAAATATTTATTTATTAACAAAATCAATGTATCAGATTCGAAATATAGGGATTTTTCATAAAAAAAAAAAAATGAAAATAAAATAACATAAAGGCACCAAGGGAACTAAGCTAATGAGTCTTTCTAATCAGTCCCATTACTATTTAAGTCTAGCCATTAGTATCTTCGTCTTTCATCATCATCAACATCTTGAGCCTTATTTACTTCTTATTTATTAATGTTTGTGCATTAACTCCATACTCTACAAATTTGCCCCCATTACTCCTACAGTATGAATGTGCCCCGTATACTACTGTATAAATCTACCCCATGACAAGAAAATAAAATGAAAATATTGTTAGAAAAAAGGCAACTATATATACCTAGAATAATTTGCGACTCATTTCATTAATTTGATCTTATGATCGTTGAAATAAAATATAACTAAATAATATAGAGAGCAGCTTTTATTGAAATAAAGACGTACAAAGTGAGGGTATAAAATTACTTACACCTGGCCGAATCACGTTTCGTATCACACCGTCGCACGGTGGGCTGAAAAATCAAAATGTGGACTTAGGGGCTAAGAGGAATGTTTTTGGATTCTACTAATGAAAACAATGTTTATTCTTTGACTTTTTTTGATAAAGTACATACTTACCGAGATAAAATTGTTTGAAGTTTGTATGAAACTAGTGGAAAATAAAAAAAAACGAAATCGATTTTTTAATACTACCACTGTTAACAAGTCAATACAACAAAAATGAAACAATAAAATATCCACACAGGTCACGACATATTATGCTTTCTCGGAATTTTGACAAAATCAGGTAAACTAATAAATTTTTAAACTTTCACATATATGACTAATGATGATTTTTTCAAGTGTAGCAAGTGGATTAGGCCTACTGGGGATACCACATTAAAAAAAAACGCGCCTAATATTTAACCTCTCCGGGTGGTGTCGAATAAAAGATAAAAAAAAATATTACCGCCAAAACGCAAAAAAACGCAGTTCGCGATATAGTGCATAAATAGCCAAAAAATATCTTCTGTCATAAACTTTCATTGTTTTCTTACGATAGCTTAAGAATTACGAGCAATTCTCATTTTATTGTTTTCTTCCATACGAAAAAATCTTTAAAATTAAATAACTCAAAAAACACGCGTTTAATCAAAAAATTGTTTTAATAATTTTGAGTTGTATTTGATTATAGAATCCAAAAATGGAATTAGTTTATTTATATTCCACTTTAGTTTTTCCGAAATCCCTAAGTCCACTAGCGAACTTTTTCAGCCCACCGTGCGTCGTCGCCCGTTTGACGCTAACAACGCAACCACAGTCATAGGCAAGCTACGCAGACACGAATAAGTCATTTTTTTAATATGCGCCTAACATCAGTTGTACCTAGTGTATGAAGGTGCCCTTTGCATGAATCTGCCCCACTTTCCCCTACCTAGTTTATTTTAGTCTATTTCGTAGATTCGTTTAACCATGTTATTTTGTTGGGGTAAGAGCCAACTTGATATAAAGAAGAATCGAAAATAACTTCGTCCTCCTTTTGTATCCAAATTAATATCATCGACATTATCAGCTCTGTGAATAATGTCTGTCTGTAGTACTAAAAGGCCCGTACCCAGCGTTTGGACAGCCAAATGCTGGGTACGGGCCTTTTAGTACTATGAGAAGAGTAAGGCCACTGTTCAACACGCTGGCCAAGTGCGGGTTGGCAGACTTTGTTTGCCTTGCAAAAACATTAAGGGGAACTCCCAGGTATGCAGGTTTCATCATGATGTTCTTTCGTGATATCCGTTATATGTATTTTCACTATTAGACAACATAACATACCTTTAATTGTACTCCTGGAAAAGTCTACCCTCACGAGTCCGTGGCATACTTGTTCTAATAATAATATCAAAAATATTTCTCATCATACTCTGAAGGGAAAATTGCAGGAAAATAGAAATAAAAAAAATAAGCTATGGACATCTTATGAAAATATTTCCATCGATGCTTTGACCTCGTTCTAATGTGTACTGAATGTTATTGAATGCTCATATCGGTATTCATCTCTTCATAGAATGGAGTCGTCAATGGACGTTCCATTAATTAAGCTTTTTAATTATAGCGTCCGGTTTCTGACCTTGATCTTACCTGGTGTTAAGTAATAATGAATTTGGTACCTTAACTAGAAGATACTTATTGCTTGGGGTTTTGTTTGTCCAAATTATACACACAGCGAAAACTCAAGCTAAACAGTTGCAGTACGATTTTAATCATTCATTCTTACGGCATAAAAACGGTACAAAGGTCCAAATCGTTTTCGATCGTCGAAAATCGTTTCGAACCTAGACGTTTCGCTGTGTATACTCACCAGGCAACCAAGACTTATACAAAGAGTGTAAGATCATACGCATATCGTATATAACAAAAATTGTTATAGATGAACCATATGCCTGCTCAACCGATATAAGAATGTGTTTTCACATTGATTTAAGATAAATAAATATATAGGTAAAACATATGTCAGGTTAACCGATATAGGGATGTGTTGCGTTTATTGATTGATTTAAGATAAGGGCCTTTTTATGCCTACGTGTGTTTGTGCCCGCCACTGAACGGCCGCTACCTAAATATCTATAGATTCAAACGAGTAGACCAAGTCTGAGGTGTCTTAGTGACATTCGTAAATTTCCTTTGCAAGTGCCATTCTGCCAGAATCACAGTGTCACAATTGGTACGCTGTAGTTAGTTTTCTGTTTTGGTTGATCCGATCTCTTGTTTGTGAAATCATACATGCGCCCTTTTTGCATCGCTTCAAAAGTGGAAGTGGGTAGTTCACAGTATATAATCTACATTAGTTGCACACTACTAATTAGAATACAACTTATAGCACAGAAACCCTTTTTTTACAATGTGTATCCAACTTATATATTTGTATCTGATTCAGGTAAAACTCACTATTTCATAGGCAGCATGCTTACTTTTCATTATAAGTTCTACACATATAAATAGGTGTCTACAGAATATAGGGCGACAATATGAAATATATCTTCAAACAAAATTGTTAATTTAGCATTTTCCGGACTGTGATTTTAAATTCTTCATGAAGGCATACGATATAAATAAGTGTGTATAAAATAATTTTGAAATATGATAGACAATTTGAAATATGTCTATAAACAACACTGTTATTTTGGTATTTTCCAGACTATGAATTAAGAGTCTTTATGAACGCATACAATATGTATTTGAATATGTAGAGTATTCCATCGGTAAAACAAACATTATTCCTTAAGTAAGAGTACATACATCTCGCTTGTGAATTGTCCTTTGAGAATACGTAAGTCGAACGTTGGGATCGAAAATGTCACATCTTTTATTTTCTTGCCAGATGTTTTATTGATGCAATTGTTACATACAGTCGTCTGGTAACTGGGAACGCATGTTTTATTTTATCTGTTGTTATATAAACTTGATGTTATGTTCAAAAAAATTTAGTCTTACTTTTTCATCAGTACTGTACTGTTTCTGGAAAAAAATGATTTTTGCGACACAAAAACAAACTGTTGAAAACATGAAGAACTAAATAGAAATGTTAAGTAATATTTCAGTGTTAGTCACTTACAAACGTGCTTATGTGTCTCTGAAGTGATAGTAGGATTGGCCCATGTTGGGCGCCAGTATCTGTCTAAATTTAGTTATTACGCGAGTGACCAAAACAGAATGGAAATTAGGATCTTCGTTCTGAAAACAAATAAACGATAACTCTTTACCGGGTGAAACATACTTTGGGAAATGAGAGAAAAATGCATAAATTATCTTTGTACCTAATAAATTATACACGACCGGGTTGGTCGAAGTGTCGTCATGGCCTCGACTACGGTACGTTACCACCAATTTATATAATGATTTACCAAGAACGTTAAAATTTAACGCAGAATATAATTTTTTTGTGGATCTGCGGATAATCAAACTCGATCAAAATAGACGATTTTTTTAAAATGTCTAAAGAGGTTTTTATGTTTAAATCTAGTGCTCTGTTATGCATTTGCATAGTTTGATTTATCTCTACATCTAAAGTACAGGATATAACAATAGCATTGACATTATAGGTGGTTCGAGCGGAAGGACTAAGATAATTTCATAGATAAAAATGCCCTCCTGTGTGACATGTACTGGGAGATGGAGCCCTGGAGCCGGTCGATCATTTATTTATTTTATTTATTTATTTTAAACTTCTTGCACAATTACAAAAAGGTAATGCACAAAGGCGGGCTTAATGCCAGAGGCATTCTCTACCAGCCAACCTTTGGGTGATGCAGATATCATGTATTCTTATCTAAGATTTCTTTTTAACAGTAAATTTTTCCGCAATGTCAAGAAGTTTACCACTTTCTCTATCTTGTGCTATAAGACCTCGCTTCTTGCAAATTTTATGATTTTAGATCCATAGAATGTACTATCTTTATATATATATTTCTTGTGTACGTGTGTATGTCACTGAACTCCTCCTAAACAACAGGACCGATTTTGATGATATTTTTTGTGTGTGTTCAAGGGGACTTGAGAATGGTTTAGATTCACAATTTAGTTCACGGGCAAATGTATTTTTAGTTAATTTTTAATTTGTAAGTAGTTGTTGATTGTGGAATGTTTCACATTGGAACCGACTGACTGCGCTACCATCGCAGTGTCAAATCTATATTAGTAATTTCGTCAAGGGGTTAGACTCGATCGAAACCTTACCTGAATAATAAAACATGAAAACATAAAGATTTCGAGTCGACAACATATATCCGCAAAATTCGGATTGTCGAGTATTTTGTTAAATTCGAATGGTTCTGACAGAATTCCCAGACAAATCGCAGTCGCCATATTGGCCACCAACTCTAGCAAAAGATCACTAATACCGTATAACATTTTGAGTACTACCAAAGAGGTACAACTAAGTCTTAGTACTAAGTAAGTAGTTTGTATGTGTAAATACTTTTTGCAGTAATATTTCTTAAACTGTTAAAACGACAATTATAGAAGTATCCACCCAATAAAGGAGATTTGCGTTAGATACCTCGAACATAGATGATATACTATAACTAGAGAACCCCGAATTTACGCGAGCGAAGCTGCGGGCAAAAGCTAGTAGATACCTATTTACATAATTATGTCGATTTGAGAATACGCTTTAACATTTTTATAAATGACTTTATCCGACCAGCTACTAACTTAAATAAAATACAGCTTGGTACCTACTGTTTTTCATCCGTCCGGCCTTTGGGATTTGAATAGGAATAACAGGAGGAGCAGGATGAGGGAAGAAGCAAAGGTAACGGCACTCTCAATCACCGAACGAAACGCTGCAGTAGAGAAACTGTTATTTTACGTCAACATTCTGTGAAAGGTTGGTATTTCACTGGTCGTATCTGCCTTCATGCTGAAATTACCAAAGCTCTAGCTTGTAAAAAAAAACACATATCATATAAGGGTAATATTTTATGTTTAGGAGCACGAAACCTTAAAAACACAAAGATTGAATGGTAGCATAATCAAAACTTTTCTTTAGAGCGTGTTATAATTAAATAAGACAGGTAAAAAATATTTTAGCCAGTAAAACGTTAAAAATATATAAACAATGGAGTTTGTATGATCATCATGATTGGCGCTATATTTTCTCAAGACGGGTGAGATGTAAAAGGGTAAAATGTAAAGATTTCACTTTGATGAAAAGGAAATTTCATGGCATAACTCAAAGTTACGAGGTAAAACGGCTCGATCTAAAAATTTATATCAAATAAATATTTTTCAATGAAACTTTCTGCAATGCGTCTTTTTAGCGACGGGTCTATCGACAGTTTACAATCCTGAAATATATAAGCAAGAGATTGCCGCGGTCCTGTGGATAGCTTATGCGTCTGCTGACCAGGAGGACCCGGGTTCGATGCTTGGGTTGAGCAAAAGTGTTACTGGGTTTGTCCGAATTCTCAGTAGCGGCACGGAAACTGATAAAGTGCCTGGTAACGACAATAGGCTCGCCTTCTATTACAAGTTCATAACATGGCGAAACATGGATAAAATATTACACCTCTGCCTAACCGCTCGGGGATCAGGCGTGAGTCACGCACAACGTCGCACACGTCACAAAAAGGATTTTAAATTGCCAGCAGAATAAATATTTATATTTATTTACCTTGAATATTTTCAAGGTAAATAAATATAAATATTTATTAAAAGATATTTCTTTTATTGATGGTAGGTCATATACCTACCATCAATAAAAGAATATTTTATAGGTTATCGCTGGTTCAAAAATACTAAAAACGTTCGTCTAATCACGGACAATATTACACAAATATCGTTTAAAGAAAAAAGCTACAACTTATATATAAAAGGAATTGTCGGTCAGCTGAAGGGTTGAAATTACTTTTAAATATTACCGTGTTTAATTATCTGGTACAATTGAAATGTTTTGATACCAAGAAATAACTACGATTTTAAATTTGTCAGTTAGAATGATCCAGTTTTAAGTTCTGTGCCTGTGTTATTACTGAGTCCCTTGCGACACAGAATATTATTAACTAGACTTCACTCGCGACTTTTATAATATGTCTGGATATTATAATGTTCTCATATTAATATATAATATATCCATATCCTATTTTCATTCTCGTGGTTATCACCTAGTCGAGCAAAAAGTGAGAAGTATTGGATAGTTTGATAAGTATGATAATGTAGTGTAACGGGTTCTGGTATTAAAACGCAGAAAAGGTTCTATGCGTTTATTTGCCGAGTATTGTCTCACTTCCCTTGCACTAGTATGACCGACCAACAACACGACACTGGCCTGAACACTAAGGGCTGCAGTCTCCCAAGTGTAGCGGTCTAGGTAGCGTAGCCCGGCGCAAGGTAGACCTGGAACCTAAAGGGAAGCAGCATTAGGAAAGCCACAACCAATAGGGTCAGGCAAGCGGCGTCAGCCGGCCTCAGCCAGCAGGTAGAGAGATGGGCAGTACGCTAGTGCAGTAAATGTAGTAACTCACCCACAACCGGGACCAGGATACACGTTCGACGTAGGGTCAGTACGTAATCGTAGGTATGTAGTAGAAGCGACGTTAGAGTAGCGGTGCCGGCCTCTCTGTCGGCCTCTTTATATACCGGCCCTTCCATCAGAGTTGGAGTCGCTACGTGACCATATTTGGTAAGGCTTCGCGAGCGCGGACGATGGCCTTCTCTGATTGGCCGAGCGTATGGACGGTATTATGGCGCAGACGCGGTAGGTACCGGACATACGTTACAATACCGCCGCATAAGTAAGCGATCTCTAGAGAGAATAAACAATAACGAAGCAGAAAGGTTCTGGAGTGGTGGCCACGCATCGGACTTGGTAGCGGATGTAGGCCTCCCCCAAGGTAGACCAACGATCCTGTTGGGATCGCAGGCAACGTGTGGATGTGGGTGGCTCAAGATCGGTCTATGTGGAGAGACCTGGGAGAGGTCTACGTTTAGCGATGAACGTCTATTGGCTGCTATGATAAAGCAATATCGCTCATCGTATCAGAGAATTTGAACCCATTGGACTATGAGATCGAGGTTATAGAGAGTGTTTTGCACTTGCCTTGGCGCACGCACTCACAGTATATTCTGTGTAGTAGACTTATCCCCGTAGACTGGTCGCCGACAGCGCCGCACCGCTGCTGTGGCTGGTATTCGGTCTGAAGGCTTTCAATAAAAACAATGCGCTCGTTCATTGCTTATAAACTAAACCTAATGCCATCTACTTACTTTCTTTATACAAAAATAGACTCCTGAATTAAGAGTTCTTGCTAAATTAATTCATTAGATAACTCATACACATTCTGCTCCTATGATTAATTTATTTGGCATATATATCTAACGATAGTGAAAAAGGGCCTCAATTTCCTACGTTTATTTGTAGTTTAAATGATTGGACAAGAGGTTCATAAAACAATTTTGGGGAAGTAGCCTATCAAAATACTTCATTAATTATAATGTATAATTATTTCCTAAAATAGATTTTAATTCAGCAGGTTTCTGAATTAACTAGTTAACGTATACACGAGTAAAACGTGTCCGTATGGATTGAGGAGCCACTTCAGGGGCCCAATTCTGCTAATTATATTTGTTCAAAATGCAGTTTTGATATGATGTCAGTGTCATATTTACGTCATAATGGTATTCTCCTAAATTAAGAGACATTGAAATGATATTGCGAATATATTGAGAGTTGAACAATACATAAACGGTATTCTGCTAAATATATTCTTGTACAAAGACAAACCTCAAACTGTAAATACACATATTCAAAACACCCATATTTTAAATGTTCGATTTCAAATCGTACGTAACATTATTGATTATGTATCAAAAAATCTCTCACAATCCAACGAATAAATTCATTTACTAAAATGGTACTGGTTAGTATTATAGACTGCCATATTGCACTGCTAGGTAGTATCATCTGTATATATATAAAATTCATTCACAATTCCCTGACTAACAGCAATGCACAGCCGAATCTACTGGGCACAAGATGCTAAAAATTGGCATGTACGTTCCTCGAGGACCGTATGCTGCACCCTTACGGTCCCTGACTAAGAAGAGATTTCCCGAAACATCTACCAGATCGTAAGGAACTGTTAAATTGAAATAAAATGTGATAGCGTACTTGCGGGCATATTACATAAAAAACAAATCATAGGCAACGCTGTAACATCAAATTACCAGCAATAAAGTTAATTATTTCATTAATGGCAATACCTACTCATGTCAGGATATTTGACATTAAATTGAATATATCGAAATTAGAATAGAATGACATTCTGTAGCAGAATACCGATTTTGAGTCAATTCAAAATATAATCTCCAGATTTTACAACGAAGCGTGGTCCGTTATTTAGTACGAAGAGAAATAATTTTGTAGGCCAAATGTTGAAATTTGTACTAAAGTATTTAAAAAGTTATATCAATGTAAAGGTGGCTCCTCAGTACATACGTCTGAATTGAGGAGCCACCCTAGAACTCAAAAAGTATTGAATGAATATTTATGAACATTTTGTATCATTTTGTACTAACTATGAACAGCATCTACAAAAAATCTGAGGATTGTATCTTTGATATTCAGGAAGATATTATACTTTAAGTGTGGCTCCTCAATCCATACACCATGCGAGTGTGAATTCCGTGAAAGTAGTCATTCGAATTATGTTTTCAGTTTATGGTCATTTTGTAGTAGTTGTAATCAAATTTGTATTAACATTATAGACTTGTAAGATCAAGGGAATTTGTAAAAAATACAAATGTATGTGGCTCCTCAATCCTGACGCTGTGCAAATAAATAATTAATTGTACCTATCTGAGATTACAACGGAATCAAACACCCGATACGGCTACATTTTGTACACATTTGTACAAAATAAAGTACAGCTCAACACTGTAATACATTCGATAGCTGAAAAACAAATAACTTTTCGATATAACCTAAAAATGTACGATTAGGGTGACAATGAATTATAATTACAATGGAATGGCCTAGCTTTTTAATTTTATTTCTGCTACATTATTTTGAAAAAAATGTCAAGCCACGGCCTTTCCTGGACAGCCTATTAAATAAAAAGTTATTTTATGAACACCTAATATTCTCATTATCATAAATTCAGCCAAAAGATGTCCACAGCTGGACCTGGCTGGCCATATATTATGTAGATTATCATAAAAATATTTTTCAAAAGAATCTCAACCTCTTGAGTGTTCAACTCAGATTATAGAAATCCGTATTCAAGTTTTTCAATTAGTAAAATTTCCAATTGCACTGATCATCATTGATGTCTGCCCACCAATTCCTCGGCGTTTCCTGCTCTTCCCTATAACCACGTAAAAATCAACCGCGCGTTTAGAAGTATCTATCATAAAAAATCCTATCATTTCAATGTTTGTTGTTATCTATCGCGTTAATTTCCGTGCCGGCAATTAACGCGATTTTTTTATTGGTATTAACATTCTTACCTTGGAACTTGGAAGGCTTGACGTTTCGGAACGGTTGCACGTCCCGTGGACCCTGTGGTCACATTTTAATTCCCGTGTCGTGATTAATTAAATAACAATTTGTAGATGCTGTTCACAGTTAGTACAAAATGATACAAAATGTTCATAAATATTCATTCAATACTTTTCGAGTTCTAGGGTGGCTCCTCAGTTCAGATGTATGTACTGAGGAGCCACCTTTACATAACTTTTTAAATACTTTAGTACAAATTTCAACATTTGGCCTACAAAATTATTTCTCTTCGTACTAAATAACGGACCAAGCTTCGTTGTATAATCTGAAGTGGCTCCTCAATCCATACGGATACAGTAAAACAGGTATTAACACCGGAATTAGATGAATTTCTATGGTGCTCAACGATGTTTTGTTTAAAGTAGTCGCAGAACAAAAGCCTACGATGATTCTCATGTCATATTAACAATATTAAAATGCTAGCTCATTTAGCTCAATATGAAAGTGATCGATGTCTCTGGCAACGTTTTTATTGAGTTTAAACCACAGCAAAAATCATGAAAGTCACTGAGCGAAAATTGTTCACGAGTTAAATTCATTTTGATAGCAACTTGCAATTTTTGAACGAACATTATAGTGAAAACATAAATGACAATGCATTACGGGCTCCACAGCAGTGTAACATCTGCAGATCAGATATTTCGTTTGTTTACCAGGTTGACCAAAAAGTCGTATTGGGTTTTCTGACGCTCTGGTCCAGGAAGTTGACGGTGATGAACCCTCATGTCTCTGCAAGCACGTCTTACGCTCAATGTCCGAGAAGGCCACGACGTTTTATCGGACTAGAAGGGAATTAAGCGTATAATAGTCTGTGCACACACTTGGCTAATACTTGTTGAGGTGTTATGACCGAAATTCAGTCTGGAGGTCATTATTTTTATTACCGAAACCAGTAAGTTTACTTACAGTCAGCTACAAGTTTCAGTCCTTCATTTTAAGCTACCTCACGGTAAAGAAAAATAACTTATAAAATATTTTAACAAGACAAATTATAATTAAGGATTATGTTCTATTTCTATACAATTCAATTACTCTCTGTGATAAAATTTAATTTAGTTAAGGAATCTCCTAAATTCTAAATCATGTTAAATTCAACCTATTGTGAAGGTTCCGCAGAACACTGAGGCTTGGAATCAAATAGGCTCCTTTATCATAAACCCGAGCTATATCAATTATATTACTGGTCTAGAAGGTCTGAGATAAGACACCCCAATCCAATTTAGGATCATAATATTAATTTTACTTATTAAATTTAGGGAATAAGACGACGCCCCAGCGAACTCTGTAGACTCACAAGGATCGTGATTTAATATAATATGGTAATTTTGGAATCGTGAATTATTTTTAAAACCAAGTCCAGTTGTAATTTATTCTTTAGGTATTTCTTTTTATTGCTATACTTAGGTCAATGAATAATTAGCTGAAGTGTAGCACTACCTTTTGTCTTACCATGACAAATTGGAACCTTCGCCAGAAAAAAAATGTCGTTCGGTTTCGTATTTAGGCCTAACCTAATCATCTTCGTTATTGTTCTGGTTTCTAAGAAGCCGAGCCCGGGAATCACTTTCTTGTCTATCCAACATTTTAAAAGAATTTTAGCTTTGCTACTGGGCGAGTGCCGTCAGGCCTCCATAATATAACGAATGCCAAAAACCTTCATGGATACTACATTTTAGGTCCTTCAGATTAAAATGCTACTTTCTAATTTGATGCGCATCCGAATAGTCTTTGGTGTGCGTCGTGCATCCGAATCTGAAACCCTTTGCGTTGTAGTCCATTGGCATCTTCTGTGGGCTGTCGTAGTTATTCCCATTCAGTGTTGAAAGTTTTATCTGTCCATTTTATTCATTATACCATACAAACAGATTCATAATATATGCTTTATTTATTTATTTATTTTATACACTTAATTGTGTACAGGTTGACTTAATGCCTTGGGTATTATCTGCCAGTCTACCTTTGAGCGGTGCTGAGAGACGTAGTAGGTGTATTAAATATGTATTTACTATAGTTACAATATTACAAATAATAGACATAATATGTATAATAATATAATACTTAAATAAGTAGGTATACATACATACACTGTACATCTATAAATATAATATCTATATACAATATATATGCGATAAATACATACATACTATAATATAATACGAGAACTAAAGAAATAATACATAAAGCCGCCTTAAGTAACTACGTAATAATAAATAATGCTTTATACAATAGCAACGGCATGCTGCAGTTACGTATTAATAAAAACCTACTTATTTCCTATTTATCTAATTACATGAAACAAAATCAGATTAATAATTGAAAATATTTTTAATTTATTTTTATTTTTATAGACTCATCGCCATTATCCCCAAGGGGGAAGGCAGAGGTGTAATATTACACCCACATTTCGCTATGAATATTTAGGTACATAGTATTCAATAAATATTTATAAAAAATATTTTTAATGACTATTTATTTAAATGTAAGTATTCGAATAATTGTAATAAGTTATCGACCGTGATCGATTAGTGCAGTGCGCGTGACAGCGGGAGTGTAAGCGACTGCTATGCTGAAGGTCGCGGGTTCGATTCCCGCTCAAGTCAAACATTTGTGTGCATAAACATGGATGTTTGTCTTGGTCTGGGTGTTTCTATGTATAATATGTATGTATTTACAATAATAAGTATATAAGTATGTTTATCCATTATCTAGTACCCAAAGTACAAGCTCTGCTTAGTTTGGGACTAGATGGTGATGTGTGTATGTGGTAGAATATTATACTATCTTAATCAAGTAGTCAAAACATCTATTGAACTGCGCAATGTACCTAAGAGGCAAAACGAGACCAAAGTTATGCTGTACGATGCCATAACACACCTTTCTCAACACCTCAACCTGAATACAGAACCTGGTAGTATCCGTGATATCACAAGACAACCCTCAAAAAAGGAATATTTAACATCGGGTATCACCGTAGAGTTCTCGAACACACTGACCAAAGCGAAATTTATAGCTGCTGTTAGAGACTACAACAAACATAATTCTAGCGATAAAATAAAATCAACACATCTAAACATAAAATCTGCACAGGAAACTCCTATTTACATCGCTGAACTTCTATCAGTACATGCCAAGAAGCTTTTTTACCACGCCAGCAACTATGCCAAGCAGCACCAATTCAAGTTTTGCTGGACGTCGAATGGAAAAGTTATGCTCAAGAAGGATCCCGATAGCGAAACCATTTTTGTGAAAAGCGAAGAACAACTGAAGCAACTGGCGCCAGCAAATCATGCATGACTACCGATTTCCAAGTATTGCTTTTATCTTAAATTTATATTTTTTAGTTTTAGTATACAGAATTTTTCCTATAGTTTTATCAAATCCCAAAATAACAAACAATCAAATATACACAACATTTTAGTAAAAGTACAGCACAACACACTGACATTCACGCACCTCATAGCTATCACACACTACAATTGCTCACCTACATCCCTCATATCTGTTACACATACTGGCCTCCATCACTACTGTCGTTTATTTTTTAGATACGGCGTAATAATGCTTACTCATTTAACATATGCATTACCGCGACTAATAAGATCCCAATTCATTCCTAAATATTATAAAAATAAATATCCTCTATATACCTTGCATTATACCCTTAGCTGCTCCAAAAATGACTAATAATATTAATGATCTAATTAATAGTATCGATGAACTATCTGTATCAACTAGTCATGCATGCTCACCGGAGGAAACTCTTTCTATTGTAAGGCATCCTAGTAACTACATCAAACTCTTAACACAAAACATACGGTCAATAAATCGCAACTTCTTAAACTTGGAAACACTTTTGCATTGTATTTCTGTGGAATGCGACTTGATTTTTCTAACGGAATGCTGGCTGCCTTGCTCTAGCAATAATAATTTACCAATTCTTACTAATTATAACGCGTTTATGACCACCAAACACATTAACCAAAGCGATGGAGTTGTAGTGTACTCCAAATCCCATCTTAATGTTACTTGTGAGGAACCGGACTTCAACCAATCAGCATCTGGCTTAATTATAAAAATAAATACTGATCTTGCCATTATTTGTATTTATCGATCGCCATCGACGGACAATTTGAATAGTTTTCTTGCAGTTCTTAACAACATTCTCCCATTGCTGAGCAGGTTTAAGTCCGTTGTCATAACAGGTGACCTGAATATAGACATCAAACCTACTACTGCCGACATGCGCTCCCATGAATATTTAAATTGCCTAGCTTTTCATGGTTATCTTCCTGCGCATACGCTTCCTACACGAGATGACAGCTGTTTGGATCATATCTTTCTAAAAAGTAATTCCCCCACCATCACACTTGTTTTGAGCTCGACAGTAACCGATCAATACTCCACCTTGCTATGCATTCGTGAAAAATGCTCAAGGGTAGCCGCCAGCTCTTTTATAACTAAAATTGACTATATTAGTTGTACTTGTAAATCATGTGTAAGATTGCAAGAAAAGTAAATTATTTGACATTCTCTTTTCTTAATATAAAGATTGTGGCCTATTACATAAACATACTCTAGCAATTACTCTGCCTCAACGTCGTTAAGATAATGCCTTGACGAGTCTTAGCAAACTTATCTTAAAACAAAAGACACAAAGAATATGCAAAACAAAGTGATTAATGTGCGTCTATATCTACTAATATCACATAAAGTCCTTTAATTTAGCACTCAGCATTAAGAAACGTATGCGACTGCTGAGCGGAGGTCCCGGGTTCGATTCCCGGGTCGGGCAAAAGTGTTACTGGGTTTTTCTGAATACTCAGTAGCAGCCCGGGGTCTGGTGATGTGTCCGGTAACGGCAATAGACTCGCCCCCTATTACGTGGGACCTCAGGAGTTCAACCAAAAAGGCAGTCTGTTGGTACCTCTACTAGGACATAGCAGCCTTGACTAGTGGCGAACTGTCACTGAGGATATTTTATATGAAACACTGTCTCTATCCTAACTGGAAACGCATATCGGGCTGTCGCCATATTCTACAACTAATGACTCTGTAGGAATAATTGTCCGGAGAGCAGAGGAGACTGTTATCGTGCACTGGCCTCTGCCATTCTACTCTTGTTATGCCACTAAATTAACCAAATCTCCATTTCGTTTTTCCTCATCCCACTCCGCAGATGGGAAAAAAAGAGCAAGAGGACTCCTATTTCTTTTCCCATCTACACTGACAACGCACTTGCGACTCCTCTGGTGTTGCATAAAGTTTGTTTATGTTTTGTTTCAGGTTTGCCAAACGACCTATCAGTGTATTGGCACCAGTATCCGTACAGCCTGGGTATCGGGTTCTGCAAACTGAGAGCGTTGATATCAGAAGCGTAAGTCTCACTTTATTTACGATATCTGTTACTAGATTATGAGCCAGTTTCACCAATGTCCGATAAGTACCGAATAAATTAATTGACAGATAACTAAATTAAATAATCACATAAATTCTGTTCTAATATTGCATTTACCTCTAAGATAAGGCTTTAAACAGAGGTGATCGATTCGAGCATCGTGGTCAGTTTAAACACAGTCTGATAAATTTATTGCCAGGAGATAGCATGCAAATTTATTATTATTGTTTAATTTATCTGCCAGATAATGCAAATTTAGAGATGGTAAAACTGGCCTTAAATGTTTTTCTCTTTATGAAAATTCTCTCAGGTTTCATACCAGCTCTCCATACTAGCGAGGTTAGCGTATAAATTACATATGTATATGGTTCAATGTTATAAAGTATGATAAGCGCGTTAATTCATCACTACATAGTATAAAACAAAGTCTGTCTTCTGTCTATCTGTCCCTAAAATTTAAACCCTTAAAACTACGCAACAGATTTTAATGCGGTTTTTAGGGTTCCGTAGTCCACAAGGAACCCTTATAGTTTCGTCATGTCCGTCCGTCTGTCCGTCCGCAGCCTAGCTCAAAGACGCCTGGTGCTAGAAAGCTGATATTTGACATGAATATAGACATAAGATATTGCAACAAAACTGTAAAATAAAATTTAAGAAAATATTTTTTTAAGGGTATCTCCCCTACATATATAGTGGGATTGTGTTTTTTTTTGGTTGAGTACCCCATCATGTGGGGTATCATTGGATAGGTTTTAAGAAAATATTATTAGTTTGCTCAAATCATATTTCGATCAAGTGATTGGTTTGTCAAATATCAAGCTTTGAAGTGAAAAAAATTGTTAGACTCAAGTGTCCCCCCCCTCTGCCGGCTAAACTATTAATTTGGAAGAGGTGAAAAAAATCACAAATGTAGTACATATAACGAATTTAAAAGGAAAACTATCACGGCTAAGTAGATATCACTAGTTTACGAGTAATCATCGGTTAACTTATAAATACCTATTTCTGTGAGTTTACATAGGGCGCGCTGGCTTAATCTTAAAGATATACGTACTTTGGTATGAAATGTACTACGTATGTATAGTAGTAGTATATCTTGGAAACCACATTTTATGTTTACAATACGTAACTGGATACATACCTAGCATTTTTCTAAACAAAACTTAGGTTCTTATAACAGTGCTTTTAAAATTATTTTTTTCAGCAAAATAAACAGTCGGATTTGTTGTACATTAATACCATTTGCAGCAAGTCATTATGGGCAACTACGGAACCCTACATTGCGCGTGGCCCGACACGCACTTGGCCGGTTTTTTTTAATAGATAGAATGATTAAAGAAGAAGGTATATATGTATAATACATAAATGGCGGTACGAAGTTCGCCGGGTCAACTAGTGAAAAATAAAAAAATGCATATAAATTTTAGAGAAGATAGCTCTACCGCCATAAAGTAGGTATATTAAAAATGCCAATCTTTTAGCTTACACACTGTGATAGATTTTAAACTGTTTTTTTATTAGATTAAATTCCTCTTCCTGCAAAACCGTCCGCGTTGGTTTTCATAAATATTCGCATAAAGTTAAAGCTATATTACAGTATAGTGTCATCGATAATTCGTTCAGTTGCTTTTGCGTATAGGTGTAGCAATAAACATCTATCCATCATAACATACTTCCACGTGTAATAGTAGTAGTATATTAATAGTAATAGCTAGTATAAGCAACCTTAATTTAGTAGGCCCAAAACTATATAGACCAAAAGCTTTTCTCAACTTATACTAATTTATCATTAGCGACAGGTCTCGCAGTTCCTTAAGTACAAATATAGTATTTAGAAACAGTATCTCGGTCTAGTATTAGTAATAGCTAACGTAATTTACTAGGAAAATAGGACAGAATTTCGATATAATGATGCATACATTTTTATACATGAACCTCAAAGTAATTAAGCACGTCTTAGCGTGCAGCTCTTCAGTCAAATGCACGTTTTATTTAATTGCACATGCAACTGGTTTTCAAGATTGCGTTCTATGCATTGCTATAATGCTTTATGCTTGTTTCTTAGTTCCATAACTACAGTCTATAATGAAACAAACTCACGATAAAATGTGGTCAAGCTGTGGTTAAGAATAGTGTCTCTGTGGCATCTTGCGCTTGCGTTGTGGTCCTTGGAAAACGTGGACGTGTTTGTGTCGTCGTTAGTGGCTGCGTAATGCACATACGGAAATCCTCACCTCGATTGAATGTTGTGTTTGCGACGTGGCCGGTAGCTCGCGATATCGCTGGTATTAGCGTTGAGGTTGCGATGTGATTGGTATCACACACAGTAAAGAGGATAGCAAATTGTGTTCCTTGTGACTTGAAACCTATTAATAAAAACAAGTAAAAAAGGACTGCTTTAAATAAAAGTTAAGGGTTTCTTTTAATAAAAGCTTTGTAACCAGGAATCTGCAACTTCGAACTTAAAATTTGCCAGAACACCTTTAAATGCCTGAGTTTGGATGTAATTAGTGTTGCCCAAATGCAAGAACAAGACGAGACTTAGCCAGTCTTGGTCTTGGTCTTGCGCCAATACACCTGGTCTTGGTCTTGGTCTTGGTATTGCGCTCCCAGTCTTGGTCTTGGTCTTGGTCTTGCAGCAAGAGTCTTGCAAGTCTTGCAATTACCTATCAGTCTATTACTATTTATTAAAGTTTTTAAATCTTAGAAAAACGTATTAGAATTGGAACATTGTGAGCTTGAATTAACACAGCCATAGTAAAGATCAAGCAGATTAATAGATAACTGAAGATTTGATAAGAAATTCGAAAAATCAACTGACCTATATGTCGTTTTCCATGGAAGTAACTGTTTCTTAATAAACATTTATGATTTATAAGCTTACATTTGCTAAAACATGTAAAAAAAAACAAATTAATTACAATAACTTGACTGTATTTTAAAGAACAATATCTGTCTAGAAAGAGATTGAACCCTCAACTTATATGAAATTTAATAAAAGAGTTTTACGATTTATCATTTATTGCAATAAAAAATAAAATACACCACAAATCAAACATAACAGTACACAACAGCTTTATCATTAGGTTATGTTACTTTATATCAATTCTTTTGACCAAGAATTAATACAAAGTAACCATCTGGCTGACTCATCACTTAACCTATTTCTATGTTTTCTAATTACTAATGATGCTTTAGAAAATAATCTCTCAGCAGGTACTGAAGTTGCAGGTATTGAGAGAAAATCACGGGCCATCTTCGATAAAGTCGGATACTCTGTCTCATGCGTCCTCCACCAATCTAAAATGTCTTCCGAGCTGGCAGTTCTTGGTTTTCTCAGGTACTCCTCCAACTCGTCTATCACTAAGCCTTGAAGACAAGATCCAGATGACGTCGAGGGACATTCATAGAGTTTATCAAAGTCTATTACGTCTTCATCTTCATCACATACTTTATTTTCTTTTTTTGGTAATTCCAGAGATTTGTTCAGTGAGTGTAGACTTTTATATTCTTCATAAAGTTCATTGAACTTGCGCAGAGTTTCTGTTTTAAATTGCTTCCCCCACATTGTCAGGTCAAAAGTCTGAGCCTTATGCCTTGGGTCTAAAATTAAAGAAGTACAATAAATCCAGTTGCTCTTCTTATAATGTTTAAGCATTTTGTCTCGAGCTGCTTGGAAAGCTAGAATGAGCCTTTCATCCACTTCAGATCGATTAGGTTTCTCATCTAACTGTTTTACCATGGATTCAATTTTATCTAGCAAGAGATTGAATGATACAATGACTAGCGGTAAAGTAACATATTTGTCTCCACCAAGTTTTGTACTTAAAAGTTTAAAGTTTATTAGGAATTTATGTAATTTTTCGAGTACCTGCCATTCACTAGCTGTGATTTGAAAATCATTCAATTCGGTGACAGAACTGCACAATATGTTAATGCCCGCTCTCACTTTTAAACCAAATCCAATCATATCATGTGTGGAATTCCATCTCGCTGGACAGTCAAGAATGGCATTTAGATTTGATGGCACGCCAGCTGCTTCACAAGCAGACTGAAACTTCTTCTTCACTATCTCACTTCTTTTTATTTTACTGGAAATACTGCGTAACTTTGTTACAGATGTACGCGAATCAGCAATATTTGGTGCATATTCTTTATCTTCCTCATCCTCAGTTTCGTCTGCATAGTCTTCATACTGCTGATCTTGCGCGTTAGTGTCAGACTCACAGTGTAATGCTAAGGTCTTTAATAAATCTTGTACACCAAGGTTTAAAATGTGAGCAAAGCACCGGAAATGTTGATTGTCTGAATCAAAGTGTGGCGGCAGCTGTTTGCCCAGTTCATACATAAATTTGGTATTTGCAGTTGCGTTGTCGACCGTGATACCTTGTATTTTATCAATTATGTCATATTCCAATAAACATTCATGGAAAATCGTTGCAATATCTTCCCCAGTATGTCGACCGCGTGATGGTATAAAATCAAGAACTACAGATCGATACTTCCATTCGTTGTCTATATAATGCATAGTAACCCCGTAGTAACTCCTACCAGCAATTGACGTCCACCCATCAATGGTAAACGACATTTTAGATGATAATTGTTGAAGTTGTTCCTTGAGATTCAATTGGAGCTCTTCAAATCTCTCTTTGACTTTCCTTCTAAGTGTAGACCTTTTAGGAAACACCATATTAGGGCAAATACGTCGAAAATATACTTGTGTAGCTTCGTCATCGAAAAATGAGAAGGGAAGATATTTTTTCATCACCCAATCAACTGTAGCTGTCGTGATGTTGTCACTGCTGTTTTCCGACTGAAATAAAACAATAAATCTTCTGTTATTATTTAAAACATACTAGGTTTGAGCGTTTAGGAGGAGGAGGTTTGTTGTTGTTAAATCGAGAAAATCGTTAAATTAACATTTGTTATATTAAGGTTGCACTGTACTGTAATTTACCAAAATAAAGTACTTAGTTGTTACTGGCCGATTATGAAAACAAATGAAAATATGGGTGTTTATAAAAAATATTTAAGACGATAATTACATACTTAATATGTCGCACCCCTAGATGAAAACACCACTAACTCAAAAATACTTACGTAAGTTAATGGCGTTTTTGAAAGTATCGCATGAATAGCTACGCGGAGTTAAAATTCCCGTAGCGACAACTTCGACCGTTGTTAAAAAAATATTCTTACCTGTCCACTTCTTCCAGCGGTTACTAAAAAGCTTGTGATATCTCCTTCTCCACTTAATTTTGGTTTAACAGGAAGAAATATTTGTGATTCCTTTTTGTGGAAAGATATTAGATGTTTCCTAAAGCCTGAAGTGTTTCTATTTTTCATTTTTATTTCAATCTTTTTATGTTGGCACAATTTACACAAGGCAGTTTGGGATGCATGAATTATTTCGAAAAACTCCTCAAATTTGCTTTTGGGTCTTTTAGACCTGTGACTCAAACTCTCGTTACTCGGACTAGAATAATTTGAATCTTCGTCACTCATATTAAATTGTACACGTGATACGTTTTTAGAAAACAACAAGAATTAGTAAAAACAATTATTAAGTTAGACTCGAAGCACAGCTCAATTGGAAATGACTGGAATTAAAATAATTCCTTTATTTATAGTACATACGTTTCCTTGCTTTCTACCGCGCCGCCTCGCTACGTGCCGGCTCTATTAAAAGGATGCGGCCGCAAATCAAACGATGCCGCGTGCGGCGTACAAACACAGATTATTACCTACTTGTACAGACGCGACGCGTGAATAAAATATATGTAAAGAATTAGTGCCAATCACTATTCTTTACATATAAGTAAATGTTTTGGCGTACATCTATACTAATCTATACTTATATTATAAAGCTGAAGAGTTTGTTTGTATGTTTGATGACAGAAGTTTAAAAATAAATAAATAAATCCTGAACGTCACTATACCTCCAAAGTTACTATTCCTCGTGGACGAAGTCGCGGGCACTGCTAGTAAATACTTACTCTCATCATCTCTCTCAGAGATATTCGGGCTGGTAAGCAATACAAAACTCTTATCGCAGGCTTTTTATTTTATTAGTAGGTAAGTACCTACGCTTTTTATATTATTTTATTAGTTTTGTAGATTTTTTTTACACTTTTCAAGTATATTTAAAAGTGGCTACAATATTTATCAAGGATATGTTTTTACTCAGTATGCCTACTACTACTCCCTGAAGTTGGTTTTTATTTATGTACATCAACAGCGACATTGGTCCAATGTTTCGAACCCTATTATTTCATTTTCTCTCTAAACTACTACGACAATTATACGACCAATTTTATGATCATGGGAACATTGCGATTGAATCGTATATTTATCTAGGCAAACGCGTTTAATGACAAGATGGCGAATAAAGTCAGCTCAGCTCAACTCAAAAACAATAGATCTTGTTATTTTAACTGATCGAGGTAGTACATAAATTAAAAAGATTCAATACCTGTATTGTAAATTAGGTAGGTAAATTTCGTATAACTTTCAATAAACCCAAAAGGTTGACAATGATTGACACATCTGATTATTTATTCTTTGATTACGGAGTAGCCGACCGCGGCTGCGGCTGGTGCCGCCAAAGAAAACCGACTAAGCCGACAGAGAAATAAAAGACTAGCCGACCACCAATCGTAGCTTAGCCGCCGGCTTAAAATAAAAGCCGCCTGCCAATAGCGGGCAATCGCAGACCTTTCGGCAATTAAGCCACACCCACAAAATACATTTATTTTTCACCCTGCGGGTTCCGTCATAATTATTTTTGATAATTGTATTTACTTTTTTTTAACGCAAGATAGATGTAGATCTATCTTGCATAAAAAAAGTAAAGTAGTTGGTGGTTACTCGTAGGATTGACCAATAACTTGCCTGATGTGTTAAGCGAAAGCGTGGCCGAGGATGAAGCTCGTCAATCTAGAAGATATCTATTCACTCTTGCCTTGAAAATCAAAGTTTGAATAAATACTGATATAATAAAAAACAGGTCTGGTTGGTTAAATAAAAAAAAATTGCTAGATTGAAATTGATAAAATTTTAATGAAGCTCATTGTGAGAAGGATAAGGCCATAGTCTACCACGCTGGCCAAGTGCGTGTTGGCTGACTTTACACATCTTCAAATCATTGAGAACTCCCCGACATGTAGGTTTCCTCACGATGTTTTCCTTCACCGCTTAAAGTTGGCGGCAATCAACAATACGCAAATAACTTCGAAAACACAGAGGTGCGTGCCGCGGGATTGCGGTGTGGACCTGCAGGTCGCAAGTCATTCGGTCTTCCGACTAGACTGCCGGAAACTCAGAGTGTGCAAAGCTTATCTTCGAATAAACCAAATGACTAAACTGAAATTGAAACTTTTTAATGGAATCTATTAAAGCGTGCTCCATCGTAAACCGCAACAGTCGCTTGACATCAGACGAGTTGACGGTCAAGTGCAAAGTATCTTCGAATAAAAATTTGAGTAAAAATGTTGAAATTATTTTAAAAATAAAAAACGGAACCCTAAATCAATTCGCTTAGAAAATCACACCCACAAAATACACTTATTTATCGCCCTGCGGGTTCCGTCACAATTATTTTTGAAAATTGTGTTTTTTTACGCAAGATAGATCCGATTGACCACCAATTTGCCTAACGTATTAAGCGACGGTGTGGCCGAGGTTGGAGCTCATCAAAAGCCGCTTGACATCAGGCGAGTTAACGGTCAAGTGCATTTTTGCACTTGACCGTTAACTCGCCGTTGAGTATTACTTACAGCATTGCATTAAAGAATTACATTAAAGCGTGCTCCATCATAGCAACAGCCGCTTGGCATCAGGCGAGTTGACGGTCAAGAGCAAAGTTTATCTTCGAATAAAACAAATGACTATTACATTACAGTATTGCATTAAAGAATTACATTAAAGCGTGCTCCATCGTAGACAGCAACATCCGCTTGACATCAGGCGAGTTGACGGTCAAGTGTAACGCTTATCTTCGAATATTAAAAAATAAAAACGGAACCCTAAACGGAGCCGCTTTGAAAATGCCGCTTTTATTTTAAAAATCTTCACTCGGCTTTCGTCATTAGAGGTTTGAGGTTGTATTTTTTCACGTTTGTTTTATTTTATTTTTTTATCATACTGACGATGTCTTATTCAAACGCAGAGTATTACGATATGATACTTTGCGTCGGAGCTGGGAACGGGTCCTGGAGCGGGGGTCGCGAGCTGTACCGTCAACGATTCGTCGACGGTAGGCCGCTAGCGTCACAAAGGCGTCTCCCTTCATATTCAAGCTTCCGCGGACTTTGTTTACGTCTGCACAGCACCGGAAGTTTTCATGATGCACCAACTAACAGGGCCGGCCGAACCATCAGCGGTAATGTGGAAACTCAGATCCTGGAGCATTTTGCCGACGATCCGCGTACTAGCACTCGTCGAGCGGGTGCGCGGCTTCGCGTCGATCACAGGGTAGTGTGGAGGACTCTTCATGAAGACGGCCAGCACCCTTATCATTTCCGCAGAACACAGGAACTACTTCGGGCAGACTACAGTGCTAGAGTTGATTTTTGTGAGTGGTTAATTGAACAAATTGCTGTGGATTCTTCGTTCGTGGAAAAAGTGTTATGGACTGACGAAGCAACATTTACACGAAGTGGACTTGCCAACCTGCACAATGACCACGTATGGGCACACGTCAATCCGCACGCGTCTACCGAAAGCAGTTTTCAGCATCAGTGGCGGATTAATGTCTGGGCGGGCATAATCGGAGACTGCTTAATCGGCTCTATCTTCTTGCCTGCCAGCTTGACTGCTGCAGGCTACTAGGAGCATCTGCAGGGTGAGCTGGAAGATGAAATTGACAACTTGCCGTTGGCCGTGGGGCATAACATGTGGTTTCAACACGACGGAGCGCCAGCGCATTTCGCACGTCGCGTCCGCCAATACCTACATACTCGTTTTCCCGGCCGTTGGATCGGTCGCGGCGAAGATGCGCCGAGGTCGTGACCTCCACGCTCCCCGGACCTGACGCCCTTGGATTTCTTTTTGTGGGGTTACATAAAGAATATTGTGTATTCGGAGCCGTGCAACACGAGAGAAGATATGATACCGCGCATTACAGCGGCATTCAACAACATAACCCCACAAATGTTGAAAAAAGTCATGAGTTCGATTTCTCGGCGCGCCCGGCTGTGTATTGAGAAGGGAGGCCAGCACTTCGAACCTTTTCTTTAATGCGTCGTGAGTAAAGAAAAGTAGGTAAACTAACGACCCGTCCGTTGTACGTAAAGTACATTGAAAGTAAAATGTTAATCGTAATTTTGTTACGAATAAATGTGAATAATAAACCAAAGTGTATGTAACAATAAACAAGCATTGATTAATTAATTAGTAATGGTATTTTTAATCACTCTCACTCCCTCGGTTTAGGTACCCTAAGGTAAGCAAAGCACCTTGACATTATTTGGTGATATGATAGGTAAATAAATTTAGTATTGTATTTTAATTCAGATAATTAAATTTTTAGATTAGAATTAAGATAAGCGAATTACTTGTAATGTGTCAGGTTCTATCTAGGCACCTGTTACATTTCGATTTAAAATAATCGCAATTTATTTTCCTATTCATCAATAATTGTACCTAATCATAGGCAGGTAGGTTATCCAGTGAGGTTTAGTTAGTTACTAATTAGACCACAGATAAGGTTAGGATGATGATAATAATTAAACTAGTTAAAATGTGTGCCTATGCAAGTTATTACATCATGCGATTAATTGCATAACTTACAGAAAGTTTTTTTTAAGTAGGTGCACGTGCGCTGAACGTGGCGCGGGTGGCGTGGAGGAGCGGGGATGACGGGTGATAGTATACGTGTGTGCGTGCCACAACCACGACTATAGAGTTGTTAGGGTTGTCGAAAAAAACACAAAAAAATATATTTTTTAGTTTTGTATTGAAAAAAAAGTTTCGCTTTCATTATTAACATTTACGCATACGATTCCAAACTTGATATAGATAAACACCTTTAAATATTGTTGGGCCTAACTCGGACACCCTGTATACTTACTAGAATAAATTATTATGACATCTACTACCTATCCTTACCATTTTATCCTAATCATAATACTGCTTGCATGATCAGTATAATGTATTCATTTTCATTCTAAGCACTCTGAAACTTATTTATTCTTTGGAACACCTGTAGGTACTCTTAAATTCGAAATTATTTTGCATGAGTCTACCTACGCCCTGTGGCGGCAATCAAATAGTGTCAAATGTTGTGATTTCGGCGCGGCGGCAACGATTGTTGTATATGATTTCAAAAGAAGCCGCCGGCGCGTGTATCATAACCATGTACTTCCGAAAAGCGGCAAATTTCTTTGAGAAGTAAGTACAAAACCTTTGATGCCGCATTATCAAAGTGCCGATGGTTAAAACATAACTATGCATGCACTCAGTTTGATTTTAATGGATATTTTTTTATTCGCTATGTAGGTATGTTTATGGTACCTATTAGTCGTAATGCGCATAGGTCCAGTTTTTCATATTCTTTGATACAGTTTTTTGCGTCTCATAGAATTCCTAAGCGTACCTATACACCGAACTGTTACACCTAACTACTCCGTGAAATAGCGCTAAGTCCTAGCTGCAAGACGCAAGAGACTTGCAGGCTTAGTCTTGTTCTTGCTCAAGTCTTGCACGATCAGTCTTGGTCTTGGTCTTGCTAAAAATACGCGGTCTTGTTCTTGGTCTTGGTCTTGCAAAAACGCAAGAACACGACCAAGACTGCAAGACCAAGACTGAATTTGGGCAACACTAGATGTAATTTATATAATGCAAACGAAGAACATCAAAGTTGGATGTTTAAGTATTTACTCAAGACCATTGTCAATGTAAAATCATAATCAAATTAAAATTTGCTTATAGGGATGATATATTGGGAAAATAAAATATAATAAAATTATCATATCAAGTAGCTGTTTTATGGGGCAATGTATACGCTCTTATAATAAGGTCCAATATAATATAAGAAACCTATCTATAGTTCAAAATTGTTGTAAAAGCGAAATTGAGTTCAAAAGAATATTATAAAATATTAAAATATCTGAATATAAAGACGATCAAGACGCTTGGGACTGAGCTGTTTTAATTCGATTGTATAAAATGTTTTGTTTTCTTAATTACGTTTCGTAAGTACTTGCAAAGTTTATACGAAATAAAGAATTAGTAAGTATTTAATTTCATTTCATACTACATTTCATTTTACTACCCGTGCGAATGCTTAAGTACCTATTATAAATTTCAACCCTTACATTCAGGATTGTGCACTTAAATCTACCCTATTTTGCACTATGAATTGAAAACCGCATACAAATCCGCGTTGTTTTGGCGGGGGCCTCGGATTACGCTTATTTCCACAAATAGAATTAGTCTTAGACTGCCTCGTTGGTCTCGCGGCATAAATGTGCGCGTGGGATCGGGAGGTCCCGGGTTCGATTCCTGGGTCGGGCCGTGTTACTGGGTTTTTCTGTCACGAAATTCTCAGTAGCAGCACGGGGTCTAGATATGTGCCCGGTACGGCAATAGGCTCGCCCCTTATTACGTGGGACTAAAGTATATCTGGCGAAAAGTGGGTGTAGAAATACACCTCTGCCTACCCCTTCGGGGATAAAAGGCGTAACGATATGTATGTAGGTATGTAGAATTAGTCTACTGTAAAATACGAGTACTATCAATGCTCACGGTTATACGACAAAAGAAAATTCAATAAATCTTTGAAATATTTCATCATTTTAAATTACCGGTTCAAACTCATTACGAACCACTTTATCATTGGATTCAATAAAGCTGTGCCTGACAACTAAATCGGTCATTGTGCCTAAGTAAAAGGTTTTACTGGGTAAAGTAATTGACATTTTGATTAAACTCTCGATACCAGGAACCTTTTCCAAAAAAACGTGACGAATTATGTTGTTGTAAATAAATGTTCTATGCCTTGTTTCACACGTACCAAAAATTCACTACTCTACTATCATACCACGTCGGTGGAAGTACATTGGTTTGAAAATTAAATAATAATAGGCTCTTCCGTAATGCATGCGATTTGAATAAGACAAACATTGAATTAAGAAAATAAATATTAAAACTATGGAGAATTAGTTTACAATGCAAACGGAAATTATAAACACTAGAAACTCTGCCATTCAAAATGCACTATCTGTTGAGCTATCTTCACTTTACGCGTATAATGTAAAGAGCTGGCCCCAAGACGAGGGTCTTGGATCGCAACCAGAAGAACGATATTCATCTTTGATGAAGTTTCATAATAAAATAATGAAAAGTAAAAAAAGACCGCCAATAGCGCACGAGCAAGAGTAATACACGATTAAAGTAAACGCCGAAATATTATTTATTTTCTCATCTGAGATTCTGATAAATCAAACAGTACCTATATAAATATAACAATTTCTTCTGTATTAATAATTTCGTCAAGGGGTACGGTACGGTAGACTCGATCGAAATCTTACTTGAATAATAAAACATTAAAAAGAAAAAAAGATTTCAAGTCGACATCATATATCCGAATAATTCGGATAGTTGAGTATTTTGTTAAATGGTTCTGACAGATAAATCGCAGTCGCCATAATGGCCACTCGAAACGTCACTGACACCGGATATTATGTTGAGTAATATCTACCTACATTTTGTAACTACATGTGTTATATGAGTCACATTTCGCCCGAGCGAAGCCGGATTTTCATCTATGTAGTAATAAATAAGGTTATTTTCTAAGATAACTCATATTCTTAGAAAATATCTAAAATATCTGGATTCTAGAACATGACAAGCACTAAATAAAAAGGGATCGTGTTTAATATTCTGCCAGATTCATATTCACTTCAGACGAATTTGATCGCGGAGGAAGAAAGTTCAGCCTTTGAAGTATATCATCATTTTATACTAGCTGCCAAAATCTTATCCCAACTACTTTACGATAGTTTAAAGTAGTCCTTGTTGACAAATGTTGACAAATGCAATGGAGGATATGTTCAAGACGCTGCACTGGAAAGGACGCGGTATTAACTTAAACGACTTCAAGTACCTCTCACACTTAAGATTTGCAGACGATATCGTTATCGTGGCTGAAACCGTGCAAGACTTGCAGTATATGCTGAGCAGCCTGGCTGATTCTTCTGCTCGCATCGGTCTCCGGATGAACTGGGATAAAACCAAAATAATGTTCAATGAACATGTCTCTCCGGAACCGATTATCCTAAACGGGGTTCCTCTCGAAGTTGTTCAGGAGTAAGTACGTCTACCTTGGGCAAACCTTGCAGTTGGGTAGAAACAACTTCGAGAGGGAGGCTTGCAGAAGAGTACAGCTTGGCTGGGCGGCATATAGGAAACTCTGTCGAGTCTTTTCGTCATCCCTACCGCAAAGTCTTAAGACAAAAGTCTTCAACGAGTGCGTCCTACCCGTTATGACTTACGGTGCCGAGACGTGGACACTGACGGTGCGACAAGTCCACCAATTTAAGGTCGCTCAGCGAGCTATGCAGATGGCAATGCTCGGAGTTTCTCTGAAGGATCGAATTCGTAATGAAGTGATCCGACAGAGAACCAAGCTAATCGACATAGCTCAGAGAATTAGCACGTTGAAGTGGCAGTGGACTGGTCACATCTGTCGCAGAACCGATAACCGATGGAGTAGCCGTGTTCTAGAGTGGAGACCGCACCTTGGCAAACGTAGTGTAGGACGCCCTCCGGCAGCGGCTGGACACGAAGAGCCGAAAATCGGGCACAGTGGCGTGCCATTGGAGAGGCCTATATTCAGCAGTGGACTACGGCAGGCTGGTGATGATGATGATGAGTCCTTGTTAACTTAATTGTTCATTTTGCGTCAGAAGACGATTTTCCTCTAAAGTAATTGAGTTTCTACTAAATCTTTGATACCAACAGCATTTTTCAGCCCACATCATGAATTATTTCGAAATGTCGACGCGACACCCATGTAAGAGTAAATCTTTAAAGTTAATACAAAGTTTCCTAATGTGGGCTATTTCAAATGAGTTTTATTCCTATGAGAATATCAAGCATTATTCAGATACGATTTTTTACAGACCAGAGGTATAATAAAGTTCAGCATATTATACTTAATTAGACTGACATCCAAAAATACTAACAATATTGCATTACTGTTGGAATTTTGAGGTTAATATATTTAGGAAACCAAGATTAACACTCGTTTCTGGATAATTTTACTGCTATTATACACGTGAATGATTTTATGATAGATAAATTAATGTTTCTTACTCGTATGTGCAAAAAGTACTAAACACATTTTTTTGTTACTTTGCAACGAAAATTAACAAAAAAATCTGTTGTAGAATATAAATTATAATTTCACATGGTCTACATTTTGCCTGATAACAGACCTCATGCGAATAACGACCCGGGGCAAAAGCAGGAAAAGCATATTACTTTTCTTGCTTTTGCCCAAAATGCGACATCAACATGAAACATTTGGTTAATAATATGCAATACCAGCCTATCTTACAAATTTACATAAAAGATTATTCTACCGTTATATCTCTGTAAACATCTTTTCAACAAGCAGTCACCAAATTCTCTACGAGACAGATAGTAATTCTGTATCTATTATTCGGTGTTAACATTAAAAGCGCGTACATTCAGTGTCTTAATAAGGCTCTTTTTTCTTTTTGTAACCGAATTTATTTTGAGATAATGTATGTCGTCGTATGTTAATGTGTCAAATGAAGGCTTTTCTTTGGTAGATATTTCACGAGACTATTCTTTGTTTGTTATGATTTTTTGTAGGTACCTTCTAGAATATTTTGCTTTTTTGTAAGAATTCTTCCGCATTCGTATCCTATCTTACGTGGAACTTTAAAAACATTCAATCAACAGACCTATGCAACAGACTCAAAGTATATAGTAGATAAAATAAACACTTCTATGTAACAGAACAAATTAAACACTCGGATCGACAATTTGTGGATCTTACACTGGTGTTACGTTTAGGGATTGAACTCACAACCCACGGTGCACTTTTAAACGGCGGCGAGGAGACCGCTTAAACCAATACGCCATAAGTGCAGTCCGTTTAATCGGCTGTAGGAATTATATTGTTGTAGAGCCTAATGTTTAAGGGCTTAATTTTTTTAATTTGGACTGCACGGTCGGTGTCCTGGTTTAAGCGGCAGCCTCACCGCCGACACTGCGCCGAGTATTGTGGGTTCGATCCCCACACGAGACAACACTTTGTGTGATTCATACATTGTTGTTTCGAGTCTGGGTGTTCATTGTGTCCATTAGTTGTAGGTTTGTTTGTAAGGTCCCCCGCGACACAGGATTTATTCCTAGTGCGGGAGTTGTCTATTTTTTCTTTTTTTAATTAACAATATATTACTTAAAATAGGAGACATGAGAAACAACAATTTCGTGGTCATCATCCTCCTAGCGCAATCCCATTTGCAATCCTGGGTTCACTTACTAGTCTAACCTGATTTGACTCAATATTAGCTTTTCCACAGAGCGACTGCCTGTCTGACCTCAACGTCCCAAATGGGATAGTGATATTCCATGGATTTTAGATCAGTGTCAGTTTTTAAGATACTGTGCGTGGTAACTAATATCAATTCCAAAATGTGCTTCGGGATATAAATGTACGGGATGAAATACTATGTACCTTTGCTTTGAGTATCCGACTAGTCGTGTCTTATATCTACGAATACTAGAAACAAATTAAAAGACTATTTAAGCTAATATATTTTTTAAATCGCTAGGGTTCATACACTGATATACAGCTGCGGAGAACCAGGCAAGTATTTCAGCACGACGAGCTTTTTACATCGCTTATTTTACTACATATTAAACTTATTTTACCATATCTCTAGAAAAACTGAAACTAGCCACAAATATTATTCTAGGCATTCATAATCCCTGAGGTTTGATAAAATTACGTCTAAACTTAAAAACTTGTCCGTAGATAGAAAAGATTTTTCTATATCAAATTGAGGTGAAATAGTAAACCTCAATTTTATTGCCATTAGGTATTATATATACAAGATTCTAAGAAAGGTGTGGAAAATTTACTCAAAACATATTTCATCACACCTACACGCACCTTTCAATATATGTGTACCTGATTCCAATTGAGGTATATTTGATCCATTCAATAATACACGACCTACGTAAATTTTCGCTGAACAAATGCCAATCAAAATATTTCTACGAAAACGAGAGCTTTTTTGCACACATGGTCATCTTGTATCAAATTAGTTAACTGGTACTTTGTTATGTTAGATATTATGCTGATAAAAATACTCATATGCCTTTAAATACATAATTATTATTATAAGTGACTGCGGGTTAAGAGACAGCTAAAATTTCCAGGTCGAGCAAATAAATAGTGATATTGGGGTTTGCGTGTGTAAGTGTGTATGTAAATACATATTTATGAGCGTATGAGAGTATTTTTTAATGTAATTTTATCTTTTTCAAAAAAATTAACTGTTAATTTCCTAATAGAAGTTCTTCGGTATTACGGAAGGTAAGTTTTTGAAGATAATCTTTTAATGCAATTTTTATTTGAAATTTAGTTTTAGAATGGAAGCTCCAGCTCCCTGTGTGTTTATGTGTATGGGTTGTTGAATGAAAGGCGTCTCGGCTACAGATACATACATACATATGCTCACACCTTTTTCCCGTTGGGGTAGGCAGAGACAACAGATCGCCACTTGCTTCTATCCTTGCAAACCTAACGCGCTTCCTCTACATTCATTACTCTGTTCATACATGCTCGCCGGTTGCGGGTGCTTCGAACGTTTCCGTTTTTCAAGATGTCCCCAATTTGGTCGACGAACGTCTTACGAGGTCTGCCGCAACCGGCTTGCCCATACACCTACAGATATTGAAGTATATTATTGAATACTTAAATGTGGATTACAATAATGTTTGTATGTAACCGATCGCGACGCGTACAAGTTAAGGAGTGTCACGAGTATGTGAGCCGGCGCATCGCCCACCGCGCGATGTCCGCAGCCCCTCCCCCGCAAGAATGTATTTTTAGTTTCCTATTTATATTATTATAAAGTCTAGTACTGGCCACGTAGTAGTGTCGTTCCGCGAATGAAGTTTTATGAGGCTCTTGAGGACAGATTTTGTATTTTAATCTCCCAATTGGCTCCAAAAGAGGACCAGATGAGTGCTTACGCAGAGTCAACATAAGGACACAAAGCTGTCTGACCGTCAGCATGTTCGATTCCGCATATAGTTGAATCGTTGGATATCTAAGTTACCGTGAGAAAATAACTTTAAGGACCATTCTTTGTGCACGTTCGAGTCTCATAAAATAGCATTCAGCGGCTGCACCCCAAGCGGGTATACAGTACGTTAGGATCGATTGGCAGAGAGCAAGATACACTAATTTTAACGTATCTATGTCAGCACATCTTCGTAATTTTTTGAAGATATAAATAAGTTTGTGTGTCCTATTGGAGAGTGTGTCAAGGTGTTTATGCCAGTTCAGATGTTGGTCGATATATAAACCTAAATATTTAACACTGCTTGACTTACTTATGGGGATGCAGTTACAGGAAGAAGCACAATCACATAAATGGCCTTTAATATTCAGATAAGGTAAAGGTAACAAATTAGACTTTATGGCAAAAGGCATATAAGTTGTTTTACTGAGGTTAAGCGAAAGTAAGTTATTCTTCAATCATACTTTTATATTTGATAAAGCTACCTCGGCATGTTTATAGCATTGGATCCAATATCTTCCTTCAACCAGAAGACAAGTGTCATCTGCATACGTAATTACTTTACAGTTTTGTACAGGCAGGTTACAGAGATCATTGGTGTAGATAAGGAAGAGAGTGGGCCCTAAAATACTTCCCTGCGGCACACCGTATGTAATTGGAAGCTCAGTACTCTCATGTTGCCCGATTTTTGTCACTTGAGTTCGGTGCGTCAAGTAATCCCTGAAAATATCAAGAACTATTCCTTGGATTCCTATTCCTTCCATCTCCATTAGTAAGGTTGAAATCGAGACAGTATCAAAAGCCTTACTTAAATCTAGCAACACACCTAAGCTCTTTCGCCTACTATCAAGGGTCCTAGCGACGATTTCAGACAAAGTTATTAGAGCATCTTCAGTACTTCTTCCCTTCCGAAAACCAAACTGATTGCAAGATAATACATTATCATAATAATCATAATACTTTATTTGTAGAATGTATATTATTTTAAAGTACCACTACATCCTACCACATTATGTGGTGTACAAATAATAAATGTTCGATAAAATTAATGTTAGTATACTAGTTACTTATAATAAAAAAGAATATAGGGCCAATTACTCGAATACTAATAGTTGCAATCAAAACAATAAAGGATAAGTTAATATAATACTATATGTCACTATTTTAAATAATAAAAGCAATATACATGTCAAACTAACATTGAATACAAATAAAAATTTAAGAATAAATATTAATGTCAATATTAAAATTACAACAATTATTTTAAAGTACTACTTCCTACCACATTATGTGGTGTACAATTAATAATAAAAGTTCAATTAAAACTAATGGTTGTATGTTAATTACATGTCCAATAATAATAAAAAAGTAAAGTACAAAGTAACAGCAAATTCAAATAATATATATATATAAAATAGGACTGTCAATATTAAAATTACAAAATTTATTATTACATTATTTTATCATTGAGATATTCGTCAACAGAATAATATGCCTTATTTATAAGAAATTCCTTTAAAGCTTTTTTAAATATCTGTAAATTTTCTGCATTTTGAATACATTTGGGCAGCTTATTGTATATCTTCGGTGCCATCACAAATATGCTGTTATGATATAAAGTGGTTTTAGCCTGATTCATATGGAGTTTGCCCAATCTGCGCCTACTAGTGACCTTTGAGAATTTTGACCAGTTTTTTTTAACAAATAATCCTGTTTCAAATATTGATGGCATTTTTAGGTTAATAAAGTGTGGTTTACATGTCTCAGTAGAATATATATTACAGATTGCTCTGATGCAGCGTTTTAGAGAATTAAAAACAAATTCTTTGCCAGTTGCATTGCCCCAAAATATAATGCCATATCTTATAGTGGCTGCAACTAGACCATTCTAGGCAGTAACGATTGTGTCTTGGTTAGCAGTTTTTTTTAACATGTGTAGTGCATATGCATATTGGTTTATTTGACTACACACCTTTTCTATTTGTGTATTCCACTTTAAAGTGCTTTCAATTTGCAAGCCTAAGAATTTTGTTACCTACTTCTATTACACTAATATGTTTATCGTAGTAATTGATATTTATGTCCTTTGTTCTGTTCTCTTTTTGTCCAAAATTCATAATAGTAGTTTTGCTTAAATTAATTTTTAGATTTTGCGAGTCCATTATTAATTTTCATGAAGCTCAGTAAACTCTTATTCAAGACGTGGTCTAAAATCTTTGAAAGAGCAGAAAGAACGGAGATAGGTCTATAGTTATTTAGGTCTTCTTTGTGGCCAGACTTATGAATTGGGTGAACTATAGCCTTTTGAAAACTATTGGGAAGATACCGCAAGAAATGAAATGATTACAGACGTGAGTGATAATAGGCACGAGAGCTAGTGAGAGTGAGCGAGAGAGAGAGTGGCTTTAAACTTTTATGCGTGGCTTTAATAATTTTCGTAGGAATGCCATCCCAACCAGTCGCAGAGTTTGATTTGAGCCGAATTAAAGGTAGAAATTGTTGGTTCAGAGGGTACAGTACTGATATTACTTGCTAGATTTTTCCAATACCGGCAAAGTAACTATAAACTATATTCAAAGAAGAAACAGGCGAATCGGCAAGATGTAAAAGCTCAACTGGAGGAGAACAATGAGTTTGAAGATCCGAAACTTTTTTAACTACATCCCAAGTTGCTCTGATATTATTCTTCGCTTTGGAAAACTCCGCTTTTTGAAAATCGCATTTAAGTTTTCGTATCAATAAATTGCAGAAATTGCGATACCGGGTATAAGTAACGCGTAAAATCTCGTTGTTAGTTGAGCACTTATATGATAAATGTAATCGGTCACGGTGGCTAGCGGTGTGCAGTGCAGCAATCCAGGTGTGATCCAGGGTTTAAGACATTCTCTTTGGTAACGTTTGTAATACGCTGTGTTGTTTTATGATGCCGGAAAGACCGGCAACTAAAATCTTAATCACTTATGCCAGTTGAAAAGTCGTAACAAAAGCAATATTCTTAAATAAGTATACGCGCGATTAAGTCTCGTCAAGAAAAATCCATAATGTATACAAGTCTGGAAAGGTTTTAAAAACATTTACATTATAATAATTTTCCTTCTATCTGTACATACATTATACCGGATTATTCAGCATCATATACTAAACATGTTTTGTTGTCTGCTATTTGGTGTCACACAATTTTTTTTTTAATTTTTCTTTATGAATACAATAAATTTAAATTGTTAATTATCACTTGCTAAACGGTGAAGGAAAACATCGTGAGGAAACCTGCATGTCTGAGAGTTCTCCTTAATGTTCTCGAAAGACATGTGAAGTCTGCCAACCCGCACTTGGCCAGCGTGGTGGATTATGGCCTTACCCTTCTCAAAGTGAGAAGAGGCCCGTGCCCAGCAGTGGGACAGTATAACGGGCTGATGATGTTATGAATACACTACAACTGAAAATATCATTAAGATCAGTACAAACTATTGCCGGAAAAAATAAAATGGTTGTTCTCAGTGGTCTGTCTTTGTCACTAATTATTTGAACATTTAAAATTTTACCAATGGGTAGTAACATGACATTCTGACTGCTCGTATTTCACATGCCATTTCGGTATATCACTCGTCACAGTTTATTATTGCACAGAGTTAATAGACAGAAAATTCGACCGCCAATGGCCTCAGTATCATGTACTGAATCACTGGTATCGGTTTTCCGTACACCGTCCCTTACACCCCGTATAGTACAGTAGGTTAAATCAAACACACATTAACCTGTTTGGAAATCAAATCCAGTTTTTGTAACGACCCTAACAAAACAGAATTTATTTCTAGCAATATAATTTCCTAGAAAAAGATTTTAAGTCTTAGAATACAATATAGATTTCAAGTATATACATATTGTACTGGCTTTTGTTCGATGATCCACCCATGTAATTGCTAAGAAAGATAGGCCAAGTGCTGATTTGATGTACAAGCTATATTATTGAAAATTTTGATTGAAATCCGTGCAGCCGTTTTTGGTGAAAGGGTGACACACAATGCACTCTACAAGTGAAGTCTACTAACACTTGGCAAGCGTTTCAGACTATGGCCTTACCGGTCTTATAGGGAGATGAAGTCTAGCAGTAGGCCTGTTATATATATACTGTCCATTAATCTTAATAAGATGATCTAAAACTACTAACACAAAGAAAGAACTAGTTAAACCGTATATAACTACTTTTTACTATAAAGAAAACTTAAAATAGTAGAAGATTTGAAGGTAGCGTTGTACTTATTTTGTCAATACTTACATTCTAGGCTCTCTCGGGCACTTTAAATTTGATCCTACGTATGACCGGCGGTGAACTCTTAAATGCAAAATATACGCTTCGTTCAAAACAACAACAAATTAAATTATCGGGTGGAATTCTATTATACTTTGGTATTTCATGACAGTTAAAGGTTCATTCTCGTTATTTTTTAGAAGTCTGCGGACTATTTAAGGTAGCAAAGAAAAAAATGTCTGAAGAGGCATAAATACTTCACGGTATTTCGTGGCACGAGATATGAGCATTGGCACTAACGAAAATCTTTGTTATTAATAATAATAATAATTATAATAATAATTTATTTATTGAACCAAAAAACCTTTTTGTTACAAACATCTGTGTTTTTAGTTACTTATAACATTAAGGTGTACATTAAATATAGGACCCTGCCTCCCAAACTAGGGTGAACTGTAACATGGGAGACAGTGTTCTGCTGGTGTCTTGTATACAATTAAACCTTTTACATTATATGTTGCGTATTAGTGAAGATAGGTCCTGGTGGGTTGTAAATACTTGCCTGGGCCCTGGGGACGTATGAATTTGAATGATGTGTGTGTTCATGTATGTGTGTGTGTGCGCATGTACATATATGTGTGTGTGTGTGGGTGTATGTGTGTGCGCGTGTATGTGTGGGTGGTGTGTGTGTGTGTGTGTGTGTGTGTGTTCGTGTTGTTATGACAGGCATGTAAGTAATGCTTCAGTTTGAGAATAGTCTAGTTCAAGTAGTCAATTTAGTATTTTCCTCTGAGCTTGTTGCTTATTCAGATTTGTGAAATGAATTTGTTTATGGATATTCTTGTAGATTAAAGAGCTAATTATATAAAGTTGTTTTCTGGCGAATGAGGTTTGATGAGGTTGTGTGGGGCATATAAGCCTATTTTTGCGTTTATTTGTGTCAGGTGGGGGCATTTGTTGGTGTTTCCAGATTGCAGCTCGTAGTACAAAGAGCTGTCTGGCAGTTAGTACTTTGCATTCCTCATAGAGTTGTTTGGTAGGGTATCTAAATGGTTTATTTAGCATCACCTTGAGAACAGCTCTTTGTGCACGTTCCACCTGGAGAAACTTTTGTTTGGCTGCTCCACCCCAAGCCGGGATACAATAATTGATGATAGACTGACAGATTGCGGTATATACCATTTTCAATGTTTTGAGATCTGCACAGTATCTCAGTGATTTGAAGATGTGTATAGTTCTTCTGAGCTTACAGGAAATTGTGTCCAGATGTTGGTACCATTTCAGCCCATCATCGATCATCACTCCAAGGTATTTTACTGAGGTCATTTGAGGTAGTTTTTCGCAAGAGCACGTAGAGGTACTTGAACACGTATGAGCCTTAATTGTGTAATCTAGGTTTGGTTTCATTTTCGCATTAATATAAAAAGGTATAAAGCTGGTCTTAGTTAAGTTTAAGGTTAAGCGATTATTATCTAGCCAGCGCATGACGGATCTCAGTGACTCTTCAGCACTAGATTGCACCTCTGCCCAAGATTTGCCATATACCACGATGGCAGTATCATCCGCATATGTAAATATTTTAGCTCTTGATAGGGATAGGTTACATAAGCTATTTATATATATATAAAAGAGCGTGGGACCGATGACACTGCCCTGTGGGACACCGTAGGATATAGTTTCATCTTCACTGATGTGAGAACCTATTTTCACACAGATTTTGCGATTTTCAAGGTAAGTTTTAAATAATTGATATATGTGACCTCTTATGCCAATCTTATCTAGCTTGGAGAGCAAGATGGGAACAGAGACTGTATCGAACGCTTTGCTTAGGTCTAGGAACATAGCTATGCTCTTTTGCTGTGTTTCAAGTTTTCGAGCTACAAACTCTGTCAGATCTATAACTGCGTCTTCAGTTGATACTCCTTTTTTAAAACCGTATTGATTCTTGGCTATAATATTATACTGATTTAAGTAACTTACTAGCTGTTTATTTATAATCTTTTCCATTATTTTTGACAGAGTAGGCAGCACCGCAATTGGTCGATAGTTATTGAGACAGTCTCTGTTCCCATTCTTATATATGGGATGAACGATGGCTTTCTTGAATGGTTCTGGGAATATCCCGCAAGCAATGGAACTATTTATTATGTGTGTAATTAAAGGTACTAGAGTTTTCCGGCATAGTTTTATTAGTTTTACGGAAATTCCATCCCATCCAGCAGCACAATCCTGACTTAGAGTCATGATGGTTTGATCTACATCAGTATTGTCCACTTCAAGCATAACAAATGAGTTAGGGATAGGAGTTGTATTTGTCGACTGCCCATGAGAGATATTTGGGAGTGGATGGTTTGAAATCTTTGACGCTAGATTTTCGCCAAGTTTCGCAAAAAACCTACACACGTCTCTAACTGCTCTCTTCGGGTCAGGTACTATTTTAAGAAGATCCAAGGGAGGGTGTATTTGCTTTTTAGTATGTGTGATATCCTTTATTTTGTTCCATAAGGTCTTAGGGTTGGATTTAGCTTTATTTAGTTCGTGTTGTTCATGGATTCTTTTTAGTTTTCTTAGAAGGGCATTACAAAAATTTCTGTAGCGTTTATATGTCAACTGTAGAAAATGATTGTCCGGTGATTTGCGGGCTTTTATGTGAAGCTTATCACGGTGACGTATGCATCGTAACAGGCCCGGGGTGATCCAGGGCTTGATATTTCTGTTTCTTTTAGGGATGCAGAGTTGTTTAGTATGTTTAGCAATAGCATTCTGTAGTATGTTAATAAGGTTATTTGCGGCCGTGTTTGGGTTAGATGTATTTGTCACCGTAGAAAAGTCACATGACTCAATATGTTTTGTCAGGCTTGGGTAGTCAATTCTAGCGATTTTGTGGTCGGACGCTAACGGTCGTGAAGGTTCGATATCTTCAATTTCTAATATTATTGGCATATGGTCAGTGATATGAGACTCAATAACAAGAGCGCAAGCTGTTTGGTTAGATTTTAGCATGATATGGTCAATACAATTGCTCATACGAGTTGGGATTCGGTGGGCGGGATAAAGACCATGAATCGCATTAAGTGTTAGATACTCTCCTGCCCTATCGTCGGTCCCGGAAGGCTTAATGTCTATATTGACATCGCCCATAAGGCTAATATTTTTATAAATATTTAGTGTTGACAAAACGTTGTCCAAACTAGTCAGAAAGTCATCGAATTCTTGTTTTGTATTAAACGATGGCGACCGGTATATGGCTATTATAGCTAGTTTGTTCTTTATTTGACATGTTATACAGTTCGCGTTATTAAAGTCAGGCTCATCAATTATACAATTAATTTCTTTTCTAATAAACAGTACGATACCATCATTTTGATTGCGTATCCGCTTTGTGTAGTATGATTTATATCCATTTATCACGGGCATACAGGGAACCTTACTTAGCCAACACTCCGTTAAAATTAATATGTCGAAATATATTTTGGTTTGTAATATTAGAGCTAGAAAAGTTTCTGTTTAAACTTCGTATGTTGACATGCAAAATTTATTGAAATTAATTCAAATCTTATTTAGTTAAGTTGTAAGTTAAGTTCTTGTTCAGTCGTTAAAGAAATATGCAGGCGAAAACGTATTAGTGAACTTATGAATATATTTTTCTTCCAGACACGTTTGGGAGACTTGATGATATGATGCACATATTTCCGTTGCCGCTCTAACGCAAATACTAAAAATGGAATAAAATCTTTATTTTTGGCTTTTTTGTAGAGAACGGTACGCAACCCTTCGTGCGCAAGTCCAACTCGCACTTTGCCGGTTTTTTATTTAAAGTAATATTGTGTATCATCATATTTGCCATCGTGGCAGGCAGCACCTATTCTATTCTACCACATACCTACACATATCACCATCTAGTCCCAAACTAAGCATTATTTGTACTATGGGTACTAGACAATGGATAAACATTCATATATACTTTTTTTGTAAATACATACATATTAAACATCAGAACAACCAGATCAAGACAAACATCCATGTTCATGCACATACTCGTAAATGATTGACTTGAGCGAGAATCGAACCCGCGACATTCGGCGTAGCAGTCGCTTACACTCCCGCTGCCCCTCCGGTCGTTTGGAATGGTTTATTCCCATCCAGTAACACTCTAAAGTGTAACACTGTCACTCTCAATGCAACTTTTTATTCCTATCCAGTAAGACATATTCTGAGGGTGTTACTCGTTGGGAAAAAACATATCCCAACGACTATCATGTGTTACTTGTTGGGGAAAAAATCCCGACGCGTAACAGTGTTACACTATAGGGTGTTACTGGATGGGAATAAACCTTTGGAATCTGTAATCAGATAATTCTGCATCAGCTCTTCTACAGAATTATGCTATTTTAAGCTTTACACTAATTACTCAAGTACCTACACAATAATTGGAAGATCACTCTCACGTCGCTAATAAGGTTTGTTATAGTCTAGTAGACATAAATGTTATATCGATGAGACTTAAGTCGAGCACTTTAGATTAATTGACATTACATGAACATGGATGTTTTTACAAAATAAGATAATAATATATGTATGTTTACCGATGGGCTAGTACCCATAGTACAAGCTCTGCTTAGTTTAGGGCTAGATGATGTTGTGTCTATGTAGTAGAATACATACGTGTGTTTGAAAGGCTAAGGCCGGCTCACTTCATGCCACACCCATAGTCATCCTGGTGATAGATTATATTGCAATCGTGCGTTTTCCCTCGTCACTAGTTATCATCTGTAAACAAATCTTGGTACTATTTATTTAAACTAGCACTACAAACTACCAATCTAATCTATACTTATTATATTTAAAGGTAAAGATTTTGTTTGGTAAAACGCGCTATTCTCAGCAACTATTGTGTTTGATAGCCATTCATCGAGGAAGGCTATCTAGCATCACGCTATGAGCCACGATAGGGGAGCAGTAGTCCCAGATAACGGCGGTGTACCCGTGGGCTCATCTAGTTTATTAATTTCTAGACGTCGCCAGCGGCTGCACCCGCGTCAATTATTCATATAAACCATCCTCCTGAATCATTCTTTATATTAAAAAACCGCATTAAAATCCGTTGCGTAGTCGTTAAGATTTAAGCATACATAGGGACAGACCGACAGAAGACAGACTTAGTTTTATACTATGTAGTGAAGTCCAAGCTTGTTCTTATGCTATTAGGGATGCAACAAATCGCGTACTACAACTAATATCCCAAATCCAGTATAATTTTCTACCAACCGATTGTAAAACTTTCACATTTGCTGGATTTCTATATGAACACTAGCTGACCCGGCGAACTTCGTACCGCCTTACAGTCGATGCTTTAATTTTTATTTTTCCAGTGGACTAAATTGGGAATCTAAACCAATCTCAAGTCCCCTTAAACACACACAAAAAAAATCATCAAAATCGGTCTAGTCGTTTAGGAAGAGTTCAGTGACATACACACGCACACAAGAACTATATATATAAAGATAAATAACATTATTAAATGAAACCTTCAATGAATCAAAAGGAACTTTGTAGAATACAATCAATATGTATTGAGAGTAAAGGCAAACTTTCTTAAGCCTACTAATGTGTTTCGTTTCTTTGAATTCCGTTTACTTAATATTACGTTAGAAAAGTTTCAAATTAATTATGGAAACAAAGTTTGCATAAGTCTATTTATTTATTCGTAACTAGATGAGCCCGCGGTTACACCCGCGTTATTTAAGGCTACTGCTACGCTCCCGTCGCTCATAGCGTGATGTTATATAGCCTTCCTCGATAAATAGGCTATCTAACACTGAAAGATTTTTTCAAATCGGACCGGTAGTTCCTGAGATTAGCGCGATCAACCAAACAAACAAACAAACTCTTCAGCTCTATATATTAGTATAAGATAAGATAAGCTAAGGCAAGCTTAAAAGATGCAGTACGATTTTGGTTCTTATTTCTTACGCCATAAGAATGATAGGTACAAAGGTATATATAGGTATATAGTGCTTGACGAATATTCGTATGTACAAAGGGAAAGGTTTCAATATAATCTTTATGTGAAGTGAAGATATAGAGAGATCAAACGTGACAAGAAATCTAATTCGAGTCAGCAGTGACATAACTATCTTGGACAAAAAAATTACGAAAATTATTCATGTACAATTTTGCGCCTGATATGAGACGATTGAACGGAACAGGTGTGATTTTTCATTTTGCATCAACACCGTTGACGGCTGTACTAGTGTAAACCGTATTACAGTCCGTCAGCACCTTCCACTCTATGGAAAAACAATTCAGAAAATACAAGTACTATTTTTACAATATGTTTTGTTTAAGTGGCTATATAAATAAACTTACTAACAAATGAATATAATTAATATAATAAATTTAAAACATTTAGAAGTTCTTAAACAACACTCAGACTGTGTGTTTGTGTAATTAGTGTATGTGTGAGTGTGTGTGATTGAATGAAAATGTGTGACTAGTAAGGATTTCCTCTGTTTCTACGTAATTGAATTTTTGGATCCAGTGGGTTATAATTAACTTACATTTATGTGATGGTAGGTGGTAAATATTATTTTGTTTATTACATATGTTGTAAAAATGATGGCTAATTACGTAATATTGAGCTCTAGCAAGTGCAGTTTTGTGTGACGCGACCGGGCATATCCTCGTATTGTTAGTGATGGCTTTAAATTCAGTAGTCATGTGCTTCCGGAGTATGGCTGACCGCACAAAAAGCTGTCGAACTGTTAAAACAGAACATTCTGTATATATTTCATGAATATCGTACCTTCGAGGCTTGCCAAGCATAATCTTTAGAATTACCCCTCTGAGCACGTTCCAGGGGAAGCATAGTAGTTTTGGCAGTTCCACCCCACACTACCATACAGTACTGTATAAGACTCTGTGCCAGCGCGTAGTAGACACATAACAACGTTGATATTTCTGCCGAAATTCTAAGTTTTCTAAAGACCGTTATTAAGTTCCTGATTTTTGCCGTTACGGAATTTGTATGTTCAGACCAATTTAACGTGCTATCTATTATAAGACCAAGATATTTTAAGCAGGTACTACGTTCTAGATTAGAGCAATCACATTGGACTGATACAGCAGAAGTACAAGCTCTCACTTGAAATTCATTAGGTGGTTGGGCATTCGTGCGATGAGCGAAAGTTTGTAAATACATACATATCAAACATAGAAACAACCAGACCAAGACAAACATCCATGTTCATGCACACAAATGTTTGACTTGAGCAAGAATCGAACCCGCGACCTTCGGCGTAAGAGTCGCTTACACTTCCGCTGCGCCAACCGGTAGTTTGGAATCTGTAATCAGATAATTCTGCATCAGCTCTTCTACAGAATTAGGATATTTTAAGCTTTACACTAATTACTCAAGAACCTACACAATAATTGGAAGATCACTCTCACGTCGCTAATAAGGTTTGTTATAGTCTAGTAGACATAAATGCAATATCGATGAGACTTAAGTCGAGCACTTTAGATTAATTGAAATTACATGAACATGGATGTTTTTACAAAATAATATAATAATACGAGAGGACGCCAGCAGCTACGCCTGCATTTTTTTAATTTACCCGTTTTCACCGATCCCGTAGGAATTTCGGGAAATCCCTTCTTAGTGCACCCCTAGGGTCCCCAAGGAACATACATGCCAAATTTCAGCTTCCTGCGCCCCATAGTTTCGGCTGTAGCGTGTCTGTCAGTCAGTCAGTAACGCAAGGATTTTATATATTAAGATAAGTATGTTTGGTATGGTGTTGTGTCTATGTAGTAGAATACATAAGTGTGTTTGAAAGGCTAAGGTTGGCTCACTTCATTACACAACCCATAGCGATCCTGGTGATAGATTATATATTATTGCAATCGTGCGTTTTCCCTCGTCACTAGTTATCACCTGTAAACAAATCTTGGTACTATTTATTTAAACTAGCACTACATACCAATCTAATCTTTACTTATTATAATAAAGGTAAAGAGTTTGTTTGGTTAAACGCGCTATTCTCAGGAACTACTGTGTTTGATAGCCCATTTATCGAGGAAGGCTATATAGCATGACACTATGAGCCACGGTGGCGGAGCAGTAGTCCCAAATAACGGCGGTGTACCCGTGGGCTCATCTAGTTTATTAATTACTAGACGTCGCCAGCGGCTTCGCCCGCATTAATTATACATATAAACCTTCCTCTTGAATCATTCTATCAATTAAAAAAAAACCGCATCAAAATCCAATGCATAGCTTTTAAGATGTAAGCATACATAGACAGGCAGAAGACAGACTTTGTTTTATATTATATAGTGAAGTCTAAGCACGTTCTCATGCTATTAAGGACGCAACAAATCGTGTACTCCAACTAATATCCCAAATCCAGTAGAATTTTCTATCAACCAATTGTAAAAGTTTCACATTTGCTGGATTTCTATATGAACACGAGCTGACCCGGCGAACAGTCGATGCTTTAATTTTTTTTCCAGTGGACTAAATTGTTAATCTAAACCATTCTCAAGTCCCCTTGAACACACACATAAAAAAAACATCAAAATCGGTCCAGTCGTCTAGGAGAAGTTCAGTGACATACACACGCACACAAGAAAAGACTAGCTGTCCCGGCGACCTTCGTACCGCCATTTTTTTAACATTTGCATTTTTATGTGAATCTAAACCATTCTGAAGTGCTCTTGAACACACACATACAAAATTTCATTAAAATAGGTCCAGTCGTTTAGGAGGAGTTCCGTGACATACACACGCACACAAGAAATACATATATATATATATATACTAGCTTTTGCCCGCGGCTTCGCTCACGTAAATTGGGGGTTCTCTAGTTATAATATATCATCTATGTTCGGGGTAACACAAATCTCCTTTATTTGGCGGATACTTCTATAATTGTCGTTTTAACTGTTTATGAAATATAACTGCATAAAGTATTTACACTGAGACTTAGTACTACTACTTAGTACTAAGACTTAGTAGTACTCAAAATGCTATCCGGTATCAGTGACGTTTATGGCGACTGCGATTTGTCTCTCAGAACCATTAGAATTTAACAAAATACTCGACAATCCGAATTTTGCGGATATATGTTGTCGACTAGAAATCTTTATTTTGAGTGTTTTATTATTCAGGTAAGGTTTCGATGTACTCCTTGACACAATTATCAATATAAGATTTGACATTGCGATAGCAGCGCAGTCCGTCGGTTCCAATGTGAAACTTGCCAAAATTCACAACTAATTATAAATTAAAAATTGGGCAAGTGCGAGTCGGACTCGCGCACGATGGGTTCCGTACCATCATCTATAAAAGAAAATCACGTTCGTTGTATGTATACTTAAATACTTTTTAAGTTTTTACCTGTTTATTAAGATCGAGTAACAAATTGCTTAAAAAATTCGTTTGTTGTATGGGAGCCCCCCTTTATTATCTACTTTTTTATTTAATTATTTATTTTGAAAGGTAATATATAACTACATATTCTGTGAAAATTTAAAGCGTCTACCTCGTTGCAGTTAGTAATTTTGAGCAAAAAATACGAAAATAACACGTTTTTTGTATGCGACCCCCCCTTAATATTTTAATTTTTAGTATTTGTTGTTATAGCGGAAACTGAAATACATAATTTGTGAAAATTTCAGCTTTCTAGCTGAAATTTTCAGCACAGTTTATGAGATCCGCCGTGTGGTTGACGGCATAGAATACAAGTGTCACCACCCCCTATCTTCCCATGGGTGTCGTAAGAGGCGACTAAGGGTTAACACGATGCAAATACAATCTTTGCGTAGAGACGGAAAACTCGACATCAAACCCTATACGACTGCCTCGTTGGTCTCGCGGCATAAATGTGCGCGTGGGATCGGGAGGTCCCGGGTTCGATTCCTGGGTCGGGCAGTATTATTGGGTTTTTCTGTCACGAAATTCTCAGTAGCAGCACGGAGTCTGGGAATGTGCCCGGTACGGCAATAGGCTCGCCCCTTATTACGTGGGACTAAAGTATATCTGGCGAAAAGTGGGTGTAGAAATACACCTCTGCCTACCCCTTCAGGGATAAAAGGCGTGACGATATGTATGTATGTATGTATGTTTATGAGATACAGCCTGGTGACAGACAGACAGACGGACAGACAGACAGACAGACAGCGGAGGCTTAGTAATAGGGTCCCGTTTTTTACCTTTTAGGTACGGAACCCTAAAAATTAAGAAAAAAACATTTTCCAGTGGACTAAATTGTGAATCTAAACCATTCTTAAGTCCTCTTGAACACACACAAAAAATTTCATCAAGATCAGTCCAGTCGTTTAGGAAGAGTTCAGTGACATACACACGCACACAAGAAATATATATATTACTAGCTGACCCGGCAAACGTAGTTTTGCAAAATTGTTTTTTTTTTTTTTTTTTGAAAAATAGATGTTGGCCGATTCTCATAGATACCGGATAAGCACAAAAAATTTCATCAAAATCGGTCAAGCCGCTTCGGAGGAGTATGGGAACGAAAACTGTGACACGAGAATTTTATATATTAGAAGATACAGAGTTGATACGACGGTATGACTTTAATTAAAACCACATATAGTACATGACATATACAAGCTCATAATAACAGAGGTATTTATACCTTTAAATAAGTTAATTATCGTGACTAAGACCCGCTAAATAATATTGTAAGATGTATACAAATCGCGAAAGTTTAAAATCGATTATATACAAGCTCTACACCAAATTTTAGTTCAATACGAGCAGTAGTTTAGTCACTAGACAAATATTTAGTTTTGACTAAACTGGAAAAGGTCGTAACTCTTGCGTCAGCTGTTCCGCGCCCATAGTAAAGATCATACACATTAAAACACTAAGAAAATACGCGTTTTGGGTGTTTACATTACATAATCTGCCAAATTCACTCATTAGGCTACCACAATAAGGACGAATAAGTATAATATCTAACTAAAAAGTCACACACATCCACACTTGTGTCATCTCGCTCTTATTCAATAATAGTAAGAGGAAGATAGACAGAGTCACTCGTACACAATGTTGCGTTGCCATGGCAACTTGATAGCTATTGGTTACGAACTTCTTCATTGAGAATGTGATCACGCGTTTGCGAAAAATATGGTGGAATTAGTTTAGTTTATTGCGCGGTGCGCACGCGTCATAATTGGACCGAGTTGTGCCAAAATGATCCAACCCACATATTTATCGAAATTGAGTTATCTATACTAACCAATCGAAAATGAGCCTTATTTTCATCTGGCAAAGACTCAATTTATTATCTGCTCTCTAGGAAAAGATATACTGAAAGTATACCACTCCACATCTATGGGGCTTTAGAAAAATAAATTGCGGATATGATTCATGTCATTTGGAACAAAATGTTTCCGGTAAATTAATACAAATCGGTTTTGCCACAATGATCCAGGTACACTTGAATCTGTCCAGCCCTCAGCATTTCAACTGTAATCCTATCATATCCTGCAGCCCTACCTGATTTCATACTTCCCAGCGCTTTCACAATCTCATCCACCCCAATATCGCTTTCATCATTGCTGTTGTTACCATTCAATTCGGCGATCGATGTCTCTATGGCCGTTCTTTCAAATGAACCTTCAAAATACTCCTTTCCTCTCTTCAGCACGCTCGATTCACTATTCGGTATCTTTCCATTCTTATCCCTGATGATTGACGTGTATTCTGAGGATTGAGTTCTTCCTCGAACTCCACAAACGGATTTACAGAAAAACTTTATGTTTCTCCGGAAATCTTCAGATAATCTGCTATCTAACTCGTCTTTCTTTTCCTCTAAACTATTTGACACCTTGGATTGGGGTTTGTTTTCGGGCATGCTCCCTGAATATTGGTTTAATTTCGGAGTGTTCCTTCTCCTAGACGGGTTGCCGATCAAAACTAACGAGGCCCATCTCCCCGAATAACAGATTTTTTTGGAACGTAATTACTAAAAAAAAAAAATATTAATAAAACCACGGAATTAAAAATCAATTGCATGAACTAAATTCACCTTTGTCAAAGGGCAGATATTTATTAGGTACTTATCTATGTCTGAAAAACTTGCATGGATCTAAAACTCTTTATGGAAGTGCTTTTGGATCATTATTCCAAAATTAATTTTGTCACAGTGTCATACAAATTTATTTTTTGCTGAAATGATCCAGACGATATTTCTCTCAATATCTTAAAAAATAGCAGCGCCTGTATATTGTAAAACATACGATAAGAAAGCATATTCAATATTCCAAATATTGATACCTTCATATGTAACAAAATTGGAATATTTAAATGGAAAAACTTCGTCTGAATGTTTAAACTGAAATAACTCAAAATGTGTTCATTGTGGGGTGGAACATTTTGGCACAAATCGGTCCAATTATTCAAATTAAATATTGCTTATTGCCTAGGACCAAGAATCAAATGGACTCGACATTTGCGTACACCCGTAAAGGACGGACATAGAGTACATCCTGAGTTGGTGTTACCAGATGTTGTAAATGTTTACCCTACAATTCTACGAAGTACATATTAACTTTTAAGTAACATTTATCATTTATTTTTTTGTAAATACATACATGTTATACATTGAAACACCCAGACCAAGACAAACATCCATGTTCATGCACACAAATGTTTGACTTGTGTGGGAATCGAACCCGCGACCTTCGGCGTAGCAGTCGTTTACACTCCCGCTGCCCCAACCGGTCGTTCCGGAATTGAATACCTTACCAGACATCTGAGACCGCGTTTTCCTATAATTTTTAATCAATTTGGTATTTCGTTGAATTTATGAGCTAACTCGAGAAGTTCCATCAATATCCGTTTAGGTATTTTTGCAACGAATAGTAACAAACATCTATATAATATAATTGACAGCCTAATAAAAAAAAAAATATAGCTAACCTTACAAGGAGGTTTAAATCCAACCATAAGGTGTGCGATAAGTATTTTTTATATTTAATATTATTATGTACTTATAACAAAAGTGTCGAATATGTGGGACTGGCTTCACTCGCCAAATAAACACGAGGCTCAGAGTTATATCTTTTATTATATTATTTGACACTCAACTTTACTGTCCTTTGAACAAAATTAATTTTGTATTCAAATTTCTTATTTTCTCTTCTTTATCATTCGAGAATGATTCCAAATAAGTACCTATTGCGGGGAGTTTTCCTAAAACACTTTTGTTCAAAGTGTTTAGAGCATACTCTTGCATATTTATTCGGATCCCAGTTTTCTCCTCCTGTTGCACGTATCCACAATTATTTTTGGATCGTGCAGTCCTTTGGGAATCTATAAACAAATAATTTAATTACTACAAAGAATCGGAAAACAAATTAAATAATTAATCTTAGATTCATATGAAACTAAGTAACGGCAAATTACCCAACAATATGGGTAATTTCCCAAACGCTTCAGTGGTATCCCTAAAAAACATTTAACGCTGTAAAATTAAAAAGTATCGATGACTTTTGGCTAGCTCAACATTCAACGACCTATTGAATTCGATTGTGTAATACTAAAATCGCGTTGATAATAAAATAGCATTTTTTGGTTTATTGATGTAATTTAGAAATTATTTCCTAATGTAATGATACGCTATTTGTATCATTCTATCAATATTTTCATGTATAAATAGATATTATAACTAAAATATCGTACTTACGAATAAATGGTTATGTTCTCACATTTCCGCTCACCATGGCTTTTACAGCCTAAAATGTAACAAATCACCATAATAAATCTGAACCAATGAAATTTTCACTAAGCATTCACAATTAATAACAATAATAACACAATTTTTCGCGGAAATTATCGAGAGCTCAAACGTTTGTTGGTCACAATATTCAGTTGTGACCAACAAAAAAAACGAAAACTCTGACAAAGACAAAAAATGCTATCTTTGTCTCTTTTACTCTTATGTATTTCTGTATGACATTATCTCGGTCTGTCACGGTATTATTATTTGCTTGTCAAATCCATAGAGATACATCATCCTAGGCTTATTGCAATCTGGATACCTTTTAGGTGTTCAAAAAGCTACTGGTGTGAAGTGGAAGTGTTTTTTATTTGTGTGACAGCACAATGATGTTTGGTTGGTTAAAAGAAGTGTTTGTGTTTTGTTTTATTTGTGACATGATTCTTACGTAAATTATTTCAATCGAGTGATAGTATTTGTTTCGAGGTATTTTAACATTTACACGTGCAGCCCTACAAATCGGTAAGTGCTGTTTGATGTGTGGAATTAATAAATACTAAATAGTGTAAAGTTAACCTTTATCACAGATACTTACGGAAATAATTTAAATCTACTGATAGTATATTTTGTTTTAAAGTATTGTAACATATAATCAATTAAAAAGCTTGGTAGCCGACAGTGAGTTCGTTGTAAAACTACAAAACATTATCGTACGGCCTAGTTGTGTGTAAATGAGTAAAAATACATTGTCATACATAATTATGTAGGTACCTACCTAAAGTCATGCCGTCGTATCAACCCTGTATATATATAATAATAAATAACATTATTAAATGAAACCTTCAATGAATCGAAAGGAACTTTGTAGAATACAATACAAACTTTCTTAAGCCTACTAATGTGTTTTGTTTCTTTGAATTCCGTTAACTTAATATTACGTTAGAAAAGTTCAGAAGTGGCAAATAAATTATGGAAACAAAGTTTGCGTAAGTCTATTTATTTATTCGTAATAAGCTAAGGCAAGCTTAGAAGATGCAGTACGATTTTGGTTCTTATTTCCTACGCCATAAGAATGATAGGTACAAAGGTCAAAGTGCTTGACGAATGGTCGTATGTACAAAGGGAAAGGTTTCAATATAACCTTTATATGAAGTGAAGATATAGAGAGATCAAAGGTGACGAGAAATCTAATTCGAGTCAGCAGTGACATATCTTTGACAAAAAATTACGAAAATTATTCACGTACAATTTTGCGCCTGATATGAGACGATTGAACGGAATAGGTGTGATTTTTCATTTTGCATCCAAATGAGATCTCAATCAGCATTAAATGCGGATGGGAAATAAGTCTTCATGTTTCAACAAAATAGGCACTAAGTTTGGCAAAACAAGAATAGGCTTGTGTCCACTACGAATAAATCGGTTTGCTTGTAGTATCTATAGATTCATTATAATTTTAAGATCTCAATAAAGTTTATTATTTATTATAAAAACGTAAGATTAATGTTATTTTAAGGATTCTAAAACTAAAAATAATGTATTTAGTCTTGTGACAGTGAACACCAATCAGAAAGCATTACGTCAAACAGTACGTCCGTCATTCATGTTGTTGACGTTTTAGTAGTAAATACAACTAAAAAGTCAAACTTTCTACCTGTCAAATCGAATGTATCAAAATAAAAGTGGGTACAGCAGACGGGCAGACCAGACTTCATTCACGGTTTGTTTTGTTTTGCATTTTGTGATATCACTCAACCGCCATGATGGTTTACAGCGTTTTCGTGTCAAATTCAAAAAGGTTTTTAAAAAGCCGTAATTTGTAATGATGCTGATCGATTTTTGAAGAAAAAATCAGGTCAGTTTATCATCTAATAAAGGAACGAATCAATCGATAGTAACATTTTAGGACACAAGCCTATATAGGTTTATCACTAGTCAAAAATTTACACAATTTTAGACTATCTATATGACATTTGCCACAAAGTTTTACGAAAGTAACTTATTTCCCATTAGCAATTTTGCGCAAATATCTTTTACACAGTCAGGACTGCATTTTGAACTACATTCGTAATATGTATGATTTACAATAAGGCCGAATATGTTCTGAAATCAAAATAGTTGAAATGCGTGGCTTTAGTAAAACTATTCTGTCGGGGAATGCCAATAATGCAGGTTTTGGTCCACCTTTTTATGACAAAGCCGGCATTCAAGAACGGGGCCTAGAGTTCTATTCAACACGAGCCTTAATAAAAATAAAACGTAAATTCGATCCGTCGTGAATATTTAAGGACGACAGCTGCTATTGTCAAAAATACTAATTATACACCCTTATTTTTTAATTAGTACAAAATCTTCAAGGAAATATTAGCGAAGACATTATTATCATATACATGCCGTAAGAATTTCATAATATCTTTAAATAGCAAAGTTATTATTATTTGTTTATTATAGAAAATCTCACTTAAATCATAGACATTATATTTTACAATTCATTGATAGTATTCCATCCAGCTCATTCGCATTCTCTCTGTCGCACTTATGATGTAGGTAACCTTAGACAATAAAATGAAACAAAAGAATAAGTTATGTAGTTACTTACTTGATTTAATTTTTTAAATTCTAACATCTCCTTCATACTTCATCCGGGCTTAGGATCGGCAAAATTTACCTTTTTACAAGTAATTAAATTTGGAGGTACGTAATTAGAAAGCAAACAAATATCAAAATAAAATAAGGTATTCTGTAATAAAAGTAAAGAGTAATTTTGGCATATTTATGAAGTTAGAATCATCTGCTATTTACGAATATTATTTCATCATCATCATGTCAGCCTAGAGACGTCTACTGCTGGACATAGGCCTCCCTCAAGGTTCTCCACACAGACCGATTTTCAGCCACCCGTATCAAACTATTATTTATTTAAGTAGGTATTATTTACTAAACTTACAAATATTTGCATTGTCCTTTTCCACCATTGTCAATACACAGACGGGCACGTTTTCATAAATTGTTTTTTTAACGAAAGAAGTACGTTTCTGTCTTTTCACTGCGTCAAAAGCGTCCAATATGCGCTGTTTTAATTGTTCCACACTAACCGGCTCATTTTTTGACTTGGCACTTTTTTTCTTGCCTAAACATTCTAATAATGAGGAGAGGCCTGTGATATATAGTCAATGGGCCTTTGCCCAGCAGTGAGACATACATCCATAGACTCACGCCTGTTTCCCGGAGGGGTAGGCACAGACTACGGAACGCCATTTGCAACTATCCTGACATACATATCTCTCTTGCTTCATTCACTCCCATCAAATTTCTCTGGTTAAGGCGTCAAGGGTCATGCTCTTCGGTTAAGGGTACTTCTAAACTGTCCTGAGATAGATTATAAACAAGGCTGATGATGATGTAATATACTTGTGTGACAGACATGTCTCGCAGAAAAGCAATAAAAGTATCAAATGCTACTTTTTAGACATAAATGTTTGAGTTTTTGCTGCGTCAGCAGTATTACATAAAAATTCCTGTAGTTTACAAAGCTTTTGAACTAAATCATGCTCCCTAAAACGTAATAGTACTCTAAATCTTTTTTATATCGTAGAAAAACGAAAAATAGTAGTCGAATGTATTTTGCTGTTGCCACTTTAATGTAAGCTGATACTGGTTTACATTTTTGTGTGACACATTTTTGAAGAATTGTCCAATAAATTGTTACTCGTGGTTAATTAATGTGTGTTTTTAGATGACGCTACCTTTTTGTCTTTGTTTTATTTTGCTTACTAAACAGATTGTACATTGTGTATACCCTTGGTGGGTACAGACATTCTAATTTTGAGAAAAATCAAAACCTTCGAAAAAAAGCAATGAATATGTGAAAAAGAATCCACACGGTATGACGCACCTCAAAATATCAAAACCTTAATTGTGACAAAAATCTTAATCAAAACATGTCTTATAAAAATAGGTAACTATGTATGTTGTATTAAAACAAACCTTTTAATATTATAACCCGTACTTGTTTTATATCTAAGAAATATTATGAAAACCATATTATCCAATTCTTTAACATGACTCGTATCTTACAAATAGGTTTTGCGAGACGTCGTATCTAGTAATAAGCGTTATCTATCATCGCAGATATTTTTCATCGTGACTATATCATTTTTATATCAGAAAGGATTATCAGAAAAAACGAAATACCTGCGATTGTAAATGTAAAAGCTTGTATGAATATTTATTTGAAACGTGAGTGAGTCATAATTCTTTTGTGAGAAAGATCTGCTTTTCTATTTTACACTATGTCATGATGTATGACAAATGAAAATTGCATTACGTGTCATTAAAAAGTTTAGAATCAAATATAATATTATATTATTGATATAGTGTAAAATAAATTTAAAGAAATTTGAGATAAGATACGACAGCAATTCATTCTATAGTCATTCAGCAAAAAGATAGTCTGTTAATAATACATTTGAAATTAATATTAGGGTATTTTCACAAGCAAGGCCTACATGAAGAGAAAATATTGAAACAATTCTAGTCAATTGAGACTCGTGAATATATTGACTTACGTAGTGATTCAATTACATGATTATTTTCTAACAATGGAATGATTCGACTTGATCTGAATTCTTGTATCTATGCAACCAAATAATAGAATATGCAAAGAATATATAATTAATATGCAAGTCAATGGTGTAAAATAACAAATTACGCTTTTAGCCTCAAAAGCTTCTTACGATTTTGAACACAATAGGTCGCATGTAACTTAATATTTGATCTTTATGCAGGTGTTTGTTGATGCGGTGTTAAATTTCTAAAGGAATCTTAAATTAGAATTCAACTTAAAAACTTCAAAATAATTTTAGAAATCACAATAAAATGTTCTTAGCAAGTGAGACCTTGCTGATAGTTACCGAAGTAGTATTTCAAACAGACTCTCGTTATCCACGTCGATAGCAAATTAACTTTGATGCACCTCAACCAATTACATCCATCTGCAATATATACATAACTTCAATATGACACTAAAATAGCTTACTGATACGTGTTTCAGAATACATTCAGCTAGAAGGCCCACATCCTACTGTGTCACACTTCGGTAAATACCTTTATCTTCTGTTTTTATTTAGGCATAAGTGGCGAGGTGTGAAACTATGTCATCAAGTATCAGCAATGATGATCAGGGCGAGGGTGGGAAACGCTGGGGAATTTGAGCTCGCCAGAATACGAAATATATGTGCTTTACTATAGTACCACATTATAACTATAAATAAAATGTAGCGTCAGCAGGCGCTTCAATAGGGATGATTTCAACAGATACAAAAAAGACAGTCAAATCAGACACTTTTAAAATATGTGAATAATAATCTCTTTGTACGACTTTTGTATGAAATATGGATTAGTGACGTCATAAAGGTCAAGTAGCGTCAAGTAGAGTGCTAAAGTATCAATAAATTGGCGATAAAAACATAAAATAGACTTTTAAAATTAATTCATTAATGAAACTGCTGTTCTTTGGACATGGTTTACTTGGTAAAAGAATCTATATTATTTATTTCACTTGCAGCAACCACCCCTATCGCCACTATGTTTAGTTTTAGAATCTATCATTCTAAAACTAAACATAGTGGCGATAGGGAAGCGTAAGTTTTCAATATTTAGTTAGCACAACCTGATTAATCTGATTATACCCAAAACTAGACCCTGCCTGTCCCTGAGCCGATTGCCCAAACCGTGATATCTATACTCGAATGATTTATATTTAAAACAATCTTATGCGTAGACTTTAAAATGGCTGTTTCTAAAATATGTATAGTCTTATTAAAATACTTAGAATATATACAAGTTATGTACTGTATATAATATAATAAGTCCTGCCAACCCCAGGAGCTCTTTGAAAGCTTTGACGCCCTACAATTACCCAAATACCTCGCCTTTTATCTCTACTGTTACTCATTAAAGATACATGCTAGTTTCTTCAAAGCGATTCTTCATACTAAATATTCAGAGATTTCGTAAGTTTCAACAACATTTCAGTAATTACTTACAATGTCCTGTGTTATTATTAAAATGTCGGTCCCAGGCGGCTTTTATTGCCTGTCCTTGATTCTAAGACCTGTGAAACGATTGTTTTTGTAAACGTAAGACGTTTCCATTTGTTGATTTTGTCCCCAATAGTTTCTCTTAAGCCTGGATTACAATTTCTGAACCCTTGTTTCCCTTATATTGAGTCGTACAATGATTTAAACTTCAAAAGGGAATACGCATTTGCAATAATAGCGTTTTTAGGGCAAGTAGAAAAGAGGCCACTTCAGTGTAATTAATATTGACATTTGGAAAAGTATTTCCGTTATAGAAAGAAATACGGAAAAGAAATCAAACGAATGAGGGCCAAATGTTTGAGCAACAAAAAGAAAATTATATTTTTGTTGCTCTAACCTAAAAAGAAAATAAATCGTTCTACGTTTTTTTTTAATGCATTCACAATTCAGCTGAATATTGAAACAAAAGGGATATAAGTAACCGAATAGCAAAACAAGTACTAAAGTAGTTAGGTTTAAAGCAGTTTGTTTCAGAGCGATGCATGGGTTGCATTTTTGTGGTGTCAGGTATCGTAATGCATTCAAGTTGTTTAAAAGAATAACTGAAGTCAACATTTTTGCTTCGTATAGGTTAATTTTATGACATCATCAGCTTATCTCACCATTTGTCCCACTACTGGGAAAACACTGAAACTTTTCTCACAATGAATATTTCCTCCTTCACTGTTTCATCATCATCATCATCAGCCTGCCGTAGTCCACTGCTGGATATAGGCCTCTCCAATGGCACGCCACTGAGCCCGATTTTTGGCTCATTGGCTTCACTGTTTAGTAGGTGATAATTGAATATAAACTATTGAATTTATACTGAACCTCGAAGAGTCAGTGGGCCTAGCAGTCTGTGATTCTCTACATTAAAATATCCCTGTCAATAGCATTTGCTTAAGTTTGTTCTTCTTTTCAGGGCCACATACGTGTCAGTGCTGACAATATCGGCGTTTTCCTTGGAGCGATACCTGGCAATCTGTCACCCTTTACATCTGTATACGATGGCTGGTCTCACCAGAGCACTGAGGATCATCATCGTCCTGTGGATCATCTCCATCGTCTGCGCGTCTCCGTTCGCTGTCTACTCAGATATCAGCTACAGGGATTACCCACCAAATAAGTGCTATAATTATGCTGACTCTTCGTTTTACTTGATTTTGATATTTAAATATTTGCCATGTATCGTCCAGATTGTGGTACGATTATTATGCATCAAGCGAGTTAAACTTTTAAGCAACTTGCTTGGTAACACAAAAATATTGGGCGGTGTACCCTGAATAATTTTTTTCAAACATACCGAAAAATATGTAATATAGTTTATAAGTATGCCTATGTCTCTATAAACTTAAGTCAAGTTTATAAAAACTAAAAAGGTAGATAACAGTAAACTTTGCCTGCTATGACTATGAAAAGTGAGTTTCTGTTTCTGTTGACACTACGGCATCTGGTTACACACGTGTTGTGGGTATCGCAGATGTGGAAAAATTCAAGAGACTTTAAACTTAACTTTAGACTTTTAGTCAAAAATATTTTTTTATTTTCTTATTGCGTAGATTTCGCATCTGTTCTGTGCATATGAGGTATATTCAAGAGTTAGCGTGCAAGGTTCTTGTTTTCTGGTGATTTTCACTGTGTAAATCATTGCCACATAAAGGTTTAAATTAATTATTTGAGACACAAGAAAATAACAACAGTCTTATTTTTTTAATTTAATTTTCTAGAGAATGTTTTCTGTTACAACTCAAGCTTCAAAGAGAAAACTATTATTAAATTTTACAATGTTAATACCATTTCCAAATAATTTAATTTTAACTTGACATTGAGGGATGAATAACAAGGTGGTGAAAAATAATGCTTTATGTCCGTTATTGGAATTTTACTCTGAATTTAATGTTATTAGACGACATAAAGTCAAGTGTACCTTCACTTTAGTATTATAAATCTCAGTTAAAGTTTAAACGTACAAGAATGCACCACTCGATAGCCTTTTGACATGAAAGTCGTGAGCGATATATGTACTCGTAGTTGCGAACGTGATTGCGAAATTATCAAGGCACAGTTGGCTTAGGATCTAAGATCAGTATCTTGTTCGATTCATTTCGTGCAGCACCACATCACACCTTACGTGCATTTGGACCATATAAATAGTACCACTTAGATGCTTATATTTACACTTCGATAGGTATTGACTGTTTGTTGTGTCCGCGCCGCGCCGCTTCGCGTTCATATTCAGAAAATTCACATAGTACGACGACACGTTAGAGTATTTTGCGTTCGGTGAATGTGAGTGCCAGAGGCTGCTTTGTCCTTATCCCTCATCACGCTCCTCCTCTTATCCCTTTTCTTATCTTAAAGGCCGGCAACGCACTTGTGACTTTTCTGGTGGTGTAGTTAACTGTAGTTCAATTTCAATTTACAAAGGGTCGTTAAGTTATATTATTCATTTCTTTGGCAGAACTGCCGTGTGACGTAATATTTTATTAACTTTACTTGAAGACCTGCGCGTTGACGTACACCAGTATTATTATTTGTTGTTAAAAGGTTGTTAGTCTACTAAAACTAATTAATTTTGTTTATGTCTACTAAAAAGTTCAAAACTAAAGCAAGCTTCGCTTTTGGTTGACCTCCATCATGAAACTTTGAGGCCTGTTTTTATTTACTTAGATCCTTTTCCAATTGTGTGTGTCCTCAGATAGGCCGTATTACGTACGTAACTTTTGTTTTACTATACGTTTTTCGATTAAATAGTATTAATCGCTTTTTGCCGTGTGGTTGACGGCATAGAATACAAGTGTCACCACCCCCTATCTTCCCGTGGGTGTCGTAAGAGGCGACTAAGGGATAACACGATGCAAATACCATCTTTGCGTAGAGACGGAAAACTCGACATCAAACCCTATACGACTGCTTCGTTGGTCTCGCGGCATAAATGTACGCGTGGGATCGGGAGGTTTCGCGAGGGTTCGATTCCTGGGTCGAGCAGTGTTATTGGGTTTTTCTGTCACGAAATTCTCAGTAGCCGCACGGAGTCTGGAAATGTGCCCGGTACGGCAATAGGCTCGCCCCTTATTACGTGGGACTAAAGTATATCTGGCGAAAAGTGGGTGCAGAAATACACCTCTGCCTACCTCTTCGGGGATAAAAGGCGTGACGTTATGTATGTATGTAATCGCTTTTTGTATGAGAGTTTAGAGCACAATTGTATTAATGATCTTATTATTTGGTTTACTTTAACTGTCAATTATGAGTTCCACTTATTATTAAAGTTACTTATTTTATGGCACCGATCAGCGGTTTTAAAAAGCTGAAATTCTAGTACTCGTACAAGATTCCACTGAAAGATAATTATTTACGTTCGCGTTCATATATTATGCTTTTAAATATAAATATTTTTTTATTGTTTTCTACATATAAACTGACGGACTCATAAACTGCATCAAAGTTTTTAAATTAAATTATATAAATATGGAGAGACTGGCTCTTAATCTTAAAAAAAGCTAAATTTAAAAATAGAACTGCAGTAAAACAAATGAATATAGCCGGGAAAAGAAAATTTACTCCTAGTACCAGATTTGCGTGTTATTTAAAGCAAAGTTTTAAATTGATTTGCATTGATTTTTTATTCTTTTGTCAATTGAATTATTGTTACCAGCAGAATTGTTGGGTTAGTTCTTTTAACTCATCGAGAGTTTTTGAACCATAATATGGATACTTCGTCCGTACAAGCGGCTCAAATTGTAGCACTGGTGCTGGAGGGCTTGGATCAACGAACGATTGGTAGAAATTTAAATTTAGTTTCTAGAATATACAGAAGGTTTGTGGAGACAGGTTCTTACAGAAGTGTTCGAGCTCCTACGGCTCTTCTGTTTTAATTATAAGTTGTGTCGTGCTATTTAATTGTATCAGGCGCTTTGCCTACCTTGTGTAAAAAATGCATATCATGATCACTCGCCATTAAACCCTTGTACCGAACAGTCGATATTTTAATTACTTTCCCCGAAGTTCTAAGACCTCAAGAATCTGTCGATATTGACCAGCTAAAACCTACAGTCCATTACATAAATGGTCCTCCAGATCCAGATTAATATAAATTAAGTACGACGATTATATTGGAAAATCAGAACTTCAAGAAGTTACCTGCCATTTCCTAAGGAGTGTGAAGAGGAGATAAAGACATTTATTTGAGGAGTCAGGAGTTGGAAATAAAAGTCGAATATAATACGTTAAACTATATTTATTAACCCAACACTCATAGGTAACATAATATCAGGTTAAAATTATAGATTTTTAAAGGTCACATTGTACAAGGTCAGTAACGAACATTTTTAAATTTTTATATTTGCATATGTTTTAATCTACAATTTTAATTTTATAAAAGTGTTAATAAGTACATTTCAATGGTTATTGTATACAAATCTGGAATATTTAACAGGTGTTTAAGCATACAGCCCAGTGACAAAAATTGTTGCATTAGTTAAATAGGTGCCTAAAGTTTATTACAAGTGAAACCAATACATTGTTTATTTAAAATAACAATAAATTTGTACGTACATTTCCTTGTAGATTATTAGAATTTAAATTCATTACAATTTACTACCTTTACAATTTTTTTCATCACTTAGTAGGTACATCACAAGATTGTTAATTTTCTAATTGTTTTAATCGAGTCAATCATCGATATTTTTATATCAATTTATCAGTATATTAAGCTATAAACCTTTATTTACAGTATTGTTACAAATTAGTATCATTACTAGTTTATTAAAACCATCAATAATATTGTAAAATCCCAGGTCGACGACACACCCACTTTCCAAAATGACCGACATCAAAGAACTTAAAAAGAAGTGTAGCAGTTACAAGGGCAGAGTAACCGTCTTTGGAAACTATTTAGAAACCCTAGATACATCTAAATTAACCGCTTGTCAGGTAATGGAGCAGTGGAGCTGCAGTTGCGCGTTGAAAGGTTGGAATCACTGTACGATGATTTTAGTGAGATTCAACTGCAGTTAGAATGTTTAGCAGATAAAATTGATTGTGAAATCACTGAACGTACAGCAGTCGAATCTAATTATTACTCACTATAAGCGCAGGCAAAACATATGTTAAGGCGCTGTTATACCTCAGAAGCCGTGAAACTCCTAATTTTTCGTCGCGCATCTAGCCATAACGGTACATATTACAAACTAGCAAAAATTAGAGCTTAAAGTCAAAAGTCTGAACAAAAGACTTTTGAAAGAATTTTTCATGTACGTAAAATAGAAACACGGTAAAAAAATCACAAAATCGAGGCAGAAAATAATCTTTCGTCTCACTGTTTGCAATATTTTGATCGTAAGCTGTCGTATTTTTTTTGATAATAATGTAGGAAATCTAGTGAACTAAAGAATTACCCTATTTATTTTCATATTATACCTGTATATTTTGTAAAATTAAATAAAATCTGCCAAACGTCTATGATTTTGACGCTCGGTAGATCCCATCAATATCAAACGCTTCAGCAATTTAAACCTTATTAGCATAAGCGGTGTACTGAGTGTCAGTTGCTAGTTTACGCCCCGCCCAGACCTCATCATTCGGCTATGAGCCCTGTGAGAGATAGGTCATGTCGCTTGCGTCTCCGCTGCACGAAATTTTACGTAAACCTGTTTGTTATTATAATACGCCGATTTGAGTTCGTAATTTCATGTTTTATGTTATAGACTGAATACTTTGAATCAAATAGGCTTTTCATGTAACTATGGGCACATATAATTAGGACCTACGTTTATACTCTTGTTGCGTTTAATGTGTTATTGTTTCTGTGCTTATAAATATATAATTAGAAGAATAAAATATGGACAATTAGAGAAATGAAGTTCTACGAAGGATTTGTACAAGAAAGCGTCGTAATAAAATAGAAATTCATCCATGGCCAAGTGATTATGAAATATGTAACATTTTTACACAAATTATTTTCATAAGAGTCTTTTATGACTAACTTTGTTACTTATATATTATCGATTATGCATAATATAATTAGGTATATAAATTATTCTCACAATACATAGCTGCCACAGTTTTCAATTTTTGAAAGAGTAATAACATAAAATCGAATCATTTTATGTACCTATATTTCAAATTCATTAGCTTGTCAGAGCGCCTGGAGCGCTAAGATGCCGCCACGGTGAAAAATAATGATGACAGCGCTAATATGGCGCTCCGCAATCCGCACACAAGCGGTAACGAATGTTGTATTATTGTGTTTTGAACATAAACCTTTTTAGGTACATCGGGTAAAACTTTGATTATTCATAAACTATTAGGTATGTCTCAGTACATCTAATATCTTTTTAATTTCTAAAATCAATAATTTATAAGTAAGAAGGTGACTTCTCTGTTTGCTATAACACAAGATATAGTATGTTTTTAATAATAAAGTACGTAACTAATTATCATTATTGTAATTACAGTGAAGTTAAAGATAACAGTTCTGCAACGTCTTACACACATTTGACTTCAGTCATTCCTAACACGATCTGTTCAAGAGCTAGCCAAGAAATGCCAAACAATATTTTTAACAAATTTGACTCAAATTCCGTAGTGATAAGCAAAAATTACAAGAGGGATAGCAGTGACTGGTTCGAATTGCGTAAGAATATGTTGGCAGATTGAAATTTTTGTATAGTGGTAAAAAGAAGAGATAACAGCAGTAAAGCCAACTTAGTAAAAAATATTTTGTACAAATAAAATATTTGCAATGTAAAATCAGTTGCGCATGGAATCTAAAATGAACAACTGGCTTTGCAACAACTGGCGAAGCAAGAAAATGTAACAATCGAGCCCTGTGGATTATTCGATTATTGGTGCCACGCCAGATGGATTAATAGGTCCAAACACGATTGTGGAAATTTTGATGTTCTAAAGTTGCGTATAAGAATGGCCTGGAGAATAGTATAAGAGCAAATAAAATACAAATATGGAAACATGATAAAAAAGTGAACTGACTAGTCTAAACAAATATTGTAATTGTTATTACCAAGTTCAGGGGAAACGCCACGTTACACGCAAACAAAAGTGTTTATTTGCTGTGTGGAGTGGCGAAAGTATACCACTAAAAATAGAAATTATAGAAAGAAATGATGTTTTCTGGGAGAAGCTTGTGGCGTTTTATATGAATTGGCAGTTGTCTGAAATTGTTGATTCTCGTCAAGCTCAAGGGATGGCATTGCGAGATCACGGAAAGGAAAATGTTTCATCAGTGCTTGAAATTTCTACAATACCAAGCCGTAAAAGGAAAGTAAATGAATCTGTGCCTCGTGAGCAACAGCAAATAATAAGTCTTATCACCTCACACACTGCCTTTAACATTCGATGAGAATAAAGAAAACCTGCCGGGTTGTAGCAGACAGCTAACTTTTGATGAGCTGTAAACTCAGTATTTCGTTAATAAATTATAAATGAATATAAATAAATATCTTTTAATATTTATTTTCTTTGAAACAACACATATTTGAAGCGAAAGAAATTTTTTATATTTTTCCATACAAACATGTATGACGAGAGCTAACGAAAAAGCAGTAAGTCAATTTCTAATTCTATAATTTTCTAAGCGACATAGCAGTATCTCATGAATAAGGTATATCCACATATATTTTTGATGTTTCATCTATTTTGAAAAATAATAATGGGTTGGGTTTCGAAACAAGTCGCCTGAATTTGAGGTTATTGGTAGTGTAGGGGGCTTAAGGGAGTTCGTTTTAATCATCTAATAGTAATTTTGGCTGCCGGAGTTGCGTCTAAATATTTTTAAACAATTTCCAAAATTTCATGAATACTTCGGCAATTATGCAAAACGGAACGTAGTTTTAATACTTTAGTACAGTTTAACAAATGTCTATTTTATGTTTTATGTGAAAAACGTGAAACGAAACGCAAAACTGCCATCTTGGAATGATCATATTGACAGCTAATGTCAAATTTATGCGTCATTGCTTTCCAGTGCCTAGGGTTAGGTGCGACTGTAATAAGTAACTAAATAGGTTATCTTAGGTTCCCTTTTGACCCTTAATCCGAAAATAGGAGCCCTTCGCAGGGCTCCGTCAACCTTAGTTTATTAAACTAGGGTGATGAATGTAGAAGTTGGCAGTGCCATGACACCGATGTTTGGAGATTTTTTTTTTTCAGAGGAAACCAAGTATTTCCGGCAAGTGAAAATGGTGAGGGGGGTTTCAAGACATCCCCTCCTCTCTCTACAATCACTCACAACCCCTAAAAACGGCGACGTATTTCGAAACCTTTACCATAATAATTATACCTATAATAACAATAAACATCTATAAATAAATAAAAGAAATCAACTTTTACTAAACTTCAATTATCTCGTAACTCGCTTTAGTTGAGATACGGCTTTTGCGCTTAGTAGAGCGGTATTGTGTTTTTTAGGGTACCGTAGCCAAAAATTGTAAAAACGGAACCCTTATAGATTCGCAATGTCTGTCTGTCTGTCCGCCCGTATGTCACAGCCAATTTATTGCAAAACAGATTTGAAAACTGGCAGGAATGGAATTAGATGTAGGTATTCTATGAACTGCTTCTCTATTTTTATACAAAAACAAAACAAACATAATAATGGCCTCTCCATACATGGAACTGACTTATTTATTTTGAACATCTTACGGCACGTAGGTATTTACCTACTTTCGTCAACTATTAATACCTATAACGTCTAATGTAAACCAGTTTTGCTCATGGCTGCACTGAGAACAAAAATTGCGCTATGCCTATATTGTACAAACAGATTGATGTATGTAATATAAATTTTAATATCAGTATCTCAATTCAATATGCTAAAACGTTTTGCTTGCGATTTTGAAATATTGGAATACGGATGTCGCCAGAATACGGCCGCACACGACGAGAATGAAGGGGGGCGCCCCGCAGTAGACGGAGCTAAGCTCCCTTCACCTCCCCTGCTTCACCCCCTCATTTACCAAAACAGTCGCTTAGCACAGCGCCTTAAATATGTTTTCAAAGTCCGAACAAGATGATTTTTAATCAGTTAACAGTTCCAAACGTCAGTTAGTCAAATTAGCCACTATTAAGTTACCTAAATTTACAGGATCATACAATAACTGGTTTGAGTTTCGTGATACTTACACCAGTCTCATTCATTGCAATGACGATATTGATGAAATTAATAAATTTCACTACCTAAGGTCATCACTGGAAGGGGCGGCTGCTGTCGTGATACAGTCTATTGAATTCTCATCGCAAAACTACGCTATGGCCTGGGAACTCCTGTGTGAGAGGTTCGACAACAAGCGTTTATTAATACAAAACCACATTTCCTCATTATTCAATGTCGAATCTATCACAAAGGAATCTTCTGCAGCACTTAAGCAATTAATTGATCAATTTAACAAAAATATTAGAGCTTTGTGTACATTAGGCGAACCCGTTCAAATTTGGGACACTTTATTAATTTATATTATTAGCCGCAAGCTAGATACAAAAACATTCCGAGAATGGGAAGAATGTAAAGGGCTTATTGATAAAACTAAATCTGTAACGTTTGATCAGTTCATCGAATTCCTAAGGAACCGTGCTGACTTGTTGGAAACGTTAGAAGTTTCCCGCTTTTCACAGACAAGGAAAGATAACACACACGGTAAGCACGCTTCGAACTTAAGGGCTTTGATTTCTATACCGAATAGCACTAACGAGTATAACTCAAGCGCACATTGTCCTAAGTGTAACGGTAATCATAACCTTAATGTTTGTCCACAGTTTTTAGCATTAAGCGTAGCTGAGCGATTGGCACTATTACAAAAATACAGTGTATTATAATTGTTTCCGACATGGTCACTATCCTAAGCAATGTAGGCGAACAGGGTGTAAAATCTGAAAACGCAAGCACCACACACTTATACATAATGTGGATAACATACAAAAACGCGGCGTTAACAACACGATCAGTGCGAATGTGTCCGACGCGAACGCGAGCGAGGATGATTGCGCAATCGTGACTGACAACGATCCTCACTCGTGACTGACACTATCGTCTAGTGTCCCTGCGCATATACCTTGTGCGACTGGCTCGGGCGACGTTTTATTATGCTCTGCGTTAGTGAAATGCAGAGACATAAACAATGTCGAACACACCGCCCGCGCCCTGCTTGATTCGGGGAGTTCATCTTGCCTTATTACAGAAAGGCTATTTAATCGATTAAATTTACCTTACCACAAGATTAATGAGTCAATACTTGGAATTAATAATTCGTCGTCACCCATAAATAAAATGTGTAGTGTACGTATTGAATCTTTGTGTAAGGATTACTTTAATGACTTAGTTTGTTTTGTATTGCCTACAATAACTAATAATGTGCCGTGTAGGCAGGTACAACTAGATGTACCGACGAATATTCACTTAGTCGATCCTTACTGCCATAAGCCGGCTTCCATAGATTTAATTATTGGAGCTGATGTATTTTGGAACTTGTTAGGGTGCGGTAGAATTATGTTAGGGGACAAGAAACCCATACTGTGTGAAACTAAGCTTGGTTGGATTGTCAGTGGCCCAATTAACGGCGGCTTTAACAATTGTATAGGTACACAATCGTCACCTATGTATTGTAATTTTAACCAACATAGTTCCACACAGTTGAATAACTTGGATGACACCCAAAACCAATCAACGCGTTTTAGGCACCTCCAACGAGTTTGCCATAAGTCATCTAATTATTCGTTTAAAAATAAACAGTGTAAAGATAAATTTTTAATTCCATCACGACTAGCTGATGAGCGTTTACGCGTTAGAATTCCTAAAAAGCAATCATTTGAGAATTTAGGTGATTCAGTTACTTGTATTAAACGTTGTTTTCATAAACGAGGCAACAAGAAACACGTTTATGATCACCATGATCAGCCGTCTCACGTCTCAAATTTTATAAGCAGTGCGATACACTAGATGAAAGTTCAGGTTTTTGTCAAATCAATGAACTTCGCTTTCCAAGAAATGTTCAGGTAACCAATAGGAACTACAAAGCGTAGGTATGCTTGCAGCTATCACACGCATCCTTGATTACCTAGGTTTTAGATTTTTATTACTTACATATCATTTCAATTGAATATAATTCGTATAGAAAATGGGACGGTCAATTGACTACAGATGACAGCTCAACGTGGTTAAATACCTATATTACATACTTTACCAGTCATTTATTACATTGGTATTGTTCGTTTCGTAGTTTGTGATTACTATAAACAATTTCAATTACATGAATTTACCTTCTAGCCTACCTAGCCTTCGTAAATTACTTTCTTAACTGAACCTGTAGTTATCCTTAGTTGGTTAAAATACTCCAAATTAAATTGAATGGATTTGTAGATACGCAATCGTGTTGCTGAATTGACGAGTTCATGTACAGCACGTAGATCCACACGACCAATGACAATCCAGTTGACTTGATTCCGCGAGGAGTAGATTTATCTTCATCATTGCTGGTCTTGGATTTGTGGTGGTCTGGTCCATCCCTTTTGCACAAGGATGCAGGCCTTTCGTATCAGGCAATCCTAAGATGGTATTTCCTGAAATAAAAGCAATCTTAAGTAGTCATGCTGTGAATCACATCATCACGTTACTTCAGATAGCAGGATAATCATTATCAAGCGATTCTCAAACATTTTAAGATTATAACATACCTTTTGTCATGTATTCCGCTTGATTGATAAATGTAGATAGCGTTCAGTAGGCGTTTATCACTTTTCTAATACAGAATTGCTTTCTAATAAAGAGCTGTAAACGTAATTATCGTACAGTTATAAACGGAATATTTCCCTGAGTATCAATTACTGCTACAAAATAAGAATATACAATTTAAAAACAGAATGTCAGAGTTAAGAAGTTTATGACTTATGGTAAAATTATGTGGGTAGGAGGTAGACTGCATCATTTTGAATACGGTTTTAAGAAAACGTATTCAATAACAGTGCAATACACTCATCACTTTATTACGCTTTTATTTCGTCAAGGTAGTGGATGTAGACTGGTGAAAGTCTACATCGCTATTTTTGTTTGATTCACGACCAAAGCCATCCATTTAACACTAGTGGGTGATTTGACTAGCGCAAATTATTATAATAATTAGCAAAAATTATTTGCAGGCGTTATATATTTATGTTTAGAAGAGGAAAGCATATTCATATTTATCCTCATAGTGGAACTGCATTCGTAGGTCACTACAATGAATTATCTAGCCTTTTTAAAGCGTAATTGCGGCTCCATTGCCCAACGACGCAGTTTATGACGGAATAGATTTCCATATTGTACCCTTCTTATGCTCCTCATTTTGGTGGTCTTTGGGAAGCTGGTGTCTAGTTGACCAAACCTAGTCATGAGTGTTGGGCAATTGTTATTTAACTTACCTACTAGACCTAACTGAATTCGACGATAGTTCGAATTGAAGGGATATTAAACTCTCGGCCACTCACTCCTTTGTCGTCAAACCCGGAAGACTTGCTACCCCTCACTCCGGGTCACTTTCTAATAGGAAGACCGCTCACATCAGTTCCTGTTAAAGACGTTCGAGACTGCTCCACCCACATGCTGGCTAAACACGAGCGCATTCAACCGCTGAGGCAACATTTTTGGACCAGATGGAGCAAGGAATACGTCTCCGAGTTGCAGCTCCGTGTAAAATGGCACTCGTCTCAAGATACGCTAAAACTCAACACTCTCATCATAGTCAAGGATGACAACTTGCCGCCGTTGAAATGGAGATTGGGTCGGATAATAGGTCTTCACCCTGGCACAGACGGAGTAGTACGGGTGGCCGATATACAGACTTCCAGTGGTGTTATAAGAAGGGCATTTAGCAAGATATGTCCACTGCTGGAAGATGATTCCTGTTGAAGGCAAGCCTTCAACGGCCGGGGGCATGTTCGAGCTCCTACGGCTCTTCTGTTTTAATTATAAGTTGTGTCGTGCTATTTAATTGTATCAGGCGCTTTGCCTACCTTGTGTAAAAAATGCATATCATGATCACTCGCCATTAAACCCTTGTACCGAACAGTCGATATTTTAATTACTTTCCCCGAAGTTCTAAGACCTCAAGAATCTGTCGATATTGACCAGCTAAAACCTACAGTCCATTACAAGAAGGAGACGTGGTAAAGGCAGGACTCGAGCAACCACCAGTCGTAATGACCGATTTATTGTTACAACTTCCCTGCGAAATCGTTTCCTCACGTCAGTTAACATCAAAACAGAGCTTAATGAAGTGCGTGGAGTAAATGTGAGTGCACGAACAATAAGAAGAAGGTTAAAGGAAGCGGATATCACCCCTTTTAGACCAGCAAATGGTCCAAAGTTGTCTGTAGCTCACAGACAAGCTCGCTTAAGATTTGCGCGTGATCACCTAAATTAGACAGAAGAGCAGTGGGTCTCCGTATTGTTCACGGACGAGTGTAGGACATGTTTATATGATGCAGATGGTCGCAGAAGAGTCTATCGTCGAGGTAGGGAGCGATATGCCAAAAGTTGCATTGAGGAGCGTGTTCCTTTTGGAGGCGGTTCGTGTATGGTCTTGGGTGGCATATCGATGAACGGACGAACAGAACTTGTGTTCATAGACATGGTCCGTCAAAACGGTAATAGAGGGGGTTTGACTGCACATCGCTACTTAACAGAGATCTTAGAAGATCACGTGGTGCCTTACATGGGATTCATAGGCGAAAATTTTACTTTAATGCAGGATAATGCCCGGTCGCACGCCGCTGCTGCACAAGTTCGACAATATTGCGAAGAGGTTGGGACACGTATAATGAATTGGCCAGCACGTAGCCCGGATCTTAATCCCATTGAGCATGTTTGGGACAATTTAAAAAGAGCTGTATATGCGAGAAATCCTGTGCCCACGACAGTGGCAGCACTAAGAACAGCACTTTCAGAAGAATGGGCCAATATTCCGCAAGATCTTTTAATAACCCTAATAAAATCTATGCGGAACCGATTAGAATCCGTAACAAGGGCACGTGGAGGTAATACATCTTATTTAAACATAAATAAACCCTTGCATAAAATTTGTGTCTATTGTTAAAACAATTTTTTTTATTAAACCAATTTGCCTTAAATTTCTGTTTTTTCTTCAAAAATGTCTTAAGGTCATTTCTAGTACACAAACTTAAACTTAAGGATATGACCCTACGCTGTTTTAAAGTTCTGAACCAATGTAGAGGTTTCAATTTAAATCTGTATAGAAAGTTTGCATACTTGGTTAAAATATTTATTTCAAAGTCGTCTATTACTTTGATGCAGTTTATGAGTCCGTCAGTGTATTATGTAAATACTATCCTATCTCTTAATCCTTAGAGAATTATTTTTTTCAATTGATGTACACATGAACGTAGGTATATTATTGTAGTGGGATCTTAGACTATTCGGGTATTTCTAAATAATGCTAGTGTTCATTAGAATCATGTAGATTATGTTTAAGATGTACTTATAAACTATACCAGTATTCTATCCACGTAAGTATTTTTTTTTAATTTAACCTATCGATCACAAACAGCTTAAATAAGAAAAATTATGTATAAAACTATCGATAGCGGATGGGAAATCATCCATGTGCTATTCTAATGTATTAGCTTAATTACTGCAAAGTTTTATCAAAGGTCCGTGTAGTAGTTTTACCTGAAAGTGTAATAAACTTCCATCCACCTTAACAAACTTTCGCGTGTATAATAGTATAGATCGGTTCACGAAAGTTGACCACAAATGGCGGCCGTCGCGCATATGTACATTCGTGCACCAATGGCGTGGCTCCATTCTTGACGCATTTAGCGAATGCGTCAAGAACGGGGCCACGCCATTGGCATTCCACCCGCGCCTCACCCCGCACCTCCACGTGGACCTAAAAAATGATTTCTGCGCAGTGGTCATCTTTCATGAACCGACCTATAGCAGGATGTTTAAAATTTTTCAAGCTCCAAATGTTTGATTTAGGAATCTGAAAGAGTAATGTTGTAAGAGCGATGTCAAAAGCTATGTTTACTTTTTACGACACAGGTGCTATGTTCTTTTTTTGCAAGGTGACGATTTATTTATTGTTATATCCTTTACCACAGATAAACCTTCTTCGTGTTAAAAAGAAAATAAATTTATTTATGGCTTATGTTTCGTTTGCCTCGATTGTCTCTTGCTTTTTTTGTTTTAATACGAGATACGGTGGCTCTTTATGTTTTTGTTTGTTAGGCGTTTGTCAGTTATAGTTTGACCGTAACCGCTGTACAGCGCCTTAGGTATGCGAGCGAGAGTTGCTCCATCTGGTCATTCTGCCGTCATCGCTCACGGCGACAACTAGTCTTATTTGTTGCGGACTGTCTGTGTCAGACGCACATGAGGTAAAATATCTTAAGATGGGTCGTGCGTTATCTCGAGATATCAAGACTGTCATTTTTAAAGTGGCCGAATATTTAAAAAAAGGAAAGCAGACAAAGAAAGTTTTGAATATAAAAGTGATGCAAATATCGCCAAAATTGTTGCGGAGGCTACCGGATACTGCGGAAAAATTGTAAGAAATGTAGTAACTGCAGGACATTCATCAACTAATTTAGGCCGACTGAAATTTAATTCACCAAAAAAAAAAACAAAAATGTTAAAGAAAAAATATGTTATTGACGATTTTGATTTGGGAGTCATCAGAACAAAAATTCATCAGTTTTATGAGATCGAAAAAAGAGTGCCAAGTATTCGTAAATTACTGTCAAGATTGAGACAGCATATTGAATTGTGGACGCAAATATCTGAGAAATCTTTTACACACAATGGGTTACCGTTTCAAAAAATGTAGATCGAAGAGACATCTTCTCATAGAACAACCTAATATTACAGAGTGGCGGAGAAAATACTTGACGAAAATTAGGAAATACAGAAGCGAGAATCGCAATATATATTTCCTAGATGAGACATATATTAATGCCAGTCTCAATGTGAGCATATGTTGGCAATCAGTGACAGAACCTGGAATTCACACTGACATCAGGCAAGGACGACGTGTGGTAATTCTTCACGCTGGGTGTCGAAATGACTTTGTTCAAGGTGCATTAACTATATTTAAATCAGACGCTAAGACCGGTGACTACCATGGAGACATGAACGGGCCTACTTTTAATAAGTGGGTGGATGAAAAACTAAAAGATAAGTTGCTGCCGAACTCTGTAGTTGTCATGGACAACGCATCTTACCACAGCGTTCAAGTTGAGAAGAAACCGACCATTACAAACCTCAAAAGTGAAATGCAGAACTGGTTGCGGCGGCACAACGTTGAATTTACCGAAACTATGAAAAAAGCCCAACTGCAAATTCTTATTAATAATACACAAAAAGAGCCTGTTTACAAAATTGATGAATTCTTAAAAGCCCATGGACACACAGTACTGCGTTTACCGCCATACCATCCAGACCTGAACCCCATGGAGTTGGTCTGGGCTGATGTCAAAAACAATATAGCGCAAAACCATATTAATTCTTCTCTAGACGAAAAGATGAACGCACTGAATTTATTGTTTTTGGAGTACACGGCAGAAAAATGGCAGAGACGTGATGACCATGTCCAAAAAAATTAAAACGTTTACTGGAATCGCGACAATAGGTTCGATGATATTATTGAGCCAATAATAATAAATCTGCAGGCTGACTCTGATTCAAGCTCCGTAGCGAAATGGAATGTGAAGTTGAAACAGAATCTATGTCAGAATAGTCAGTGTAATTTATTAACTTAATAAATTGGTTTCAATTTTTAATTTGAATTGTCAGTCACTTTTTCTTTTTCATGTTCAATGTTATTTCCAAGGATTAAAGATTCATTTCATTTATATTGGTTCTTTTATTGTACTTCGCTACATTGGACAAAACAGGGATTGGATAATAAAATTATACTCGTAAATATATTACAAAAAATTGTGCTTCGTTATCGTAAGATCTGTCTGACAGGTGTGGGCAGGAAAGAGCATGAACGCACATGAGATTCGTAGAAATCTCATGTGCGTTCATGCTCTTTCCTGCCCACACCCCACCTCCCCGCACATACCTAAGGCGCGGTACAGCGGTTGCGGTCAAACTATAGTTGGTTTGGTTCCTTTGTTGTTGAGTTTATCTGTTTCCATATATTGACTTTTTAGAGTGTCATGTTTAACCTGTAACTTTTTCATGAATGGACTATCCAATACAAAAAGAAAATGATTCATGTCTAACCAGTAGTTACTGAACGCGTTCAACTAAATAAACAAATAAACTCCTCAGCTTTATAAGATTACTGTCTTTAAGTTAACTTACAGGTATGGTATTCGATCGAATTATTAAAACTTATCGAACACATTTTTTAAATGGTAGGTTAAAAAAATCAAATTATTCTTTAAGAATCCATTAACAGATATAATAGTATTAAGCTATAAGGCTTTATTTTGTAAAGCCTTATAGCTTAATACTATTATATCTGTACATTATTTACATTACTATCAACTCAGTGAAACACGATGAGCCTGTCTGTTAATAGAAAGCAGATTATATAGATCTGCATGAAACTCTTCAATTAGAGGATCGTCAAACATTAACCTCAGAACTAAGTATCTTCTAAGAGTAATTATTCTATTAATTAATTGTTGTTGTACCGTAATAGACGAAGTTTAGTTTCTAAGTTCAACCAATTTAGTGTGATTTCAACTGTGAAATTTATTATTCGAAAATATAGCTTTTTATTTTACGATGTAAATTTTTAATTAGTGATTTAAGGTTGCTACTTCGTCTACTAGCGATGATAGATTAAACGTATAAACCAACATTTTATATAATTGTAACATTGAAAAAAATAACCTATGAACAGGCCTCCGTCACTGGCTCAAATTCGCGCGATAAATACCTACCATTTCATGTATCCATATGGATACAAACGACAGAAGGCCGCCGCACGCTCGGCAGCGAGTACGCACGGCACGTTTCCCGCGCTTTCTTCTAGAAATTCCGAATCCACGAAGTTATTGCACAGTGGATGGGTGTGAAACGCACAAAACAAACGAAAACTTGTTCTTTTTTCATTGCCGAAGGGAAAACGATGATTTATGTCGTAAGTTATGAATATGATATAAGATTTGATATAAGTGGGTACTTATATAAAATTTCGTCTACAAATTGACACCGTTTATTTTATTTAGAGCAAAGGTAAGAAAGGAAATACTAGGTATGTAAATGTTCGTTAATTGATACGTTTAGGTTATTACTAGAAATAAATATAAATGTTGTATTTATTAAGTAAAATCTACTTAATGGCAGAATCTTATGTACGTACTTACTGTATTGTCTGGTATTGTGTCCGATAAACGGAAATAGGCAATAGCCCCTACTACGTACGATTATTAGGTATACATTTTATTTATTTCTATAACATATTGCATACTTATTGGTAATTTTATTGAATATGTTAACAATATGTATTTACTGACTCGTGTATTATAAAGGTAAGTTTTAAGCAAATAAAAATATGTTTATTTCATCATCAGAATCATCATTAGAACAACCCTAGCGCCTTTGTTCGATGACGCGCTTGTACGTACAGTCACACAATCTGCAACTCTTTACGTGAGTATTTAGGGTACATTTCTCTTCACTGCGAACAACGGCTATTATTATTAAGATTTTGTAGGTGATTATAGCGTAGGTATTTTCGATTTTGTACGGGAGTGATGTATCTGTTACGAAGTAACTATTTAGTAATCTGTGCTATGAATGTGATACATCATGTAACAAAAATATATTATGAGAGGCCTAGTTCCTATTGAATTTTTTTATATGATGAAATTCTATACAATCTATAAGACGGCCAAACTTCGAATAAAGGCATTATACACGCTGATTTTTTATAGGTTTAGGAAAAAAAACCTCACGTTGGAAAAAATATCTGCTATTCATATTCAAAATCAAAATTTACCTACCACGTCGTCGATCGACTCGTCGGCGCGCTGTAGGTACCTAAAACAGCTGTTGACCTCGCGGCGCGACGTCAACAGCTGTTTTAGGTACAGTACAGCGCATGTAACAGTAGGTAACTAACAACACATAAAACACGTATGACTATGAGTCAGCAAAGCACTTCTGCTAGGGCCATACCAACGAGAAATGCCATTAATTATTGCGGTAATGTACGTTATCCGTGTAGCCACGACTTAACGCGATAATTTGACAACGGCATTAACATTGGCGTTTGGCGTTTTTATCTCCAATGATGGGCATTCACGTTGACGTTTCAAGTGTAGCCACCTACTTTAGCGCGTTAAAAATTATCGCAATAATTATCGCGCTAGCAGACATTGACGTTAGCCGGTAGTGAGGCCCCAGCATATGAAGTACGGATGGATAGTGATACCTAATTTACGTACTTACAAAACACAAATTAATTACGATGACAACTTCAATAATTTTAAGCACATAATAATGATTAAAATAATAAACACATGCAACTAAATAGCTGTACCTACCTATTCCTTCGTAAGTCAACAGAAATAAGCTGTGGGTTCACGCAATCATAATAAACTAGTAGACGAAAAGAAGAACTTATTATTATTTACGTATTAATCGTCGGTACATAGTCATTTTCAATAACTAGTAAAAGCCGAATTTAGGTATTTACTTATTTCTGGCGTGTTTAAAACATGTTATCGACGTAGGTATTTACAACAATCAGTAAAGCAAATCACTTACCTTTACAGTCTTCTGCTTATATCACAATCAATTTACACATTTGCACACACATGTTTCTCGCGTTCTCGCGACTTCGTTTCTTCTTTGTACACAAATCTTATAACCTCGACCCACTAATAAAACCCTATGGAGTCAGGTCAGGTCGCGGCCTATCAATCCAGTTGCGTTGCGAGAGTGCGTTGTGGTCGCAGTTCTAACCTAACCTAACCAGCCATTGTTTCAGTTGACCCTACACAAATATTGTTGTATTAACGTAGATTTTGGTTACTAAAATATTTACCAAGCAAGGCATTTTGTCAAATGTTATTTATGCTTTACGTTGTTTTGCCAAATAACATGTTTAAAAAAATAATCAATTTGTAAATTAATGTTTTAGCATAATAACTCTTTTATAGTAAATATATTGTCTAATGAGTAGTTTATTAAACAATAGTTTGTAAAATAATAAATTTATCAAGTATAATTTTGTCAACTGTTAATTGTCAAATGAAAATTTTTCATTTGTTTTTGTCAAATGATCGGACACCGCTTAAACCATTACGCCAACCGTGCAGTCATAAATAATAAATCTACCGTTTAGCAAATGAAATAAAGTGATATGTCATTCATTTATGGCAGTATTGGTTTTGTAAATAAGTTGGTTTGATGGAGTTTGCTTAGGTGGACCAAAATCCGGTGGGATCGCGAAGATTGATTGCAATGCGATAGTTATAAGAAGGATTGTATGACGCCCAAAAATATTTATTTTTAATTCAATGTGGAGTTGTATCTAGGTGTTCTTTGTATACTGTGGCTCACGTCACGTAAGATCCTCTGCACAGCAATTGTTTATATACTCACGTCTGTATCCCTTACATAAAACTTACTAGGAATTTACGAATACATATATTTCTCGAAAAAGACTGCACTCTTGATGACGTTATATATCTTTCAATTAAAATCTGATTGCTTCACATTACGACACAGAATTTTCTTAAACAGAACAAAAAGTAACGGGATATATAGGCGCAATTCGTCAGGGAAATATTCTTTCAAAAGTTTATGTTACAAGGTTTACCTAATAGTAACATAAATATGTATGTAGTAACACAATAACACAAGCATTTCGTTTATTTAGCACCTGTTAGAGGCAGTGAGGCAGTACTATGAACAAACTTACCTACTATGTGGAATGTTTTCTCGTTATATTTTTAGGTAAACTGTTCTTCTTTGGGATTTCTTTTCATCTTTCTCTTGTTTGTTGTTCAATTTCGGTGTAAGTGGGCCGATAGTTTAAGCGTAAAATAATTCTATTGAATCGATCATTTGTAAATAGGTGTGCCGTTTATTTTTCAGAGATTTGTCCTTTCTGTTTTTATGGTTTCATAGTCGGATAGTATAAAAAAGTTTTGATAGAAAATTTAGTGGTAAACACTACTTTGAAATTGACGAGTATGAGAAACTAACGACTATAAGAAAATAACGAATGTGAAAGTAATTTTTTATACGCCTATTTTATAAATAAAAAGTATTTTCTAAAGTTTTTCAAACAACTTAAGGGTTCTAGTGGTTAGTGATTGCTAAACCGGCGGCAAGACTTATTAGAACCCGACCAAGTACAAATCTTGTCAAATTAAGCACAATAAATTGTTATCTGAGTGTAATTTATCTATGATATGTATATAATGAATATTTAAATATGTTCATTTGGCTGATTGCCATAGCTTGGCCTCATAGATTGGCTTCGCACAGTTTCGATACAGATGGTCTTGTGGGTTTCCCCAATTATTATTAACAATTGGATTGCAGCGATACGTGGATATTTTATTAACATCACAATATAAGATGAGACGAAGAGGTGATTGTGATCCAATTATTTCAACTTTATTTACCAAAATACATAGTTCATGAGATTCACAGAGGGTGAGCGTTCTGTAAATTTGAGCTTATTTCAGATTAGAACGTTTGCTAGAAACATCATTAACTTGTCGGAAGCGATGTTTGGCTCTGTTGGTTGTTCGGTTCGACAAATCTAAGCACGGTGAATGCTTAATCTTCTGTTACAAGTGAATGCTCAAGTCTATTAGCACTATTATGAGCGAACAATGGCGATGGTTATGTCTGATTTGATAGCTGTCTGAAGGCTAGGTTTTATGGCTTCATATTAGATAATATTTTTAACAGGTAGTAGAGCCCTGCTAATTCAGTTTTCGTACATGGGTAAACCTTGTGACAGAAAATAATTTTGAGATTATACGATAATGAATAAAAGCGTCTCGACGTTTTATGTTTCTATCTTGCTTACCTACAGTGTCCATATTGTATCTACTCACGGTGTTACGGAGGGCAATAAACATATTGAGTACTAGTTGTTTCCCGCGGTTTCACCCGCGTCCTGAGGGAACTGCTTCGCGTACCCGGTTAATTTATAGCCTAAGTTACTCCTTGGTACATCAGCTATCCGCCAGTAAAAGTCACTTCAAAATCGGTCCAGCCGTTCCAGAGATTAGCTAGAACCAACAGACAGACAGACAGATAGACAAAAAATGTAAAAAAGTAATTTCGGTATATGTACCGTGTATACATCCATGTGCATTTAATAAAAAGCGGTTATTTTAATATTACAAACAGACACTCCAATTTTATTTATTAATTAAATACCTATGTGCCTTCTTACCTTACTTACTTACTCCTCTGGCGCAACGACCCGAAGTGGGTCTTGGCCTCCGATACAAGAGAACGCCATTTGTTTCGATCTTGTGCTGCTCCCTTCCAGTCTGCAACCTGGAGCTCTTGCAAATCCCGCTCAACTGTGTCCTTCCTTCTACCGGTGTTTAGGCCTGCCAACGGGTCGGAGGCCGATCGGAGTACCAAAATATACTTTCTTGACACTACGACCACCATCCATTCTCTCTAGGTGGCCCAACCAGCGGAGTCTCTGGACCTTTGTTTCCCCGACGATGTTTGGCCTACTTACCTGCATGAAGTATTTTATAGTTTTGTAATAGTATGTTTTTATACCATTACGTATTCTTTCCGCTTAAGCTATAACAACCTGTTTATAACATAAATACATGCTGTGTTCCCCTGTAAATGAGGAAACAGAAGGTAAAAACATTGTGAAAAATCTCATTATTATGTAACTAGCTGACCCGGCATACTTCGTACTGCCTAATTAAATTGCAAAATGCCTTTCAATGTGAGTAAACCGAGTTCATCGAACCAATAACAACACATTGGTAGTTACTGTAGTCAATTGACACATTGTAACTGAAAGCAGCTCGATTCAAACTTGCGCGATTATTAGTTGAATGTCGCGCTCGCGCTTCACGCGTTTGTGATATCCGAATTCTTTCACGTTCATTTCGTTCGTCACGTTCTTGTGCAGCATGATTAGATCGGTAATTAGCTTGGTTTGTAGCATTTTGGGTTCTTTTACCTAAATTGCTTCGTCTAATAGGAGGCATATCTATATTATAGATTATTGTGTCACATGCAATAATTTATCATAGGTAACTAAACACTGCACAAAATACGATATAGGTACGAATTTGTTTCGTGTATCAGTTGACAAACGCAAACCCAGTAGAGTAGGTAACCGAAAATCCAAGAAAATTGGGCAAGTGCGAGTCGGACTCACGCACGAAGGGTTCCGTACCACCATCTATAAAAGAAAATCACGTTCGTTGTATGTATACTTAAATACTTTTTAAGTTTCTACCTGTTTATTAAGATCGAGTAACAAATTGCTTACAAATTACTTTTGCTGTATGGGAGCCCCCCTTTATTATATATTTTTTATTTAATTATTTATTTTGAAAGTTAATATACGACTACATATTCTGTGAAAATTTATAGCGTCTACCTGTTACAGTGAGTAATTTTGAGCCAAAAATACGAAAAAAAACACGTTTTTTGTATGGGACGCACCCTTAATATTTTCATTTTTTTATTTTTAGTATTTGTTGTTAAAGCGGCAACTGAAATACATAATTTGTGAAAATTTCAGCTTTCTAGCTATCACGGTTTATGAGATACAGCCTGGTGACAGACAGACGGACAGGCAGACAGACAGCGGAGGCTTATTAATAGGGTCCCGTTTTTTACCTTTTAGGTACGGAACCCTAAAAAACAACACTGACATTGACAGTTTGTTGTTGTTTCAACTATTTTTAGGGTTCCGTACCTAAAAGGTAAAAAACGGAACCCTATTACTAAGCCTCCGCTGTCTGTCTGTCTGTCTGTGTGTCCGTCTGTCCGTCTGTCCGTTTGTCTGTCACCAGGCTGTATCTCATAAACCATGATAGCTAGAAAGCTGAAATATTCACAAATTATGTATTTCGGTTGCCGCTATAACAACAAATACTAAAAATAAAAAAAATAGAATATTAAGGTGGGGTCCCATACAAAAAACGTGTTCTTTCGTATTTTTTGCTCAAAATTACTAACTGTTACAGGTAGACGCTTTAATTTTTTACAGAATATCTAGTTGTATATTACCTTTTAAAATAAATAATTAAATTTCAAAAAAGGAAATAATAAAGGGGGGCTCCCATACAACAAACGTAATTTATAAGCAATTTGTTACTCGATCTTAATAAACAGGTAGAAATTTATAAAGTATTTAAGTATACATACAACGAACGTGATTTTCTTTTATAGATGATTGTACGGAACCCTTCGTGCGCGAGTCCGACTCGCACTTGCCCATTTTTTTTAAATTTGATATGACTTGGAGTCAAATCCTTCAATATGTATGTAAAATAGGGATATGAAATAAAAAAAACTCTTTTGTTGAGTTTCGTTTTCATTTTTTTTTGTTTATCCTCTAACGATGTATTCTGTGCTCTAACGCACACTGTTTTGATAGATATGATTATAGATAATGGATAAATATACATATATACTTTTTTTTTGTAAATACATACATATTATTGAACTTTGTATAGCGGTAATAAAGTGCAAATTGACTCTTTGACGTTAGGAACATACCTACATTGTTTAAGCAACAGTGAGTGCTTGTAATTTAATATGAACTTTATATAATAGCAATAAAGCTCAAATTGACTCTACGTTTTAGTTAGAAAACGTTTGTATGTGAAAAAGAAACGGGCTGTTTTTAGGGTTTTTCCGGCAATTATTAGAATTTTTCAATCGCCGTAAAAACCATCTTTGAACTTCAACGAACAATAAAAAAAAAGAATTGGCCAAATTGGTCCAGGCGTTGTTGAGTTATGCGCTTACCAACACATTTTGCGATTCATTTTTATATTATAGATGTGTATTCTTTGTTGGAGAACCTATAAATAAAGAAATAAATAGAGCTTAAGGCCACCCTACAGAACTCTACATTTATCATTAAAACGTAACACGTCTTTAGTAAGGCACTAACAAATTGTAGTTTATACAAGTTTCATTATGCTTTATAGATGTTCTCTGAATACCCTATAATCTTACTATAATCCAAAAAATTAATTGATATACCCAATAAAAGTAAACTACTATATAGATTAAAGGAATTCACGTTTCAAACAAATAACAAATATCTCTAAATTGGTGCTAAAGTGCTTTTAGTACTGATGAAATAAAACAAAGTTTCGAGAAGTAACGCTAGTTTTTAAAATTTACATTTTAAATAAAATGTTCTGAGTAGATGATATTTTTGTTATCTTGAAATTTGGTCTTCGCTATGGGTCAAGTTTGGATTAGGCAGATGTGTATATCACTTTTCTGGGTACATTCGGGTCATACTCACTAAAACTACCCCGATATCCTCACAGAAACCCTTAGGCCTCCCTCACATTAGGCGTCAGCGTCAATGCAGCGACACCTCGGCGTCGACGCCGCGTAGACGCCGCGTTTTCTGCGACGGCATCTCACAGCCACAAAAAACGAACAGAAGTTAAACTACATACAAAGTGCATTCGAGTCACCCAACATATACGTCGCTTACCAATAGGCTATCTCAGAAAGGTCAGGTATAGCGCGAAATATAGGTGCCATCCGCTTCAGGCACGGGCCTTGTAATGATTTTTGTGCAAACATAGAGCAACAAAGAACAATAAATTATTATTAAGTTAATTATCGCTTTTGAAGATAATTACCACCAATTTTTTTTACAGATGTGTAGGGCCGGCTACTTTAAAGCTTGATCATTTGTGGTTGAACAATGTCAATTCGTGGCACTGAAGATTGAAAAATTAAAAAGCTACTTTGCCTCACGCTCGAATCAAATTCGCGTTTTGTTCACTGTTGTCTCGCAGCAAAAGCGGCATGTTTGAGCTGCTGTTGTGAAAAGGATTTTAATGCTGATCAAGTAATTTTTATTCTTATTTCAATGAGTTTAGAATTCATATTACTTTGTTTCGATACAATCGTACCGCAGCCCGCCGCGGCACGTCGCGGCATACTTCGGGACGCCGTGGCATGCCACGGCGTCCCACAGTGTGCCACGACGTAATCAGTAGGTAAATAAGTTCCAGAATTCATCGTTAGTAAATCTTGTTCTCATAAATAATGTAGGTATCCAGAATTGTTTTCTCATCGACATATCAGTTTGTATTTGTCGTTCTTCATCTTCAGCCAGAAGTGCTATTGATACTAAATTCCAGTCAATTGGACGCCTCGGTATGACGCGGCATGCCGCGACGTGCCGCGGCGTCCGTCGGGCTGCCGATACATGCCGTGCCATGCCGTGCCGTGCCGCGACGTCAGTGCGCGCCGGCCTTAAAGTTCTAATGTTTCCCACGCACCATTAGAACTAGGTGTCGCAAAAATTGTGTTAAAATATATCAAAATTAAATATGAATTCAGAGAAATATCTTACGCTAATTATGATCAACAAGCATGTCGATCCGGAACCAGTCGACGTAAATGGAGTCTCCATCGAGGTTGTTTCCGAATACACTTAGGACAGATCATACAATTAGGTAGAAACAACTTCGATAAGGAAGTCAAGAGGCGGATACAGCTGGGCTGGGCAGCATTTGGGAAACTTCGTCGGGTCTTCTCGTCGCCCATACCACAAAGTTTGAAAACAAAAGTCTTCAATCAGTGCGTTCTACCCGTAATGACCTACGGGGCTGAGACGTGGCCACTCACGGTACGACTTGTCCACCAATTCAAGCTTGCTCAGCGAGCTATGGAAAGAATTATGCTCGGAGTATTCTCTTAGGGATCGAATCCGGAACGAAATCATTCGGCAGAGAACTAAAGTAATCGACATAGCTCAGCGAATAAGTAAGCTGAAGTGGCAGTGGGCAGGTCATATATGCCGCAGAACCGATGATCGCTGGATAGGTCAGGTTCTTGAGTGGCGACCGCGTCTCGGCAAACGTAGTGTAGGGCGTCCTGTAGCTAAGTAGGTGGGGCGATGATATTCGAAAGGCAGCGGGCAGGGATTGGAAGAGGAAAGCTGAAGACCGAGCTCATTGGCGCGCCATAGGAGAGGCCTACGTCCAGCAGTGGACTGATATAGGCTGATGATGATGATGATGATCTTACGCTAGCAACTCGCAGTCTCGCTTATTTATAGAAAGGAAAAACACCTATGAAACACCTATTAGGTTACTTGCTTTATAGACATTTATTCAGGATAGTGAGATTGTGCTGTGGCGCAGCGGTACCTGATTTGAATTTTCAATCATGTAACCAACCTACGGTAATCAGTGTTGTCGAAAATTCGTGGGTGTCGAATACTTATTTGGATGTTAGAAAGTACGAGCTACTCACACGAAAAGAAAAATAAATAAAGTTCAAACTGTAGGTAGGTATTACATTGGCTAAAGCCTAAAGCCGGCTTCCCTCAGCATGCGGTTTTGCGGACCGACTGCAGACAAAGAAATCTATGATCAAGTGGCAGTAGGTTTGATCACTGAGCAATGGGTCTGAGATTCTTTGCGATTCTTTACCATTTCCATGTAGCGCTCATAGCAAGGCTTGGCTTCCCGTTTTTAACAGATCGACAAAATTAAACAACGCTTAACATCATCACTTGAATGGGTGGGCATAGCTGGACATCGTTAATCAAATAATTAACTTCGTTAATCGTTAATCCGTTACTAAAAAAGTTATCTTCGTTAATCGTTAAAGCGCTACATTTGTGACGAGTTAACGCAAGTTAACGTTAATCGTTAATCCGTTAACACATGGTAAAAATACAATTTCATAAGAATTTTTTAAGAACTGTTGGTTTAGATTTGGGAATTAACAGGTTAGGAACAAAAAAATCGACGTATATATATAGAGTGTGTAATTTATTCATCCGGTATAGTGTGGGTATTGCCTTCATGAACAATAATATGTTGAAGTTCTCGTCTGAAAGCGAAGCTCGTTTTGGCGTTAAAATATCTTTGCACACAGTCTCACGCCTATAACCCCGAAGAGGTAGGCAGAGGTGTATTTCTACACCCACTTTTCGCCAGATATACTTTAGTCCCACGTAATAAGGGGCGAGCCTATTGCCGTACCGGGCACATTTCCAGACTCCGTGCTACTACTGAGAATTTCGTGACAGAAAAACCTAATAACACTGCCCGACCCAGGAATCGAACCCGGGACCTCCTGATCCCACGCGCACATTTATGCCGCAAGACCACCGAGGCAGTCGTATAGGGTTTGATGTCGAGTTTTCCGTCTCTACGCAAAGATGGTATTTGCATCGTGTTACCCCTTAGTCGCCTCTTACGACACCCACGGAAAGATAGAGGGTGGTGACACTTGTATTCTATGCCGTCAACCATACGGCGGCTTAAAATATCTTTGCCCGTAGAAAAAAGACGTACAACTGCAGAGCTTGAGGGTATAACAGTGTTATATTTAATAAACAGATTTATGAATATCTGCTCCCCGAGAAATGCCGCATCGTCGAACGAGTCTTTTGATTTCATGTCTCTCGATCTGAACACAAAATTAACATAATCACTCAAGTGTGGCCACGAATTTTCGTCTGTAGTGGACCTGGAATCCAACTGCATGTTGTGGTTTTTATTTGCACAATATCGACTCTGTTTAATATACACACTGCACAGACGTAAACTATAACGGACTATAAAATCTAAAAAGTACGCAGTACCTATTTGTATACTTAGCAAACAAAACACTCGTTACCTACTCTAAACGCCGAACGCTAAACGAACGAATTACACACATGTGTCATGAAACTCATGAATCAAATTTCTTCGCAGTATTCTTTTCTCAGTTACACGCGCCGGCAAGGCATTTATAGTTTCATTTCACTTGCGGCACGCGCCGTGCCACACTTGTCGACCGACCCGAACAAACTTGTCAGAACACGTTTTGCACGGCGGCGCGTCACGGTGCGGTAAATAGTAGGTAACGGATTAACGGACTTGGAAAATTTTAACGGAAGTTAACAAGTCCGTTAACACTTTTTTAAGTTAACTTAAAAGTTTATCCGTTAGTGGAAATGTTAACTTCGTTAATTAACGATTAACGGATTAACGAGTTAATGCCCAGCTATGTGGGTGGGTGTGGGGTATTAACATCAGAGCGCTACTGTGCTTCGGAGGGCACGTAAAGCTGACGGTCTCTTAACCAAAATAGGCCATATCGGAGGTTGTCAGGCGGTTTGAAAACGCTGGCACTAGAAATGGTTACACACGAAATAGAAAAAGAACGCTTTCCATAACTAGAGCAAATTTATTCTAAAAAATATGCTTAACAGGCAAGGTAGCTAGAATGTTTCACTTTTTTTAAAGTACTAGCCATATAGTTTATATTGCGAATTGCTAGTAGTTTAAAAAACGGGTCACGATAAAATTGGGATAATATTTTTAATTTCAGAGGTCGTTCTCGCCGTTCCATTTTAACCATTATAGGAATTTAGATCTTGGAACAAGGATTAAGATAAAAAAAATATGTACCTAATCGTGAACATATCAGGAATACACAGTATAATTATTATACATATAACACCTACAGCGATTATAAGGAAGAGGCATTTGAGACCTGGCAAAAATAAATGTTTTTTTTTTAAATTTAAAACAAGGGTTTTAAACGAATTCAGATATTTTTACGGCTTTTCTACTAGTTCCTTTTTCAGACTGGCGGTAATACCTGTAGCACAAGAGCCTTTACACGCATACAGCTACAAACTACAATTTGAAGATCATACAAAGTGATGTTCAACAGTGAGTGCAACATATCGGACCTATAACACTCGGCGAAGTATTAAGAACTGAAGTGTTAAATGGTTGTGTTAAGTGTGTTAAGTGGTAATTTATAGAACTAAGCCATCTGTGCAGTCTTACTTACTTACACAATAATTAATATCTCTGTTTCTCGTTCAGAATCTGGGTCGGACAATAAATACGATTGACCCAAAGACCTTTCGTCATCTTGATGATTGATGCTTGTAATTGCGTTCTACGAAAATAATACATAAATCAACACTAAACTTGTATAACAAACCTCGTATAATTTCGCTATTCCCTTGGTTTGTAGCCTCAGTAAGGCTTCGAGCGAGAGAGTGTAGAGAGCTCTTATATGCCGCCAAATCTAGATAGACTAGAAAGTGGATCCCGACATCCATTGCGAAGATATTGAATTATAATCAGGACAACGCCACTATGATATTGATATTGTACAGATCAAAAGCTTTGTTTATTTACGAATTTTACTTTGTTTCTTCATTAATTTAAAACGTTTTTTTAAACGACAATTGAAACTAAGTAGTAATGGCGTACCTACTTCATGCTAAAAGCATTCTTGGAGACTGCAGGATTTTATGCCTGTTTGATTCTAAATATTCGCATAATATGGCAGCCATGAAAGTGACAGTACAAAACAGACATCGCAAACTACACACGGTCGACTAGAACAGTCGCGAGATACATAACAGACGCGGTCCAGAGTCCTGTATTATACCCTAACTTTCAGCGAGAGAAATTCAGTACGCGCGAGAATTCATTTTCATCTGCCCTTTGGAATAACAACCTTACGTGAAATCCCGAGAACGAAAAGTCATCTCAAAAACCGGCCAAGTGCGTGTCGGGCCACGCGCAATGTAGGGTTCCGTAGTTGCCCATAATGAATTGCTGCAAAGGGTATTAATGTACAACAAATCCGGCTGTTTATTTTGCTGAAAAAATAATTTTAATAACACTATTATAAGAATCTAAGTTTTGTTTAGAAAAATACTAATTATGTATCCAGTTATGTATTGTAAACATAAAATGTGGTTTCTAAGATATACTACTACTATACATACGTAGTACCGTAGTACCTTACATACCAAAGTACGTATATCTTTAAGATTAAGCCAGCGCGCCCAATGTAAACTCACAGAAATAGGTATTTATAAGTTAACCGACGATTACTCGTAAACTAGTGATATCTACTTAGCCGTGATAGTTTTCCTTTTAAATTCGTTATATGTACTACGTTTGTGATTTTTTTCGCCTCTTCCAAATTAATAGTTTAGCCGGCAGAGGGAGAGGGGGTGGGGGACACTTGAGTCTAACAATTTTTTTCACTTCAAAGCTTGATATTTGACAAACCAATCACTTGATCGAAAAATGATTTGAGCAAACTAATAATATTTTTTTAAAACCTATCCAATGATACCCCACATGATGTGGTACTCAACCAAAAAAAAATTCAACTCCAATATATATTTAGGGGAGATACCCTTAAAAAAAATATTTCCCTAAATTTTATTCTATAGTTTTGTTGCAATATTTTATGTCTATATTCATGTCAAATATCAGCTTTCTAGCACCAGGCGTCTTTGAGCTAGGCTGCGGACGGACAGACGGACGGACATGACGAAACTATAAGGGTTCCTTGTGGACTACGGAACCCTAAAAACGATATTTTGGATAATTTTTATTAATTTTCTTGCGCTGTCCATGTACCTTGGCTGCGGTAAAGGTGAGGTCATTTTAAAGATTGATTTGAAGAATGCCTTCAACTCAGTGAACAGGGACACCTTGTTGAAACAGGCTAAATTAGAAACGCCCAAAATTTTTAAATTCCTTTGGCAGTGCTATAGACATCCATCTAAATTGATATACAAAGACAATGTTTTGGAATCTGCTGTTGGTTGTCAACAAGGTGACCCTCTCGGGCCGGTCATTTTTAGTTTAGCTATTCATCCAATAATTAAACAGATAAATTCAAAATTTAACGTTTGGTATTTGGATGACGGAACCCTGGGCGGAGACCTTAACACAGTTTTACAAGACCTAAATTAGATTAGTTTAGAACTAAATTCAGACAAATGTGAAATTTTTATAAATGACAATTTGGATAACCTTTAGATTTTATCAAAATTCAATTCTTTGGCGCCAAATATTAAAATCATCAATAAATGTTCCTTCCGCCTCCTTGGGTCTCCGATTTTCGACGACGCTTTTGAATCCTTTATAAATGAAAAAGTACAAAATTTCTGTGAAACTTCAGATCGGCTATACAAAATTAATATTCATTCGGCATTCACGATTATTCGGCACTGTCTTTTCGTCCCAAAATTTACATATTACTTGCGGGCCTCTCCTTTTTGGAAACATTTATCCCTTTTGGAAAACATAGATAATGTTATTCGGCACACTTTGAGCAAAATTCTTAATCTTGACATGAACGACCAAGTGTGGCTTCAAGCAACTTTACCAGTTCGCTTGGGCGGCCTCGGCGTTCGCAAAATTACAGATGTAAGTCTACCGGCGTTTTTGGCCTCGGTTCACGGCACTCAGGAATTAACCAGGAAAATTCTAGAACCCACACTGGTTAATTCTGAGGTGCCGTGCAAGCCTGATGCTATCAACGCTTGGAAAATGGCTTGCCCGAGCTCTGATTTGCCCCGATATCTATTCTCTCAGAGACAATGGGACGGGCCGCTCTGTAGCAAGATGAGAGATCACCTTCTAAATACTGCATCTAGTGTGGCAGAGCGCGCCCGTTTGTTGGCTGTGGGAGAGTGGGAATCGGGTTTATGGCTTCAAGCACTTCCATCGTCCAACATAGGAACTATGTTGGACGATACAACTTTGCGCATCGCTTCTTGCTTGCGCTTGGGAGCTGTTTGCGTTTCTCCGCATCACTGTCACTGCGGTGAAGCCGTCGACAGTCTTGGCCACCATGGACTATCGTGCAGCAGGAGTGCTGGGCGTATTTCCCGACATGCCCATATTAATGACATACTCCGTCGAGCTCTTGTCACCGCCGAAGTACCAGCTCATCTTGAACCTAATGGCTTGGTACGCGACGATGGGAAGAGACCAGACGGTATGACGTTATTACCTTGGAAGATGGGTAGGCCTTTGGTGTGGGACGCGACATGGGTCGATACCCTTGCGCCATCACATCTTTCAAGTACAGCTAGATCAGCGGGCGCTGCTGCTGCATCGGCGGAGGCCCTCAAACGGCGCAAATATGGAAACCTAGCGGGTAATTACGTTTTTGAGCCGTTTGGGGTCGAAACGCTGGGGCCATGGGGACCTAGTACACACGCTCTATATAAAGAAATCGCCAGAAGGCTGATTGATGCTTCCCGTGACCAGAAGGCTGGTTTTTATTTCGCAGAGAGAATAAGCATTGCCATACAACGTGGCAATGCTGCCAGCCTTCTGGGCACGCTACCAGTCGACAGCGTTGCGGAGGAATTTTTGGACGCTTCATAGTTGTATTGCCTCTTTTGTTTTTCACTAGTTTAGGATAGTTAAGTTTTTTAGTAGTTTAATTTTTTGTTATACATGTTATAAGAATGTATATAATTGCGCAGGTAGAAAAAAAAAATTCTTGTTACTAGTGGACTAAACTGTTAGAAACAATGGATTCAAGATTGTTTTTGCGTGCAAATGAAACTTACGATGACTTTTTCAACCGTTGCAATAATTTGTCACACTTCGAATGTAGTGAGGAGGAAATGTTGTGGTGGATGATGGGTTCTAGACGATTGCCTCTGAAGAAGATAGTGCCGATCAGTATTGTTCTAGTGGTGATATTTCTGACGGGTGTGATAGGGAATGCGTGTGTGTGTGTCGTGATTGTCAAACTGCCAGGACTTCACACGGCGACTAATTATTACTTGTTCAGTCTCGCTGTCAGCGATCTACTGCTGCTGTTATTTGGTAAGTTATGGACGAAAGTGGTGACATTGAATCTATTTTGGTATTAATTTTTTCCTTATTGGCTCGGCTTTACACCGAAACCGTAGGGTTCTTGGCGACTTGGGAAGGATTAATGGAATGGACTGTATTAGGGCGAGTTCTGGGTCGCCTAGAAAGGATTAAGGGAAGAGGAGATGGATACGGGAGGAGGTGATTGAGTGGGTATAGGATATTTCAAGGATGGAAGGCACTTACCTTATACAACCTTCTTCGTTTCCGTAGGGCAGTCTCCTGGTGGTTTCGTGATGCAGCTGCTTGTTTTCACTTCACTCACGAGCGGGTTTTCCTTGGTGGAAGCGGTAAATCACATACAGCGGTGCGGCGCGGAGCGGTATCGAGACGGCGTTCTTAGCGAGCGGAATGTTCTCGACTGTCACTCGCGTTGACAAATCGCGTCGACGAATCAGGCGAAGGCAGTGCCCTTCCAGGGAGTGGGATAGAGCGGGACGGAAATATGGTATCGCTCGCACTAGACGTGGAACGATTGATCTTGATGCGATTAGTTATATATAGGAAGGTAGATGGCGCTACCATATCCCCCCGGCCCTAAAGGGTTGCCTTTAAAAAAAAAATAGAATTGAACTTAGCTATGTTGGGTGTACTACCGCATAACCCATCAATAGGCTAAGACAGCGATATGACAATAAAATTAATCTAAACTAACTTTAGCGAAAACTACCAACGCAATAATAGCGAAAACTACTAACTAAATACTTAAACTAAGAGGCAGGTCCAACTTCAGGCTAGATCTCACTGAGTTGGAAGCGGACGCGAGTTGATCAGTGCCTCGACTTGTGCAAGGACAGTTAAAGGCTCTTCGTAAGAGAGGATCTGTTGACCTATAACTTTGAAGAGATGCGTTTTAATTACTTTGACCATGCTTGCCCAACATCCACCGAAATGTGGTGATGCTGGTGGAATAAACTTCCAGTCAATATGATCTATGGAGAGTTCTTCCTGAAGACGAGTACGATAACCCGCGACGTGATTGAAACAAGTAGCGGGAACAAGTTCAATCAATTTGCTAACGCGGTTGGCGACAAAAGTCTGCCAGCGATGAGGAGAAGAATGAATCCAAGCGAGCACTACTTTGGAGTCGGAAAATGCGTATAATTTATTAATGGGGTAGTGGGGCAAAACTGTGTCTTGAACCTTGCGGAGCAACTGAGACAGCAGAAGGGCCGCGCACAACTCCAGTCTCGCAACTGAAACGGTTTTAACAGGCGAGACCTTAGACTTGGCACAAACTAACTGCACTGAGTAGTTAGAACCAATGCGGACTTGCAGATATACGACTCCGCCGTAAGCACGCTCGCTGGCGTCAGCGAAACCTATCAAGTTGATGGTACATCCATCTACCAACCCAAGATGACGCGGAATAGTAATTTGATTGAGCGCGGTAAGCTCAATACAAAACTGGCCCCAAGCGGCGACAATATGGTCAGGGGGTGTTTCATCCCACTCAAACTTTGATAGCCAAAGCTCTTTGATCGAGAGCTTGGCGTACAAAATTGTGGGAGCCACACTTATGTAAACCCATTATGTCCCATAGTCGAGGTACTGTGGACAGCATAGTGCGCTTGGTGCACTTATCATCTGGCGGTGAGACGTCAAACCGAAAACTATCACAGGATTTATCCCAGCGTAAACCGAGAACCTTATGCGGTACAGACTTCTCAAACTCAATGTCTGGAAAAGCTTTATGAGAATCTGGTATGCGTGCGAGAACCTCTTTAGAGTTGCTTGTCCATTTAACAAGATCAAACTGGCCTCGCTTGAAAAGCTGAATGAGCTCTTCACAAAGCGAAATCGCTAGCGGAGCGGGTATGACACTACAGGCAAGGTCATCCGTATACAAAGCGGAAGTGTAGTATAGTATAGTGTAGCGTAGCGTAGCTTAGCATAGCATAGCGTAGCATAGCATAGCATAGCGTAGCATAGCGTAGCATAGCGTAGCATAGCGTAGCAAAGCATGGCGTAGCATAGCATAGCATAGCTAATTAGTGCTTTATCTTACACACAGTTTTAGCACCCACCTTGATCTCTTGAAGAGCAGAACAACAACAAGACGTAATACAATGAGAAGTATGTAACGTAGGTACGGTACCCATAATCACATACCCAAGTACCGTCTCAATAGCGGGCGGTAAATCATATCGCTCACTACGTACTATTTTAGTTAGTAGCAAGTGCGGAAATATTGAAGCTCCGATCAAAAGATATGCCAATGCCTGCCGGATTCGCAAACTCCGCGTCGGCTAGCGGCAATGACTCGAGGTGAGTGAGTAATGCTACGTCTACATTAGCGTTCGGCAATGCGTCCGTGATACGTTCCACGATAAGCGAAGAAATGTTAAAATTAATATTCCTATCAAAACGCGAATGTATTTTAATATCTACGGAACCCCTGCAATGCTTTACTGATCCGCCTATCCCTTTGACGGTTGAGTTAGTATTTTTAAAGTTATTCCATAATCCGAGGCGTTTGAAGCATTCCGATGTTATTAGATTGGTCTGAGATGCGCTATCTAGCAGACAACGTACCATGTGCGGTGACCCATTAACATCATATACGATAACTTGCGCTGTCGCTAACAGAACAGTCTTAGACGCCGTACACTGCGTTTTGGCCCTGCGCGGATCATTATAGATGCGCGAGTGGCGTCCTCGCGTGCGCGTCGCCCGCGCAATGGATGTCGTACACAACGATACTTCGCCCTCAGACGCGGAAGGCGCAGCTACCGTGTTCTGCACTTGCGTGAGTGTGTCAAGGTTAGCGGCTTGACTTGACAACCGGTTATATTTATCAAAATGTAACAGTGTATGATGTTTTTGTTTACACGTGCGACATCTCGTTCTACTGGAACAATTACTCGTTTTATGTTTTATGCTTAAGCAATTAATGCAAGCTTTGTTATCTTTTACGCTTTTAAAACGAGCAATTGGATTTAAATCATTAAAGGTGGGACACTTATAGTAATGGTCGTGCACTATATTGCTGCACAGACACTTCTGTGAATTATTACTATTAGATTCCGAACATGTTACGTAAGATTGTGGATTAGGGACTGAGTTATTATTACTATTTCGCGATTTATTCAACCTTTGTTTGTTGTTGTTAGTGTTAGACGGGCCAGGTGAACCAGACTGCGTATTATGAAATATTCGACACTGATCTTTGATGAACGAAATAAAACTATCTAGTGTAGGTATTTTATTATTGCGTTCCGTCATCTCGAATGCGCGAATTGTATCAGTGTCAAACTTTTTTAAAGCGAGTTGAAGCAACATAAATTCGGAAAGATCTTCTAATTTTAAGTTCCTAAGAGAATTAACCGCGGTTACGAAGTTATCAATAAACAGCTGGAAATTCGAGACAGACGCGTTGCTGGACAGTTTGAGATTTAAAGCTTGGTCAAAGTACGTAGACGCTAGAACGCGCGTGTCTTGATATCTGTCAAGTAGTGACTGAAATATGACCTGATAATTCTCAGCACTGGGTGTGACACCTGCAAATACGGACTGGGCCTTCGGTGACAGTTTACCTATTAAATAGTACAACCTGTCAGCATCTGTCAGAGAACCATTATCGTGCACTGTAGACTTAAAACTTGCATAGAATAACGGCCAATTTCGTATATCTCCGTCAAACGACATAATCTCGATTGGCGGTAATCTCGGTTTGCGGGCAACGGGCTCTGCCGAACATTTACCCTCCAATTGCGATTGTATACGCTTAATAATACAATAAAGATCTTCGAATGAGGTATACGCCTGATAGTTCGGTTTTTCATCAGGATTGATAGAAAGTAATCTTGCGTTATAATCGTCTAACAACTTATGAAAATCTGTTCGAATACTATCTACTGTTATACAATAACTGAGAAATGCTTCGCTATTACCGTCAGACATAGATGCGGTTTTTGAGCATTCATATATGTTTTGGATGCGCTCAAATAAAATATTGCGTTTCGCTTCTAAGATTGTCATCTCTTTGTCTTCCGACACGCGTGACTTCTTTTGTTGTGACATGCTTACGTAAGTATAAGCTAATGAGACCGAAACAAAATAAGAATGTCTAATGTACCTATTATTTTACCTAAGTAGGCTAAGTAGGCAACACCTTAGAGCCGAGGAATTAAAGTTGATTGAAATATGAGATTTATAAGACAACTATGATAGTTGCAGAAATAATTATTTAATAAGTAGGTAGCTACATAAAAGTTTACCTACTAATGCGGGCGGAAATAACCATGTGACGGTTATGTGAATATATTAGGAGTATAGCTAGGTGCTATAACTGCCTAGGTATAGCGGTATAACGTATAAAACGTAAATGAATCCGACTCGTATGGATAAAAAAAAATGGCTCGGCTTTACACCGAAACCGTAGGGTTCTTGGCGACTTGGGAAGGATTAATGGAATGGACTGTATTAGGGCGAGTTCTGGGTCGCCTAGAAAGGATTAAGGGAAGAGGAGATGGATACGGGAGGAGGTGATTGAGTGGGTATAGGATATTTCAAGGATGGAAGGCACTTACCTTATACAACCTTCTTCGTTTCCGTAGGGCAGTCTCCTGGTGGTTTCGTGATGCAGCTGCTTGTTTTCACTTCACTCACGAGCGGGTTTTCCTTGGTGGAAGCGGTAAATCACATACAGCGGTGCGGCGCGGAGCGGTATCGAGACGGCGTTCTTAGCGAGCGGAATGTTCTCGACTGTCACTCGCGTTGACGAATCGCGTCGACGAATCAGGCGAAGGCAGTGCCCTTCCAGGGAGTGGGATAGAGCGGGACGGAAATATGGTATCGCTCGCACTAGACGTGGAACGATTGATCTTGATGCGATTAGTTATATATAGGAAGGTAGATGGCGCTACCACTTATATTCATAATTATTTGCGTTTTTTTACTGTTTCGTCTCGCCGCTCGCATACCTAAGGCGCGGTACAGGCAGCGGTTACGGTCAAACTATAGTCGCTGTGATACGCAGTTACTTTATACGCTGTCTACTCGTAAGTATTAGCGCAAAATTTGTACCTATATATATATATTGTGTAATCAGATCCATATCTGATTACGCAATATTTTTTTGCCCATATCTTGCGTCGATCCTTTGTGTTATGATTAAATAACCTCTGGAGTAGTATGTCTTTCCCAGAGCTTATTTCTTGTACCCATTGTGAAGGATTGGGCATAAAGCTTAATATCATTGGTCATTTTCGAAGATTCTATCTGAAATATTTTTGGATTTATAACAAGATGTAACAGATGTGTGAGCGTACCTACCTATAGGACTAGTGAGACAGGATTTATTTACCTTACTAAGATGGCTGAATTATGATTTACACGCGTGACTGTTTTTGAACCCCTGATTTTATTTATTAGCCAAAAAATATTCGATTTATTCGTACTGTTTGCTTTTTTATCGTTGCGGGTCGCAACAATGTACCTATACGGGCGGCGCATTCTACAAGATCTAGCGAGCCTAAATCGCTTAGTCAACTAGCAAACACCTATTTTATGCGAAGTCGTTGATGTTTAATCAATTATGTACCATGTTTAAACCCTCAAATATTTTTAAGATGTGACGTCGCTGTGACGTCGAGAGGACACCACCTCTCGGCCGCTTGCACCTCCGCCCCACCGCACCGCGAGCTCCTATAAATATTGAAGCGCTGGCTGCATTCGGCCCTTTTTTCTGGCGGCTGCGAGACGAGTTAAGTCAACCAACTCTCCTGGACGAACGGGCAGCGGGATTCTCAACAAAAACCCCACCCCATCGCCGAATCACGCGACCCTGTGTAATTTTTTATTAATTCCTATTTTTTTCGCTTGCTAAATGATGTCTAAAATTAATTGGCAATTAAATCAATTTTCATTGTAACATTTAACCACGTTTCTCATTTAAACACACCCTAGTAGGGATAACGTAACAGGGGACACCTGAAAGGCCTTTTTTACGTTACAGTGGCGCCCAACGTGGGGCCCGAACCCACGACCCTGAGATTAAGAGTCTCATGCTCTACCGATGCCCGGTGAGTCTTTTTTTATTTTATTTTTTGTGTATGTGTGAAATCGTTCCAAAGCAGTGTGTAATTATTTTAGTGGCATTTATTGTTTCTTTTTGCTTGTTTTATTGTGGACGGAAAGTCGGTGGTGTTATGCCGGCCACAATAGACATTTTCTCTTTTTGTTCTGTTGTGCTCGGAAGGTCGGTTTTGTGATGAGCCGGTCACAAAAAATTTTGTCTTACTACGCATGGTAAGCATTTTTATATTATAACTATTTCTGTTACCGCGTGTGATAATTATTGTGTATCAACCGCATAAGTAACGAGTTATAATCGTTCGACTGCGGCCACGTGTCCTCTAAAGACGCGCTAAGGTCACATTCGTCAATCGCATTCTTTGTATTTTGCGATTTATGGCCTCACGTCCACTAACGACGTGCTAAGGTCACCTTGATCGTATTGCTTCGCGATTAGTTTTTTTAAATGCCACTAAGGTAATTAAGTGCTACTGGTAATTATTGCTAATAATCTGCTTTGGCTGACTTATGGAGCGAATTCACACCCTTCTCTTTTTCATTTCTTTCTATTTTCTACTATAACCTTCTGCTAGTGATTTTGTACGGCGATATATTTCTATATAGTCGGTATTATTTAATACTTTTACCGCCTACTACGGCGATTATCTTTTAATATTAACTATTCTTTTCTTTCTTACTAAGAAAGTTGCATCTTTATTATACCACGTGTACCTAACATAGTTGGACTGGCTGAGAATGAACGTACCTAAGATGCTAGCGTATTATATACTAGGTATCTAGCTAGGATTCCGCGTTCATTTATTAATAAAATGTACACGTGTCACATGCAGGTTGCTCACTAACAATAATGAACGAATGTAATTATTGTCTATGTGGTATAGAAATACGAATATCATCGTAGAATTATTAGTTGTTCGTTTTGTCAAATGTTTATTATGCTACAATCGTTGTTTTTGGTCTTCGATTTTATCTCCTTGTTACTGCCTATCGGTATGTCATTTGCAAATGCATCTATTTATGCATTTACTGTTCATTGTGAACTCAAACATAAAATTCCTGCGTCGCAATTATTGAATTATGTTCTTTTTGTAATGTTTTGTGTCGCTAGGATTGTTCTTTCAATGTCTGGTTTCTATTGAAATATATAAAACATATAATGATAAATAAATGGTAAAATTAAGCCGCTGACGGCCGGAAAACTACTTAATGGTCAATATGTAACTTGTTTCCTTTTTACTAAATGCTATGCATCTGGTTTTACTAGACCAGTTTAAGTAGGGGTTATATTGTGTTCTTGTGTTAACGCAAATGTTATTATATCTAACTGAATTTATCAAACTTAATTGAATTGAAACTAACTTTAACTAAAGTGGGTATTTGCACATAAATTGAATCAATAACTTCTTTTCTTGAATAAATAAGTGCCTATTTACATATGAATCAAATAATAATATTTATACCTCATTAAATAACTAAAGTGGCTGTTTACACACAAATTAAATCAATAATTTAAAAACTTAAATAACTAATGTGGGTACTTATACATAAATCAATAATTTATATACTTTAATAACTAAAGCGAATTAATTGATGTACAAGTTTAAGAATACCCTTTCGTATTTTACAATCAACTATTTTAAACCTAAAAGCTGAATAAAATAACTGAATCTTATTCTATTACAGCATAAATAAGTTTATAAACGATTGGGTACAGTGTCATTTACAACAATGTAAGACGCGTATCTATACAAAGTTATAATTACCTACATAATTATTTGTGAAGGCCAACAATGGTTATTTTGTTTTCGAGTCGAAGCTCACAAGATAATGCATTGTGTTGTGTTAATGATTTATGTAAATATGCTAACATAAAATGAATAAATATTTCAGTTATAAATTGTAATAAAGTTTATTAATTGTAATATTGTTACAAAGAATCTGTTATTTATCTAACTAATTATCCACCTATCTGATAACTATCCAATTTTCACATAACTATATAAATATCAGATATGTTTCTCTTGGTGATTGCCATATAAAAGATCTTAAATTAACTCACTGCAAAGTTTAAGAATGTAATGATTAATGCTCATCACTAATGAATTAATCACTAAAATAACTTAACACTTCGTTACAAATAATATAAAAACCTTTAACTCCTGATTACAGCTAAATCATGTACCCAAATATCTTGTTATATATAGCTTTAGTAATGACTGATCGAAATATAATACATTTTTTTCCCTTATGGCTCAGTGGCTGCAAGGTTGTTGTCGGATCGGTCTGTGGTTCGATTCTCGATTGTGTTTTTTGTGTTTTTTAGCTATGGTTGTGTACACTATGTCATCGATTGTCTCCTGCGGTGATGTACTATACATTGCAACCTATTCCGAATTGTGTATTTGCCGTTGTCGATTTTGTATCATAATCAGAAACTAGATAATGACTCGCGTCAATGGAATGCGGTAAGCGCCAAGCGCGCAGTGATGACTCACGTGTTCACTGGTTCAAACCTTCATTGTTATATCATTTTAAATGAATACAAATTGTCCTTGCAATATTGCATCTACCTTGTTAATGAGCAATTTGTTTGTGATACTGCCAACTAATCGTAAGATTGTTAGTATCGTAATATAGTAAGATCGTAATATTGGTTTACGACTTATACTCTTTCAATTAATTTCACTTATCGAATATGGGTGGTCAGGTGGTGCCTACCAACATAGACTGGGTGACTATTTGCTATAAAACTCACGTATAATACCTCTTCGCGCGTCGTGTATTATAATGAATGCGACTCGCATCGTGAATGAATGTTGGCTTGTTCATGCGTATGATTGTGTGTAGGCCTTTTTGAATGTGATGAATGCCAGGTTATAGGAACGTTCAATGCTTGGTGACGTATGAATGGCCGAGGGTTATACTTGTTTCTTTTTCCTCTTTCAGGGTTAATAGTTGCCTTGTATTTAACCTACTGACACCACTACCACTCATCTGTTTCAGGGTCTCCGAATGCAGTTGCCGCCTACCAGCCACAGAATTTCCCCTCTGGGAAAATTCTGGCCTAATGGGGGGAGTGTGTGACGTCGCTGTGACGTCGAGAGGACACCACCTCTCGGCCGCTTGCACCTCCGCCCCACCGCACCGCGAGCTCCTATAAATATTGAAGCGCTGGCTGCATTCGGCCCTTTTTTCTGGCGGCTGCGAGACGAGTTAAGTCAACCAACTCTCCTGGACGAACGGGCAGCGGGATTCTCAACAAAAACCCCACCCCATCGCCGAATCACGCGACCCTGTGTAATTTTTTATTAATTCCTATTTTTTTCGCTTGCTAAATGATGTCTAAAATTAATTGGCAATTACATCAATTTTTATTGTAACATTTAACCACGTTTCTCATTTAAACACACCCTAGTAGGGATAACGTAACAGGGGACACCTGAAAGGCCTTTTTTACGTTACAAAGAAAGGTTTTTATTACTACCCCTTTCATCATGAACGCGTAAAGTTATTAAATTGAAATTCATATCAAATACTCGGGTCTATAATGCCTTTAAGCTGTAACAAAATCATCAAATTTCTATCTCAACGCAATCAAAAGAAACAGCAATTTTAGCATATTTTCAAACTCGTAACTACTGGCAAGGGAATCAAACTTCTAAGCCAACGCAATCTAAAGATACAGCTGTTTATGCCGCAAATTCTCGCAAATTTTCGAAACTCACAAGGAAATCAAAGTATACCCAAATTTCGTACGAGGCAACTTCTTATAGGACAGATTAAGGAAAAATTTCCAAAAATGAAAATTTTTGGTTACATCATACCTATAATAAAAACATTTTTCAAATTTTTTAAGTTACTTCCTCTTTCCTCATGAACGCGTAGAGTTATTAAATGGAAAATCATATCAAGTACTAAGGTCTATAACACCGTGAAGCTGTAATAAAATCAAACTTCTATGTCCATATTTTCAAACTCGCATCTACTCGCAAGGGAAAAAAAGATCTACAGGGTAATTCCCGTAAAGTCAGAATCTTGAAATTTGGCACGAAGCAACTTCTTAGAGCACAGATAAAAGAAAAATTGCCAAAAACCGTAAATTTTTAGTTACATCATACCTATACTTAATAAAAACATTTTTTTTAATTTTAAAGTTTATCCCCGTTCCTCATGAACCCGCAGAGATATAAAATTGAAATTCATATCAAATGCTCAAATAAAAACTAAAGGGTACTTCCAGTCGATCTAGAACCTTGAAAGGCATAAAGCAACTTTTTATAGCACATAGGAAAAAATTTGAAAACCTTAAATTTTTTGTTACATCACAATTTTTTTTTTAATAATTATATATGCCTACAGGTTTGTACGGAACCCTCGATGTGCGAGTTCGACTCCCACTTGACCGGTTTATTTATACATATACTACTTAGACATTAAGATTAGATTAAGCTTCATATAGACTAAAAAAATATGTTTCTTTAATGTATATAAATAAAAATTAGCTAGCTTTTATATATTAGCCAAATATTCATAAACATTTTCCAAACTTCATAAAAACCAAAATCCACATAATTGTTATGACTGGGATTGGAATCCACGCCTTCAGAACGTGTACAGGATGTGCTATCCGCACGGCCATTGCCTTATTATCAGTTAGGGGCGAATTTGGCGAACACTTGACATAGAGTTCACGACATCGAACTGAAAGTGTCATTTCCAAATAATGAAATAGTTTTTTTTTTTTTTTTAAGATTTATTTAATATTTGAAAAACATCTTAAAACTAATTACAAATTAAAACTCGCCAAACGCAATTGTTTAACGGCGAGATGCGCTCTTAAACATTTTACTAAACCTACCTTACAAAACTAATAGTTAGGGTTATAAATTATGTTTAAGCCAAGTATATATATGTAAATAACAAAAAACTTAAATTAAACTAAAATTATAAAATATGTAAAACATTTAACAAAATCTTTATAAACTTATATACTTATCCACTTTAAAAACTTAAAACTGCAAAAGGACGGCTTTCAATTTTTTCTTTAGGTTACTAAAACTAATTTGAGGAACTTCTCTTAATAAATCTAAACTATTAAAAATAGAGGGTACAATATACTTGTCTGTTCGTTGGCCATAATAATTTGTTACTTTTGGCTTCTTAAGTTTATGTTCCCTGGCTCTTTTAGTGTTATATTTGTTTTCGACAACATGTTTGTACTCTTCATTAAAGTAATATTCTAAGCCTATCAAGTATTGAACCTTTTTTTCTATGGGCAGTATTTTACATAAAGGAAACAATTTTTCGTAATCTTTATTGCACATATTTTTATCTTGCTTACTTACTAAGTATTTCATCAGTCTTATTTGGATGCTTTTGATGTCTTTTAAGTACGTAATAAAGGTTCGTCCGTATACAATCAGCCCATAGCTAATCAGTGAGTCTGCAAGGGCATAGTATACAATTCTTAGTGTATCTGTGTTTAACACTCTCTTAAGCTGGTAGAACTTGCCCAATACAGATCTCAATCTAGCGCACACGTCAGATACATGCATAGACCAATTGAAGTTCTTATCTATCCTTAATCCTAAATATTTAAAGTTTTCAACATATTGCAAAGCAGAACAAATACAATTCAATTTGTTATCGTGTAGGCATTCGTATGTGTGTCCTATTATGGTAAATTTATTAGTATTTGTGTTTTTTGCGCTCTTGTTGTATGGAGAATGTAGATGCATGCATTTCGTTTTGTTAAAATTGAGTATGATACCATTGTCATGCGCCCATTTCGTTATATTTTCAAAATCTGACTGTATATTTGTTTGTACCTGTGATATATCTTTAGAGGCATAAAGGACACACATATCGTCTGCGTACATGAACACGCTGCAGTTAGCTACTACGTTTGATACACTGTTCACATGCATAATATACCCTACCGGCCCAAATATTGAGCCAGTCGGCACGCCTAAGCTCACTACGGCGTCTTCCCCGGTCACTCCACCTACAAGAGTACGTATCTTTCTATTTACCAGATAGTTTCTAAACCAGTTATTGGTGGGGCCGCGTATGCCACATTCATCCATGGCCTGCAATAGTATACTATGGTCCAGAGTGTCGAACGCTTTTTTATAATCAATAAAAAGTGCTATCAGCTGTTTCCCCGAGTCCAAGCTTTCATTAACGTAGTCTGCAAAGTTCGTCAAAGCAGTGATAGTGCTCTTGCCCCTTCTAAAACCGTATTGGGTGTCAGTGAGTATACTATTTGTCTCAAGGAATTTGCTAATTTGTCCAACAACAATTTTTTCGACAATTTTGTCTATCACTGATAATATGGCTATTGGCCTATAGTTAACATACTCCAGATGGTTGCCAGACTTATAAATCGGGCGTATTATGGCGCTTTTTAGCTGGTCTGGGTATACGCTGTTCTTTAGGCACATGTTGATAAAGTTAGCCAATATAGGACTAATTTGTTTTCGCAAGTATTTAATATCATCTACTCGTATGCCATCCAAGCCAGGTGATTTTCTGCTAGATAACATATTAATTACTGTTTCTACATCGGACGGATTTACTGGACAAAATCTAAAGCTCACGTCACATGGGCGCACGTATTTCTCCCGGTCTAAAAACTTTATACTACATATATGCTTAATGTTTTGTATTTCCTGAGTAAAAGTTTGAGTAAAATTGGTACATATATTCTTAATATTTTCTGTTTTACCTAAGTGGTTCATAATAACACTGTCTAAACTAGTTTTTTGTCGGCCCAGCCACAAATTGATATTTTCCCATATCTTTCTAAAATCCCCCTTACATTTAATTATTTCTGATTGTCTATATTTATTTTTAGCCTCATTTATCATTTTATTTACCTTATTCCTAAATTTAGTGTATTCTAAACGTTTGTTCATATTTTTTGGTTCTGCTTTCCATACTCTAAACAAGTGATTTCTGCGCAATAACATTACATATAAATTTTGATCTATCCATGGCTCCCTTTTTCTTTTACCCTGCTGCTTACGTACAGTTATAGTACTCTCCTGATAAATCCGTTCGAAAATTTCACATAATGAATTAAATAATATAATAGGACATGACAATACATACAGTTGAGTCCAGTCGTATTCCATAAACTTTTGTCTTAGTATTTTATCACTAATAACTTTTCGCACACCGCTTTTGTTATTCGACATTAAACTATCCAAATAATGTTCATTATTATTACTCAATTCCAAGGACACACCAACTGCATAGTGATCGGCCACCTGCGTTTCAAGGACGAATGACGTCGCTCCGCACTCGCTGCGTCCCGCTCGCACCCACACGTGATCCAAGCACGACGTCTCGCTCCTTCCGTCCGCTATCGCTTCGCGCGTTGATTCAGTACTCGGTATAACAGACTGCAGGCCATATTCACACAGGGTGTTTTTGTAGTGTGTTGTCGTTGGATTTGTCACGCCGTTTAATGTGTTTATATTCGTATCGCCGATCACAATAATGTTTTCTGTTCCGGGGATACTTTTTATGATTGTCTCCAATTCGTGTATGAATATAACTTTGTTTTTCTGCGGCGGTCTGTACAAAGCAATTATATGCGTTTTACTCTTCTGCCCAGTTGTTAGCTGTCCATGAAGGGTTTCAAAAGATCCAGTGTTCATTCTTTGAGCCTCGAAGGTGAGCTTATCCTTTGCATATATTAATATACCCCCTTCCCTAGTTGTTTCTCTGGTTAATATATGTGTTTTGTAACCTTGTATTTGGTAGAAGTCAATTTCATCCTTTTTAATATTTATTTCACTTAATATCAGAATGTCTATTATGTAGTAACTTTCTTCTAATAGTATGAGTATTTCATTAAAATGTTTCCTTAGTGATCGTATATTAAGGTGCATTATGTGTGTATATCTATTCATTTCTAGTAAATCTTTACGTAATGTTTTCACGTCGTGCTATCTTTTGTATGTGACTTCCTTGAAAAAATCGTCTTGTATGCAATCGAATTTTATAACAAAAATTCACCTAGTGTGTACTGATCGTGCCAGCTGCACCTCCATTACTCGGAATTTTGTAATTCGTGGAATCCGTTCAAATCATTCTCCGATTTTATATTATAAATTCGTTTCTCCTCGCTATTTTTTTTAACTAAAATATTGCCATTTTGAACCCAGATATATTGATAGCCTTTTGGTTTCAATTTATTTCTCACTGTCCATAAGAGTTGGTGTTTGAACTTTGGTAGGGCTTCGTTTATAAATATTTGGTCGTTGTTGCCATTGCGGTACACTTTACTGTTAGTTATCTTCTTATTTTTCTTCGCAAGCATCCAAGTTTTTCGTGCGCTTTTGCATTTCAAGGTGGCAATTACAACTTTAGGCCTGATATCGTCAGGTTTTTGTTGTCCTACCCTCACTGCGTCCTCGATATCATCTGGGTCCACGTTCAGTATTTGTGCTATGCCTTGAACAACAGATTTAATATTTTCATTATCTTGTACCTCCAACCCGTGTATTTCAATTTCCTTTTCTTTATCTTTAAGCTCTAACTCTTGTACTCTTTCTTCCAGCGCCTTGTAACATTTGTCTAAGTAAATGTTTCTCTGCTCTAACGCTTTGATCCTCTTTTGAGACTCTTCCTTGTATTCTACAAGAGATTGGTACATCTCCGCATAGAACTCGACACTGTTAGTCAGATCACTTAGCTTTTTCTCTACGCTATACAATACTTCTAATTTTTTATTGACTTCCATCAAAACCTTTTCACCTGATGCTTCTGTTGGATTTAATGTTAATTGCGGTGATGGTGTAGGGCTATTCTTCAATTTCTGGCATTCATCACATATTGATGTTTGCAAGAATTGCTTGTAGTTTTGCACACATTTTTTGTGATAATGTGCTTCACACGCACCTTTGCACTTCACAACATCATCTTTGGTGATGGATAAGAATAATTTGCACTTCTTACACTGAACCATTATTATACTTCTATCTAATATATCTTAGTAGGTAGGTTAGTACAGCGCGGTAGTGTTTAACACAACCGTCCGCGGAGCGCGCGCGCAGGTGACTGTGAGTGTAGTCTTCACACCTTTTTGCTAATTATCCTGTTTGACAACCAGCCAGCTTGTTGTGTAGACGTCAGTATGACTTACGTACTCCGTGGGTTTCCACAATATTTTTTTATATCGTCACGCCTGTATCCCTGATGGGGTAGGCAGAGGTGTAATTTTCACCCACATTTCGCCTTAAGAATTTTAGATCCCTATGTAATAGGAGACGAGCTTACTGCCGTTACCGGGCACTTTGCCAGAGTCCGTGCTGCTACTGAGAATTCGGAAAAGCTCAGTAATACTTTTGCCTGACCCGGGAATCGAACCCGAGACCTCCCGATCAACACACGCATACGTTATATACTCACAGAGGCAGTAATTAAATTGTAACTTAAAATAAACTAGATAACAAATTGCAACACGTCTTATTTAAAATATATTTGTCCCTTGGAGATGCAGCGGTTGGTTTGCAGCTGTAGAAAACTGAAATCAAGCCTTATTTAGCTAGACTAGAAATACAACCACTCTAGGGAATAATACGCCTAGAATAGTAAAAGTCGGCGATAGCCTAGTAAAGACACCAGCAGAATGCTATGCAGAGGGTATCAGGTTCGAAGCCACGGCACGCACCACTGAATGTTCGGTGTTATGTGCGTATTTAATTGTTAATAATTTTAATATCGCTCGCCCCTGCCTCGGGAGCACGTTAAGCAGTCGTTCCCGGCTGCCATGACGACCTGTGAATAAAATGACAGTAGTAAGACTACTGTCATTTTATTCACAGATACCATAGAATATCGCGATCCCTTTGGGTTACTTCATGCTTTAACAGCTAAGTTTCGTACTTTCTAGCTCCATGCTGCTATAAACAAAAAAGACATTGAATCGTTTAAAATCCATTAGAAACAGTTTTATTTACAGGCTTTTATTAAATGCCTTTAATATAATAGTATTGAACTATTATACTTTTCTAATTACATTTTAAAATGTTCTGTTTAATTAAAACTTTCACGTCTTCGTCATGCCAGTCTAGCCGTCACTGTCAAATTAGTAATATTATTATGCTTGTAATTATTTCAGTATCAAAGTAAAAGTCTAGCTGATTGCACTATTCGATATAATTTTTAGTCTATTTTATATTTCTGCCAGAAAATAAATTCTGATAAAAGGGCACTAATTAAGATCGTTAGGCTAGTAAAATGATTTTAAAATAAATTGATATTTGTAATTCGGCTGGCGAGTGAATAATTATTTTAATTTCATGTAAATATAGGTACCTACTTTTATCATCCAATCAAGTGGATGTATGTTAATTTGAGGTGCAAAGTTTTAATTGCGATAACATTAGCATTTAAACCAAATGCGTGTTAATTACGTTTTAATGTTGGCAACATTCGGTGCCCTCGCTTTTATCGAGGCGCCATTCGAAGTCAAAATATTAATTATTTTGCAAATGGGTAGTGTATTAAAGCAAATATTCGTCGTTATTTGGTTGCTTTCATTATACGCTATGATTGGCTACGATATTGGTTTCTAACCTGCGCCCGGATTCCTCACCCTCGCTTTAAAAATATTGCCGTGAAGATTTTGTGGTAAGGTAATTTATAAACTAAAATAATTGAAGGCACATCTGACTATCTGTTACACAAAGTGCATAGACAGGTATATAATACCTACGGGAGTAACATTTTATGAAATGAAAAGCAATCCATCGTTTAGACCTGTAAGTTGTGGCTTTCTTTGCAATTTTCTAGATTTAGGTATTAGTAATTTTACTCCTAAAATGTAGGACAGTCTTATTTCCATTTATGTTTACGTCATAAACGAGCTCAATATGATTACTTTTATAGTTTTAGGTAAATAAGTAGTATATCACTTAAATGTAACAAGTCACTTTAAACGACAAATTCTTGCGTAATGTCATTACATGAAATTTTGTATGCAGAGGGTTTCGGCAGCAATGACTCGATCTAGCTAGGAATCATATCCAGAAAACACGATTTAACAAAAGAATCCGGTCATCCATGTACTAAGTATTCTAGTTCTATCATAATTTATAGCAGGAAATCGATATATAGACCTACCATTATTTCTTCAGTCGCGTCTCGTTCAGTGACTGATAGTGCCTGGGGCCTAGACGTTAAGAACTGCAGAGAGTGAATGAAGAGGGGAAAGGTCTTTCAAAATGTGTGAGAAGGTAATTTCGTGGTGCAGTACCTTCTATATAGGGTTTGCAAAGTGTCGACATTTTCAAAATCCCGGGACACAAGACAGTCTGTGCTGTTAAGAAAATAAAAAAGGAATAAAATTAGTATCGGTCCAAATGTGTGGATAAAATTCATTTTTTGATGAAAATTAAATTCGTGGTTATTGATTCTCATTAAAACCCTACTTCCATAGGAGTAGTCAGTCTCTAAAACGTGACAAACGATGATTTTCTTTCTTGCAAAAGACTGAACATGAATGCAAGAAGTTTTTAAACAATGCCATATGTTAACTAGCAAGACCTAATGTACCATTGGCCAGCTCTTAATTTAACAAGTAGTTAACTTAAACCATGACGCCATTCGCGCACAGTGGTTTGTGTGGCTGAATTTGGTGGCTGGGTGCGGCAAATTCACATCCAACTTATGTACGTAAAATACAAGTGGAACTTAAAGTGCTTTATTCACTCGGAGAGTGTGAGAGACGTGGTAAATGGGTAAATGTTGCTATTATAAAATATGTCAAAGTTTGTGATAACGGAAATATATAACACTTACTCGCAAAACCTACTGAACCGGTTTTGATGCAGCTTTGTAGTAATATACCATCAGAATAGCACACGAGCTATCTTTTCCACCGACGCCTAGACAGAGTTGCGGGCAGAAGCTAGTATGTACCTATATACATTGTTACCTCATACAAGTATACCGATTCTCATTGCGAATGGTTAAAACCGACGTAGTTAACGTACCTGGTTTATTTTAGTCTATTTACGAAATATACTAAAATAAACTAGGTACGTACGATTCGTTTAATCAGATTATTTTGTTGGGGTAAGAGCCCACTTAAAATAAAGAAGAAACGAAAATAACTTCGTCCTCGTTTTGTATCCAAATTAATATCATCGACATTATCAGCTCTGTCTATAATGTCTGTCTGTCCAAATGCTGGGTACGGACCTCTTGGTACTATGGGAAGGGTAAGGCCACTGTTCAACACGCTGACCAAGTGCGGGTTGGCAGACTTTATTTGCCTTGCAAAAACATTAAGGGGAACTCCCAGGTATGCAGGTTTCATCATGATGTTCTTTCGTGATATGCTTTATATGTATTTTCACTATTAGACAACATAACATACCTTTAATTGTACTCCTGGAAAAGTCTACCCTCACGAGTCCGTGGCATACTTGTTCTAATAATAATATCAAAAATATTTCTCATCATACTCTGAAGGGAAAATTGCAGGAAAATACCAGTAAAAAAAATAAGCTATGGACATCTTATGAAAATATTTCCATTGATACTTTGACCTCGTTCTAATATGTACTGAATGTTATTGAATGCCCCTATCGGTATTCATCTCTTCATAGAATGGAGTCGTCTATAGACGTTCCATTAATTAAGCTATTTTAATTATAGCGTCCGGCTTCTGACCTTGATCTTATCTGGTGTGAAGTAATAATGAATTTGGTACCTTATCTAGAAGATACTTATTGCTTGGGGTTTTGTAAGTCCAAATTGTACACACAGCGAAAAGTTAAGCTAAACAGTTGCAGTACGATTTTAATAATTCATTCTTACGGCATAAAAACGGTACAAAGGTCAAAAGCGTCTTCGATCAATCGTTTCGTAAAATCATCAGGGAACCTAGACCTATACATAGAGTTTTTGATCTTATATACGCATCTAGTATATAACAAAAAATTGTTATAGTTGAACCATATGTCTGCTCAACCGATATAAGAATGTGTTTTCACATTGATTTAATATAAATAAAAATATAGGTAAAACATATATCAGGTTAACCGATAAAGGGACGTGTTACGTTTATTGATTGATTTAAGATAAGGGCCTCTTTATGAGTACGTGTATTTGTGCCCGCCACTGAACGGCCGCTACCTAAATATCTATAGATTCAAACGAGTAGACCAAGTCTGAGTTGTCTTAGCGACATTCGTAAATTTCCTTTGCAAGTGCCATTCTGCCAGAATGACAGGGTCACCATTGGTACGCTGTAGTTAGTTTTCTGTTTTGGTTGATCCGACCTCTTGTTTGTGAAATCATACATGCGACCTTTTTGCATCGCTTCAAAAGTGGAAGTGGGTAGTTCACAGTATATAATCTACATTAGTTGCACACTACTAATTAGAATACAACTTGTAGCACAGAAACCCTTTTGTTACAATGTGTATCCTACTTATAACTTTGTATCTGATTTAGGTAGAAGTAGAACTCAGTATTTCATAAACAGCTTGCTTACTTTTCATTATAAGTTCTACACATATAAAATACTACAGAATATAGGGCGATAATATGAAATATGTCTTCAAACAAAATTGTTAATTTAGCATTTTCCAAACTGTGATTTTAAATTCTTCATTAAGGCATACGATATAAATAAGTGTCTATAAAATACAAAGTGGCAATTTGAAATATGTCTATAAACAACACTGTTATTTTGGTATTTTCCAGACTAGGATTATGATTGAAAATTCTTTATTAAGGTATACAATATGTATTTGAATATGTAGAGTGTTCTATCGGCAAAACAAACATGATTCCTTAAGTAAGGGTACCTACATCTCGCTTGTGAATTGTCCTTTGAGAATACGTAGGTCGACCGTTGGGATCGAAAATGTCACATCTCATATTTTCTTGCCAGATGTTTTATTGATGCAATTGTTACATACAGTCGTCTGGAGAAAAGGGAACGCATGTTTTTTTTTATCTGTTGCTATATAAACATGATGTTATGTTTTATAAAATTTAGTATTACTTTTTCATCAGTGTTGCACTGTCTCTGGTAAATAATGATTTTTCCGTCACAAAAAAAAGCAAAAACAAAACATGAAGAACTAAATAGAAATTTTAAGTAATATTTCAGTGTTAGTCACTTACAAAAACTTGCGCTTATGTGTCTCTGAAGTGATAGTAGGATTGGCCCCATGTTGGGCGCCAGTATCAGTCTAAATTTAGTTATTACGCCAGTGACCAAAACAGAATGGATATTAGGATCTTCGTTCCGAAAACAAATAAACAATAACTCTTTACCGGGTGAAACATACTTTGGTAAATGAGTAAAAAATGCATAAATTATTTTTGTACCTAATAAATTATACACGACCGGGTTGGCCGAAGTGTCGTCATGACCTCGACTACGGTACGTTACCACCAATTTATATAATGATTTACCAAGAACGTTAAAATTTAACGCAGAATATAATTTTTTTGTGGATCTGCGGATAATCAAACTCGATCAAAATAGACGAATTTTTTAAAATGTATAAAGAGGTTTTTATGTTTAAATTTAGTGCTCTGTTATGCATTTGCATAGTTTGATTTACATCTACATCTAAAGTACAGGATATAACAATAGCATTGGCATTATAGATAGTTCGATCGGAAGGACTAAGATGATTTCATAGATAAAAATGCCCTCCTGTGTCTGTATCTAATCTTATCTAAGATTTTTTTTAATACGCTATAAGATCTCACTTCTTGAAAATTTCATGATTCTAGAAACAAAGAATGTACTATAGATATTTATGTCGATTTGAGAATACGCTTTAACATTTTATAAATTACTTTATCCGACCAGCTACTTACTTTAATAAAATACAGCTTGGTACCTTCACGCGTTCGCGGTGAAATTGGGATTGACAGACATTTTTGTGTGACAAGCGCCAAATAAACAGGTGGATCGCCTGATGGCGAGAGATTACCGTCGCTCATGGACACCCGCCAATCCGTCCGTTTGCGGTTTTTCGTCCGTCCGGCCTTTGGGATTTGAATAGGAATAAGAGGAGGAGCAGGATGAGGGAAGAAGCAAAGGGAATGGGCCTCCGGCACTCTCACTCACCGAACGAAACGCAGCAGTAAAGGTACTGTTACTTTACGTCAACATTCTGTGAGAGGTGGTATTCCACCGGTCGTATCGGCCTTCATGCTGAAATAACATATACAATAAAAACAAACACAAATCTTATAAGGATTCCATTTTATATTAAGAAGCACGAAACCTTAAAAACACAAAGATGGAATGGTAGCATAATCAAAACTTTTCTTTAGGGCGTGTTATAATTAAATAAGACAGGTAAAATGTTTTAGCCAGTAAAACGTCAAAAATATATAAACAATGGAGTTTGTATGATCATCATGATTTGCGTTATATTTTCTCTAGACGGGTGAGATGTAAAAGGGTAAAATGTAAAGATTTCACTTTGATGAATAGGAAATTTCATAGCATAACTCAAAGTTACGAGGTAAAACGTCTCGATCTAAAAATTAATATCGAAAAAATATTGTTCAATGAAACTTTCTGCAATGCGTCTTTTTAGCGACGGGTCTATCGACAGTTTACAATCCTGAAATATATAAGCAAGAGATCTCCGCGAGCTTGCGATGCTTGGGTCGAGCAAAAGTGTTACTGGGTTTGTCCGAATTCTCAGTAGCGGCACGGAAACTGACAAAGTGCCTGGAAACGACAATAGGCTCCAGGCCTTCTATTACAAGTTCATAACATGGCGAAATATTGATAAAATATTACACCTCTGCCTAACCGGTCGGGGATCAGGCGTGAGTCACGCACAACATCGCACACGTCACAAAAAGGATTTTAAATTGCCAGCAGAATAAATATTTATATTTATTTACCTTGGAAATATCTTTTATTGATGGTAGGTCATATACCTATCATCAATAAAAGCATATTTTCAAGGTTATCGCTGTTTCAAAAATACGTTGAAAATTTTATGAATATAAAAATAAAGAAATACTAAAAACGTTCGTCTAATCACGGGTAATATTACACTAAGATCGTTTAAAGAAAAATGCTACAATTTATATAAAAAAGAAATTGTCAGTCAGCTGAAGGGTTGAAATTACTTTTAAATATTACCGTGTTTAATTATCTGGTACAATTGAAATGTTTTGATACCAAGAAATAACTACGATTTAAATTTGTCAGTGAGAATGATCCAGTTTTAAGTTCTGTGCCTGTGTCATTTCATTACTGAGTCCCTTGCGACACAGAATATTATTAACTAGACTTCACTCGCGACTTTTATAACATGTTTGGATATTATAATGTTCTCATATTAATCTATATCTATATCTATACTTATAATAAAACTGTAGAGAGACCAATTCTGTACATTGAATATATATTCAAAATTTATATTGGAGGATGAATGGTGATCGATACTGATGCCAAAAATGCAATCCGTAAATTTTTTGTCTGTCTGTCCGTCTGTCTGTCTGTCTGTATGTGCACGCATGGGTCAAAAACTACAGAAGGGATTTTAACCAAACTTGGTACGATTGTAGTCCATACTCCTGGGCAGGTTATAGGCTATATAACATAACGCTAAGACACATAGGAGCTGAGCAGTGACGATAAATTTGAAGCAAATCGGATGAAAATACGCTTACGAGCTCTTATCCTCGCAAACGTTGATGATTCACCAAAAGTATGTATTACAAAGATGATGGTCTTCACAAGATCTACAAAAAAGTCCTTAATAGTATATTTATATCTTTTATAAATTAGCCACAATAACGGGTTTAATCGTTAGGCATTTATTCAAAGTGTATTAAATACATCAATATATTGTATTTCACATAGATATATCTTTGTCAAACTCCCATATTCAAAAAGTACACTTTAATATGTAAATTATATTTAAAAAAATATAAAAATCGGTTTATAAACACACAAGACATAGATGAAATAAAACTTCCAAATCTCGCCGCGCCAGTATGGGTACGGCTATACGGTTGATTTTCGTTTAACGCGCGAAACAGCCGTCTATACATATAATTAATCTGTAAGTGATCGATGTCCGTACATGGAAGATATTCAGAAGAAATCTATTTTAAGGGGTCTACATTAAAGAAGAGAAGCCAAAAATATAATAATTAAAATTGTTGTCTGTTTGTCTGTGCGTTTGTGCACGCTAATTTCAGAAACGGCTAATAGAATTGGAATGCTGTTTTCACTGATGTATTGTAGTAAGCCCCACTTAACATTTGATGTTTGTTTTATATGAATCGGTTCATAGATAAAAAAGTTGTGTCAAATTAAACATTTGTTCGGTTAAAATTTGTTCTATAAAAGTAACTCTTTAGTTGAATTGGTTGAAACTTAATATATTATGATCAGTCAAATGTAAAATTACGACGGTTGAAAGATTATAAATAGGATATTTTCGAACATTTGGAACTTCCAATTTAAATTGTGCTTAAATCTGTATGATTAATCATATTAAATAGGGTTCAGCTTAGGCTGGACGTATTCGCACATGGGGATAAACACTGGAATGACATTGTCTGAAGCAAGTATAAATAAAAGTCCTCATCGATTACGCCATAGGTTTGAGATGCTGCATAGTTATGGCATAAATATGAAGACAAATTGGCCGAGGACATTTTTAGGTTCCCACAATAATCTAATAAACCATTGCTTGACAGTAGATATAGTTATATCTATCCTATTACTCAAAATGAACGACCACGACGACTGATACGAAGCATCATTTGCTGGTGTAAAAATGATCTCTAGAGCATTCTCATTTACACTGTAACAGTATGAAAATTTTATTATCGACTGAGCATTTGTACTTGATAGCTATTTAAATAATATTTATTAATGTCAGATAAAAATTACATATGAGAAGCTATCTGTTGACTGCTGAGGCCGGCTTTTCGTAGTACGAGCTTCAAATTATTTTTATCGGATTTTCTATCTGTCAACCCCGGTTTCTAGAGTGAGTAGTTTGGGCTCTGCGATGATATGTTAATTAGGTTAGAACTTGTAATTTAAACGAGATATACCTATACGAAATAATGTTGGAATGAAGTGGAAGGTGGCCATAGGAACGCCGCAATAGAAACGGCACAGGCCTATTGAGTATGGGCTCGTTTGATTATATTGACGAGTACCTACTTTTATTTTTTTACTAGCTTTTGCCCGCGGCTTCGCTCAATTTAAATTCGGAGTAACACAAAACTCCTTCATTGTTCGACAGTAATTTTCGTTTTAATTCTGTTCATTCTTATTAGTATAAGAAATATAACTGCAAGAAGTATTTAAATCATTTTTGTAAACAGTATTTTTAGAGCTCCGCAGTCAAAAATGGCTAAACACGGAATCCTTATAGACGCGCTGTGTCTGTCAGTCTATCCGTATGTCACACCCAATTTATGCCGAAACTATTCAGTTTACTCATTTGAAAATTGGTAGGTAGTTGTATTCTGTGAATCGCTTTACGACAATATAGAAAAGAAAAATATTGAATATTAAGGAGGGCTCATCATTAGAGATCGGATAATCGGATGCATCCTACTAATAATATTATAAATGTGAAAGTTTGTGAAGATGTATGTATGGATGTTTGTTACTCTTTCACGCAAAAACTACTGAACGGATTTGGATGAAACTTTACAGTAATATAGTTTATACGTCAGAATAACACATAGGCTATAATTTATAAAGATTTTGTATAATGTTGCCATAATATAAGGAAAAGTATCAACTAAGTCTCTGAAAGCTGTGTTCGCGTGCGTTGCCTATTACCGTTAAAGTTACTTGAAGATAATGTACGGTGATATTGTTTATCTTAAAAAGCTCACTATGAAAAATCCATGATGGCCGCCGCCACAAAATGGCGGATTACTTATTTTCCACAAATACCTCAATATGGGTATCAAATGAAAGGGCTTGATTGGTAGAATAGAGCTCCCTATGAAAAATCCAAGATACCTGTCGCAGCAAAATGGCTGATTACATATTTGCCACAAATACCTCAATATGGGTATCAAATGAAAGGGCTTGATTGGTAGAATAGGGCTCACTATGAAAAATCCAAGATGGCTGCCGTCACAAAATGGTTGATTACATATTTTACACAAATACCTCAATATGGGTATCAAATGAAAGGGCTTGATTGGTAGAATAGACCTCACTATGAAAAATTCAAGATGTCTGCCGCCACAATATGGCGGATTACTTTTTTTCACAAATACCTCAATATGGGTATCAAATAAAAGGGCTTGATTCTTAGAATAGAGCTCACTATGAAAAATCCAAGATGGCTGTCGTAGCAAAATGGCTGATTACATATTTGCCACAAATACTTCAATATGGGTATCGAATGAAAGGGCTTCATTGGTAGAATAGGGCTCACTATGAAAAATCTAAGATGGTTGCTGTCACAAAATGGCTGATTACATATTTTCCATAAATACCTCAATATGGATATCAAATGAAAGGGCTTCATTGGTAGAATAGACCTCACTATGAAAATTTCAAGATGGCCGCCGCCACAATGTCGGATTACTTATGATTCACAAATACCTCAATATGGGTATCAAATGAAAGGACTTGATTCATGATATTGTAGAATAGAGCTTACTATGAAAAATCCAAGATGGCTGCCGCTGCAAAATGGTGGATTAACTATTTTCCACAAATACCTCAATATGGATATCGAATGACAGGGTTTGATTGGTAGAAAAAGGCTCACTATGAAAATATAATGAGACGTATCAACTAACAACAAAACTAAAAATTTGAAATTAAAATAAACTAAAAAAAATATTTATTTTAATTTTGGGAGTAGCGTATCCAGAATAAACATTATGATAGAAATTTCACTTGCCCAACGATTTTATATTTGTCTGACCAATACCCCAGATTGATGAGAAGATTGGTGTGATCTGGCACCTAGGTATTACCGAATTTTTTTTAGCTTTTAGTACATAACCTACATTATTTTTATTGTAATAAAACAGTATAGTTAATATTTAAAAAAAATATGTTTTGTACAATGCTCATACTAGAATAGTAAGCAAATTGTTTTCAAAATTTATAGATTTATTGCCTTCAGTATTTAATGTAGATGAACTGTGTCTTTACAGAAAGTAGTTTGGACAATTAGTTTAAAAGTTATCACGAAATAATTGACCTAAGCGCAGCGTCATTAAAAGCGCTTTCTATGAGTTGGTACGCTTTAGCGCGCTTATGACGGTCTAATATGTACTTTGTGGTAATGCTTTCAGTTTTTCTTTTAGCTGCTGTTATATTCAGTAGGTATATAAGTTTTTCATAACTTCAATAATATACCTACATACTAATCTTTACCTGAAGTTCAACTATTATGAAAACAAAAGTAATTTTTAAGTTTTATCTGTTAATACATATGTATGCTACACGGCTAATCTGCAGAGCCGTTTGTGATGGACATGGATAGTCTGAAACCTGATAGGCTATTCTTTGTTAAAATTTCATGCTGGCGAAGCCGCGGGCGAAAGCTAGTATTTACCTAAAGTTGAGGTTTTGGCTATTATGGAATGCACTTTTGAATCGAAAAATCCCGGGATTACGGAATCGACAAATTTAGTTTTTTTTTATTATACAATCAAATCAGGTATAGGTAAATTTACTTATTTTAACTTTTGTACCAAAAAACAGCTCTAGAAATAATAAAATCCTTTTAATTTTCTTCAATTTTCAAAACATTTATCTCAAACGAATAATAAATAAGAATTACATAGAAAAACCATTCAATCTCATAATAATTATTAACTTAGATACAACAGCACCCACTGCCTACCATTCCTCTTACACTCAACATACTCATAAATTGATGGGGAGCTTAAAATTAACTTCAAGTAAATACACATTAATAATTATGTAATCCCGGAGACCAGTTTCTTTTTAAATAAAAATCACATGTTAAAGTCGTCGTTTCCTCACCATTTTACAGAGTAGTTTCACATTCCCGAATTTTCTGGAATCCCGGGATTTTTATTTAAAAAAATATGTTTTAAGAAGCCGCTTCCATAATATCCTAGCCAAAAATGAACTTTAGGTGAATATGCATCCGATTATCCGATCACTACTCATCATACATGTGGAAAATGGGTCGATAAAAATTACTTTGAGGTTCCAAAAACCGTTGTTTCTCAAAGTCAATCGTTTGAAAGATATACGGTTCCGAAGTGGTAAAAGGGGTATGTGTGTCCCTCTAACTTTTAAAGTAAGAGAGTGACAAATCTTAAAAAGAAATACTGTAGATCGTTATAAAAACTTCCAAAGAAACTTGGTTTGAACGATATGTAGTCAGCAGTTTTTGAAATAAAGCACATCTTAACCGCAAATATAGCTTTGTCGTTAATACGAATACTATTAATAGTTAGTCGAAGATAATGGCTATGGTAAGTGGATACCTCCAATACAGAACCCTTCATGAGCGAGTCTGACTCGCAATAGCGAATAACTTTTATAATGTTTCGTCCTAGGTGTTAATTGTAGCCGTTTGCCATTACAAAGCTTTGGTGCATTAAGATTCCGCATTAACGGGACTGGAACACCAACGTTCAGTCTAAAGTTGCGTGAAGGTACTACTGATAATTGTAAGGAGTTCTGAAACTCTATAGGGTACGACGTAACTTGGTCAGTATTCATGACATTATCTACCGAAAGGTGCTCAACGACTTCACTTTGCATACAGTCAAATGTCAAAGCCATGGTCCGATATATCTCTATACACACTTTCGCATTTATGAGTAGAGAATATTGGTTCAGCCGGTTTAGCGTGAAATCGGTACATGCATACATACACATATTCGCATTTATACCTAATATTAGTAGGGATTAGCCAAGGCTGTTACAATAATTATTAGTTTATAAAAGTAAGCGAACGAAGTAATGACAGTGCACCTTAAGACAATGTATAATGTGACAGTACTGACAGATATACGATAGCACATGCGCAGCACTCAATTATTACAGCGCATGCGTTCTTACTATCAATATGTAGTAGGTTTGTCCCTACAAACTTCGACCCTCTCTAAAATCCCTCCCAGATTATTTTATGCAACTAGTTGTATCCTATGTGATTTTCCTGGTTCTAAGCGACCTCCCCACCAATTTTCAGCCAAATCGGTTCAGCTGTTCTTGAGTTATAAATAGTGTAACTAACACGACTTTCTTGTATATAGATTGTTTTTTTTTAATATTTTTACTTATTAGTTGTACTTGTAAATTGTGTGTAAGATTGCATGAAAAAAATTGACATTCCCTTTTCTTAATATAAAGATTGTAGCCTATTAAATAAACATACTCTAGCAATTACTCTGCCTCAACGTCGTTTAGATAATGCCTTGACGAGTCTTAGCAAACTTATCTTAAAACAAAAGACACAAAGAATATGCAAAACAAGGTGATTAAAATGTGACTAATGTAATATCACTTAAAGTATTTTAATTTAGTATCCTTACTTAGAACTTAGAGCACTCAGCATTGAGAAACGTATGCGACTGCTGATCGGAGGTCCCGGGTTCAATTCCCGGGTCGGGCAAAAGTGTTACTGGGTTTTTCCGAATACTCAGTAGCAGCCCGGAGTCTGGTGATGTGCCCGGTAACGGCAATAGGGTCGCCCCCTATTACGTGGGATCTTAAAATTCATGGCGAAATGTGGGTGTACATATAATATTTACACCTCTGCGTACCCCTTCGGGGATACAGGCGTGAGACTATAAAATAAAATAAAAATAAAATGAATAATTAATTCAACTTTGATATACACGATAAGTCTCTTTGCCAATCTAATAACATTGTATTGACGATGAAATATTTCGCGTAGAGCAATTAGGTGTTATTGTGTATTTGCTAATATCAACTATTTAACGAGACAAGTCATTATATATAAAGCACATATTGACAGTATGGTCAGTAAGGCCTTCCGCATGTATGGCTTAGTTATGAGAGCATCGCGTGACTTTGTGCGTCCCTCTACGTACATTCTGTTGTACAAAGCCTTGGTCAGATCACAGTTGGAATATGCGACTCCAATCTGGAATCCTTTCTATTTAAAATATACTTACCAATTGGAAATGGTGCAGAAAAAATTCTTACGATCAGTAAATTTCAGGTGTTATCGGTCCAAGGTTCCCTATACGGACTTACTCAAGCGGTACCGTTTATTAAGTTTAGAGTCAAGACGATTATTTCTTGGCACAATGATGTTATATGGTTTGTGATCAATGAATTTGACTGCTTAAATATAACTAATAAATTATGTTATGTAGTACCTAGAAACGTTTTTCAGCGAGGAGTTCGTGTGCCGCGCTTGTTTCACGTAGATACGTGCAGGACAAACGCCGGTAAGCGGGCGCCTCTCAGTCGCATTGTTGAAACTTATAACAGTCGCTTCACAGATATTGGTTATCGAACTGTTATCGTAAATTTAATGTAATTTTTTTTTCCCTTAATTATGTTTTGCTTCTTAATATAATTTGTGTTAATTTGTGGACAATGGTGCTGGTTATGTGTATATCAATCTAGGTTAAGAAAGCATTTGTAAAATTTTGCATGTAACTGTTTTTTGTCCCGAACAAATAATATATATATATATATATATATATATATATATTTTATTATTTGTTCGGGACAAAAAACAGTTACATGCAAAATGTATATATATATACAGTTGCATTAGCAATAATCTCCTGAAGAACTGCCAGACCTATTTCAAATATACTATAGTTATGATTGATATATTCACGAGGAAAGCTACATTATATCATGTGACGACCTCAGGAGTTCAACCAAAAAGGCAGTCTGTTGGTACCTCTACCAGGATATAGCAGCCTTGACTAGTAGCGAACTGTCACTGAGGATATTCTATATGAAACACTGACTCTATCGTAACTGGAAACGCATTGTTAGCTACGAAAACTCCTCACTTAAATATCGGGCTGTCGCCATATTCTACAACGAATGACTCTGTAGGAATAATTGTCCGGAGAGCAGAGGAGACTGTTATCGTGCACTGGCCTCTGCCATTCTACTCTTGTTATGCCACTAAATTAACCCAAATCTCCATTTCGTTTTTCCTCATCTCACTCCGTATATGGGAAAAGAAATAGCAGGAGGACTCCTATTTCTTTTCCCATCTACACTGACAACGCACTTGCGACTCCTCTGGTGTTGCAGGTGTCCGGGGGTATCGGTAATAATTTACCATCAGGCGCTCCGACTGTTGGTTTGCCTATTAGCTCATAAACAAAATACATAAAGTTAGTTCTTTTTTGTTTCAGGTTTGCCAAACGACCTATCAGTGTATTGGCACCAGTATCCGTAGAGCCTGGGTATCGGGTTCTGCAAACTGAGAGCGTTGATATCAGAAGCGTAAGTCTCACTTTATTTACGATATCTGTTACTAGATTATGAGCCAGTTTCACCAATGTCCGATAAGTACCGAATAAATTAATTGACAGATAACTAAATCAAATAATCACATAAATTCTGTTCTAATATTGCATTTACCTCTAAGATAAGGTATACAGAGTTGATCGCTTCGAGCATCGTGGTCAGTTTAACCACAGTCCGATAAGATCCGGATAAATTTATTGCCAGGAGATAGCATTCAAATTTATTATTATTGTTTAATTTATCTGCCAGATAATGCAAATTCAGAGATGGTAAAACTGGCCTTAAATGTTTTTCTCTTTATGAAAATTCTCTCAGGTTTCATATCAGCTCTCCATACTAGCGAGATTAGCGTATAAATTACATATGTATATGGTTCAATGTTATAAAGTATGATAAGCGCGTTAATTCATCACTACAAACAAAGCCTGTCTTCTGTCTGTCTTCTGTCTATCTGTCCCTAAAATTTAAACCCACTAAAACTACACAACAGATTTTAATGCGGTTTTTTTAATAGATAGAATGATTAAAGTAGAAGGTTTATATGTATAATACATAACTGGCGGTACGAAGTTCGCCGGGTCAACTAGTGAAAAATAAAAAATTGTATATAAATTTTAGAGAAGATAGCTCTACCGCCATAAAGTAGGTATATTGTAAAAATGCCAATCTTTTCAGCGTACTGTGATAGATTTTAAACTGTTTTTTTATTAGATTAAATTCTTCTACCTGCAAATCCGTCCGCGTTGGTTTTCATGAATATTCGCATAAAGTTAAAGCTATATTACAGTATAGTTTCATCGAAAATTCGTTCAGTTGTTTTTGCGTATAAATGTAGCAATAAACATCCATCCATCATAACATACTTCCACGTGTAATAGTAGTAGTATAATAGTAGTAATAGCTAGTATCAGCGACCTTAATTTAGTAGGCCCAAAACTATATAGACCAAAAGGGATCTCTGCCTTTTCGCCGAAAATTGTTGAGCCGATTATCACTTGCCAACTAACGTTTCGCAGAATTTTATTTCGCAGAATAATCATTCGCCAACTTGTGATATAATTTTGTTTTTATTTTCCAACCTCACACTTGCCAACTTTACGTTTGGTCTTCCTTTTATTGTCGCAGTTCTAACCTAACCGATGTAGCATATTTAAATGCCCTGTCAAACTCAAACTCAAACTCAAAATCATTTATTCATTTAGGTCACAAAGTGACGCTTATGAACGTCAAAGATTAAAGTTAATTACTAGATGATTCTACATTTACATTTACTGCCACGTTCGCAATGCAATAGGTAGAACCACGAGAAAGAACGGGCAATAAAACTCGTGGCCACTCTTTTTAACTGCCAGTATAATTCTTTTACATGTTATATTTGTAAGGAGCTGCAACTGTTTCACATTGCGAGTTATCTACTATTGCAAAAGTTAATAGTTATTGATATCATACTCAAGCAATAAATTATGTTCATTTAGTAAGCCTCCCAAAGTGAATATGGTGAAACAGGAGCATCCACTTACGTCGTATGTAAGCAACTCGCGAACATGACTGTTCTGATCTATGGTGGAACAGTATGTTCCGAAAAGTAATGGTATATGAACCTGCAGCAATTTACAATCTATTAGTTAGCAGTTCATGACCACGAGTTACCCTCACCTTACAAATCCGATAAATTATAATAAAAAGAGTAGAACAAGAATGCAAATGTAGTATAAAAGAGAATACGGTAATTAACTACACTATAAAACTGCCTATTGACCTAATAATAAAAAGAAATTGACCTAATAAAATAATATTTATTTCCAAGCGTACTTGTCGTCAAGATACTCATTTAAACTTCCCTGAGAGATATGTAACGTGCGCACCCCACTGTAATTTCGAATCAAGTGTTATTCCTAGAAATAATGTAGATTCAGATGTTTCGAGAACATCGTCATTTAGAGCTATACTAGGACCAAGGTTTCTGACATTTGGCAGACCAAACTTAATACATTTTGTTTTTTTGGCGTTCAGTACTAGATTGTTTACATTAAACCATTTAGTTACTTGAATGAGCGCACTGTTTATTTCGTTAAAATGTTCCTTATTTCTATCTACTTTGAATATCAAAGAAGTATCGTCAGCAAACAGTACAACGTCACAAATGTTTTTCAAGTAAAAAGGTAAATCGTTTATGTAAACAAGAAACAAGAAAGGCCCTAGGATGCTGCCTTGCGGCACTCCTAAATCAACAGGTAAGCCACTGGATTTTGAGCCGTTTATTTCAACACATTGGATTCTGTCACTTAAGTATGACTTAATGACTTCCAATGCTTTAGTCTGTATGCCGTAATGTCTAAGTTTGCATAAGAGCGTTTCATGGCAGACACAATCGAATGCTTTCGAAAGGTCGCAAAACACACCAATAGCATTTTGGGCATTCTCCCATGCACTGAATATGTGTTTAAGTAACGCTACTCCTGCATCTGTTGTCGAGTGACCCTTGGTAAATCCATATTGCTCACTATGAAGGAGGCTGTTTAGATTAAAATGTCTAAGTAATTGCTTGAGTATGATCTTTTCAAAAATCTTACTAAAGGCAGGTAGTATCGATATTGGCCTATAATTACTAGGATCAGTCTTACTGCCGGATTTGAAAAGAGGTATTATCCTACTGTGTTTCATAAGATCGGGAAAAACACCTGATTCAATACACTTATTAAATAAGTTGCTTAAATAAGGAGCTACTACATCAATTATACTTTTCAAAACCTTAACAGAAATGCCCCAGAGATCACCTGTATTCTTAGACTCTAGAGATTGAAAAGTACTTATAATGTCGGTAGAATTAATACAATGGAACTTAAATAATACATCACATTTTCCTACACTAGATTCTAATAGGTTTTCTGCGACTATAGCTGATGATTTTAATTCTCTAGTAGTAGTAATCGGTATGCTAGCAAAGAATTTATTAAATGTGTGTGCGACTTCTTTGTCATTATGAATTAATCTGTCACTATCAAATAAACTAAAACTATTACCTCTTAGTGTTGTCTTACCTGTTGCTTCATTAATAGCTTGCCAGGTTGCCTTAATTTTATTCGAGGATTGTTCAATTTTGTTCCTAACGAATAATGCCTTAGCTGTATTGCACACTCTTTTAAATATCTTGGAATAATTCCTAACATACTCAGTGAAGTTCGAATCAGAATTGTATCTCTTCATACCGTACAACTCGTACATCTTTGCTCTGCTTTTGTAAATACCTGCAGTAGCCCACTCACTAAAAGCTCGAGATTCCTTAACTACTTTCTCCTTAGTCCTAAAAGTATTCTGAAATTCCTTGTTAACTACATTAAATAAATTATTGAAATTTTCATTTGGCGAATCAATCTCCATTACATCAGAATTCATAGCATTCATTCCAATCAAAATTTTATTCCGGAATTCATTAAACTTATGCCTAGGTAATGGCCTAACTAACACTTACTGTATGATGCTATCACTATAATACGGAAACCTTGCTAATTGACTACAGTGATCCGAAGTTAATTCAGAACTAACTAATTTATTCGAAACTGTACAATTACTAAATATATTGTCAAGACAGGTGGATGATGTTGCTGTAATCCTAGTTGGTTCAAGGAACAAATTTTTTAAATTAAATGATTTAAATAGATTTAAAAATCTACTAGTCATTACTGAATGATCAAGAATACTTACATTAAAATCACCACAAACTATAATACCTTTCTTATTGCTCCTAATTTTAGTAATTGCATCTTCAATAACTGATTCAAACAAACTAAAGTTACTTAACGGTGGACGATATACACATATGATAATATGCTGCTCAAGTTCTACACATGACAGTTCCACAGTGCGTTCTATAGACAAACTTGCTATGTCTTTCCGTTCTTTACATGTTAAGCTATTTGAAACAGTAATCAAGGATCCACCATGAATAGCGTGTTTCCTAGAGAAGGCACTGTGTACCGTGTATTGCGAGTTATTTAAGAATTTAATTTGGTACTCTTTTAGCCAGTGTTCTGTAATACACATAACTTGTATACTGTGATTTTCTAAATATAAACTTAATTCTAAATCCTTGCCAGATAGACCTTGTATGTTTTGATGTGCTACATTCAGTTGAATTTGTCTACCCTTTGTCCTAGTCTTAAGTTTAAAGAACTTGTGTCAGTATATTCAATAGAAGAATTATTAAGATAGGAACTATTTACAGAAGCTAAATTCTTGGATACCCTACATGTACCTGTGTCATTTTGTAAATTAAATGCTAATAATTTAGCAACTTGTCTTCTATAAAATAGTGGCAGATACATAGTATCTTTGGTCAATGTAAAATTACTAATAAATTTATTAATGTCAAATAATAAAATAAAATCTTTATATTGCCATGTCAAATTGTATAAACACAAGTTGAGTTCATGAATATAACTATTCATTGTTTCATTTAAGCTATAAGAATAAGGCAAAGCAAGAGTTATAAATTTGCATTCAAATTTGCTATGAAGCGATAACATAACTTCTGTCAAATTAAATATATCTTTTTTAGTCACCGTTGGGCTATCACCATATGTGATAATTATTGTAGACTGCCTATCAAATATTGTTGTATTTAATGTATTAATTAGATATGTAAACGAAGACCCTGGATAACAATAATTGATAGTATTGTGTTGTGTCAGCTCACAATTTATTAAACTACCTAAACCTACACCAAGCCTATCTGAGAATATATAAACTTTATTTGTGCCAGAATTCTTACCTAAAGAAGACTTACCTGTTCTATTATTCTCTGAACAAGTACTTTTATCACTATCGCAAATAATCTGGGACTCACAAGTGGGTAAAGTTGGTTTTATGATATTCAAACAACTATTAGTATTTGTTAAGGCCTTTACATATTCTAAATTTTGTCTCCCCACTTGTGCAATCTCATCATATTTCCTAATATACTCCTGAACCTCATTTTCATATTGCGTGTTCATTCTACTTATTTGAGATTGTAAGGAACTAATTTGACTTTTAAGATCCCTAGTATGTTTGTCATATAACATTTTGCCATTAATCAACTCTGCATTGTATTTGTCTAACTCCATTAACAAATCTGAACGCTCAGAAACTAAACATTTATATTGCTGAGATGTTATCTTAGTTTTCCTATATTGCTTTAGACTAAGAATGAGTTTCCTAATATGTTTATTTAATTTATTATACTTTCTATGCCGTTTCAGACAATTTATGTTTATTTTTAATTGTTTTGAATCTAAGCCTAATCTATTACCTACAACCTCTGAGTAAAGGTTCTGAGTTTTATTACTGTTTAATATCTCTACAGTTTGTTCTAGTGATTTAATCTTAGTGAATGATTGTTCTAAACAGCATTCTAGTTCCCTAATGCGACTCATAGACCATGAATGGTCATCATTGCTAGCGGTCAATAAATGGATTTCTTCCTGTAACCTATCTCGTTGGGTCAGTGTGTCCATATACTCGATATGGAGTTCTGCGAGTTGAGCCTTCAGGTTGGAAACCCTATCGTTGACAATCCTGATGTCCTCTTCACAGTCTGCACGCTCCCTCAGTAGATGATTATTCTCCTCCTGGCACTTCTTTAATTCCACCAAGGTTACTCTCAGCTTGTTTTCTAGATCCTTCGCTGTGGCCTTCCTGGTCATCATAGTGCTCATTGTGGAATGGCTCATAGCCAAGGATATGCCAAACACCTATGGACAGAAAAATAATCAAGATGTTAGAGAAGAGATAAAACAGTAATGAGTAGAAGTTTATAGATAATAAGTAAATAAATATATATAAAAATTAATTATATTATAGCTAGAAGGACAGTAGATAAACAACAGAAAGGGAAAATATTATTTAAAGGAGAGAAATTAAAGGTGCTATTCAATTTTTTATTAATTAGGCAAAATATGTAGGTAGAAAAAAGAAAATATAATCTTGACAATTAATTTACTAATTTATACCAATTTTTATATTAAATTCTGAAGATATTATATATATGGGCCTTGTTCAAGATATAAACACTTAAATAAATGTGAAGTGTAAGTGTAGTAGGTGTTTGTATGGGGCGTTTGTTCAGTCTTTTGCTTCCACGTTTTTGTCAAGCAAAAGGAGACAGAAACTGTGCCAGTGGGTGATGGACGAAGCTCACGTTTGTGTGAGCCGAGTAAATGTGTGATGAGGAGTGTAAGTTAATAAGTAAAATACTCCCCGGGTTTAAAGATGATTTCAAATCCGTCCGTTGACAGCTGGTAGTAGATCTGTCCGCCAAAAACTGTTTGTATCGAGGTTTCAAACACCAAACTGAATGTCTTTCACACTTTACTTTACTATTTACTTTCTATTTAACAACAATAATGAGATATAAGCATAAAATATTCATTTAAAATTAAATAAAACTTTTAAAAATTACGGGGCTACGTAATTTTACGTCTGACGTTTCCAGTGTTGCCAGTCTTCCGTCAGTTTTATATGTCTAGTGAAATAAAAGCGATTTGGTTCTGGCACTTCGCCGGCCGCTGCCGCGGCACACTCGCTTCGCTCGCTCGGCTCGTGCGTTGTGGTTGCAGTTCTAACCTAACCTAATCAGCCATTGTTTCAGTTGACGTGCATTGTTTATCAGCATACTAACCTAACCTAACCTAACCGATTCCTTTCGATTTCACCTGAACTTCCCGAAACATCACCTGAACAGACGAAACGTTATTCGTGTAAAAGTTGTCTGGCCTAATAATTTGACAAAAAATAAATGCCCCAAACGTTTTTTGTCATTACAATAATCAGCTTAACAATAATTCTACCAAATGAAACGTTGTCATACAAAAATTTGACAATCGTTAGTCGTCAAAGTGAAAAATAGACGAAACGTTGGTTGGCAAGTGATAATCGGCCAAACAATATTCGGCGAAAAAGCAGGATCCCAGACCAAAAGTTTTTCTCAACTTATACCAATTTATCATTAGCGACAGGTCTCGCAATTCCTTAAGTACAAATATAGTACTTAGAAACAGTATCTCAGTCTAGTATTAGTAATAGTAATTTAATAGGAAATATATGAAATAGGACGCGTTATATAGCAAATAGGACGGAATTTCGATATAATGATGCATACATTTTTATACATAAGAACCTCAAAGTAATTAAGCACGTCTTAACGTGCAGCTCTTCATTCAAATGCACGTTTCATTTAATTGCACATGCAACTGGTTTTCAAGATTGCGTTCTATGCATTGTTATAATGCTTTATGCTTGTTTCTTAGTTCCATAACTACAGTCTAAAATGAAACAAACTCACGATAAAATGTGGTCAAGCTGTGGTTAAGAATAGTGTCTCTGTGGCATCTTGCGCTTGCGTTGTGGTCCTTGGAAAACGTGGACGTGTTTGTGTCGTCGTTAGTGGCTGCGTAGTGCACAGGTGGAAATTCTCACCTCGATTGAACGTTGTGTTTGTGACGTGGCCGGTGTCACACACAGTAATGAGGATAGCAAAATGTGTTCCGTGTGCCTTGAAACCAATTAATTAAAACAAGTAAAAAAGGACTGCTTTAAATAAAAGTTAAGGTTTGCTTTTAATAAAAGCTTTGTACCCAGGCATCTGCAACTTCGAACTTAAAATTTGCCAGAACAACTTTAAATGCCTGCTTGAGTTTGGATGTACTTTATATAATGCATACGAAGAACATCAAAGTTGGATGTTTAATTATACTAAGTATTTACTCAAGACCATTGTCAATGTAAAATCGTAATCAAATTAAAATTTGCTTACAGGGATGATAAATTTGGAAAATAAAATATAATAAAATTATCATATCAAGTAGCTGTTTTATGGGGCAATGTATACGCTCTTATAACAAGGTCCAATATAATAATTATAAGAAACCTATCTATAGTTCAAAATTGTTGTAAAAGCAAAATTGAGTTCAAAAGCATATTATAAAATATTAAAATATCTTCTTAATATATAAAATCCTTGCGTTACTGACTGACTGACAGACACGCTACAGCCGAAACTACTGGTCACAAGAAGATTAAATTTAGCATGTATGTTCCTTGAGCAGTGTAAGGTAGCACTAAGAGAGGATTTTTGGAAACTCCACCCGTAAGGGGGTAAAACTGGGGGCAAAGTTTATATGAAACTTTTTATTTCTTCAATGGATTGACTCCAAACTTTGTACATTAGATCCTCAAACGACGATAGTGAACACTAAGTATTATTTTTCTGGAAATTCCTCCCCTAAGTGGGTAAGATAGGGGGTCAAAGTTTGTATGTAAGTTTTTATCTCTATTTGTAAAACTTATTATTCTTTCAGTGGATTGACTTTAAACTTTGTATATTGGTTCCTCAAATGAAAATAGTGAACACTAAGAATTATTTTATGGGAATTCCACTCCTAAGAGGGTAAGATTGAGGGTCAAAGTTTGTAGGTAACTTTTTATTCCATTGATGGATTGACTTCAACCTTTGTACATTGGTTTCTCTAATAACCTTAGTAAAATTAAGAAAATATTTTTGGAATTTCATACGCTCAAGGGTTAAAAAGGGGAGTCGGAATTTGTATGAAACCTTTTTATTCCTTCATTGGATTAACTTCAAACTTTGTATATAGGTTCCTCAAATGACGTTAGTGAACATTAAGGAAGAAGGTTTTCGAAATCATTCTCCTACGGGGGTTAAGAAAGGGTGTCCCATTTTGTAATATAAAAAAAACTTCAATGGATTCACTTGAAACTTTGTATATTGGTTCCTCAAACGACAATAGTGAACACTAAGAATTTGTTTTCGAAAATTTCTACCCTCAGGGGGTAAGATAGGGGTTCAAAGTGAGTATGAAACGAAACTTATTATTCCTTGAGTGGATTGACTTCAAACTTTGTATATTGGTTCCTCAAATAACGATAATGAACACTAAGAATTAGTTTTGTTTTTAATTTCTACCCTCATGGGGTAGGATAGGGGGGTAAAAGTGTGTATGAAACTTATTATTCTTACAGTGGATTGACTTCAAACTTTGTATATTGGTTCCTCAAATGATAACAGTGAACACTAAGAATTATTTTTTGGAAATTCCATCCCTAAGAGGGTAAGATTGAGGGTCAAAGTGTGTATGTAACTTTTTATTCCTTTGATGGATTGACTTCAAACTTTGTATATTGGTTCCTTATACAACGATAGTGAACACTAAGAATTTGTTATTTGAAAATTCCTACCCTCAGGGGGTAAGATAGGGGTTCAAAATGAATATTAAACGAAACTTATTATTTCTTCAGTGGATTGACTTCAATTTTTGTATATTGGTTTCTCTAATGACCTTAGTAAACATTAAGAAAATCTTTTTAGAATTTCTTACCCTAAAGGGGGAAAAAGGGGAGTCGGAATTTGTATGAAACCAAAAAATCCTTCATTGGATTATCTTTATACTTTGTATATGGGTTCCTCAAATGACGTTAGTGAACACCACGAAAGGAGTTTTCGAAGTCACTCCTCTATGGGGCTTAAAAAAGGATGTCCCATTTTGTAATATAAAAGAAAAATTCAATGGATTCTCTTGAAACTTTGTATAATGGTTCCTCAAGTGACGTTAGTGAATTCACCACTAAAACGGGGAGTTCAAAAAGGGGTCCCAATTTGTAAGAAAATTTTAATTCCTTCACTTGATTTTTTGTCATCGTCCCTGATGTGCATTCAATTTTCATTAATTTAAATTTATGCGGCTGACTCTCTTCTAAGCGCTCTTCATCTTCACTAACTAAAATGTTGGATGTTGGCCAAAATACTTAGAACCGTTATTTTGCATTTTTTATTTATTTTTAAGCAGGTAAGCACTTTTTATCAGTTATCTGCTTTGTCCAACTGCTGACCAAGGCTTCTCTCATTTCTTTAACCTAAAATAATAAGAAAGGGTTTTAGAACTTGGATAATTTATTTTACATTTTTACAATCTCGCTGAGATATATAAATGTATACTGCTACGGAATTCTTGACTAATTTAATTTTAACTAGCTTTTGCAAGCAGCTATGCCTAAATGAAATTTTCATAGTTTGTTCGAGAGTTTTCATGAACCATTAGTAAAATACACATCTAAATCGATTCAGCCATTTTTAAGATTACCCTGAATAAATAGACAGACAGAAAAACAGTTAAAATAAATCATTGGGGTACTGAAAAGGGGTTAGCAATTACAGACAGTTTGTTTATTTTTTTTATAGTCTCACGCCTGTATCCCCGAAGGGGTAGGCAGAGGTGTAATATTACACCCACATTTCGCCATGTTGCATATTACGAGTAGGTCCCACGTAATATGGGGCGAGCCTATTGCCGTTACCGGGCACATTGGCAGATTCCGTGCTGCAACTGAGAATTCGGCAAAACTCAGTAATACTTTTGCCCGACTCGGGAATCGAACCCGAAACCTTCCGTTTAGCAGACGCATACGCTACCCACTGTACCACGGAGGCAGTCAAATATTATTTATTTGTATAATCTGTCTGTATATAAAATCCTTGCGTTACTGATTGACTGACAGACATGCTACAGCCGAAACAAATGAGCGCAAGTAGATGAAATTTAGCATGTATGTTTTTTGAGGTGTGTAGGGGCACACTAAGAGAGGATTTTTGGAAATTCCACTAAGAGAGGATTTTTGGAAGCTTAAGCTGGTTGTCTGAATTTATATGAAACTTTTTATTCCCTTAATGGATTAACTTCAAACTTTGTATACCTATTGGTTCCTCAAATAATATTAGTGAACACTAAGAAAGTCTTTTTGGAAATTCTTACCCTATGTGGATAAAATGGGGAGTCATAATTTGCATAGAAACTTTTATGCCTTCAAAGGATTAACTTTATACTTTGTTTATTGGATCCGCAAATGACGTTAGCGAACACAAAGACATTTATTTTGGAAAATTTCCCCTAAGAGGGGGGAAAAGGGATTCAGAGTTTGTGTATAAGTTATTATTTTTTCAATGAAATCACTTCAATCTGTGTATATAAAATCCTTGCGTTACTGACTTACTCACAGACACATTACAGCCGAAAGTACTGGGCGCAAGAAGGTTAAATTTGGCATGTATGTTCCTTGAGGAGAGTAGGGGTGTTTGTTCAAAATATATTATCTAATCGTAATTTACGCGTGCGAAGCAGCGGGCAAAAGCTAGTCTGAATATAAAGACGACCAAGACGCTTGGGACTGAGCTGTTTTAATTCGATTGTATAAAATGATTTGTTTTCTTAATTACGTTTCGTAAGTACTTGCAAAGTTTATACGAAATAAAGAATTAGTAAGTATTTCATTTCATTTCATACTACATTTCATTTTACTACCCGTGCGAATGCTTAAGTACCTATTATAAATTTCACAGAACCCTTACATTCAGGATTATGCACTTAAATCTGCCCTATTTTGCACTATGAATTGAAAACTGCATAAAAATCCGCGTTGTTTCGGCGGGGGCGTCTGATTACGCTTATTGCCACAAATAGAATTAGTCTACTGTAAAATACGAGAACTAGCAATGCTCACGGTTATACGAAAAAAGAAAATTCTATAAATCTTTGAAATATTTCATCATTTTAAATTACCGGTTCAAACTCATTACGAACCACTTTATCATTGGATTCAATAAAGCTGTGCCTGACAACTAAAGGTTTTACTGGGTAAAGTAATTGACATTTTGATTAAACTCTCGATACCAGGAACCTTTTCCAAACCAACGTGACGAATTATGTTGTTGTAAATAAATGTTCTATGCCTTGTTTCACACGTACCAAAAATTCACCACTCTACTATCATACCACGTCGGTGGAAGTACATTGGTTTGAAAATTAAATTAGGAATAGGCTCTTCCGTCATGCGATTTGAATAAGACAAACATTGAATTAAGAAAATAAGTATTAAAACTATGGAGATATAGTTTACAATGCAAACAGAAATTATAAACACTAGAAACTCTGCCATTCAAATTTATGCACTATCTGTTGAGCTATCTTCACTTTACGCGTATAATGTAAAAAGCTGGCCCCAAGGCGAGGGTCTTGGATCGCAACCAGAAGAACGATATTCATCTTTGATGAAGTTTCATAATGAAATAATGAAAAGTAAAGAAAGACCGCCAATAGCGCACGAGCAAGAGTAATACACGATTAAAGTAAACGCCGAAATATTATTTATTTTCTCATCTGAGATTCTGATAAATCAAACAGTATATAAATATAACAATTTCTTCTATATTAATAATTTCGTCAAGGGGTACGGTAGACTCGATCGAAATCTTACCTGAATAATAAAACATTAAAAAGAAAAAAGATTTCGAGTCGACATCATATATCTGCATAATTCGGATTGTCGAGTATTTTGCTAAATGGTTCTGACAGACAAATCGCAGTCGCCATATTGGCCACTCTAGCGAAACGTCACTGACACCGCATATTATGTTGAGTAATTTCTACCTACATTTTGTACCTACATGTGTTATATGAGTCACATTTCACCCGAGCGAAGCCGGATTTTCATCTAGTAGTATTATAAATAAGGTTATTTTCTAAGATAAGTAACTCATATTCTAAGAAAATATCTAAAAGATCTGGATTCTAGAACATGACAAGCACTTAATAAAAGGTGATCGTGTTTAATAATCTGCCAGATACATATTCACTTCAGACGAATTTGATCGCAGAGGAAGAAAATTCAGCCTTTGAAGTATACATACATACATACATAAACTCACGCCTGTGTTCCCGAAGGAGTAGGCAGAGGCATATTAAACGCCCACTTTTCGGCAGTGTTTTGATCCCACGTATTAGGTGGCGAGCCTAAATCTTTGATACAAACAGCATTTTTCAGCCCACATCATGAATTATTTCAAAATGTCAACGCGACACTCATATTAGAGTAAATCTGTAAAGTTAATACAAAGTTTCCTAATGTGGGCTATTTCAAATGATTTTTATTCCTATGAGAATATCAAGCATTATTCAGATACGATTTTTTACAGACCAGAGGTATAATAAAGTTCAGCATATTATACTTAATTAGACTGACATCCAAAAATACTAACAATATTGCATTACTGTTGGACTTTTGCAGTTAATATATTTAGAAAACTAAGATTAACACTCGTTTCTGCATAATTTTATTGCTATTATACACGTGAATGATTTTATGGTAGATAAATGAATGTTTCTTACTCGAATATGCAAAAAGTACTGAACAGATTTTGTTGTTACTTTGCAGAAAAGTAGAATATAAATTAGAATTTCACATGGTCTACATTTTGCCTGACAACAGACCTCATACGAATAAAGACCCGGGGCAAAAGCAGGAAAAGCGTATTACTTTTCTTGCTTTTGCCCAACATGCGAGATCAACATGAAACATTTGGTTAACTCTTGAGGTGCGATCAAACTAAAGGCAAAGTGCCACAAGTGCAAAGGGTCACGTTGCTGCAAATTTTCATTGGCATAGGTTACCGGAAAAAAATTAGTATGACACCTTAATATAATTATATCACATAAATTGCATATCATTGTGTTGGTTATAAAATCAGCTATGATAATAATAACATAAATTACAACAAAATACTCACCTTTTCGGCAAAACAAGCTTACAAACTTAGAAGTTTGTTATTTTTCACTGGTTCGCACAAACATTTCATCACATATTAATGAATTTCATTACTTGTTTGGTTCATAAACACAAAAACATTATCACATATACCTTTAGGTTTTCACACAATACATTATTTATTTGTAACAAATGAATCTAACGCCAGTAAAAAAAATATAATCCGAACGCGTAACAAAAAGTTCGCCGTGCCGGGCCGCCATGTTACTGTAGCGAACACTGTGGCTGTGAATTATTTACCATTTGAAACACGATAACAGTGAAAACGTACAACAATACTAGTATTTAATTGCTAAAATATGTTTTCAGATAAATAATCTGGGTACTTTTATGTCTTTCATAACTATTAAAAGAGTATTTATCATAAAACTATTACGAAAATAGCAAGTTTCAAGAGTAGAAATAGCCGTTCTTAAAAGTTTTTGCCTTTTATCACTGTATTTCTTGTCTCAGTCACGAATAATGTCACTTCAAAATTAATATTTATTTATTTCTGAGTAAATCTATATAAGCAGTGGCGGCTCGTTCAAAGGAGCGCTGGAGCAGTGAACTCCCAAAATTATAAAATATATGTATACAACTCAAATAAACTTTTTCTATAAACATACTCAATATTTTAATACACACCTATTCTCTTTTCTATAATGCATATCCACAAATAAGTATTTGACTACTAAGCTGTTTATCATAATTTTGTCAACACTCTTGAAACCTACATAGGTATTTTTGTTGAGTGGAGCGCTCATAACAGCGTTCTTCGTTGACGAAAGCTTCGTACAACGCTTAATACTGAAATGTAATGAGTGCGAAAGAGAGAGCGTTCTATGCGCTGGGCGCGTGAGACAAAAGATTTGTATGAGAAATAAGCCAAATACGGAGCGCCGCTCCTGGCTAGCTTGACGAGGTGCGCATGCGCAAATATATTACCCGACTAAATGGTATGACCATTTGTCACGAAGAAAAATTAAAACGTGTGCGCCGTTTTTTTTAATAGTGTTTTGCCGGTATCATTTGAAATTTGAATGTAAACAAAAGCAAAACATTTCTCTGCGAGTGCGTTGGTAATTAGAAAAGGATTTGTGTTTAAAATATAGTGCATTGTATGTGTAAATATGTATATTTACACATATGTGTATTTGTTTAAGAAAGACAGTTAAATTGTGTAACTAATATGGAATATAACAGCATAAACTTTATAAAAAACTGTGAAAATTTTAAAAAATCTACAAATATGATAAAACGCTTTGGTTATGTGGTTGCAAAAATGCGAAGGAAGTAAGAAGTTGTTTTGTTTTCCGTGTATTTCGTTTAGTGGCGCCGGAGTTGATACTGCGTGGACGGTTGAGGTAGGTATCGATGATTTAGCACGTACTATTAATTGTAAAAGCATTCACAAAATAAATGGTAAGCAGTATTTTTTTTTTAGTGAACACCCAATATAATCTTTCACGAGCCGCCTCTGTATATAAGTATCTTTATAAAATATTCACCGGTTTCTTCCACAAGACAAGTTTTATTATAAAGATCGCGGAACAAAACACAACAATGGCGGACGCTTTCGCAACTGAGACACAGATAATTATAATTCAATATTTTTTGGCACGTTTCGTTTCCCTCACCCTTCTAAAACGATTTAGTTGCATAGAATATGAACTATTCTAATAGTTACTACTTTCGTTTCTTGGTTTAAGTAAAACAAAACGTGAAAAATCCGCGACCAATAGGACGACTTTTTTAGAGCACGACCGTGCGTGCTGTAATCACGTGTGGGGTTAATAATATGCAATACCAGCCTATTTTACAAAGGACAATGGCAGATCTTCATACATCAAAATGTCTGAAATTAAATTGAAGCGAACAGTAATAAAAAATATATCAAAAAATTTGGCGTAAGTAACAGAGTCTATAAATGATTCTATTTTCACTCAGGAAAGGTGGAAAAAGAAGATATTGGTGTTTGAGTTTTTAGTTAAGAATGAACAATGTAGGTACTTCAACTTCAATTTTGATTAAAATGGCTCCATCGGTGGCAAAGAAATATAACCTAAGGCATAGAAGTAACACTAAATAACAACAGCGGTTGCTATGATTGATATCTTCTTTTTAATGGCACATGCAGTATGATAGAAAGAGCTGTCGATAGGTTTAGCAGCACGCTCTTATAGCAGAATCGTGGTAGGCAAACAGTAGACAAAACATAGAGTTAGGAAACCGAGTGTTGTTCGTAACAGTGATGATTTATCGATAAATATTTTTGGTCAAATGTCTAACTTTAGTATGTGTCGATATATTTAAGCCGTATAAATAAACAACTAAAATATTGAAATTGTAGTTTTTGCTGTTGACGCCGGACAGTGCTTTGCAAAGACTTGCCAGACAGACAGTACTAAAAAAATCACGTGTTTAAAGGCCCGCACAAACTATCTGTCGTGACTTACTGTCGCGACAGTAAGTCGCGACAGAAGGGTAAGACCTTGCCACACGATACAATTTTACCACTGATCAAATTTTCAATCGAATTGGCTTTGCCCGTCTACACGACACAATCAAATCACTGATTTGCATTCCGCCCACCCGATTGGTTAAAATCAGGTGGTACCGCCCACCCGATGAACTTGAGTTGGACGACTGGCGTCTACACGTCACGATTTCATCAAGTGATTTAGTCAAGTTGGACGTAAAATTGTGCCGTGTGGCAAGGGCTGTATCTGGACAAGGAAAATCCATTCAAGTGTGCACAATATCGGACGTCTGTCGCGGACGTGACCTTAAGCGTTCAGCCGTCCGATAGCAATCTGGAAAAATGACAGTAAGCATCTGCGGACGTTTACTGTCATCCGTATATTGTCCATGGTACGGCCTTAATATTGATTTTATACCGAATATAGTCAAAAATGATAAATTCACTTTCAATTCAACAGTTCTGCTTTACTTCAAGGTATACCAATAATATAATTTAATAGTGCTAACTGCTAGTGCCCTGAATTAAGAAAAATATGCTCCTACCTAGCCTTAGTGTATTGCATAGACAGCATGGCGTGTCTATGGTTGTATCGGACGCGGACGCGACAGAAAGCCGCGTCCGAAAGTGTGTGCACACTATGTGTCGCGACTTACTGTCGCGACAGTAAGTCGCGTCCGAACAGTTTGTGTGCGCCTTCATTGTTCGTTTTAGCCATAAAATCTATTGACAAAAAGTATTAATAAACTAATGAGCGATGCGTTGCGATGCGATGCTAAGAAACTGTCACTTAGATTATGTATTGTACGAATTATACCAGATTAGCTAATGCGGCACGGCAGGCTTTGGCAATTTGTTTGCGTCGCCTCATATCACGTTGATGTTTTTAGAGTTGTAGGTAATCCGACTGCCACGCCGAAGTTTGCGGGTTTGATTCCCGCTCAAGTCAAACATTTGTGTGCATGAATATGGATGTTTGTCTTGGTCTGGATGGTACTATGTGTAATATGTAATATATTTACAGAAAAGTATATATGCATGTTTATCGATTGTCTAGTACCCGTAGTACAAGATATGCTTAGTTTGGGACCAGATAATGTTGTGTGAATGTGAAAGAATATTATATTTTATGGTAGAATATTATGTAGCGGACTACAAGGCAAGACGTCTTTGATCAGTCAGGATAGCACTAATATGATAAATAATATAGCAGTAGGTAGATTAATTAAAATCGTTGTAATTATTATATTTTATTAATATGTTCAAACTAAAATTACACACTTTTTGTTTAGCTTTGGATAAATAATTCTACCGGGTGTGCAATGTCCGGGCATAAATGTAATGTAAGCACAGCTTTCGGTTTTAAACGACGCCAGGTGCTTTCTGTCTTTAAAAAACAGTCTTTTTCAAAATGACGTGAACAAATATGATGGTACTTCTGCTAAATCAAACTAGGCCGTCCAACGGCATTTATCCAAAGTTTTCTTGTGACGTCATTAATAGGCAACCTGTAATAAAAAACACCTTCTTAATAATGAAAAAATGCTACTCGCATCCCTAATCCATCTACTATTTTATAGATGCAGAAATGTAAGCCTACACACACGCGCTTACACTGGAACACTTGGCTTTAGGTTAATAGACGCTACTTTTAAGATAGGTATCTAAGTAAATTATGTACATTAAACTGCGCTTACTATCAAACGCGCGATAGAAAATTAGACCGCTGGATGTCTTTGTTTATTGTCAACTTAGCAACCGCGGCTACCCGCTGTCGCTTCCAGCTACAGTTTTACATTCATGTCCGATAGTTAGTTACTGTATTTATCCCTCATTCAAAAAACATCGATATCTCCTTTCACTGTCAAATCCCACCACTAAGGCTATTAAATCAATAAATGTACAAAATAACAATTTGTGAGTAAAATTCATAACACATACGTATGCAAGCTGTTCCTTTGATTTGCAATACAATGATATTGTGTAAACTTAACACTCATTATAGCATTAATACTAGAAAAGTAAATACATTTGTAGAAAAATTCCGACTCACTGCTAGAAGATAAAGTTTCTCCTGTTATTTCCGTTCCGAGAATAGCGGAATCCACATCCCGATATCACATACACGATGTGTATTAATTAATGAGTACACTATTTAATTATTATGAGCTTACTTACTATTTAAATGCAAAAAAGTTATTAAAAATGTAAACACAAACATCCAACAAATTTTACACTGTTGACAGATCACAGCACGGCTATTTAGAGAATGTAGTCAAAGATATGAGTATGTAAAGAGTATATGCCTCTTTAAATGAGACGCGTAATTTGACGTTATGATTAACCAACTAAGACCAACTGACATTACATGTTGCACGTTCGGTACAAGGAAATTTATAGGGCATGTTCTCTCTAGTCTAAACGTCCAATCTCTTTGATCGGTGGGATCGATGATTTTGCCAATGTCAAGGTGGAAAAAGAGATCGAATAAATTAATAAAAATGCAAATAAATACGACTATTGACCGGTAATAATAGCTATGGTTTCTCTTTGAAGGGTCGAGTCACTGAAAAAGGACAACACAAATAATTAGTAAACATTAAGATTAAAGGAACTACAGAGATTATTAGAAAGGAGAAAAGGATGAAAGCAGAGGATATAATATATAAGTCTATAATTTTATTTTATTGATAGAGATAAATTTATATAAAATTTTAACAAAGGGAGTGTGAACTAAGGTTAACAGAAACGCGAGGTTAACAGGTCTAGGGATTTGGTTAGGAAGAAGGTCATAGAGAGGTGTAATTAACTTTGGGCAAGAGAAAAAAATGTGTTCCAAAGTACCCTCGTCAAGGCCGCACTCACAAATGGAATGATCTCTCACACGAATTTTAGCTAAGAAAACAATGTAGGTAAAAGGAAAGTTAAATTATGAAAGTAAAACAATGTTGGTAGGTACGTTTGAATTATCAAATGACATATGTCAGATTGACATCAAAACGCGGCAGTATTTTGTAGCATCTAACTGTCACAGCCAAAGACAAAAGCAGAGCTGCACATTTTAAATCGATTTTATGTGAAATCGATACAACTTTAAAACGATGCTGTGACGTTTTTATTTGATTTAAACGTTGTTTTGCTTCAAATATATTAGCTTATTGATATAATGTTGATTAAATAGTTTCTCTGTGTGCAAAGAATCAAATAATTCAATAAAATTGATTAGGGGTAGTAGGAATAGAATTAAGAAATATGTCAAAATAAACAAATTCATAAAAAAGACCCAAAAATTAGTTCATAGACAAAAAAATTTCATAAAAAATGTAAAGTTAAATAGGGAAAGATTACTTGCTCTTGAAAAATTAAAAATATACACACAGAAATATCACCAAAATAATTTGAAACATAAATTAGAAATAAATAATTTGCAGGTAGAATTAAATAATCTTAGTGACAAATTAGTATCAATGACAAATAAATATAAAAGCTCTGAACTACAAATGAAAGAGTACATATTGGCAATGAATGAGTTGGTGGCATCAAATAGTAACAAATGCTCAATACCATTGAACAATGACATCCCGTTCAACCACCAACACTCGCCAGCTTGCTCATTGCCAACATGTGACCCGGTTTTGCCAAATAGTTCTTTAAACAATACAAATTCAAATATTAAACAGACTCTAAATAAATTAAAAAATAACAAACTAGACAGTAAAACTATATTACAAAATAAAAATAAAGTGATAATATTTAGTGACGAGATTGGAAAAGGTATGGGTCAGTTGTTGGCAAACACATATAGTGATGGGTTAGTGATGAACTACTGTTTGCCTGGGTTAAGTTCCATTGCTATTTTAGATAAAATTATAAACTTCAATTTTGACCAGGATACAACTTTATTGATCCTACTTGGTAAAAGAGGATCTTTAAATAAAAGACTTTTATTCTATTATTACAGTAAATTATGTGAATTAAATTTAAATCAAATTATTATGCTCACTTTACCTTTCAGTAAAGGGTTGCCACAGAAAGAAAATAATATTAGACATAGTCTTAATATAAATTTGTGTAGTTGGTCATACAATAACAATCAATTTCATGTTTTTGATTCTAACAATTATGTTAGTAAAGCTTTACATTTGACGCAAGATACTTGTTATCTGAATTCTTATTATAAAAGACAACTAGCTGAGTCGCTAGCATTTTGTATTGACATTTCAGCCAAGAATTTGGCTAATAAACGTGTTGCCCCTATACAGCAACAAAATGACATTTATAATGATTCAGCCAGTATTTTGGCTACACAGTCTGACATTTCTATTAATTTAAATTTAATAATTCGACAATAGAGAATACCTCTTGCAATGACACTTTCATTAATAATGGGCTGGTATGTACGAATAAGCCCAATCCAACTAGTAATTCATTTAGAAATTCACAAGTATTAAAACTGGTACATCAAAATATACAAGGTATGTCAAATAAAGATTTAGAAGTGGAGTTGTTCATGAATGGTGAATTCGTCGATATTTTGTGTATAACAGAACATTGGCTAAAAGATCACCAGTTCATGTGCAATTTTAATAACCATTTAGTTGGTAGTTCGTTCAGCAGACAAAATGCAATACATGGTGGATCATTGATTTTAGTTAACAAGCTGCTTAAATTTAAGAATCGTAGTGACATTGTTAGTTTCTCTGTTGAACGGACATTTGAAATAGCCTGTGTGGAGTTGGACCAACTTCTTGTTTTGAGTGTGTATAGGCCACCATCATCCTGCTATGACAACTTTGAAAGTGTCATGGATGATGTGTTACGGAAGCTATGCCAACAAAATAAATCTATAATAGTAGGTGGCGATTTTAATATTAATTTACTAGAAGATTCCCTGAATTGCCACAAAATTAAGAATTTGTTCAAGTCATATTGCATGCTTATTTTTGGAACCCACCAGGATAACTTCCACGACATCTACTTGTATAGACAATATATTTACAGATATTGTACCAATTAGAAAGCAAATAATTAACAAATTAACATCAGATCATTGTGGACAATCTATAACATTTGCTATGCAGTCTAAAAAAGTAGGTAGAAAGGAATTAAGTGTGGTGCCAAAAACTTTGCGTCGTCTGGAGGGACTTAAGGATAAACTCACAAGTACATTACCATACTTATGCTATAATAACGATCCTAATAAGTTGTACAATTCTTTCTTTGACATGTACTGTACTATATTCAATTCTATCTTTGTCCCTAAGAGGATCTCAGTTGCTGGTACTACATCCTTCAGTGAATGGGCAACCACTGAAATTTATAAAAGTAGAAATAAGCTTTACGAATTATATGAACAGAAAGTAATTAATAAAAATGATGAACAATTTTGTCAATATGTAAGAAATTATTCCAAGTTATTTAAAAAGATTTGTCGTGAAGCTAAGACACTTTATTTAAAATCAAAAATTAAAAACAGTGACAATAAAATAAAAGCAACATGGGATATTATAAACAATGCGACTGGAAGGGTCAAGATTAAAAGTAACGATTACACTCTTCAATTAAATAAAAAGATATTAAAGTCAGATTTCGAGGTTGCCACAGCATTTGAAAATTTCTTCACAGACATTCCAGTCTCAACCACTAAATCCCTCAAATCGTCCCCTAATGACGCCGAATCTCTATTGAAACAAAATGTCAATAGGTGTAACATTGAATTTAGTTTTAGTTATGTCACTGACAGAGATATTGTAAAAACTTTTAATACCCATAATAGGGGCAATTCTGTTGTGATTACGAAATCTATAATCAACACAGTAGCACCGGAACTGGCAATGATTTTCAATAGATGCATTGACTGTGGTGTGTTTCCTGATCAAATGAAAAGTAGTAAAGTAATTCCGTTATTTAAATCAGGTATCCACGTTTAGTAAAATTTTTGAAAAATTAATTCTAGGTCAGCTTCAAATTCATTTTAATAACAATAAGCTGTTACATGAAAAACAATTTGGTTTTACTAGGGGTCGCTCAACTACCGACCGAGTCACATGATGCTTTGGGAGTCTTCTGTGACTTATCTAAGGCTTTTGATTGCGTGTTTCATGAAACATTGATCAGGAAATTACATTACTATGGAGTTAAGAACACTGCTTTGGATCTCCTAACATCATATTTGAGTAATAGGATACAGAGAGTTGAGGTAAATGGAAAAGTTTCTATGGGTTCAGTGGTCACAATGGGAGTGCCGCAAGGTTAAATTCTTGGTCCATTCCTTTTCCTTGTATATATTAATGATTTGCCATACATTATGCAAAATAATGAAGAGATAGTGTTATTTGCTGATGATACATCACTTATTTTTAAACTAAGACGACAACAATCAAATAATGACGATGTAAATAATGCTCTCTCTAAAGTAGTCAAATGGTTTACGGCTAACAATTTACTGTTAAATGAAAGAAAAACAAAATGTATACGATTTTCAAGACCGAATGTAAAACAAGTTAAACCTAACATATGTTTGAATGGAGAAGAGTTGGATCTTATAGATAACACCGTATTCTTAGGCATAACCTTAGATTCTAAGCTACAGTGGGGCTCATATATAGGTCAGTTGTCGAATAGACTTAGCTCTGCAGCATACGCGGTTTACAAAATTCGCCAGTAAACTGATATAGATACGGCCAGATTAGTATATTTTAGTTATTTCCACAGCATAATGTCATATGGCATTTTATTATGGGGCAACGCAGCTGACATTCAAACTGTGTTTGTACTGCAGAAGCGGGCTATTCGTGCAATCTACAGTCTTGGTTCAAGGCATTCACTGAGGGAAAAATTTAAAGAAATTAAGATAATGACTGTCGCATCTCAATACATTTACGAGAACTTGTTAAATGTCAGGAAAAATATAAATATGTTTTCTAAATTCAGCGACATTCATAATTTAAACACACGAAATAAAAACAAACTTGTTCTACCTTCAACTAGACTACAAAAAATAAGTAACTCATACAAGTGTCAAAGCATACGTTTTTACAACAAAATTCCAGGCAATATTCAGGAAATAAGTATTAATAAATTCAAAGTATTTATTAAACAGAGCTTGTGTTTAAAAGCTTATTACACAGTTAAAGATTATTTAGCAGACAAAAATGCCTCCCCCCCGTGGGATCTCCACCTTGTCGTGGTGGGGGGGCTCAGTAACCGTGGATTAGTCACCCGCGGTGAAGCTAAGAGGGATCCAGGAGGGGACGCTCCGCGTGGGCTTGGAGGGGCCTGCGAAGGATGCGTCCAACGGTGCGGGTGCGGGGGACAGTTCTGTCTGTCCCTCGCAGTCGGGTGCGGTCGCGGGAGGAGAGGCTTGTCGGTGTTGCGTTGCCGCGCGCCCTATCTCCCGCGACCAAATGGGGGCGCACCATTCAATGCGTCGCGGTGGGGCCGCAGAGGAAGAGGAGATGCGGTGTTGCGTTGCCGTCCTCCCTATCCTCTGCGGCCGCTGGGCGTTTTGGCGGCGGAGTCCAACACCTTAATCCGTCGCCAAGGGGGTTTTGTTCGGGGCCCGCCTGACCATCTGGCGGGCCAATACCCGTCGGAGGGTGGCGACGAGTGCTTTGGTGATGCCCCACCCTCCGACACACGGGTATATGGCGGAAGTCGAGGTGGTTTTTAGTGGAAACACCACATACTCCGGCTCTTATTTCCCCCAAGAGTCGGAGATCCGAAGGGATTTTCCACCTCGTAAAACAAAAAAAAAAAAAAGACAAAAATGCCTGGAATTGAGTTTAAAAATTATGAATTTTGACATTTTGAAATTAGTGACATGATATTTTTATTTACATTTGTAATACTTATATTTTTACATTTTGACATTTTTAATTTGACATTTGTAATTTTATTTATTTTGTTTTGACATTGTTTGATTTGACATTGTTATTTTATTTATTTTCTTTTGACATTTAAAATTACTTAAGTAATATATTATCATTCATAAATTGACATTCAATAATATTTTCTGACATTTAATAATATTTTCTGACATTTTAAATATATGACATTTTATTGTTTAAATTTTTATTATTTTACTTATTGTTTGCAACATGTATTTTACTATGTATTAGCATGTAGAGTTGTGAGTACGATGTGGGCATTATTAAACATATAAACAAATAGTTGTGGCAACCTGTCTGATGGCTTAGGCTGACATGCTTATGCATACACCTTCTGATGGCGTGGAGGCATAGTGATACAGATCGTGCTGGCTCCCTCAATTAAGGTTGAGCCGTATGATTGCTGTTGAATGCGGGCCATCAGTGGGCCGAGTCAGTCAAAAGCGTCAGATAATTTCCTGCATTGTACTTGCATACTAAACCCTTTTTTGTCTGGACTTTAAAAGATGAAGAAAAGACTAAAGAAATTGAAGTGACAAAAAAAACAATGACTCTGAGTTTGTTTCGGTCTTTCTTCTCAAGAAGTCATTTTGCTAGGAAAAGCCGGCTTCATCTAGAATAGGGTTTTGACATGTATAAGTGTTGTAAACAACCAAAATGCAGAAATAAATATGTCTTTTATGTCTTTTTATGTCTTTTATTAAATAATTGCATTTTAAACCAAACCAACTCTATAAAGGTCGATCGTATCGCTTTCTTATTTAATAATCGATACGGATATAGCTCTCACGTCTATTCCTGTCACACCATTGTCTATGGCAACAATCTAATAATAAAGTATTCGTAATCAATTGGAATGCTTTTTATCATCATAAAATACTCCAACTTTAACGAGACAAAGTGAAAATATTAAAAATCGTAGAAAAAAAACAATTTGTTTTGTTCATATGAAGTTTAAGGTCGCCACAACAAACCCAGACCAAATTCTGCCATTGTTCTTTACATAAAATATTATTCTACCGTTATATCTCTGTAGACATCTTTTCAACTAGCAGTCACCAAATTCTCTACGAGACAGATAGTAATTCTGTATCTATTATTCGGTGTTAACATTAAAAGCGCGTACATTCAGTGCCTTAATAAGATACTGGCTCTTTTTTCTTTTTGTAACCGAATTTATAGTGAGATAATGTACGTCGTCGTATGTTAATGTGTCAAATGAAGGCTTTTCTTTGGTAGATATTTCACGAGACTATTCTTTGTTTGTTATGAATTTTTGTAGGTACCTACTAGAATATTTTGCTTTTTTGTATGAATTCTTCCGCATTCGTATCCTATGTTACGTGGAACTTTAAAAACATTGAATCAACAGACCTATGCAATAGGCACAAAGTATATAGTAGATATAATAAACATATATATGTAACAGAACAAATTAAAAACTCGGATCGACAATTTGTGGATCTTACAATGTCGTTACGTTTAGGGATTGAACCCACAACCCACGATGCACTTTTACTGCGGAATTCAATATTCGATCTATCCATTTTTTTGCGATTTTGGATTCGTTTTTAACATAAGCTCCATACAAAATATGTCAAACACGATTCTCGAATCTCAAAATCCATGGATCAATCGCATGTTGAAATCGGCCGTTAAACGAGGAGGGGACCGCTTAAACCAATACGTCATACGTACAGTCCGTTTAATCGGCTGTAGGGATTATATTGTTGTAGAGCCTAATGTTTAACAGCTTTTTCTTTTTTTTGGACAGTACGGTTGGCGTACTGGTTTGAGCGGCAGCCTCACCGCCGATACTGCGCCGAGTGTTGTGGTTTCGATCCCCACACGATACAACACTTTGTGAGATTCATAAATTGTAGTTTCGAATCTGGGTGATCATTGTGTCCATTAGTTGTATGTTTGTAAGGTCCCCCGCGACACAGGATTTAGTTCTAGTACGGGAGTTGTCCATTTTTACTTATTTTAATTAACAATATATATGAATTAAAATAGGAGACATGAGAAACAACATTTTCGTGGTCTTCATTCTCCTAGCGCAATCCCAGATGCAATCCTGGGTCCACTTACTAGTCTAACCTGATTTGACTCAATATTAGCTTTTCCACAGAGCGACTGCCTGTCTGACCTCAACGACCCAAATGGGATAGTGATATTCTATGGATTTTAGATCAGTGTCAGTTTTTAAGATACTGTGTGTGGTAACTAATATCAATTCCAAAATGTGCTTCGCGATAAATACTATCTACCTTTGCTTTGAGTATCCGACTAGTCGTGTCTTATATCTACGAATACTAGAAACAAATTAAAAGACTATATTTAAGCTAGTATATTTTTTTAATCGCTAGGGTTCATACACTGATATACAGCTGCGGAGAACCAGGCAAGTATTTCAGCACGAGGAGCTTTTTACATTGCTTATTTTACTACAAATTAAACTTATTTTACCATATCTCTAGAAAAACTGAAGTTTGATGAAATTACGTCTAAACTTAAAAACTTGTCCGTAGATAGAAAAGATTTTTCTATATCAAATTGAGGTGAAACAGTTAACCTCAATTTTATTGCCATTAGGTATTATATATACAAGATTCTAAGAAAGGTGTGGAAAATTTAGCCAAAACATATGTCATCGCACCTACACGCACCTTTCGATAAATGTGTACCTGATTGCAATTGAGGTATATTTGATCCATCCAATAATACACGGCCTACACAATTTTTTGCTGAACATATATTATGTATGCCAATCAAAATAATTCTACGAAAACGAGAGCTTTTTTGCACACTTGGTCATCTTGTATCAAATTAGTTAACTGGTACTTTGTTATGTCAGATATTATGCTGATAAAAATACTCATACTTTTAAATACATCGTTATTATTAATAATAATAACGATGACTATAAGAATAAGTGACTGCGGGTTAAGAGACTCAGGTAAAATTCCCAGGTCGAGCAAATAGTGATATTGGGTCATCTCGGTTGAATCATCCAAATTTTGCTAAGCCATTAGTCCTGCGTTCAATCTCTCTCCGGTCGTGTCGAATATTGGATATCGGTGGTCCCGAGGTGGCTGCAATGCCTTCGGTATCATATAAGCAGTCGATGATTATTGCAAAATGTGGCCCGTATGAATTCTAGGACTCTACATATAAATTAGTGCCCGCCGATGTAGTCTGGATGTGATACGTGGGTATTACTTCTAAAGCTGGTTGCCAATGATGCGTGGTTTTGCGGACGGACGCGTTTTTTGTAGCTACGCGACTCGCACTTGTCCGGCCGGAAAATCACGCACCGTGCACAATCACTTATGCCAGTTGAAAAGTTGCAACAAAAGCGGTATTTTTAAATAAGTAGGCGCGCGAAGTCTCTTCAAGAAATATCCATAGTGTATACAAGTCTGGAAAGTTTTTAAAAAGCATTTACATTAAAATAATTTTGATTCTATCTGTACATACATTAAACCGGATTATTCAGCATCATATACTAAACATGTTTTGTTATCTGCTATTTGGTGTTCCACAATTTATTGTTTTTTAATTTTCTTTATGAATACAATAAAATTAAATTATTAATAATCGCTTGCTAAACGTTGCTTGAAGGAAAACATTGTCAGGAAACCTGCATGTCTGAGAGTTCTCCTTAATTTTCTCGAAAGACATGTGAAGTCTGCCAACCCGCACTTGGCCAGCGTGGTCGACTATGGCCTTACCCTTCTCAAAGTGAGAAGAGGCCCGTGCCCAGCAGTGGGACAGTATAAGGGGCTGATGATGTTATGAATGCACTACAACTGAAAATATCATTAAGATCAGTACAAACTATTGTCGGAAAAAATGAAATGGTTGTTCTCAGTGGTCTGTCTTTGTCAATTATTATTTGAACATTTAAATTTTTACCAATAGGTAGCAACATGACATTTTGATTGCACGTATTTCGCATGCCATTTCATCATATCATTCGTCACAGTTTATTATTGCGCAGAGTATTGTACCTACTCTCGGCCGCCACATGAGACAAGACTTTGTGTGATACGCAAATCGGTGATTCGAATCTAGTTGTGCTTTTTGTTCGTTGATCGAGTGTTTGCATAGTCCCCGGTGATACAGGATAAATTCTAAGTATACATACATATCGTCACGCCTTTTATCCCCGAAGGGGTAGGCAGAGGTGTATTTCTACACCCACTTTTCGCCAGATATACTTTAGTCCCACGTAATAAGGGGCGAGCCTATTGCCTTACCGGGCACGTTTACAGACTCCGTGCTGCTACTGAGAATTTCGTGACAGAAAAACCCAATAACACTGCCCGACCCAGGAATCGAACTCGGGACATCCCGATCCCACGCGCACATTTATGCCGCGAGACCAACGAGGCAGTCGTATAGGATTTGATGTCGAGTTTTCCGTCTCTACTCAAAGATGGTATTTGCATCGTGTTATCCCTTAGTCGCCTCTTACGACACCCACGGGAAGATAGGGGGTGGTGACATTTGTATTCTATGCCGTCAACCACACAGCCGAAATATAGAAAAAGTAAAAATATGACTTATGATTCCGCCTCGCAGTTTACTTGAATAATAAAGGTTAATTTTGCAAAAATCAATAGCAAGTTACATATTATGGTTATATAATGCCTGTTAAAGTTTTCTAAAGTCAATATACAATATGAAAATAAGTGCCTTGTTGAGATTCTGTCTGTTGTTTCTAAGAAAACTGTTGTTTTGACAATACAGTCTGTTCACCTGCTTACGACATTACTTGCCCTTTTGCGTCCTAACACTCATTATTTAAGTATTACGTATTATGTTTGAAAGCTGTGTATTTCTCACATTTTCATATAATTTTGCACATCAAAGACTTCATTGACGTATATCATTATTGTTACTATGTTTTGTAATATTAAGGTTAGCACAAAGGTGTTTATTTTTTTATTTCATTTAGTAGCAGGTAAATTAGAGATAAATGCTTAAATTTCTTGAATACTTGGGTGTATTACACCCAAATTTCGTCCCACGTAGGGGGCATTCTAAGACCGTCGTACGTCCTTAATCTAGTGGGCCCATTTTCTTAATTACTTATTCTATGAACTTCATGTAGCTACACTTCTAAAGAAATACTGGATGTAAGGGACAGTGTACCGAAAACTGATACCAGTGATTCAGTACATTATACTGAGACCCTTGGCGGTCGAATTTTTCGGAAAAATCGAAGAACTCCACAATTTTCCAAAAAAATGCGATGTAAATAAGAACACGCAAACTCGCACTATCAGCTGTTACGGCCCTACAGCGGCGGGTGGTAGCGGCAGTGATTACGATGTACTGGTGCGCTTACTGTGCTGCGGCCGCGCGCCACGGCCGATGTCACGTCAGAGTAAAGCCAGGATCAAACCAACGCGTTCAGCTCGCGTCCGCGATGGTGTGCGCGGTGGCAATTATTGCGCGTGCAAAAGTTGTGCACACTGTCGCGTTCGTTCAGGCATTCACCAGGCTGGAGTCGCGTCACACCACTAAAATGCTGTCTGATACAGATAGTGAAATTGAAGAAGTTTTACTTCTGTCTGCTATTATTGAAGACGAAGAGGAACAAGAAGTGAACTTGAGGTGGGTATGATAATTATACAGTGCCAGTGAAGTAAATACCTACCATCATTCGATAACGCCTTATCAGAATGAGACGTATCATACAACAATGGGTATTTGTGGAATTAATTTATAATTTCTTCCGGTTCCACTATACTTAAAATCTACAAAAACACAGCTTCCTCAACAAATAATAGCTGCGTGCAGCGTCCTAACGCAACAAGCGCGATCTGATCGCCACCGGCGCGTGCAGACGCTGCACCGGACGCCGCGTGCAATCCGAGGACGCGTAGATGTGAACACCGCGCTATAAGTTAGTATACAACATCTGATCGCCACCGCGCACGCCACCGCAGACGCAAGCTGAACGCGTTGGTTTGATCCTGGCTTTAACGTGCCATGTACATGTTTAATTCTTAGATTTTTATAAGAATATTAATGTGGGTCGACTATAGTTACTACTTCATTACATTATTTGGCAAAAAATGCAAAAGAAAAGTCGGACAATTCATGAAATTTTCCCGGCAAATTCGACCGCCAATGGCCTCAGTATCATGTACTGAATCACTGGTATCGGTTTTTGGTACACCGTCCCTTACACCCCGTATAGTCCAGTAGGTTAAATCAGAAACACATTAACCTGTTTGGAAATCAAATCCAGTTTTTGTAACGACCCTAACAAAACAGAATTTATTTCTATCAATTTATTGTCCTAAAAAAAGATTTAACTCTTAGAATACAATACAGATCTCAAATATATACGTATTCTACTGGCTTTTGTTCGATGATCCACTCACGTAATTGTTAAGAAAGATGGGCCAAATGCTGATTTGATGTACAAGCTATATTATTGAAAACTTTGATTAAAATCCGTGCAGTCGTTTTTGTTGAAAGAGTGACACATATATACTCTACAAGTGAAGTCTACCAACACTTGGCTAGCGTGTCAGACTATGGCCTTACCCGTTTATAGGGAGATGAAGTCTAGCAGTAGGCTTGTCATATACAGGGTGGCGCTACCATAGGGGCACTTTTTGAACAGAGGCATAGCGTACAACATTCTGAAGCCTTGTTCCAAAAATCAATTAAATCGGTGCAGTAGTTTAGCCACAATATCGATTTTAAGTTCCGCAATTTTTGCACATGCTTTGAATTCCACACAGCTGATACAAGACGGTCAACGACCCTACATTGCACGCCCCGACTCGCTCCAACGCGACGCCTCGACGTCATCCGAAGTTAGGCTCAGCGCAGATAAAACGGAGCGCAGCGGAGAGGATTTTATTAACGCACTTGAAAATAAACTATATTTTTTTACAATAAAGTGCATAAATGCTTGAACCTGACAAAAAACATTCGCGCGTCCTCGAAGATATGCGGGAATCCTCGCGCGGCGTCGAGTCGGCGCGGGCGCCTGCATCGTAGTGAGTCGCGGCGCGCAATGTAGGGTCGTTGACCGTTTTTATGAATTTAATGATTTTTGGTACAAGGCTTCAGAATGTTGTACGCTATGCCTCTGTTCAAAAAGTGCCCCTATGGTAGCGTCACCCTGTATACTGTCCATTAATCTTAATAAGATGATCTAAAACTACTAACACAAAGAAATAACTAGTTAAACCGTATATAACTACTTTTTACTATAAAGAAAACTTAAAATAGTAGAAGATTTGAAGGTAGCGTTGTACTTATTTTGTCAGTACTTACATTCTAGGCTCTATCGGGCACTTTAAATTTGATCCTACCTATGACCGGCGGTGAACTCTTAAATGCAAAATGTACGCTTCGTTCAAACAACAACAAATTAAATTATCGGGTGGAATTCTATTATACTTTGGTATTTCATAACAGTTAAAGGTTCATTCTCGTTATTTTTTTGAAGTCTGCGGACTATTTAAGGTCGCAAAGAAAAAAAATTCTAAAGAGGCATAAATACTGCATGGTATTTCGTGGCACGAGATATGAGCATTGGCACTAACGAAAATCTTTGTTATTGAAATTAATTCAAATCTTATTTAGTTAAGTTGTAAGTTAAGTTCTTGTTCAGTCGTTGAAGAAATATGCAGGCGAAAACGTATTAGTGAACTTATGAAGATATTTTTCTTCCAGACACGTTCGGGAGACTTGATGATATGATGCACATATTTCCGTTGCCGCTCTAACGCAAATACTAAAAATGGAATAAAATCTTTATTTTTGGCTTTTTTGTAGAGAACGGTACGCAACCCTTCGTGCGCAAGTCCAACTCGCACTTTGCCGGTTTTTTATTTAAAGTAATATTGGTTAACATCATATTTGCCATCGTGGCAGGCAGCACCTATTCTATTCTACCACATACCTGCACATATCACCATCTAGTCCCAAACTAAGCATTATTTGTACTATGGGTACTAGACAATGGATAAACATTCATATATACTTTTTTTGTAAATACATACATATTAAACATCAGAACAACCAGATCAAGACAAACATTCATGTTCATGCACATACTCGTAAATGATTGACTTGAGCGAGAATCGAACCCGCGACATTCGGCGTAGCAGTCGCTTACACTCCCGCTGCCCTCCGGTCGTTTGGAATGGTTTATTCCCATCCAGTAACACTCTAAAGTGTAACACTGTCACTCTCGATGCAACTTTTTATTCCTATCCAGTAAGACATATTCTGAGGGTGTTACTCGTTGGGAAAAAACATATCCCAACGAGTATCATGTGTTACTTGTTGGGAAAAAAAATCCCAACGCGTAACAGTTTTACACTATAGGGTGTTACTGGATGGGAATAAACCTTTGGAATCTGTAATCAGATAATTCTGCATCAGCTCTTCTACAGAATTATGCTATTTTAAGCTTTACACTCAAGAACCTACACAATAATTGGAAGATCACTCTCACGTCGCTAATAAGGTTTGTTATAGTCTAGTAGACATAGACACATCGATGAGACTTAAGTCGAGAACTTTAATTGGCATTACATGAACATGGATGTTTTTACAAAATAATATAAGAATGTTTACCGATGGTCTTGTACCCATAGTACAAGCTCTGCTTAGTTTAGGGCTAGATGGTGTTGTGTCTATGTAGTTGAATACATACGTGTGTTTGAAAGGCTAAGGCTGGCTCACTTCATGACACACCCATAGTGATCCTGGTGATAGATTATATTGCAATCGTGCGTTTTCCCTCGCCACTAGTTATCATCTGTAAACAAATCTTGGGACTAGTTATTTGAACTAGCACTACAGACCAATCTAATCTTTACTTATTATAATAAAGGTAAAGAGTTTGTTTGGTTAAACGCGCTATTCTCAGCAACTACTGTGTTTGATAGTCCATTTATCGAGGAAGGCTATAAAGCATCACGCTATAAGCCACGGTAGCGGAGCAGTAGTCCCAAATAACGGCGCTGTACCCGTAGGCTCATCTAGATTATTAATTACTAGACATCGCCAGCGTCTGCACCCGCGTCAATTATACATATAAACTATCCTCCTGAATCATTCTATGTATTAAAAAACCGCATTAAAATCCGTTGCGTAGTTTTAAAGATTTAAGCATACATAGGGACAGACCGACAATAGACAGACTTTGTTTTATAATATGTAGAGAAGTCCAAGCTCGTTCTTATGCTATTAGGGACGCAACAAATCGCGTACTCCAACTACTGACCCAGCGAACTTCGTACCGCTTAACAGTCGATGCTTTAATTTTTATTTTTCCAGTGGACTAAATTGTGAATCTAAACCATTTTCAAGCCCCCTTGAACACACCCAAAAAAAATCATCAATCATCAGTCTAGTCGTTTAGGAGGAGTTCAGTGACATACACACGCACACAAGAAATTCTTATTTATTTAAATTATTTATAGTCTCTCGCCTGTATCCCCGAAGGGGTAGGCAGAGGTATAATATTACAATGTATTAACGATAAATAACATTATTAAATGAAACCTTCAATAAATCGAAAGGAACTTTGTAGAATACAATCAATGTGTTGTATTGAGAGTAAAGGCAAACTTTCTTAAGCCTACTAATGTGTTTCGTTTCTTTGAATTCCGTTTACTTAATATTACGTTAGAAAAGTTCAGAAGTGGCAAATAAATTATGGAAACAAAGTTTGCATAAGTCTATTTATTTATACGTAATAAGCTAATGCAAGCTTAACAGTTGCAGTACGATTTTGGTTCTTATTTCCTACGCCATAAGAATGATAGGTACTAAGGTCAAAGTGCTTGACGAATAGTCGTTTGTACAAAGGGAAAAATTTCAATATAACCTTTATGTGAAGTGAAGATATAGAGAGATCAAACGTGACAAGAAATCTAATTCCAGACAGCAGTGACATATCTTTGACGAAAAATAACGAGAAAATTATTGACGTACAATTTTGCGCTTGATATGAGACGATTGAACGGAATAGGTGTGATTTTTACGCATCCAAATGAGATCTCAATCAGCATCAAATGTGGATGGGAAATAAAAGTCTTCATGTTTCAACAAAATAGGCACTAAGTATTGCAAAACAAGAATTAGGTATATATGTAGGTTTATCACTAGTCAAAAATTTACATAATTTTAGACTATCAATATGACATTTGCCACAAAGTTTTACGAAAGTAACTTATTTCCCATTAGCAATTTTGCGCAAATATCTTTTACACAGTCAGGACTGCATTTTGAACTACATTCGTAATATGTATGATTTACAATAAGGCCGAATATGTTCTGAAATCAAAATAGTTGAAATGTCGTGGCTTTAGTAAAACTATTCTGTCGGGGAATGCCAATAATGCAGGTTTTAGTCCACCTTTTTATGACAAAGCCGGCTTTCAAGAACGGGGCCGTGAGTGCTATTCAACACGAGCCTTAATAGAAATAAAACGTAAAATCTCTCCGTCGTGAATATTTAAGGACGACAGCTACTATTGTCAAAAATACTGATTGTACACCCTTATTTTTTAATTAGTACAAAATCTTCAAGGACATATTAGCGAAGACGTTATTATCATATACGTGACGTAAGAATTTCATAATATCTTTAAATAGCAAAGTTATTATTATTTGTTTATTATAGAAAATCTCACTTAAATCATAGACATTATATTTTACAATCCATTCACTAATTCATTGATAGTATTCCATCCAGCTCATTCGCATTCTCTCTGTCGCACTTATGATGTAGGTAACCTTAGACAATAAAATGAAACAAAATAATAAGTTATGTAGTTACTTACTTTATTTATTTTTTTAAATTCTAACGTCTCCTTCATACTTCATCCAGGCTTAGGACCGGCAAAATTTACCTTTTTACAAGTAATTAAATTTGCAAGTACGTAATTAGAAAGCAAACAAATATCAAAATAAAAGAAGGTATTCTGTAATAAAAGTAAAGAGTAATTTTGGCATATTTATAAAGTTAGAATCACCTGCTATTTACAAATAATATTTCATGTCAGCCTAGAGACGTCTACTGCTGGCTATGTCCAGCCTCCCTCAAGGTTCTCCACACAGACCGATTTTCAGCCACCCGTATCAAATTATTATTTATTTATGTAGGTATTATTTACTAAACTTACAAGTATTTCCATTGTCCTTCGAAATGTCCACCACCATTGTCAATACACAGACGGGCACGTTTTCATAAATTGTTTTTTAACGAGAGAAGTACGTTTCTGTCTTTTCACTGCGTCAAAAGCGTCCAATATTCGCTGTTTTAATTGTTCCACACCAACCGGCGCACTTTTTGACTTGGCACCTTTTTTCTTGCCTAAACATTCTTATAATGAGGAGAGGCATGTGATATATAGTCAATGGGCCTTTGCCCAGCAGTGAGACATATATACATAGACTCACGCCTGTTTCCCGGAGGGGTAGGCACAGACTACGGAACGCCATTTGCAACTATCCTGACATACATATCTCTCTTGCTTCATTCACTCCCATCAAATTTCTCTGGTTAAGGCATCAAGGGTCATGCTCTTCGGTTAAGAGTACTTCTAAACTGTCCTGAGATAGATTATAAACAAGGCTGATGATGATGTAGTATACTTGTGTGAAAGACATGTCTCGCAGAAAAGCAATAAAAGTATCAAATGCTACTTTTTAGACATAAATGTTTGAGTTTTTGCTGCGTCAGCAGTATTACATATAAATTCCTGTAGTTTACAAAGCTTTTGAACTAAATCGTGCTCCCTAAAACGTAATAGTACTCAAAATCTTTTTTATATCGTAGAAAAACGAAAAATAGTAGTTGAATGTATTTTGCTGTTGCCACTTTAATGTAAGCTGATACTGGTTTACATTTTTGTGTGACACATTTTTGAAGAATTGTCCAATAAATTGTTACTCGTGGTTAATTAATGTGTGTTTTTAGATGACGCTACCTTTTTGTCTTTGTTTTATTTTGCTTAATAAACAGATTGTACATTGTGTATACCCTTGGTGGGTACAGACATTCTAATTTTGAGAAAAATCAAAACCTTCGAAAAAAAGCAATGAATATGTGAAAAAGAATCCACACGGTATGACGCACCTCAAAATGTCAAAACCTTAATTGTGACAAAAATCTTAATCGAAACATGTCTTATAAAAATAGGGAACTATGTATGTTGTATTAAAACAAACCTTTTAATATTATAACCCGTACTTGTTTTATATCTAAGAAATATTATGAAAACCATATTATCAAATTCTTTAACATGACTCGTATCTTACAAATAGGTTTTGCGAGACGTCGTATCTAGTAATAAGCGTTATCTATCATCGCAGATATTTTTCATCGTGACTATATCATTTTTATATCAGAAAGGATTATCAGAAAAAACGAAATACCTGCGATTGTAAATGTAAAAGCTTGTATGAATATTTATTTGAAACGTGAGTGAGTCATAATTCTTTTGTGAGAAAGATCTGCTTTTCTATTTTACACTATGTCATGATGTATGACAAATGAAAATTGCATTACGTGTCATTAAAAAGTTTAGAATCAAATATAATATTATATTATTGATATAGTGTAAAATAAATTTAAAGAAATTTGAGATAAGATACGACAGCAATTCATTCTATAGTCATTCAGCAAAAAGATAGTCTGTTAATAATACATTTGAAATTAATATTAGGGTATTTTCACAAGCAAGGCCTACATGAAGAGAAAATATTGAAACAATTCTAGTCAATTGAGACTCGTGAATATATTGACTTACGTAGTGATTCAATTACATGATTATTTTCTAACAATGGAATGATTCGACTTGATCTGAATTCTTGTATCTATGCAACCAAATAATAGAATATGTAAAGAATATATAATTAATATGCAAGTCAATGGTGTAAAATAACAAATTACGCTTTTAGCCTCAAAAGCTTCTTACGATTTTGAACACAATAGGTCGCATGTAACTTAATATTTGATCTTTATGCAGGTGTTTGTTGATGCGGTGTTAAATTTCTAAAGGAATCTTAAATTAGAATTCAACTTAAAAACTTCAAAATAATTTTAGAAATCACAATAAAATGTTCTTAGCAAGTGAGACCTTGCTGATAGTTACCGAAGTAGTATTTCAAACAGACTCTCGTTATCCACGTCGATAGCAAATTAACTTTGATGCACCTCAACCAATTACATCCATCTGCAATATATACATAACTTCAATATGACACTAAAATAGCTTACTGATACGTGTTTCAGAATACATTCAGCTAGAAGGCCCACATCCTACTGTGTCACACTTCGGTAAATACCTTCATCTTCTGTTTTTATTTAGGCATAAGTGGCGAGGTGTGAAACTATGTCATCAAGTATCAGCAATGATGATCAGGGCGAGGGTGGGAAACGCTGGGGAATTTGAGCTCGCCAGAATACGAAATATATGTGCTTTACTATAGTACCACATTATAACTATAAATAAAATGTAGCGTCAGCAGGCGCTTCAATAGGGATGATTTCAACAGATACAAAAAAGACAGTCAAATCAGACACTTTTAAAATATGTGAATAATAATCTCTTTGTACGACTTTTGTATGAAATATGGATTAGTGACGTCATAAAGGTCAAGTAGCGTCAAGTAGAGTACTAAAGTATCAATAAATAGGCGATAAAAACATAAAATAGACTTTTAAAATTAATTCATTAATGAAACTGCTGTTCTTTGGACATGGTTTACTTGGTAAAAGAATCTATATTATTTATTTCACTTGCAGCAACCATCCCTATCGCCACTATGTTTAGTTTTAGAATCTATCATTCTAAAACTAAACATAGTGGCGATAGGGAAGCGTAAGTTTTCAATATTTAGTTAGCACAACCTGATTAATCTGATTATACCCAAAACTAGACCCTGCCTGTCCCTGAGCCGATTGCCCAAACCGTGATATCTATACTCGAATGATTTATATTTAAAACAATCTTATGCGTAGACTTTAAAATGGCTGTTTCTAAAATATGTATAGTCTTATTAAAATACTTAGAATATATACAAGTTATGTACTGTATATAATATAATAAGTCCTGCCAACCCCAGGAGCTCTTTGAAAGCTTTGACGCCCTACAATTACCCAAATACCTCGCCTTTTATCTCTACTGTTACTCATTAAAGATACATGCTAGTTTCTTCAAAGCGATTCTTCATACTAAATATTCAGAGATTTCGTAAGTTTCAACAACATTTCAGTAATTACTTACAATGTCCTGTGTTATTATTAAAATGTCGGTCCCAGGCGGCTTTTATTGCCTGTCCTTGTTTCTTAGACCTGTGAAACGATTGTTTTTGTAAACGTAAGACGTTTCCATTTGTTGATTTTGTCCCCAATAGTTTCTCTTAAGCCTGGATTACAATTTCTGAACCCTTGTTTCCCTTATATTGAGTCGTACAATGATTTAAACTTCAAAAGGGAATACGCATTTGCAATAATAGCGTTTTTAGGGCAAGTAGAAAAGAGGCCACTTCAGTGTAATTAATATTGACATTTGGAAAAGTATTTCCGTTATAGAAAGAAATACGGAAAAGAAATCAAACGAATGAGGGCCAAATGTTTGAGCAACAAAAACAAAATTATATTTTTGTTGCTCAAACCTAAAAAGAAAATAAATCGTTCTACGTTTTTTTTTTAATGCATTCACAATTCAGCTGAATATTGAAACAAAAGGGATATAAGTAACCGAATAGCAAAACAAGTACTAAAGTAGTTAGGTTTAAGCACTTTGTTACATGCGATGCGTGGGTTGCATTTTTGTGGTGTCAGGTATCGTAATGCATTCAAGTTGTTTAAAAGAATAAGTGAAGTCAAAATGTTTGCTTGGTATAGGTTAATTTTGTGACAGCATCGGCTTATCTCATAATTTGTCCCACTACTGGGAAAAACTGAAACTTTTCTCACAATGAACATTTTCTCCTTCACTGTTTCATCATCATCATCATCAGTCTGCCGTAGTCCACTGCTGGATATAGGCCACTCTATTGGCACGCCACTAAGCCCGATTTTTGGCTCACTGGCTTCACTGTTTAGTTGGTGATAACTGAATATAAACTAACTATTGAATATATACTGAACCTCGAAGAGTCAGTGGGCCTAACAGTCTGTGATTCTCTCTACTAAACTATCCCTGTCAATAGCATTTATTTTGCTTAAGTTTGTTCTTCTTTTCAGGGCCACATACGTGTCAGTGCTTACGATATCGGCGTTTTCCTTGGAGCGGTACCTGGCGATCTGTCACCCCTTACATCTGTATACGATGGCGGGTTTCACCAGAGCACTGAGGATCATCATCGTCCTGTGGATCATCTCCATCGTCTGCGCATCTCCGTTCGCTGTCTACTCAGATATCAGCTACAGGGATTATCCGCCAAGTAAGCGATATAATTATGCTGATTCTTCATTTTACTTGATTTTGATATTTATATATTTGCCATGAATCGTCCGGATTGTGGTTACGATTATTATGAATCAAGCGAGTTAAACGTTTAAGCAACTTGCTTGGGAACACAAAAATATTGGGCGGTGTACCCTGAATTTTTTGCAGACATACCGAACAATATGTGATATTGTTTATATGCCTATGTCTCTACAAGCTTAAGTCAAGTTTATAAAAACGAAAAAGTTAGAAAACAGGAAACTTTGCCTGCTATGACTATGAAAAGTTAGTTTCTGTTTCTGTTGACACTACGGCATCTGGTTACACACGTGTTGTGGGTATCGCAGGTGTGGAAAAATTCAAGAGACTTTAAACTTAACTTTAGACTTTTAGTCAAAAATATTTTTTTATTTTCTTATTGCGTAGATTTCGCATCTGTTCTGTGCATATGAGGTATATTTAAGAGTTAGCGTGCAAGGTTCTTGTTTTCTGGTGATTTTAACTGTGTAAATCATTGCCACATAAAGGTTTAAATTAATTATTTGAGACACAAGAAAATAACAACAGTCTTATTTTTTTAATTTAATTTTCTAGAGAATGTTTTCTGTTACAACTCAAGCTTCAAAGAGAAAACTATTATTAAATTTTACAATGTTAATACCATTTCCAAATAATTTAATTTTAATTTGACATTGAGGGATGAATAACAAGGTGGTGAAAAATAATGCTTTATGTCTGTTATTGGAATTTTACTCTGAATTTAATGTTATTAGACGACATAAAGTCAAGTGTACCTTCACTTTAGTATTATAAATCTCAGTTAAAGTTTAAACGTACAAGAATGCACCACTCGATAGCCTTTTGACATGAAAGTAGTGAGCGATATATGTACTCGTAGTTGCGAACGTGATTGCGAAATTATCAAGGCACAGTTGGCTTAGGATCTAAGATCAGTATCTTGTTCGATTCATTTCGTGCAGCACCACATCACACCTTACGTGCATTTGGACCATATAAATAGTACCACTTAGATGCTTATATTTACACTTCAATAGGTATTGACTGTTTGTTGTGTCCGCGCCGCGCCGCTTCGCGTTCATATTCAGAAAATTCACATAGTACGACGACACGTTAGAGTATTTTGCGTTCGGTGAATGTGAGTGCCAGAGGCTGCTTTGTCCTTATCCCTCATCACGCTCCTCCTCTTATCCCTTTTCTCATCTTAAAGGCCGGCAACGCACTTGTGACTTTTCTGGTGGTGTAGTTAACTGTAGTTCAATTTCAATTTACAAAGGGTCGTTAAGTTATATTATTCATTTCTTTGGCAGAACTGCCGTGTGACGTAATATTTTATTAACTTTACTTGAAGACCTGCGCGTTGACGTACACCAGTATTATTATTTGTTGTTAAAAGCTTGTTAGTCTACTAAAACTAATTAATTTTGTTTATGTCTACTAAAAAGTTCAAAACTAAAGTAAGCTTCGCTTTTGGTTTACCTCCATCATGAAACTTTGAGGCCTGTTTTTATTTACTTAGATCCTTTTCCAATTGTGTGTGTTCTCAGATAGGCCGTATTACGTACGTAACTTTTGTTTTACTATACGTTTTTAGATTAAATAGTATTAATCGCTTTTTGCCGTGTGGTTGACGGCATAGAATACAAGTGTCACCACCCCCTATATTCCCGTGGGTGTCGTAAGAGGCGACTAAGGGATAACACGATGCAAATACCATCTTTGCGTAGAGACGGAAAACTCGACATCATATACGACTGCTTCGTTGGTCTCGCGGCATAAATGTGCGCGTGGGATTGGGAGGTCCCGGGTTCGATTCCTGGGTCGGGCAGTGTTATTGGGTTTATCTGTCAAGAAATTCTCAGTAGCCGCACGGAGTCTGGAAATGTGCCCGGTACGGCAATAGGCTCGCCCCTTATTACGCTAAAGTATATCTGGCGAAAAGTGGGTGTAGAAATACACCTCTGCCTACCCCTTCGGGGATAAAAGACGTGACGTTATGTATGTATGTATGTAATCGCTTTTTGTATGAGAGTTTAGAGCACATTTGTATTAAGTATCTTATTATTTGGTTTACTTTAACTGTCAATTATGAGTTCCACTTATTATAAAAGTTACTTATTTTATGGCACCGATCAGTGGTTTTAAAAAGCTGAAATTCTAGTACTCGTACACGATTCCACTGAAAGATAATTATTTACGTTCGCGTTCATATATTATGCTTTTAAATATAAATTATTTTTTATTGTTTTCTACATATTAACTGACGGACTCATAAACTGCATCAAAGTTTTTAAATTAAATTATATAAATATGGAGAGACTGGCTCTTAATCTTAAAAAAAGCTAAATTTAAAAATAGAACTGCAGTAAAACAAATGAATATAGGAGCCGGGAAAAGAAAATTTACACCTAGTACCAGATTTGCGTGTTATTTAAAGCAAATTTTTAAATTGATTTGCATTCATTTTTTTGTTCTTTTGTCAATTGAATTATTGTTACCAGCAGAATTGTTGGGTTAGTTTTTTAACTCATCGAGAGTTTTTGAACCATAATATGGATACTTCGTCCGAACAAGCGGCTCAAATTGTAGCACTGGTGCGGGAGGGCTTGGATCAACGAACGATTGGTAGAAATTTAAATTTAAATTTAGTTTCTAGAATATACAGAAGGTTTGTGGAGACAGGTTCTTACAGAAGGAGACGTGGTAAAGGCAGGACTCGAGCAACCACCGGTCGTGATGACCGATTTATTGTTACAACTTCCCTGCGAAATCGTTTCCTCACGTCAGTTAACATCAAAACAGAGCTTAATGAAGTGCGTGGAGTAAATGTGAGTGCACGAACAATAAGAAGAAGGTTAAAGGAAGCGGATATCACCTCTTTTAGACCAGCAAATGGTCCAAAGTTGTCTGTAGCTCAAAGACAAGCTCGCTTAAGATTTGCGCGTGATCACCTAAATTAGACAGAAGAGCAGTGGGTCTCCGTATTGTTAACGGACGAGTGTAGGACATGTTTATATGGTGCAGATGGTCGCAGAAGAGTCTATCGTCGAGGTAGGGAGCGATATGCTAAAAGTTGCATTGAGGAGCGTGTTCCTTTTGGAGGCGGTTCGTGTATGGTCTTGGGTGGCATATCGATGAACGGGCGAACAGAACTTGTGTTCATAGACATGGTCCGTCAAAACGGTAATAGAGGGGGTTTGACTGCACATCGCTACATAACAGAGATCTTAGAAGATCACGTGGTGCCTTACATGGGATTCATAGGCGAACATTTTATTTTAATGCAGGATAATGCCCGGTCGCACGCCGCTGCTGCACAAGTTCGACAATATTGCGAAGAGGTTGGGATACGTACAATGAATTGGCCAGCACGTAGCCCGGATCTTAATCCCATTGAGCATGTTTGGGACAATTTAAAAAGAGCTGTATATGCGAGAAATCCTGTGCCCACGACAGTGGCAGCACTAAGAGCAGCGCTTTCAGAAGAATGGGACAATATTCCGCAAGATCTTTTAATAACCCTAATAAAATCTATGCGGAACCGATTAGAATCCGTAATAAGGGCACGTGGAGGTAATACACCTTATTTAAACATAAATAAACCCTTGCATAAAAGTTTGTGTCTATTGTTAAAACAAATTATTTTATTAAACCAATTTGCCTTAAATTTCTGTTTTTTCTTCAAAAATGTCTTAAGGTCATTTCCAGTACACAAACTTAAACTTAAGGATTTGACCCTACGCTGTTTTAAAGTTCACGAACCAATGTAGAGGTTTCAATTTAAATCTGTATAGAAAGTTTGCATACTTGGTTAAAATATTTATTTCAAAGTCGTCTATTACTTTGATGCAGTTTAAGAGTCCGTCAGTGTGTTATGTAAATACTATCCTATCTCTTAATCCTTAGAGAATGATTTTTTTCAATTGATGTACACATGAACGTAGGAATATTATTGTAGTGGGATCTTAGACTATTCGGGTATTTCTAAATAATGCTAGTGTTCATTAGAATCATGTAAATTATGTTTAAGAAGTACTTATAAACTACACCAGTATTCTATCCACGTAAGTATTTTTTTTAAATTTAACCTATCGATCACAAATAGCTTAAATAAGAAAAATAATTTATAAAACTACCGATAGCGGATGGGAAATCATCCATGTGCAATTCTAATGTATAAGCTTAATTACTGCAAAAATTTATCAAAGGTCCGTGTAGTAGTTTTACCTGAAAGTGTAATAAACTTCCATCCATCTTAACAAACAAAACTTTCGCGTGTATTATAGTATAGATCGGTTCACGAAAGTTGACCACAAATGGCGGCCGTCGCGCATATGTACATTCGTGCACCAATGGCGTGGCTCCATTCTTGACGCATTTAGCGAATGCGTCAAGAACGGAGCCACGCCATTGGCATTCCACCCGCGCCTCACCCCGCACCTCCACGGGGACCTAAAAAAATATTTCTGCGCAGTGGTCATCTTTCATGAACCGACCTATAAGCAGGATGTTTCAAAATTTTCAAGCTCCAAACATTTAGAATTCGCTTAAAGCAATATTTACTGGAGGCGCAGCGAAAGTGGGACATGATTAATCTGAATGCCTCTTTCATATAATTGAGGTAAGCCGACCAGACCCTAGACGAAAAATTATAAATTGCCTTATACAACCTTATTTTAAATAATACGATATTGAATAGTTTCCTTTTTATATTAAATTTACTTTTTGTGTAAATTAAAAAAGTAAATTAATTCTAATATTATTATTGCATGCTGTTATGTCATTCCATTGTTTTGTTTTCGCTCATATGTTCGATGACAGTATCCGTGCTATCACAAGTGGAACTAGTTGAAAATCAGCGCCAGGCTTTTAAGCGTGGCATATGCTGAACTATGTTCCTTTTTTTTTTGTTTTAAGACGAGATAGGATGGCTCTTTATGGTTTTGTTTGTTAGGCGTTTGTCAGTTATAGTTTGACCGTAACCGCTGTACTGCGCCTTAGGTATGCGAGTGAGAGTTGCTCCATCTGGTCATTCTGCCGTCATCGCTCACGGCGGCAACTAGTCTTATTTGTTGCGGACTGTCTGTGTCAGACGCACATGAGGTAAAATATCTTAAGATGGGTCGTGCGCGTTCGCATCTCGAGATATCAAGACTGGCATTTTTAAAGTGGCCGAATATTTTAAAAAAATTAAAGCAGACAAAGAAAGTTTTGAATATAAAAGTGACGCAAATATCGCCAAAATTGTTGCGGAGGCTACGGGATACTGCGAAAAATTGTAAGAAATGTAGTAACTGCAGGATATTCATCAACTAATTTAGGCCGACTGAAATTTAATTCACCAAAAAAAAATAAACAAAAATTATAAAGAAAAATATGTTATTGAGGATTTTGATTTGGGAGTCATCAGAACAAAAATTCATCAGTTTTATGAGATCGAAAAAAGAGTGCCAAGTATTCGTAAATTACTGTCAAGATTGAGACAGATTGGACGCAAATATCTGAGAAATCTTTTACACACAATGGGTTACCGTTTCAATGTAGATCGAAGAGACATCTTCTCATAGAACAACCTAATATTACAGAGTGGCAGAGAAAATACTTGACGAAAATCAGGAAATACAGAAGCGAAAATCGCAATATATATTTCCTAGATGAGACATACACCACTATTTTTTAATTAGTACAAAAACTTAAAGGACAGATTGGCGAAGATATTATTATCATATATGTGACGTAAGAATTTCATAATATCAATAAAGAGCAAAGTTATTATCATTTGTTTATTGTAGAAAATCTCACTTAAATCATAGTCATATTTTACAATCCATTCACTAATTCATTGATAATATTCCATCCTGCTCATTCGCATTCTCTCTGTCGCACTTATAATGTAGGTAGCAATAGAAAATAAAATGAAGAAAAATAATAAATGTAGGTAGTTATTTTTTAATTTTGTTAGTTCTACCCTCTCCTTCATACTTCATTCGGGCGTAGGACCGGTAAAATTTATCGTTTAACAAGTAATTAAATACGGAGGTATGTAATTAGAAAGCAAACAAATATCAAAATAAAAGATGGTGTTCTGGACTAAAAGAAAAGAGTAATTTTGGCGTATTTATGAAGTTAGAATCATCTGCTATTTACAAATTATTTTATCGTCATCATGTCAGCCTAGAGACGTCCACTGTTGGACATAGGCCTTCCTCAAGGTGTGTGGAGAACACAGACCGATTTTGAGGCGCCTGCATCAAATTATTATTTACTTAAGTACGTATTATTTACTAAACTTACAAGTATTTCCATTGTCCTTCGAAATGTCCACCACCGTTGTCAAAAGCATCCAATATGCACTGTTTTAATTGTTTGACACTGACCCGGTCACTTTTGTACACTCACAATACGATGTCCATGGGTACACAGCTGCACTCGCGATTTCTCCACTCAAATAGTACGCACGAAGCATAGCTACATACTGCCGTGATATGAACTGATATGATAGGCCATCGCGTCGGGCAAACGTAGACAAACAATTAAGTTTTGCAACGAAATTAGATACGCTGACTTTCGCTAGTAATTTAGTACTGTTTGTCGCATTGTCGGGGCGTGGCGCAGGCGCAGAGGGGCGGGGGGAGGGGTAATTTATCAATGGTACACGGGTCGGTCATAGTATTAGTATTGCATTTACCAATTATCACGTATTTTTGTGGACAGTTTTGAGACAGTTTTGGGACTTAGTGTTTTTATTTTTCAACTACATAATTATGATCAGTTAAAGATACTTAGTGCCCTGTTAAATTTTTTGTACTAATTAAAAAATAGCGGTGTATATTAATGCCAGTCACAATGTGTGCAAATTATGGCAATCAGTGTCAGAACCTGGAATTCACACTGACATCGGGCAAGGACGACATGTGGTAATTCTTCACGCTGGGTGTCGAAATGACTTTGTTCAAGGTGCATTAACTATATTTAAATCAGACGCTAAGACCGGTGACTACCAAGGAGACATGAACTGGCCTACTTTTAATAAGTGGGTGGATGAAAAGCTAAAAGATAAGTTGCTGCCGAACTCTGTAGTTGTCATGGACAACGCATCTTACCACAGCGTTCAAGTTGAGAAGAAACCGACCATTACAAACCTCAAAAGTGAAATGCAGAACTGGTTGCGGCAGCACAACGTTGAATTTACCGAAACTATGAAAAAAGACTAACTGCAAATTCTTATTAATAACCCACAAAAAGAGCCCGTTTACAAAATTGATGAAGTCTTAAAAGCCCGTGGACACACAGTACTGCGTTTACCGCCATACCATCCAGACCTGAACCCCATGGAGTTGGTCTGGGCTGATGTCAAAAACAATATAGCGCAAAACCATATTAATTCTTCTCTAGACGAAAAGATGAACGCACTGAATTTATTGTTTTTGGAGTACACGGCAGAAAAATGGCAGAGATGTGATGACCAGATGACCATGTCCAAAAAAATTTCGATGATATTATTGAGCCAATAATAATAAATCTGCAGGCTGACTCTGATTCAAGCTCCGATAGCGAAATGGAATTTGAAGTTGAAACAGAATCTATGTCCGAATAGTCAGTGTAATTTATTAACCTAATAAATTGGTTTTAATTTTTAATTTGAATTGTCAGTCACTTTTTCTTTTTCATGTTCAATGTTATTTCCAAGGATTAAAGATTCATTTCATTTATATTGGTTCTTTTATTGTACTTCGCTACATTGGACAAAACAGGGATTGGATAATAAAATTACACTCGTAAATATATTACATAAAATTGTGCTTCGTTATCGTAAGATCTGTCTGACAGGTGTGGGCAGTAAAGAGCATGAACGCACATGAGATTTGTAGGAATCTCATGTGCGTTCATGCTCTTTCCTGCCCACACCCCACCTCCCCGCACATACCTAAGGCGCGGTACAGCGGTTGCGGTCAAACTATACTTGGTTTGGTTCCTTTGTTGTTGAGTTTATCTGTTTCCATATATTGACTTTTTAGAGTGTGATGTTTAACCTGTAACTTTTTCATGAATGGGCTATCCAATACAAAAAGAAAAGGATTCATGACTAACCAGTAGTTACTGAACGCGTTCAACTAAATAAACAAATAAACTCCTCAGCTTTATAAGATTACTGTATTTATGTTAACTTACAGGTATGGTATTCGATCGAATTATTAAAACTTATAGAACACATTTTTTAAATGGAAGGTTAAAAAAATCAAATTATTCTTTAAGAATCCATTAAAGCAAAACAAGAGGCCAAAATAAAGCCTTATAGCTTAATACTATTATATCTGTACATTATTTACATTACTATCTACTCAGTGCAACACGATGAGAATGTCTGTTAATAGAATGCAGATTATATAGATCTGCATGAAACTCTTCAATTGGAGATAGAGGATCGTCAACCATTAACCTCAGAACTAAGTATCTTCTAGAGTAATAATTCTATTAATTAATTGCTCATGTACCGTAGTAGACGAAGTTTAGTTTCAAAGTACAACCAATTTATTGTGATGTCAATGTGAAATTTATTATTCGAAAATATAACTTTTTATTGTACGATGTAAATTCTCAATTAGTAATTTAAGGTTGCTACTTCGTCTGCTAGCGATGATAGGTAAAACGTATAAACCAACATTTTATATAATTGTAACCTTTAAAAAGCTTGCCTATGAATGTCATAAATCTTTTAACAAAAAATGATGAGAGGACTAGTTCTTATTAAATTTTCTTATTCATGAATAGTCACAGTCGCACACACAAGCACAAGCACCATAACTCACACTTCTACACAAATGTGCGCACATTGCATGCGTGCTCACATAGAGTTATTTAGTTTTCTTTTGTATACCATATAGATGTAATATTTAAGTTATAAATATGCTTAAATGTAATCAAGTTATGGGAGAGTGGCTTTTCCTGGCATAAGTGTTTTCACACTTAAAAGGAGAGGTCAACCTCAATACTATTGAACGAACTTTGTTTGTTATTGAATAAAAAATTTTTTCATTTTTCATTTTCATTTTTTATTATATAAATGCTCGTAATTTCGGTGAGATTTCTGCACTTCTGAGGAAAAGTTGTTCCTAAATCGTATCTTCGTTTTCGTAAAATGTATTTCACTTCGTTCTCATTTGGTACGTAACGTACCAATATCTTTTCGTGACCGGTCTCAAAAAGCCACATCACTTCGTGGCTCGGAAAGCACTTATAGCCATCGGTCTTGCTATCAAAAATAACTATCAAAAAGTTTCAAATAGCCTGATTCTAGTCCAAATCATAGAATATGGCTATTTATTTTGTGTTCCTTAGGACAGTCGTTAGAGAAAGGCTCACATTTTATCGAAATGATTTAACCTAGAAAAGTCTTGAATGGAATCGGAATAACGTTACAAAAATTATGACTTAAGACTATACGTCTTAAGTCATAATTTAGAAGTTTTGGATCTCCTAAAGTGATGAGTGCCAACCCCAATTCTGTCGTGTCCAATACATTTACAATTAAAACAGTAGCCTCTCGTATTGTTCAATTGTTTATTAGATTGAACGTGAGGACTATACACGTGACTTTCCATTCAATGTTTGTTTCAACCTCAAACAAGATTTTAGATTTTATTGACCAATATACTTTGTATACTAGCAACATCTACCGTTTACCAAATAAAATAAAGTGATATGTCGTTCCTTTATGGCAGTATTGGTTTTGTAAATAAGTTGGTTTGATGGAGTTTGCTTAGGTGGACCAAAATCCGGTGGGATCGTGCATATTGATTGCAAGGCGACAGTTATAAGAAGTATCGAATGACGCCCAAAAATATTTATTTTTAATTCATTGTGTAGTTGTATCTAGGTGTTAGATACAGGCAACGATAGCCTAGTGGAGATACCCACAGACTGCTATGCAGAGGGTATCGGGTTCGAATCCACGGCGCGCACCAATGACTTTTCGGAGTTATGTGCGTATTAAATTGTTAATTATCGCTTGTCCCGTGCCTCGGAGAGCACGTTAAGCCGTCGGTCCCGGTTGTCATGAAGATCTTTGACAATCGTTACAGGGCGTCAGATCCTTCTAATAAACTGACACTAGTCTAAAACCATGGAATATCGCTATCCCTTCGGGTTGCGGAGGTCAGACAGGCAGTCGCTCCGTGGAAAAGCTAATATTCAGCCAAATCCGGTTAGACTAGAAAGCGGACCCCAGATTGAAACTGGGATAACGCTAAGAGGATGATGATGAGTTGTATCTAGGTGTTCTTTGTATACTGTGGCTCACGTCACGTAAGATCCTCTGCACAGCAGTTGTTTGTATACTCACGTCTGTATCCCTTACATAAAATACTAATTAAGGAATTTACGAATACATATATTTGTCGAAAAAGACTGCAATCTTGATGACGTTATATATGTTTCAATTAAAATCTGATTGCTTTACGTTACGACACAGAATTTCTTAACAAGAACAAAAAGGAACGGGAAATATAAGCGCAATTCGTCAAGGAAATATTCTTTCAAAAGTTTATGTTACAAGGTTTACCTATAACATAAATATGTATGTAGTAACACAAGTATTTCATTTATTGAGCACCTGTTTCATAAACTAGAGTACAAGGCATTACTATGAACAAACTTGCCTACTATTCAGAATGTTTTCTCGTTATATTTTTAGGTAAACTGTTCTTCTTTGGGATTTCTTTTCGTTTTTCTCTTGTTTGTTGTTCAATTTCGGTGTAAGTGGGCCAATAGTTTAAGCGTAAAATAATTCTATTGAATCGATCATTTGTAAATAGGTGTGCCGTTTATTTTTCTGAGATTTGTCCTTTCTGTTTTTATGGTTACATAGTCGGATAGTATAAAAAAGTTTTGATAGAAAATTTTGTGTTAAACACTACTTTGAAATTGACTAGTAAGAGAAACTAACGACTATAAGAAAATAACGAATATGAAAGTAATTTTTTATTCGCCTATTTAATAATTAAAAAGTATTTTCTAAAGTTTTTCAAACAACTTAAGGGTTCTAGTGGTTAGTGATTGCTAAACCGGCGGCAAGATTTATTAGAACCCGACCAAGTACAAATCTTGTCAAATTAAGCACTATAAATTGTTATCTGAGTGTTATTTATCTATGATATGTATTTCATTTGGCTGATTGCCATAGCTTCGCTTCATAGATTGGCTTCGCACAGTTTCGATACAGATGGTCTTGTGGGTTGCCCCAAATATTATCAACAATTGGATTGCAGTGATACGTGGATATTTTATTTACATCGCAATATAAGATGAGATGAAGAGGTGATTGTGATCCAATTATTTCAACTTTATTTACCAAAATACATAGTTCATGAAATTCAGAGAGGGTCAGCTTTCTTTTAAGCGTTCTGGTGAGCATTATAAGTATGTAAGAACAGTAAATTTGAGCTTATATCCGATTAAAACGGGTTGCGGTGGTCAGACAGGCTGTCGCTCCGTGGAAAAGCTAATATTCAGCCAAATCCGGTTAGACTAGTAAGCGGACCCCAGATTGAAACTGGGATAACGCTAGGAGGATGATGATCCGATTAAAACGTTTACTAAAAACATCATTAACTTGTCCGAAGCGATCTTTGGCTCTGTTGGTTGTTCAGTTCGACAAATTTAAGCATGACGAATGCTTAATCTTCTGTTACAAGTGAATGCTCAAGTCTATTAGCACTATTATGAGCGAACAATGGCGATGATTATGTCTAATTTGATAGCTGTCTAAAGGCTAGGCTTTATGGCTTCATATTTAGATAATATTTTTAACAGGTAGTAGAGCCGTGCTGATTTCAGCATGAATGGGCCGGCTCGACCGGGGAAGTACTAGCCTCTCACAGAAAATCGACGTAAAGTAACAGTACTTAAACTGTTGCGTTTCGTTCGGTGAGTGAGAGTGCCGTAGGCCCTATCCTCTATTTCTTCTCCCTCTTTCCACTCCTCATCCTATCCCTTTTCCCGACCCCAAGGGGCGACAACGCACTTGTGACTCCTGTGGTGTTGCTTGTGTCCATGGGCGGCGGTAATTGCTTACCATCAGGTGATCGGTCTGCTCCTTTGCCGCCTATTACTATACTAATATGATGCTTATTTGTGTCTACATTGTTGGCTAAGATTGAAAAAGCTAATACAGTTTTCGTACATGGGTTAACCTTGTGACAGAAAATAATTTTGAGATTATACAATAATGAATAATTATAATAAATTTATATTTCTATCTTACTTACCTACACTATCCATATTGTATCTACTCACCGTGTTATGTTATACGTCTATGTAGCATATGGAGGTCAATAAACATATTGAGCACTAGCTGTTTCACGCGTCCTGAGGGAACTACTTCGCGTACTCGGTTAATTTATAGCCTAAGTTACTTCTTGGTACATCAGCTATCCGCCAGTGAAAGTCACGTCAAAATCGGTCCAGACGTTCCAGAGATTAGCGAGAACCAACAGACAGATAGACAAAAATTGTAAAAATGTCATTTCGGTATATGTACCGTGTATACATCCTTGTGCATTTAATAAAAAGCGGTTATTTTAATATTATAAACAGCTCTAACTCCTCCAACTTTATTTATTTACTCCAATTTTATTTATTTATGTGTATAGATAGAGATGCAGATAAAATACCTATGTGCCTACTTACCTTACTTACTTACCCCTCTGGCGCAACGACCCGAAGTGGGCCTTGGCCTCCGATACAAGAGAACGCCATTTGATTTGATCTCGTGCTGCTCCCTTCCAGTCTGCAACCTGGAGCTCTTTCAAATCCCGCTCCACTGTGTCCTTCCACCGGTGTTTAGGCCTGCCAATGGGTCCACGGCCGATCGGAGTACCAAGATATACTTTCTTGACACTACGACCGCCATCCATTCTCTCTAGGTGGCCCAACCAGCGGAGTCTCTGGGCCTTTGTTTCCCCGACGATGTTTGGCCTACTTACCTGCATGAAGTATTTTATAGTTTTGTACCTAGCTTAATAAAGTATAGTAGGTATGCTTTAAACCATTATGTATTCTTTCCGTTTAAGCTATAACAACCTGTTTATAACATAAATACATGCTGTGTTCTCCTGTAAATGAGGAAACAGAAGGTAAAAACATTGTGAAAAATCTCATTTATTATGTAATGTGTATTCTTTGTCGGAGAACCTATAAATAAAGAAATAAATAGAGCTTAAGGCCACCCTACAGAACCCTACATTTATCATTAAAACGTAACTCTTGAGTCCTTAGTAAGGTACTAACAAATTGTAGTTTATACAAGTTTCATTATGCTTTATAGATGTTCTCTGAATACCCTATAATCTTACTTTAATCCAATTAATTGATATACCCAATAAAAGTAAACTACTATATAGATTAAAGGAATTCACGTTTCAAACAAATAACAAATATCTCTAAATTGGTGCTAAAGTGCTTTTAGTACTGATGAAATAAATAAAGTTTTGAGAAGTAATGCTAGTTTTTAAAATTCACATTTTAAATAAAATGTTCTGAGTAGATGATATTTTTGTAAACTTGAAATTTGGTCTTCGTTATGAGTCAAGTTTGGATCAGGCAGATGTGTATATTACTTTTCTGGGTACGTTCGGGTCATACTCACTAAAACTACCGTGACATCCTCGCAGAAATCCTTAGATTACTCGTAGAAGTTTTGAGAAGAGGAAAAGGGATTTGTAAAAATTGTTCCATTGATATGGCCACAGTTTTCTTTTACAGGTATTAGCTATGATTCCAGCGATCAGTGTTGTAGAGGTCATAGTTATAAATCATGTGATAGTCATAACATCCATTACGGGTACTTGGCAGCAGAACTATGCAGTAAATATTTATCTTGTGGCATTACTAGACTTGTAATAAAACTGGATTGTTTAATTTCACTATGCCAACATCAATATTTACGAACCATGAGTTATATATTTATATATATATTAGTACATTGTGAAGGTAACACACACATGTGTACAGTGATTTCGATTCGAAAGGTAATTCAATAAATCACTGGCTAAACATGACACTGCAAAAACTACTCGACCAGCCAATTTGAAAAGTATACCTACTTTCAAACTTTCGCGCATATTTATGTAACGCGTCTCAATCGCTTAGCTATTTGAAAATCATGGTGAAGTAGTGGCATGAGTAACAGAATGTCTGTCATGCCACGGCTACTATTTTCATCTTTATTTAATATACAAATATTGACGTGATTCAGACCCGTTACACAAATAAAACTTGGACTGTGGCAGGTAGGCAGTTAAGTACATCATTCTCCTAGCGTTATCCCAGTTTCAACCTGGGGTCCGCTTACTAGTCTAACCGGATTTGGCTGAATATTAGCTTTTCCACAGAGTGACTGCCTGTCTAACCTCCGCAACCCGAAAGGATAGCCATATTCCATGGTTTAGACTAGTGTCAGTTTATTTAGAAGGTACTGACACCCTATAACGACTGTCAAAGATCTTCATGACAACCGGGACCGACGGCTTAACGTGCTCTCCGAGGCACGGGACAAGCGATAATTTATAATTCAATACGCAGATAACTCCGAAAAGTCATTGGTGCGCGCCGTGGATTCGAACCCGATACCCTCTGCATGGCAGTCTGTTAGTATCTCCACTAGGCTATCGCTGCCCAGGTTGGCAGTTAAGTACATTGATCTGTAATAGGTACGCCTATAGTATCCTGACATGAACGAAAATAATTGTGTACTCCCACCGATTTGGGCAATGGTGACTACTTCTGATTATTACTTGCAGATGATATAATTATTATTAGCTTTAGTATGGGACCATTGGTGGCTACAGTATCCACTACTTCCCTTACTAAATGGAATAAAAAAGTTTTCGCATTTTTGACGAACATTTTTAATCAAAGTCTAAGCTATAATTTAAATATAGGTACTGATTGATGCTTGTTCCGTTTCTCTCGTCTTATGAGCTGTATCTAACGGCAAGTCACTAAATATAAGAAGCAAACACCCACACATATTTGACACATCTGCAAAATACTAGACTAAGTATTCAGCGGTCTAATGTCTGAAACTTGTATTGAAATATTCCGATACATATTAACACGTTGACGCTGACATTTATAGAGCCCTGGAGGTCAAGTGATTAATAGTGTGCTGAAATAGTTGAGGCCGTCAGATATTGTACTTTGTCTGAGAGAAGGCGTGAGTCACTGTGTAACAGAAAGTTGCTCTACCTACAATCTTATAAGCTATTATATAATTTTATTTAGCGGGTCTTACTCTCGATAATAAACTAATTTTAAGGTTAGTTCTGTTAGTCTCCGACGTTTCAATCGGCTTACAACGGTCGTGGTCACGGAGGGACTCATGTCAGCTCAACACCGTCCTTGTGAAGCACGGGTTTAGGCTACTCTCACTTGTTTTTTTATTTTATCCGCACTCTCGGTACACATATATCGACACACTGCACTTATGACGTCTACACACTGGTGGAGTTACTGCGATCTAGTCGATAGTCTGCATCCGTCCTCGTAAAAATGTATGATGTTACTAGTTACTTGGAAAAGACGTGTCACACGCCTACTTTATCTTTTCGTATGAATAAATGGCCAGCCTTTGTTTTGTACACCGACACAAAGGCTGGCCATTTATTGGCCACCGACGACTTCTAGGAATTGTAATTATAAAATGAGAAAGGGGATCAACGGCTTTATGTCTCTTCAAACCACTCTTACGCAAAAGCCACAATAAGCGGTTACCCATCTAAACTTTTTCGATCTATTACGAACGGCATATCAAATCGCTACTAACGGTCCAAACTTGAAATCGAACACCAACATAAAATAGAGCGGTATTTTGTTAGAAAAATATTTTGGCTTTTCATCCTTGTTTCATTTATATACAAGCCTCAGCGCGTAGCAAGATTTAGGTCCTTCTGCGTGACAGTTTAGAAAAGCCAGTAGTTGGGTCCGGTGCCATTAAAACGTGTTTTGTTTGATGAACAAAGCTGATTTTCAACAAAAAACTTGTTCACTCCACAAGTGCCCGTCTCTTATAACCTCACTAAACTCTCGTAACTTTACTTCAAATCGAGCAGTTTTTTTAAATTAGTCCTTCGCTCTTGAAGGTAAGCTACACGACTTAGTGAAGTGCTCCGAACTATGAATACCATAACATAAGACCGACCGATGTGACGATATAGACAGAATACGTAAAAGGTAGTCTGAAAGCAGCGCCCATAGAAGAGAAGGTGAAAATTGTTTGGCTTGGTAAAGTCATGTTATGCAAAGACATTATAATAATATGTGTATTGTATAGGTAAGCAAGTAATGAATATGAAGGTAGAGGGACGAAGAGTTACACTGTGAAGGAGAAAGGGGTACCTAATGACAAGTTTACAGGGAGCAGACCATAGGGGTGTTCTATTAAGTGATTTTCCGAAATTTCCACGGGATCGGAATGAATTGGATAGTAAAAAATACGGTCATAGCTGCATCCTCTACAATTGTATATATCTTAGTTATTCAATCACCAATTACGTGTATTATCGACATAAACATTATACGCTCGTAGATATGACAGAATAAATATTATTGTTCCACTATGCAACATCAATTCTCACCTGGATCGTAACAACGTAGTGCATGATTTTATTGAGTGATGACGGATCCAATAACCGCTCGATAACGAGAGACACGATCTCCGTGCTATTTCTGCGCGCAATGAAAGACGTGCCAAGGAAAGGAGATCACCCAAATTGGGCTAATTTTTATTTTGCTGGTCAATCAATAAAATTGTATTATTGTAATAGAACACACTATTTTACACTTTTCATACTATTACACCAGACTTCTAAGTCAATTATCTGAGACAATACTTATGTTTTAATTTATGTCTCAAAGTACCGTAGAGCAGATTTGTTTTGTCAAAAGTGATAAATCTAGAGGTGTAAGGGTGGTTAACTATACGTTTTAAGCCTCATGTGAAATACGTGAAGCTTTAAAACGCAGCCCACTCATAAAAAAGAAAAAAATAATCTCCTGACCAAATATAAAAATATCGTCTAAAACTTCAGTATCTAAGAATTTCTCTGTCTTGTATATGGGCATGCTATCATAGTGGTGATAATTCCTGGTCTCGAAATGTGATTGAAAAGATGTCGCGTCGCGGGGTTCTCACTCTCCATGGTTGTTTCGTCCGGTACTTGTAAAGGCCAGAAGAAAACGCCTAGATGTCACAATTGTCACAACAGCCGCAACCCTGTCGAGGAAACGGCGCTGCAATCGTTGGCACAATGCCCTGCTTATGCGTCCCAGCGCCGTGGACTCATCATCATGTTAAACCATTCTCGATCATTTTGATGTAGGCCTCTTCAACAACTTCGATTCCGTTCTGTTTTGACAACTCTTCAACCAATTACTGTCCACTATCTTTATGATGTCATCTTTCCATCTTATTTGCGGCCTTTCGGCTGGTCGTTTACAATCCCACAGTTTATTTTAATATTTGCTTGCACCATGTTTACTGCACTGCCAGTTTAGCTTCGCTACTCTTTAGACAACATCTGAGACTCGAATTTCTTTTCGGAGTCATTTATTTGCCTTTCCGTATCTTAGTGTCACTCCTACCAGTTTTTCTCCATTGTCCTTTGAGCTACTTCAAGTTTCTGGAGAGTTGCCTTTGTAGTGACTCAAGTTTGGGCTCCGTAACCTCTCCATGGTCCGGTGCGTGATGGCTTGGAACGTCATCATCTCCTTCTGTGAGGCAGAAATGCTGATCAAGGCGACGGCAAAGCGAGAGAGGGAGATAATGGCAGCCATAGGGGCCGATCTCCGTCCGCAGTAGGCTAAGGCGGCAGCGCCGTCACCACGTGCGCCTCCAGAAATGATGATTAGCAAATATGACGTAGTTTGCCAGAATCCAACGGAGAAAGTGGAGAAACCAGGCCTCAGCATTTCTATCAATTATCTGGCTGATATCAAATGACTTTTATACAAAATGTATGTTTCGGCAATTACACAGGCAGATTGCGTTGCTGTCTGGAGTTATAATTAATGGCACTGGATACAGCTACCTACGTTACAGGGACGGTACAATGATCAATGTTGCAGATATTCATTGTATACAATTAATTAGAAGGAATCTGAGAGATGCGGAACACAGTCTTGCGTGTGTCTGTTTTGTTACTTTCATTTAGTTTATGAGGAGTTTTCACTGAACGTGCGAAATTGATTACGCGCTATGTGTTCACATAACTTATCTATAAATCTATCGGCATCATCATCATTCCTGTAGGTATATAAACTGTCAGACTACTGAGCACGGGCCTCTTCTTACTATGAGAAGTGTTAGGCCATCATTCTATAACATTATTATAAAGCTGAAGAGTTTATTTGTATGTTTGTTTGGTTGAGCGCGCTAATCACACGAACTACTGGTTCTAATTGAATAATAATTTTTGTGTTTGCTCGCCTATTTATTGAGGAGGCTATAGGCTATGTAATATCACGGTAAAGCTACGGGTGCAGGGCAATAGCGCTAAATACCGCGGGTGTCACCGCGGACTCAGCCCCAAAATTCCCACAGGATCAAGACAGACGCTTAAATTACAATAACTGCGGGTATCCTCTAGTTTATAACATGGGCTCCTGTACGACTATTTAAGAATATATTTGAATGTCTATAAGTTGGCCAGTTGCCAAAGCATAGGCTTTACCAAGATTCTGATTAGATGACTTTGAGTAAATCGTCTCAGGATGTTACTATCCATATACAAAACCAAGTAATGGGCAAAAAACAAGTAAGAGAGCCTGTTATGATTCTGCTTGCTTTACGCTTCTACTTATATAAAGAATCATGCTTTTTCGGAATTATTCATAACGCTCTTTTATTCAAAGGACTTAACATTTATGTAGGTATTACTTTTTTGCTAGAAATAAATCCATTTTGCGCTAAGCATGTAATTATTGTTATGCCCTTAGAAAGAAAGAAAAAGGAAAATAGTATAAATAAATTTTGAAAATTTTTATACGGCATAATAAATTATTATATAAAGCTATATGGGTGGACCAATTAGGAGAGAGAGGACAGAAAGTCACAACCCTCTTTAAAAGCTTTTCGTCCTTCCATGACAATAGACTTTAGTGTTTCGTTTCATAAAACTTACACTCGACAAAGTCAAGCCAAAGTAACTCAAACCAAAATGGCGGATCCAGCCAATATACGAGGAAAACTGTGGTTTAAACACCAATACTTTAAACTTCTGAAGCTATTGGTACACAAATCGTTTTTATAGGTAAGGAACATCAATCGCAAAAAAAAGGGTTGAAAGTGAGTCGTGAGCCTACGCTTTAAGACGTCACCGATACATCAGTCACCTTGTGAACACAGTCGTTATTCAATCTAAACTTTGGGACAAATGAAGTGTAAGCAGCTCTACCAGATTGATTTACTACAATCTACGTGGCAATTGAATAGTCCAATATGTAATCTTTTGCTCTTACAAGTTTACTGATCCAAAAGGGCTCCTACGCACTATGCGGTTAAGCGGAATGCGGTCAGCCATCCAGATAACCGCAGAACGCGGGTTAGGCGGACGGCTGACTGTATTACGGCTAACCGATAGTGCATAGGTGCTTTTTATCAGTAAAATGAGCTAGCGTCAGTGAACACATTCACCGTCAATGGCGGGCAACCGCAAACTAGCACGGTCTGCGTAGTGTGTATGGCTAATGTCCAGCTGGCCGTCCGTCGGGCAGCAGCGCTCAGAACAACCGGAGCGGTCGGCCGGCAGCCGCATCGCGGTGCGAATAAACTACTTTCTAGTACATTTTTTTTATTGCGGTCAGCCGCACGGCTGGCCGCATTTCGTTTAAGCGCATAGTGCGTAGGAGCCCTTAATCTCTAAAAACAACATCGTGAGGAAAACTGCATGTCTGAGCGTTTTATATATTATAGTCCATAATGTTTTTGAAAGACATGTAAAGTTCGCCAACAGGAATTTGGCAAGCGTGGTGGACTAAGGCCTTACCTTTCTCATAGTGAGCAGACGCACATGCCCAGCAGTGGGATAGTTAAATACAGGGCAGGTGATGAATAACGTTAGCTTATATATTCAAGATAGGTATATAAATTATTCTACTACTACCTACTATCACTGTTTTCGCTGACGTTACGACCCGTCGGCATCGCTCGTTGTCGTAGATGGACTTTTCAGTAAGGGATATTAACGCGATCATAAAAAAACGTTTTACTTTAAGCTGAACTTTTCAAACTATATTCTACTAGTTACAGCTCAAATTGTATTCGAACAAGGTTATCCCATAAAAACAATACTTGTCAAAAATACCAAGTTTCGCGACCGTAAAACGTTGTGAGATCCATGTAATACCAAGTCGGTTAGTTAAAAATCTTGAATGTTTTAAATAAATAGATTGACTCGGCCATCGCATGAAGAAAACACAATTTAACTCATAAGTAATACATATATAAAAAAGCGGCGGTAGCCCAGTGGTGTACGTAACGGACTGCCGAGACGTTGGTCTCGGGTTCGATCCCCAGGTACCTCGGGCACACACCTCTGACTTTTCGAAGTTATGTGTGTATTAAAAATGTTAATTATCGCTCGCTTAATAATGTGCCCGGTAGATGGCAATAGGCTCGCCCCCTATTACATAGGGACCGAAACATATCTGGCGAAGTGTGGGTGTGTAATACACCTCTGCCTACCCCTTCGGGGATAAAAGGCGTGAAGATATGTTATGTTATGTTGTTATGTAATACGTATATTAAATAAATAAGATTGTTTTATGCGATTGCCAAGTCAATATATTTATTTAAAACATTCAAGATTTTTAATTAACCGACTTGATATTACATGGATCTCACAACTTTTTACGGTCGCGAGACTTGGTATTTTTGACAAGTATTGTTTTTATGGGATATCATTTCTAGACTACAGGCCCATGTCCAAAATGGGTAAGTCATATGAACCACCAGGTGACGTATATAGGACGATATAAGAGCATAAAATAATAAGATTCAGCACTATGCCGTCACTTGTAAGCTGTCCAACTGAGTGCTGGTGAGAATTCAAAAGTGCAGGTAGAGTGAATACGCAGTTCGGTCATATATTTTTGTACGGCATTTTTACCATCAATAGATCCATGAAAAATAATAAGAAAGCGCGCAGTGCCGTAAAAAAATGGTGCGCCACAAAGACGGTAATTTTTTTTTCTGATAATTTCCAAAAAAATACTGACTTTATTATTTTTCATGGATCTATCGATGGTAAAAATGCCATACATACATACACATACATATTGTCACGCCTTTTATCCCCGAAGGGGTAGGCAGAGGTGTATTTCTAAGCCCACTTTTCGCCAGATATACTTTAGTCCCACGTAATAAGGGGCGAGCCTATTGCCGTACCGGGCATATTTCCAGACTCCGTGCTGCTACTGAGAATTTCGTGACAGAAAAACCCAATAACACTGCCCGACCCAGGAATCGAACCCGGGACCTCCCGATCCCACGCGCACATTTATGCCGCGAGACCAACGAGGCAGTCGTATAGGGTTTGATGTCGAGTTTTCCGTCTCTACGCAAAGATGGTATTTGCATCGTATTATCCCTTAGTCGCCTCTTACGACACCCACGGGAAGATAGGGGGTGGTGACACTTGTATTCTATGCCGTCAACCACACCGCTGGTAAAAATGCCGTACAAAAATATATGACCGAAATGCGTATTCACTCTACCTGCATTTTTGAATTCTCACCAGCACTCAGTTGGACAGCTTACAAGTGATGGCATAGTGCTGAATCTTGTTATTATATGCTCTTATATCGTCCTATATACGTCACCTGGTGGTTCATATGACCCACCCATTTTGAACATGGGCCTGTAGTCTATTCTTTTTGTAGATAGTCCTACTTTTGTCCTTTCCGGTAACTTGTACTTCTTGTACATTAACAATGAATATATTTTTAATTAAAGCTCTAACTGCAAATGTAATTTTGTAATCCTATACATTTAAATGGGATTACAAAGTTATTAATGCAGTTAATGTATCTCGAAAACTGGACAGAAATTTATATTTTAACTAGCTTTCGCCCGCTGCTTCGCACGCGTAAATTACGATTAGATAAAATATTTTGTACAAACACCCCTACCCTCCTCAAGGAACATAGATGCTAAATTTAACCTTCTTGCGCCCAGTAATTTCGGCTATAATGTGTCTGTCAGTCAGTAACGCAAGGACTTTATATACACAGATGGAAGTGAAAAAATATAAGCTTTTACACAAACTCTGCATCCCTTTTCCACCCTCTTAGGGGAAAATTTCCAGAATAAATATCTTTGTGTTCGCTAACTTCATTTGCAGATCCAATAAACAAAGTATGAAGTTAATCCCTTGAAGGCATAAAAGGTACTATGCAAATTATGACTCCCCTTTTTATCCACTTAGGGTAAGAATTTCCAAAAAGCCTTTCTTAGTGTTCACTAACTTCATTTGAGGAACCAATAGGTATACAAAGTTTGAAGTAAATCCATTGAGGGAATAAAAAGTTTCATATTAATTCTGTCAACCAGTTTAACTCCTTTAGGGGAGGAATTTCAAAAAATCCTCTCCCATCCTCTTAGTGTGCCCCTACACACCTCAAGGAACATACATGCTAAATTTCATCTAATTGCGCTCAGTTGTTTCGGCTGTAGCATGTCTGTCACTCAATCAGTAACGCAAGGATTTTATATACAGACAGATTATACAAATAAATAACATTTGACTGCCTCCGTGAGAGGTCTCGGGTTCGATTCCCGGGTCGGGCAAAAGTATTACTGAGTTTTGCCGAATTTTCACTAGCAGCACGGAGTCTGCCAATGTGCTCGATAACGGAAATAGGCTCGCCCCCTATTACCTGGGACCTAATATGCATGCGAAACGTGGGTGTAATAATTATACCTCTGCCTGCCCCTTCGGGGATACAGGCGTGAGACTATAAAAAAAAATAAACAAACTGTCTGTAATCTCAAAATAACTGTACTGCATATTCTTGCTAACCCGTTTCCAGTACCCCAATGAGTTATTTAGATTGTTTTTCTGTCGGTCTATTCATTCTGGGTAATCTTAAAAAAGGCTGAATCGATTTAGATGTATATTTTACTAATGGTTCATAAAAACTCTCGAACAAACTATGAAAATTTCATTTAGGCGTAGCTGCTTGCAAAAGCTAGTTAAAATTAATTAGTCAAGGATTCCGTAGCAGTATACATTTGTATATCTCAGCGACATTGTAAAACAATCTAAAATAAAATTATCCAAGTTCCAAAACCCTTTCTTAGTTTTTAGGTTAAAGAAATGAGAGAAGCCTTGGTCAGCAGTTGGACAAAGCAGATAACTGGTAAAAAGTGCTTACCTGCTTAAAAATAAAAATAGCAAAATAACGGTTCTTAATATTTTGGCTGCTATTGGTCATATAAATTTAAACATCACAGTACAAATTGAACCATTCTATATTTTAGTTAGTGAAGATGAAGAGCGCTTAGATGAGAGCCAGCCACATAAATTTAAATTAATGAAAATTAGGGACGATGGCACATCAGCGACGATGAAAAAAATCAAGTGAAGGAATTAAAAGTTTCATACAAACTGGGACCCCTTTTTGAACTTCCCGTTTTAGTGGTGCATTCACTACAAAGTTCAAATACAAAGTTTCAAATGAATCCATTGAAGTTTTTTTTTATATTACAAAATGGGACATCCTTTCCTAACTCCCCTGGGGGAGTGACTTCGAAAACTCCTTTCTTGGTGTTCACTAACGTCATTTGAGGAACCAATATACAAAATTTCAAGTCAATCCACTGAAGGAATAATAAGTTTCATAATTATACACAGTTTGAACCCCTATCTTACCCCTGAGGGTAGGAATTTTCGAAAAACGAATTCTTAGTGTTCACAATCGTCGTTTGAGGAACCAATACACAAAGTTTCAAGTGAATCATTGAAGTTTATTTTTTATATTACAAAATGGGACACCCTTTCTTAACCCACATGGAGTAGTGACTTCGGAAACTCCTTTCTTGGTGTTCACTAACGTCATTTGAGGAACGTATATACAAAGAAGAAGTTAATCCAATGAAGGAATAAAAAGGTTTCATACAAATTCCGACTCCGCTTTTGAAACCTTTAATGTAAGAAATTCCAAAAAGATTTTCTTAGAGTTTACTAAGGTGATTAGAGAAACCAATATACAAAGTTTGAAGTCAATCCACTGGAGGAATAATAAGTTTCGTTTAATACACACTTTGAACCCATATCTAACCCCCCAGAGGGTAGGAATTTACAAAAAACAAATTCTTAGTGTTCTCTATCGTCATTTAGGGAACCAATATACTAAGTTTCAAGTCAATCCACTGGAGGAATAATAAGTTTCGTTTAATACACACTTTTAACCCATATCTAACCCCCCAGAGGGTAGGAATTTACAAAAAAATAAATTCTTAGTGTTCATTTTCGTCGTTTGAGGAACCAATATACAAAGTTGAAGTCAATCCATTATAGGAATAAAAAGTTTCATACAAACTTTGACCCCTATCTTACCCTCTTAGGGGAGGAATTTCCAAAGAAACAAATTCTTAGTGTTTACTATCATCATTTGAGGAACCAATATATAAAGTTTGAAGTAAATCCACTGAAGGAATAATACGTAACACACTTTGACCCCTATCTTACTCCCTGAGGATCAGAATTAAAAAAAAATCAAATTCTTAGTGTTCTCTATCGTCATTTAGGGAACCAATATACTAAGTTTCAAGTCAATCCATTAAAGAGATAAAAAGTTACATACAAACTTTGACCCCCTGTCTTACCCCCTTAGGGGAGGAATTTCTAGAAAAATAATTCTTAGTGTTCACTATCGTCATTTGAGGAACTAATATACAAATTTTGGAGTCAATTTATTGAAGGAATAAAAAGTTTCATACAAACTTTTACCCCCAGTTGTACCCCCTTAGGGGTGGAATTTTCAAAAACCCTCTCTTAGTACTACCCTACCCTCTCCAAGGAACATACATGCTAAATTTCATCTTCTTGTGACCAGTAGTTTCGGCTGTAGCGTGTCTGTCAGTCAGTCAGTAACGCAAGGATTTTATATATTAAGATGACACTTTTAAACAAAACATCTTGGAATTAAAAATAGAAGGAAAGATAGGACGGGGTAGACCCAGAAGGACTTGTTTCAGAAGGAGTACATAAACCAAGTGGAGGAAAATGTGAAATTAAAGTCGATTCGACTTACCGGTCAAAGCGCGGGCTAAAGATAGTACTACATGTAGTGGCTCCACCGACAAGAGCTTAGGTCTTATATAAAAAAAAAACATGTTCGTGTAGGTACGATATATCTTGAACATATATGAATATTTCTAGTTAACTAGGGTCAATTCACACAAAAAAGCAGCAGGCAAAATAAAAAGAAATAGCGCCGCCAGCACATTGGCAGTCGTACCTTTTACTCATTCCTATAGTGCATAATAACGTTATGAATGTAAGCAGTAACTCATAATTCTCTACGGTTTTGTTGCAGTTCTATCTGTTCTATTAATAACTACTGTTCTCCGTTTAATTAGATTGTCTACAGTGACAGTTAACTATTATTGTTTTACTTCTGCTAGCTGACAAGCGGATTAATACAGTGTTATACTATCAGATATATTAAAAAACACATATATTTTGATCATAGGTTTTGATATAGTAACAGTTATTCAAGAAAATTTGTTAACAGTATTGTTTGTTTGTTTTTCGTGTGAGTGTGTGGCCAATACTGGTGTCGGAGTTTTGAGACCGCCCGAAGGCAGACACCATAAACCAATAAGTAACTGTATTGGTTTATGTTGTCTCTCTCAACCGAACCGATACCGAGGTATTGAGTTCGAATCGATTTTTCTATGTTATGTGTGTGTCGCTCCGTGCCTTGGGGAACACCTTAAGCCATCGGTCCCGGCTGTAATGAAGATCTTTGACTATCGTTATAGGGATTTAGTAGTGCTAAATAAACTGACACGGGAATAATCGAGACTAGGAGCATGATGTTTAGAAATTCTTTTGGGGGTGATGCACGTCATTAGACGCTCATTTAAACAATTCTTTGTTTATAAATGGGTTACAAAACGCTCGACTTGAAACGCGCATGAGATTTTCCTCATTCTGAACATACTCTTAACCAGCGTATGAAAAGGGCTGTTTCGAAAGACGACTGTGTCACTTTCGCTGTCTTCAAGTGTCCAGCATCTGCGATTATTAATGACTACTTGTAATTTGTTATCATTAGTTAGAAGATCAAATAATCTGACGAACTTCACCGACTGTCTGCGATGACAAATGTCAAATGTGTAACTTTACAGTCACCAAAAAAGTCGATCAAAAAGTCATCATTTGAGGAACCAATATATAAAGTTTGAAGTCAATCCTCTGAAGGAATAATACGTAACACACTTTGACCCCTATCTTACCCCCTGAGGATCAGAATAAAAAAAAATCAAATTCTTAGTGTTCTCTATCGTCATTTAGGGAACCAATATACTAAGTTTCAAGTCAATCCATTAAAGAGATAAAAAGTTACATACACACTTTGACCCCCTGTCTTACCCCCTTAGGGGAGGAATTTCTAGAAAAATAATTCTTAGTGTTCACTATCGTCATTTGAGGAACTAATATACAAATTTTGGAGTCAATCTATTGAAGGAATAAAAAGTTTCATACAAACTTTTACCCCCAGTTGTACCCCCTTAGGGGTGGAATTTTCAAAAACCCTCTCTTAGTACTACCTTACCCTCTCCAAGGAATATACATGCTAAATTTCATTTTCTTGTGACCAGTAGTTTGGGCTGTAGCGTGTCTGTCAGTCAGTCAGTAACGCAAGGATTTTATATATTAAGATTTTTCCTTAAATCATATACTTAACACTAATCGTATTCTAAATTTAATGCTTTTATGTCTGCTAGAAGTGCCTTAGACTTTTGATGACCAGTGAGTGACAAAATTAAGAATGTTGACTCGTTATAATTCTTAAACTACTGGTTCAAATTGAATGAAATTTGAAATGCACCATGTTTATACTATGCCTGCATGGTTACTAAAAAATCAGGCTTCTAGTTTTATCCACAACGAAGTTATAGGGGGTCGTAAATGGCCTGAATTGCTTCGAGAAAAGGATGGTACGGCCGTGTGGCTTTTTTGCTCGACTTAGTGGGGCACTGCCGTGCCCCCAGATATCTTACCTACTTACCTATGTTCTGGGAGTATTTGAATTACATTGTCACAGCGCGCTTAGTTTAATGGAAAAGTATGTAAGGGTATTCACACGTTCTTCGCGGCGAAATCAGATTATACACCGCGTGTACTTTGATATCACTTTGAATATTATTATGTAGTAATATAATATTCTACCACATTCACACAACACCATCTAGTCCTAAACGAAGCAGAGCTTGTACTATGGGTACTAGACAATGGATAAACATACATTTATACTTTTTTTCGTAAATACATACATATTATACATAGAAACACCCAGACCAAGACAGACATCCATGTTCACGCACACAAATGTTTGACTTGAGCGGAAATCGAACCAGCGACCTTCGGCGTGGCAGTCGACTACACTACCGCTATACCAACTGGTCGTAATACTATAGTTATTAGGAATAGCTACGGTGTAACAATATTATTGTTTATAATCACCAATTCTTAGAATTCGAATTGGCAGCTGGTGTCTGTAATCACTGGGTTAAAATGCCCTTTCATAAATTATTTTCGTTATGTTAATGGCTAGTTTAATTTTTCTAAGTACCTTGATAGACATTATTCTTGAGATTATAGAAAAGCCTGTAGATAATTTACGGGGCATTTCTGAACAGAAAAACCTAGTACCTATCTGTTTGTTCGGCATAGGAATATTGTCCAATAAGATACCAAACTACTATCAGCCGTTGTCTAACTGGGAGTTTATTGCGCGAAGAGAATGGCTAGGCTAAGAAAATGGCTCGTATTTTTTTAACCAGCCGCGCGCCGACGTATCGGCAGCGCTTTCATAACTTAGTCGCACGTGTGTATCTGTTTGTGGTGTTATCGTGTGCTCCATAACGAATGTACCGATTACGATGTGTTTTTTTATGATTATAAACAACTGGCTATTTAGCTTTATTTGGAAGTAATTTCCAAAGGTCATTACAACTACAATACCTACTTGTACATAACTTTTATATCTATATACTTACTTAGGTGGATGACTGACTTGGTGAACGACGTTGGTGAACAAGCGGTGACGGATCAAGATTGTTTGCACCTGCTGTATTGTCCTATTACGCACACTAAGACAATCTTTTGAATTTAGGATACTCACACGCACATTGTTTACCTAAACTGGAAGCGCAGCGAATTTGGTAGGGACTCTTAAGTGTTTTTTTATTTATGAATCTATGAAGAAATAAATGATTTGATTTTGACTTTATGTCTCACGTTTTGTTTGTTGGATATCGAAAAGTTTGTTCCCGTGGCTCCGCCAGTGTCTCGGTTATCGCAACAAAAGATAACCTATGTACTATTGTTATGCATACTTTAGTTTTATTTTATTATTGCAAAGTTTCACTAAAATCCTAACAGTAACAAACACGCATCCAATCTCACAAACTCTCACGTTTAAACATTAACCTATGGTTGTGTGTATATCAGAATAATTTAGTTTCACTAGTATAAACCTAGACGTCTAAATAGTTTCTCATATTGTCATTTTGACTCAGCAAGCTTGTGTCAATTTAGATTTGGGCTCTATTATTTAATTAGGACGTACATTAACAAACAACTCAAATACTGGCGAGTTGAAGTGAAACATCCGCTAACTGTCTTATAAACTACTAGTCAAGACCTCTCGGGACACGAGGGCAAACTATGAACTGAGCATACAACTGTCATGAACTTTTTACTAACCACAAGTCATTTACTTGACCAGTATTAATGCTACAAACTAGCTGAAACACGCGGCATACGAATGATTGAAGATCATACCAAAGATTTTTTTTTATGGTAATAGGCGGCAAACGAGCAGACGGATCGCCTGATGGTAAGCAATTACCGCCGCCCATGGACACAAGCAACACCACAGAAGTCACAAGTGCGTTGCCGCCCCTTTGGGTTGGGCAAAGGGATAGGATAAGGAGTGGGCTCATCCCACTCCTTATCCTATTCCAGGAAGAATATCCAGAGAAGGAATAGGAGATAGGGCCTCCGGCACTCTCACTCACCGAACGAAACGCAACAGTTTAGGTACTGTTACTTCACGTCGATTTTCTGTGAGAGGGTAGTACTTCCCCGGTCGAGCCGGCCCATTCATGCTGAAATCAGCAAGGCTCTACTACCTTGAAAATGAATGAATGAAAGAATGAAAAGGTATTTACCTTATCTACTCATACCAAACCCATTTAATGTTGTACTCTAACTTTAAAAGTACCTTGATAGATTTCCACCCCTCTAAACGTAAAAAAATTATTTTCACAACAAATAAAAACAAGTATTACGTCAAACCCGGTCACAGAAATACATAGACTTTTATAAGTTACCCAAAACGATATTGATACGTTATATAAATATTGGTATGAGTAAGATCGCGTTAGTTTAAAAGTAGTTTAAAAGTAAGTGTGCAGCTAAACAGAGAAGAGTTAAAAAAATATAAATGTCTTAATATAATACAAAACATCTTGTTATAGTAATAGTAACAAGATGTAGTAAAGATCAAAAAATCTTAGCAATAGTATTCAAAATGGCATAAGATATCAAACTTCTTCTTAAACAATCTTACTTTTTTACATTTGGAATAATTTTATAGCAATGCCTAATTAGTTATTGTAATCAAGGTATAAATAGAAGATGAAAGGTACTTTTAATTTAATATCGTCAGTTTATTATAAACAGCAAAGAAAAACCATTTTATTTTGGACACAAAAGTATTACAAGAAAGCAAGGATAGGAATCAGAAGTAAACAAAGAATATTATTAAAAAAAAATTAAACAAAAATGGTTATTTTTTCATTTCAGCTCCCAGGCAACACTAGAGCTTTTACCTAATTCGAAACTGACTGCTTCTATATTTTTATTAGCAGCTAGACTTCGAGAACTCGTGGTTATACACATGTATGACAAGTGATTTCGAATATAAGTATGTTTACTAGCTTCTGCCCACGTCGTCATCCGTGTGGGGATGTAGGGGCTAAAGGGACCTATATCTGGGGGATATCTGATGAATGTATTATTATAACTGTAAAGTTACATCAAAATCCGTTAGTGGTTTTACGTGAATAATTACAAACATTTATACATCCACCCATCCTTAAAATCTTTTTCGTTAATAATAGTAATAAATATAACACTGAACGTCAACAAACATCATTTTCTTGGATAAATTTTGTATTAATTTATTTTATTATTTCGGAGGCTGTATACTTAAGTAATAACCATATTGTGTATACCTATAAATAATAGCAGAGCAAACTTTTTATAAACCAAAAAGGAAAACAGAATATATAAAATATCAAGAAAGCAAGATGACATCAGACGTGAAAAACATAAACATTGTAAATGTAAATAATACAATTAAACCAAAGAAAAAATGTTGACCAGAGCCAGAGCAGCGGCACAATTAAGACCCCCGGACTCGTCACTCAGCTCCGCCTCGCAGCCGCCGGCGCCAGCAGCGCCGGCCATTACTGAGGCGTCGAGCTCATCGAGTGATGAGTATTTTTCCCCGCGGACGACACCAACACCAGCGCGCCGCCGGGGAAGAGGCCGGCCGCCGTCACGCTTGGGACCCCGAGACCCACCGGTTTCGAACAGGGCCCCCGCTGCCGGTGGTGATGTGCGCCGCATGAGATGGACTCAATCGATGAATGAGAACGTCATGCGGGCATATTTTGTGGCTACAGAGGGAGGAACCAACCTTACGGCGTATCGTGACCGCTTACTGCCTCTGTTTCAGGCCTTGGAACCAGCTGTTAACGTTTCGGCACAGCGACTGTCGGATCAAGTGCGAGCCATTCAACGCTGCCGCCTGTTGGATGACGACGCACTTGAGAGGCTACGCTCAGACTTGCGAGGTATTCCTGAAAACCCACCTCTTACACACAATGAGGCTCCAATATCGCACGCCTCACTCAGGGCACAAGAAGAAGGCGAGGAAGGGATAGACAGGGATACACAAGTAAGTACCCAATGCATAGATAAGATAAGGAGTACTTTGGAGTGCGCTATTGGGGAATATCGGTATGCTACATTAGAAAACAAATCCCGGCTGCCGCGTTTACCCACGCATAGAAAAAATATGGCGCTTGTGGGTGCCCTGGATTCACTATTGCCTACTTACATAGACACTAGTGAAAATCTTAGTGATACACACTCAATTCTATACTGCGCGGCTGTAGCGGCGTGTCGAGTGGCTAATATTAAAATACAAAACAGTATTACTATTAGCCCTCGAGATGCCGTCCCGGCTTGGCAGCGTAGAATTGAGCGTCGTATTGCTGAGACCAGGGCACTCATAGGCAAGCTTATCTGCTTCAGGTCGGGCAATACCCGCCCGAGAGTGATGCGTTTTGTGAGTCGGGTGTTTAAGGGGACAGGACTTTGTCCTCAAGAATATACGTCTCGGGTCACAGAACGCATCGACTTCCTGAAGCAGAAAATCTATGCGTGGGCGAATCGCATCAGGCGGTACTAAAAAAGGATTGACCGATATTCCCAAAATCGCGCATTTCAAAGAGATGAAAAGTTGTTTTATAGGAATTGGGAGCGACCTGAACCAGGTGTGGATGATGGGTGTCGACCAGATGATGCGAACACGATTGCGTTCTGGCGCAACATATGGTCGACTCCCATCAGCCATACAGAAGGTGGCTGGATTAGGGATGTTAAGCGATCATGTGAGGTAATATCTCCCATGGAGCCCGTAGCCATTGATGCCATGGATGTATATTGTGCAGTCCGTCCGTTAGCCAATTGGAAATCGGCGGGACCGGACGGGTTAGAATGGCTACGAAATGCACATGCTCGCTTGGCATCCCAATTCCAGTCAGCTCTGAATTCAGGATCGCTGCCAAGTTTTATGACAACAGGCGTTACTCACCTGCTCCACAAATCTGGTAGTACCACGGAGCCTACGAACTATAGGCCGATTACTTGCCTACCGACGGTGTATAAAGTTTTTACATCCATTTTGAGAACAAAATTGGAATCACATATATTCAATAATAAAATTTTATCTGAGTCTCAAAATGGATGTAGAAGCCGGGCACGTGGTACTAAGGAGCTACTCCTTATCGACATGGCCATTAGCCAACAGGTTCGCCGTAGTCGAAAGAATCTGGCGACATGCTGGATAGACTATAAGAAGGCCTATGACTCTGTGCCACATACATGGCTCTTGAGGGTGCTGGAGTTGTACAAAGTAGATGCAACTCTATGCGCCCTCTTGAGGGCATGTATGGAATCGACGTTACCATACCCCATGACGAGAATCTCGTGAAAGCCGAAAAAGATAAACAAATGAAATATTTGGACCTGGCTCACGAGATTGTCGACATGTGGGATGTTGACTCGGCGATCATTGTACCGATAGTCGTGACCGTAAATGGTCTTATTGCCAAGAGCCTCGACCACCACCTCAAGAGGCTCTCGTTAGACGGCTGGATCAAGTCCTCTATACAGAAGGCAGTATTGCTGGACACGACACGCATCGTACGGAAGTTCCTTTGTCTGGAGCCCTAACCACCGGTAGCTTGGTCCCTGTGCCCGATGCCGGTGGCCTCCGTGGTCCCATTTTAATATTTAATTTATTTCGTTTTATAATATTTAAATAGTTAAAATGTGATCATGAGAACAGTATTTAATAAACGGCGTAATAAATATTATTGATTGTAATAACTAGGGACAAAATTTTGTGCCTCAAAATTCTACGTTTAATTGTAATCAGCGTGTGGACTGGCTATAAAATCGAAATATCACTCTACGCCAACCCGAACCTTGCTAATTTTAGGCAAAGTGGCAGAACCCTTTGGCTCTAAGATTTAGATTTTGTCATTAGATATGTCGTTCATTAGTTTTCACTGTTTGTACTATTTCTAATCATTTAAGCACTGCGAAAGACTTTATGCTCGTATCTTAATAATATAGTATTCCACACACACAGAGCAATGTAGCAGAGTAATAACTGTTGCCTGTTTCCTTGGCTTACTGTGTTTGTCTTTACCTTTTAGCAAGCTAGACTAACAATTGAATACGGACATAATTTCGAAAAGTTATATGCCCGTCATAGCTTTGTATTCGAGACCCTCTGCGTAACAGTCTATTGGTTGCTACACTAGACTATAGTAGGTAGCTTTTCTTTCTAGCATCTTATCTTCATTACTGGCTGAGCATTCGTATTATTTAGGGCTTCTGCCTCGCACCTGTCGCACATAGAGTGATGTTACAGAGCCTATAGGCATCCTTGATAAATGGGCTATGCAACACGAGTAAAATTATTTAAATCGAACCAGCACTTTCTGATATTAGCGTGTTCAAGTAAACAAACAAACTTTTCAGCTTTACAATCTAATTAAATAAGTTCCTTAAAATATCTGTCTACGATCGTAGTATTTATTTATTTAATTCTTTATTGTACACCAGTAATTACAGAAACAAGTACAGTAAATTACTTATTTATACTAATGGTAAGTACAAGGGCGGTCTTATCGCATAATGCGATTTCTACCAGACAACCATGGACGGACAGTATCGTCTAAATGGACAGGTAGTGTACAATACTAAGACTAAAACTAGCTACTTAAATCTAAAATTAACCTAACTAAACTAAATTATATATATATATATATATATATATATATATATATATATATATAATGTATATTTTACATATATGAAACTGGATTGGTTGTTGTTACAGTGACAAGTAATGTTCTTTTACGAGCTTTTTAAATATTGGCAGAGTTTTTGAACGTCTAATATCTTCTGGTAGTGAATTCCATAGTCTTGTCGCTAGCACTGTAAAGGATTTGTCGAAGAACACAGTAGAGTGCACAGGAATTTTCAACTTAAGATTTTCTGATGATCTCAAGCACTTCGAATGTGTGTCATGCAAGAATACAAATCTTTCCTTGAGATATAGGGGATATGACGGATTAAAAAGTACATTATACAGGAGACAGAGAATGTGAGTATACCGGCGAAGGCGGATTGGCAGCCATTTGAGCTTGTTTCGAAATTCAGAGACGTGGTCATATTTACGTAAACCAAATATGAACCGTATACAAAATTTTTTGAGTCGCTCAAGTTTGTCCAGCTGGTCCTCATTAAGATCTAGATAGCTGGCATCGGCATTGTCAAGAATGGGAAGAAGGATAGATTGCGCAAGCGCTATTTTAGTGGCAATTGGGAGAAAGTTGCGTAACCTTCTCAATGATGCGCCAGCAGCAAAAAGTTGTCGACTAGTGCTTTGTAGTTGGAATGTCCAAGAAAGTGTTCTGTCAATGTAGATCCCCAAGTTCTTTACTTTTTCACTAAAAGGAATCGGAACACCATCAAAAGATACGAGGGGAAGCGTTGACCAGTCGATCTTAGCAATAAATCTAGAACTACCAACCACAATAACCTGGGTCTTGGTTGGATTAACCCTTAGTAAAAACCTATTTGTCCAATCACTTATTCGTTCAAGATCGTTATTAATAATTGTAATTCCATGTGTTAAGTCCTCAGGCTTAGTCTGATTATAAATTTGCATATCATCAGCATAGAGGTGGTAGGAAGAAGAAATATGGTTGGAGATAGTATTAATAAAAACTGAGAAAAGCAAAGGAGATAAAACGCCGCCCTGTGGTACGCCGGCAGAGATATCACACCAGGTGGAATAGGTGTCATCCAGACGGACTCTTTGACGGCGACCAAACAGGTAACTATGAAACCAGTCGATCACCGATGGAGATATGTTAAGAGAGCATAACCTGGCAAGGAGAACGTCAAAGTCTACAGTGTTGAAAGCGTTACTAAAGTCTAGTAAACAGAGCACTGTGAGATTGCCATCCTCCATGCCGTAGTATACAAAATATGTTCATGTTCCAATATGAGTAGGCCCATTATACAAATGTTTAAACGCTCTATTTGATCTATTTTGATATGTAGTCTCGGTAAATATCATTCAGTAAGGGTTCGCGTTCAGACCCTTCCAATATAACATGTGCGATTAGGGAATGGTTATAAACAATACTTATATGTTAGTTGTGTTTACTTAGTAGTTACATACGCTTGATTGCTTCAGAGGGTCCTCAATTACAATTCTATGTATTTATTAATTGTAATTTGTCCGTGAGGCGACGGATCAAGAATACAAAATGTCCCTACCCTATTTCGGTCCGTGGGTGACGAAGACATGGAGAAAAGACATGAAGCGAATAGTACCTCTGGGAAGAGGCGAAAAACTTGACATCAAAAACTATACCAAGCTGTTTGGCCAGCATGGTATAGTACAGTAGTTGTCAAACTTTTTTAGAGATGGAACCCTTTTGGGTAACCAAATATTTGGCGGAGCCCTAAAATAAAACAAAGCCGAGTCCTATGTGCACTTTAAAACCATTTATTTTACTGACATACATCTTCGTGGAGCCCATAGAGATGCTTCCTGGGGCTTCGCGGAGCACACTTTGAGAATGGCTGGTATAGTAATATCCTATTGACTCACAATCTGATGGTGTCGCAAATTAGGGGAGGTCTGTGTCCAGTAGTGGACTGCGAAAGTCTGTATGATGATATTAGAGGCACTAGGTTTACTGGCAGCTTCTCAAGCTGACTAACAAATAGTTAGTAACTTTATATAAGGAAACAAATATCCACAATTGCAAAACATCAATTGCACTGTAGAAACTTTCACACCTTTTAAAAGTGTTAATTCAAAGTTTTTATTTCGTAGACAAAGGGAGCTCATATCTGACTCCAATGTTGCAATGACTAAATTATTCTTATGGTAAAAGTATCGCTCATAACGTGACTCGACTTGCCCATCTTTATAGATCGGCAAAGTGAGTAACGTTTACGTAGGTCAAAACTTGGATGGCCCTCTCATTCTAGCCAGATAGCACGTGAAGCAGTCAGTCTCGGTTCTGTTCACAGTACACGAGTCGTTAGGCCTTGTGGAGGCCTTCAGGCGGTCTTCAAACACTAATACCAGTTTTGGCCACACACTCACACATCGAAAGCTGACTGTTGAAAGACGGTAAACTTGATTCCAAATTAAACTCAGTAACCAATCTGTACCTTGGGATATCTTAAATCTGTGTTGTTAGAGTGGGTAATTAGTTATAATAAAATTAACACTCTCATTAATATCGTTGTTACGGGGCTATACGTACAGTCAGCAACAAACTTGAGTCGATACACATGTAATTCACGTGTGTATTTCATCACATTTTAATGGTTTTATCATGCCAAATAATTATTATACTAAATATCTTGTAGGATTTCTAGACGAAGAAAAATTTACCTACATACACAAACACACACCTTGATGACACAAGTTAAAATTGAAACACCCAAAATTTACAACTTTCTTTGGCAGTGTTACAGAAACCCTTCAAAATTGATCTTCAAGGAAAATCTTCTGGAATCCGCCGTTGGCTGTCAACAAGGTGACCCTCTTGGACCACTCATTTTTAGCCTAGCTATTCACCCAATCATCAGCCAGTTAAATTCAAAATTCAATATCTGGTACCTAGATGACGGAACCCTGGCAGGCGACGTACAGACTGTTTATCAAGATCTGGCTTTCTTGAAATCTAAATTTTCATCCATAGGCTTAGACCTAAATCCAACTAAATGTGAAATTTTCATAAACGACCATTTAAATAAATCCTCTATACTTTCCAAATTTCAATTTCTGACTCCCAATATAACCCACATTGAAAAAAGTTCTCTTCGCCTCCTTGGGTCCCCGATTTTAGACGAAGGTTTCGATACATTTATTTATGAAAAAATTCAAAATTTTAGTGAAATTTCGGACAGGCTCCTCAAAATTAACATTCATTCGGCTTTCACTATAATTCGGTATTGTCTTTTCGTGCCTAAATTAACTCACGCTATTCGAGCTTCGCCTTTTTGGAAAAAATCGAGCCTACTCATTGAAATGGACAAAATTATACAAACTACTCTTAGTCAAATTTTGAATATAGCACTGAATGACCGATTGTGGCTACAGGCGTCCTTACCTGTAGGTTTTGGCGGCCTCGGTATTCGAAAAATTTCTGATGTTAGCCTACCAGCATTCCTGTCCTCGGTCCACAGCACTGCAGAATTGACCAGGAAAATCTTAACACCAACACTGGTCGATTCTGAGGTGCCGTGTAAGACCGATGCCACGAATGCTTGGAGAAGAGCTTGTTCAAGCACTGAGTTACCCCGAAACCTATCCTCTCAGAGGCAGTGGGATGGACCGCTTTGCAGCAGAATACGAGAAAATCTTCTTAGCACATCGTCTAATGCTGCAGAGCGTGCTCGCCTACTGGCTGTGGGAGAGTAGGAGTCGGGCCTCTGGATTCAAGCACTGCCATCGTCCAACATCGGTACCATGATGGACGATACGACCTTCCGCATCGCGTCTTGCCTCCGTTTAGGCGCGCCATGTGTTACTCCACATCGCTGTCACTGTGGAGAGGCTGTCGACAGCCTTGGTCACCATGGCCTATCATGCAGCAGGAGCGCAGGTCGTATTTCACGACACGGCAACCTTAATGACATTCTCCGTCGGGCTCTTGTCTCCGCTGGCGTTCCAGCCCACCTTGAACCTCAGAGCCTGGTACGCAACGACGGCAAAAGACCAGACGGTATGTCTTTACTGCCATGGAAGTTGGGTAGGCCTTTGGTATAGAACGCAACGTGTGTCGATACCCTCGCGCCATCACATCTTCCTAGCACAGCCGGTTGTGCGGGCGCTGCTGCTACTACAGCGGAGACCCTCAAACGGCGCAAATACGTAAACCTAGTAGGGGATTACGTATTTGAGCCGTTTGGGGTCGAAACGTTGGGGCCATGGGGTCCAAGAGCGAGATCTCTTTTTAGAGACCTCGCAAAGAGACTTGTCGACGCCTCGCGTGACCAGAAGGCTGGGTTGTATTTGGCCCAGAAGGTAAGTATCGCCATACAACGTGGCAACGTTGCCAGCGTTCTGGGCACGCTGCCAGTTGACGGCGATGTGGATGAATTTCATGACGCGCTCAAATTTTTTTTTTCTGTATGTATTTTTTGTATGTTCTGTATATATTTCTTTGTATAGTATTTTAAGACTTACTTACGTTTCAATCTGATATATATATATTTATATATAAAGTTGTAAAATAAATTAACATACACAAAGCACCAACTAGTCCAAACTAAGGAGAGTTTGTACTATGGGTACTAGATAATGGATAGACATACAAATGTAAATGCTAGCTGTAAGTTTACCGAATACAATAAAACAAAACAAAACAAAGCAAATATATATTTTTTTTAATACATACAAATTATACATAGAAACATCCAGACCAAGACAAACATCCATGCTCACGCAAACAAATGTTTGACTTGAGCGGGAATCGAACCCGTGACCTTCGGCGTGGTATTCGGGTAGTATACTCCTGCCACGCCACCCCGGGTCGTCAAAGTGGTGGTTACAAAAAGACTCAGATAGATTTTGAAGTGTGCTTTGACTTTTTTGTTGACTGTACACATTTGACATTTGTCATCGCAGGCAGTCGGTGAAGTTCGTCAGATTATTCGATCTTCTAACTTATGATGACAAATTACAAGTAGTCATTAATAATCGCAGATGTTGGATACTTGAAGACAGCGAAAGTGACACAGTCGTCTTTGAAAACCGCCCTTTTCATACGCTGGTTAAGGGTATGTTCAGAAGGAGGAAAATCTTATGCGCGTTTCAAGTCGCGCCTTTTGTAACCCATTTATAAACAAAGAATTGTTTAAATGAACGTCTAATGACGTGCATCACCCCCAGAGGAATCTTTAGACATCATGCTCCTAGCGTTATCTTACTTGCATACCGAGGTCTCGTTTATTCCCGTGTCAGTTTATTTAAAACTACTAAGTCCCTATAACGATAGTCAAAGATCTTCATTACAGCCGGGAGCGATAGCTTAAGGTGTTCCCCAAGGCACGGAGCGACACCCACATAACATCGGAAAATCAGTAGTGCGCGTTGCGGATTCGAACTCGATACCCCATATAAGAATCTCGTCTTGAGGTTGTTTTGGGGGGTATCGGTTCGGTTGAGAGAGACAACATAAAAATACTGTTACTGGAGGCCTTCGGGCGGTCTGAAAAGAACAATGCCCATTTCTGGCCCAGTTTTGAACGCATGAACAGCACAATAGAGTTTCAATTTGTTGTTGAATAATCCTTTTTATTTATAACTTAATTTAAAGGCATTACTAAAGGTGTGCCGAGAAACATAATCAATAAATGGGTTCAAAAAGATGTGTTAACGTCTAAATATCCAACACGTAATAGATCAGAAATAGCCAGTAAAGAATTTATAATATTAAATCGATTATCTTAATCGATTTCACATTTTATCTACTCAAAATGTTAGTGACTAGCAAATCTTTATTAGGTCCTTAAACATTTTTATTTTGTGTATTTTTGAGGAATATATGCGATTAACTACAAATAAGTTCTGTTTTGATATCAAAAATATAGATATGTAACCTATGATGACTGATTATCATTTTACAACTGTAAAATGGCAACACTTTTTGACTCTTAGTTAATGCCAAAAATGTCATATTCAATTTATTTTATTTGTTATTTTTTTTTGCTCGTGCGCATTGTGAATGTTTGTGGATCTTTTACGACTTCTGGCTCTTTCTTGCGGATTTCTACCCTTACCAAACGATTAACTCATTCCTTTCTACTCAAAACTACGAAATACTGTAACTATCCTAATAAAAGGACGTACACATTATAATGTTTTTTGAGCTAAAAAAAGTACTTCTTGTAATAAAACTATGAATGTGGCCGACCTCTAATCAATCTCAAAACTCTAGTTTAACACTCTTTTATTAAATGCAATAACAACTACTACGATTTTTGACGGTTCACACCTGGGCACCTGGGGTCTCTAAGAAAAATGGCCATTGTTCTTTCGACACCAGTGTTGGCCACGCACTCACCCGAAATACAAATAAACAATACTGTTAACAAATTTTCTTGAATAACAGTTATGATATCAAAGTACCTATGATCAAATTAAATGTCTTTTTTAATATAACTGAAAGTATATGGTATAACACTATATTAATCTGCTTGTCAGCTAGCAGAAGGTAAACAATAATAGTTAACTATCACTGAAGAAAATCTAATTATACGGAGAACAGTAGTTATTAATAGAACAGACAGAACTGCAACAAAACCGTAGAGAATTAGGAGTTACTGCTCAAGTTCATAACGTTATTTTGCACTATAGGAATGAGTAAATGGTACGACTGCCAATGTGTTGGCGGCATTATTAGTTTTTGCCTGCTGCTTTTTTTTGTGAATTGACCCTAGTTAATTAGAAATATACATATATGTTCAAGATATATCGTACCTACACGAACATGTTTTTTTTTCAATATAAGACCTAAGCTCTTGTCGGTGGAGCCTCTTTATATAGTCCTATCTTCAGCCAGCGCTTTGACCGGTAAGTAGTATCGGCTTTAATTTCACTTTTTCCTCCACTTGGTCTATGTAAGTCCTTTTGGGTCTACCCCGTCCTATCCTTCGTTCTATTTTTCCTTCCAAGATGTTTTTTATAAAAAGTATCATGTCGTATAAAGTGCCATAACATGAGGCTAAGATAAAAACAAAGGAACCATGAGTAAGCTATTTCTGAATATGACAATGAGTTACAACGCGTAGCTGAGCGATTCGCGCGCTTTCGTCTGAACATAGTCTTAATCGTAGTTAGCACTCTTAGCACTATTAGTTAGAGGTGCGATTCTGTAAGTAATTAATTTATGTCTATCGTTAGCAGTGCTTTTCAGTCGACGTAATTCTGTTGAGCTTTTGGTTAATGACTGCCTTTCACGTGCTATTAGTCTTAGCTCATATCAACACGTATTTGCCATATTATTTCGTAGGCTCATGAAAGTGAAGTCTAGATCATATTATAGTCTAGACCAAAGACGATATTTTCGTGTTATTTTTTAAGGTTGTGTCTTATAAATCAGTGTTATTGCTTTGGTAGTAATAGCGCCAACAGTGAAATAAACAGAGACTGTGCGTACACAGTACAGGCGTTTCATAACCGTGTCGTGTGATTCGATACAACGGTGACATGATATAATAATGTAGGCAATGCAACTGGAACTCCCAGCATTTCATCGGCCAATCGAAATTCCAAGCCGGTGAAATGGGAATTGAGTTTTTTCGAAAAGCATTTTTTTTTGTAATGGACATATTATTATGTTCATTCCAAAAAAATAGTGAGGTATTTATGCCTAAATTTCTTATTTATCGCGACTAAGACCCGCTAAATAGCCTTGTATAATGAACATATTATCAGAAAATGCCGTAGTGTACAAATATGTTAATACAATCCATTAAATAATACATCAGTTGATATCTAGAAACAAGTACAAAAATATGACGAATGTTTCTTATCATATAGATACGGCAGATATGGCAAATATATTTTCTTCCAAAAAAAATCTTTGACCGTTCTAAAGAATGGAATTCTCATACACTTTTTGCCACGCTTATTTGATTGGTAGAATAACTGAGACATTTCCTTTGCCCTGCGGTTATCGTTTCTGTTTAAAAGTAATTTCAGCAAAATATTGTAGGTATGAAATGTTACCTTATTAAAATCATTAAAATGTTAAATTGCTTTTTTCTAACAGCTAAAAAGCTCTTATATTACAAGCATTTGTTATTTAACTATTCTTTACCCATAGCTCTGTCCACTTGGGTTATCACGGTAAAGTAGCATATGACAGTCCCAATTCTTTAAACTTAATAAAAATCATACCATAATCTTGCTCCATTGCAACGATTAACCGATTGCGAGGTTAGACAATTGCAAAACAACGTTGACGCGGCAGCTAGTATAACTGCAGCGGCTGCTGACCTTACACAAGAGTGCGTCTTGTATATTATAATTTGTAGTGTCAGCAGCCGCTACGTAGCATTAAGGTTTTATTTCAAAAAAAATTGATACACAGACCGCAATAAGGTTCTTATTAAATCGTTTTATTAAATTGGCGAGCACGCACCGCTGACGAGATCAAATCGAGGCTTTGGGAGGCACCCCATTGTATAATGTTTACTAACAACGACATTTTATGAATACTAATCGTGATTGGTCCGCTGCAATGTTTTCAGTAACCGTTTCACAATGTCATATCTCCAAACTAAGCTGACCTGGTACAGTCGAACAACTTCCCGCTAGACTACCAAGGCCGATAATCGCTCAGCAAGACATCGTCGCTCCCAGTGCACACTTTACACGCACATTGACACTCGTATAAAAAACAAGTTTCTAGTGTGCCTCGAGTCTATGTGCGAGCCAAGGGATTTTTTTTTAAACTGGTCCACCGCCGACTCGTTTGATTGTACTTTGGACACTTGACGATGGAAAAACAAAATAAAACTTTTTTCAATACATACATTTAATACATAGTACCTATCACTCAGACTAAGACAAACATCCAAGTTCACGCACGCAAATGTAAGACTTGAGCGTTAGTTGCATATTAGCATAAAAGTTTTGAAGGTACAAAATGTCTTCGCAGTCTCTCAGTTCTTCATTTGTTTTAATATTTGCACTATGGGCGAAAACGCGTTTTGCGCATATCATTGTAGGATATTATATGTATGTGCGTTTGTACTGTTTCAATGTTAACTGAAAATAGGAAATAAGCGTTATATTTTTCTTATTTATTTATTTAATAGCATAACCACATCATATATATTTATACAGTTAAGGTAAACACTTACAAGGCATTGCATCTGATATATATATGACAATTACGGTATGCATAGCACTGACAATAATAATGTATGTAGTAAAACTATTTAAAATGTACTTAGTTATTTTACAGTTAAGAAAATAGCAGAAAACTAAATAAAATAAAATAAAAAAATAAAATGGGATAAAAAAAATCTTGTTTTCATAAATCTTTATGCCTATTTGAAATGACAATTTATTTAAGTTTTTTTAGTTTAATTCTCCAAACTGTACAGAATTTCACGTGGATTGCCAATACGGGACCCTTAAGCCCTTGTCGCCAGTGTAGCAGTCAAAGATTTTTTGTGTACCTATTCTATATTCTATAGAACTACTTAGACATTTCTCTGTCATTTGTATATATCTGACATTCGCTTTAAATCCAATAAACTGAAACAAAATGGACGTAAAACACTCGTGTGTAAGAGCGACTGTGTTGCAATTTATTGCATTCTTATGTTAATAAAACACTAGAATATGCCCGCACCGCCAAGGGCGTTTGACAGTTTTACTCCTTGGGCATTTCCAATAATCCTCTCCCAGTCTCTCCTTACACTATCAAGGAAATTAAATGCCAAATTTCTTATTGTTTGTGTCTAGTACTTTCGGCTGTATTTTCTCTGTCAGTCAGTCTTCCAGTAACGGAAGAGTTTTATGTTTTGATTATAAACACAGTCTTAACGCACAATTACCCGGAGCATACGTAAGACACTTATTATTCTCGTTTTCTTTCACAGATCGTTTAACTCAAGCATAGTATCTTATAATATAGTCTAGACTTGAGACGAACAAATTAGTCTTAATAAATTGGGCTTCCAAATGTTGTTGACGAAATTATGCGTAGAGGCGTAGTATAAGATTTATTGCATAATAATCCTTGTATATAAGTGTTTGTCTTACCCTTAAGGTTTAAGTACGGACGTAAAAGGGTAGCTCGTAAAATCTAGTTGGATATTTCACTAATACGTACGGGTCTGCAGACTAATGTATGATTGATGCTTGGTGGGTCGTGTAGGTGGTACGAAGGTTTATTTGGTCATATAGCCGTGACGAATAGTCTGAAGAACTATAATATTGCACAATTGATGATTGCACAAATGAACAGAGTCTAGGTTCAGAATTTCCTAATCCCAAAATGTCTATGATTTGTTTTCCTTTTAACTCGTCAAATATACCTACTTGTCATTGAATTCGTTACGGATTCCAAGACTGTTTAACTTTCCCCGGGACTTTACAAGAGGCATTGCTGCTAAACCTGGCCATACAGGTGATACAGTAGTGAGTTGGACTAGTCTCATTAAAAAATACAAGCTGTTTAAAGTTTGCTTTTCGTTCAGAAAACTTGAACCAAAATTTTCCAGCTCAGGTCTTTGTAGAACTTGATCCTAAATCACTGGAAACATTATTTAGTGCACTGAAAATGGTGATCAAAAAATAAATTATATTAAGACGTTATTTAAAGGATCTGTTCTGTTACTGGGTTACCATTACAATTCCGAAATAGTACGCCACGCGTCACCGCTATCTATTTGAAGGCTGTACTGTACTTATATTAAGTTGTTGTACTAAATCCGTAGGCTTTATTCTCCAAAATATAATCCTACGGTCGCAGGCAAAGATCCAACAGTCTCAAGATGCCGTATTATTGGAGACAATCTCAACAAAATGGGATTTCTCGCGGGCACTGTGCCAATTCTGACGCTCGAAGTATTATAACTGTTTGTATAAATTGTCTAGTTTGGAGGCAAAATTTAAAACTAAAAGTGTGTGCGCGCACTTGATCAAATCTTCAAGTGCGCGCACTGCCATATAACTCTGTCCTGATCCGACTGACCGATCAAACTATCGGCCAACTTTAATCGCTAGTGCGCGCGAGGCCTTTGTGTGATCATAAATTGTTGCTTCGAGTCTGGGTGTTCTTTATGTCCGTTAGTTGTGTGTTTGTAAAGTACCCCGCGACACAGGATTTAGTCCTAATGCGGGAGTTGTCTTTTTAAAAAAGAAAAAAAAAAGAATTGCAACATGTCCACACCGACACTGATCCGACTGACCGATAAAACTATCAGCCAACTTCAATCGCTAGTGCGCGCGAGGCCAAAGTGTTGTCTCGTGTGGGAATCGAACCCACAACACCCGGCGCAGTGTCAAGCAGCGAGGCGGCCGCATAAACTACTACGCCAATCGTGCAGCAATTGGAGTAAGACTGGACGGCTCCTGTACCCGGGCGTCTTTGGTCGGCAGTCGCTATTGTTTTTACTTGTAACACCACATACTCCAGCTCAATTTCTTCAGCAGCCGGAGATTCAAAAAGATTTTCCCACCTCGAATAAAAAAAAGGAAATATCGCTGCCATTATCAAATCAAGAACACTTATGAGAAATTCTAAAGATAAATTCACCTCATCTTCAAGAGGCTATCTGCAGACATTCTCAAATAAAACATTCCGTTATAAAATGATCGAGTGTTTGTGACATTTTCCTCTATAGGGAGTAAGCTAACAATAGCTAAGTAAATTTCAGGTCGAACTAAAGTGCGCACGTATCGTTGCAACTGGAATTTGAGCTGTTTCGACAGTATGACACATTTTTATTGGCATACAAGCTTTTGTCTGCGCCCATGTGGTACGTAGATAAAAATAATCATCAGAAACTCTATCTATACTATTTCACTTACAAATCGCAGGAATTGGAATAACTTACAAATTTCATGAAAAATGCTATCAAACTACTTCATATTTTTTTACAACTCACGTACTAGGAATAAATATGTCGCAGGGGACTTTATAAACGTGAAATCAACAGATGTAATTTAACAGCTATCACAACAAACTGTCAGCAATATCTAGTATACATGTGCTAGTATGACTAATTCCATGGTTTAGGCTAGAGTATATTCCAGAGTACTGACTTCACATAATGACTGTCAAAGACCTCCATCCAAGCTATGCCATCGAAAAAGTCGTGCGCGCTGTAGGTTCAATCCCGATGGCCCCACATGACATTCTGTTGATATCGCCTACGGCTTGTCCATCCATCACTGACTAAAACCCTGAATAGTTGAGACGGAGGATCTCAGGTAGGATGTCGGGGTTCGAGAGAAACACTGCTAGGCTGAACAGGTTCTTTATTATATCTCACTACCGCTTACATACAGTATGACCGAACTAGGTAAGCACTGGCCTGAGGGCTGGAGCGTAGACTCCTGCTGCTCTCCGACGCTCGCAGGGTAGCTGCTCGTAGGGTCGCCGATGAGCTGGCCAAGGTGCGCTGCGCAGGCAGCTCTGTGGTCGAGGTTCAGGCTGAGCGGGGTCTCAGGCGGTGCAGCCGATGTGGGCCGAGCGGTCAGGCTCAGGCGTCCGTGGCCTGGCTGTAGGAGCTCGTAGGCAGGAACGGAGGCTTGGGTGGCAGCTGGCTAGTAGCGGCACGGCGCCAGCAGCTCGTGGCTTGTAGCCCGTAGAGAGAAGACAGGTGCAGTGAGCCCGTAGGAAGAACTGGAAACAGCATAGAGAATACACAACAACCGGTCAGGAACAGGCGGTCCCTAGATCGGCTATTATGCTTAGGAGACACAGATACTACAGACAGAACGTATAGGCACACAGACAACTAGAATATGCTTACCCCCAGCGGGACAGTAGAAAGAGAAGTAGGATTGTAGTTGTAGTTACTACAACCATCAGCGAGACGGTGTGTAGGGCAAGTGATCGACTTAGATCGCGCACCCTTCTTATATAGATATAGGCCTATGACTCACAACTGCCTTTGGCTAGTGAACATGACCATATTTGGTAATATTGCGAACGGCTAAGCTGGCGTTAAGCGTCTGCAAGATATTATAACGCAATACGTGTAGTATTACGTTACATAGTCTTTGTAGGTTTAAATCATAAAGTCATTGCGACAAGAAGGGCTTAGTATATTTACATTTTTATCTCATTACCCCCGTGAGTTCAGGTTTGTACAACTCTACAGCAATGGAAACGCTGTAGAGTTGTAGAAGAACAGTTTCGTGATCTGGGTATTAAGGTACTTGTGGTGTATTAGGTATCGTCTAAGTAGTTGCTTTTACTGTAATATCCTATTACAATAACATTATACCCTAGTGGAGATATCAACAGACCGTCATGCAGAGGGTACCGGATTCAAATCCAAGACGCGCACCACTTAGTTTTAGGTGTTATGTGCGTATCGAACTGTTAATAATCGCTTCTTCCGTGTCTCCGGGAGCATGTTAAGTCGTCGGTCGCACTATGTAGATCTTTAACAGTAGTTATTTGAGTAGAAACGCCTGAACAAAACTGACACAAACCAAGGAATATTATCGCTATGCCTTTGGGTGGCGGCGGTCAGACGGTAGTCACTCTGTAGAAAAGCTAAAATTCTGATAACTCTGGTTAAACTAGTAAGCGGAGCCTGGGCTCCAAGTCGAAAAGGCTTGGGTGCAACTGGGACGATAATGATGATGATAAAAAAGATAGCCCGTGAGGATTTATGGATAAATATTTGTTACGCTCTTATTCGCAATATTAATAAATAGGTTATGATAAACAAATCAGTAAGTAATATATTTAACTGATATCTGTTATTGCGGTATCGGACACTCACACGGATAGAATCCAGTTAACAATGTAATATTATTGATACCCCTGTGAACCATGCTTGTGAGCTATGCCCACCGGGTGGCATAGCTTAGACGCACGTTCTAGAAATTTCAATTTATCTCACGTTTTTATTTCAGTAACAAGGGCAGTTTCGTGATGTGGGTTGATATTGTGGGTCCTTTGATGTATGTGGTATTATTCATTAGTTGCTTATACCATAGTATAGTACCATAGTACTTATAGCTTCTCTAAAAGAGACTACTAGACGCTACCCTGCGAGCGTCGGAGAGCAGCAGGAGTCTACGTTCCAGCCCTCAGGCCAGTGCTTACCTAGTTCGGTCATACTGTATGTAAGCGGTAGTGAGACATAATAAAGAACCTGTTCAGCCTAGCAGTGTTTCTCTCGAACCCCGACATCCTACCTGAGATCCTCCGTCTCGGTGGCGCCCAACTCTATTTGTCTCACTTCCAATTACTGCAGTTGTTCTTGTTTAGGAGGTCAGTCTTTGTAAACGAGGAGGTGCAGACATCAGCGAACCGGTACGTACTATTTAACTTGTGTATATCTGTGTTTTGCTGTCTATCTTTAATTTCTATTCTTGTATAACTATTATGTGTTATCTTACTATTGCCTAATTCAAACAACTACCGATTCCCTACGTAACTGTTCGCAATTTGACATAACCGTTTTTTGTTTTTGCAAGTCACTTATCTATTGTCTGCATTTTTACACCGAATCGTCGTAGTTTCTTTGTAAAGCAGAACGATTGCACACAGAGGGCTGTAATATATGTCGGCGATACGCCAGGGTTATGGTGTCCAGACTCCAGAATTAAAACACTCCCGTAATATTACTTGGTTTATTATCAGTTGATTTCTAGCACAGAATTGAATTAAAATGCGAGCTACAGTCCTTTTTATAAACTAACCGTCATCACTTAATGTTTAAGAACCGTCACTTCCTTTTCAACATATAATTGAAATTACTGTACAATTCACTATAAACTAATCAAAAATCGACATTAATATTGTAATGAATTTTGCACAACACCAAATGATTTAATTTACACGAATAACAAATTTATTTTATTAACCAAACGCTGCTTTACAACATTGTCAACAGATGGCGCTATCAACAGGATGCAAATATAAACGCATGTTATTTATTACCGTAAAAATAAGTGTCAGAATAATGTTATTTAATACTAATTGATTTTACTTTGAAAGTTTCTGGAGTTATCTTAATAACTAAGCGATAAATTAAATACCCAATCTTTGTAAAACAGTTAAGCAGCCAATACAGTGTCTAATATTGTAAAGTAGCGAAGTTCTCAGTTCTGTGTTCACAAATAGTTATTTAAATATCAATCTTAAATATTATTAACATTTTCGTAACAATATAATCATTATATATTAATTTGCGCCCATACGGCCATTCTGATCCAGCGCGCTCCTCGCGCTGATAATTTAACGGTTACAGAATAAACAGCATAACAAACAAAAATAAAGAATATAAAATTACATAAATAAGCGTTTATCATACAGAATGAACTAAAAGTTATTTACAAGGCTTCACCTAGTCATAGGATCTTAGCCTGAGGCATGCGTCACCCATCACGGGATCTAACAAACAATGCTTCACCCATGGCTAAGCCGATTACGGCATCACCGATTACGAGATCTAGCGCACACGGGCATCACCCACATAGGGATCTAGCCCACAAACGGCATCACCCACATAGGGATCTAGCCCACAAACGGCATCACCCACATAGGGATCTAGCCCACAAACGGCATCACCCACATAGGGTCGATTTAGCCCACGCGGCATCACCCATCACGGGATCTAGCCAACACATGGCATCACCCATCACGGGATCTAGCCAACACACGGCATCACCCATCACGGGATCTAGCCAACACACGGCATCACCCATCACGGGATCTAGCCAACAAGACCAGGATCAAGGATACGCATGGTGGCCAGCCAGCGTTTTGGGAAGGATGTTGGATAGGAAAAATAAAATTTTACTCAAACACATAAATGCAAAATTTGCCTCATAAACACATCAATGCACATACATGAAATAATCATCATAGTTCGTCATGATCAGTTATATCAATACAATGCAATTACATAGGTCCAACAACGACAGTGGAGGAGGTAGAGGACCCCCCGCACGTAAATCGGTATCTGACGAATCCTTCGCCCATAAGGTCAAGCTGCTCATATAGTTGTTGATGTTGATAAGCAACAAAGGTTACCAAACAATGCTTGACTCCAGCTCAGTACAGCAATCATGCGGCATGTGTGCGCGTAGCCCACACACAAAACCACTGACGTCAAAAGGGCGGGCCACCGTCATCCATACATACCAATCAGTAAAGGACCGCTCGTCCATCCTTTCTTCACACTAAGATCAGGTCATCTGCTATGATGTCATCATGAACCTGCAAGACTCAAAAGACAGGTGGTGGGCAACATTTCCCACCCAAATATTAGTTCCATGAACCTTCGTAACTGTAGATGAAATAAAATTCTACTCTTACAAAGTGGTCCGGTCTATTAAGCTATATCTGTATATCAGGCATGTTCAACCTATAGTTATCTTAGCTACAACAGTGTTGGAGCCCATATTTTACGCATAAGGTAAAATACAAAAGACAATCTGAATTTTCTCAGGTTCTGTCTGACAGTGCCATTTTAGATAATCAAATATAAAGTTATCAGGATACCCATATTTTGCAGTTTTGATAAAACAGTTAAAACTTAGTATATTCAAAATAAGTTTTATCCTCATCGACCAGGAAAACAAGATGGCAAGAACAAAGAGAGGCCTATGTTCAGCCGTGAACAGTCTGACTGTTGGTGATAAATATGAAATGATTTCAAACCATGCAGATCCAAGAATTTCGAAAATACTAGTGCTATAATTATTACTCATGTAAGAAGATGTTTAATCCAATATTGAATATTTTTAGGCATAGTGCAAGCTGTGAAATTGTTGAACTGTTTGCCAACTGAGCCATAAAAGAGAAATTTACAATCTACCAATATTACAAAGCAAGAGTAGTGCAGTCTTATTTCTAAAAATGATTCCAATCAGTTAAGAAATTTACTACAATAAACCATAAAAGCCAATAAAGACACTCAGATATTGGTATTTTATAATTAATTCAAATAGACCTTTCTTTCTGAAATGAATGTTTTTATTTATCATTTGTCTACTCTTTAATTATGTAATTCAACTTTAATTTTAAACTGTTAACATGTGGTGCTAATGTAATTCTTATTAATTCATACACACAAATTGTTTATCTAAATAAATTTATACTGAATAATCACAACTTACTTAGAAATAAAGCATGAGTAGTCCATACAATTACTTTTACTTGCCAAGAATAAATACTGCTAAATGGGATAAGAGATAATATGGATTTTCATATCACGTTCTTTCAACCCACTTATCATTATCCTAATAATCATATTCCTAACTGTCTTGTATCCCACAAGAGCTAAGCAATAAGGTTGGCACTAAATTTTATTGGTTTATCACTGGTTGTCATCTTGAATACAGATGCAACTAACTTTGCAAATGAACTCACAAATAAAATAAATTTTATTTACCAAGTAAAACACTAAGGCTTGGTATTTATACAAGATAAGCAGTCACGTGCCTTAAGACTTTCAACCTAAAACGCTTAGAGATGGACTTTTATAAAACCTAAGTGAGTGCATATGTCCATAAAGAAATCTACTGTCCAGATCTCATGTTTCTAGCTTCAGTAGTTTGGGTTAAGCAAGGACGTATCATGTTCGGAACAAATCATTCTATACAGGTATAAAATTAAGCGACAAATATTAAGATATGTCGGGTTCCCTTATCTTATTATATAAGCTTAACTTGAGCTGCAAGTTGACAGTAACAATTTCAACATAATGTTAAAATGAAATCATGTAGGCACCTACAGAGTCCACAAATATATAATATAACCTATTTTGTAACTTTACAAATATTAGCTTTAAAAATGTGTATCACAAATTTATTTTTATATCTACCTTCTGAATATATATCTGTACTAATATAATAAAACTGAAGTTTGTTTTGTTGAATGCACTTATCTGTGAAACTACTGTTTGTATGCTAATAATTATTTTTGTGGTGGATAGTCATTTATCAAGAGAGGCTTCATATAATCGCGCCGTGAGCACTAGCCATAAGTAATGCAGTTAGTTAGCCTTATGTAATGTGTAACCAAGGGCTATAAATAATGTTTTGATTCCTTTAATGTTTTACTATTGAGATAACCTATCGACTACCAAATGAATTCATATTCAGCACATCGATTAGCTTATTTAAACTGAAAGCCAATCAGGCAATTTATAGAATGGATCTATATCAGAGCTTCAACCTGAAAAGGGCAGTTATACCGTTCTTTACTAATAATTACTTTAGTAGAACCACATAACAACAACGCTATTTTCCTCTTTCTTGTGTAGATAAGTAAGTTTTACAGAAAGTTTCAGACATGGCCTAACGAATAATAAATAGACAAGAGCCCCAGCCGAAGGCATAACATGACTATAAGCACAGTAGCACTGCTATGTATCAAACGTGGATAAACAACAGATACCTATAAGTTATATTTGGGTTGTAATGTTCGTAATTTTGACTGTATAACGTTTATCTGGTATTTCTTAGGGGGCAGTAACTAATCGTGTGAGCACCATAATTTATAAAATTAGGATGTTTCTCAAAAACTCTAATCAAATCAGCTCTGGATAAATACCTCTGGTCAGTGCATCAACAACCCGCATCTGCAACCTCTGGTAGCACTCAGAGCAGAACTGCGTTCACGCCACAGCACACCCCGGTGCGTGCACCCCGTCGTTCGCTCTGTCGCTCTCGCTCGCACGTGGCCTCACGTGAAGTGTAGACGTGCTCGCCATAACTCCGACACACCGTGTGGTCTCCGATCAGGGTTGACTAGGGCCAAACACGGCTTCCAAGCGCTTGTCGCATCAGTCTTCAGGTCATCATTGGTAATGGCGGCCAAGCCAAGAGACCCATCACTCTCGCGCCAACCGTAGATCCCGAAGTCTCTTAGGGGGCGTTTATCCAACCGCTGCTGTCGGCGATACGCCAGGGTTATGGTGTCCAGACTCCAGAATTAAAACACTCCCGTAATATTACTTGGTTTATTATCAGTTGATTTCTAGCACAGAATTGAATTAAAATGCGAGCTACAGTCCTTTTTATAAACTAACCGTCATCACTTAATGTTTAAGAATCGTCACTTCCTTTTCAACATATAATTGAAATTACTGTACAATTCACTATAAACTAATCAAAAATCGACATTAATATTGTAATGAATTTTGCACAACACCAAATGATTTAATTTACACGAATAACAAATTTATTTTATTAACCAAACGCTGCTTTACAACATTGTCAACAGATGGCGCTATCAACAGGATGCAAATATAAACGCATGTTATTTATTACCGTAAAAATAAGTGTCAGAATAATGTTATTTAATACTAATTGATTTTACTTTGAAAGTTTCTGGAGTTATCTTAATAACTAAGCGATAAATTAAATACCCATCTTTGTAAAACAGTTAAGCAGCCAATACAGTGTCTAATATTGTAAAGTAGCGAAGTTCTCAGTTCTGTGTTCACAAATAGTTATTTAAATATCAATCTTAAATATTATTAACATTTTCGTAACAATATAATCATTATATATAAATTTGCGCCCATATATACTTACGTTCTTTTCCTATCATACACTTCATTTCATCATGAGCACTAACCCCATTAAGTACTTCTTACTTAATAAAAATGTATTTGCCTACGAGGTCGCTATTCGCAGAGAGGAGCCGGCTACCTCTGTTTTAGGTTTACGGAAGCAGCTACCTAAACTACTCGAGCTGATTCCGAATGACGAAATCCTAGAGTCAGGCCTAGACATAGCAGACGACTTCAAGGGAGCTAGCCTGTCAGTTGCCGATTTAGATTCGCGAATCTCTTCCCTTAAGGAACTATACGACCACAACTTGGCGAAGCGAACTACGGCTTTGCACAACCAGGTCTACCACATATTGGGCAGATTAGACAAATCCGAACCTAAATACGGCAAGAAAATATCCGACCTGACTGAACGCTTTCGGATGCTGTCGGCAGAGCTATCTAAGATAGAACACTCGAATGTTCCGTCGGCGGAAGTCGGAGTCACGATGACTTGCACAGATTCAACCCCTGCACAGGCAGCGTCGACTCCGGTAACTGTCCACTGTGAGCATTTGAGGGTTGGCGAACTATCGAAACTCAAATTCGACGGAACAGGCTGCGTTCGCGAATTTCTACAACGCGTGACGGAATTTAGGGCGGTTAGAAATCTACCTGCCAATAGATTATTCGATTACGCGACCGAAATTTTTACGGGTAATGCGTTACACTGGTTTCGCGGTGTTAAATATTCCATTTCTACATGGGACGAACTAGCTAGTAAACTTACAGCTGATTTTACACCGTACGACTATGATTATAAACTTCCACCTACCCAATCATCTATTTATCAATTATGTTCCAACTTTTTGCGCGATTGTCACCGAACACGGTACTAACCGAACATGAAAAATTAAATATATTGCTTCACAATATTAGACCGTGTTATTCTACAGTACTAGCTTCATGTACTACGGCTATAGACACTATAGACACTCTAAAAATACTATGTCTAAACTATGAGAGGTTCCAGTGTTTAAGTACACAATTTCACGAACCTAGTTACCCTACGTCTAACATAGTAGCACCTGATTTAGCTTACATAAATAAAAAGGACACGCACGGTCACTATAATAATTCACAGTACTATAAACCGTCTAAACTAAAAAACTACGCTTCTGTCGCATCTATAAATGTCAAACCGAACGATACACCTGTGCCTAACCTACAACACTATAATGTCAACATGATATCTAAATCAGCTGTTCCTACAAAAATAACTAATAAGAGGTGTGTGTTTTGCCCGCGATGCCGTTCAACTGATCACTCACTAGGGACGTGCAAGCGAGAACGTTATCCGATATGATGCCCGCTGTACACATTGGGCCAACATGCTGGCCCAACGTATTGGCCCAATGTATAGAGAGCTACTTGGCGCTATGTTGGCTTAATTGGTGTAGTTGGCGCCGACGTTGGCCGGCCAGCCGAATAGTGTCGGTTTTTTGTGCACACATCAAAGGATCTTGGCGCGCTCCGCCAACAGCGTTCACACGCTGGCGTCTTTTTCATTTCGTTGTCGCTCTTCAGTGGAGACAGTACTGTTTCGCGTGAATATATTTCCGTTACCAAGTTCCTATAACAATGGCGGCGGCGTAGGGCAGCAATAAGGTTTTACAATTTATAGAAATTGTACCGAAATTGAACAATAATATATATTTTTTCCTCATTTTTATGTTGTTTTTTTATTAGATAATTTTTATAAAATTAAAAACGAATTAAGATGAAAAACAAATTTTATTAGGTACAGTCAGCATCAAAAGTCGATGACCACATTCAGATTTTCAAAATCAATGAACATTATATCACCCATAAATCGCTCAACAAGAAGGGCGCCAGTATTGAATGAACATCATTAAAGTTCAAAACTAACTGAACACTACTTGTCAAAGGTCACTGAACACCATTTTGTCAAAAATTGTTGATCGATATAATATCCGAAAACATTTAGAATCATCAGTTTGAATTTATACCATCGACGTAATTATAGATTGTTTAGTTCAATTGAATTGTAACCTTATTCGTAAAGCAGTAAGACTTATTTTCAAAAATCACGCAGATTACGTTCAAATTCATACCGTCGACTTAGTTTATGATTTTTATAGTTACGATTGAATTAGAACCCAATCCGAGGGTACGAAATTTACACGGTGATGATAGGCTAGTCGACGGGAACAATTTTCATACATTTCCTTAATGCGCCCTCTATCGATCGCTACTATCCGATAAGGGTGCTTTTAGAAAATCTATGGAAATAGGGTTGTTTCCAACTAGTCAAATCAAGCACTTTTAATTAAATGTCAAAAACGACCTTTGTCAAGGGTTTTGTATGAAATATGGTGTAGTGACGTCATAGTGTTTTGCTGTCAAGTAGAATACTTATTATCAATAAATTGACGATAAAAAATGTTAAATAAAGTTTTAACATTAATTGATGAATTAAACTACTATTCTTTTGACATGTTTCACTAGATAAAAATACTTGTATAATTTATTTTACATGCAGGAAACTTCCGTGACGATCGCGTGCAAAACTCGTCGTTTGTTTGAAAAACAAACTCTTGGTAGACCCCCTAATATACATATAAGACTCATTTTAAAAATTCACACAAATTCTGTTTTAATTCAATTCTTAGTAAAACTTAATGAATGTATAATAATATTTCTACTTAATTATCACATTGTATCGAATGTAGACCATTGCGGTTGCAATTATTTATCATCTGTAAAATATTGTATTAGCTTAAAATAGTATTAAATAAAATTATTTACTTCATAATACTTTAATAATAATATAATTAATCACATTAGTTTATCAAATGTAACGACCTCCTTTATTTGGTTCTCGAACGTCACTGGCCGTACTGGCCGAATGACTGGTGACGTGGTGTTATGCTTTTTTCACCATAACTTTGTTTAGCGACTTTTGAAAAGTCATGGTCACCTACTTATGCCCTTTTATGATAATCATTCAATTCTGGCGCTTGTCGTGTTGAGCAATTTAGGTGTATTATGGTGTACAGCGATATTGAAAATCTAAATGTGGTCATCAACTTTTGATGCTGACTGTACCACATTGTTATCTTCTAGACTTGGTAGTTGGGTAGGTTATTTAATCAAAATTCCTATTATTAATAATAAGCTACCTATTTTATATTTCAGGTTCATGAAGCGTGGAGCCGTATGGCGGATAAAATTGAATATTAATTTTATCCGCCATACGGCTCCACGCCAAAATTGACGAAATGAAAAAGAAAAATAATCATTAATGAAAACATTTAGAATGCATTACATTCTACTTTAGTACACATGTACGCGCAGGTTATAATTAAACGCACTGTATAAATAAATAGCCGTGGCTGCAATGGCTTCTACGTCCATCTTTGTCTAAGCACCAATGCAGAATGATGCGTCAGCCAATGTGTAAATAGCAATCTTGGCGTCGCACACTGGCGAATATTACCAAAAAGATGGCCAAAATGTTTTAATAATAAAAATGCATTAAACAAACCTATTGAAAGTAAATGTAAACCTTTTGATCTATGAATAATTTTTATTTTATGAAAAGAGGCCGTCGTTCCGACCAGCGCGAATATAAAGACTGACTTTATGATATTGATAGTTTTAAAACAATAGAAGGATAATAGTTAGTATATATACATATATATATACTTATGATAGAGATTAACAAGAATTTAATGTTCGAAAATTGTATTATAATTAATAATATTCATAACTAAGAAACATGAATGATAAAAACATGAGAGATACACAAACTATATGGTATCCAATATTGATACCTAACTTTGTTTAAATATCAAATACTCCACTTCAGGTTCTTTCAATAGTTAAATTGCATCCAGGGCAACTGCGTATTGGACTTTCTGGACGTTTTACGTAAACTTGAGATATAAGAAACTGAAGAAACGCAAAGTCTTTGCAATAAATGCCTCATTTGTAGTTTAAATACGGGGCGTTTTTCTTGTAAAGTCTCTGTGATATTTATTTATATCCTTATTTATTGACTCTTGTGCATCTTCAGATAGATATCAACTTTTTTAAAACCACTCATCAAAAGAATGAACTCAAGTTAAAGACCTCAAAATATTCAAGTACAAAATGTACGCGTAAATACCGGGACTTACAGCTAATAAAAACTAATCACTTAACACAACAAAAAGATATCGGCAGCCAAATCTAAAACAAACTAAATACTAGCATTTTAAATTGAAGCATATAGCTTCAATAGGCTAGTTGACTAAAAAAAATTTATAAGTCCGACCTTTAGATTATTCCAAAATAAGCGATACGTATTTTTTTATTTGTAAATTAAACCAAAAATTACCAAGATATAGCTCATGAAAGTTACGTATAACGTCACACCGTGCTGCATTTTTTCGCATTAGATGACGTCACACGTAACTTTAATGGGCTATATCTTTGTTATTTTTTATTTAATCGAAAAAGAAAAAAATATGTGTCCAATATTTTTTTATAATCTAAAATACGGACTAAATAGAATGTAATTATTTTGACCCTGGAAACTACCCTAATAGGGTAGTTTCCAGGGTCAAAATAATTACATTTTATTTAGTCCAGCTTATTTCTCGGAATACAGAAGAATATCATACTATTGCCTTATTCTTTCTGCTTACGTAAGTAAATAATACTACCAATTTCTAGGAAAGGGTATCGGTGTTAGGATTTATTGTAGAAAGTAGTAACATCTGACAGCAATAATTATAAATACCTCTAGAAATAAAATCCATGACAGAAAAACACCAAACATTTACAGTTGTGAAAACAACGAGCGCCAACATGCGACTTGAGAATCAATCGATATAAAGCACGATATTTTTGATCAACTTCTTAGGATTATATAGAAGATTAGAACTTCATTGTGATAGAATTTTACCATATAAAATATATCAAAAAATGCTCAAAAGTTGCGTCATTTATTAAGGTTTAAGCTAAGTGTTATAAAAGTGTTCTATCGACAATATTTTTAAGTCATATATTGGCCAGGTTTTAGCAAATATTCGCCAGTGTGCGTCGCATCATATTGGCCCAACATGCTGGGCCAGCTAGTTGGGCCAATGTGTACAGGGGCTTTTATTAAGTGTGGCCTTAGGGATGTCACGTTCGTAAATTGTCCTAACTGTAAAAATAAATCTTTTTCTAAAAACTAATTTACTCGGATCGTAGTTCGTCAAATAAGATGACAAACCCTACCGTTTGTACATCTTCTAAACCTAAATATTTTGACAAACAAGACTGGAAAAATTGGCTGAACACTCTAAAAGTATATTTTTCCAGTTATTCTGTGGCTGCGATCCGTGATCAAAAACCTAATACTGATTTTCGACCCTATGTTAATGTAACCATAAAGAATCTACCCCTTACTGGGTTACTTGACTCAGGTTCTGCCGTGACTATATTGGGCAATAATTCTCACATAAAAAATATTTCTCAAACTAATCTCCCTTTGAATAAGTGTGACAACCCTACTATATTTTTTCGGTCGGCGGGTGGTCATCGTTTGACACCGATCGGCTATATCAACCTACCCACCACTTTTAAAAATAAAACTTGTTATTTAAAAGCGTACGTAATTCCAGAAGTTACTAGTTCGTTAATTTTAGGTATTGACTTCTGGAAAAGATTTAAACTGTTACCAAATCATATTTACTCTGTTCCGTTATCTAATAATGACTCTCGTAATTCCTTGCCTAATAAAGTTAATACTACCGTGTCAGCTATTGATAGTAACACTGATAACGACACTACTAAAACCACGAATCAGTGGTATACTACTATCTACAATGGCTGTAAAAACTCACCTACATCTTTCCCTAATTATTCAATAAAAAATGATAAATTGTATAGATATATGGTATCGAAATGTACCCTGCGTAAAGTATTCGATTGGAAAGAGGTCCTACATACCTCGGATAGAACTACCGCCATTAAAAAATACCATTCGGAACTCGCTGCGGGTCATTTAGGTATTTTTAAAACGTATAAACGTTTAGCGCAGCGTTATTATTGGCCTGGTATGCACGCTGACATTATTAAGTTTATATCTTCGTGTGATACTTGTGTCGCACGTAAACACCAAAACAATGGTACTTTATATACACACACATACAACTTACGTCTTAAACCGGCTGGGTTTAACGTGGGTGATACTGTGTGGAAAAGAACCTACGACAAATCATTTGGCAAAAAACTAGCTCCTAAGTTTACCAAGTGTACTATTATTGCAAAAAGTCACCACTAGTATACGAATTAGCGGATTCGTCGGGTAAATCTATTGGCAGTTAGCACATTAAATATTTAAAACTAATTAACTACACTGATTCCTAACCTAACTAGATTCTTTCATTGTACCTACCTGCAGTTTGAGTTTCATAGTCACTATCTACTTAGCACTGTCTACAGAAGTTCGGAGGACTTAATTAGACGGATTTTTCTTGTCTAGACACGAAAAATCCTGCTGTACAGAGCGGGGTATTGTAACGTAATACTACACGTATTGCGTTATAATATCTCGCAGGCGCTTAACGCCAGCTTAGCCGTTCGCAATATTACCAAATATGGTCATGTTCACTAGCCAAAGGCAGTTGTGAGTCATAGGTCTATATCTATATAAGAAGGGTGCGCGATCTAAGTCGATCACTTGCCCTACACACCGTCTCGCTGATGGTTGTAGTAACTACAACTACAATCCTACTTCTCTTTCTACTGTCCCGCTGGGGGTAAGCATATTCTAGTTGTCTGTGTGCCTATACGTTCTGTCTGTAGTATCTGTGTCGCCTAAGCATAACAGCCGATCAAGGGACCGCCTGTTCCTGACCGGTTGTTGTGTATTCTCTATGGGATCTTATTTTGGGGTAATTCCACCAATAAAGAACTAGTTTTCTAATCGCAAAAAAATTATTAGAGTTATATTCAAACGTAATACTGTAGATAGCTGTAGGCCTTATTTTATTAAATATAAAATTTTAACAGTTCCCTCGCTGTACATATATGAGGTAGCAGCGTTTGTTTAAACGAATCCCTGCCTATTCAATAAACTATCCGAGGTTAATCAGCGTAACCGTAGAGATAATGATCGCTTGTGTGTTGTGAAATCCCGAACCGCTTTAATGCATCATAGTATTTTCTGCATGGCGCCGATCATCTATAATAAAGTCCCGAAACAGTTAAAGCATCTAAGCGTTAACGATTTCAAAACACGTCTTAAAAAATACCTTTTTGACAAATGCTATTATAGTGTGACAGACTACCTCAATGACCGCGATTGAAAAAGGAATTATGACTTTTCAATATTTCATACTTGATATTTACTCCCAGAATTTGTGACATTTTCATTTCTTACAGTACACTAACCGATGACTTATATTATTATTATTTTATTAATTGTATTCTTGTGATTATTCAGTTGTATTATGATTATTAGTATTTTTGACATTACCTGTATTTGGAATAATTTAATCTGACATTTTTATTATCACTTAATAATAATATATACTTAGTTGTTTGGTTGATTTTCTGTCGGACAAAACGTAAAATTTGTTTACCTGTCTGAATTCTCCTTTTCACATGCTATTTTCTTTTCTTCTTGTATGACATTATTATGTTAAAATTGTTTTATTTAAATTTCTGACATTACCTGTATTAAACATTTTAAATTATTTAAGCTGACATTTTGTAACATCACACAATAACTATGTGTATATTAGCTCTCTAAACTATGCACGCTGTGTAAATTATAATTCCCTAAGTTGTCCTTAGTTGTTCCATTAATAATTTATGTCTTTATCTTTAAATTTTCATTAAAATGTGTGAAATATCTAGTTATACTTGAATTTATTATAGCTTTAATTTATATTGTATATCACTTTATTATTTTATATTATTTAATTTTGTAACTAATAATGGCTTTTTAATGTTCTAAATTTGTTCAAATTTGCCTAAAATTTCTTTATGAGTTAGCTTATTATCTGGATTTTGTACGCCGGCAACGGCAAAACATGTAGAACACACGACTACTTACCATCTTGCATGCAAGCTTTTGTAACTTGTACTGTATACTCATGTTTTCACAAAATAAAATTATCTTATCTTATCTTATCTTATCTTATCTTATCTTATCTTATCTTATCTTATCTTATCTTATCTTATCTTATCTTATCTTATCTTATCTTATCTTATCTTATCTTATCTTATCTTATCTTATCTTATCTTATCTTATCTTATCTTATCTTATCTTATCTTATCTTATCTTATCTTATCTTATCTTATCTTATCTTATCTTATCTTATCTTATCTTATCTTATCTTATCTTATCTTATCTTATCTTATCTTATCTTATCTTATCTTATCTTATCTTATCTTATCTTATCTTATCTTATCTTATCTTATCTTATCTTATCTTATCTTATCTTATCTTATCTTATCTTATCTTATCTTATCTTATCTTATCTTATCTTATCTTATCTTATCTTATCTTATCTTATCTTATCTTATCTTATCTTATCTTATCTTATCTTATCTTATCTTATCTTATCTTATCTTATCTTATCTTATCTTATCTTATCTTATCTTATCTTATCTTATCTTATCTTATCTTATCTTATCTTATCTTATCTTATCTATCTTATCTTATCTTATCTTATCTTATCTTATCTTATCTTATCTTATCTTATCTTATCTTATCTTATCTTATCTTATCTTATCTTATCTTATCTTATCTTATCTTATCTTATCTTATCTTATCTTATCTTATCTTATCTTATCTTATCTTATCTTATCTTATCTTATCTTATCTTATCTTATCTTATCTTATCTTATCTTATCTTATCTTATCTTATAATGATTTGCTGATATAACACATGAGCAAGTTTTCAAGAATGTTAAAGGATAGGGCCTGAAAAATAACTGAAGCTTATATTCGTTGGAACTGCTTGCATCTAATGCGTCAATTGAGCGAAGAATTTTATATTATACGATAAACATTACAGCCAAAGAACAACAGTGCCGGACACTATGAGTCTAGATAAAATCTTTGCTATACACTTCGCATATATAAATTTTACTACTATAATAATTATTATGTTTTTTGAAAATTTGTGAGAATGGTATGAAAGGATATTTGTGACTGTCTCAGGCAATAACTGCGCAACATTTTTTTATAAAACGTTACACAGTACAGTACTACAACTGTAATTTATATAAATTGTCAGGTCAAAAGGTAAGTCAGTTACCAGAGCCACGCGGGCAAAGCTGCAGGTAGAAGCATGTCTCTCAAAATAAAAACCATTAACGTGAAAAAACATCTCCGAGCAATCCCAATAGTACACGGAACCTCTAATTCATAAGTGAATGAAGACTTTTAAACGGAATCATCTGCCAATTACCCATTTCGTCTTTTAATTATGTAAAAACGTTTAAGACTTGGGGATAAGCAATTATTATAACCGCAAAAGTTATCGTACAGTTTAATATAGATTACACAAGCTCAATAACAACCGCTACTTGATAGCATACCTACCCCTTGACACCGGGTGCAGAGCCGATTATTGCGAAATAATTAAGGCCTATATAGAGACAATCTTGAACCACAACTGGGACAATGTTAGGACGATGATATTAGCAAGTTAATTAATAAGTTTATAGACTTCACCCGCGGCTCCTCAAAAAAGGACAGTAAATCATGTATTCTGTGACAGCTATTTAGGTAAATATGCAGCTACATTATTTGAATTTTCTTATTTTACAAGCTTTAATTTACTCTTACCTGTCCTGGTGACTGTGTTGAAACTTTGTAAGATAAATTTAGCTCGCGGTTTTCTATTGAGTTAGAACAAGAGTCGTTAGGCATCAAAGTTCTCACACAAAATAAATAGATAAATTGAACTATTTTTTGCATATGTAGGTGCATCGCTTGACAATGCAAAATTTTGTCGTCATGGATGATGTCATGGCTGATCTTATGATGGAGCAAGGTGGCCAGAGGAACTTCTCAATAAAGCTACACAGTCCCGTCGAATTGAGGCTGTTTTGATTCGTATTGACAAGTATTGCGCATATCAAATCTTGTTAAAAAAAGTATTTTCTATTATCTATGTGGACTTTTACGTCAATAGGTACCATTACGCTTTCATACCTTTTTTCTAAAATGATATAATTTATTGCCGATTGGCAGACATTTTTATTCAAACTCACCCTTTGTTT